>OZ004317.1:4657700-5949800 GCA_963924455.1 Pelagia noctiluca
TCAACACAGTGGAGTGCTAATGATTCGTACAATATAATGCCCACAGCGAGCCTAATACTTGGAAATGCCGTTCGAAAGTATATAGTATGATGTGTATAAAATTTGTGTTGTTTTTACCAGTTTAGGGCAGTTGCGATGCCTAAAAAGTCAGTGGCGGTGCAGACCAGCCCAGGGCATTTCCCTTCGCCCACAGAGGTTTGCCAGAGTTTGGTACGAGACATCAAGCCTGAACATTTCACAAAAGTGCAAATTTCGAAGTTAGAGGATGTTTTTCGTCTACGAACGAAACCGGACGAGATAAAAATGCAAATTCTCGCGATGGAAAGTAATTTGCTGTTTAAAGACGTCGAGGTAAGTGTCTTCAACGTTGTTTTTACCGATTGTCAACCGAGATCGGTTAAGATTCACTATGAAGAAAACTCATCTTAACCGGACTAGCACAATTATTCAAAATGCTTATTGAATACATCTCAATTCGTGATATAGAAATGATAGGCTCAGGGGCATTGAAAGTTTCGCTTAAAAGAACTGACGCTAATCAAACTAATTGATGATGGCAAAGTTTAGTAATTAAATAGTTAATGACGAACGTCAGTTAGAGCCTTAAGATTATATTTAAACAGATTTTTCCCACAGACACCAAGCATGAAAACTAAGATAAATAACATGTTTAATCTTTCACAAGAGTTTTTGATCCAGCCTATCAATTAATCCCCTTTAGATATATCAGGGATTCGCCTCTATAGAAGAATACAAGAATCCACGTTAAATTAAGTTCACATGACTGGTCGAATTCGTTTGGCATTACCCTTGATTTAAGTAAAGGGTAGACAATTACGTAGCTACAGAGTTCAGATTTACTGTTTGTTATTATTCACAATCTCCCAATTAGTTTTATTCAAATTAATATTTGATAATTGAGGAAATGATCAAGATAACTTCATCCTCTTAGCATCCCCCATTGCCCTCCATCCTTCTCATGAATGAAATTAGTGATGTGAACTTAGTCCAGTTGTATAAATTTAGGCCTACGCAATCGCTAAAGAGGCAATCGAATTTCTCACAAAAAAGACGCAAGATCTGGAAAGACGCAGTGGAATCAAAAATCACAATTTTTGAAAAACGAGAACCGTCATTTCTATAAAAACCTTTTTGCCTGACTACTCTCCACTAAAATTCTTTAAAAATCTAGTTCTAAATAAAGAAAATTTGGGGTAGCTTATGTGTTTCTTAAAAGCATGTAATTTGTATAAAAGTTAGGTAGGAGAGCTCCCTCTATTGAATGTTCACTGCTGTATAAGCCAACCAAAACACAGTTAGGTCTCTTAAAGTCAATTTTAACCGGTTGAATTGAGCCAGTTGAGTTGAACCGGTTCCTGACGTTATTAATGGAGGGCAATTAATGATATCAGGCAAATTTCGTTGGTAGCAGGTGGTTCATTTTCTAATACACTTTACATGAAATTAACAAACAGCTCACACTCGTTCGTGTGCAGCACAATCAGCAGGGCGAAAAAGAGGATTCTAGTTAATGAAAAGTGCATAACTGTAATCCAGTGCATGGGTTATATATATACCAAGTATACCATATATATACCGAATATACCAGTCACATTCAGGAAAGGTACAAGCTTTAGCACCCTAGGGATCGTCTATGCAGTACTTTGGGCCATGTGCAGTACTGCAGAGGATGTTAAGTACTGTGGAGGGATACCATTCAGTACTGCGGGAGATGTGAAGTGCTCTGGAGTGAAACCATCAGTACTGCAGAGGATGTTAAGTAATGTGGAGGGAAACCATTCAGTACTGTAGAAGATGTTAAGTACTGTGGAGAGATACCATCAATACTGTAAAAGATGTTCAGTGTTGTGAAGTGATACCATCAGTACTGCAGATAATGTTGAGTATTGTGGAGTTATACTATCAGTACTGTAGAAGATGTTAAGAATTGTGGAGAGATTCCATCAGTACTGTAAATAATGTTAAAAATTGTGGAGTGATACGATCAGTACTGTAGAAGATGTTTAGTACTGTGAAGAGATACCATCAGTACTTTAGAGGATGTTAAGTACTGTGGAGTGATATCATCAGTACTTAAGAAGATGTAAAGTTTTGTAAAGGAATACCATTTAGTACTGCAGAGGATGTCAAGTACTGTGGAGTGATATTATTCAGCACTGTTGAGGATCTTATGCTGTAGAGGTATTGTAGAGTGATACCATCAGTACTGTCGGGGGATTATCATAACGACTAAGAGCAAAACTAAAACATGTTGATATTTGTAGCAATACTGAAAATAACCCCTATGACTATTAACATAAATCGCCATCTGTTAGACAAGTGATTTTACGTGATACTATCAAAAGGATTGGCCTACATTAGACTGTTGACGATCGTGGCTGCTAAGTCAACAGTGTAAAGACATTTCTTCGCAAGAGGAACAAACACAGATCAATACGAAGTGAAGGGAAATAGGGGGAATTTAGCGAAAATTATAAAACAATGCTCGCCCTGATAGATAAACAAAGTTGGACTTATTCAGTTAATATCAGATTTTGAGTGTTTAACGAGCAAATCCAAACAGCGTTGTTTTGTAATGGCATCAAAGACGCAAGAGATATCAGAAATATTAGAAGTTGTTCATTAAAAGTCATGATTAGAAATTGTGTTGATAATTCAGTGGATGAATCCCTCATTGGAAAGAAAGTGGTATGGGAGCAAAGTATCCTCTTTTTTCATGGGAAGCAGTAGATTTAGAGACTTAGATGGTCATTGTTCTAAAAATTGTTTATTCTCCCAGATAGAAATCGAGCGGGAGAAAAGGAGGAGATCAAGTGCTAAATGGAGAGTGTAGTCTCCTGCTATATCGCTTTCGAGTTGCTACAGACGACTCTTTGTCAGAAGGGGGGTGCTGCAATAACGGGACGATTGAAAAATTCCCCGAATCCTATGTTGAGACAAATGATGATAACAGAAACGTTTATGATGATTATGATGTGGCAGTCCTTATAAGATAATAACAAACGTCTTCAACACATCCCTTGGTGGAAAATGCGTAGAAACCATTTCTGGTATAAAAGGTTTAGCAGGTCAGTAGTAAAACTTACACCTACGTAAAGTTCTAGGCTGAACGAGGAAAGACAAAAAAACATTTGAAAGCCAGCTGAAGCAAACAGCAGAACGAATTCGTGCAAGTCCTCAGCAGGTACCGAGTAATCTTACGCCCACGTGTTTTGATCTTACGACAACATGGTTACGTAGATTCATGCAATGCAGCCGATGACGAGATGAACATCGGTGATTGAGACGATTTTCGTGTGAAGCAAGCATGTGTAGCCTGCTTCCGAACTGCATAACCTTTAAGTGCAGAAGGCCATTAGTCGGATCAATTATTCAGTGATGTCACAGTAGGCCCTCTTTAGCAGGATCCAGCCCTACAACAAGACCAGATTTCCGCTTTCCCGTAAATTCTCGAAGTTAGGGTCAGAAAACCATTTTTGGACAATGGTGATGTGGTGAAAATAGTAGCTACACTCTGATCTTGATCTACTACTTTAAGATGCAGACGATTAACCTGTTATCACGACATGCTAGTTCAGAGTCACCACTGGGGTGGTTATTTTATACTGCAGTTGTATTTAATCCTTTACTGTGGTGGTTATTTCACACTACAGTTGTATTTAATCCTTTACTGTGGTGGTTATTTCACACTGCAGCTGTAGTTAATCCTTTACTGTAGTGGTTATTTCACACTACAGTTGTAGTTAATCCTTTACTGTTGTGGTTATTTCACACTACAGTTGTAGTTAATCCTTTACTGTGGTGGTTATTTCACACTACAGTTGTAGTAAATCCGTTACTGTGGTGGTTAGTTTACACTACAGTTGTAGTTAATCCTTTACTGTGGTGGTTATTTCACACTACAGTTGTAGTTAATTCTTTACTGTGGTGGTTATTTCACACTACAGTTGTAGTTAACCCTTTACTGTGGTGGTTATTTCACACTACAGTTGTAGTTAATCCTTTACTGTGGTGGTTTTTTCACACTACAGTTGTAGTTAATCCTTTACTGTGGTGGTTTTTTCACACTACAGTTGTAGTTAATCCTATACTGTGGTGGTTAGTTCACACTACAGTTGTAGTTAATCCTTTACTGTGGTGGTTATTTCACACTACAGTTGTAGTTAATCCTTTACTGTGGTGGTTTTTTCACACTACAGTTGTAGTTAATCCTTAACTGTGGTGGTTATTTCACACTACAGTTGTATTTAATCCTTTACTGTGGTGGTTATTTCACACTGCAGCTGTAGTTAATCCTTTACTGTAGTGGTTATTTCACACTACAGTTGTAGTTAACCCTTTACTGTGGTGGTTATTTCACACTACTGATGTAATCAATTATTTTGCACTGTATGATGGATAAACACTCTTTGGTTGTTGGTTTGTGCTGGTTTGATGGATAATCGCTACTGCAGAGTTGCTGTACTAGTTACGGTAGTGATTATCCACCAAGTCAGAGGGAGATAGCAACAACAGTACGCATGATGATAAACCACAGTGCGTATGAAAAACCACCACTAGTGAAGAATCACTACCATTCACTAAGCCACTGCACGTGGATACGAGCTCGGCAAGGCGTGGGTTTAAAGCAAATATCTCATGACGTTCAGATGATACTTCTGGCTAAGATTTTCTATAATTGCTTTCACGTATGCCATGACTACAGATATAAACACTACTTATGAAACTGAGATTTACTGAGAAAAAATATCAAATGTTGGGATATACGTAAGCGCATCATAGTTTACGGTATCATTTTGACAAGAAGGTAAACCGCTAGCAGATATACATGCAGGTCATGAACATCTGCTAGGCATTGCCACAGAACTTATAAGAAAAGTTGATTTCTGTTATCCACACACCATTATCATAAGTATCGTAATCTCTATGTTCATTGCAATGGCTACTCAGCACCACTATCTCTACCACCATCATCACTACCATAAACACCATCACCATTATCATCATCATCATCATTACCATCATCACAATCGCCACCATCATCACCATCATTACAACAATCATCACCATCTCTACCACCATCAGCATCACTACTACCCTAAACACCATCACAATCACCATCATCATCATCACCACCAGCATCTCTACCACTATCAACATCACCACTACCATAAACACCATCACCATCATCATCATCATCATCATTACCATCATCACAATCATCATCATCATTACAACCATCATCACCATCTCTACCACCATCACACCTACCATAAACACCATGATAATTACCATCATCACAATCGCCACCATAATCACCATCATCACCATCTCTACCACTATCACCATCACCACTACCATAAACACCATCACCATCATCATCATCATCATCATCATCATTGCCATCATCACAATCACCACCATCATCACCATCATTACAACAATCATCACCATCTCTACCACCATCAGCATCATCAGCACCAGCATCTCTACCACTATCACAATCACCACTACCATAAACACCATCACAATCACCATCATCATCATCAGCACCAGCATCTCTACCTCTATCACCATCACCACTACCATAAACACCATCATCATCATCATCATCATCATCATCATCATTGCCATCATCACAATCATCACCATCATTACAACCATCATCACCATCTCTACCACCAACACACTTTCCATAAACACCATCACAATCACCATCATCATCATCACCACCAGCATCTCTACCACTATCACAATCACTGCTACCATTAACAAAATCACAATTACCACAATAATCGCAATCACCACTACCATCATCATCACCACCTCATCACAACCATAATCACCACCACCACACCATCATCATTATCATCACCATCTTCATCATCATTATCATCATTATCTTCATCATCATCATTATTATTATTATCATCTCCGTCATAATCATCATCATCATCATCATCATCATCATAGTCATCATAATAATAGTAACTACATCATCATCATTACTATCATAATCATCCTAATCGTCATAATCATCATTATTATCATCATCACTACCATAATCACCATCACCATACCATCATCACCATCTTTACCACCCTCAACACTACCATAAGCACCATCACAATCACCATCTCTACCATCATCACCATCACTGCTACCATAAACACCATCACAATCACCATCACTATCATCACCATCATCACCGTCCTTACTGTCATCAAAAATCACTGCTACCCGAAACACTATCACGATCAGAGTCATTATCATCACCACCAGCATAATCATCATCAGCATCACCACATCTACCACCATAATCACCACCACCATCTCTACCATAATCATTACTATCATAATCATCACTACAACCACCATCATGAACACTGGTATGATCGCAATCACCACTACCACCATCACCACCGCCACTATCATAAACACAACCAGCAACTCTAAAGATCAAAAATCCTATTGTACATCAATCAAAAAGAATGAAAAATCCCTTGGAAATTTCTAGAAATCCTTTTGTGCGTCAAAGACTCTCCTACACTTTGAAAAGGAGTGAAATACACCTCGTTGAAAAGTATAATGATTTGATATAATATTTTTGAAAAGTATTATGATTTGATATAATATTTTTGAAAAGTATTATGATTTGATATAATATTTTTGAAAAGTATTATGATTTGATATAATATTTTTGAAAAGTATTATGATTTGATATAATATTTTTGAAAAGTATTATGATTTGATATAATATTTTTGAAAAGTATTATGATTTGATATAATATTTTTGAAAAGTATTATGATTTGATATAATATTTTGCAGGCTTGGTTTAAAGAGCGAAGATTAAAATGGCTATTGGATGCTGATAAAATAGACATGATTTCGATATCAGAAAGCTCGGATGAGATCCTGCCAGATGTACAGTGTTAATATGACAAATTTTTAACGATTTTTGTAATCTCGTGTAAACTTTCGTTCATACTTGAGGGTTATTAAAGTAAACAGAAGGTGTTGTTTTAGTAATAATAATATATAAAGTTGTAGCGGTGTAAGATTTGGCGTTCAACCCTGATATCTAGAAACCCCACTGTTCATTTGATATACTCTTCTTTTATGAGCATCGTTTTGAAGAACCAAGCTGGTCAGGCAACGTTTAACACTAAAGGAAATTCAATATAGTACTTTCTGAGTTTAGGTATATCTAGCTAGACAGTCTTTGATCGGTAGAAAACTTCAAGAAACCGAAATAGCAAAACATAATAACTACTAGAACTTTGCATCTGACACTCTATTAATGAAGTACGTAAGAAATAGAACAAAGATGGGACCTAGCCAATTGTTTTACCGGAAAGTTGATTGAAATCGCCCAATCAGAAAAGAGGTGGATGATTGGTGTAGCGCGAGAATAACTATTGATCATAGTAGGTCCGTTGATTATATTTCGCAGCGTGTTCTTATGCTTCAAGCGTGTGTTACGTGACCTGCTGATGTGGTAGTAAGAATTACGGAGATCACGAAAAACAGCACAGCATGTTCATCTCGTATTTCCTGCTAGTTTGACTAGAATCTAAATCTAGCACCCAGCAGAGAGGATGTTCCATGCTTTGAAACCATAGACACTCACACCAGAGGAGCAACATGCTATAAAATTACAGAAAATGAAGAAATGAGGCCTGCTCCAATGCCTTGTTGAGGATGAGAAACATCCGCTGGATGAAGTGTATTGTGCCTAATATTCTCAGATCAGTTTCCAAATCCTTCTGTTTCTCGTACTATAAAAGTAAACATTATTCAAAACTTATTTCATTAAAAGCCTCACCTGCCCAGGAATGTCGTTGTACAGCCCATCCAACAACAGGTAAATGAAGAAGACAGGCCACTCGCTCTCAATGTTATCAAATATCTTCAACTCGGCAGGCTCGTAGTACATTCTGCTCGGGTCCTGGAAAACAGGGCTGGCAAATTTATCTATTTCTGGTACCGCAGTTTAGATATTACTTTCTGCACGCTCAACTGTCAACACATAAAATTTTCAATTGAAAAACAACAGTGGTTTTGAAAAGTTTTGTTAATCAAATAATATATGTACTAGTATCAAAGTTTCGTATTGCTCTTTATTTAGCAAGATGTTCTTGAATAGACATTACCTGTCAATAGCTTTACAAACGAGAGAAATCTAGAACAAGTTGATAGGTTAGTTATGAAAATTAGACAGTTTAGGCTGCTATTCCTTAATCATGCTCCTTGCAATTTAGAGCCCCTTTCAGTGTGATGTGATTGGAGTTTCACAGAATAAAGTTGGAAATACCTGTTGAAATCGCAGAGTTAACTCAAGATACACAAAGAGTGCTCGAAACATTGCAAGAACAACGAACAAATACCGTATATCGTATGCCCAACTTTACAAGTTGCAGCACAGGCAGTGTAGTGATAACCAGGAAGGCACATTAGGACTCATGATCACATACTTATGGTTTTCATGTTATGAATATGCTGATTTTGACTACAATTTCACAGGCTAGGCAAGACCAGTAGGAATAAATGGCCATTCGGCTATACTATTGTGGAAAAAATTAATAAGGATGGATATATCTCTTTTTTTTTAAATCTGTTTTAACTTGGATACAATATCTCAAAAACTATTCTTCGAATAAGAGTCATTGTTGTGAGATGAATCCTTTCGACAAGAACATAGCTCTGAGCTACAAAAAGTTAGTTCCTTGTGCGTGGGAGTTAAGAAGTCAGGTGATGTGACATAGGGGTAAAGTTGGAGCCATAGAACAGCTAAAGAACAGCGGGACACGACGTGTTGTGAACAACAAACCTATGCCTGCTTTATTATTCAATTGAAAGGCGATTTAGAGTCGGATCTATCAGATAGTCGGTGAATATCATAAATACTTGAGTAGCCTGTAACAGGTAACCTGCAGACTATTTCACTCGTTGTGCAGGTATAATCGAATGATATTTCAATGTTTTCGGGCTTTTTCGTCACAAGCCTGCAGACCTCTGTTTTTAATTTCCTTGTAACCTTTATTTGAAACTTCAAACACCAATAGAAACCTAAAGGTTATCGACTATTCTCTATAGGAACAAGGCGTTGCTCAAAATTGTCCAGATTTAAAGAAACGAAAACTGCTACAACAAAAGTGCCCCTTACACTTTACAAGGCGCATTACCCTAGCAATCTATCATACTAAAAACTTACGGTTCAAAATAATTCTTAAAAAGTCCAACTTGCACTATGTATAGAAACAGGCGTAAATTTTGCTTCGACTTGAACCTCAAGTATATCCTCATCAAACACATTTTTAGCCTTAGAATACATATACATATATTAGCATTAAACTTTGAATTCTTTTGGTGTTTTCCCCCGATCAGACATGTGCCGTACATGCTTTCTACTAATGTGAAAAGCCCAAACCAAATGTTTACCGCTAACTCTTCAAACATTTAAAATGGCTATTTCGCGTCATTTTTGACGATTGAAAATATTCCTGTAAATAGAGAGAGAGAGAGAGAGAGAGAGAGAGAGAGAGACAGGAAATCAGTACAACCAAAGTCAGTCCATCGTACCTCACGTGGTGTTTTGTAGCCATCTCTAAGAAACCTTCGCATTCCGTATTTTCCCTAGAGAAAATATAAAGCCGTCGTTAAGAATATAAAGGAGCATTCAAATTATTATGAATAAGATTTGCTATATAAGAAGCATTTGGACTTCTCATGAATTTCTATATATTCAATATTCTATATTAATATTCTAATGATCTGTTCTATATATTTCATAGGCCTCTTTCACGCAGTGGCCATCGTACTTCAGAACAAAAGCTTGCGATATCAGCCTCGCTCAAATACTGGTTTGAAACGAGGTTAAGTTCGTGAATTTTTGTTGAATGCTGTAATGGCGATTGCGCAAAAGAGGCCTAAACAATTAAATACACCTCTTTTATCCTGGAAGGGAGGGGGTATAACAATACTTGACCTGATGGGATATGCTGGTCGACAGGGTATACTTCTTCGGTAAAAATAATGGGACCGGAGATCAGAGATTTGGTATAGTTTTGGTAGAACTTCATAAACTTCGCAAATTAGATGTACTAAGTCTGTGAGTCGGTTTGCCGTGCAAGTGCTCGATACAAGGAGTAAAGCTATATACACTAGGAGGAATGAGACTCAAAAGACAAACCTTTGCCTTTTGAGTCTCTTTCTTCCTAGTACAAATTAGATGTATGCATTTTGAAGAGCTCTTAATAGGGTAGGTATGTACGAGGTATGTACTTATGAAATAGTCTAGGTGGACTTTAGGAAACTTTAGGATGTACGAGTCTAAATTGTCTCTGGTCTTAGCATATACAAAATTAGGCCGTCCATCGTTTCATAATCAAGCAGCCCCCACAAGACTCTCTAATGCTCTAGGTGTTGACCCTAAAAATAGAGTGGTCATGATAAAAGTTGGAGAGGCGCGAGATGATCAAAACACACGGGACATCGAGCTAGAAGCAATAAATACACTAGCTTCGTCTTTGGATTTCAGGAGACAAACACTTGACCGCGATAGCAAGAATACTTAACCAGGAAAAAATGGTTCAAGGTGGCTCAAGATACAGAAAGAGAGCTCAAGAAGTTACAAGAACAACGAGCAAATACAACTATGTGATCATAAGACCCAATGCGCCCTCTGTAACCGTAAATATCTTACACCCAAGTTCAAGAGTTACTGCACAGCTAGTGTAGTAGTAACTGCGAGGGCACATTGGGTCTCAGGACCACTTCCATAGTTAGGCATGCAGATAAATATCGTTATAAAGTGAATATCCTGAACAAGGGAATAAATAGAGAACGGTTTGCGAAACTTACAGAAGTGTTGAAGAGATGCATAGCAGTTGTTGCTTTGTTTCTCTCTCGACTTTGTACTCATGATGTTCAGTTCATGGAAATAATTTGTTGATTTTCTAGGCTCCAAAGTCTTACAATATTTTGATATAGAACTAATAAACCTTTACGATTACTCACCTCTAACCGTCCAATAATTTCAGATTTGGTGAGTTTAACGACATCAGTGTCTTCAACAGCAAATGCTGGAAAGCTTATTACACTGAGCAGTGACGCGCCAATTTCCTAGAAAATTCAACATCACCTTTTAATTGGCCTAAGGAGCAAGGACGTTGTCTGAGGCTTTGAAAGGAAGGGAGCCGTTGGCCATTTTTAGCAATCATCTATGAGTAACAGCCCATACAATGTATAGAACTTTCTTCAAAAGAGGAGGAGCTACAGTTCCCCAAACTCCCCACTCTTATCATGCCCCTGCTAAGGAGGCATGCATATGGTACGTGCGAAATTAAGAACCCGATTTTCAACCCCCTCTTCCTAGAACATGTCTGTAAGCTTTTTCGATACCCCTCCACCTTGCACACATATTCGATTGGTATCAACATGTGTGGACATTCTGAAAATGCTCTTTCCTTTTCAACTACTTTGAAAACAAAATTGACCTGTGAAGTTGTGAACATTGTCGATCGAATCAAACACCCAACATCGTCTGTTGGATATTGATGCAAAAACAAAAATGCAAAAAACAGAAGTATGTACAATATAGCCAAATCAATCGGAAGCATTGTGAAGCGAAAACATGGCGAAAATATCATCTATGTATTAGCTTGAGTTTGCTTCCTATTTTTCTGGCTATGTTGAAGTTTGTACCGGTCAAACAATGTTGTGGAGTGTGTACCTTCCACTACAAGTGGCAACAAAAAGAGTGAAACCATGCAATATTTTTTAACAATAAGAATCGCTGATTTTACTTCACCAAATCGGTTGTTGAGTGATTGTCGTATCTCGTCTATCGGTTAACGTGCTGGAAGGCCATGGCCTATTTTACTTACGGCCCTGCTGGAAATACTGCCACGCATGGCAAATGCATTTTACTCATTTCCATTCACAGCGAAGATTTTGAGAATGTTCCTTAGTTAATGTTATTAATTTAAGTGGGGGCATATTAAAATCGCGGTAGCCCACGATGGTAATAGAGTCATAAGAGCCAAATTCATATTCATACTTTACAAATACCTTTGAGTTCGATTCTTTTGGTAGCATCGACTGCAGAATAGCCTAGGAAAAATACAATACTACATTACAGTCCTAGTCCAAAATATAATGAATTAGAAATAAGTTTTTTTGTATTGATTTACGTACGAGACGAAGTGTTTTATCTTAGAGTTGGAGTAGAAGAATTACTTAGAAACTAAGACTAGCCAGTGAAGTAATCTTATTGGTCAGCTTACTGCATCGTGGGTATTGATTGGTCTTCCTACACTATACCAATCATTCACCTCTTTTCTGATTGGGCTTTTTCGATCCACATCTGGGTATATAAATCTGTTGGGTTTTTGTTTCGTTCTCTTTCTGACAAATTACTCTGTTGAGTGTCAGACGAAGTCATCCAAGTGTTCGTTCCGCTATGTTTCTGATATTTCTGGCTATTTTGGAGTTTTGTACCATCCAAAGACTGCTCTAATACTAAGGCTAGCCAATATGGGAGGGGGGTATCTGAGCAGATCAACGAAGCCGTGAGCACATCAATTGCTTTTGTGATGAGGCAATACAGAACTTCAGCAAAGCGACTAAATATCATAGCCACTAAATGTAGAGTAGCTTCTCAAGCTTTGGTAGTGATAAATGTGTCCGATGATTCCATCTTTCTGGACTTTACTCACCTTGCAGTATTGTATTTGATCAGGCTGTACGTGAATAACAGATCTAGGCCCTCCGTGAGAGCCAAACAGATCCAACTCGCTGAGAGCTTCAAGGGCCGCCTGTAAGAACCAAAAGCAGTTATTTCAAAGAAGACCATATTAGCTACTAGATGGAATATAATAAATTATATACAAGAGGATATGTCTGTCTAGCTCCGAAGAAACCCTCCAATACGCCAAAAAGAAGGAGAAATATTGTCCTTTTATCAGTGGCGGTTTTAGGAACTGCGAGGCCTGGGGCCGAAAACATTTGCGGGGCCCCTACCCCCCGGTAAAAAAATTGAACCTAATATTATTTTTTGCGTTTCCTTTACAGAGGGCTTTGTACTGAACAAGTAATATGAATAAATTATCAATGTAGTAAACATGTCAATAATGTGTTGGTCGGGCCAGGATAAAGCACACCAACAAAAGCATACAAGAAAAAGGCATACAGAAAGCTGGCAAGTTCTTTCCTCGCACTTTTGGTGAATGATCTAAAGGTGGGCTTGATTTTAAAACCCTTTGAACCAGGTTTGAGCAATACAACCAATCCATCATCTCTGCTATCTACTGATCAAATAGAGTTGATATAGTGGTATACAATATACAACCATTCAACCACTTAACTCTAATTGTATGTTACTTCAGTAGGCGTGCATCATTATTTCAATGCTTTTTCCATCAGAAATACGAAGCAAATTTTTCGTTAATGATCTGAAACCCAAAGCATGTAATTGTCTTCTGCCTAACTCGCATCGAGAAGTTTATAGGAATTTAAGGTTTAAATAATGGTTTATTTGAAATGAATATCGTAGATGGCCTATTGGAACGTCTGTTACTCCGTTCAATTTATTGTCTGCCTAATAAAAACACGAACTGAAAAGATTAGGTCCTCACTTTTTTGTACCTGTGCCCCACCGAAAAATATACTCACGTGCCGCCACTGGTATACAGGAATAGGGCTTTGATCCAGGGAAGCATAAATTATACATAAACAAACAGATATTTCAAGATAAAGGCAGATGTATGTGTAACCCTTTCAACATCTAATTGAAGAAATTTCTTCTCAACGAACCTTGGCCATTCCAATGGAGCTAGTATTCAGCTCAGGATTACCCGCATTTGTTTTCCCTCCTCTCTCAGTGATTCCGTAATCCTGAAAAACAAGCTCATTATCATCACGATCATCCCAACACCATCAACAACATGCCATTTATCATATAAGCACTTAAAAGGAAAAGTCCAGGGTTTGCTAATCATAAAACTAAAAACATGTCATTCTGAAGCATGCAGTACTTTTTTCAACATTTCTCTCTTTTTAAGTGTGAAAAAGGTATTTCCAATTCTCCTAATTCAAGAATCCCATTATACAAACTTGGGACATTCCATGTCAAGTGTAACCAAAAAAAAGTCAAAAATCTGGAGACAATTTTATAGATTTTCTTCAGAACTTCAAGGCTTTTTTAGCATTTTGATTGAAAATTCCAGGTTAAAATTTTTTTGGATCGGTCATGTGGTTTAGAAATTATGACCGGTCAAAGTTTTGAGAAATGCGGTCAACAACGCATGACCCGCTAAGACCAGAATTACATAGATCTGGTTTTCTGTACCCTACAGAGTTGGGAATAGGCTCATTTGAAAGCTCTTGCTGTGTAGAAACCAAAATTTTAACTATAAAACCTCCATTACATATGCCTGACAGTTTAAAACTGAAGTAAAATATTTGACCTTTGACCCTAACCGGGAGGCAATTTCAAAATTCAAAAAAAAATATTTTCCAGGTAGTGCAGGTCATAAGCAACAATCTCTAAAATTTCTAAGGTGGGCCGACCATGGGTCTAAGAGCAGTGATTTGTTGACTGCTGACCAGTCAGAAATAGTTCTTAAAATTTTCAGATTCTTGGGGATTTGAAAATTTTAAGATGAAAAACTTGAAGTGTTAAGATTGAATTTCTTAAGAAAGGTTGTTTACACATATTTGAGTTTTAATGCGGAGAGTGATAGTGAATTTTGGCTGCATATTGCTTTGTGTAAAAAATCTGTAACTTTGAGTTTGTAGTCATTGCAGTTAGATGAGGACCACACAAAAAGAGGAGTGAGGATATATTCCTACTTGAATCCCTCAGCAATAACATGAATGCATCGCTACTTGACACTAGATTACAACCTTGTTGATTTTTCTCTCTCTGTACCCTATTTGCTTCAAACAGAAAATACATGTTTTCATAAGAACACCATGCTGCAATTTGACCCAAACTTAGAATATTCCTAGCCTAAGAAGATTAAATTCTTGTGCAATTAACAAACTCTGCATTTATTCCCTTAAGATTTGCCTCAATAAATTGGAACAGCTGGCGAGGGGATAGGATTTGGTCATTATAAGGACGCTGGAGACTTGCTTTAAAGGATTCTCTTTTGATTGTCCCACCTATACCATCAGAAGGTCCTTTGCCATGGCTAGTGGCGAAAAAGTGCCACTCACAAGGAGCACCAAAATCTTCTTCGTGCAGGCAAAGATTAACAACATTTTTGCAATTTTTATATTGCCCGGCACAACCATCAGAGAAATAAATGATCTTGGCTAACGAATCAAATCTACTTCTCAGATGGTTTATTAGTCTCTTTTGAAAGAGATGGACAGCAACAATGTCATGAATGTTACAATCTGATAGAAGCACAAAGTTGCTGTGTTTCACTTCTCCAACCTCAGTATAATAATAAACAAATTGATGCAGAGTGGCCATGCTATTATTCCAATGAAATGATTGTGCTTCATCCTGCACAACAAATGAAAAATCTGAGAAATCCCCAATAACTAAGAATTCACCTTCTTTCAGTGTTTCTTTTGTTCATTCAAGAAGTTTGACTGCTGTTTCGCAATAAAATCATGGCGTCAAAGATTCTCCAATTTCTCCAAAAATGCGTCAATAAAATCATCAATTGGCTGTATCATGGTTTCAAGCTTTGATCGGTCAGTTGAGACCCATTGCTTAAATTCAATCTCGTCAACATCTTTATGCAGCATGGTGTTCTTATGAAAACATGTATTTTCTGTTTGAATTAAATAGGGTACAGAGAGAGAAAAATCAACAAGGTTCTAATCTAGTGTCAAGTAGCGATGCATTCATGTTATTGCTGAGGGATTCAAGTAGGAATATCACCTCACTCCCTTTTTTGTGTGGTCCTCATCTAACTGCAATGACTACAAACTCAAAGTTACAGATTTCTTTACATATAGCAATATGCAGCCAAAATTCACTATCACTCTCCGCATTAAAACTCAAATATGTGTAAACAACCTTTCTTGAGAAATTCCTTCTTATCACTTCAAGTTTTTAATCTTCAGATTTTCAAATCCCCAAAAATCCGAAAAATTTAAGAACTATTTCTGACTGGTCAGCAGTCAACAAATCACTGCTCTTAGACCCATGGTCGGCCCACCTTAGAAATTTTAGAGATTGTTGCTTATGACCTGCACTACCTGGAAAACATTTTTTTTGAATTTTGAAATTGCCTCCCGGTTAGGGTCAAAGGTCAAATATTTTACTTCAGTTTTAAACTGTCAGGCATAGGTAAAGGAGGTTTTATAGTTGGAATTTTGGTTTCTACACAACAAGAGCTTTCAAATGAGCCTATTCCCTTAACTCTGTAGGGTACAGAAAACCAGATCTATGTAATTCGGGTCTTAGCGGGTCATGCGTTGTTGACCGCATTTCTCAAAACTTTGACCGGTCATAATTTCTAAACCGTATACCCTAGACCAGTGAAATTTTCAGGAATTATGTATTTCACCAGCAGTAAACTATGAACAAAATTTGAGAGAAATATTGAAGGTTGCCATTTTTTTGCTGGTTACACTTGATATGGAATGTCCCACTTACTGCAGAGAAGACAGAGATATCAAAATGCAGGAAGAAGCTCAACAAATTATACCTACTTCAATTCCCAACCACTTTTGATTTATCTAAATTATCAGAAAACTGATCTATCAATCAATAAGCAAGGTTAACGCCCATACCGGTGTCCTGTATGCCATTTCAATGTAGAATACCAAATTTTGAATGAAGACAACTTCATCATAAGTGTATATTATTTGAAGGCCTAGAAAAACAATTATCTATTAGTGACAAGAATGGCGCAGAGGTTAAATCCCTCAACCCTTGCTTGAAGGGTCCCGGGCTCAAAACCACCTTCAGACCTGTCACAAAGTGTGAGGAGAGATTTGCCAACTCTCTGTAACTCAGGCTAAAAGGCAAAAGGAATCACGAGGTGTGGTCACATCGAGAGGAAGGTACAGGGTCACACTGCTCGGTTAAACTACCTATTCAGTGGGCCTTTGTGCTTTGCAAATGAACCAATACCTTATGAGGATAGTAAGCATATTTACCTATCAACTATCAGTTATCTACAGAAGAACACATTAACCCATAAACAAGATACATTCCATCAAGTCCATTCTCAACCCTATCATGCTGTTTTCAATACCTCCTTGGGCAATTTCCCTAGGCAGCTGAATTATTGGCAGTGATCAGCTGAATGGCTAGGTACAAGGACAACAAAACTTGATGCAGCTTACCTGCAGCTGTCATTTCAGCCAGAATCAACAGATACAAAGACGTTGCATCAATCTGTAGATGTCCCCAACCACTATCTGTTACCACTGTTGATCCAGTTGCTACAAAAAACCACCATGATTCAACTTATACCTTCCCTCGCAGATACATGAAATATTGCTCAAGCTCTAAAAGCTCAGAAGTTGCGTCCATTGTAAAGAAAGGAAACTAAGATAACAAACAGAAGTACAAAAATGATTATCGTAAATAGGTTATTGGTAGACTTGACTTTTTCCATAAAGCAGGTCAAAAGTCCAGCAACCCAGAGGAGCTGATATGGCTGTATAACAAGTAAGTAGTATTACAAATGAAGGCTGTATAGCAGTAATAAGACATGACTGTATTAAGAGTGGTTTAAGCATGCGTAATAATGCAAGAAGCTAGAAAAAAGATAGCCCTATTGGTGACCTGAAGAATCTGTTCTTGTCGTCTGTTCTTATTGAACTGAGTCATGATTTAATCAATTTTGTCAAAATCAGAGTAAGGCTCAAATGAGTGGCAAAATAGCTAGCATTATAGCTTCCCCGATGTATCATTCCGACTTAACTGTCATTTGTGTTCTCCTCCAGACTCAAGGGTCTGGGTACCAGAAACTGTTTATCAAAGAGTAGCTGATTGTTAACTATCTATCCATTTCAAAGCCATCAAAGTGTGGCATAGCATGTATCAAACCAAAGAAAGCACACATTTACTAATAGACCAAATTCAAACATGAGTCAGCACTTTTCTTTACCAGAAAATATACGAGTACAGAAACTTTATTTTGGCTTCCTTTTTCTTCATCTTTTACCTTTTAGTAAATCTTAAACCAAAAATGTTAAAAATGTGATTGTTTCTTTTTGAATTACTCACATCTGCTATATTTTGCGTGGAGTGCGTCTTCTGTTGCTTGCGACTTCTTGAATCTTTCAACCTTTTCAACCTGAAAACAGCAAGAAAATAATTTTCCTCCCTTTCATGTAATTTTGGCTTGATCAAAGCGTTTCCTACTTTATGTTATCCTCTAGATATTACAGTATCTTACTGTTTATATAGCTTGATATGCTGTGATAAAATAGAAGCTTGGTAAAAGTATCACAAATTGAGAAATTGTAATTTGAAAAAACTTTCCTTTTTGTCACCATTGCCTCCTTGGTGACCATTTTGCAATTTTTTCGAAACTAGCTTTTCATTCTTCGAGTTAAAAGCTAAGTAATCTTTATTTTCAAAAAGAGATGACATTTATGTCTATTTCCATACCAGGTCATCCTCTAAATGAGTTACTTTGTTGCCTTGCAAGTCATACCAAACAGCTTTTTTTCACCTATAGTTACACCGCCTGAGCTTGCTACATTCATGAGAGGTTCAGGAATAAATGTTCCTATAGATGGAATGATTTCTACACATTCTCATTTTGAGATTAAACTACCAACCTGCTGCATCATGGACATGAGCAGACCCCTCATCAACTTGACAACACTCTGCAAAAATCAAATAATTCAGTAATCAAATAAATCAAATATTTTCAACTTTCAAAGTTCGGCCTGACTGATTTATAAAAGAAAGCACTAGCAAATTTAAAACTCAAAACAACTCTTTGCAACTAATGATTATGGCGCAAGTCAATTTTTTGGATGACAGAATACTGTTTGCATCATCAAATCATCTCAATACAAAGAGTCATTCACTAATGCATCTTTCAACTGTAGAATGGTATGGATCAAGCATGATTAAAGATCACTTTTCATCTTGTATTCTACTGCGATAAATATGCTATTACTTTTGTTGATCTATTGCTTCTTATGATTGACTTGACTATAAAAGAGCATTCTCAAAAATATTTGGCAAATATTCATGACATTTCTTTAGGTTGCATGTTTAATAAAAAAATGAGACATGCTCTGTGCCAGGATTTTCGGATAAGCTTGAAGGAGGGTTTGCCAAGAAGACATTTCCAAAAATGGGTCAAGAGGTGAGAAATTACTGTACACATTGGTCACCGATACTCTATTTGAAAGGAATCATGGATGTACCTGTTCAAGTTCGTAAACTTTTGCTCTGTCCTCATCAGCATCTGCAGTTTTCCTGAATGCCAAAGAAAGACCCCAAACAGCCAGGATGCCATAGACGTTATCACGCACCCAGGCATCCCTTGTGTGTATTGAACTGTCATCAAATTTCCCTTTGTTGAGACTGGCCGGCAAAAGCCCAGTGACTGGGTGCTAGAAATGAAAAATGTGCTCATGACAGCTGTCTGCTGAATGAGTTTTAGGAAAAAGTTTCTGCTTATAGGGTGTCCGAAGACTTTTTACATTGTTGATAGTTGATAGTTGATAGGCACATACGCTTACTATCTTTGCAAGGTATGGGTTTCTGTGGTAAGCACAAAGGGCCCACTGAATAGGTAAACTAATTGTGCAGTGCAACCCTGGTCCTTCCTCTCGATGTAACCACACCTCGTGATTCCTTTTGCCTTTTTTACCTGGAATTACAGAGAGCTGGGTAATTCTCTCCTCACACTTTTTGACAGGTCTGAAGGTGGTTTCAAACCCAGGACCCTTTGAACAAGGGTCAAGTGATCTAACCACTAGGGCATCAGCTTGGAGACTGCCAGTGCAAATACAATACCCGCCCTATGGTAGAACAATGTGATACTTTCAACCCACCGGGCCAAAATATTTTATTAGCACCTTTGTTGTGGTATTTGGATATCTCTGCAATGTTCCTGGAGAGGTAGGAGCTTTTTAATTTGTTTGCTATAGGGTGGCCTGGGGCATAATGGGTTCCATGGGCAGGTTACTTAATAGTTTTCTCCCTAACTTAACAATAGCTAGTTAATGGAATTGCTGAAGCAAGGAAAACCAAGGTAATCTGCTCATTGACCCATTTTACCCCACTGACCAATTATGGCCCACCGAGACTTATTAAACCTCTTATCCTTTTTGTACTGTTGACACAAAGAACACCGCTTGCTTTGGTATGGTGGAATATCCTTTCCTTTTAAATGTCATCCAAATTCATATCTCATTACTACCAATGAATTGAGCAGCTGCACCATTTTTTGATTTGCACGTGAACAAAAGGAGTTGGTGAATTGGTAAAACTTGAATAGAATGGTCGGGGTAGAGTTGAAGTCTTGACCACACCCCTACTCTATTTTGATAAATTTGTAAACAGCTTACGTTATTCCCAGTCACAAATAGGGTAGCTGGCATTGGTGTAAGGAAACTTCATAATCTGGGAGTGCCTATGGCCATAAAAATACAGCTACGGTAATTTTTGCGCATGATATTTTTCTAGGCCATTTAGTCTCGGTTCTACCTAGACTACCATGTACAATTTAAGCCAACCACCAGAAGAGGGCCTAACTTACGTACTTGAAATTCAAGAATAGTTTTGGACACCAGGCGATGATAATATTCCAATTTGGTGGCTGTAACCGAACTGCTTCTACTTCTCATCTTCAACTAAGTTCAAAAGTCAAAAATAGTTACAGAAAGTCTTCGAAAAAGCCAAGATAAAAACCATTTAGAGCCTCCATAGCCATTGTGGCCTAGGTTAGTCAGGATAAGCTAGGCCCAGGTAAGCCATGCAGAAATGATGGAGATAATTTGCCTGTGCAGGGTTGCCATATATGATCTACAAAAGACCACGGGAACCAAAATTCGGTCAAAATGGAACCAAATTGGGCAAGTAAAAGACCAATTTGAAAAAAGTGCCATAATAGGAACACCCTTGCCTTGCAGATCCAGTTTAGAGATGTAAGGGATCTATGGGGTGGAGCCCACTGGACTTTATCATTTTTAAGCCTGAAAGGGGCCTCAAAATGGTTCAGGATGCTGACAATTTCTAGTTGTAAGGTAATGTCAATATCTATTTCTGTTACGTTGGTTGTATCACTTCTTCATGCTGATGAGGCTGAAAAACTTTTAACTACACAATTTCTATTTCTCACTGTACATTTTCCAATCAAAACTGTACAAATTTCTTATCACTGAGCCTTGAGATTAAGCAAGCATGATACCTATTGAATTACTTTCTACCCTTATAGCTACTTTTTGCATAAGTTTAAATTAGACAAAATGCTAGATATTTATATGAAGAGGGAAGCTTTTACATTCAAAAGGCCAATTTAACAAGCAGACTCATCAGGCAAGTCTACAAAAACATGACAAAATTCCCGAATTTAGCCTGCAAAAGGCCGATAGGGCAAGCCTGGTACCTTTGGTGTCAGTACGCATGCTTGCTTCATGGGACGTGGACTCCACGCCACACGCCACCAATTTTCGGTCCTTCCAAGGCTTTTTCTTGTGTTTCAAAATGCAAACCGATTTATTGTAATATTTGGAGTTATTCTTTCGACAGATCTTGAGCTAAAGTAGGTTCCCGCATACTAGAAACCAATCTTTAATTCAGGCCTCATAATGTTGCTTATTTGAAGGGTCCTTTTTGGAACCAGGGTAAAAGTTTCTTATAAATAGGCTATACATGTTGTTTTGAGAGGCAACAATGCTTTTGGTGTTGGACAGTGTCTGGTTATACCAACTTATGTTATTTGTTATACATGGTACCATTAAATTATTGATTTATCTGGAAAGGTTACCTTAAATTTGTAATCAAAGTGCACCTAGGTAGTTGAGAAAGAAAATATGGGGACAAGAATTGGAATACTGTAAAATCATTATTTGGCATAAAAATAAGAAACTTTTTAATTTCAGACCTCAAAATGTTTCTTATAAAAGGAACCTTTGGGAAAGAATTTTCGGCTGGTTCTTTACACAATGGGGTTTCTTATATGCGGGAACCTACTGCATTGGAAGAATAAATCAATAAAACTACAACAATTAATTTCAAGGGCCAATTTGTAAAAGCTCTGGTTTGGGTGAGGACAAATTTAAACTTTTTGGTTGGATCTATCATTCAATCAAGCGTTAATAACCAAAATAAAGGAAACACTTTTCAAGATTATTATCGCTCCAAAGTTTCTTTCCAATTTCAGATAGACATGAACAATATTTTCGCTGCTAGATGAAATCAAACGTATAGCATTTTCTTCAAAGACATCATCATCATGTTGTCGTCGAAGACCCTTGGGTCCGTGGACGATCCCCGTTATTTACAGCATTGTTTATTAGTCCTTGTGAACGGCGAATAGGTTGGTGGATGGGCTGTCCTTTGCGTAGTGGAATGCGTTGCATAAAGTTTGCGATCATTTGTTGCGTGCTCAGACCACACCATTTCCCAATAACATCAACGAAACGGGCACGTGGGCGACCTCGACCTCGCGAACAGCCGGTTGGCATGCTTCCCAGTAGCGCAACATTATCGGAGCTTTGGCGCACCAAGTGGGCCAATCATTGTGCTTGCCTCGTAATGATAGAGTCCGCCGAGAAACACCATCTGTCACCAATCCGTTCATACAGTTGAGTTGTTCATTGATTACGAAGTCGCTCCACTTTATACCTAGCAGCTGGCACCATATAGTTCTGCCGAAAGCATCGAGGCGGTTGATGGCATCCGCCTTTAGTGTCCAGCTGTTGCTACTGTAGGTGACCTTGGACAAGATGAGTGCTCTTGCTAGTTGGCATTTGGTGTCGATGCTCAGATTAGCGTTGTTGATGTATGAACTATTTCTGAGAGCTTGCTTGCCCATAGCAATACGCTTCAAAGACATTAGGTATGTATTTTAACTGCGGGACCTTTGAAATCTTTCCACCGGTCGTATTTTTAAGTCGTTCGTGGCCTAGCATTTTTCTTCATGAAAAATCAGAAATCATAGTTAGCTACCATTAAGATGTTGCAGCCAAGAATAAAATGCATTTACAATAACTTTTAATAATTTCAATCATTTGGGACAATCGCCAGCAAATAAAACAAAAAAGATCGTTCGGTGATGTTTCATAACTTAGAGGCATTTAGCAAAAGATAAATCAGTACATATCCTTGTTTCATTATAAATGTCCCAAATCGAAATTTCGACAGAATAACTAATTACATTTCGTGCAAAAAATTTCCACAACGTGACATTTTGTGTTAGAAATTGATAGCCAAGGCGAAATTCTGTTTTTACTGGGGTAGTTACATCAGGTGTTTTTGGGAGGGTCCCCCAAACATCGTTTAAAATTCGTTAGACGTTTCAAAAATTGTTATATCAAACGAATTCAAAGCGTTGTAATATAGAGACTAGTCGTATCAAATCACTTCTAGTTTGTTGCAAATCGTTTCTGAATTCTTCCGAATTGTTCAATAATCTTTCCAAGATCTTTTCAAAATTGTAGCAACTTGTTGCCATCCTAGTGATAAGCGTCGGGAAGCTTGCATCAGGACCTTTTATATGCTATGAGTACAACGTGCAACAAAATTCACACTTTGATATCGAAATATGTATTGGGTATTACCAGGATAAAAGTGAAAATATACTGCAGAAAAGTAAACTGTGCACTTTGTGGGCCAACTTTTAGTCTAGCCGAAAATTGCGGTTTGGGACATTCATCAAAGGAGAAACATTTCTATTGATACTAAATAATTCATTTATTCGTGGGGTACTTGGATGCACGGTCCTTTGGGGTCATCGAAACGATCCATGGTTGAAATGCTCATCATAGCAATGATACCACCAAACAAGACACTGAGGAGAATCGCACTGACGAACAGGCCAGTCAGGATCGGTATGGTGAAGAAGGTAGAGCAGTCGTAGGCGTTCGAGAAACGCTTGTTTTGGATACCAAACGGCTGCACCTAAAAATGATAACAACCATGGCAGCTTGAGAAGAAGCATGAAATTGAAAATCTATCCAGATAATTTGTGTGGGTGAAATTACTCGAGCAGGACTTGCGCCTGCGACCTTTGACTTTCAAAAGCTTCTTCTCAAACTTGTTCAGGAAAGGTTGGCTGCAATGGTCCCAGTTGCGGCGCCTTTGGATGCTGGGAGAGATTACCCCCAGTACCCAAAGGTCAGCAAAATTTTCAAAGAAAAATGATATAAAATTAGTTGGGTATACCTTTACACGATGAAATTACGTCAAAATTTCATTTCTATAAGTTACTTTTATTCACTTATTATGTTTTCCTTACACGAAGCATAAAGAATACCAATTTCATTTCTATAAGTTACTTTTATTCACTTATTATGTTTTCCTTACACGAAGCATAAAGAATATCAATTTCATTTCTATAAGTTACTTTCATTCACTGATTATGTTTTCCCTACACGAAGCATAAAGAAAAACCTTGAAACACTTTTTGCAGGATTATACAAGTGTCCATGATGGATCCCTGTAGACACATCTTATAAGGAAGCCCTGTAAAAACTAAGTAAACGGACTAAACCATACCATCATTAGCTTAATCAGCTATTTCATTTGTAAGTTAACCATGGAAGGCTCCACTACATTTTGCGCATCTATTGGAGGCGAATTCGCAATTGATGTCTTGGGTTTAATGATGTAACTTAGTTTATTTTTTGAATAATTGTAATAACAATAAAAGCTAAAAGAAAATAATTATATGTTGATGAGTAGAAAACTGAAGAAAATGTCAAGTTTTTACAGAATCTAGTGCGGTGATTGATTTTCAGCAAAGATAATAAATTTTCTCATGGTGTGTTAAGTGGTATAAGTGGCATGTTTTCCTTCACTGCTAAGGCAAAGCAAGGGGCCTACTGGGGCTATTGGCCTATCAGGCAGTTCCTAAATAAATTCCCTGTAGTGATAAGTAAGCCTAATATGAATAAAGGGATGATCAAATGAAAAATACCTGGAAATGTTTGAATGTCAAGGTAGCCTCTTTACTGTCGCTGTTGATTTTCGTTGCAGCGCATGAGTAAGCCATGGAAACCGGAGCAGAAACTGTCTTGGTCGTATTTGAGAATAATACTTTCATGTCACTAACTGTACCATTGTTCAGCGATCCAGAATACGTCACTTGCATGCTAGAAACGACCCAGTCCCCAGTGGCCAACTTATCGAAATTCATTCTGTTGGAATCAAAAGGAATCAGATTTTAAAAGAATAACCTAACGTAATAATATTTTTATCAAAAAAAGCCCTGGGATCACCTTTGTCAGCCTGACCCAGAGATAAATGAAAATTTAGCTTTTGTAAACAGGGATGTTAGTGAATTCTTAAAATGTTTTATGATTTAAAACCTTGGACAGAAAAAAAAGATTGGTTAATGTAGGCATTCCATCTTACCTCAAGTCAAATTTGGTAACCTTTGTAGGCAGTGGCTTTCCAAATACAACAGAGATGCTGAAATAGATAACATAAAAACATATCAGGTACAGGGTTGCAAGGAGAAAAGGGAAACTAATTTAGGCCTATATTGCATTCAGCATCTAAGTAAAGGACCTCTAGTTGAAAGTCCCCTCAGAAAGAAGGTTTAAGAAAAGTATTTTGACAAGCAACAACAATATTTCACTAAGTGACTCATTCCGATGTTGGTCTTATTCAAATAGTAAAACTGAACTTCAGTGAGACTTGAAAAACTCCTTAGGCTGTTTGGCCACTAACCTCAAAATTCTGACAGTACGCTTCAGTTTGATGTTATTCTCTCTCCACCAGGCTTAGTGCAAAACAGTGATATGCACCTGAGCAAATTAAGTACATTTTTCGGTTGGAAAAGCCTGAATTTTGGTAAATCAGATTAGGGCTATTCGGAATCCTTCTGGAGCGTTTGAATTTCCAAGTTAAATAGCACATTCCTTGAGACTGAAATGAAATTTAGGCCGAAATCTCAAGCAAAAAAAGAGTACTCAAGGGGGACCATATGCATGTGGCTGTTTTACACATACCCATGGTAGAGGGAGACTATTTTTTGGGTAATGTATGACAGAGAAAATTGGAAATCTTTCTATGGTGGTAGTAAAGCTTTTCATACCTGCTAGACATGTTTTTAAGAGCACAATTGCCACTGAGCATATGTGTTGATTGATTGAAGTTGACCGTTTCATTGTTGAGGCGGAATGAGATGTCAGTGGCATACAAGTATACACAGTTGTCGAAGTTATAGAAAGGGCCAGTGTTGCTAGATCCAAGGGATCCTTTAGTGCTGAGCAAATGTCGCTTAGCTTCTTGGTCATCATTGATGCTGTCACTTTGCATTTTGTCAACAATCTGAAAACGGGAATATGATTGTTTTATTAAAGATACATAGCCAGAAATAGGAAACATAGTGAAATGAACACATGGACTTAAGCTTTTCGTCTGACACTGAACAGAGTAATACGTCAGAAAGAGAACGAAACAGAAACCTAACTGACCACTATGAAGTTTTGTACCATCCAAAGACTGTCCTATTATAGATATGTTGAAAACATAAAAGGCAGGAGGTGTAAGGAATTATCCCTTTAAAAATGTTCAAGTACACATTTGCCACATTATAGATACAAATTAATCTTCTATCTAAAACATGCTTGATTTACAGAGCCTTAATTATCCTAGCCTTGAAAATCAAAACGTCTGCATTTTTCTTTCTTCACAAATCAGTTCTTAAACTTCACAGGTGGATTTGGTAGGCGAATTCAAAATTTTGGTAAAATTTTTTACAAAACATGATTTTAGATACTTTCGGTTTAGTATCTATTAAGAAATTTCCTTATTAAACCTGGAAAATGCTTAAGGTTTTTATTTTCCTTTGCAAACATGATTCTAGGATAAACAAATGGCTGAATTAAAGTTATGTAACAATATCGAATAAAATGTTGAAAAATCTTTATGTAAAGGACTTGAAGGAATACACCATAACCAAGAGAGAAGGAAATACAAAAATACGTAGTCATGAAATCACCAAGTACAAAATAGAATACAAAAATTTGCTAAAGGTCTCAAGCCCCTTCCCCTTATTTTTTGCAAGCTTCAAGAAATGGTTCAAGAAATTTCTTTTCTTTACTTGAATTTATCATCGGAAAGATATTATATTTGTCTATAAAACTGCCAAAAAACTAGTTGGAAAATCAGTTTAACAGCCAAAATATTTTGTAGCTGCAGTTGCTAGGTCTGGTAGGTATGCATTGTCAGGGGTATCAGAAATTGCTTAAAATGAGATCCGCAATCCTCTGTGAAATCATTCATAATAATATATTGGGGATATCTAAGATGAAATATAATCTTACATCTGAAGGCTCTGTTGATGTTAGAAGTGCTGTGTAAACACCATCAGATGAAAACTGCTTGAGAATTTTGCCAATCAACAAGTCTGAAAGAAAAGAAAAAGCTGTGATTCGAGAAGAAAGACTCATCAAATCAACCTAGCTGTAAATATTCTTCACTGGCCAGCAAAAATAATGTTTCATCGTGATCACACTTCGGAATAACCTTCTGGATCAAGTTATATACTAATTACAAACAGATACTGATAGAATCGTAATAAACGTACCATTGCTTGACATAACAGATATTTTGCCATTTTCAGTGCTAAAATAAAAAAGACTTTCACATTAAAAATGATATCGAACACACATGCCCATTGGATGGTGATTTCCAATGTCCAGATATGTGTACTGTGAATGGATGCAATAAACACACCAGGCCTATAACCAATTTATGAAGTGAGGTGATGCATGCTAACCCCCCCCCCTGTTTGAAATATATTCAGGTTACTTGAAACAAGTTCAGATATGAGAAAAGAGTATGAGAAAGGGTCAACATATCAAGTTCAGCTGAACCTCACCTTCCTTTGACTGGAGGTAAATGGAACACAAATAGATTTTTCTTTTCCATACTAATCTTGTCCTTCCTGTACTTCCACATATCAATATCTGAAGAAAAGTAAAACATTTACATAGTAGTTATGAATGTGAAAAAGACCTTGAAGTTGATGTGGTAATTTGAGCACTGATACTTCTAAAATAATGAAAAAACTAAATTGATAACCACTTAATGTCTTGTTAGGTTAGGGTTGCTTTTTCTTTGCTGAGTTTACCTGATGAATGGGAATGCTCCTTAATGCAAGCCTCTCAAACAGTTCAATGTATTATTTTCTGGTTTTAAATTGCAATTGTGTTTTTGTTTTACATGGATATTTGAATTGTATCCTGAATCTAAAATAGCAAAACTCAAAATCTCATGCAGAAAGCAGATGATTTAACATGCTAAGAACTTTTAAGGTGAAGGAGTAATTTCAGTGTCTTATATCCAGTTCCAGGAATTACTGAACTGACTTTACATGATACCCCCAGTCATCCTGGGTGGAAGGGCTTGGTTTTGAACCAAAGAACTTTCAGTTGCGAGTCCAGCGCCCTACCACCACACTACTCAGGACCTACATTGATTTCAATAAAGTTTTGCTAAGCTTGAAAAGCTAACTTATAATGCACTCTTTTTTCTCATAAGAAACTATGCAAAGCCTTGGCAATCGGAGGTTCTTAGCCTTCACCCTGCTTATGAATTTTTTCATAGTATTTTCTCTGATTTACTTATTATGTGTAGTTTATGTAATGGCCAAGAGGTGCACATGGTTTTTGCTCTTTGTGGTATCGTACTAGTTGTCTATGTATTGTTAACTTTTTAGATTAGAATATGAAAAAAAAGAAAAAATGCTATGATACATTACATCTATTTTCGAATTTCTTAACATCAAAACCTATTTCTTCAAAATTTGGGTGTTCAGAAAAACCTAACGTGTTAATTTTTAAGAACGAGTTCTTAACATAAAATTATATGCTAATGAAGTGCATTGAGTTGTTTTTTTTATCGTTTCCTGTAGAGATGGTGTATAAAGTTTTTTACCTTCTTTGATCCGCAACTCCTACCAAAGTTCTGTAGTTTTGAAAGTCTAGGCCTATAGAATGTACTGTTTCTTATATAAATGGTTTCTTATAAAAAATCTTATAATGTATTACCAAACTTTAAGAAACAGTTGACCACTCACCTGAGCTGTAGACTTCTTCAAATTGGCCATTGTGTTGCGATTTCAAAGATTTCACAATTGATTCTTTATCTTTTCTCATTACAGATGGTACTGTAAAGGCATTCTTAGTACCAAGAAAATTTTTCAAATTTTCAAAAACGGCTTTTCCATCTGACACTTTTTTGCTATATTTGGCAAAATCGTCCAAGCTCAACTGAAAATCAAAATGCAAATATTGCCATTATAACCAATATCAAACATTGCCTCTATTTCAATTTTGAGAATTAAATGTTCCCAATTTTGAGAATTAAATGTTCTGAAACAATGCTACTAGTTTGCTGGCCTAAAGGAATTATGAAATCTATCCTTGGTGAATTAGCTTGATTCTGACAGCATGGGTCAAAACCACCATCAGATATAATTTTTGGGTGTTGACTAATAGACCCTTTTCACAATTACGTCATGTTCATATAAATTCATCCTGAAACAACCTTAGCCTTGATATGATGCGTAGCTAATTCCCAAAGCGTGCATTGCTTCTAGCAACAAGGGGAATTGCTTTGTGAGTTTGAAAGCAATGCATGCTTTGGGATTTTGCTACCCATCATGTGGGGGCTAAGGTTGTTTCAAGATGAATTCCTAAAGAACTGACATAATTGTGCAAGAGGTCTATCGGTTGCCTTTTTCAAATAACCTTTTATTGCACTAATGGGAGCATCAAACATACTGGGACCTGACTTTCTAACATTTAGTGATGTAGTAAGTTAGTGCATGCTACTGTGTCCCTTCTAGAAATAAGAATATAAGAAATACCTGTCAAGTATTGTTGTCATGTTGATTTTTCAAGCTTGTTCAAATTTTGGATACATTCTAATCAATATTTGTTGCATTGCAATTAGAATTGAATGACAAATGAATGAAACTGAAGATTAATGGATTGAAAGGGAAGGTTTGGCCCTACTGCAGAGTTTGGCACTTGTACACATGAGTTTAACTATACAAATAGGATATAGAAAATGGCTCATGCAAAACTGAGATCTTGTTTAGAAATGCAATAGTCTGTAGACGGGAAGTTTAGTATACTTTTCTAATAAAAAGTATGAATACCTTGTCTTGCAGAAACAAAACTGTTGACTTTGATGATATATGCAAGAATGATTTCAAAAATCTATCTTGAAAGTTTTGCAGTGAAATATCATGACCAAGTGACGCCTTGAGCGATGAAGAGGCAATTTCTTCTCTAAGAAATAATTGAAAAATTTGAAAATAATTTTCATTTATCTAAATTATCAAGATATGTGATGGTGTAGTGTAAGGTGTCGATGGTGTAGCCGTTGTGTAGTGGTTATGGCTCATTTTGTTCTAGAATATTAATTCTGGGGGCACAAGCTGCATGTGCACATTATGCTGCCATACTCTGAACCTGCCGAACAAACAAATCTGCTTGCTGGCATAATATATGTCAATTTGTGATCTGATTGTAGACTTGATAAATCCAGAATTTTGGAAATAGCCTGCAGTTGTTTGACCTATAAGTTTACCTTGCACCTAATTCTATAAGAGACACCATCAAGACTGCAGAGTGTGTCAATGGTGCCACTGAGATCCCCCTTAGGAGAGTTCACATTTGTTATGTCAAAGGTTTATGCCACAACAATTTTCTGAATACAATAGATCTATTGTTCTTCTATTGTTCTAAATGTTGCTCCATGCCGGAGATCTTCCACGTAACATACATATTTCCAGTAAGGACGAGATCTAAAGCCAAGAGTGTCCCTAGGTGCACTTTCCCATCGTTTTCCATCTCTTACTAAGCGCACCCTAGATCTCTGTCAAAAGTGCCCTTTTCTGTGCAGTCTGGTGTACACCATCAGTGTATAGGTTCCTATTTACTAGGCGTCTTTGTGACGATGTGGATGATGTAGATCTTCAGCCAACCCAGTTTGTTTCCAAATTCTAATCGAATTTGATTTCCAAAGTGATTGCTCTTGACTTGAGTTGAGCTCGAATTCAGAACATTAATTGTAATGTTGTTTGTCATAAAAACTTTTGGAAGTAGCAAAATGCTAAAAAGTTTAATACGCTTTCTTTGATATTCGATGGCATGGATGATGGTGAGTTGTTATTTTTGAGCTACAAACAGATCTTACAATAGGTAATTTTTTTTACTAGGCCATTTTCTTGTTTTAGAGGGGAGAGGTTATTAAGATACCGACCTCGATTTTTGAAGACATTTAACAAAGTTTACAGCCTTTTACAAGCAAAGATGACCATAATTGAATTCTCAAAGAAATCTTACTTGCTGTTTGTCCAAAGAAGCACAGGTGTGGATGCTGAACTTCTTAATTGAGACGAAAAGAAGAGGAGAAAAACACACCAAATTGCCGTCTGCTCCGCCATCTTGTGAGATTCCAGGTCAGCTGTGCGCGCGCATGTGAAATATTTAAGGCTTCCTCTCCCTGTCAAGGCGTGATGTTATCACATGACCCGAGACCTACCGAAAGGTCCAAAAAATAAGCAACTTAAACATTTCTCAAATGAATTATTTTACGTCGTAATTTGTGATACACGCTTTTTTTATAAAGAACCAGTTTATAAGCAACCTAGAACTAGGATTTCTTGTAAAATACAATAGATTCTTTTTTTCTATCGTTTCGTGTAACACCAGGGAATAATAGAAAATTGAAGGGACTTTAAGTACTAGGCCTTGAGGTGAGTTCCGTATAAAATAAAAAGCGTGTATTCATGTGTTTTAGGAAATAATTCGTATCTTTCCACTCTTTCAAAATTAGATACTCAAGAGAACTAAACCACTTTGGTTGGTAAGTTAGATTCGTAAAACCAAGCAGGATGTCTGTGTCCATATAACCGAATATTCCAATTAAAATAAGCTAGATAGTAGATACTCTCTAGTCTCTAATAGACGTCCCCACCGCTTATCAATTTCTAGAAAATTTTCCACCTAGGACATTCTTATTCCAACCCCCACCCCGATAATTAATTCTGGCAACAAGTTTCAAACAAGACTAAAGCAACACAACGAAATTCTGTGAGCCCAAAACTTTTCAATACATAAAATAGAATTTCCAATGTGCACAATAGTATGGAATGTCCAACGTTGTTAACAATTACGTGTACCATTACAAAGACCTATCATGTGCATAAACTTGACGTTGTTAATAATCAAACGATGTAATCATAATAATCAATATTGCCAAAACGAAAGTTTCGAAAATTAATTTTTTCCGACCCCACCCCCCGGCTATTGATTTTTGAAATATTTTCCAACCCCCCTATCGAGCCCCCTATTATTACAACCCCCACGGCTATTAATTTTTTCGATTTTTTCCGACCCCCCCCCCCACCTATTCCAACCCCCCGTCTATTAGAGACCAGAGAGTATTTGACTTTTGTTTTGATTTGTACGTTAAGTTGATTCTCCTTTTAGTACACAAGGTAATTATTATTGTTGTTATGACCAGGTTACTATCAACAGGGTCATTTAGAAAATGATTTAAATACAGCCTAGCTTTTAGTAGAAATGTACTGCATGGGACACACCCAAAAACACATCTTTTTGTCAGAAAATTTTGGTCTTTGCCCCCCACCCCGCTAAATATTTCTATCTTCGCCACTGATATCCACCACAGTAAACAGTGATCCCACAGTATCCACCAGAGTACAACAGCGATTCCAAAGGCCACTCAACTCAATCTATCCAAAATTAAATTGACATCTTAGTTCAAAATGATTACATGATTGAAATCGAAATTGAACAAAAAATTCATGATAAAAGCGTACGATAAGGAATAATTCTTGTGTGAAATTTCAAATCATAAGACTGTTATTTGTTTATAAATTTCAAATATTTCATCCAGTACTCTTCCTTTTTTCCTTAGTTTCTTCATCTCGCTCCGACTCTGATTCACCACAAAACTTCTTTTTCAGCCTTTCAAAAATCCCTTCGCTCTCTTCCGAATCCTCTTCATTCTCCGTAGTTTCTGCATGAGAAAGACCTATTCTGGTTAATTTCCAATAATCATTACTTGAAATTAAGAAAAAGCCTTGGGAGATATGGGTTCGACTCCTATACATAGGCAACCTAATGGGCATGTGCCAGTTGCCACTGTGATAATCCAAAAATGGACCCCTAATTCGGGAAAACTTTGCACCGTAATTCGAGTAATATTCTGGAAGCCTACCCCATAACCAGGGCGAAAACGTTATGATTCAGCCTAAAATTCAGATCAGTTAAATTCAGAGAATGCTCGTATACCAGACCAGACGTCCTATTATTTTCAAGGTCTTGGTTTTCGAGGTAATGCCCCATCTCGGCTGTGCCTTCCTTCTCCTATTGTCTTATAAAAAACATTCATGTTCGATTGTTTCATATTTTTACTAGCTAAATGTGATGTGCAGGAGTGGCTGAGCTATTCAATAAAAAAATACCTAGGGGGCTCTGTTTATTATCAAGGGGCCTCTATTGTAGATAGCAATCCATCACAATATGGATATCAAAATAACTAGGGGGCTGCATCTCCCCAGCTCTACAACCCTGGTAGCCCCAAGCCCGTACATTCAGGCTCACCAGGGAATCTTATTTCACCAGGAAAGAGTGGATTTAAGAAAGGGGTAAGTCGACTGCTTAAACGAAACGTAGGTAGACATTACGCCCCGAGTATGATAGTTCTTAAGAATTTAGAATTGTTAATGAGCGACGAGCCCAAAAACTTCCTCATTGCAATATTACTGACGTAACTTGCACTTTCTATATCTTATCAGGAGAGAGTACGGAGGAAATTCCACTAAAACAATGGAAATTTAAGAACGACAAAGATGGATTAAATAAAGAATAAAAATCTTAAGCAGAGAGAATGATAAGTACAATAATCGAATTATTTGAACATCACAATGGTGGCACTCTTTCATTACCAAAATATTGTCTTGATATAATAAAGAAATCAGCTCTGAGATATTCTTTAAAAGACGGGCTTCTATGGAAAAAATCCCACGATTTCATCAGTTTTTTCCCCAAAGTAAAAGAACTTCCTTCTCTGTAGCAAAAAGCAGACCCCGAGTTTCGTTTTAGCCACAAAAAACAAGTAGCTTAGATTCTCAATGAAGACATTACATCACGGAAAATGTAACATGATATTTTGCAGCACAGTAGAAAACTAGGAACTAAATCCGTGAAAAAACAATTCCAAAAGTTACTATGAGGTAGATTGTATCTTGAAAAGACGAGAAAAGACTTGAAAAATAGCATTTGAGGTGAGTCTTATTTATATGTTTAATAAAGAGCCTTGTTGTGGGAAACTTGAGTTTGAAACTTTCGCCAATGCAAAACTTAAAGCAACTTTGGGTGAACAGAGTGTACTCCAATATATTTGCTGAGAAACAAGCAAACTACTAACAAACCTTTGCACAGGCTCAAACTCCAACGAAATAGAATATAGAAAGCCTTCGAGAAGGTTCGAGTCTACACGCAGGCTAATAGGTCAGGATATTTCGAGAATAATATTTTTAAAGCTAGGAAATGGGATTCATTCCAACCAAAAAATTACAGTAGGTTTCTGTGAAAGAAACCTTCATTATAAGAAACTGGCCTGATTCCGTTTCCTTTAAAAAGAAACAATTTTAGGTGTGAAACTGAAATGTTTCTCATTCACTTTCGTAGTTTTGGAAATAATAATTTCTTGAAAGCAGTTATTTGGGTTGGGAAGAGGAAAGCCTGATTGTTTTCTAATGTAGATTTACTTACGTATTCATTAAGATGATAATTCTTTGAGATACTTTAAGCTAAACACTTATATTGGGAAGATTGTGGATGACGTCGCTTCAAAACCACAGGTATGTCTGGAGGGCATTTTCAAATATTAACCTCTGTTACACCAATCGGAGCATTAAAGGTAATAAAGCCCCATTTAATGAATATTATTGACATAGTACATGCTACCGTAACCCCTTCTGAGAATAAGGCCTTTTATGACATTTCGTGGGCTAGACCATCTAACAGAAGCTCACTCAACTCGTGGAAAGCAGTGAAACTCCTAGACAAGTCCATTCTGCCATCATAGCTTCTAACCTATTGGTTGGACGTTCTTAAAAGGACATACAGATTGATTCATCAACATTGAGCGAGTAAAGTTAGAAAATATCCATCAACATGAACAAACATATAGCACAAGATGCAGCGAAATATGGGAGAAAGTTAATCACGGTCCTAAAAGCTTCATCACGTTCTTTTGTAAAGTCCTGCCATTCGTATTCGTTTGTTACGAGGTTTATCCAAAAATTGTATGGTTTATATTTCTTCCGGGGTCGTTCTAAAAAAGGAAACAGGAGTTTCATCAGTTTTCAGATCAGGTCAGCCGAAATCACGACCCAGGGGCCTCCTTACCCAAATATCATTTTCCTCAATTCCTTAGCCTCATCCAGGTTAACCCCTAAGCCATACTCATGAAACATCCTCGCGCTGTTTGGACTCATTTCACTGATGTGATGACCTTAGGCAAGACTTGAAATCTTATCTAATATATCACGACTGAATGGCAAATGTTTCTTTTGAACCGGACCTGGGATGGAACTATTATCCTTTGTTCAATTTCTAAATAATGATTTGATGATATTTTTGTAGTTTTGGATTTATCATAGTGTAGATAGTCGGTGTGAATTAGTTTTAATCATCATAATTGTAAACTATGTAAATATTAACTTTGAATGAATATATAAAAAATAAAATAAAATAAAGAATAAAAAAAGAAAACTAGAACCGAGTAAAAGTCTTCATTTTTCCATCCTAATAAATATTCTTTGAGTTTGAGTTTATGTTTAAAATGTTAGACTGGTCAAGGCCTTATTTCCAGATTGAACACTAGCAGCATGCACAGCATATATTCCCCTAAATAACTACAAGGTTGAACGTGTTTTTGATGGCATGGAATAAAAGAGCGTATAAGATTTAGTGGGTTAGAGGTTGCAGAAATGGTTGGTGTATAGTCGACAGAACAGTGGTTAAGGAGACAGCGTTTGAGCTGGTTTGGGCATGTGTTGAGAAGAGGTGAAGACACAGTTAAGTGGGTAGGGTATTAACAATGGAAGTGGTAGGGACGCGAGGGAAGGAAACACCAAGCCAGGCGATGATAAGGAGAGTTGGGAATGATACGAGTGTGATGGGGTCGGAGAAGGGGATGGCAAGTAACAGGGAGACTTGGAGAAGACGAATCAATGAACCAGTCAACCCCCACTAGCGGGGAAGACGGCCAGAATAAATATCTCCTCTGTGTGTGTGTGATACGAGCTAGTGGTTGTTGGAGGTTCCTACCTTTCCTGTCAACACCATTCACAGTTCCACTCATGTCGTCATCAAGTTCGGCAAAGGCAGCAATCAAAGCCTTCTGTTTTTCGCTGATATATCTAGGGATGAGAAGAAACATCAAAATCAAGATCAAAATAATTGGTTTCTAAATCAGAGTATGTTTTGCATGAACTTATATGAACTGGCTCCGTCCCTTGTTTTAGAATTCACGTTAAAATCATTATGGACGAAGAGAAGTCCTCCTTCATCCTGAGTGACATCTTTTGTATTCTCGTGTTTTTGGGTTATTTCTTTGGCTTCAAGATAAAATACAAAGGCATATACCACCATTTGAGTACATACCACCATTTACTAAGGGAGATGGTTAGGAGACCTATTGTTCCTAATTTTTAGTGCAAGGCGTTCTAGCTCGATAAAAGAGGGTTGCTTTGTCATTGTTTTAGCTGAAAATTCAATAGACCAAAATGTTTCTCTTGGTTCCTTTCTCATCATAGTCATAAGAGAAGTAGCCTAGAAAGTAGAAACCAAAACATAAGGCATGTATTCGCGTTGCATCTGCCGGAGATCTTGTAGAGAATGGCGAGAGTACACACTAACAAAAGACATCAATGCGAAATTACATTAAGTAATATGACCAATTTGCTAGCAGAACAGAACGAGAGTAAACACTAACAGAAGAAATAAATGCGAAATCAAGTCATATGACCAAAAACAGAAAAGACAAACAAAATGAGTACGATTTTCCGGACAAAAATCTCTCTCTTATGACCTCACCCATAATTGTGTATTTTTACATTTCATCAATATATTTGAAAACATGGCGTACATGCCTGCAAAGAATCAAAATTCGAGATGTGAGAGACAGACTTACTTTGGGATGTATATTTTAACATGGACGTAATGATCGCCTTTTCCGTAGCCATTTAATCGTGGTATTCCTCTTCCTGTCAGCCTAAACTGTTGATGCGACTGCGTTCCAGGGGGTATCTACAATTAAACATTAATCACGATTAAGATGCAGCAGGAATTTCAACCAACTAGGATTGTAGTCGAATGTTAACATGTCAATAGTTGGTATCCGGGTGTTACAAAGCATTCTGGGACTTCTCAAAAGGCTTAAAAACCCAAACAACGTGGAGGCCTCATCTACAGTCACCTCTAAAAGGTTTGCAAACTCCTTTCAGGCATCAATCTCTGACAAGACAGCGTGGTTAAGAATACAATTGATAAGGGATGGCACATAGCACTACTGTCAAACTAGTTTCTTATTGGTTCCTTATAGAGATTATTTTTCATTGGACAGATATCGAGAAACACCAAAATAATGGGAATATGACCAATAGACTCCTTTAACAGTAACGTCAGTTCTTTAGGTTAATTCAGCTTGAAATAACCTTAGCCTCGACATGATGCGTAGCTAAATCCCAAAGCGTGCATTGCTTTCAAACTCACAAAGCAATTCCACTTGTTGCTAGGTGCACTGCCCAGCACTGCAAACTTTGGGAATAAGCTAAACATCACATCGAGGCTAAGGTTGTTTCCAACAAATTACTATAGAGGTGACGTAATTTTGAAAGTGGTATATTCAAAATAGTCGAAACCTTTGAAATAATTGACAGTTTGAATTGAATTTGTCTATTCTGTTCTTCAATGCTCTACACTTGTTCAGTCAAAACATATTTATATCTAAAAAGATACTGGAAGAAATGAATGCTTTAATCCATTCAAATACATAAAACTTTTTTTATATGAACTACTAACACGTTTTGAAGCTGGCTGTTGTTGAATATTCCTCCCCTTCATCCTGAAACATTGCTAATTTTTCCTTTTTTTCATGATAATTTCAAAGCTTGACTCTCCTGTCCCTGATCTGTCTCACATTCCAGTCTGCTGTCAATCTAATTTTTTTCATATCTATTTCTTAGTCTTAAGGTTATTTCTCGGTCTCATAGTTATTTCTATGTTTATTCTTAGCTTTACTTATTCTTATATTATTTCATGATTCCTATGAACCAAGTTTGATTCGAAATGAATTTCTTATAATTCTTATATTGAGCTCAAAATAGCCAGCCTCAGTTTGTTAGCACCCTGATCTCGAGGTTGGGCGAAATCGAGACTCTTGCTTTTCCAAAATTGTTCTTATATAAAAAGAGTGTTGAAATATCTAATCCTATTGAAAGCAACAACAACTAAAACCACGAGATGTCTGGTTTTCTTTGAATGGATAATAGATAAGAATAAGTTATGGAGACTGACTCTTTTGTATACGCTCAATTTCGCAAACAGTCTGCCACCAAACACCAAGAAGGGATAAGAGATCCAGTATTTCCACTGTTGTGTTTGCCAATTCAGAGCAAGCAATGAACTATAACTTCAAATCCCTCGAGTATTGTGCATTTTATATGCATATATTTTCTTGTTAAATTTTTGGTGAGTATGTCTGTTCTGTTTTCTATTCAATTTCTTCAACTGAATAAGTTTTCCCTAGACAAGACCCTGAAATCCTTATCCAACTTCGATGTCAGAATACCAAGTTGAATTCGTTCTCATTATCTAATAGTAACTTTAGGTGTTGATAAGGTAAAAAAGAGACATGGATATACAGCATTGATATTAGATGTACAAACACTAATATTTCAAGCTTGTATATCTTACTTTATGTAGTGTACTCTACATATATACAGTATTTCTCGTTTACATTATTTTACTATAACTACCACACACATAAATAATGACTTGCTGTTGGTAGTTAATAATAATTGAAAGAAAAATGCGCTAACTATCGTGGTATCATTTAAAAAGTTATCCTTTGAAGAGAGGTTTCCCTTCTAGAGAGCTATGCTTTGCAAAGAAGTGTTTATCACAGAAAGCTGTAAATTTGCTTTATTGTCGACCAAAGAAGCAAGTTAGTGGAGTTTGAGACTCTGAATATATGAATATTAACACTGTATATAAAGCTAGTGCTTTGGTTTTCAGAAAAAAGTGGTTAATCAGAGATGAACGTGTAGTTTCCTGTTTCTTTTCTGCCAATTAGTGAATAAATATTAACACTGTTTCATTTTTAGAAGCCCCTGAAATTTGACAGTTTTTAAGGCACAAAATTCGCTTCAAATATAGCAGATTTCCTACAATGTGGAACAAAAAGTGTCAAGAAAACTATGACAGAAGAAAACTATGACAGAATCAACCAGAGATATCATAGGATTCTTCTGCAAGCCAAGCTCCTGAAGGGCCCACGTCACTGGGGAGGAGGGTTACAGGGGCTATGGCCCCCACAAATTTGGCCAAAGAATTTATTTAATTTTTCAAGGTTTAGTAAATAAAGCTGCACCAGAGCATTCATTCTCGTTGGCATGATGAATAAAATTTTTTTGTAAGCATCAATGACACAGAAAAGATAACTATGAATTTCAGCTGAATACAAAAAACCTGGTAGACAATTTGTCTCTAGTCAATATTGCAAAATACTTAGTGAAAAAACAAGCCTAATCATATTGCACATTTCAGAAAGACAGCTGATGACTTGTAAACTGTAGCTTGTAAACGTTTTATACCATGTCCATTATTTAATAGTAATATGTCATTGTCCCCATACCAACATGACTTCCTTATGAAAGTGCTTTGTTGGTTTTTATGTTCTGCTGATGCATTGGGTATTCAGGGGCTATACATGACGTGCTGTATTTCTTGTGTTTTTTATAATTTGTAGGAAGAGAATTTAAAGGATCCTAAGCCATTTTAAGACCTTAAAGATGGAAGGATTTAAGGAGCTCCCTAGGGCTCTGCCCCCTGGACCTATTGGGAGGGCTTCAAGCGCCCCCAGACCTCCAGCTGTTTAGGACTACGACCTTGAATCATTGTGGTACACTTACGGTATACAACATAGGGTATGCCTTACAAGTCTTTACATATCAATTTCGCCCCCCCCCCACTACAAAATTCATTGCGTGGGCCCTGTCCTAGGCTTGAAAGGGTGAAGTTTTAAACGAGACATTGGCAAATTTACATGATACCGTGGTACGCTCATTGATAAAATTAATTGAAATTAACACAGCTCTGCTATGTGTTTATTGATAGGGATGATTAATAATGATCTGCAGGGTTGTGAAGGGGATCCATAACCTTCACCCAGGTCAAGCAAACCTGTGCAAAAATTACCAACTAGCCCCCAAATGTCGTTGGGGTTTTTTAAAGGTTACTTATGTTAAGAGAAGACCTTTTAAGGTACCCATCTGTAGACTTGCGACTTAGGCCTATTAGATTTTAGACTAACCTTTCCTACATGAGCTAGGCATTCCAAAGGGAAATTAGCCTTCCAGTGTATTAGGTTTAGTTAGCAAGGAAGGTAAGCTTATTCCACTTCAGTTTAGTTTCAATTGTGGAAATTTAGAATCAAATTGAATGAGGAGAACTGTTTTAGAGGTATAGGTAGGTCTGAAGCTAGTCCCAATCTAAGATGAAGGGAGGGTAAAAGTTTAGGCCACTCATACCAAAGTCTTCAAGTTGAGACAGATTTAGGCCTAAAATAGGAAACACTATAAAACAAGAAAAAGACTTACTTGCATTAGGCCTATCTATTATCTATTGTTTGATTTGTATGCCATTTGGGATTCATCTTCAATCCTGTATTTCAACATTATTTCACTTAGATTGCTAACTTGCAAACAAGATTCCTTTTACCAAGAAAAAATGAAAATTCCCGCCAAAATAGTCGTTTGAGTAGATTGCGAGGTAAAGCTGGATGTTTCTGCGGTAGCGACCGACTTACGGATCGTTTCTGACCAACTAAAACGCAATAATGACCGACTTACCAATCAGATTTGAGCATTTTATTGTTTAAGAAACGATAGAAAACAATGGGTTTTAGCCATATTGCGCAAGAATCTGCAAAATACCCCCGCAGACAGACTTGCCAATAAGAATTGAGGATTTCAACGCAAAACAGAGGAAAACTTCCAACGATTGTTCTACTTTCCTTATTTGGAACAGTCTCGAATCTCGAATAAAGTTCTCTTCAATGCCAAAAGGAGGCCATACTAACATGACTGATTGAGATGGAGTCTTGAAGCTATGAAGCTGGCACGATACGATTTTCAAATTGATATCAGCAAACGTCGAGTAGTTTATTAGTTGATTTTTCATTCTTATATTCAAGAAACCCAATCAGGGAAAGTTTAGACATTCCATACTTAATTTTTCTCTTTATAAATTTTCATAAAAGTTGACCGTATTGCGTAAATCTCGTAAGTCAGTCTAGATCCACCCCTGTGATACAAGGTATGACAGCTTTAATTCATTAAGTAACGTAAAAAAAATACAAATAAATAAGAACGATAATAGACTGCAACTAGAACAACCATCAGCAGTGTGAGAGTGAAATATTCCAGGTTGATAGTTGATAGGCACATACGCTTGCTATCTTCGCAAGGTATGGGTTTATGTGCTAAGCACAAAGGGCCCACTGAATAGGTAAACTGAACCCTGGTCCTTCCTCTCGATGTGACCACACCTCGTGATTCCTTTTGCCTTTTTGCCTGGAATTACAGAGAGCTGGCTAATTCTCTCCTCACTCTTTATGACGGGTCTGAAGGTGGTTTCGAACCCGGGAACCTTTGAACAAGGGTGCAGTGTTCTAACCACTCGGCAATCCCTGCCACTGTATAATTTGGCATGTATAAAATGATCCTTAACAGATGTTTTGGGCTTGTTCGAAAACCGAGACAGGATGACACATTGCTTCTTATTTTGCAACTCAAGTCTGAAACAGGTATACAAACCCATCGCAGAAATAAAAATAAAAATGATAAATGTGATCACCTTCAAATCGATATCTCCGTGCAGTCCTGGGATTCTGGTGGTTCCACCAAGTAAAGCCTGGAAAAAGCGAAAAAGAGAAGTTTACAAATATATGGAACAATTCCTGTGAGTAATAACACAATCTACAGAGAAATAAACAGAAAACGAAGCTAATCATTGCCACGCTGTATGACAAATCAAGAAGCATACTCCTTCTATCGAGAATGGGAATTCCAGCTTCCATGTCGAAGGATTCAACAATATAATAATAATAACAATAATAATAATAATAACAATATAATAATAATGACAATATAATAATAATAACAATAATAATAATTATAATGATAATAAAATGCACCATTGATCCACACTGCTCAAAGGCGCAATACATAATCTACATAAAACTAATAAGATAATATCATATAAAGTAATTACAAGGAATGCTAAAAATCATTGGCAAAAATAAAACCTAATCAAAATATTATGTAAAGACATGTCTTCAGTCTACACCTAAAAGTTTCTAAAGAATTTGTTGCTCTAAATACGTATGGCAGTTTGTTCCAATGAAGAGGACAGGCACTTATGAAGGCACGATCTCGAGCTGTCACATGCTTTGTCCTTGGTGGTTTCATTTGCAAATTATCCTCAGTAGATCTTGTCCGTCTTGCTGCTGTTCAATACCTGAATGACATTGGCCTTCCTCTGTCAATAATGCAGACATTTTTAAACACATTTTCAGATCACCAACGAATACCGAAACAAATTAGGCATATTGTTCAAATGCTTTTGTAAATTGTCTATAAATGGTTTTGCTAGTGTACCTACAGTAAATCATAATATACCCACTGATTCGACAGTCGTGCCTATTCAAATTCCTGTCTTGTCTTATCCGTAGGTGGAGTTTTGTAGGATCCTAACCAAACGGAGACATGCCTTCTTGGCCGAATGAGAATAGATTTGAAAACTATGATTACGAATCGTTTAGCGGGTCGACAGATATAGAAGACTCAGAAGAGATTCAAACATACGATGCAGCCGAGACCGTTTACCAAGAATACACTAGCGAAACCACCGCACGTCAAACACCAGAAGCGACTTGTCAAATATCGAGCAACACGCGTCAAATATCAGACACTGACTTTAACTGGAAGGAACACAGGCCAAGCTTCCCACTATCCTTGATAAGATGCACATGGCTCTCTATTCAATTGACTGTCTTGAGCGGCGTGACACTTGGCATCGTCACAACCACCATGTGGTGGCTTGACTTGAACCTTGCCCAGTTCTGCTACAGCTACACCAACCGCTGGTATCAGATGCCTGTGAAGTACCAGAAGATACGGCTAACGGCCGAGGTCGTCCAAAGCTTCTTCCTTGAGTTTTGGCCTTTATCGTTGATAATTCCAGCATTTAAGTGGTCGCTTCTCAAAAAGCTCCAGCTGCCTTACATCAGCATCATCGCCGCATTTACGGACGCCTGCTATCGCCTGTTTCTACAAGTCTTCGGAAAGTACAAAGCCAAGGGAGCGAACTACTTCTGCAACTTCATTTTCCTGGTTGGGACATTATGCTGCTTCTCCAGAGTGTCCAAATTCGTCTCGGGTACCACAAATAATCAGACCAAAACTGCCCTATTGACATTCAAGCTATCCTTACAAATATTATTGGGTGTAGCAGTGGCTGCCGTGTTTGATAATCTGCTAGTGGAAGTTATGGTCGATCGCTCAGACTTGAGTAAAGCGATCATCGCATCGAGTTTACCAGTAATTTTCTTTTTCCCAAAGCTGTTCCTTACTCGGGTTATAGCGAGATTCAGAGGGGCATTCAGCCCTGGGAGGGCTGTCGTGTTCACCTTGGGCTATCAAGTTGGTACAACAATGGTATGCAGGCTTGCCCAGGCCAAAAGTGAAGAGTTGGCTTTGTTCATAGCGATAGGCGTGGTCCACGGTGTTTTGAATGTTGCAGACAAACTGACATTACCGCTTCGGGAGAAATTCCTTCGATTTGTATGCGGAGTGTGCCGAGGAAACGGTGGGGAAAAATTTAGAAGTCCGCGCATGGCTCGTCTTATTGCTGATCAAGTAATCGTGCACTACATTACCGAAACTACAGCACTATTTACTAGCAGTGCAGCTGTTCAGATATTGTCGTATTATTTCAGTTTGAAGAAAACTGGGCAAAGACATAATGGCTATACACTGTTCCAGAATTTTCTAATCAGAGGTTTGACTAAATTTGACTACATACTCTAGTCGAACTTGATAATCACTCTTTAGGCATCAAAAGCCTTTATTCCCCAATTTCAATTTATTGGCGTTTTAAAGCTAGGGGTCCCTTTGCAGAGCTAACTTGTGGAAATCAGCTTTCGATCTCTTCTAGTCTCACAAATCGTAAATTTCGTTTGTTTTGAATATGTTTTCTTCATTCCAGGCAGCATTGCTCTTTCCATTGAGTTGACATTCAACACCGTGGCTATAAAAATCCTGACCTACATGTACAACATTGCAGTGATCCGGGTATGGAAACTAAACTGGCGGTGGATACTGTTGGTTGTCCTTACACAGTTGCTTTTCGCAATCACGTCATTTAGTGAGTACACAGATAAGTTCATCTTAAGCAGAGAGTGGCTCATGAACAACCAAACTGCTAATAGTTGCCTGGGCCCTTTTCAAAGACTTTGAACAGCCAGCACGTTAAAGGATGGACTCTGACATTCGGATATATATGTTAACTCCTTGAAACACTTCTAGTAATAATATTTAATAACATTTGTCTTAGATTCAAAAGATGTGAATGATATATATTAATGTGTTTGAGAAAAAAATCCAAGTCTAATTTAAGTGTTTGCTTGAAAAATAAGAACTGGATAAGGCAAACAGTTTTACAGACGAAAAATTGCATAAAATAGTCCAAACGTAAGGCTAAATATAACCCATGAAAAGACATGAAAAGTCAGTCGAAAAAATACTCAGTAAACTAAATCATCGGTTAACTAGCCATAGTAAGTTATAATAAGTCGAAAGAAGGCTGACATTCGTAGGGAACTACAGGAGACAACAAATTCCTGATGTTGTACTGTGGGAGCCAATCGAGGAAACAGGAATATAGGTAAACAGAGTACTTAATCAAATTTGTTCAGCTTTATCAGTTGTTTATAGAGCTACAGAGAAATCATTAAAATCGTTTATGCCTTCATAAAATGATTTCAAATCAATTTACCTAAACGTTTTTGAGAAAAGTTTTTGCAGTGATAATATGCACACAATTTCTAAATAGAAAAAATGGTTTTTATTGGGACTCACCTGCGCGAAATTGATTGACGATGTTGAATGGACATCTGCACCATCTCTTTCAAAGATTTTGCTCGAAGTAACCTGAAAATCAATTCATCAAAGTAAATCAAGTTATACAACCATATGCACCATTCTACACTTCCTATCACTCTTCTACACTTGGGCAAATTTCCTGTGGTGCTCCTCAACGTTCTGTACTTGGACCATTGCCTTTCTTAAGATATCAATGGCCACCCTAATGTGTTCAATGTTACCCTACCTTTTTCCAGATGATAAAAACAATTAATACGAGTCAGGCAACATAATCAGGCTTGAGAATGTAAAAAATTAATTGCTGCTTAAAGTTATGTCTTGGATTGAAGTAGACAAGTAAGCTTTAAACATTGAAAGAAAAAATACCTTATCACATCAACATTAAATTTCATAACAAAGAAGCAACCACATCTAGGTACAGTAAAATCCGCGTATAAGAACCTGGATTTTAGGAGCCTGTTAGGCTAAGATTTCATCACTGATAAAGGCACATTTTGTATCTAAAACTCAAATCAACAGGAGTTAGATAAGAAAAAAGATGTGTTATGGTTATTACACAGCTCTTTCAACGATTTTTCAATATGAAAACACGAATTCGTTTGAAAACCCTAGACGTAAGTTCCATTTAAATAAGATCCTGTTTAGGCTGGATAAAAACAAATTACAATAAATAAACTTTCTTTTTTTTGCTTCCCCTGGTGAGAAATGGCCTGATTATAAACATATCCAATTGGGTAAAAAACCAGTGACGAGATCCAGTTGTTTTGAGTTCTCAGGTGTTCTAATGGATGAGCATCTTTACTTGAAATTCCGAAAGTACAAACATAAGAATAGCAAGTTTTCCCCACTTGCTTTTTATCTATTCATTGAAGCTTAGGATGGCGAGGAAAGTCAGAAAAGGAGCAAAACATAATAACTAATGAAGCTTTGCGTTTGACACTAGTGAGAGTAGTACGTCAGAAGAGTCTTTGATCGGTACAGACCTTCGGTACAGACCTTGAGGATGGCAAGAAAAATCGGAAACATTGCAAAACAAAAAAACCACTAAAGCTTTGCGTTTGACACTCATGAGAGTAGTATGTCAGGAAAAAGACAAAAATGGCATCCAACGAAAAATCATACCTAGATATGGGTGGACATTGGTACCACAATCAGAAAGGAAAGAAATGATTGGTTTAGCGAGTATGATCATTTTCATTTTCGTTCTCTTTCTGACGTACAACTCTGATGAGGATCAGATTTCAACTTATGTTTCCGAATTTTCTCGCCATCCTCGAGTTCTGTACGAATCAAAGGATGTTATTGAAGTGTACCTTACCTTGAATGTAACATATAATTCTCCATTAGCCATTGGTAACTTAATGACTTGTCCATCTTCCACGCCTGAAACAGAAAATAACTTAAATGCTCAAGGATACCATGACTCCAACCTACAACATCTAGATTGGTACTCTTTTGCACTAATAGTGCACAACTAGGGTACTCAGCACAGTAACCTGATGAAGCAAAGGTAGCGTGCTAGTGTAACCCATCTGGAGGTCATGGGTCTGAGTCCTAATCGGGTAATTTTCATTCACACGTCAGTGGTATTTCTTAGATGGTCCCTATGACATGCATTTGGGATGAGCCTCAACCCTGGTATTTAAATCACTTCCAGCTTTTGTAGGTCTTGAACCCTGAGCATCCAAGTCTATGAACTATAAAACAGGCCTGAAATAATGGAATAGCAAAAGACTCATTCCAACACATGCTAGTCAAAATATAACCCCAAAAAGAGACATTTTCATGATAGACACTTTTTTCTCTTAAAATGATATACTTTGGCAGCTCCCATAGAGCATACATTTCTTGGTTAACTAATTTGCATACAAGATAAATAACTAAAGTACCTGCGGGAACAGGAACGGTTACTGTCTTTGTCTCCATCATCAAACCAGAGCCATTGCACTTCTTACAGGGATCTTTGATGATGTGACCTTGGCCAGCACATTTCCGACATGTAGAGCGCATGTGGAAGAACCCAGTGGACACTCTCTCCTGTAACGACATATAGTCAGATAAAGCTAAATAGCAACAATTTCAAAAATTAGATATCGATGGTAAAAGCTCAAGTGAAAATCACTTGCTTGAATTGCAAAATGTTCTTTAGACTGATACAACAAGACATTAAAATAATGAACTGAGACAGGAACAACGCAAGACAACACACACAGAAAAAACGTAGCTGGATTAAATATTGCATATATAAAAGTTTTGTCAATATTTCGCCCTGGCATACAGGGCTCAGTTTACTTACTTCGCAGCAAGCATCAAAAGGATCCGGCACAAAGCCTAGTATTGTGGACTTTCTTCGCTTAAATTAAAATAATGGTTTCTCCTGTGATTTCCGATAGCTCTCTAACTTGCTCTAAGATTTCTTGGCTGTCTTTCATTTTGATGACTACTCAGACTTAGAATAGAGATGTTTGACCAGTGGACGCAGAACTTACACGATATGAAAATTGGTAAGAGGGATGTTAGAAAAGCTTCAGGGAACACTAAAGTAGAGTGTTCCATGCCTCGGAGCAACATGTAAATCAATCAGCTTAACAGCTACCAAGATATGGAGGTTTGGGACAAATGCTCTTTCTTCATACAAAGAGTTGTTGGGCAGTGATAGCAATATTTTCACTATCACTACGTATAGGAATATAGGAACATTCAAAATTCTGTAAGAACAAATCAAAGATATAGCAATGATAATATACTTGAATAATATCACTGATCTCAAAATAAAGACTGGATCAAGCATCCTGTTGTTTCCAGGGTCAAATATTTGAAGCCAGTCCCCAGCCAGGCGCAGAAGTTTTTAGTTGATATCTCTTACATGGCCGTCAAGAAGCTTTATTGACTGCATATTTCATAACAAAAGGCTGCACAATCATTCAGTATCGTTCTGATTCTGTACAGCATTTCAACTATTATCAAAGCAAACAACACATCAAGGTGATCTTTCTGTGAATTTCAATGCATTAAATTGATCTCTCTAATTTCGCTGCCAATGACTTCATTTTTCAATAACATAGCTCAGTCCAGTCTTTATTTCAGGATCAGTGAAAAACAATAAATAACAGGAAACCTCTCCAGATCCTTGGCATTGCGGGCATTTGACATAAGTAGAGCCAGGCTCTGCTCTCTTTCCACTGCATCTACTGCAAGTTGACTTCATTCGAATTTTCACATCTTTATTCACTCCCTTGACTGAATCCATGAATGAAAGATTCAGTACGTAATTCTGAAAAGAAATTTATTTCATCAGTGATAGCTTCTAATGATTTACCACAACCGGTTTTTCTATACATTAATTCCTTAAAGTTTTGATCGATTCATCAAACTAATTTTTTGGGATTTGGTTGTGACAAAATTTCATATCAAATACTACTGCAGAGGAATTTAAAATAGAACAAAGGGTCAAATGTTGCTGTATTTATCATATCTAAAATTTACGTAAGAACAGAAGAACGATTAAGCAAGTAAGAACAGTAAGTAGGTACAGCATTTTGAGATAATTTTGAAACAGTTTGTAATAATCTTGCAACAATCTTGAAACGCTTTTGATTTGTTAATTTCAAAGATTTTCGGAATCAATAAGGGACTGTGCACAATGATTGGCTATTTTTTGGCTATCAATATTTTGCAAAAGTCGGCTATTTTTCGGTAATTAGCCAAATTTTGTAAAATTATAGCCAAATTTTTCATAGCCATATTTTCAAAATAGCCAAATTTATGAAATATTAGGCTATTTTTTGGCTATTTTGATCAGCCAAATGTTTTCATCATGTTCTAATCTATTCAGATCCCTTGAGGCTTCGTGTTGCTTGAGAACAAAAGTGCTAAATTGTATTTACAACATTGAATAGAAGAAATTTTGTTTACAATGGGAAGCTTGGGTGAATAAAAAGCCGAAAGTCTCACGAGTGCATGCCCTTATGTTTAGAAGGTTTACCTTTTAAAAATAAATTTTCAAAATCAACATACAACTTTAGTTGCTGGGCAAGAAACCAGTATGCAATGCACTAATTTTTTTTTAAGAAATAATGGTAAATCTTCGTCCCAGAGTTTCTTAGCTTTCACCCCAATTATTGTGCGAAAAGTTAATTCGTAAATTTCATAACATGTTTTCTCGTTAGGAAAGATATGAAATGTTTCTTAACTTTTTGGTTCACACAATACCAGCCTTGTAAGTTAACTAGACTCGATTAAGGTCTCTTTGATGAATTTGCAATCTTTTTTTTTTCATTTTTTTTGCGTTGAAAAGGTCTTTTTCATATAACTAGGCATAGCAGCTAGCAATCAACCAAACGTGCATATAGCGGGTATGGGAACTGTTTAATATAGTAAATCCAGCTTACGTGGGGAATTCAACTTCAGAGCCACGGCAACACAATCGTTTAGATAGTTATAAAACAAGACAAACAGTTCAAGCGATCTCATGGGATTTTCTATTCAATTGTTTATTTCAGCCCTAGCCGAATTTTATTTTAGCCGAAAAATTAAAATTCGGCTAAATGCATAGCCGATCATTGTGCACAGTTCCTAAGCAGTTATGTTTTATGGAAAAGCACGCACACAGCAGTAGGCACATACCTGAGATGTGCGAGTATCATCAAATCCAGACTGCTGTCCACCAAACTGTCCAAAGAAACTTTTGAAAATATCGTCAGCATTCATATTTCCAAAAGGGTTTTGCCCTCCGAAAGGATCTTGGCCATAAGAACCTCCTAAAATGAAAAGAGGTTCAATTGCATATGTCACTATAAATCGAATATAGTCTGAAACACAGGGGAAATATTTCAAATTGATCATGTCTGAAAAACTATTCTTAACACTGAAACTTCTGTTATGAAATATTTCAAAAATCAACAATATTCACATTGGTCTATTTTGTATTATACTACTAGTTTTAGTGTGCTTGAGGGGATTTGATGCATAGAGGTTTATCTAGTGCGTCATTGTTTGTTTCGTCCCTTATAACTTTAGCACTCAATGCATGAAAATAGAGGCAGGTACTCTAATGAAATCCTGAGGTAATGAAATTCTCTCCAACATACCAGCTCCAGGATCTGCTGTGCCAAATTGATCATAAGTTGCTCGTCTCTTCTCATCACTCAAAATCTATGAATAAACAAGAAAAATGAATGCGTGAAAAATGAACTGAAACATAAATATATTTCAAAATATTCCTTTACAACCATGGGAAGCAGCAGGATTCGGAAAATCAATCAAGAAAATTTGTGAGAAAATGTGGGAAAATGACTCGGTAGGTTTCCCATCAATGAATACTAGATAAAATACTTCAGTGCGCCAACTGCTGCCAGGTCATTTTCATTCTGATGTTTTCCTTATTCTGAAAATTATACTGATTTCAATACAAATGTAAATTGGCTTTTAAGTTGTAAACTATGGCTATGACTATTGGATGAGCCAAAACGATGTACTATTATTTGAAGGGATATATTTGCAATTACATAGGTCAATCTTGTTCATATAATTTTACAAGAGTTAATCTCTTCCAGGCTGCACAGGGATTAAAAGAGCCTTGATTGTGAGTGCACTGTGGTTTGAATTAAGGTCAGGCTACCCTTCTTTAGACAAGTGAAAATTGATGAGTTAGCCAACCTCGTAAGCTTGCTGTACTTCTTGGAATTTCTCATCATTTTTTGAGCCTTTGTTTGTGTCAGGATGATATTTCTTGGCCATCTGTAAGAAGAATGGAAATTCAGAATATAATTTTGCAAGGAGTTACTTAGGGGAGCAATCAATGTTAGGCTGTGGCGCCCCATCATCATCACCAGCGTCACTTCAAAATAATCTAATAGTTAAGATGAATCATTTTTGCAGATTTTCACAAGACTTATTTTATGGGTTTTAGCACAACTTAGCTCATCTAAATTTTCTTTGAAGACGTTTTGTGTTCTGCATTTCTACCTTGGATAACATGTTCCTGATATCTTTATCTATATATCAATATGATATCAATATGATACTGAATATTGATGTCTGTAGCTCGGTTTTCCTAAAACAATGATCAACAAATAATGAAGAGCGTAATAAATACTGTGAAGGAAAGAGTTAAAAGAGAGTAAACTCTGCACCTCAAGGGGCCTGTTATGTGGTTTGTCACTCATCAGGAGATGTACCAACTCATCAGGAGATTAGTACATCTGTTGATGACTGGGAAACCACAAAACAGGCCTGTTGAGAAGCATCTCGACTCTTTCCTTCACGATACTGAATATGCTAAAAGATAAAATCAATCAACCTACCTCGTAATATGCTCTTTTTATTTCTTTTTGTGATGCAGATTTGGGAACACCAAGGACATCGTAATAATTTTTCTTTTCATTTGGAGCTTAAGAATAACAGATTCATTCGTTAAAACTACATAAAACAAAATTACAAGCAAAGATTTTCAAATTCCAAAATATCTGGTAGAGGAAAAGCTCGGTGAAACTTTTTAAATGGAAAATCGGGGGTTAAGTTTGCTCCATCATGTTTCCAACTTATTCTGTAATCAAAATATTCATCAAAACTGTTCATGACACTGAATGGGTGCAAAACTAAGATTAAGGGCCTGTTCATATGAGGTTGTTCAGTCCTGTATGCTAAGCTATCATATCTCACTTAGGTGAGGTTATTTATGATATTATGAAGAAATATTTCTTATCATGATTAAATATATGAAGAAATATTTCCAGACACAAGAGCCAGCCTCCTTTTCAATACAACCTTCAATTACATTTGGCATTACTGAAACCAAAATTCAAAAGAAATTGGCTTGTTTTGGCAGGCTGCCACCATTGAATTCACTTCATATGGAAAAATTTCAGTTCCCGACAGCCGCATCTCACTGAGCAAGGAGATGGGATCGGTGCGAACTGGACTGGCATTTCTCATATGAACGCGGAATGCTAATTTTGAGGAGAGTCGTCAATAAGGGTGGATTTGAGAAAAATGGGCTATCCCAGTCTACTCGGCCCGACACACAAGAACAGGGCCTCAACTGCCGGTTTCATCTAAATCTTTACCTGAACTATGAAATGAGGCAGCTGATACACCATATGTCGGAAAAGACTTCCTCCAAAATTGATGATTTCCAGCTCTTGAAAAAGTTGCTGGAAGATTAAAAATAACAAAGAATAAACGCTAGGTGATATAAAACCATGAAGAAGTTAACAAATTTCAAGAAACCAATAAATGCCAACTGGCATAAAAAAAAATTAGACAAAAAAAATTATTCTGTAAGGGTAAATCTTGCCAACAAAATTAATTCAACTTCTAGTTCATCAAAGTTTTAGTCTTTAATTGGAGAAATTCATTGCTGTGTCTTCAAAGGGCTTTGGAGCCATTGGGAGCCTGCCAATAAAATGTTGATAAGCCTTTCATTCAATTTTGAGTTTTTGGAATTGCAAAATTTTTGATAAATTCAGAACATTTGAACTAATAGGTTTTATGTATATTTAGAATTCATTCTCTGTCAATTAGGGATATAAGCAAAATTATCCTGTTTCAGAGAATGTTACTTGCTTGAGGATGTTTCTCATCTTTGGGAGAAAATTCTTCAAGAAGGGGAGAATTTCTCAAAAAAATCATTTCAAAACGGGAGAAATATTGTTTGCGAAAAATCCTCCCAAAGAGGAGAGCATTCTGTTTTTTATCGATTTCAGCATGAAGGACGTTATTCTAGATAAAATTCTCCTCTTTGAGAGAATTTTTGGAGAGCATCATCAAACTGGTTTTCTACTGTTTCAGAGAGTTTTATCCTGTTTCGGGGAATTCTCCCCAGTAGGAGAATTTTACAGTTTTTGGATGGTACAGAACTATAGCCAGAAATATCGGAAACATAATGAAACGAACACATAGATTACTTAAGCTATTGACGGTCAACAGAGTAATACATCAGAAAGAGAACGAAACAGAAACCTAACTGATTTATATACCCAGATGTGGATCGAAATATGCCAATCAGAAAAGAGGTGAATGATTGGTATGGTGTAGGAAAACCAATCAACACCAAAGATACTTACGTAATATTGCTTAAGTAATCTATGTGTTCGTTTCATTATGTTTCCGATATTTCTGGCTATACTAGGAGAATTTTGCTTATATATATGCCTAGTTGTCTGTGTAGGCTCAAATAGAAATTTTCAGCTAGACCTATCAAAGATGTTATCTCTACACGAGCTTAAGTACTTGTGTACAAATAGCAAATAGAATCTAGTGCACACAGGTGCTGTACCAATCGCCATCTGGCTTATCTTTTCGTTGGAGATATTTATGCTAACATGGTTAGGAATTGTCTAGATGTTGTGTAACAACGTCTTTAACTCGTGACTGAAAGTAGAATATGATGTGTATGATACTCGAACATTAAATTAAATTGATTCATTACCACCTCGCAGGATATCTACTCTTCCATTGACAACACTTGGTGTGATCAAACAGCTTCCACATCTCGACGAGGTCGTAAAACGTTTTGGCCTAGCCACCGGACAAGCATGACTTTTGAAACTCAGTTCGACGCCAGTTTTTTCAATGTCTAACACACAATTTTGAGCCCGTCGAATAATATGCCTCAATATGACCATATTTAACTTCTTTTGATTAGTATTATTGTATTTTCACTGCTTATTTCATCCTTTTAAAGTTGTTGTTCATCAACAGCTAGGCCATGCCCGCAGATGGATTTAAAAAAAGGTCCTTGAAGAACCATCCTTCGGCGTTATGATGTAACAGCCTCTTTCTCGACATTTTTTTGGGAGACATCTTCGGGGGGTCAAGGTTATGGTGATCGTCTGCAAACAAGATTCGTACAAGATACAAGAGGAAAGGATGATCAATTACGCGTATTTTTTTATAAGTAATTGCTTTATAAGCAAGACAGTACTCGACAAGACAAAAACTTAAGCAATTCCAGTACTGGGTAGAGGAATTCTAAGCAATTAGAACCTCTTTGTTCTGATCAAATTAGCAATGAAAATTGTGCAGCAGCTATGAAGAAGTAGGTTACAGTGGATATCAGGATATCAGTACCCCAGCATACTTTTGTATGGAAGTTACCATCGACATTTGTTGTACAAGAACTTGTGAGATAGTATTCTAAGAAACAAATTTCTTAATAAAACAAGCTAAGCAATTGCTAAGCAATTTTGAGTACTCAAATTCGCCCACCAGCCATTTACAATGCTGAAAAGCGATAAAAATTTGCCCCAACAAATTAAAAGATTGCGAATTAATGAATCAAGTAAAAAGGACACTTGAACAATGGAAAAGAGTTTGCTTGAAGTTAGTGAAAAAACTATTGTTCCTGAGAAAATATCACAAATACTAATAATGAGTGATTTGTTGTTGTACGTAAGTGTCACATTACCTTGATTCAAATTATTTCATCTAGCTGCTTAGCTTCTCAAATACAATTCTAACATAATCTTCTTTCTTGCCCTTGTACAACATATCTTGATCCTATCTTTAAATTACAAAAAAGGCTTCCAGAGCTATCTCATTTGAATCTTTTCGCTCACATTCTTCTCCCATCATCAAATATCTAAGAATTCTTAAACTCTCTGATGTTTTCCATCTAAAGATTTCAACTTTTTCTACGAATCAATTCACAAAATACCTCGAAATTGCTTTCATGATTTCTTTTGTTTGAGCCTATATGTTCATCAATATGTATTTGAGCCTATATGTTCATTCTGATGCATTAGGTCCAAATGTACTGAAGAACCTGGCATTATCCATTGCACCCATACTCACTATCATCTACAGAAAGTCATACACTTTTTTTTCTTTATAAGAATAAATTTTATAAGAATATCGAGGCTCAAAATCGCCAAAGAACAATGGAAATTTAAGAATAAACAATGGAAAAGTTGAGGCTCGGTAAAATTTCAAGTATTCTTATAAAGAAAAAAGAGTGTAATATGAGACAGGCTATATACCAGACGATTGGAGGGCAGCTAACATTGCACCAGCTTTCAAGAAGGGGAAAAATAGCATTCCAGCCAATTACAAACCTACACTTTTTATAAGAATCAGTAAATTTGATTTGAAGCTGGCTGTTTTTAAATATTCTTCTATTTTCAGCCTGAAATGTTCTTAAATTGATTTTACTTTTACAATGGTTTGGAAGGCTTTTTTTGCTATCAGTTGTGTTAATTGGTTCAAATGTGGACTCTCTTGATAATCTGACATGTCAGTGTGCTGTCAATTTGTTTGTTTTGTTGTTATTTGTCAGTCTCATGGTTATTTTGTATAATTCTTATATTGACTTTGAAATGTTCAGCCTCGGTTTGTTCTTAAATTGTTCTTAGGATTTGGCAAAATCTGAGGCTAGTGTTCTTATAAAATTGTTCTACAAACAGCAACAACCTATTACCCAGTACAGCACGATTTTAGAGACAGAAGATTTTGTGAAAAACAGCTGCTGGAATTACAAGCAGATATTCTTAGGAATCTGAAGAGAGGGAAGCAGACTGACGTGTTGATCATAGATTTTTCAAGGCGTTTGACAAGGTTGGGCATAAGCATCTCATTGCAAAGCTGAAACATTATGGTATACGTGGAAAAACAAACCGTTGGATTGCACACTTCTTTACCGATCGGACACAGACCGTTGTAGTGGATGGAGCCAAGTCCTGCAAAGCCCACGTCCAGTCAGGAGTCCCACAGGTTTCTGTACTCGGACCATCCCTGTTCTTGTATTGCATGAATAATATAGCTGAGGACATCAATGCTACTATCAGACTCTTTGCTGATGACACCATTGCATACGTCGCTATTGCCACAGACAGATTACAGACAGACAGATGCAGACAGATTACAGGACAGTCTCACCAAACTCGGTCAATGGGAGCAAAAATAACACATGGAGTTCCACCCAGAAAAATGCCAGGTCCTCATCATCTCGAAAAAACGAAACGCTGTGCACCATGATTACAAACTTCATGGCCATACCCTGCAACATGTGGACTCAGCAAAGTATCTGGGCCTCAAAATGACTTCCGATTTCACCTGGAATCGTCACATTGACAACATCGTCAGCAAAGCTAACGGGACTTTAGCCTTCCTAAGGAGCAACATCCAGATTAGCTCTCCAGCCATGAAAACAATGGCGCACAACACCCTCGTCCGACCAATGCTCGAATATGCTCCTACGGTATGGGATCCTTACACCAAGGCAAATATTGAGAAGGTAGAGATGGTGCAGAGACGGGCTACCAGATACGCATTTCACTTCCTCCACAACACCTCAAGCGTCACCGGCATGCTAAACCAATTGCAGTGGCAATCCCTAGAAGAGCGCAGAAGGCAAAAAAGACTGGCAATGATGTACAAGGTACGCCATGGTCAAGTTACCATCAACATGGGCGACCACCTGGTACCTACTACCCGAAAATTGAGACACCAGCACCAGTTTACATACCATGTACCCATTAGCTACATCAGTGGACTACATTAAGTTCTCCTTCTTCCCATTCACTGCCACCGAGTGGAACCTGCTGCCATCCCATATTGTGACCGCCTCTACCCTGGACATATTCCAGGCCCGACTAAGAAGTGCCCCTCATGGCTTCTAAGCTGGACAACGCATCTTTTTTGCCTTTTATTTGACTGACTGCATCGCATCTTTTAACCTTTGAATTAATAGATCGCTCGGCTTCTTTTCCTTTTTTTACTTTTTATTTATTTACTTATTTATTTTTAACTTATAATTGATCCTTGCACCCCCGCAACAGCACATCGGCTAAGCCTTCAACCTGTTGAAGTTGACCGATTAAACGGAAGAAGAAGAATAAGAAGAAGATATTCTGCAAGATAAGCTATAAGGGGCAATATCTACCTAACTAAAAAGCATACAGTTAGATAGATATGGCTTAAGCTCTTTAAGGCGAGGGGCATATCACTCAAAAAAATCTCGTACACTTATTGAAAAAATCACAGAAAAATCACAGGAAAATCGAAAAAATCACAGAAAAATCACAAAAAAATCACAAAAATCACAGAAAAATAGAAGAAAAATCACACAAAAATCACATAAAAATCACCAAAATCACTAAAAAGTCACAGTGATCCTTAAAATCACAAAAATCTCGTACACTTTTTTGTGAGTGATACGCCCCTCGCTTTAAGGCGTCTTGGTGCCAAACTCTTGAATGAATTGCCTGACCATATTAGAGCAGCTTACTCTAAACTAAGTTTTAGATCAAAACTGAAGAAGCATTTGATAAACAATTTATAACATTTTCAAATAGATATATCTCTTTGTTCATTGTGAAAAACTTATATTCATAGTGCATTTGGTTTGCCCAGCACTAAGTTTGAATGAGCTCCATATTTCAGAATTATGGATCCAATAGGGGGGTTGGGATCTCTTCTCGTTAGTCTATCTACTTAGAGAGTTCCTCCTTAAGAACCCAAAGTAATCCTGTTAGTGTTAATTGTAGGTAAGTTTGAAGTTATTATGTTTTAAAGGATTTGACCCCCTTTAGCACAGCTTGATGACGTTTTGTCACCAAACAGAGGCTAGCATGGTGAGTTGTATGTAAAGATCAATGATCAAAACAAGGATTTGCTTCAGCCAGCATCTTGAACATGGGTCAATTACTTTGCGGTATATTTCACGATAAAGTTAGGATTTCTGGAAATCAATATACCGTTGTTAAAGATATTGGGGAAGGAGGTAAACATTTCAGTACTTTTTGTTTGAATTATTTAGGCCTAAATATTTAATAGTATTACTTCCCCCCCCCCCCCCCACAAATCAAAATGCATGAATGTCTAGATTAATTATATTACCCATTTTTGCAAAGTTCATTTAGAGACATTTTAAAGGTATAAAGCAAGAGGGGGAGGAGGCGTATGTGCAGAGGCACAATGGTAGGGGGGCGAAAGTTCTGTCAGAATTTTCGGAAAATTTGTAAGTTTGTCAGAAATTTTTTATTGCTTATAAGGATGAAACCTTCAATGAATGTTGGAAAAACTGCTGCAAAGTGTTTCGTTGAAACATTCTGCTACCATTTTACACAGAAAGCGTCTATAGGAGGATTTTTGAGACTGTCATGCCTGAACTTCTCGGTGAACAAGAGTAAATTCGTCCTTCCTCATCTGTCCTGTCAGCTCTAAGATTAACATTTCTGACATCCAGGAAACATAAACTAAAAAAATTTGATCGCTATGCTCGCTTTCCGTTTTTCTATCTCATCTCATCTGTATATGGAAAGAAACTTTCATATTAGATAGATTCAAACTTTTCTATTCGTAAAAACATGACTTTAATTTCCAAAGGATACTGCTACCTGCTCACATTCAGCTGCTGGCTGACACCATACTACTGTGTTTTAGGTTTCCAATGGCTTTCCTAAGCTTTTGCAGAAAAAACCTAAACTTCTTCGCTTGCAAGCATTTCTTCTAAAAAATCATCCATTCATATCTGTGAGGCTAAATTGCTGTTATGAATTTACATATTAGCAATATGTGCATTTTAGGACCATTTGGAGAGCTCCTAAACATCCATAAGTATGAATCATAAAAAAAAATCTCTGTCGAAAATATTTTGATTTTCTTAGAAAAATTTTCATCTTTGCCCCTCCTAGAAACAAGTTCCCAATAAGGTGCCTGGTTATGTGTGTCTACGTCGACCTGATTATGTGTGTCCATAAGAATGCTGGTACAGCATTCCTTAGGCAGTAGCAGATCGGTTTTCTTTTTTTCCTTGTTTTTGTCATTTCCCTGGGACTGGACAGAATTATTATGGTAAGCTATTTCTAGTACTGAACCCAAGTTCTTATAGCTTATGAAAAATGGTACTAAGGACATTTTTTCCAATCTCCTCCACTGCTAAAAATAAAATTTAAGAAATCTGTGGTTTGTTTGAGCACCTGTTTTGTACTTGCGGCAATGAAAAAGGAATTTTCACAAAAAGACTGGTACACATAAAAAATCATGCTCATTGCATTGTTTACTTTTTGAGCCCCCTTGTAACCAGTGGGGGCCCCAGTATCCTTTGACAAGGAGGCTAAAACCTCCACCAGAGGGGCTAATTCCCATCAAAACTTAATAATGATATCTAGAGTCCTTGGGCCCCAAGTGGCCACTTTTTGAAACATTAGTTCAAGGAACGGTCAAAATGGCCTAAATCGTGAAATGTGTTCAAATTGGCCATTTGCTTTTTAGTATTATGTTACATGACCCCCTATTTTGCTACTCCAGTCATCTCTGTTTCTGGGAAAGAACGTGGTTGGAAAGCAAACCAATGAAAATGCAAAGTGCTTCATATAGGGTGGCCAAGTTAGAAACAGTTCAACCAATTGAGAGCCTTTCAAAAATTTCGCCCCCTGTTCAGTTCAGATGAAAAAAATTTCAAAATTCTTTTCTCATATTTCAAGTCAGAGATCGAAGTGTCATTGACTTTCTTTTAAATTTTGTTTCAATAAGAAAGTGGAAATACGAGACTAAAAGTGATGCGTAACATTGAAAACAAATGATAAAATGAAGGAATACTCACAGTCAAAGTAAAGGTTAGGCACTGTATGATTCTTGTTTATCGGATTATTTACGCAACAAAAACAAAAATAATATACAAAATTAAGGTTATGGAATCAGCAAACATTTTGGTGGGTTTTTGAGGAAATAACTAGACCCAAACCTATTTGTTTTTTAATTTTTCTTCAGACCGCTTGGATTTTCTCAAATTGTAGAGGGCGGCCACTTTGGGCGCAAGGACTTTAGTATTATTTATGCTAATCTCCTCCCTCTTATTCCCTCTATAGGGACCACTGCATATGACATGGAAATACTTCTAGAAATACCACTTTTGATAATATTATGTAACTGTAATTGACAAATTATCTGTAAAGTATAAAGTAGAAAGGAATATCATGATTAATGGCTAGGCTTCTCACAAGCCTTTGAAAAAAATGTTTAAGTCAATTGGGTTTCTTCCAGCCATATGGTTTTTCAAAAGGCTTCAAGCATTCTTCCACCTCGGTAATGTTAAATGTATGATGAGATATGACAGCACCATACAGGTATTCTGAGGAGTACAGCATGGTATAGCAGGTATATGTGAGAATGATTGCTAGAATCCACCACCATCTCTTGTTCCACACTCTTATGACTGGAATGTTGAAGTAGTACGTCTGCACTTTGATGCAAATGGTATTAACTACTACCTCAATAGATGCAGCTATTGCAGATCGCTGCAGAAGCCTTTTGAGCAATTTTTGCACATTGTGGGCATCAGAATCTTTGCTGTAATAATAATTCAGGATTTCAACGAGTGCGCAACTCATTACTATTGTATCAGTTTCAAGGATCATCCCAGATAACGCCTGGTCAGCTAATATCCTGCTCATTCTTGCTTGCTTCTCGTCATTTTGTGAGTCACTCCTTCCAACACAAGACCCACAAAAATGTCTGTACCATTTGTTTCTCCAATTCAAAGTCAGTTTATCAACCAGATTCTCAAAGGCATGTACAAAACACAAAGCAATAAAAATTCCAATGGTCTCGACATTTGCTTGGAGGTATCTTGCAATGATGGTTGTTATCGTGTGAAACCCTACCACAAAAACCGAAAGTCTGCCAGGCTTGCACAATCCAGAAACATCTACCAAACATACATTTATGATTGCCTTTGGAAGGATGAAAGCAACAGGGAGAAAGGAGGAGAAAATGGCTTTGGATAGATCAGATTTTGTGTGGCTGTAAACAGGCAACAGCAGATAATTCATCGTCAAGAACAAGGGTGTGCCAAGCAAAAAGGCAATGCCAAATTTGATTGCAAGTTTGATTCTTGCCGATACTCTTCTTTCAAAATTAGCAGTCACTCGGTAGTAGTTGAATACAGTGATGCTTGCAAAGAGGACATTTAATGGATAAGATGCCCATGTTCTGTTGTATTTGCCATACACGCTGAGAAAAAGGCGGTAAATTGCATCCAATGCCGCTGCCAGTACATTCCATATTGGAATGTTTTGATCATTCACGCTCTTCCAGCCAAAGGCATATAAAAGCGCTGTGAAGGACCAAAACTGGATGATCATTCCCTCTGCTACTTGTGCAGTTAGCCTGATCCTTCGTACATATGTGGGCATTTGATTCCAGAATCTATTATAACTGTAGCAAGCTTCAGCTAAATTCAAGTCTAACCATGTCAACAAAACTGCAACAATCCCCCCAGGTATTCCACACATCAAAGTTGTGTAAACTGAACATTTTATACATTTCTTCCAAGATTCCCAGTGGCTAGGCCGCCTAATTTTCCAGCCATCATTTCGATGACAATCATCGAATTGCTGGTAATCGTCTGAAGACGGATCAGGAAGGTCGTGCTCAAAGTACACCCCGCCATATTTTATTGTTGTATCGTTTGCGCTGTTCAACAAAGTGGAGGCCTCCAAATCATCGCTCAAAGTTGACGAGCTTGGAAAACTTGTGATCGTACGGTTTCTTGATTTCCTTTCGTTGGTAGTTGTATTTTCTTGCGATTTTGAGTCGCCCTCAGTTTGCATTCTTGCTTGATTTTTCGTTGTGGAGAAGCAGAACGTTTGTGGAAGTCTCGAAATTAGTTCTTAGAAATAATCACAGGAACTGTGTTAAGGCGAAGACTTCAAAATGGCGTGGTACCAAAGCGGAAGTAAATTTCTTGCTGTGTTTTGGTTTCCCTGAGTCATCCGTTTTCGATTTCGTTTGTGTTATGTATATTTCATTTATAAGGAAAATGCTTCTAACCACTTTGCGGCCTGCATATCCTCACCAGCGACGAAAGATTTCCTCCTTTAAATTATGAGAACATCAGAACACTCTACGTCTTACTAGAATAATTATCTGCATAATAGATAAAGTAATAAGATAAGATTTTGCTTCCAACTTTTAAGTATCTATTTTTTACTTTATTTAAACATCTGATAAAGTTAAAGTTGATAGTTGGTTTAATGCGTAGCTGTGGGGTGGAACGTCAAAAAGGAAGGGAGCGCTGTGTTGCTGCTAGAAATCTAAATAGTATTACGTTTGTGGTAATACGTTTCGTTTTTCGATTTTTTCAGCCTTCTCTTTCGTTCAGTTGGTCAAAAGTGGTGATAACTTTTACGCATTGGTAAGAAAGATTATTTTTCACAACTTTACTAACATTTGAGAGTATAGCCAATTCACGGATACCTCTATAAAACGGAAACCATCATTGAGACGGACACTTATTGTTGGAAGTCTTTGCCAAACCATGAGGGAATAGCTTAAACTTCGTACCCTATTAAACAGACACCTTTAAGACGGACATTTACAAAGGCCCTAAGGTGTCCACTTTATAGAGAGGTGAACGTAAAATGAACAATTGAGATTGATAAATGTATCCTATGCCTTTTAATTTTGATGTAAATTTCATATTTTTCAGAAGCGCATGTTAATCCAGTTACCAGAGCATGATGAGGTATGTGGTATCGTTGTTGTTGTTGTCGGGCAGGGGAGGAGAAGTTTAAACTTGCCATACTTCCAGGCTATAGGCCTACTAAGCATGCCTCTTTTTTGAGGAGAAGCAGGATTTGGAAAATCAATCAAGATAATTTTTGAGAATGAAAATGAGAATGGGTTTCTCGTAGCCCCGGTGGCGCAGTGGTAGCGTTCTAGAGTACAAATCTAGAGGTCGTGGGTTCGAGTCCTACTCGGGTCATTTTCATTCTCACAAATTATCTCGATCGATGCCTCTTTTTGTAGAGCAGGGGTGCCAGTATCAGTGATGATACAGACCATTACGTCATATGAAATATCTCATTGCAGATGGTGAGCAGAGAAGTACAAGCTCATAAAAGAGTATCACATCCGAATGTTATGCCTCTCGTCGATTACGATGTTGTTTCAAAAGGGGAAGACAGAGAAGCACGGCTCCTATTTCCTTATTACAAGGTATTTCTACACTGCATTCTACTATACTTATACTTCTACTATAATATATAAATACTATATGGCATATAGCCTTACCTATTACGGTTACTGCCACTACTGGTTACCACTATCCACTATATTTCAACACCATTTACTGCTATTCTTCTTGTTCTGGTCTCCTGTCAATGGAACAGTATTTAGTTGGTACAGAGCTTCGGAATAGCAAGCAATATCAGAAACATAGTTAAACATATCATATCACTGAAGGTCTTGGTCTTACAACGGAAAACTACACCAGAAAGAGAGCAGAACTCAAAACCGTAGATTCACTAGACTGAAGAAAGAAGTCGTTTTTCGAAAGGTTTCTGTCGTAACTGTAAATCTAAATGGACAATCGTTGATGGCTGCTATATTTCACCAACTAAACACTCACTTCTTTTCTTATTCGTCTTCTAATTATTATTTTTTTTCTTTTCATTTTTGCTGTTTAAGTTTTATTGGATTTTATGTAAATTTTTTATTGGCACACACATTTCACCGAAGGAAATAAAAATTTATATAGGAGTTTAGAAATATTTCACAGAGAGGTGTGAAAAGATCTGCGTGGAGGTCTTAAGGGGATTGAAATGATTTCATAGTAAAACATTAAACGCAAGGGTGTGAAAGAATTTACAGCTGGGTGCAAAACATATAAGAACAAACTAAACCATTAAGTTTACAACGTTACCTGATGTATGTTTAATTACACTGTACGGTAGCTTGCTACATCATATGTCAATCGAGATAGTCAGTCAAGTTTAGTGATACGCACAACCTTATTTCATTACAGAGTGGTTGCATACAAGAACTAATAGAGAACACTCATTCTCGTGGTGATCAAATACCCGAAAAACAGATAATCAGACTCTTTCGTTTATTATGTCAAGCAGTGGACGCTTTTCATTCGTTACAACCTCCATATGCACACAGGGATATCAAGGTATACGCATCGTATCAACTACTTCAATGTTAATTCTTAAGGGTTGATTTTGTGTTTCTTTTAAGTTGTACAATTGAACCTCTGTCCACACTCTTTAATAGCCAGGTTTCATTATGATCATAGACTTGCTTTAGAGCAATTGGGAGTGCTTTTGATAAAGGCTACGTTTACACTATGCCGGTACGAAATGAAAACGGTACGAAATGATACCGTTTTGGCCTTTCGTTTACACTGAAACGGAGTCGTATCTCGTATAAAAGGAAAACGATTTTGGAAACGGTACAAAATGAAAACGGTATCATTTCGTACCGTTTTCATTTCGTACGGGCATAGTGTAAACGTAGCCTGAGTCAACGTTACGTGACAGGAACACTTGCTGACACTGAGACGTAAGCATCATCTATTAGGGGGGCACGACGCATTTCTAAATTTCTGAACCATTTCCTAACTTCTTGAACGGAACCCTGCTCTAACTACTTGAGAGATTCATATTCTTCACAAATTGTCCGAGAATTCATGAACCGTTTCTTCACATCTCTAGCCTCACAATGTGTTGTTGAAGGAAGATGACGGATCTGTATGTCTGATGGACATGGGAAGTGTCGACCTAGCTCGAGTTAATATCACGTCAAGGCAAGTGATTCGTCGTATATCTTCTTATGTGTCTCTAACTAAGCTGCATCATCTTGATATGTATTGTCTGCTTTAGTTGATAGTGGTTAGCTTACTTGCCACTGAATACTGTGAGCAAGACATATAGTGGGTTCCTTCCTCCTACAAGAGGGACGACTTTGAGGAGAATTGAAATAAAAAATGCAAAAACGTTAGGGACGGTGCCTTAGAAAACCAATAGCAAAAAATAGCGAAGCACCTTTTTATAGAGTGTAGTTCCGGTGGAGATTGTTTCTTTGCTACCATCATGGCTACTATCTTGGCTACCACAATGGTTACCATCTTCTTGGAAGTTGGCCTTATCAAAAAACTCGGACTTCTCAGACTGGCATTTTTCTGCAATATGAGACGATGAAAAGTTTTAAAAGGCCGTCATGTTTTATTTTGATATTCCTTTCCAGGTCTGAAGCGTTATCAATGGAAGACAAATGTGCTCAAGAATGCACCGCAGCATACCGGTACCCACCATTGTTTCCTTTATGGCGCTGACGTCTGGGCCTAATTTAATGTGCAGCATTGAGAAACTATTGGGATGGGCACTGGCTAACGAATCATCATTAATATGATTCATATAAACATTTCCATTTCTTGTATTTACACGTACCACTCCCACCATAGTTATTTGCTGATCAATATTTCGTTATATAATGACATACTATCATATAGCTGTATTTATAGATGTAATTCAGATAAATTCTATTTATGTAATGGCCCCGGGATAGTCCTGACATTTTGCTTCCCGGGGTATCGTATTGTATTGTAATCGTAGTTATCTGTTTGTAAATTTTTTATTTATATCATATAAACAAAATATATATTATCATTACATCATGATAATCATTATTATTCATTATGTCATTTATTACATCATTGTTAATGTTATAATTTTGTTGGTATGATTACATAATATTCATTGTATTTCTATCCTTTTTAGAGCTCCAGAGTTATTCAACGTCTCGTCCCAATGTTCAATTGACGAACGAACTGATGTGTGGTCATTAGGATGTACCTTATACGCCATGGCTTACACAAACAGTCCTTGCGATGGCTCAGCTCTTTCTGCCCTGAGTGGAAGGATTCGCATCCCACCAAATAGGTGAATAATCATACTTTTTCTTCAATAGATGTGTATTTAGATTCAAAAGAGATTCACCATTTTGGGAGAATCAGAATTCCCAAAGATAGGCACTTAGTCTATTAGGGATATAGGTACTAGGTACTAGCTATTTTTGAAGAAGTTTATTTTTTGAAGATATGTAGTAAGTTTATTTCTCAATTTTCTCAAAGAGTTCTACAAGATAGGTAACTAACTGCACTTCACTTTGTCGATATAGAAGTTAATGTATTGGCATTCCTTGTCGTTTTAAGATCCTTATTTTACTTCATTTAAGTTTCTATTCATTTCATATGCCTCGATAAGAAGCAGGAAAATCAACAGAGTAATACGTCAGAAAGAGAACGAAACAGAAACCTAACTGATTATATACCCAGAGGTGGATCGAAATAGGCCAATCAGAAAAGAGGTGAATGATTGGTATAGTGTAGGAAAACCAATCAACACCCACGATACAGTGAGCTGACCAATAGGATTACTTTAAGAGTCTTAAGGCGAAAACGAACTCTTTCTGTCTACACAATAGGGGATCCCTGGTTTTTATGTAGACTGATTCCAAAATACCTAAGTGAAATGTGGATCTTGCTTTGCCATTAATTCGAAAGCAATTCTCACTGTAGGCTTTAGCACACTCTTAAAGCTTAAGTAATCTATGTTTTCGTTTCGCTATGCTCCCGATTTTCCTGGCAATTTCATATATCATTTTACGAAATATGAAATATAGCAAGTGATAAATAATGAATTGTTTTTATCTAATATTTACCTAAGCCACCTGGTAGGTAGGGATTTACATATCCTCGAACAATTTGTTGGAAATTCAAATACACTTTTTATAACAAATAAACTTACATAAGAATTAGCCTATTATAACACTGACTTTCTATTCTGGATCAATACGGTGCTCTATGTCTTAGGCAGAGCGGAAGATCTACTAATACAAGTAGACTCTACATCCAGTGTTACTCTAAATAAAAACGTGTAGCAAACTTAAATCAAGCAAAAATGTGTTGTTGACATATTACTTTCGGCTCAGAAAGTCCTCTTATTTTTTTTGGAGTTTCTTAAAGATATGTATTTCTAAAAGTTTCTTAAATTTTTGGGGCTCAAGAACTAGGTTTTTTATAAACCGGTTTCTTATAAAAAAAAACGTGTACGTTCTTAACATTTGATTCATAATTCCCTTTCAGCGATTATTCCCTCGAGTTTAACGATTTGATACTGTACATTCTTCAAGTTGAGCCTAACGAGAGACCATTCGTTCAAGACATTTTACGAAGAATAGAAATGAATTTCAGTGATGAGGACACGTGACACTGTAAATCGTAGACGATTGTTAGAAATAATCACGTGGTATGGGGATAATATACTTACGTAGATTAGCAAGGTGGAAAATGTTATGACCGATCAGGGCTTTTGTTTACTGATAATTTGTCCAATCAAATCGCTGACAAGACAATAGATTTCGAGGATTCAACAGCTCGAATGCCGCGAAAATGGCGAAACGACGCGAAAGCTGTGGAAAAAATAGCGTTCATGGTTCTGTTTTTCTGTGGGAAACACTTGAAGTTATCGATACCATTCTTATATTTCTCAAATCTATAATCGTTTCTCCAAATCTTTTGCCGCTGACTACGAGGTTAATAATTTACGAAGAGAAATATTTTCCACCTTGCTACTTAGATTTAGATTTGGTTTTCGTATGTCAAGCTATCATTCTTTTTAAATCGAGGGCTATCTAAAACGGGCAGTCGTTTCCAAACCGTAAACTGAAATCTAGCACAAATAGGTGCAATCAAAAGACCTCGCACGTATGTATGTATATTGATAGTGAAGCAAGCTACTGTATCCCTGTTGGAAGCAAGGGCTAGGTTGATTGACCAAACAGAACTTACTCATAGTAATTCTTTGAAAGCCCTCTGCTTCAGGGGCGTAGCCAGAAGCTCTGAAAGGGGGGGAGCCGTTGAGCACTTTGAGCATTAACTTGTGGATAATAAAGATGGATAATAACACACAATATGTATAGACTTTTCTTCAAAGGGGGGGCCGCGGCTCCCCCAGCTCCCCCCTCTGGCTACGTCCCTGCTCTGCTTTCCTTTAAGCGCACAACACAGGACATAACACCAGCTATTATGTTTTGCAAAACCATTTCATATAGACGCTTTGACCTGCTTGTAACTGTTTCGACTGTTAATCGATGTCTGAAGCTTAGGGTTTTCTCTATGCTTTATTCAGTTATATCCCAGTTAGGCCACTGAATTTCTCATTTAATCATGGCTAGAAATCCCCCAGCTAATCATCTTTAAGAGAACTAGTGGAAAACTCGCTTCCAATGTGTCGTTAGAGGACAGCGTAGCCAGCTGAACTCGCCAAGCATGACATGAAATAATAATGACTTGACAGTGTTGTCAGACGTACCTTTTGGTTTCCAACGTGGGCTTGTAGACAGATCACAAGAGTCATGGAATATGAACAGGGGGCTGCTCCATAGCTAAGGTTTGACTGGCGCATGTGCCAAAACTTTTTTGAAACAAACAAGTGCTTAGAATGCACTGTAACTTTATTCGATCAATCTCAATTCAGACTGGCGAAAATGAACCCAAAACTTAAAAGAACCTTTTAGACTTTATAAGGTTATTAGATTAAAATTCGTTAACTATGTACGCAATGATCGAGCAAAGCAGTTAAAACAAAAAATATCATAATTTCATCTGAATGTTGATATCTTACTATATTTGTAGATAATACTATGTATACGTCATGTAAAAAGAAATATACAAGAAACCCACAAGGTATGAAAACAATTCGATTAGAAGTATTTGTCCAATTGTTTGTGTTGGAAAATTAACATCCTAAGGGCCTACAGTAGTTGAATGTTTGGTATTACACACATAATACAGTATTGAATCTAAAGCGGGCAGTATTGATTTCAAAAATTTTCACTTTCAAGTGTTTGCATCTATTGAATTGTCTTCTTAGCGAGGTATTTTTAACATTCAAAGCAAGGGGGACATTCTCCACCAGCCACCCCCATTGCTCCGCCCTGTCAATGGAACACTTTTGCCCATCACTTTAAAAATATTTTTGTTCAGAGAACCTTGTTTTTTGCTCCTTACTCATGTGTTTTTTAGATGTAATATTTCCAGTCTGAGTGGAAGTCTAGCGATTCTGAGTACTTGAATTTTCATTCCAGCTAAATAATTTCAGTACTGATCCTGGGCCGAAATTAATTATAAAAAATGGGTGCATGACAACATGATACAAGCCTCGTTTACACTTTTACGCTTTAATCAATAAACTACATTTTTTTTATAGAAGAACAATTTTATAAGAACATGAGCCTCATATTTTGCCAAAATCTGAGAACAATCTAAGAGCAAAGCGAGGATGACCATTTTTAGCTCAATATAGAATAATACGAAATAACCACGAGGCTGCAAATAGTTAAAAAACAAGCAGATCGACAGCACTGTTATATCAGATAGTCAAGAGAGTCTAAAACTGGACAATTAACCCAACTGATAGCAAAAACAGGCTTCCACATTAGCATAAAAGTAAGCAAAATTTAAGAACATTTCAGCCTGAAATTAGAAGAATATTTCTGAACAGCCAGCTTCAAACCAATATTACTGGTTCTTATAAAAAGAAAAGAGTGTATCGTTAAAGGGATGACAGATATATCTAACTCCCCTTGCTTACAGAGGCCCGTTTTCTTCTTATTTTTTCGTCTCTCCTTGTGAAGAAGAAAAAAGGGCAGCTGTCCACACAGCTCTGTTTTCAAACAAATATGCGATGATTCATGAATGCGATAAAGCGTTTACAGTTCTTCAAGCAAACACGGTGCCTCCTATCCATGGCCGTCCGCAGCGGGGGGGGGGCAAGGGGGCTGGTGCCCCCCCCCCCCTCAAAGAAATCCAAAAGTATAAACTTTCCTATAGAGGATATCCTCAAAAATCTTATTTCTAAAAATTTGTATGTAGAGGATTAGCAGGATTTAGAAAATCAATCGAGATATTTCGCTCTAGAGTACGAATCTAGACGTCGTGGGTTCGAGTCTTACTCGGGTCATTTTCATACTCACAAATTATCTTGATTAAATTTATAATTCCTTTTGAAAAAATACCGGGAAACAAAACATATTCGTATTTGGTGTTCCGTATTTATCTAATGATATATATATAATATCTAATGATAATATAGCAATATGATTTACCTATAGTTGGTTAGGAATATAGCGAATGCTAATAAAGACCAACTCTACTCTCTATCCTACTTACAAATGTACAATGAAATTAACTAGCTTCAATTACAGATGCGGCAGTTATATCTGAATCCCTTCCAGATTTTGATTTTGAATTCATTGTTACTTTTTGCAGCTTTATATTGGTCTGGAGTTTATATCAGACTATACTATACTCCCTCGAAATTACAGTGGTTATTTCCATATTTATTTGGTCTTATTTGTGAGAGTTGTAGGAGACTTGAAAGAGTGCGTATCTGTCTGTGTATTCGAGAAGATCCGTATATATTTTACAATGCTCCGTTTTCATACGCAATGTGAACAAGGCCTTACTTAATGCTATCTGATGGGATTTACTTTTTGATCAGGGCCTGGTTGGTGAGGTACGGGCCTAGTCCACCCAGGGACCTGAGGCAAGTTTTCATAGATTGCCTCATTCAAGTGAATTGCTAGTAATGTCCTAGTGACGTGGCGTATGCGTTTCCAAACCATCATTATGATTCATTCGTTATCAGGAATGATTCCTAATAAACGATGTTTTGCTCATGATTGCATGCGAATCCCTTTGCCATTATCGTTTTGCTCGCTTTCCTAATGAGGAAAGGATTTTTATAAATAGAAAGATGGTTTTTCTTGATTTTATCGGTTTTCACACGTTATCTTATTATCTGATGACTTCCTTGAAGAGTAGTATCGCTTTATTTCACATTTGTAACATCCGTATTTCAGCCTGATTACTTGAGCTAGCAATTCTGTTATCATCATGTATCTCAGATTTAAAACTGACGGGACGTCACAATAATGAATTTAATTTAAAGAAATAATTAAAGAATGAACGATTTCATATGATTTGTACTTGGTTTAAATCTTACTTGATTCATATCATTCGAAGTGGAATTGTAAGACTTCATCACCGCTATCATCACAACGCGTAATTTGAGAAAAATAGAATTGTGGATAGCAAATAAGGTTTCTTATCAATCGCTGACGAACCAAACAGTATTATTAATCCTACCCTCTCCCCTCTCTCAGTTCTCACGTGCTATATTTTCGGACGTTAGCTGATGACCTACAACCTAACCGCTGCAACGCGTAATTTCTAAGTTGCCTATTGAACGAGATAAATATGACAACGTTAACTGAACAGTTTATGTACACGAGAAGCAACGCCGTATAGAAACAAATCAAAACGTCATCGCCCACGAATTCTGCATTACTCGCCGCTGTGAACGCTGCCGTCGGCGTGTAGAAAACCCACAGCGATCCCAGTACGAAAAGAATAGACTTGGAGAACTCTTGGTTAGGGTTTCGTCGGATTATTGCATCAGATCGAAGCGTGTGGCCTAAGTCAACAGCGTCACGTCGTCGTAGTGTTATCGACAACGTACGCCGTCTCAGCGATCTATATGCCTTCATGTATACGATTGTGATGAAAGTCAAGACACCCAGCAAACCAAGACTTGGCACTAATGATCCTATTAGTCCAAAACCATAAACTGATCCTGTCACGGTGGTAACGGTCGAAGCCATGGTCAGGATAATGTTTGTAATGAACAGCATAACCGCACGACGGTTATTCATTATTGAGTGATACTTATTGAGATATCGCATGTGTATGTATCGGTCGATTGCAACTAATAGAATTGATAGCGCTGAAAACTGGCAAAAGGTGAAGAGGAGTATGCCACTACAGACCCTTAAAATCCGGACGTGATTCTCACCTACAAACCAATATGCAGGCTCAGTTATTAGCAAGGATAGGCCGATGCAGATATCAGAGATGCTTAATGAGACAAACAGCTTGTGTGATATGTTTTGTAGCTTTTTCAGCTTGCGTAAGGCATGGATTAGGAAGCAATTCAAAATTATATTTACCAATGCCACGGCGATGTTCGGGACCGTGAAATAAATGTAGATTGAAAGACTAAACGCCATATTTTCCACAGGGGTGTCTGCTGTGCTTATACTGCCGTTAATTTGCTGCAAGTGTGCAAGAAGATTCGATAACTAAATATGTCATGGACGTATCCAGCGTCGATAGATAAAAGAGATATGTAGTCTGATAATGTGCATTGGCTGAATTTGCCGCAAAACTAGCAAGTCAGTGTAACATTATCAAGTCACAATGTTAAATAAGATCTTTACTGTTGCAAATTTGAAATTTAGACTCGATTAGATTGCCCCAATATGATTTTCTTTGTTGAATTCGCCACAACTACAGAGTCAAAATGTCTTATAGATTGTTTACCTTTCAATACCTTTGTCCCTTCGTTTCTCCTTCTCTTGATACAAAATGCAAATTAAGACAAACGTCGTTGTTCGCAATATCTTCTCCTTTCTTCTATCAACTACATATTGTTTACTAGATGTTAAAATTTGCACTTGTCCAATATATATAGCCGGTTAATAAATCAAAGAATATTTGGTAGAAAGGAGCTAAAATGATATGTTTTCGATCGTATCTGATATTTATAGTTTACTGGAACTTGGCATCAAAATTCTTTCTTATATGTCCAGGTTATCCGAAACCTCACCGTAAACAGACAGCAAACAGCTTTCTTCTTGCGTTGTTCTATGACTGTAATTTGTTTAATCAATATTCCACAAGGTCTGCTTTCTAATGAAACTATACTGTTGATAAGTTCAAGATGAAATCAGAGAGCTGGATCTCCGAAATGTAAACCAAATAAGCCATGTTTCATGGAAACCGCTGTAAACACGAGATATCCCTTCTATTTCTAGATACAAGAGAGCAGGGAATCATGATATCCGATAGCCACCAATAAGATGATACAGTTATTCAAGGATTCAGCGATGAATAAATCAAATCAACGTTGAAGTAGGCTAATTAGATATAGCTACGTACCGTTTGCAACCACGAGGCGAGATGGGCCTTAGTTTACAAGAGTTTATAAATAACGTGCAACGCAAGAAAATCAGTAACTTTTGCCGAACCAAGATGGAGACCCAATCTCTTGCCTTCTTGTAATCATAAGAATTAAGACGTGGGCTGTTCAATGGTTAGTTCATCCCAAGAATAAACAGTATCGAATTTTACTCCTCTGGAAGGCGAAAATAGATCAAATGCAGAGTAGTGCGTATTAGTTCAACAAACATGCATTTCAAAGAAACGATCGAAATTGCATTCATTGTTCTCGAATACACGATTCTCTAACAATAATGTATAGGCGTTTATTTAATCAGCTTTGGGCAATATTGAAAGCAATATTTGGACATCAATCTATCGTCAAACTTGATTCGTTTCGTAAATATCCAACAGAGGACTGGGGCAATTGTCCCGATTGTCTTGCTCGGCCTGAGTTTTCCTTTGCACTGGTTCAGATTTCATTTGTCTTGGACCAAACTAGTCTAGGCCAAAGAGATGAACCAAGGTTAACTAGGCCAGCCCAAGGCCCAGCCTATATTTTCAGATTTCACAATGATCCTGGGCCTGACTATTTGGGGTAGTGTAAACAGGGCTGACAGTGGATTTCAAGATAGCCAGAATAGCCATTTTGAAGTTTTGCACTATTCAAAGACTGTTTTAAAGTGAATTGTGGGTACAGCTGGGCTGGGAGCCTTTAGTTGTATGTCTTGGTTAATCTTTCTCAACCGTGACGGTGCACGAACCATTCGTTTTTAGATTTTAATACGAGCCTACATGACATAACTTAACAGATATTAACCTGGAAGACGCCTCTAGTGGACACCAAAAACGTATTTTCATTTTCATTCTAGTTTACTTGTAAAGGGTGAATACAATTCAGTAAGCAAAGGCAGACTCCTTTAAAATGCGCCCTGCTTAAAGTCTTGCTCATCAAAATAATCTTTGAAACTTATTATCTAATGTATACTACGAAAAGAAGAGAAAGATAAATAAAAGGAAAGTGAACTCTGAGATCGACTTTGGGCATGAGAAGTTGATTAGATAGTCAACCTCGTGGATCTTTGAAAAATGATATAAATCGCATTTTGAAAGTAAATAGCGAAGGAGCAAATTATGATTAGGCAGTTAAATGAACTAGGTAATGTTTTGAACATAACAGCGCAATAAGACAACATTGCCCACGTGCCTAACATGAAAATTAATCATATATCATTTTACGTCTCAGGTGGTTGAGTGAATCTTCAAAAATGTAAAGTTTTAAGTGTATGATATATTATTTTAGGAAATTAATTCGAAAATGAATAAATTGACCATACCCAAATATCAACCACGCACATAGATTAGCAGCTCTAAGTGATTATTTTTCCCAGATAATTTTACTTTGAAGCTAATCATTAATGACCTAACAAACCCCCTTTTTCACGCTCTGGTACCAAGGTTATTTGAAAATGAAAGTTATTAAAAGCTCAGTTCATTTGTCTTTGATGTCTTTGCATGGAATTTCTATAAAAAATCCTTTATAGAAACTTATTCCTTTACTTCATGATTTCGTCTAGCTAAAGTTTCAAAGATGCACTCACTCGTAACCTAAGTATTTTTACCATAATTCGAAAGGAGGTTTACTTTCTTGTCGAATATTGAATTTACAATTCGTGTAAAAAATGACGGAAAAAATTCTAATTTGGATACATAGAACAGAAATTAAGAAGGGCGTTGTCAGCGTTCTAAGCTGGTTTGAAGGGCGTGGCTCCGAAAAATTTTCTAGGGGCTCCGCCTCTGCACCCCCTTACTTATTTTTTCTAAATGGCTTCCTCCAAAATGCTGGATCCGCCCCTGTCTGTAACGATGTCAATCTGACGAGAAGGCCTAGCATAACATGAGAATTTCCATCCGAATTGATTTGCTGACGAAGCAGCTAGCATTCAATGTATAATATGCATTAACATAATATGCATTAACATTATCGGAAATTGAAAATGAATATTGAGCAGGCTTTCATCTAAGTTGGCGCAAGTAACGGGGAAAGCTGCTGCTTTTCACACCACCCGCCCTCGCACATTGAACTTACTGTTCTACTCTTCTCTTCACATTCATGGTAGGTCAAATTTTAACATCTCTGTAACGATAGACGTCAGCGCAATTGGTTGTGTGCAAAAAATCAGGACGAATGTTTTAAACTCTCAGTGCCTTATGGGAGAAAATCGTGTCCAAACGTATTTACGATAATCCCAAGATGCAAGGCCTAATTGCTGCGGAGGAGCTTGTGTACGCATGGAAAATATTCTTTGAGCTCTTGATGCATTGTATTATCGTTCTGTGGACGGTCGTAAAATTTCAAAACTCTGTTGTTGTAATTCATTTTAGGCCCAAATAAAAGGTTTTACGGCGATTCATCATAGTTATTTGGCCATAAGAAAAAAGAGCAAAGGTAGATTTTCTTTTACAAATGTGGAATTAAAGTTTACATATAAGATTCGACTTTGTAAAATTTTGTGTACGGCTCTTGGCCTTGGCGCATGTTGCATTTAAAGTTATTATTGCAATATACTACGTTCTTACCTGTTAACATCGAAGTATACTAGATACGTTTATCGTAGTATGCTACGACATCGTAGTTTATTACGTTTGGGCCTGACTGTACCGTGGTCCGTGACCAACTTAGCCCGTATGATGAGAGAACACTGCTAGAAAAGGCCATCATGCCAGTCAGGAGAGACAGGAGAAGAGGCTGGAGATACCGCTGATTGCTAGGGTCGTGGGCAGCAACTCTGAGGGACCTCCCTTGGGCCTTATCAAAATTCTATTGAAGAACGAACGAATTGAGTAACATCCTTTTAAGGCATTAATTTCTAAATGTAATATCTTAAATCAAATCAATATCATTCAGGTTATTATTCTAAATTATACAAAAAAAAACTTGCAATGAAAAATTAGTGATTTAATAAAATTACAGCATATGTTACACTTTCTGCAGTGGTAGTCTGAACAATATTGCCTTTTTTAAAAAAGATTAAATTTTAAAGAAAATTAGGTTACAGTGGATATTAGTACCCTGGGTACACTTTGATATGAAAGATACCATTGACATTTGTTGTTCACCAACTTGTGATACAGAACTCTAAAGGACAAACTTTGAGGTAAAAAAGCTAAGCAATTGCTGAGCAATTGGAGAACTCAAATTTGCACTCCAGCTAAGCAATTTTCAGTACTGAGCTCAAGCTGAAATTGCTTGTAAAAAATGCGTGTATTGGGGATTTTTTACATTTCGTTTTTTTTATCGTGATTCTTAGATTATACCTACACTTTTACAATAAATATCAGCTAATGAACAGACGACCTATCCTTTAGGAGGTTTAAGTTTTTGCAGTACCTGAGCCTTAATGTTCTTATTACTGACCCTTTTCCAACCATCATAAGAAATGTCTTTATCAGGATTTAATAGAATAAAAACAATCAAAAAATATTCCCCAGGGGGGGCAGGACTGATTTCATAACCACATCCCTAAAGTGAATGTTCCCAAAACCCACCTGGATGACCATTTCTGTTCTAAATAGCCTAACTAAGGAAAATACTACAAATTAACTTACTAAAAGACCTAAAAAATGCCAGAAAAGGATAATGGCCGACCACTTCAAAATGTTTGAGACCTTTACGAAAGTCAGACTGCATAGTAGTATCTGTTGTGTTCAGAAATATAAATCCGTTGGCAACTCATGTTACAAGCATAAATTATACAGCATCTGAAAGCTCTTTTTCTGGAGAATTCATTTTGACTTGTTGCCAGCTTTTAAAAATGGTAGCCAAAAATTGCTGACGTCAGCAAAACTAGAGAATTTTGGATAAAAACTTTTTTCCATATTCATTTCTCGATCTATACTATGACTATATTTACTTCTGTAAGGTGCAATTTTATCGGTGTTAGGGTTATCAATGGCCAATGATAATGTTCGAGCTAGTAGCCATAAATTGAAATATTGCTGATGGTCAGCACTTTTTACTTAGCAACGACATAAAAATAAGAAATTAGTAAAACAGTCTATTCAATATTTTTGAAAATTTTGCTGACAGAAGACAGAAGCGTGAAAAACGGCAAGAAACGGTTTCATTCTAGCATGCGGCTACCATTTTGAGCATGAATACGAGGCTGCCATGTGCGTGGGCCTAACTCGAATTGGGCCTAAGCCCAAATTTGAGAGATGAGGATATGGAGGAAACAGAGAAAAGAAAGAGTTTGGAAATACAAGAACACGCCACCATAAAGACAAAACGTCAAAGGAACGATGTCGACTTATCGAAATGCATTGTTTGCCAAGAAGACAACCGGTCAGATAGCTTGGTGGAGAAGTCGAGTAAAATTCAAAATCTTTTTGACAAGATTTCAGAGAGAGCATCCTATCATGTTTCTGCATACGTTTCTTTAAAAAAGAGAATATTACTTGTTGATAAAGAAGATGAACAGAAAGTCGTTTTTCACAGAAAATGCTACGCAAATGCGACCCATGCAGGTCACATCAGCCGAGAAAAAAAGAAAATGGAATCAGCAGTCACATTTTCAGATGGAACGGATCATTCCCCTGGTACAGCAGAGCATGCAAAACCTTACACAAGATGTAAAACACAACCATTCAACAAGAACTTGTGTTTCTTTTGCCAAATTGATATATTTGATGTCCCACTGAGAGAAGTCTTGTGTATGGAAACAGGTTTAAAGATCCAAGAGGCAGTGCAAAAAGGAGCGAATGCAGAATTTAAAGTGCGTTTAAACTCGGCGATAAATACAACCGATGCCCGTGCAGTTGATGTTAAATATCACCTGGCTTGTTATGTGAAACATGTGCAGCGTGCAAAACCAAGCTCTAACAGGGAACCTGGTGATGGCGCAAACAAGGAAACTCTAATTAAGTCAGCTGAGCTAGAGTTATTGGCTGCCGTTGATGTACAGATTCGCAGTGGAGCAATTCTGACTACAGAAGATATAGAAAATGCATACCATGCATTGCTTGAAGAGTATGGCATTCAGGAAAAGACAGGTCGCAGATTCAGCAGTAGGTATCTAAAGGATATGGTATTATCAAAGCTGCATCATGCTGCAAGCTTACCTCAGGAAAACCCAAGCAAGCCACACCTGATAAAATCAAATGTGATTGATAAAGAAATTTTAACTGATGCTTTGGAGCTGAATGCATTTAAAGGAGAATGAACTGAAATTAGTCTTTCAGGCTGCTAAGATAATTCGAAATTCAATATTAAGGTTTAGGGAAGAGAGAGTTTCAACACATGAAGTTGGTCTCATTTCCAAAGAAGAAGATGTGCCATCAGAATTGTTTGCCATGTTGAAGTGGATAATAGGAGGCTACAGTAGAGAGTTTTCATCATTATCAAACGTTCGCAGAACCTCTTTAGAGAAACATGCACTAGTGAATGCCCAAAATATAATGTACGTTACCAAATCTAACCGTCAAATAGCATATGATCCATCCAAAAGGGACAGTGGCTTCAGAATTCCCAAAAAGAATGAGAACAAGCAAGTCATCGGTACTGCTCTTCAGGTCCGTGAGTACAGTCGCAGTAGTAGCTTCATTAAACTACTAAATGATGATGGCCTATCTGTTCCAAGTTATCGGGCACTTCAGATCGAAACTGCGTTAGCCAATGAAGTAATTAACCAACTCAAAGTTCATCCAAGTGGTGTGAATTTGCTTCCGTTCCTGCAAAGAGGACAATTTGTGTGCTTCCATTTCGACAACAGTGATTTCAGGATTGATACACCTGATGGCAAGAATCAGTTGCATGGAGGTTTGATTGCCGTATTCCAGAAAGCTTCAAGTCATGCTTCTCCATACAATGTCAGTATTGATTTGAAGTCAAAAACCATGCAGGTGCAGCCAATTGAATTCACCAAGATACAAGAATATTCAAAGCCAAAACTAAAGAACTTTGCACATGATCCCACGATTATCAAACGTGATGAACAGAGGTTGGAGTCCAGCTTGTCGACAACAAAGAAGATGGTACCTTGGCAATTGCTAAAGTCACACGAGAGCACTGTTGCTGCAACTCCACCTTGGTCAGGCTTCCATTCATCAGTTGGTGAGAAGCCACATTTTCGAACCAACATTGGAGTTCTTCCCATCATCCCGAATCCTGTTACTGAATGGAGCACAGTTTACACAGCACTGAAAATCATGCAAGGCATAAGTACAGAGGTATGCGGTCCAGAAAGAAAGACAACCATAACTCTGGATTTGGCCCTGTATGAGAAAGCTGTTCAGTTGGTTTACTGCAATCCAGCTTTGAAGGAGAAATTCAACCTAAGGCTTGGGGAGTTGCACATCTTAATGGCTCATCTCAGAGGAATAGGTACCTACATAAACAGCTCAGGAATTGATAGCATCTGGACGGAATCTGGAGTATACGGGCCAACAACAACTCGGTCAATTTTAGCATGCACACATCTTAAAAGGGCATTTCAAGCACATGAAGATACAATTTGCGCCTTGTACCAGCTATTCATGCAAGAGTTCTACAAAGAGCACCCCGAAGAAGAACAAAAATTGCGAAGCATTATTGATGAGCACCCTACTAATAAAGATAGAATGGAGCCCCTGACAAACTTCCACCTTGGTCTTTCTAAAAAGCTTCAGTCATTCACTGCTGGGCGCTTGAAAAGTGACATGGTGAAATTTCTGATGAATTACATCCAGATGGTCGAAAGAGGCCAAGAATTCGTTTTTGCTTCACGATCACAAGATTGGCAATTGCATTTAGAGTCCTGTGAAAAATTAGCTGTCGACTACCACTCCACTAACAGGACAAAGTACATGAGGATGATGCCATACTACGTCGCGTCCCAATATGCGTTGCAGGAATCTGACCCTACTGTTTGGGAAGCACTGTCAGATGGAGAATTTTCAGTCGCAAAGAATGATCTGCCCTTCACAGCAATTGGCGTTGATCATGCTGGCGAGCAAGAAAACAAGGTTCTAAAGGTTCATGGAGGTTTAAGAGGAATTGCAAACAATGAAAAAGCAAGAAATCGTTTCTTCGTTGCTGCACCAATTATCAACCGGCTTTGCAGTGAACTTCAAGAAAGACACCATGTTCCCAAACAGCACCACAATCTCATCCCTTCCCAAATATCGAAACAAGCAGAACGCATAAAGAGAATCAAGAGCACAATGGAAGAACACATGAATCCTTTCTCAAGTGATGATTGTGGCATTCTTAGAAATATGGTGACAAATGCGGTTGTTGAAGAGAAATTTGTCCAAGATATTGTAAATGTTACTGCAAAAGGGAAAGCCAGTTTGGAAAAATTTGAGAATGAGAGATTGGTGAAAGATCCTGAAACGCCTTTGTGGGCAACTGTTTCAAAAAACAAGATCTCTACATTCACATCTGCCTTTGCAAAGAAAGGTACGAAAAACACACCTGAAAAAAATGTCAAGTTGGAAAGAAACCTTTTTGCAAAGTTTCTCATTGTTTCAAGATCATCACGATAAATTGATGAAAAGCAGGTAATTGGTAACTACGAGTTATGCGAGTATCCGCAAAGCTTAATGATAAGCAATGAGCTCATTCCTTGCAATGATAAGTATAAGCTTGCAACTGCCTTACTTGAATTATGCGAATCGGATGAAGAGGTTTCTCAGAGAAATGATGCCCCTGGAAATATTGAAACACAAGCTACAGAAAGATGTCTAATACTCGATGGAATGGCAGTTGTACAGTCTCTCGTCAAAGTGAGTTGGGTGAAAACGTGTAGCGACTTCGCGGTCTTATTCAATCAGAAAGTCGAGCATTACATAAAAGAACACCCATTCACTGAAGCACGACTTGTATTCGATTCTTATACCCCGAATTCTTTGAAGAAAGCGACACGTTTGAGAAGAAATCAGACATGCAGATCTTTGTACTACCGTGTAGAAGACAGTACAAACATCAGCGATATTTCGTTCAAGGAGTTTCTATCTAACGAAGCAACCAAGAGAGAGCTAACAACATACTTGGCTGCAAAGTTTCTTGCCCATTTCTCAAGACGCAACATCAAATTATATACAGTTGCAGATAACATTTTAAGACATGTTAACGGTCGTGACGATGTCCAACATGAATCTTCCATTGTTTTCAATCACGATGAAGCAGATACAATGTTGATATGGCATGGAATTGATTTTGCAGAATCAGCAGAAGTAAATGCAGAAATTGTCATTGTCTCTCCAGACACAGACGTTCTTGTATTATGCATGTACTATGCTGAGGAACTTTGCTACGAGACAAGAATGAAAACAGTAACAAAGATCTTCCATATAGGCAAACTGCATGCAGCCCTTGGGCCAGATCGATCAAAGGCATTATTGGCACTTCATGCAATTTCCGGATGTGATACTGTTGGGCGCTTTGCTGGCAAAGGAAAGTTAACATGGTTCAGAGGGTTACAGCATACCGAAGATGAAACCTTTATTGCAGCTCTTCAAAATTTCGGCATCACACCAAATCTTGACTCAACAGATGCAGAAAACATTGCACAGTTTGTAAGTTTTGTTTACACAAATAAATCAATGGCACTACCAGATGCAAGGTGGTATCTTTTCACAAAGAAAATGGCCGAGGGAGAGAAACTTCCACCTACACCTTCAGCATTTACGCAGCATCTTAAGAGAGCTCTACTGCAGGCTTTTGAATGGAAGAGTTGTTCACTAGCTCCAATGGTACGCTGTGATCCTCTCCAGTATGGCTGGATTCAAGATAATGAAAAATGGTTGCCTATTGCTTCCGACCAGCCAGCTATATCACCAGACCTTCTGCAGCTAACAAAATGCAAATGCAAAGGCAAGTGCAATACAAGAAGATGCCCGTGTAAAGGTTCTACACCATCAATGGAGTGCACAGAGATGTGCAGCTGTGCCGTGACCTGTGAGAACACAGACCAAGATGATGTTGATGGCTTTGACGAAGAAGATGATGATGACTATGGTGATCTCTTGTAACTGGATTATTTCAACTGATTGTAACAGATTACTCTTGTAACAGATTTAGCTAATGATATGTTCAAAATAGTATATCAAACGATGACAAAATTATTTGTTAAAAGAAAAATTTTCTACCTTTTTGCGTTTTGGCACCCACCAAGATCACAAAACGGTCAGTATTAGCATGCTAAGAATCTCTGTAGAGCTTTTGCAAATCGACTTCATTGACAGCATAGAAAAGTAAAAATATGACAGAAAAATTTACAACTACATTTTGCCAAAAACTGGTTTTTTCAAAAGATCTCACATTTTCTTACAACCAATTTGCCAGGTTGGCAACAAGCAAAAATGAATTCAGTGAACAATTATCTTTCGAATGGTATATGACTTATGCTTGTAACATGAGTTGCCAACGGATTTACATAAGGCATCCGACTAGCACGAGAAATCCACGTTCTGATGAAACTTTGGTTAGGGCTATTTTGCAGACTCAGGGAACCTAAGACCTTGGTGTTGGGGTTGTAGAAAGACAGCCCTTTCCATTGGTGTAAACGCCATTACAATAGGAAGTGCCATTTGGATGTTCCCCTTTTTAGAAATTTAACGTTCCCTTGTTCTCTTTTTCCCTTGTTCCCGTTCCAATATTCTCAGTTCATCGTTATATAACTAGCCGTAGAATTGACGATAGATTTGATAATGATTCTCAATTACACAGTTGGAGTTGACGCCATGACATTCGAAATTTGAAATCATTATCATTTGCAGAACTGATCGGGTCGAATGTAAAGGGAGCAGATGTTACATAGATGATAAATGCAGACCTATACGCTCACTGTGGCGCGTACTCCTTTCAGAGAAATGTAAATAAGCAACTGGGATTTACCTTTTTTAGACTTCTTAGGCCTGGGATCTGGGAATTAACAAGTAAATTTGTATCGGGATTGTTAAACATGTCCATATTAGGAATTTCTCTATTTTCCTCATCGGGATTAGGATTTTTGATTATTTCAGTGCTTGGAATTGGAATCGCTACCCCCTTCAGAACCCTTTTACAAGGGGGCAATATGTTATCGTACAAAAGGGTGGATACGCCAAGCAGATGATAGGAGCGTAGGTAAGAAGACCATGGTCAAGGGTGAATATCTACAGTAGCAACCTAAAGGGCTGTTACTGAGAATCATGTGAGGTTCTCTGAAGCTGGATTTCATAATAAACATTCTTCCTCTCATGTTGTTCGAAACTGATTTAGCGAGTATGGCGAGAAAAACATTTTTAGATCTGCAAATTTATGGAAACCGTCAGAAAATGCACCTTTCCGAGATAGCTTAGCTATATGCTAAAAGCATAGATTTTGACAGTTTTTGCAATCGTTTTGTAAAAACTAAAGATCATGTAAAAAGTAAAGTTTTATAAAAAGTTAAGGAACTATAAAAGATAAAGAAAATTCAACGGTATGCAGTTTTCCCGATTGGATAGGGGACTTTTCTGCCCTCGTAAAAATAGGCCATCTCACCCACTTTTGAATGGTCGCCACAGATAAGCTGTTTACCTCGTTCGGTCAGCGCATTTGAATGGTAGATACATGCATGGATTAGTTCAACACTGATCCGCTATAAACAAGTATTCAATATCACGCATGTGGTATTTCATCTCCATAAGCAATAGAGAAAGACAAATGCAAGTATCCATTATACATCACGGTGCAGTTCGTTTCCAAGAAACGTTTACAATACAAGAAGAGAAGAGCATTTCGGCAAAAACCACACGCACGGAGCTTCGTTTCAACAAGTCATGCTTGCTCATCAATTGCTTTGCTGTCTAATCACCCTAGCATCAAGCAGATCTCCGGGAACGACTACTGTAATGGATCATTCTTATGTAGAACAATGACTACGATAAGGGAGTTATGAAGAAATTGTTACCTTGAAATCTAGAAAGGCAGCAAATGAGCTTTAACCATCGAGAGGTCATCCCAAAACTCTTTTAAAACGCCAGTATAATCAAACACCATGATAACAGCCTAGATAACAGCCTAAAAATGTTTATAATATGCTTATAATAACGGGCGAACCACTGAAGTCTCGCATTTGAGAGAAAAACGGTCATAATGTGTAATTGTCTATAAGTTCTTGGTATATAAGAGTCAGCACCGGAAGTGATGAAAAAAGCAGCGTTTGCACAAAATCTAAGATATATCACTTCACTAGTCAAAAAATGCTACTATAACGGTAGAATCGAACAAACTTGAAAACATCAATGAAAGTCTTGCCTACTACTCTGATAACTCATCATCAAATGAGGATTCGGATTTATTACGAAATTAAGAGAATCCACAGTGCATGTTCAATCAATTAGAATTTTAGCACTTGAAGTTTACAAAACCAAATGTGCCTGTTCATTCTGCAGTTTGTAGCTAAATTTATGCAATCAATGAAGTAACTGATGTTATTATAAATTAGTGTATACTCACAACAGTTAATACTAACACTAAATGAATAATACTACAATGCAATACAATTGAGGAGTAGAATGCTAACGTGTTGTTTATGCCTATGATCAGATAGGAATGTTATGCTCTAATGAAAATAGCAGCTTTTAGTTGAAATCGATCCCCTGATTGCCAAAAACGCTTTCATAACGTTCGGTTGATTGAGTTAATACTCACACAAAATGAATAATACTACAATGCAATACAATTGAGGAGTAAATTGCTAACGTGTTGTTTATGCCTATGATCAGATTGGAATGTTATGCTCTAATGAAAACAGCAGCGTTTAGTTGAAATCGATCCCCTGATTGCCAAAAACGCTTTCATAACGTTCGGTTGATTGAGTTAATACTAACACTAAATGAATAATACTACAATGCAATACAATTGAGGAGTAAAATGCTAACGTGTTGTTTATGCCTATGATCAGATTGGAATGTTATGCTCTAATGAAAACAGCAGCGTTTAGTTGAAATCGATCCCCTGATTGCCAAAAACGCTTTCATAACGTTCGGTTGATTGAGTTAATACTAACACTAAATGAATAATACTACAATGCAATACAATTGAGGAGCAAAATGCTAACGTGTTGTTTATGCCTATGATCAGATTGGAATGTTATGCTCTAATGAAAACAGCAGCGTTTAGTTGAAATCGATCCCCTGATTGCCAAAAACGCTTTCATAACGTTCGGTTGATTGAGTTAATACTAACACTAAATGAATAATACTACAATGCAATACAATTGAGGAGCAAAATGCTAACGTGTTGTTTATGCCTATGATCAGATTGGAATGTTATGCTCTAATGAAAACAGCAGCGTTTAGTTGAAATTGATCCCCTGATTGCCAAAAACGCTTTCATAACGTTCGGTTGATTGAGTTAATACTAACACTAAATGAATAATACTACAATGCAATACAATTGAGGAGCAAAATGCTAACGTGTTGTTTATGCCTATGATCAGATTGGAATGTTATGCTCTAATGAAAACAGCAGCGTTTAGTTGAAATCGATCCCCTGATTGCCAAAAACGCTTTCATAACGTTCGGTTGATTGAGTTAATACTAACACTAAATGAATAATACTACAATGCAATACAATTGAGGAGTAAAATGCTAACGTGTTGTTTATGCCTATGATCAGATTGGAATGTTATGCTCTAATGAAAACAGCAGCGTTTAGTTGAAATCGATCCCCTGATTGCCAAAAACGCTTTCATAACGTTCGGTTGATTGAGTTAATACTAACACTAAATGAATAATACTACAATGCAATACAATTGAGGAGCAAAATGCTAACGTGTTGTTTATGCCTATGATCATATTGGAATGTTATGCTCTAATGAAAACAGCAGCGTTTAGTTGAAATCGATCCCCTGATTGCCAAAAACGCTTTCATAACGTTCGGTTGATTGAGTTAATACTAACACTAAATGAATAATACTACAATGCAATACAATTGAGGAGCAAAATGCTAACGTGTTGTTTATGCCTATGATCAGATTGGAATGTTATGCTCTAATGAAAACAGCAGCGTTTAGTTGAAATCGATCCCCTGATTGCCAAAAACGCTTTCATAACGTTCGGTTGATTGAGTTAATACTAACACTAAATGAATAATACTACAATGCAATACAATTGAGGAGTAAAATGCTAACGTGTTGTTTATGCCTATGATCAGATTGGAATGTTATGCTCTAATGAAAACAGCAGCGTTTAGTTGAAATCGATCCCCTGATTGCCAAAAACGCTTTCAGAACGTTCGGTTGATTGAGTTAATACTAACACTAAATGAATAATACTACAATGCAATACAATTGAGGAGCAAAATGCTAACGTGTTGTTTATGCCTATGATCAGATTGGAATGTTATGCTCTAATGAAAACAGCAGCGTTTAGTTGAAATCGATCCCCTGATTGCCAAAAACGCTTTCATAACGTTCGGTTGATTGAGTTAATACTAACACTAAATGAATAATACTACAATGCAATACAATTGAGGAGTAAAATGCTAACGTGTTGTTTATGCCTATGATCAGATTGGAATGTTATGCTCTAATGAAAACAGCAGCGTTTAGTTGAAATCGATCCCCTGATTGCCAAAAACGCTTTCAGAACGTTCGGTTGATTGAGTTAATACTAACACTAAATGAATAATACTACAATGCAATACAATTGAGGAGCAAAATGCTAACGTGTTGTTTATGCCTATGATCAGATTGGAATGTTATGCTCTAATGAAAACAGCAGCGTTTAGTTGAAATCGATCCCCTGATTGCCAAAAACGCTTTCATAACGTTCGGTTGATTGAAGTATTGCACTTAAGAGCCAAACCGAAACGCATTGCATACGATTTGCTTGGTATATCGCCTGATTCCAGTGTTGAAAATCATGAAAATAATAGCGTTGACGGTAGAGTTAAAGCATGCAACTAACCCACCGGCAAAATACGCCTTGATAACGGTTGGGCTATTTGAAAAACGTTGGTGGTGACGGATGGGTGCCACGACGGCAAAGGGGAAGTAATTTATGACATACTCCAGAATGACATACAATACTGCTTTTGATAACTCCCTATAGCAAGTGACATCTCCGCTGACCATTGCCGCTTCCTGATTGTTGTCATTGCTTACTGGAACGCCGTTGTCAACTTGCTCATGGCGATGCTGCGGAGGCTGCTGCTGCGTTCTGGCATGAGCTATCCTGTAGATACGAATGTACAGGACATTCGCGACGATGCCTCCAAGTACAATGATGGCACTCCGCAGTAAGCTGCTGTAAAAAAGCTGATCCTTGATCAAGGCAAACAGTTCAGCCACTATGGCTACAGCAGTCACAACTGAGATATACACAGCAGCAAACATCACTCGCTTTTTGGATACCATCACCGAGTAATCAGTAGGGTACCTCAAGTGAATATATCGATCTATTGCGATTAAGCCAACTAGCATTCCTGACAACAGGGCAGGCGTGTGGACGAGGACCGTCTCGCATATCTTTGCGATAAGAAAATGTTTGGCAGGTATTAGCCAGTATATCATCTCTAAGATCAACGAGGCAACGCCTACACTGATATCAGATATGCTTAGTAGTGCTACGAGTTTGTAGGAGATGTTGGTGATCTTGTTCAACCGTTTCAAAGTGTGTATCAAGTATGCATTGGCGATTATGTTGGAAGAAGCAACAAAGAGTTTCGGAATAGCAAAAGGTTTCATGATCGCTTTCTCTAATTCCATGTTCTTGTTAGTTTTGTGTCTTCTTTGGTTTATAAACTTCACTTCACGTTTATAATTTTGGATCAGGCAATGCCCGGGTAGCTCCTAGGTTTCATGATCGCTTTCTCTAATTCCATGTTCTTGTTAGTTTTGTGTCTTCTTTGGTTTATAAACTTCACGTTTATAATTTTGGATCAGGCAATGCCCGGGTAGCTCCTAGTACAATTGTCAATTATGCGTTTAGTGTGTAGTTTTAGAGTAGGATGTCGATTTGGCGTTGTTCACTTGCGTTATCCGGTAGAAGTCTCATGGAGGTAATAATAACGGGCTGAGGATCACGCTTAGCTATTAGCTAGAATGTCAGCAGGAACATACTGCAGTACACTCTAACTGATCAAGATTCTTTGCAGGATGAAACGTTGAAAAGTTCACTCTATGCCAACACTCATTTCAACAAATTCCTATTAGAAAATTGTATTGATATTCGGAAAAATATTTGAATAATTATAATCTAACGATCAGATGTAGGAGGTGATGAATACGGAGACAACGAACAACAAGACGAAAACGAAGACATCCAAAACCTCCTTTCTTAAGCTAGCTCCGTTTCATGAAAATGATGCTACATATTCAATAACGTCTGAAAGAATGACAATTATCTTTTCTATCGCGAACTGCGAAAACCTTTCGTCGATTCTCTTCTGTTGCGAGCTTCTTTTGTTGTGTTTTGATCAACTTGATTTCCAGATTATGATGTTTCAAGGTTCATTTCTGTGTCCAATAAATGCCAACGACGAGTTTTGATCTGTTATCTCAATCTCATTCAATGGTACCTTATTTGTGCCCCAATCAGTCTAACGAGTGAGAGCTTTGAGCAATTGTGATTACGCTTAAATAGATCTGCAACGTCGCGATTCTAGGTTGAAAGAGTTTTGCAGATGTTTTCTCGTCACTTGCTACCACAACAGCGCATAGCGACGTCTCATCAAGACACCAAAGGGGGCAAGTACATTGACCTAGCGCTAGAACCATGTTTTGAAAAGTAATTAGGATGCAAATCATTTTTCAACCTCTGATTAATCAGTTACGTCGAAAGACTTGCCAAAGATATACGTATGTATGCAAAATTTTTGCCACTTCAACCTTTTTCGTAATTGCATTGAAAACAATCAAAAAATATACCATCCACGTTGAACTAGAAACTAAACTAAAACATAACTTAAAAACAATACCTGCGGTGGATAGCATTATAAAGACCGAATACCCCTATTTCCATACTGGTCCCCTATCATTAGAAGAACTCATGAGGGCAAACTATAAGGACATTTAGGAATATTGATCAACCATTTTTGTCTGAACAACAAAGGATTTTGTCCGATCGAATATTTTCGTTAATCAGCCGTAATAATAATAGACCAGAAGCACAAGGGGGAGTATCGCCACCCGAAGAGGGAATTTATGGGACATACAGTAGAATCCCGATAACTCGAACATGCGATAACTCAAACTCTCGCTATCTCGAACAGATTTGGCATTCCCCCTGAACCTTCAACACTACTTACATATGAATGAACGCCCGATAACTCGAACCCCCGACAACTCGAACATTCGCTAACTCGAACAATTTTTTATACCCGCTGCGGCTATTTTCTCTCGATAACTCGAGATTGTTGTGCCAAAGTACTAACAACAACAATACCAACGATTTTTTAATCACAAACTCTTCATTGAATCAAGCTTTTATTTTAAGATAGAGATAAAGTTGTGTACCAGTGACTTCAAGGCTGTAAGGAACTATAAAACCCCCTCCATCCCCCTGATTGCACCTCTTTCCAGTGACTTTGGCAGCGTACTTAGCTTACGAATGACTTCGAAGAAAATAGAAAATTGTTTTAGAAAAACGGCAAGTATTTCCTTTTTTCAAGTGTCCCACAATATCTGCACCTTTCAGGACATAACTGCATACTTATCTAGGGGGTTTTCAGGTTCACAACGGACATTCAGATATTCATTTTGCTTTGGCGTCCAAATCTTGTTTTTCAATAAAAAACTTTCCAGTTCAAGTTGAATTATTGTTCTGTTTTGCTATTAAGATATTGTTGTTGTTGTTGTTGTTCTCTTGATAAAATCCCGATAACTCGAATTATGGGCTGATTTTCTAAAAAGTTCGAGAGCATTCGATAACTCGAACTGTTTTGATCGTCCTTGCATGTTCAGATATCGGGATTCTACTGTACTTCTTCTAACTCAGTTTTCGGCGCTGATTACGAATCTGGGTGTTGATCGGCTCGTTGAGGGGGGCTTTTCCGAGATATGGGGGTCTAAGGTAAAGAAATATGAAAATTCTGCTATTTAAAGCTCCTATGATTGCAACAGCCCAAGTGTAGTAGAATTATTATGCTTAACCCATAGAGGATGATGAACACTTATTTTGGGGGCTTAAAGGCATTTTCCGAAATTAGGGGGGAGTATCAAATGCATTAAAATGAAGAGGAGCAGGTGATTTTTTGATAATACACGAAACGAAATTTAGGAAATCGATTTATCATTTCACCAAATTTACCATTAAAAATTTCTTAACAACTTTCAAGCAGCTTACAAAACTTTTCAACCAGTTAACAAATGATAAAAATCAGTCAAGAACTTTAAAATTTTTACCAACAACTTTCTAATTTACAAATAAATCTAGACTTCTGTAATGCATAAGAACTTGAAGGACAAATCCGGGGGGTGTGAAATTTGTAAAAAAGCAAAGTTTACCAAAAGTAAATAGCACTAATTGATTGTTATTTCTGCGTTTTGCAACTCTTCAAGCCTTAAATTTGCAAATAGTAATGCAGTTCTTATACTAGGCCAAATTCCATCGCCATTTTGGAAACGATTCCACAGGGAAGCTAGCCTCGCCTCAGAGCTTCAAGGTATGTGACGTCACTATGCATGTCTCACAGAGATGGAAACACCCCATTTTGCACAGGAGAAATGTTTTGAAAAAAGTACCACTCATCATAACTAATAATGATGCATCATTTCGTTTTATCAACAATTTGCCGACCCCGGACTTTTCCTTTAATAAATGGCTGCACCATTACACCGAAGGGGGTTCTGTGGCTAAATTCTTTCTATTTTATCAACCATTTTATAAGAAAGTCCAAGCTCGATTTCCGTATGAGAAAAATAGGAAAGACAATAGCCATTGAGAACAATAGAAAACAAGCGCACCTAAGCCATCCCTACCAAGGCCGTACGCAGACAATTTTCAGAGAGAGTCAAAAGCCCCTGTGAAGGACATTTTGCATCGTCTCTTACCGAAAGGATAACACCTAAGTTAGAGATTTTACTTAAAAAACGATTGGCCTACCTAAATCGCTTGTGGGGCACACCACAGATAAGAGTGACTTTTGGATTACTGATCTCAAAAGGAAGGTAAGATTTTTCATACATCATATTGCGCGTGTTCTAAGTAATACAAACCGACGAAATTGGGTTTTGATACACGAATAGCCAACTTAGTGCACAATTTCAGCATGGGCCTAGTCTCAACCTTTAATATGGCATAAAACGAGCGTAACAAAATCTTCTTCCTTCCTTTGCATGTTTGGAAAGAGCCGAGCTTCCCTTGAAACATGTAAACATATCAGTCACGGGGCTAAATCCGCTATTGGTTCATTTGAAACATACAAATAATCACAATATTACATTCCTACTACTTATAGATTTTATATTTTCACCCAGCTCAATATTATCTCTATTTACAGTTCGCAACGAGTAAAACTAACGAGAACATTCAAAATCAAAACATAGCATAAAACGAACCCCTGTGCAGCGAGAGCTGGGACGGCATATCTAGGACACCGATATAAAAAAAGTGTGCAGCCGCCTCCCAGAGTGCTAAGAACTAGCAAGTATTATTTAGAGGAAGAATGAGTTCGCGCAGGAGCTCGTTTAAATCTTTTTTAATAAGCAACTGGCCAACAAGAAACTACTTTTGGTATGCATGGACAATACCTTTTCTTCAAGGAGCATAAAACAATTAAGGCAGTGGTTTTGGAAATGCTTTCCTGGCTGGTCTTGCAGCAGGGGCATTGATTCCTGTTGCTTATCAAGAAAGTGTAAGTGCAATATGAGGATGGAAGAAAGAAGCCTGGAGGCAAGCAGGAGTAATATGTCAATTTAACCGAATTAACTTGAGGAAACTATTTTCAAGTTCAGTGACAAAATAATTTGTTATGGAAATTGGTAGTAAGTTACAAACTAAAGATGGTTCCGAAAATATTAATCCATTAATTTGTTTCACACCAGCAAATATACTATTGAGTTTGTAACATTTCAATATATCTTTAAGTATTTTTTCGCGATAATTAGAAATAATACTATGGCCAGCGAAGACTCACTTTCAGCTTTGCCTTACAAACAAACATGATTTGGTGTCATCGTGAAGAATTACACCGATGAACCCCACAGAAAGAGATCTGACCAAGCCTCTAGACTTCTTTACGACCTGGTTTTAAGAAACATCACCACGCGGAAGGTGGCAGAATTTGCAAAAAAAATGATAAGATAAAGTAAAATAAAAGCAAGAAATAAAAATATATTGAACAAATAAATGAAATAAGCGTAATCATCTTAAATATCTCTTTATTAAATACTAAAACTAACAAATTAGTGCAGTTGTGATCGTAGCAACTAAAATTTTACCTTAATTCTAATTTAGAAATCTAAAGATTATTTTAGAAAATTCGAGGTCTATGGCTCTGGCCAACAAAAATTCATTCATTCTGAAGATCGACGATAAAACATGTCGTACAATCAATTCTTATCTATCGAATCTTGAACACCTGTTAAAATTAACACTTTAAGGAACAATGTAGCAGGTCTGCTACAAATGTTTTGTGATGCAATTATGGATTAGCCTCACTTCCAAACTTTACGGTTCCTGTCTCATTTGCTATTTTGACGCGTTTTCATTTTATTTTGATATCGAACATGGCTGACAGAGCAGAAAGTTTGGATTTTGTGAAACATATACAGGCATATCCTTGCCCAATTTCTTGCCCTGAGTTAAAAAATCTTATTCCTTTGCCAGTGAATAATTGACAGTGACGAAGCAAGAGTTTTTCTTGTGCTATTTTAGCTGTTCTTTCGATAGGCCATGTGAACAACGGATTCGGAATCCTTTGAATGGGAGACATCGGCCTTTTCGGGAAATCAATCTTTTTCTCTTAATTAGGTAGACAGCTGTTGCTTAAAACGTTCAAATACAATCAAATTCAAAAAATCTAATAAATGCTCGTTTATCGGCCCACTCAGACATTTTTCAAGTTGGTATTTGATAAAAGCAATCCAAAAACTAATAAAAACCGAACTTGATTGAACGCAGCAACAAAACTCTATTGGTACGAAAAATAGTATGAAATCATACGTCTGCTTCTGTCCTTGTTTTGAGGTCGTTGAATAGGATCTTTATGTCACGCTCCAGCTTCCGGGTTTCATCGGGGTCCAGGGGGTCTTTCTCGCAGTAGTCGTCATCAGAATTATAAGAGTCCTCGGTCATACCATCAGCGTCCAAACCACTGATTTCGCTAGGCAGCATCCGCCTTTGGCGGTGATGAAACGGGATATCATCCGCTTCAGAGAATACCATACTTAGCGAAGGTCTGGTACAGGAGTCGATATCAGAGGGGCATGTTTCGGATGGGGGTGCAGGGTAATCTCCTCCAAGCACATCTTGTAGATACAGTGAGGAATTATCACCCTCCATCGTCAATGAGTATCGGTTCTTGAAGTCATTTGCCGTGAGGTGGGTATTAAGTGATTGGTACGGCTCTAGCAATGATCCATCAGAGCCTCGACTTTCACCCGCAGCTCGTTTTATCGTCGGCGATCGCTCGGTATTCACGCCAGGCAGCTCGATTCTCTTTATTCGTCGCTCGCCAGGTGGAGAAACATTGTCTGTACTCGTCAATGATACCTTAGACAGTCGGAAATTCGTAGGTCGTTTGGGAACTTCTGGAACTTCGTCCTCTCTGTTGCTTGTCAGAGAGCCTCTGCGGGCTGAAATATTATAAATATTATTGAATTGATTAATTATGAAATTGCCGAGTTTCTATTAACATGATAGAAGTGTCCACTTAACTTCGAAAAATCTATCCTACTCTTATTATCCAATACTCTGTTACATCTGTAAATTGCTATCATGAAAGCCAGAAAAGCGAATCATAGTACACAGCATACCTGACTCTCGTAGCTTTGGCGTTTCTTCATACCCCAGATTGTAAGTTAACCCCATTCGACTTCCTTCTTTTGATCTAGTTCGAGTTGGCTTTGATCTGTTGGCTACATCTTCTGGAACCTCACTGTAATCCCAGTGATACGGGCCATTCAGACGGTCGCCCATCTCACTCACATCTGAGGTGCTGCCTTTGCCGTTCATGTCAGCACGACTGCCACATGGACTACTCTGCCGGGAGTCGACTTGGAACGTATGAAGCCTGGTTTTGTTTGGGGATTCATTGTCACTGAGAGGCTGCTTCAAGCAGGAGTCTTCCTCAGATGTGGCTGGGGTTACTGCGATTTGCGACGGATCATACAGGGCTGTGGCTTGGAATTCATCACGGCTGTCTGGATAATACTCTGGAGGGCCATCATGCTGTCCTATAGTTGGTGGGAACCGATCAAGCTCGAAGCATGCATACGGGTATTTAACATCTGGTCCAGCTTGGATTTCTGGCGGCATATAAAGTGTGTCATTTCCACGGCATTTCTTACGGAAACAGAAAACGATTATGGCAATCAAAAGAGCTGCAAATGTGGAAGCAGCAATGTATATGATGGTCGTCATACTGACTCCTGTGTGTGGTGAAGATTTTGCAGGGGTAACGTGACAATCTGTCGATTTACCCACCCCAGAGCAGTTGCAATAATAACCCCCAATTGTGTTGATGCAGTTCCCCTTTCCATGGCAGGGATTCGGCTTGGCAAGGCACTCATTCACATCCTTCATGCAGTTACTGCCAGAGTAGCCAGAGTTGCATTGACAAATAGGCCCATCCAGGCGCTCCTCACACTTTCCTCCAGGTTCGCAAGTGTGAAGCTTGCAATATTCGCCAAATCCACATCGCTTCCCTTTAGTACCAGAGGGACACTCGCATTTATAGTCATACCGGGTCTTGATGCACCTTGCATTATGATAGCACGGCATTGACGCACATGGATCATTGTCGAACTCGCAGTTCTGTCCACTATACCGCGATGAACACTTGCAACGATACCCACTATTGCCGGAGACGCTGATACACTCTCCGCCATTCTTGCACGGGTTGCTCGCACATCTTCCACGTAAAATCTGACACTGAGCACCGGAATGTAGTCCTGAACATTTGCAGCGATACTCTATGACACCGTTGCTTTCAAAATAAGTGCAGATGCCGTTGTTTCTGCATGGGTTGTCAGCGCATGTCACCTTTGGCTTACAAAGTAAACCAGAATGCCCCGGTAGACATTGACAGCGGTACGAGGACAGAGTGTTGACGCAGTCACTGAACAGGGGGCAGCTTGTAGGAAGACAAGCACCGGAGTCTTTGCACGATTTCTTTACACCAAATGATTTGGCACTGGATACCAACGAGTTGTTCCCATTCCACGGTAATATCTTTCCGTTCAGTTTTGCGTGACGCATGCAGCCTTTGAAACCGTTTTCTAGAATAAGAACAAAGAAGATGAGAAATTATAAAACTTATTAAACAATTTTGGATTCAAATTTCCTTAAGTGTATACATAAATATTTGAGCATGTTCTTCTAAACTTCAAACACCTTTAGAAAGAAACTAGATTGTTATATATCGAGTTGAAACAAAATGAAAAATGCTGATATCTCAAAAAATTGTAAGATTGGAATATCAACCCAAATTAAAAGAGTTGTAAAAATATAGACTTATTAACAAATAACCAATTTGAATATTCAAAAAGATTTTTCTACTCACCAACTTTTCCACGGGCGATAACTCCGGCCCCGAAGTAGACGCTGTTCCCATTCAAGTCTATTTTAACGTGTTCTCCTTTTGATCTGCCATGTGCTTGAAATTTTCCTGCATCCAGGCTGAGAGTCGCATGATTGGCGTTCCTGATCACCTCCACGTCATGCCAGCGTCCATCGTTCACTTGAATATCGTCGATTCTTATAATACCAGGTCCAGTTCCAAAGTCAAACTTGAAACGAACTTTGCCCTCGTAGATCTAAAAACACAGCAAGAAGGGACCTCAGTGGACAGAATCAAGAAGTAATTTGAAGCATCCGAAATTTACATTTTTTAACAGCATCAGACTACCTTTGAGACTATATCAAAGCAATAAGAGCTTGGGGCCTGTATACAGATCGGCAATGATTGAAGTAATTGGCCAACACATTTTGGTTGGGATTACCTTTTCAGAGCATTGTGTCTTTCTAAAATTTACTTTTGATTCATATGGAAAAATTCTAAGCGGACTGAAGTAAATATTGTGTTAGGAGATAGGCCAATAATGTTCCTTCTTACTAACGATGAAACAGTTTGTAATTCAGCTACTTTTAATTATTTCCAAAATTGTTTAGAAGTGATGAAGTAAACCATTAGACCAATAACACATTTTTAAGATTTTGATTTTTAAGGTTTCTTTTCAAGTGTAAGTTGTCTTTTTCTGAACAAGCCCTCTCAACCCAGGATAAAATATACAGTAAGAATCATACAAGACTTCATCAAAAAGACCCATAAACCGGGGAAAGTATTGCCAAATCCTCAATAACCTAGACAGGCACACAATTATGAAGTGGCATGTAGGAGCTAGCCTCTCAACATCAAATGTCCACACACCGGAAATGTCAAAGTCAAAACACACCCAAACCCCACCGTAAATTGATATTGAGATTTACTTTTCCCTTTTGCATATGCAGTCAAATGCGCTTCACTACAGGAAATATGTTTTAGAAAATGTTATATTTTCACCCATGGTGAGCTATCAGTAAATCATAGAGTTGGCGTTGTGCTTGACCCTTAATAACAGAATAACAACTGAAATTTGTACCTCTAAGAAGCAATAGTCGTGCCCTTTAGCGTAAAACAAGTATCCCTCATTCGCCTCGGTTCTGAAGGAAACAGCAATTGATTTGAAGATGGAGTCGAACGATTCGCGAAGAACATAACCAACATAATCCCTTCCATCAAGTTGGATTGCATCAGCGTCTAAGAAAAATCAAAACATTTCAACCAATATCACAAAATTTCAACCAATCACGTTTGCTTGCTATATCTCGGCAATACACAAACACTGAACAATTGTGGCATATTTTTGGGCAATGGCAACTCAGTCACGAACCTAATGAAGGGTGAAGGAGCTGGTTGCCCCTCAATATCACTATTATCATCACCATCTCTATAGCAATACACCGCGTATTTGGGGAACCGGTTCGAGTTCTAGGGTGCAAAAAGCTTTTCTTTTGCATTTTATAACCAAGGATGAAACACTATTTCACTTTTTAGTGCAAGCATTGTGCAATCAGCTATCAGATATCACATTTTTATTCAAATTTAACGGAATTATTGTAATTTTCTACATGTTATTAGCACTTTCATGTTTTCTTTTGTTTTAAGGATAGAGGTCACTTTAGCTTTGGTTCAACCAGGTCCTTCAATAGATGTTCTCAAACATGGCTCAAGGTAATTCAGCCTTATTTGCTGATGAAAATAGTCAATATTGGCTGAGAAATGTCAAATCTAGCTTTTTACACACCAGAACTCAACAAAAGGTACAGAGCAATGCGGAGGAGAAACAAGAATCCAGTCTCTTTTCTTGTTTCTCCTCTGTTATCATCATTACATATTATCATATATGATTACATGTTTTGGTGAGCAAATATTATCCTTTCCTGTTCACTTATTATTTTTCATAGATAAAATCACATAAAAGCGTGTTCCGCCTTCATCCAGGCAATTCGTGAAATCAGCACAACAGATTAAATATCTTGCAATGACATATCACTCAATGCCGGTTCGATACTGCAATACTGAGACGACAAACGAAAACTGGTTAGAGATTTTTTCCGAAACCGATTCTCTGTAAACTACCTCAGATTTTTGTGATTTACTTCTTATGCATAACATTACAAGTAGTATAGATATTTGATTAACAATTAAAGTAGTTCCTCAATGTCCTTACCCGTGTCTTGTTGACATTTGAAGGAAGAGCCGCGAGAAATACATTTTTCGCCATGCTTACAGGGATTACTTGAGCAAGCTGTTATTCCAGTGCAGTCCGGACCTAGAAGTAAAATTAATGTTTTAAAATCATGTATAGAAGAAGTGCACTCAATAGACAGACATGTTTTCTGCAACCCCAAGTTCCATGCTACTGCACTCATCAGATAGACTATACCAAACTAAATAAGGACTATACAAATAAAAATATATAAATTATTGCAAATAAATGCTTATGGATGAGTCCAGTGAAGCAATTTTAGGGCTCTATTCAAAATATAAGCTACTAATATCCATGGTTTTCAACATGGCCTCCCTACAACTAATTTTATTGTTAAAAATTGTGCTGAATCATTTAATTCTCATTTAAAGCTGTTCTTTCGTAATTAAAATTATCGCAATTAAAATTAGTTGAATCGATTTAGGATATCGACCCCATTGGCAATGTATTTGCCAGTCCCATTGATTGCATTTATGGCAGCCCATGTCGGTGCTTTCGTCCCTGTCTCGTAGTAGTGCCAAGTTAAGTAGAAATAGATGGCTGACGAGGTATGAAAACAAGAACATAAGATGTTTGTTCTTCAAAAACTAAAACTCGGAAGACCCACAATATTCAAAGAAACAATTAGGACTAGTTGTTTATTGAAAAAGGTTCTCTTTCCGAGAGACGAAAAAAGCCTGTTACGTACCTCTACTACCATCCAGACATAGACAAGTGTATCCTCTTGTAAATTTCAGTTTGAGTTTATCGGAAGAGGCTTGAGACTTGAAAGCTGAATTCGGCTTCACTACAGAAACGCATTTCTTGTCGATAGGACATGGAGCAGCCAAACACTGGTCATTCACGCTTACGATGAAAGACAAACGGAGCTTTCGTTCCAGTCGCTCTTTGGAGTCTTTCAAGGATCTTTCTAAGACTGAAGGCTTGATGAATCCATTCTGAAAGGCAACGTTTGTAGGGGTAATCAGTAAACAGATTTCAGAAAACCAATGGAGTTTGAATCAAGGCACTTGACATAGAAGAGATAACCCGTTATTAGGAGTTGAAAGGCTTGATCGAATAGTCAAACATTTCTGTTTTTGGATCTGTCTCCATATATTTGTCTAGAAGCTGAAAAATTGATGAATTGGGCGGTCTTTCGGGGGTAGGGGGGGTGTCATCGGTACCTTAATCACCTAGTTGGTACAAATGTCCCTTACCTCTTTGGTTCCGTGTTACCGTAATTACTGTTTAGCACAAAATTGCAAGAGAAAAAAGACACAACAATGATGACAACACTAATAACAAACAATAGGATATGCACCTAGTCAAACCAAAAAAACTGCAGCAAAATCATCGAGGCAAAGAGCAAAATTTACTTGAATTGCATTACACTGCGCTAGGTTAAATATGTTTAATATGTAATCTAATGGTGAAGAAGATTCACTTACCCCGTCAGTTCTTTTAACGGCAAAAGCAATATCCGTGTCTGAGGTGGACTCCAGGTCCCTAGTCTTTCGACGCTGGTCTCGAGTCTGCACGGCCCAAATCGCTAGATTCTGAATCTTAGCAGGTGTGATAGACAGGATGTAATTGGCGAAGTCCCTCATCTTATCTCGCACGAAATCATCAGCGGGGATGTCCAATGCAGTCAAGAGCACGCTATTCTGGTACAAGTCTTCGGATACCGTGTTGACGATGATTGTGATCACAGAAGATACCAAATACTTGCCGTCTGAGACTTCAATATGAATCGTGTAAATACCCTGTCTAGGCCGTCCTTTTATCGTCCCATCAAGCGTCCCAACGGAAAACGTATTATCATCATTGCCTTTTGATATTCTAAACTGATGTAGGTCGTCTTTGTCCTTATCGGTCACTCTAACACGACCGACAGTGACCAGCTCGGTTGGATTATCAACGACAAGGAAAAAGACGGTTGGTTCTACAATTTCAGGCCGTTCTTTGCTTTTCTTCACTACGTGCAGGGTCAGACGGCAAAGCGAGCTCTGCGGTGGTGAGCCGTTATCAGTAACGCGAACGACAATTTCATACGTTGACTTCACAGATGCTTTGATTATGCCTGATGTAATCAAGCTTCCTTTCACGTTAGTCTCATCAACAATATCAAAGCTTTCCTGTCCCTTTATCAGTGTGTACGTGAACGGTGCAGCGTTTTTTCCGGAGTCGCGGTCTGTAGCTGTCCACGAGAACACCACAGTAGCAGCACGTATACCCTCTTGGATGATCTTAGTAGCATTCGGGTGGTCAACGATGGGGGCATTGTCGTTCAAATCTGCGACGGATACGTTTACTATAACGTCTTTAAACAAAGATGGCGAGCCTAAGTCGTAGGCACGAATACTGAAGACGTAGCGGTCTCTTTCCTCTCGATCTACAGGCTTTGAGCCGGCGATTTTGATGACCCCAGTCGTTTTATCGATTTTGAAAGGGATTTCCTGCCCTGTGCTGACCAGTCGGTATGACACCCGACCATTATCACCGTCGTCTAGATCATCAGCAAATACTTGAAGGACGAAAGACCCGGCTCTGATATTCTCATCCACACTTGTTTCATAATTTGCTTTGGAAAATACGGGGGCATTGTCATTTTCATCAAGCACGTTAACAGTCACCATGACTACAGAAGATAAAGATGGCAGATGCGAGTATTTTGCTTTTATCATCAAAGTTATGGTTTTTGCTTTCTCATAGTCTAAAGATTTCAGCAATTTAATGGATCCAGTTCGTTCATCCAGATCGAAAGTCGACTTATCCCCAGTAACAAGTTCAAATTCAACAACTTCGGTGCTCTTCTCTGATTTCTTAGCCGTTTCAACATTTCCAACCAAATGGCCGATGCCAGAGTTTTCAGAAACGGAATAAACATATGATGTCCTTGAAAACTCTGGGGGCCTGTCTGATTTAGCTAGGACGATTATTGTCACTTTTGCAGAAGATGATAGGGCTGGGTTTCCGTTATCTACCGCTTCGACTGACAGGGTGTAATTCCGGTGCTTCCTCTGCTCCAATGCCTTCTCTAATACCACTATACCGGTGGTAGGGTGGATACTGAAGGAGCCAAGTGAAGAGGTCAGCTGGTACGAGACCTTCCTATTGCGACCTTTATCAGCATCCAATGCCTGAACTCGGGCCAGCATGGCTGAAACGGAAGCATTTTCTCTGACTGGGATGACGTAATCCATCTGTGTGAAAATAGGCTTGTTGTCATTCTTGTCCAGTACTTCCACGAATACGTCCGAGTAGCAGATGTGACCCCCGGTATCCGTGATCATTACTCTGAATTCACAGGTTGAATGCTTCTCACGATCGATGTCGTTACGGGGGACCAAGTCACCTACAAGCAAAAAGAAAGAGTTTCTTAATAAACACATTAGTTCGTTTTTCCCGGTTCAGACTGAAACACTCCAACAACAAACCATATGCAGTTAGTTGAATAGTTATTGGGTCAAATGATAGAGAACTCTTCTGTCCCATAAAAGTCTGGCTGAAAACTACTTGTTTTTGGAGAAGGACTGCAGAATGAGTTCCTCAAATATATTGACTGGAAAACTACAGAATTTTGGACAAATATATCCAGGTAAATAGGCAACATTGATGCTAGAATCATAATAAGTCTAGTAACAGTCTGGAAATATTTGTAACTTTAATTCCTATGTTGAAAATATCATTTTTTGAGACAAAGGTGGACGATTTGGACTGGATGCAGAAGTTTGAGGGAAAGGTTAGATGAAAGCAATTAGTCTCGGTGGTTGTTCTGGACCTTGAAATTGAGAGGAAAATTTCAAAATCAACTAACCTGTATTTTTGTTGACAATAAACTTGCTGACGCCATCACCTTGCAACGTATACGTCAATCTGTCATTACTATCAGCATCGGTAGCCTGGATCCGAGCTATCGGCAGACCATTACTATTCCCCTCTGTAACCTTCAAAACATAAAACGCCTTGGAGCAAATCGGGCTGTTGTCATTCGTATCCACAACCTCAATATCGATGTCAACAAAAGCGGTAAACACACCATCATAAGCCACTATTTTCAGGATATGACGTGGGCGTGTCTCTCTATCGAGTGCTGAAACGAGGCTGACTTCACCAGTCATGTGATCTATCTTGAAATGACCAAAATCATTTCCAGACATTATATAATAACGAATAGTCGGGTTCTCGTCAGCGTCTTGTGCAAGCACGGCTGCTACCTTCTCACCAATGATATGATCTTCCCTGATCGTGAATACCCGTCGACCTGACACAAACACGGGTGGCGAGTCGTTGGTGTCTAAAACCCTAATCCTGATTGTAGTGGTGTCGTGAAACCGGTTCGAGTCCGTCTTTTTGCCATCGAGAACTTTGACATGCAAATAATAAGTGGACTTTTTCTCTGTGTTCAACTTTCCAATCGTTTTGATTTCGCCTGTATTGTGATTAACCGCAAAAAGCCGCTTTATATCAGCACTAGTTGACTTGATGAACCGGTATTTCAGATTTGGCACACTACCATCATCGGCATCAGTGGCAGTGACTTGTATCACCTTGGTATTAACGGCGATGTTTTCCGGTATTGTTATGTTGTATTCTTTGGACTCAAATACCGGGCGGTTGTCATTAAAGTTCTCCACTTTTATTTTCACAAACATGAAGGCTTTCGAATCCGGGTTTTTCATCTCATAAGCCTTGACCATCAGATTATAATGGGGCACCGTTTCATAATCTAGGTTGCTGGACAGATGAATCGATCCGGTATTTTGATCAATCTGGAATACTTTGGTGGCATTGGTGGATGGTAAATTACCTTGGATAAACCGGTATTTTACATCGGCACCATTGCTGACAGCAACCATAGCAATGCGTTGTCCAGGCAGCGCAGATTCACTTTTCTCCACCGAGTATGATGGAGAGTCGAACTTCAGTATTTGGTTGGAAGCAGCAACATTGACTCTTACCCGAGCAGAGCTTTCACGGACAGGGTAGCCATTGTCCAATGCCTTGACGACAAACTGGTATGCTTTTCCCCTGGGGGCTCCTGTAAGTTTCAACACGCCAGTTTCTTTGTTGATTTGTAGAGGCACGCTTTCACTGAAATCGAAATACACAAATCAATAAACATAAATTAGGCATAACATTTGCTTTGGTTAAGGGGTAGATCTCCATCTAGCAAACCTTTTTCTCTGTAGAAGATAAGCATCTTTAGGGATGAATAATGCAAAATTGTATCTGTTGATAATTGTTTGTCATGGTTAATATGAAAGAAGATATTAGCAGATGCAAATTCGATATGTCCTTATTTGTTGTGACAATGATCTTCAACGATTTTAATATAAAAAATGCTTGCTCTCACAGAATGAAGCAATAGGATAACAATTAAGAATGCAATATTGTTGACAACTCTGAATGAGACCCTATCTAACTAGAAGAACTTGCAAGACCATTTTAACTTTTACATTGATGAAGACCTAACCCCTTGGACATGAGTCCTTTCCTGTAAAATTCTGGTAAATATCTAATAATATGATAATAATAATACAAGAGCGCAAATACATAAGTTTATAAAATTCTGATAGGTTGATTTAAAAATAAACCATGCTTTTTAAAAGTTTCCATGAAATCTTAATCAGTAAACTATAAGATATTTTATCGAAACGTTTAAAAGCATGGTTTATTTTTGCATTAATCTAATAATATGGTAAAGTATATGAAGTATAAAATACGATAAAGTAATTGTAATGTTAAATTAATTAACTAAGCTCTTCTGGCAATGCGATTATTGTGAGCTTGGTCTGCAATTAAGTTCCTTCACTCTTACACATTGTGAAGGCATAAGTGCTGAAAAGAACAAAATCAGAAAAATACGAGGTAAACCTTTTTGAGATAACTTACTCAAGTCCAGCAATAGAGTACGTGATTTCGCCGTTTTTTGCACTGTCATAATCCACAGCTCTGACTGTAAGAATGGTACTTCCGATGGTTGTGGCACTATTCACTGTTGTTTCGTAGGAGGAAAACTCGAAAATGGGGGCGTTATCATTGGCATCTAGAATGTTGATGGTTATCTTGCAAAACACAAAGCGACCACCTCCGTCCGATGCTCTCACAGGGAGTATAATGCGACCATCCTTCTCCTTCTCCCTGTCTAACGAGACCTAGAAATAAGGAGAAAATCAGTCTTTTATTAAATGTTTAACCATGTAAACACAGAATAAAAAGACTAGATTTGAGGTATTTCGAATCTTTACCTTCAAAGTCGTTTATTTGTTGCTAAAAATTTAGCAATCGCTGCTCCAGGCTATTTCAGGTAAATTGAAGTGTCCAAACTTTTGCAAGATATGAATATCTCTCTAGATACATAGTACTTACTGTAAAACCTTGGTGCAGTAAACCCAAGGGGCTAAGCTGCAAAAGAGAATTTCTCGATAGGGGCTTAATCAACGAGTGGGGTTTATTCGCAAGTTACAAGTTTACCCGTAAAGGCTAAAAGCTGAAATAAAGACTGGAATAAAAACAACAAAAAATCCTTTACAATGTAAAAATAACAAATCTGAAGCAAAACAACATTTCATCCCAATACTAGTAAGCCTGTAAAATCACATGCAAAGTAACGGCTAAAAAGATTATACCACCATAGTATAAATAATAAACCACAACATAAAACATAATATCAATAACCAAAGAATATCCACCACATTAATCATAACCAAACCATTTCCAGAAAACTGATATGATATGAATTCCAACTCAGATTCTATAAAACAAACTTCTTCGTAATATACCTTGCTGAAGATATCGCCAGTCGTTGGGTTAACATGAAACTTCTCCTTCAAGCTGCTACTGTCAATCGAGTAAGTAACCGCACCGAAACTTCCCTGATCGTAATCAATTGCTGTTACCACGGTAATAAAAGACGGCGAGTCATTCTCTTGGACGCCGATTGTCTGCTCGGGCTTCTTGAACTCCGGGTTGTGCTCGTTGGCATTTTCAGACGTCAGCCTAACCTCAACTGTAGCCGTATACGTTTCATCAGTGCAGTGAACGGCAAACTGTGCTTCGCGCGGTGGTTTCCTATTCAAGCGGACAATTCCAGTAGCAGCATCTACAGTTACGAGAGCTGAATCTGAAATGACGTAGCGTATTTTGGTTCCGTTGATGTATTCTGGGTCAATGCATTGCACTTTGCCGATGAATTGCCCCGGTTTCGTGTAGTCTCCTACAATGAAATTGTAGGCAGTTTGGTCAAAATAAGGGGCATTGTCATTGACATTTTCGAGGTTGATTTTCAAAAATGTGCTGCTACTGAGCGGTGGATCTCCACGATCGACGGCTTTTATTCTCAGGTAATACATTGGTCGGGTTTCATAATCAAGCGCTCCACGCACGGATACAGTTCCAGATATAGGGCTAATCACGAATGGAACTTTCTTGCCATCAACAGAAGACAAACTGTATCTGATGTCAGCATTCAAACCTAAGTCCAAGTCGGTGGCCTTCATGATCACTACCAATGCATGTTTGGCAGCATCCTCGGGAACTGTTGCCGTGTACATGGGTTGGCCAAACATAGGGCGATGGTTGTTGATGTCCTTGACTGTGACGGTACATCGTGCTGTGGACCATGACCCACTTCGGCTATCCGTGGCTTGTATAGTCAGGTTGTAGTTCGGCTGGACGATGCGATCAAGGGAATCTATCAATGTCAGCTCACCTGGGGTAAAAGAATCATACAGACTAGTGAATACAACATTATTATAGAATAATCATTTATTGAAAAAGGACATTCCTTTTTCTATATAAGGACCAGTAAAATTGGTTTGAAGCTGGCTGTTATTACATATTCCTCATTTTCAGCCTGAAAACTTCTTAGATTGCTCTTACTTTTGTAATGATTAAAAAGCCTTTTTTGCTATCAGTTCTGTTTATTCTTTCGAATTTTGACTCAGTTGACTATATGCATCATCTGTTCTATAATCATCTGTCAGTCTTATGGTTATTACGTAAAATTCTTACATTAAGCTAAAAATGGCCAAACTCAGTTTGTTCTTAACTTGTTCTTAAATTTTTGCAAAATTTGAGGCTCGTATTCTTGTAAAATTGTTCGTATGAAAGAAAAAGAGTGAAACACAAATGAATAATAACTGAAGTCAAGTTAAGTGAAAGAGGTGGTAAAGTGCACTTTAGCATGCAGGGAGTTTAGGCCTTACAAATATTGAATCAAATCGAGTTATTACCTGGCTAAAGTCAACAGTGAAAGAACGAAAAAAATACAAATAGCCGTAGGTTCTGGGACAGTAAACCCCGGTTTTCGAGGACAGAGACCCTCAAAAAAGAAATACATGCCAAAACCTAAACTACCAATGAGTTGAGTTTCCTGCAAGTAAGAAATTTTTCCATTTCAAAAATTTGAATCCTTCTAAGTTACTTGAGGACAGATATTTCCTCAAGTCTCAATTTGTGGTAAAAATCAACAGACTTTCGCTAATACTCAATAAAGACAAACCTGTGTTAAAATCCAATGAAAATTGGTTGAACTGATCACCCGCTGGTATGCTATAATACACGTCACGACCTTGTGGTCCTTTCGCAATGATAGTTCCAACCTTCTCCCCATGTGGTGCGTTCTCTGACACATCAAAATCGTAATTCTTGTCGAAAACTGGCATTTCCTCGTTGACAACAGGAACCTCAACTTTTGTTGTTGTTGACAGCTGAGGATTTCCCCCATCGCTAGCTTTTATTTCGAGGATGAATTTCGCGGGGGTTTTTCCCTTGACAAACCTTTCCTTTACAGTGATGATGCCCGTGTTTTCGTCAATTGAGAATTTACCAAGAGATCCAGAAGTGATCGTATACCTAGACACAGAAGAAATACAATTAACATTTCTACTCTTATAGGCCTTTCGTTCAAAGATTTTTTTTGACCAGGCTCGACTATTCCAAGACCTACTAGGCTATTTCAAAAATTGAAGTAAATTGGTGCACATTGATTTGACGTTGAACAGAACAGACATTCTTTTTTTTTATAAGAACCAGATAATTTTGCCGAGGCTCAGATTATTTTCTCTAGTGTTCAACACAATAGGCGTTTTTCTCTCTAACTGAAATGATGAACCGATTTGCAAATCATTTAAACTAAATTGTCGATCAGTAAGAATGCGAGCAGATCGCAACCAAAGTTGTTGCTGATGCCTTACTATGGCCCCGTTCACACGATGCCGGATTCATATCGTTTCGGATCGCTTTTCATATCGGATAGCCTTTCTGTTCACACGACACTATGCCAATCCGGAACGTTTCGCATCGTTTTTCCGGAGTCAAATCATTCCGCTCTGAAGGTGAAACGTTTCGGATCGCTTTTCATGCCGGATTGATTTTGGGCTCGTGTGAACGCATGAATCCGATACGCTTTATGCTCAAGAACCTCTTTTTCGACAAGGTGCAAATATTTTTGGCGCCACCTTATTGACCCTCTCAAGAGCACGCGATGCTTAACTCTCAAGAGGCAATTGTTTTAACAATAGGAATTGTTGTGGGCCTGTGGGGGGCGCGGAGCGGAGCGTAGTCGTGTGAACAGAAAGTGAAAGTAAATCCGGCATCGTGTGAACAGGAGAAAATTTCGTATCTGATTGCCTGTGGAATCCGAAACGAAAGTGAATCCGGCATCGTATGAACGGGGCCTATGATTCTTGCTAAATTAGGCATACGATTTACAAGTTATACAGCGACGTGACGATAACCAAAACGGTGATTGGGAACGCCTAGGTGTAAAAGAGCGACTAATTACTAATACTAAATTGTAAAAGGGTCCTTGAAGCTTTTCTCACTACTTTATGGTTCTGAAATTCCTAATATCTTAATCTTTTTGTCATATCAAAAGGTGATCTTTAATAAATAGAGGATTAAGGTGTTGTCTTGAGTATTTAACAAGCTCTGAGGAAACTTGATCAACCTTAGGTAAGGGTGAATAACAGTCATTTGGAGCTGGTTCCTCTTCAATATTCCTATGAGATTTCATTAGTTCCTAAATGATTTAGACTTAACAACCATAATTTATACTGCTTTCGAGACCAGTAACGTTTATTCCAATGAGAAAGCATTTTTAAGAATTTTGATGCAAAAACTTCTCTCTTAACGATAATAGCACATACAAGAGTTCTCACTGTAACAGGCTTTCGTTTCAAGACCAACTAAATGACTTGCTAAATCCCAGTTTTAGATATTGCCGTAACATATTTACTGAAGTTAAAAACCTCATCCTTCCCCCTTTTAGGGAGAGAGCACAGGCGTTTTGGGATCAAACATTTGATAATTTCATTTTCTTTCATTGACTGCACAAGCGTACATCTGCAGTAACTCAGCAGGTAAAATACTGGTAGCATCCTAATGCACGACAAATCTCACTTGCTATACGAGATTAATAACCTCTTTGATTTAGTATGATATTTTCATAATAATAGGATAGGAAGGGAAACAAATTTCCAGCCCACGCAATCAGTTATTGGTTGTACGGACAATCGGTTCCAGACCTCCTCCTAACATCAATTATCCACAAAGAATTTCCACAAAACGTTTTCGTCACATTTCTAGACTTTTTCAAACTCTGCCTACTTTAATCAGACCTGACCACCCTGACAGCTCTCACTAAATAGGAGCTTAAGATATTGCCTCAATACATTTGCTAGTATTAGCTCTGTTTGCAATTCCTAACGATGTTGGCAAACATGAGTAATCTAGCTTTAAGCCTACGCAGGATTAATGTCAACCACTACCGCTGGCCTCCTGCGTCAGCAAAGATACCAAGCGGTTTGATATCGGCCACAATATGGCTTCCAAGGTCCCCGGCATGACCTCCAGTATATCACGCTACATCTTGGCTAAACTATCCAGAGTCACAAAAGGTCCATAAATTCAAGAGATGTATGTAAGAAATTGCAGCCTACACCTTCCTTTTTTGAACTTCTTTGCGTAATAATTAATACCATAAGCACCTTTTTGGTAAGTATCTGCCTCAATTATTGACGTATACAAAGCCTGAGGGGTGAATCATTCCCTAAAAACTTTTCTACTTTTAGGAAAAAACTGGACAGCCCGTTTGATAATTTGACTAAACTTTGACAAAAATGCAGGAATTTGCCCAAACAGATTGTTTGCATAAAAAGAGTTAAAACCCCATTGGTGGAGACAGCAGATATAGCTCTAGTTTATCAAGAGAAGTTGCATGCAAACATTGATTTTGCTATTTACCTTTTCAAACGAATTTTTACAGTATGGTTGATTACACAGAAGGTTCTCCCTGATCCAGAGATCGTTTGATAAATATTCTAAATTCTAGTGGATAGCTGTCAGCGATAAGAGAGGTGTCAGAGGAAAGTATGTAACACACTGATCCACTGATTGTTCGATTGTATGTCAAGAATGTTCCACCTATGTCGTTTACGCTAATAGTGTAAGAGATAAGAACACCCCTCCTTCAATGATAGGACATGAATGATGCCTAGAGTACTGCTGCAATACTTTTTTGGTGTACCAACATAGTCTTAGCAGAAGCAATGTTGGTACCTAAACAAGATATGCGTCAGACAGACCAAGATAAAACCAACTTGTGCCTAGGAACTTGGGTCAAATGTACCTTTAAGAGACCAAGGATATTTTGCTCTGATAATGTGCCGGCAATAAACAAATGATTTTCCAAATCCCAAGGGGTTGAGACAGCAGTAGTGAGATAAGGGCACAAACAAACAGGATAGAAGTAGTGAGGGGTTAGTTGTAAAACATATATGCATGCATACCTCACGACAGCGTTGGATCCAGCATCTGCATCATTCGCTTGCACTTGAATAAGCAGCGAGCCTGCATCAGCATCAATATGCACGCTTTGGTAATAAGGTTCATTCATGAACAGCGGACGGTTATCATTGATATCCTCCACAGACACATTGACCATCGCCTGTGCAACTTGGGACTGGTCTCTTTTCAACTTCGCCTGGACAATCAAGATCCAATTGGCCATCTTCTCGCGGTCAAACTTGGAGCCAGTCTGCGTTTTGATGACACCAGTATTAGAATCGATGTGGAAGCCATCAGTGGGATTGACTATAGAGAACAATATGCACTCGCCAATGTCATATCCTACGACGTTAAGAATTATCAGGGTCTTGCTGTGTAGTTCATTTTCTGGAACAGACGCTTGGAACACATTTTCACTGAACTTCAAAGAGCTACCGCCGAGTGGTATCAAACTCACTTGCACCTGACACGTGCTCTTGAATATGCCATCAGATGCCTCGACTTGCAATGCGTAGCTTTTCCTTGTCAACTTTTCTGCATTTTTGGTCCATATTTCACCGGAGCGGGAGGATATTCTGAATTCGTCCCTGTGATTCAAAAGCTGATAAGAGACACTACCAAAGACATTGGTGTCTCCGTCTTTTGCTTTCACGGTCGCTACATCAGTGTTGTTGTAGACGGGGGTGTACAACTTTACACGATATATTTGTTTTGTGAATTCAGGCATTTGGTCGTTGATGTCTTTTACTCTCACTTGCACCTCCGTGAAGGCAAAAAGCTTGGGAGATCCGTTATCAACGGCCTGAACGTTGAATTTGAACTTTTCTATCTTCTCACGGTCCAGAACCTGAAGAGAATGAATTTGAATTTAAAAGAGAAAACTTAGACCATCAATGTGTTTTCATCGTTTTCACTTAGACGATTACTCTGTTTTAAAAGGGGTCAATCAAAGGCATCAAACAGAAACTTGCTCACAAATTTGTGCCATCAGCACTCCAGGATCTAATTCACTAATTCATGATGAAAATGAATTTGAATTAAAAACAGAAAACTTAGACCATCAATGTGTTTTCATCATTTTCACTTAGAGGATTACTCTGTTTTTAAGGGGGTCGATCAAAGACATCAAACAGAAACTTGCTCACAAATTTGTGCCATCAAACACTTCAGGCTCTAATTCACTTATTCATGTTGTTAATGTGTAGTGCATGCAACAGTATCCCACCAGAAAAAGGGCCTAGTCTAGTCTGGCTAATACGTTAAACATAATATTACCTGACGTGTAACCAACTTTCCAGTATTCGCATCAATGTCAAAATATCGTTTTGCGCTTGATTCTAAAACAGAGTAACTGATCCTTGCATTTTCCCCAGAGTCCAGATCCAGGGCCTTGATAACTAACGGCTTGTTCTGGTCATCCAATATCTCTGACCCCCTGCCAGAGCCTTCATCAATGCTGCCACTGTACGTCTTTTGCACAAATATCGGGGAGTTGTCATTGATGTCCTTCACCAAAAACAACACGGAGATGTTCCTTGAGAAAGCGACGCCGTCCCAAGCGAGAACAGCCAACGAGCATGTTTTGTTTTCTTCTGCATCCATAGGACCCTGAAATGAGAAAAAGCAGATAAGGGATTCGTAGGATAGAGATTGTTTTGATGTAGATTGAAAAGTCAGTAAGAGATTCCCTTCTATATCGTTCCTAATCTATATCGCCGTAGACTTCTGTGCATCAAGCATTATGATGCAGGTATAGACTAAGCAATTCTATAGATATAAAAAGACTACCAAATATATAGGGCTCTCTAGTTGGCAGTAATTTTCAAATTGAAGATTTCAGTGTCCCAAGTGAGCGTACTATACATGGGTAACACAAGGTGTAGTCAATGGCGTTGTTAAAACGACCTACAACTTTTAAAACTTCAATAATATCTAAGCAGCCCCCCTCTTCAGATTACAGATTCGACTTCATAACAAATGGGTCAGATAATAAAATCTTCACATAATGTCTTTGAATAGAACATAATTCATTAAAATGATTGATGACGAAATCCAAAAAGCTTCTTATTTTCAATTGACTGCTCATTTCCTGCAGCACAGGAGATCGTATCAAATACTTCCTGACTATAAGGACAGGATGACAGAAAAAGAAAATCAGGTTACGAACATCAAACTTGCACAGATGGCAGACAGCCGAACGAATGGGACGAGACCTGCTTTGAATGAAGAGGAAATCTTACACATCGTGAAATTTGCATGTGCTTTCCTGTACACTCTTTTTTTTTATAAGAATAAATTTTATAAGAATAATGAGCCTCAAAATCGGTGAAATTTAAGAATATTTTAAGAATATTGCGAGGCTAAGATCTTAGGGAAAAAAATTTTAGCAAGAGTTTCTTTACTTCTGAATTGGTGTGCTTTTTACCAGGAATGGTTTAAATACACTCACCTAAATTTTGATGCAAGTGTCGATGAGCTCTGTTTTACAGGAAATAAGGATATTGTTCTGTTAGCCACCATATTTGTAATACTGTAGGTGTGCTTTTTTGGCATTTATGACGATAATAACAATTTATTGCTATATCCGTGTTTTCTGCCGTAAGAATAATTTAAGAATATTCCGAGGCTCAAAATAGCAAAAGATTAAGAATATTGAGGCTCAGAAAAAAATTAGATATTCTTATAAAAAAAAAAGAGTGTAGTTCAAGTACATCCAAGTACATCAGTCTTGGACTGTCGGACGGGACCAACGCGAGGAGAGAATGAAAGGTGCAGTCTCTTGTAGAAATACAAGCTTTTAAAGATATTCTTTAATGAGCTATGTTTAATGATACACTTAGAAGATACACTTTTCCCAAGCCAATAAGCAACACGTGATGTATTGACCACAACTAAGGGCAACCGAGAGGGCAACGATACAGCTTGATCAAATAAATCAAACAACTCAGTAGTCTATGCTAAAGGCACAGACGGATAGTTAGGTAGTTTGGTAATTTGCATGTTGCGCGGTAATTCAGTGCAATTCAAAATTATAAATAATTTGCTTGTTTAGTTAGCGAGATTTCATGGTCTTACAGGGCCCTTGTTGATAACAGCAATTTTATTGCTGATAAGGCAGCGCTGTGTGAATAACAATGCCCTTGTATTATTGTTTTCGTCACAAGAATCACATGTGTGAGGTATTTAAAAGACTTTCTTACATGAACACTCTAAAATAAAAGTTAGGGATACTAGCTACATGGCTATCTAATTACGTCTGTGCTATGTTTGGTTTTCAAAACTCAACCAACTGTTATAAGGGTTGAAAACCCAACTTATATATATTATCTAAGCAACTTTTGGGGGCTGTAACGCAAGTAACTTAAAAAAGTCACGAATGGTATTGTGGATGAAACATGCGTATATATTCGCCCCCATACAGCCACACTGGGACTGTGCAAGGTGAACAAGAGTGCGCAAGCCAAACCACGACATCCGGAATAATGAGTCGGTCCTATTCAAATGTCTTTGCTATTTGACTTTCTTTATTCCAGTTCAACAAATCTAATTCAACATTGAAAGTGCACGTAATGGAAATGTAATGAAATTTACCGCAGATAATGTTGACTTTCAAACGGTTTCAAAGGGATTATCAAAGAAAAATCAAGGTGTGTCCAATTCTGTACAGAAATGCTAAGAGAAGATGTACAAACGTAAGAGCCCTAGGGCGTTTGAAAGAACTTTATAAAATGGTTGCCGAGGTCATGGGTCCGTGTTTGGCAAATCTAGCCCTGCGGCTAGGCCTGCAGTTTAGAGCATGCGCTCTGACAGTAATAGCTTATCCCAGTGACAGAAGGAAAATTAAGTGCAGAAAATTTCCATTGCAAATCTCTCCAAATATATCTAGAAATATCTAATTGCAGACATCATATGTTGTACATATATTTTTCAGTCAAGGTCGAACATATTGGATCTTCATCCTCATGAATGGGCCCCAACAATGGCTATTTGCCAATGTCTACAACCCAGGACAAAGCCTGCCATAGACCAGCGTGCTAACCACATACAACTTAATAGCCTACTCATTAAAATTTAGCAGGCATCTATAAACTGCAGTTTATTTGCTCTTTACTTAAAGCCTCAATACAAGCCCTAGTAACAGCTAACCATCCATTTAAGTATGCAAAGACTGACCGATTGAAATCTAGTTATAAACAGGATCTAATGATTCATAAGTGTAGATGTTGGGAAGATAATCTCAAATTTTGAACAATGTTAATTGCGTTGAGTGAATAAGACATTCACCACACCTTGAACTAAGCAAGGCTTCGTTGACTTAAGACGATAATTGCTCATCAATTCTACTTAAGAATGGAGATATCGAAGGTGTCCCAAAATTCAAGTCTTTGTTCTACAGAGCTGCTGCAAAGCCACGCCAGAAATAGACGCTGTTTTTACATAAATTTCGTTATAAAGGACAAACTCCAGATGCTTAAGCCTTTTGAGCTTCATTTTACCGGATAAGTAAATGATTATGATAATCATATCTTAAGCTGAGTTGCTGAAATGAATGAAACTTGTTTTTTAGAATGACAAGAATGGCAACTTGTTTTGACTTTTCACAATTCCGCTCTTCATACCACCTACACGAACCGTTTCCAAGGCAATTACGCAGTTGGCTGTGAGTTTATAATCTACGCAGTAACTCAGTATAGTATAGGATATTCTGAACAGTACAAAGCAAAGACAGGCATCCTGGGAAGCAATGTTTTCGCGTAAACACAGGTAACACAAGAATTCGATGAATGCAACCATGTTGGCGGAATAAAGCAGCTAAATATTATGAAGTTTCAAGGCCTAGGCATAGCTAACAGGGTGGATGGATTTTCCATCTACAAACTAAAGAAATCTACAATGTAGAGTCAAATGAAATAATTTGTGAGAATAAAAATGAGCCAGGTAGACCGAAAGTAGAGATGAACCTTTCTGGGCTCTACTATAATCTACCAAACAGAGTGTACAATCTGCACGAATCTAAGCCATTCATTTTAGCCTACATCATCTACAAATTAGAATGATAAGAAATCAAAGATGACTAAATGTCAAATAGTATTTCATGTTGATCTGGCTGAACTTCAGGCATTTCTGAGAGAGAGTGCTAGTTACTCTTTGCTTGACTTGATTATTCTTAGAAAACTATAAAGCAATTAAACAGCATTGATAGCAAGACTTGGAAGTCGTAATTGATAAAATGTGACCACTTTATATGATCAACAAGTGTTAGACAGTCCGACAGTCAGGCACCGTTTCAGATACTGAAATGTATGTGATCAAATTCCAATAACCTAATTCGAGCAAAGCATTTAGATCAGTAGTGTCAGCTGCTTTGGCAATTGTCAGCTTTAATACTTTTTGAAAGCAAATGCTCATAATAGTATGCATAAAAACTTCGTCAGTCACTACACAGTTCAAAAGTGAAGAAGTGAGAAGGGCACAGACGGGCACGCTTCTACGGGCCTAACACCAAAAGGCCATCAAGGTCATATCATCAAAAGAAACGTTAGAATTATTTGAATAGATGCTCAACAAAACAGACATCACTATGGTCTACAACACACAGCAGTAACTGAGTTAATCAAAATTGGATAATCCTTATATAACAAAGAGGCTCGCTTCCCAGATCACGATTGTCATTCTCAAGGCAGCACGACACACGCCAACTAACCAGGGCCTACCCCGTCTTAATCTGTATCATAGTGGAAGCCCACTGTCAAAACCTGTTGAAGCGAGGCTTTGGAGTTCTTGCACCAACAGGGGGGCTCTTAAGCATGGCGTTCTTTGCGATATGACGAGAATGTACTTTTATACACACAAATGAGGTTAGCTTGATTAAGCAGGCAAAGTCGATTTATCACAGTGTTGTTCTGACTTTGAAAAGAATCTTTATCTGTTAGAGACGTGATTTCAAAAGCTAAAACAGTCGCATGCCAATATTTCAAACATTTGGGAACCAAATGCAAGCGAAAAAGCTCTCTGTTTCAAATTCTTTTAGATCGAATGAGAAACCAGTGAGGCATTTCTGCATGCAAGCTGAAAATAATGCCTCATTGTTTTATGAAACTAAAATTTATTTGTTGTACAATGTGAATTGTAGCTTCGATACGCAAATTAATTCTAATGTATAAGGAATGCAAATGTGATAAGGAATTTTTTTCGGTAGTATGGAAAACATAAAAAGGAGCCTCCAAAAAATTCAATTATTTTTCTTTTCAAAAGATTTATGAACTAAGTAAAACAATGAATTTTTGCAATTACAAAAACTGAAAGGGTCCGATTTCGACTTAGGCCACTGGGGTAAAAGGGGTATTTTTTCTTCCACTGCAGGAGCAAGCCAATGGGGCTAATACCTTAAAAAATTCTCTGAAATGTAAGCAAAAGAAAACTAATGAACAAATGAACGTACCTTGGACGATATGACTCCGGAGAGATAATCGATGGCGAAGTTATCCGAACAACTGCTGTCAGTGACTTTGTAGTTGGCTCTTACATTCGGAATGGAGACTTCTAGGACAGGTCGAGCAGATTGGTTTTCTGGTAGGATCACGGTATACGTGCTGTTCTTCGCTTCTACTTTACGCTTTTGTGGCATCACGGTTATCTAAAAAGCGAAAATGAAGGTGTCAGAAATACAGTACAAAAGGGCAACAGGGCTCGAGGGAACTTTACCCCATCAGCAGGGCCGGATCCAAGGGGGGGCGTAAGGGGCGTACGCCCACCCTATTTTGGTAGAAAGACAATAAAATTAGCTTTATAATACCCTATTTCCCTTACATTATCCTTTGACATGTGTGTTACGCCCCCCCTTTCTGTAGGTGCTGGATCCGGCCCTGATCAGCCAACACTGTTTCCTACATAAATCAAAACCTCTATCAAGCCCCCCTCCTCTTCATGCAAGAAAGACTTCAGTGTTAAATGTGATGAGTTAGGGATAACTAATAGATGAATTCCATCGTAACTTTCAACAACGACGAAACTCTAACTTTCCAGGCTTGAGAGTGAAGGATTTCTTCTCAAGAGCGGGAGAGTGGAATACCCCACGGTGTAGCCCCTCATAATTGGCATTACATCATGTAACAGCTTTAAAGCAAGAAACACAAGTTGCAGATTGAGCCCAATTGCTTAGACAATTTTTTTGGCTTTCACACTGAAACGTCACACTGAAAAGTATACGTATTTGTATTCGCATACGAAAAGCTCCGTATTTGAAGCGTTTCAGCGTGGAGGATAGGTGTTGCTCCGTTCAGTGGCGAAAATAATGGGGGGGCTGGGGGGGGGCAATTGCCCCCCCAATTCAAAATAAGTTGGAAATTTTTCTGGAGAGTCGGAATTTTTGGTCTTGGAAGTTGAATTTGGTATCAATCCAACTTGAAAATTTTGATCTATGATTTAACAATTTATTTTGGAAGAGCCGAATTAATGTCTTTGACACTTGACTCTTATAAGTCTATTAGTCAATATCAAATATAGTATCTTATTCATTTACTGTTCATGGTTTTTATTTATAAATAGTCGACTTTCGCTATCTCAAACTCTCACGGGAAATGAAAAATTGTTGGACGTAACGGGGTTTCGAGATAACGGGAGTTGAGATTTTTCTCGACCAAATGGAAGCTTCATACATAATAACAGTGTATTAACCAAGAAAAGATTGTTTTCTTCTAAAAATCACTTTTAAAAATCTAAAAACCACTAAACAGGTATCAATTTTAGCTAAAAATAAGTTTATCAACGGGTACCATGTTTATTAGTCAATTTGGCAGCCAAGAATCGGAAAAAACTTGAAGCCATGATGGAACCGAATAACCTAGTCGACAAGTATGCTTTTTGTGTGAAGGAAAATGACACATAGGCCATCTACCTAGAGGGCCAAATGCCAAATTTGAAAAGACCATCTCCTTCTTTCTCAGGTAAAACGAGTTTAGTTCCTGCACGGCTGTAGTTTAGGGCAACCGATGGGACTTTGGAGATGGTCAAGGGATTAGAGGTCCTGGCAAAATACTTCTTGTTTGAAACAGTTTTAAGAACACAGTTATCATTGGCGTAGTAAAGTACAGACGTTATAGAAGTCTTGTGTCAGCTTAAAAAAAGCTATTATATTTTGGGCGTATGATTGTACCACATTGAAACGTTTTTGTAGTCATGTTCGAGATAACGGGGTTTTTTGATCACGGTTTTTTGATCACGGCAAATAAATTTTGTTTGTGATAACGGTGTTCGAGGTAGCTGGAGTTGACTGTAGTTCTAACATATGGAGGATTCTAAGCCGGTTTGAACTCTCAGAAAAAGCACAATCTCAAGAACTTCCTGGGGCTCTGCCTTCTCGGCCTCTGTCAGGGCTTGGCCTGGACCCACTGGGGGGGGGGGGTGTACAACAATCAAAAAATGACTCGGAAAATTCACCATGCTTGCCCCTCCACTCAAAATGCCCAATTTCCGCCACTGGCTCTGTTGTCATTCAAATACGGAGCAGTGTGAAACTTCAGTTTATCATTTCTGCGATCATCAAGCATTTCCCTTGAGGGTCTGAGACACGTGCAGCAATTATCCTCCAGTGGCCACTTCCTAGTATCTTACGCAATTCATTTTAGTTTAACGCAATCCATTTTAGCCTAGAGACTAACTAATAGCTGATCCTGGGCGATGGTCCTTTGTGTCAACACACCACAATCTCATTGTGGGATTTCATCTTCACTTAGTCCTTGAGGAAGCTCTGTAGTTTCGGTCTTAATTTAGCCAGTATTTAAAACTAAAGCACTTGAAATCGCCCTTCTCTGCTCAGCTCGAGGGAGATTGACTTTATTAAGAGTGATTATTCCAAAGCTTAAGATTTAAGTCCTTTCTAATTTGGATGATTAGAGATCTAAAACTGCCGAAACAGTTCAAAATGCATAATTATTCCTCCCGTATTAGCTACACGTCCTTATGCAGTTTTTAAGTTCGCAAAGGATATTCTTAGTCCCGTGGAAATTTCATAACTTTTTCTGAAAACTGGTGATAGAAAACTGGTAACTACGTATTGTTATTAAGAACAAAGGTGCAGCAGGGTCAAAAAGGTATGGGGGTAAAGATAATGAAATAATCTAATAATCTAAGAAACAGCTCCAACAAAATCAGCACCATAAATGGAATTTCTCGAAACCAAATTTTTACGCCCAAAGCTTACTAATCGTAGTTTGGGTGAAATATCCGAGAGAAGAACTACTAAGAAGAAGTATATCATCTTAACTACATCAATACCCTTATCTCTATCGTTTTGCCCTGTTCCTACCCAAATCATGACCTTCATCATCGAGCGAACAGAATGACCCAAAATACCTCTGCATCTCAGACATGCGTACGCAAGCCATTAATCCCCCACCTATACCAGGTTTCCGGGGTAACAAATCGCTTTAGGAAGCATTGAATTGAAATTAAAAGGGAAATTTCAGGGAATTAGACCTATGTGACATTGTTCATCACTGTGGAAGTGCATCGAGCAATGATGTCATGATCATTCTTGTAAGGTAATGTTATTGAGAAAACTTGGGGCATGCCCGGGGCAGGTTTACTGACCCCTTTATTTCGTCGGTACCCGGAAACAGTAAAGTTCGATTAAGAGGCTCATAAATGCATACTAATTGTACGAGACAAGGGCCGATCTGCCCGATTTCCATGTGCAAAATAGGCCTAAGACCGAAGTAAGCCGTTGGTAATCCGTATGGTGATTTCTTTATTAGCAAGCCAGGTCAGGAAAGGAATTAAGTATGTTTTTAATGAATCAACACGATCAACTGATAGCACATGGGCCTAGAAAATCGCCATTTAATTATTAGCTTATATTCGTGTTCTCCGCAAACCATGCGAGTCACGATGAAAAGCTTTCTAGCTGTATTTAAATCTAGTATTGCAAAATTAGCTTTAATCTTACTTTAAGGGGCTGGGCTGGATAATGAATGCTAAGATGTATCAGGTCATGAAGCAACTCTAGTTGAACCCTCTCCTATTTGATCATCCATACAACCTCCTATGGCTTTATTGTTTATTTGGTATTTCCTGAAGAACTGTGTTTTCGAATATCTACATCGTGTTTTGAAGAACGAAAAAAAAAAGTATCGCATTCTTGGTAAGGAAAATACTAATCAGATCCCCTCTTACTAAAGCTGCCGTCTACTGGAAATATCTCGCAAAGTTAAAGTTTCGGTAAAGACTTCAAAATGAATTTTCTCTCTTAAACCTTTGGTTAAAAAACGAATTTCAAACCGGCATCAACTCTAGATTATTCACGTTAAATGAGACTATCCCGAAAGCGACACAAACTAACAAGCGAATAAATCATCTCTCTATTTTCCACATTCACTGGATCCCTGAATCAACCACAAGTTGAATAAATCTATAGCAAGTGAAGACATGTTGTTATTTCGAGAGCAAATCCTCGTGAATTACTTCGCTTGATTCCTGTGCACAAATAATAATAAATTATTTAGACTATCCACAGGCTGTGGTTTATTTCAATTCATCCTTGTTTAAGATAGGCGGGAATTGATTACATTCAGTTGGTAATCAATTAATTTCAGTAAATGAATTACTCTTTCAATAATCAGTGTGAGAAAGAGTGGAGAAATCCCGTAAGTGCCGAGCGGGATCAATGGTTTATTACGCGTATTTTCTTTTATCATAAACGAAAACATTGGCCTAGTGCAGAAAGTTTCTTGAATTTCCTTTTGTTTTTTGTTATTGAAGAAGACGATGGAACAAAAGAAAGAATGGGCTACTTAGTAACATTGACCAATAAAACCATTTAGCAGTTTGAAGCAAGAGTTAACCATTTTCCATGGTTCATCAACTGGGCCTAGCTATCAGATTTAATATAAAGATTTATATCTCGATTTTCAGGTATTGGTCGTTGTCACACTAGTTTTCTTGAGAAAAATTTCCTGTATGAAACATCTGTCTTTTATCTTGTTTATTACCCTTGAAAATAAGTTTTAACCCTCCCCTATTCAAATATTTGCTTAGCTGCCTGCAAATATTCGTTCTTGCCTTCTTGGTATTTACCTTCAGAGGCAACATCAGTGATTGAAAGTTTTGGAAAAGATTCTTTATAACCATTTTTTGCAAGCAAATATTCCATTGTAGTCAGATTTCAATATTTGCAAAGACTCATTTGCCTTAGGTTTGCAAATGGATTTGTTTTCAAGAGAGCATCATGGGATTGAATATATGTGAGGCGGTGTAGGTCAGTGGTCAAAGCTTTTAGCCTCTGAATTAAAACCATCGAGTTTGCTTCTTGGCAACATCAATCCTCAAAAACCGTCTCAGCTGTCCAATCCCAGCAGCTCGTGGCTAGAAAAGCGTAGCGAAGGGACCAAAAAGTATAGTGCCTTTAAGAAGAACCCAGCAAGGTCATAGAAAAGTGAAAAGAGGCCATGGTTATTCATTTGCCTCCTGGGTTTGAGCCCCTGCACCTGCAAAGCTGCCTTGATACATGTCCACATATGAATACCACTTGCAGGCCTGCATTGCAGTCTGCTCCACTTAATTTTTCCTGATAATATTTCTGTCAAGTAAATAACATGGCCTAGCACAACATCTGTAGTTAAGTAGAGTAAAGCGTATTGTGATAACAGGCCTTTTAGCTCTCGCCAGCACACTGGTAAATAACCAATAGAGCTTATAAACCAAATGAACAGAACACTAATGATAACTAACTCATATCACTATTTCCATATGCTTAAACATGAAAAAAAATTACTTACTTCAACTTGAGATCGGTCACTAAATTGACGCTCTGTTCCAGCATCTGACACCTCTACGCCAAGCCGGAAGACCTTTTCCTTGGCAAGACTGAATTTCTGCGCCAGTGAGATGATACCAGTGGCAGAATGCATGGCAAAATGTCCAAGGTCATTTCCACTGGTGATCATGAACTTTGTCTGGGCATTTGTGCCAGTGTCGTAATCCACAGCAAGCAGACGCAGTAAAGGGGAACCAACTGAGAGGGTCTTGTCCACATGGGTCTTGTAAAGTGGAGAGGTGAATCTGAAAATTTAGAATAACATCAGGATCAATCCAGCTCTGCAAAAATTCTAAAAGATCAAAAATTGAATATCATACATGCATACTACCATATCATTGTCATCAGGGGCGGTGGGGAGGTAAAACAAAAAGGAATACCTTGGTTTATGGTCGTTTGCATCTTTGATGTTGACAACAACGCAATAAGCAGTCCTAAGAACTACATTGGAGGTGAGGTCGACCGCAAATAGTGTCAAGATGTAGCGCTCTCCTGATTCTCTGTCATTTGAGTTCTTTACTTGGATTTTTCCTGTCACCGCATCGACACTGAACGAGTCTTGGGTAGGCGGGCTCACAGATAACAACTTGTAACTTAGCTTTCCTTCGGAGATACTATCAGGATCGAGGGCTGGAAAAGTAAAATTTCATTAAGTGAAACGATTGAATGAGATATAAACCTGATGAGAAATCAATGTTGTTGAATGCTACACACATACACGCTGGTAGCCATTATCAACTGCCAATAATTCCATTAATACATTACTCTCGGTATGGAGCCTGGTAGCCCTTGATTCTAAAACAAGGAAGCATCTCAAACCTGCGGGGCACAATGCTTCCAAGGTACTGTTTTTATTAAGAAAGAGAGGCAATTTCTGAAAGTTGAAGGGCACTTAAACGTTTTTTGCGAAAAGTTGGGGGTACGAGCCTCCAGTGCCCCTATCTCCTACGTCCCTGTTCTTAAACAAAGGAGACCCCTCCTCCTGTTATTCCTCAGCTACTTGGCTTATATCTATATGATTTTATCATTTTTTTTCATCTGTAAAAACGGCTTCGTGCGGTTTATCAAAACACTTTGATTAAGATTAGCCTATCTTGTTGGAACGCAACAACATGAGTCACTCTCAACCCATGGCATGAGTCACTTTTGTTGATGAGTCGCCTTGCGTTTTACATTTGTTGAAAATCGACGATTGAAATTCCATTCAAGGATTCAGCTTTCGGTGTTGAAGTCTTCTCAGAGTTAAAGAGACTTTAAATCACAAACTATATATCAATGTGATGTCAATATTGAGGTTTTTAGGCCAGAATCTCCCACAAAGGGACATGGATTGAGGGATTAAAAGGATCTTCTTCAATTCCTGCAAAAACGAGTGCACGTGCTTTGGTTTTGAATGTTGAGTAAATAAACTTTTTTCAATAAGCACGAAGTCAATAAACAATGTGCTGGAATAATCAAAACAAAGCAAGACAATAAACAGTCCTTAGGCTTTACTTAATGAATAGGCAACTGACCATTCAAGTAGCTGAGGATGCGAGCCCGGAGCCTTGTTTGAGCATGGATCCAGGTCCTCTGATTGAACCAGAAAAAGGGGAGGGGGCTCAGTCAAGATATCAAGAATTTCCAATAACCAGGGAAACAATAAGACCAGGCACTACAGAGATAAGACCAAAGCTTCACAGTTTGGTCTTATCCAGCCATTTTGAAAAAGCAACAATCACTAAACAACGACAATATCAACAATATCGTGCAGTTTATTATTCTTCAAGTTTCCCTGACAGCAGTTTAAAAACCAAAAATAAAAACTTTGTTCACAAGTCTGCCCAGTCTGATCAAGCTTAAACTGGGAATATTTTGACAAACTGCAAACGAACTGCGAACAAATCGTGCGAAAGTTCAACTTTTATCAATTAATATAATTTTGCTTAGAAACTAATAACAAATATGCGAGGGCTTTCCTTATCATGTGAAATAAGTGTAAAACTGATACAATGGAAAAATACATAAACACAGAAATAAATCATCTGGGTTCTATTAGCTGCGTAGCAGGAGGGTAGCGTAACAAGCTATAGAAACATAAAGAATGAAAACAAAGAATTATAGCTTTGCACAGTGAAGTAGGAAAAATAACTGTGACATGAAGCTGTTCACAGTATGCACTACAGTTCAGTTTCTTTCTGGCAGAAAATGAATAGCGATGACGTCGTTCGTTTAGACACTCTGAAATTTGAGTCTTATTTGAAAAGTAGAACAAGAATTACGGCAAATGCAAAGAGTTGGTGAGTCGTTGCGAATCGCTACACAATGGATGATGCGAATCGCTGCACAATGCAAAAGATGACGGATCTCCCTTTACGGAATGCATGACAAGAATATGCCCGTTTATAGGACTGCACAGTTACCAAAAGTAATGGTGCGAAGTTTAACATTTTGACTGCCCCGCAGCTACTAAAGATTTAGGCCGGAGATGTTGCAATTGCATCTTGAAATCGGCAGAAAAACGGGACTCAAACGAATGAATCGAAAACTGCTAGTGGCCTAAATATTTCGTAGTCACGGTCACAATTTATGTGACAGTCATTAGTATCTACGGGTTGCTAGAGGACATATTCTTATCATGCATGGCATCAAATAAGATCCACTATAGTTTAGGGGGTCGTACTATGCTGAAGATCGTTTCAGATTCTGAATCGATGCAAGTCGTTTCTGGATCGTTTCGAATCGTCCCTCGATCATAGCGAAATATTCTCAACGATAAATTGTTGAAACTCCCTTAGGAAGATTAAGACGCAACGATTTTCAGAATAAAAGCGAGATTTCTCCCTGTAAATCAAGGCTGATGGCCTTTTTAGGCCTGCAGTAAACATCTTGGCTGCATACTCACAAAAGCCCTTGTCTCATGCAATATTCATGAATTAGATAATGGCGTAATTAAACGATACACGAGTAAAACTTATCAAACATTCACAAAGAGCCTACAGGTTCGTTATCTGCTTATATTTTAATATTTAATGTGGTAGTATATTACAGTTTTAAGCCGAAAATATTGAGGTCATTGAGGTCACTTCAGATGTCACGTCAAAAATCTGAACTCGAAAGGAATCAGTACAGGCAAGACTGCTGAATAACATGTAAAGGCCACACCACTATTTCCGATCAAATTTACGTTACAATTAGCAACAGAAGGGAGGACCAATTCGATTTTAAAAGAACATAATATACCATAGTGTTGAATTTATAGTATAAGTAACGTAGCAGCATTTTTTAATTGGCAATTCTTGCAGTTTTCAATAATGTTAGACTCAGCTTTTGTCCTATGAATTTTTTGCTGACACTTGTCTTGCAACATAATGATTTATACACCCACCACCCTAGATATTTCAGGACTACACTATTCCTAACAGGAGTAGCAAGCTGGACAAATGGCACAAAGAGTATTGACCAGGTGTAATGACAGCAAAGCACTAGTTCTCAAGGTGAAAAGAGCGATGCATTTAGAGGCTAATGTTTGGAACAAAATTTTTGGAGGTAATTGCGTTTTTGAGATGATTGAGATTTGGGGAAGTCAATAGCCCTTACTGAATTCTGATTGGTGGACAAAATAAAGTGTACTGCCAATGGTAAGAAACGTTTGGGGTCAAAAACTCCAGATCTTGCAACAATGAAATAGAAAAATAGAAATAAAAACAAACTCACCCTCAATTTGAGTAAGAACTTTGTCATTTTTGTCGTTCTCTGACATCTCCGTCTGATAGCAACTCTGAGACGTCATGGGCCGGTTATCATTCACATCTTGGACGGCAACAAGTATCTTCATCATATCTGACTGGTTCCCATCAGTGACTTTAACAACTAAGGTATAAGCTTGCTTTTCTTCGTGGTCCAATTCAGCTATCAATTTCAATTGAAATTCAACTGATATTGATGTGATTATGAACTTCCCGTCTTCGTTGCCAGATTCAATACTGAATGAAACTAAACCAGGGTATGTTTCAGTTGTCAACATGGTACTCAATTCCATGACAAGAATGCCACCTGTAGCAATTAACTCTCTTCTGGGATCAAAGGCCATACTTGAAAATTCAGTGATATTAACGGTATGGAGCTTCTTTTTGAAGGCCAGCTTTGTGGTTGTCAGGAGCGGCCTTTTAACAATAATAATTGCTACAAACAGGCTAGCTGCATGACTAGCTGGTCCCCCATCTCCAACTGTCGCTGTTAAATGATAATATTCACCAACAACTAATTTCGACTTGCTTGTTATGACACCAGTTTTTGAATCTATTTGAAATTTATTGCTATCGTCAGATAAACTAAAGTGCAGTGCAGCATTTATCCCGATATCCTTATCATGGGCAAACACTTGGTGTATAAAAGTGGTATTATCACTTGCTGCGGGATCCTGCTCAAATATTTTCACCTCAGAAAAATCTGCGACCGTCAAGGGTGCATTGTCATTTTCATCGTCGACCAATATTGTTACACTGGCAAATGACAGTACTTTGGGTCTATTGATGTTGTATACGGATATATTCAGGTGATAGTTGTCGAGCACCTCTCTGTCAAGTTCCACAGATGTCCTGATCAAACCTGATTTCGTCAATTCAAAATGACCTTTTGCATTTCCACTTATGATATTGAAAACCAGCTCCGTTAAATTTGAGCCAATGTTTGAATCAACGGCAAAGAGTTGAACCACTTCAGTTTTTGGTTTCATATTTTCTTTCACTGAGACGCGGTAGACTGAAGGGTCAAAATATGGCGGTTTGTCAACTGTCTTTCTTGCTTTTATCAAAATGGGAATGTTACTGTAGATTGCAGGGTTGTCCTTGACATGAGCATTGAGTGTCAGCCAGAAGTTGGATGTTGTTTCTTTTTCTGGGCTCTTCACTCTTGATATATAGCCTGTCTTTGAGTCTACAGAGAATTGATCCAGCCCATTTCCATCAACAAGACTGTACTCTAGTTCTGTAGAACCTTCTAGATCTGCGGTTAGGCCCAAAATATTTGAGCCATCTCGCAAATTCCTGATAACTGGGTTCTCATTGGTCTGAAATTTTGGCCGTTCAAAGGAAACAATGGGCTTGAGTGTGCATACAAAATAGCATCTTGTAGACAAGGGAGGCATTCCCATATCTGAAACTTTAATAGAAATATTTAAAAAAGTTTCTTTGAAACTGCTAATAGTGTTGAGGTTTGTTCTCAAAATCCCATATTCCCTATCAATGGTAAAGAGCCTTTGTGGCTTTCCTTTATCAATCTCAAAGAAAACTTTACCTCCCTGACCTAAGTCCGGATCAAAGGCATTTATCTTCCCAATGATGGCTCCAGCTGGAAAATCTCGGCTAATTTCTTTGGTTTGAATTTTTGGCAGACAAGTAGGAGGCGAGTCATTGACATCAGTAATTTCAACATGAATCACTGCGTGGCTGATCTTTTGGTTTTCATTTGAAGAGTCTAGAGCTTGGATATGAATATAATACTCCCTTTGCTTTTCAAAATCTAGCTTTGTCTCAAGCTTCAAAATCCCAGTGTATTTTTGCAGTGAGAATGTATCGTGCAAATCGCTAACCATAGAGTATCTTACATGTCCATTTGGCCCTTCGTCAGGATCTGCAGCGTCCACAATCATGATGGTTGAGCCAGGCATAAGATCCTCTCTAACTTTCACATTGAAGTTGCTTTTACGGAACTTCGGCCTATTGTCGTTCACATCCAAAATTTCAATTCTCACATCAATGTCAGTGTAGTGTGGTGGGCTGTCAGTATCACTAGCTCTGATTCGCAAAGTATAGAAAGCTTTTTGCTCACGGTCAATTTTCCCAGATAGAAATACAGTTCCATTCAGCATGTCGATTTCGAAGTTACTATCCGCGTTATTATTTCCAGAAACTATCGAGTAAACAACAAGACCATAGCATTTCAGCTCTTTATCCACAGCAAGAACTCTTGTGACATAGCTTCCAACAGGCAAATCTTCCCTTAAAAAAATCGTAGTGTCGGGCTTTTCCAAAAATATTGGCTTATGAACCTTGCTCAGTGACATGCTAATTGGCTTAAATTTCTCAACAAATAACGATTTCTCGGTTATTTTTCGTCTGGCAATCAGACTTGACACTTGGGCGTACTCCTGAGAGTTGCTGCAACTGACATTAATTTTCTTAGAATCTCTACTTGGGCGAACAGCAATTGTTAAGTTCATTTGTGATGAAAATTGTCCATCAGAGACCGAAACCAGAATCGTTTTTTCTCTAGTGGATAAGTCTTTCACAAAAATCTCCCCACTGCTTCTGTCCATGGTGAAGATGTTTCCAGTCACAGAAAAGCGAAAGTCAGTTACAGAAGATTTATCAAGGTCCACAGCATCAATTTTCATTATCCTGGCACCACTTTGGACATTTCTGGCAATGGAGACACTACATCCCGTAAAAGGCAGCACAGGGGGGTTATCATTAATTTTCTTGATCTTTATTTTCAATATCATTCTTCCTTCTCTACGAATTGGAAATCCCAAATCCATCGCTTTAATCAGCAGGTATGAGACAGGAGGCACCTCTCCTAGACCATCTCTGTCAAGACGTTTTGCAATTTTTACCTTCCCAGAGTAAGTTTCGATGTAAAAAAGTGTCGAATTCAAATTTCCAATGGAATACACAATTTCTTTGTTTCTTCCTGTGTCCTGATCAGTGGCCTTGGCATGAAAAATTGTTGTCCCCACCTCTGTTTCCTCTGGAACATTTTTCTCTTCCTGTAGACGGGCAAATGTTGGGGAATGGTCATTACCATCGAGCACATTTATCACGACATTGGCTCGACCTTTAATTAGGCCTTTGTGATAGGCTATTACAACAAGGCTGTACGTTTTGTCACTCTCAAAATCTAGCTCTTTGACAGTGTAAATCTGGCCAGTTTTGCTATTGATTTGAAAGCAGCCTTTCTCATTTCCTCGGTCGAAACCAAAGACAACATTTAGCACTGTGGTTTTTGCGGATATTCCAACTCGAACAACCGGAGTGAAAGGGGGCGAGATTTCTGATATCGAATGTTGATAAATTTTCTTGCTAAATTCTATCGTCGCTGCTTTATCGTCATAAAGCCCCTGCCGTTTTCCCCTTATTCTCCCAGAAACTGGAAAATTTAACAGATTCTTAACTGTTATTTTGACAGGCATAGGACGAGATGAAAATCGAAGTTTTTCAAAGGGACATTTATCCCGAGCAATGATATTAAAATGATACACTCTTTTCTTATCGAAATCCAAAGGTCGAACTAAAGTCAGCTCACCGGTATCGGGGTGCAAGGAAAAGTCTTGTACTTCTAGTGACTCATTTGGAGGAATGAAATAAAATACTTCTCCGTTTTCACCGATATCGGAGTCTCTGGCTTTCACTTTTAAGATCGTGCTGCCAATTTTCAAATTCTCGTTCACCGTGGTATCGATACGAGAGTGGTTCACAAAAGTTGGCGTTCCTTCATTTATGTCAAGAACGTGTAAATAAATCGTGGTTCGATCGATCATTTCTTTAGTTCTTCGATTTTTAGCTATAACATTGATCGTATGAGTAGACTTGACATCCGAGTTGAGAACTTCATTCACAGACAATCTCAGAAATACGAAGTCTTCAATTTGTTCGGATTTCACGGAGAATTTCTTCGTTTTGTCGTGAACTTCGTAGTCGATTTTTGTATGCCCGTTGTATACATAAATCCCCATTTTCATGTCAGATTTAATAACAGACAAAGTATGGGCTTCGACGGTCGAAGCATTGTAATATCCGTAGGATCCACTGGTGAATCGTAGACGAGAGGGAGAACCAATTTCTTCTCTTTTCACGTAACGCTGCAAGGCCAGACGATCACAAGAACACAAAAATATGTGCAGCAAAAGGGCAACGTTCGTGATCATCGGATATTTAGCCATTTTTAACAGTATTCTGTTGTTATCCTGTTATGTAAAACAGCGATCAGCTAATATTCAGCAAATTAATTCACCAAAACTGAATGAGATTCGCAGGTAGCTAGCACACGTGAAGCACAATCCAAAATTATTACATTTTCATCTGATCAAAAGGCCGTGCTCGCCGTCATCGCCACACCACGAACGGAATTCGAAGCTCTAAATCCTAGATGACAAACAGATAAAAGTATTAAAATGTAGAAGAATATTACCAAATCCGTTTGAGATAATTGCTAGTCAACATGCAAGCATTTCCTTTGGTTTGCATCCTCTCGAATTGTATCGGGTATTTCTCACAGCTTTCGGCATGGCCGCCAATTCAATCGCGATCAACCCGTCCAGGAGGAAATATGTCATTCCGCAATCAAGCGTTGAATCATACTTGGTCAGCCAATCAGGGTCGAGTATTTCGTACAAAACGTCAATCATACACTTAGCAACGTTTTTGTACCCAAATACAAGTAGCAGGGAATGAGATCGTGACCTAAGGGAAAATTTGGATTCCGGGGGTTGTTAAGAATCAGTCTACACTCGTCTTTCTTAAATTTAGGAATTTTGTTTAAAAACTGGGTTGGAAAAAATGGGTTTGGTATTGCTGAAAATCAATTGAAATTGAAAAAACAATCAAATAGGTGGAAGTTCAGAAAATTTCAAATTGTTTATTTACATTCATCTCGAGTTAGGGTCTGTGTTGTTCCGTGCACGAGAAGCTCACTTTTAATCTACAAATTGCGGTTTTCGTGAGGAAAGCTTGAGTTCTTGAATAGGTCAAGGCAGCCAAGGTTTTTTAGTTTCCCTTTCTCTTTGTGATACCGATATTTAACCTCTTGTCACGGGCCGTCCCCCAAACAAAAGAGTTGAAAATTGTGCTGAACAAAAAGGTAAACAAAATAGAATCCCCCATTCAAAGTCGGGAAATGAAAAGCTTTCTTTCAAGGTCGTCCGCGATGATGCATGACCATTTCCAAAGGAGAGAAGGCCAGGGTCGTTGAATGACTGGGCCTTGACTTGCGACACAGCAATAGTTTGATAACATTCACACGTTTTCTTTAAAAATGAAATTAAGAAACACCGGACTCGGGTGAGGGCACTACCTAAACATTTTACTTAAACATGTTTTTAGAGGATGAAGGAAAGGGGGGGGGGGCTGAGAAGTTGGTGAAAATAAGTTCAAAAATACGAAACAGTAGTGGGCACATGGTGGGCACGGCGAGGCTAAGCCAAAATCAAAGCCATTCTTATAAAAATGTGAGGGACAAGTTACTTGAAATCCCTTAAAAATCCTTCGATCAAAAATTTCGTAAGCTTTGAAAGAGAATGAAGGCTCCTCGAAAAGTGTGTAGAAATGTCAGGATGCTGACTATCATTTCTCTTTACAGATTTGGAGACTGGGTACTAATTGCGTCACAGCAGACTGTAGACTAGACAAAGCATAGACAATCTCGTTGTTGGTTCTTGCCAAAGGGAATTACCACTGTTATTGGCGGTGCTGTGGGTGAGGCAATTAATCACCTGTTATGTATTCCTGTTAAATCCGGATTTAATATTCGACTCCCTCGTTTCCATGAACATATCAGTTCCCTTCTCAACAGTTACGCTCATTTTTTTATAAGAACCAGTAAAATTGGTTTGAGGCGGACTGTTCTTAAACATTCCTCTTTCATCAGTCATTTGTGTTCTTAATCAGTCCTCTATTTTCAGCCAATTGTGTACAAAATGTTCTTTATTCTTTCTTATGTAAACAATTCTTTGGAAGCCATTTATGCCTTTTATCCCTTATGTAAGTCCTAGACACTGGGGAGTGGGCTGTGGAGGCGCACAAGCCCTACCTACCCAGAGAATAACATTCTCTAAGTCGGTGACGTAACAGGGAACATAATTCCAGCCCCCCATCGGCAAATAACATTGAGCCGATGCACCCCTTCCATCTAAACAGGAGCCAGATGGTAGGCCTTGGAAAAGGAAAGGCAGAAAATAGTGCAAATGCAAATATCAAATAAAACAATAAAATGAAATAAATAAACCCCATTGCACTAGAAAAGATCCCCTAAGAAGGAGTAGGTGGGTGGGATTCGAAAGAACAGCGAGACTTGGTTCTATGCTTGGTCAGTGAAGAACTCAATTGCTGATCAAAACAGCATGCCGTAGAATCAATGCTGCAGCACATGGAACAAATTAACACCTCCCATATAAGGTAGTCACGATAAAACTCGGGGAAATAACTGAGCTGTAAACAAGTGACCCAGGGAAAAACCCAAGCAGCAACAACAACCTTGTAGATGATCTGTGGGAAAAACCAAACACTAGGACCCTAGACTTACGGGGATAACTCAAATTAAATCTGCATATAATTTACATTTATCCCCTGACTCTCTGATAGCTTTGCGTGCTGTCAATGTGCCTATTTTGTATTTATTTCATAGTTTAATGGTTGTTTCTTGTCTGAAATTCTGATATTGAGGAAACGGTCAACCTCCACTCCGAATTTGAGGCTTGTGTTCTTATAAAATGGTTCTTATATAGAAAAGAGTATACACTCTTTTTTTATATAAGAATACTTGAAATTTTCCTGAGCCTCAACTTTTCCATTGTTTATTCTTAAATTTCCATTGTTCTTTGGCGATTTTGAGCCTCAATATTCTTAGAGAATTTATTCTTATAAAGAAAAAACAGTGTATGTGATTATATTGTATTGTATGATGAATTTTTAACAATAGAGAAGAGTGGAGATAGAAACAATTAATTTGACAAAAAGAGTAACTTCTTCTCATCTTTTTTATCCATTAGTTCATGTAAATCCAACATAGTCATAACCAAATATTTCTTTGTAAAAATGTCTCATATCATCTTAGTACTGATTTTTTTTAGCAATATTTACCTAATCCAGTACTACCTTCTTATCAAATACTTTCTTATGAAAAAACATGTGGTGAAGGAATAAAAAAGAAATCTCTTTTTTTATAAGAACCAGTAAATTTGATTTGAAGCTGGCTTTTCCTAAATATTCCTCTACTTTCAGCTTGAAATGTTCTTAAATTGTTCTTACTTTATAATGATTTGGAAGCCTGTTTTCGCTATCAGTTGTGTAATGGTTCAAACGTGGACTCTCTAGACCATCTGATATATTTCTTTGTGCTGTCTATTTGCCTGTTTTGTAATTATTTGTCAGTCTCATGGTTATTTCATATAATTCTTAAAGAGCCACTCCAGTGCAATATTTTTATTTGATGAATAGACCAATTCTGGCCTGAAACGAACGAATCCGCAATTATTTTTTGTATATCTCTTACCGTTTTCTCGCAATAAGCATTTGTATAACTCTTATTGAATTGAATTGTTTTTGAAAAAGTTTTCGGTGCTTTTCGGATTTGACGTCACACGGATTTTCGACACTCGAGAAATTTCTCGTTGTCAACTCTCGCCTCTGTCGTTTTTCATGTGCGAAAGTGAACAGCCCTGACTGCTACTAAACTTCATCACCTCAAAAAATGCAAAATGAGAGTTGCAGCGAGAACAGATCATCCAATTCGGGAAGGTTGGCTTCAATCTTCAAACAATGTTCATATTGGAATGTCTGCATACTATGCTGAGTCAACTCTCAACTTCTGGTACAAACAAATCGCAAACGGCTTATTGTGGACTTGAGATCAAAAAGGGAGGATAGAGTAGAATGGTTTAGGCCAATGGCGCCAGAGGCCAAGCGTGACAGGCCATCAGCAAGCAGCAAACCATCAGAAGGAAAGAGAAACTGAGGATTTTTTTACAGACGCAAGACAATGGCAATCAGAGATGTGCAATGGTTAGTTCTTGTAAAGTGTATTTCACTGAAAAATGTAGTCTACAATAAAGATTTTGCATAGACTTTAAACAAGCAATACCATTTTCCACATGAACTGGCAGGACATACAGCAGGCAGAGAGCTAGGGGGTTCAGCCTCCATCTATTTCCATTATAAAAGTTTTATTTTGAATTAATAGTTTAGTAGCATATTCAACGACGTAGGGGCCATCCCAAGATTTTGCGAAAAAAGATTTGATGTTGTTAATTTACTTAGAGAAATGGCCTCTGGTGCTTTATGAATAAAGTACCTTTGAAGTGTTGCACCCCCCAAAAAAAATTTGAGATGCTTTCTAATTTCTCTGAGCTTACTAATTTAATTCAATTGAAAGTCTATGCCTTGCCTATTTTAGACTTGGATGGACGCATCTTGCAGGAAAACATCTGTCCGTAGAAGATTTATGTGATAGTATTTTTGCCACCCTGCTTGAGGGGTTGTCAGGGGATTGACCAGATTCCAGCCCTTTTGTTAGGATGGGCAAGAGAGACAACATGCTTTTATATTCTCATCACTTCTATTTTTATTTTGAAATATATAACTCTTACAATTCTCCTTTTTAGGTTTTCATACAGTCAATACAAGATAATGATGCTAGAGAAAGTAGTTTTGATTTCATGATGTACTTCAAAAAAATATGAACTAGAGTTGGTAGAATTCCGGATGATTTTAGCCACTGGATTCATGTTTTTCCTTTTGTTGACTTTATCCCCTAAAAGAAATTGAAATATTTCATCTATTGAGCACCATTACAATAAATATTGCATCTGTTAATTGTTTCCTGGTGTTTCTAAATAGTTTAGAAAACCATAAACAAGTAATTGAGGTGTATTGACTTCATTGTCAGGGCCTTTTTTAACACTAATACTGGGGGTGGGGGCAAATGCTCTCCCATTCTTTAACTTTGCCCCTCCAGTCATGGCGTTTTTGACCCCATTATATTATCCCTTTTCGTACTGATAAGTTTGAAAAAGTCTACTCTGACCTTATTTCTTTCCAATCACGAAGGTGTGGTCAATAAGTTTTTGGTAATCAGCCACTTATATCAGCTACTTATACAATGGCGTTTCTGGGGGCTACTAACAAATGCAGCAAGAGAAACTTAAGGATCCTAAGCCATTTTGAGACCTCAAAACGACAAAATGTCAAGAGCTTCCAGGGGCGTCGCCCCCTGGACCCCTACTAGGGCCCTGCCCTGGACAGGCTGGGGGGCTTACACCACCCCCAGTCCCCCAGCTTTTCTAGCTCTATTGCTTACGTATCTTCAGCAAATCATGACAAGACCCAAATTCCAATTATCCCTTTTTTCAATTTGCCCCCCCCCCCATTAACAATTTCTTAGAAAAGGCTCTGTTCATTGAGCAAGATTTTCTATGCAAACAAGGCAAAGGAAAATAAGCAAGGAAAAATATGGCAAGAAGGAAACAGCTTAACACCAGATTAGATTTACCTTCCCTCAGAAGAACAAAATGGAGGGGGCAATTAACCAGGTTGGGGTTTCAGTTGGCACCCTTTGGTATTACAATGCTGAATTCATGAAAATATAGACAGGTCTCCCTCACTGCAGTGGCATAAGCACCAAGCGCCCAACTTTCAAGCCAGAAACTATGCACATGTCTTAGAAATTTTGCTACTTTTCTTTTTGGATATCTGATTTCTGGCTAAATTCTTGTTGAATAGAGGCCATGAGAGCCAAGGTAGCTGCTTTAAAGTCTAAAACCCTCCATAAAATTATAAATTTTGACCCCTGTATATAAAAGCTTCCTTTATAAGGTGTCCCTTTTTCTTATGCTCCTCCATTTTCAACACACCCCTGGCCCTCACTTTCGGGTAATTTCTAAGTGGGGAATTACATTAAAGCCAACAAAATGAAACTAGACAAACTTAGGCCTACTCACCCATCTCTAAATGCCGAATGTGTCTCCGCTGTGAATGGCTCGATCAAACAACGCGACTGTAAGCCAAATCTTGTTGCTTTTAAATCATTAGCAACCAAAGTATTGCTGTAATGGTGAACACCAGCATAGCTCGACTTCAAACTACTAAATTCTGCAACTTTTACAGCGATACTGACGGACACGAAGAAAAGAGTTCATCTGTTCATTGCTTCCACTGCTTCTTCGACTCGCAAATCCAAACCTGGTGCAAGTTCTGCCAAACACCGAATCACAAAGCGAAAAAAGTCGTTCTCCTCGAAACAGCCGAATCTCTCGACGGCAGTTTTACAATAGATCGGAAAGGCGAAGGGGGTGCCTTTGTGACGTCACAAGGGCACCCCTCACCGAAAAAGTTTGCTCGTTTTTTTTCGGTGAAACTCAACTTTGGACGCCTATTAAAGCAAGAAAATATAATATTTTTCAAAAAAAAACTTTACGACGGCTTCAAACTCACGACTAACTACCATATTACGTAAAAATCTCAGAAATTTTTTTTTGGCTGGAGTGGCCCTTTAAATTGACCTTGAAATGGTCAGCCTCGGTTTGTTCTTAAATTGTTCTGAAGATTTGGCAAAATCTGAGGCTCGTGTTCTTATAAAATTGTTCTTATAAAAAAGAGTGCATACGCAAATAGAATTCTATGTCGTCATCAGCCTATGTCGCTGCGGAGCAGTACGAGAGAGCGCTGCGCAGGAGCTAACCAGTTGTGCATGCCTCGTGCTAGCCAGATGTAACGAAGCGTTTTGCCTTTTTCAAAACTCGAAGAATCCGCAGAGAATCTTGGCATCGGTGTGTCTACGAAGTTTAAAGATTATCAGATAAGTTTATGTTTATTTCTGTTGTTCCTTTTCAGTGTTTTTCGCTCCGCTTTAACTAATTTTTGCAAGTAAAATCTTCATCAAACTTTTGTGAATTTGCAGGGCCTAAAATGGCCTCCAATTCCGAAACACCACAGGAATCCGGTCAGAAAGCCCCTGACTCTTTGGTTCCGGAGGAACCTGATAAATCTGATTTGTTCTTATCCGTGCTAATGAAAATGAAAAGTAGTTTGGATGACAACAAGGCTGTTCTTGCACAATTACTTGAACGATCAGGTCCTCCACCAGGTGATGCTCATGATGAGGGTCAACCATCATTTAAAAGATATCGCCTTGATTCTGTTCCAGATTCAGCTCAGTCTGTTGCTACCCCAGCTGCTCAGTCAGCACGAAATCTTGCTGCTCAGTCAGCTCATACAGTTTATACTGCTCAGTCAAAAAATAATGCTGCTCAGTCTGCTTCCACATCTGCTCAGTCAGATGATCATGATGGCGATGATGACCCTTCAGATCAACCACCATCTGGTGAACACTTTCGGTCTTCTGAGGAAGATGCCCTTAGCTTATATGGGGGTCCTGATTTTGAACAGCAAGACAATAATTCAGTTATTGATAACACTGAGTTGTTAGAAAATATTGATAATTCACTGCTGCTTACTGACGAAGCTGGTCCACCTGTTTCTGATAAACTTGCTAAAATTTTAAATTCAAAATTTCAAGCGGAATTTGACTCTGAAAAACGTAAGGAGTTATTGAGCAAGTATAAAGTGCCCAGTAACTGTGAAAGCTTTCATGTGCCTAAGGTAAACCCTGAAATTTGGCAAAAGTTAAATGCACATGCTAAACGCAGTGACATGTCTCTGTATACACAGCAGGACACATTAATTCATGTTACTAGTGCTATCTCCTCAGTGGTAGATGATCTTTTATCTGCTCGTCAGAAAAATGAGACACCTAATTATCAGAGCCTTATTGCTCAGATTATTGACTCTGTTGCCTTGCTAGGCCATGTAAACAGGGAGCTATCCTTTAAAAGGAGAGAATTGCTGAGGACAAATTTAAGTCAAGAGTTCAAGCAAGCATGTTCTCGCAACATGAAAATTGGCAAATTTCTGTTTGGAGATGATTTGTCTCAAGTTATGCAACAGATCCGATCAACTAATCGTTTAGTAAATTCTTTTGCCAATAATTCCCCTCAGTCAAGATCAAGACCATCTGGTTTTTCTAGCTCAAGCTCTTTCTCCAGGCCTTCTTTTTTAGGTCAGAGGGGGAGGATGAATTGGCCTCCCCGACACGGTCAAAATCAAAACCGATTCCAGCAGAAAGCCTCCAGGGGGAGGAAAGTAACAAAGAATTGAAAACTCCTACACTACTAAATGTAAGTCCAACTTTAAATGTTTCTAATGCTGATTTTATTCCATATTTGGAACAACAAGTGAAGAGGTTTAGAGCAGGACAAATAGCATCCTGTATTGAATCCTGGAAAGAAATAACTTCTGATAAAACAGTGCTCAGTACTGTGGAGGGTGATTCTATTGAATTCCCACAGAAATTCCCTTCCCAAAGCTCGTATCCACATAATTCGTTTTCTAAGGAACATGCACCATTGATCGAAAATGAGATAGCATCATTGCTAGAAAAACATGTAATTGTTCCCTCATACCATGAGTTTGAAGAATTCATTTCTCCTATCTTTGCAGTCCCAAAAAATGAGGGTAAAATACGACTTATTTTAAATTTGAAGAAATTAAATACATTTCTTGAATATGCCCATTTTAAGATGGAAAGCATACACTCCATACTTCAACTTGTAACTCCAGGGTCCTGGATGGCATCTATCGACCTTAAAGATGCCTACTATAGTGTGCCTATCTCCAAAGACTCACAGAAATATCTGAAATTCAAATATGGTACTCAACTTTATCAATTCACCTGTTATCCAAATGGATTATCTTTCTGCCCAAGAAAATTTACGAAAATCATGAAAGTACCTCTTTCAGCACTACATAGCAAAGGTCATATTGTTAGTGGGTATATTGATGATTTCTTTTTGCTTAATGATTCTTATTATGGCTGCATGGAGACAATAAATGCAACCGTCAACCTTTTTGATAATTTGGGATTTGCCATACACCCTGAAAAATCTGTGTTTTCCCCAACTCAGAAACTGGTTTTTCTTGGATTTATAATTGACTCAGTGCAGATGAAAGTTTATTTAAAGAATGAAAAAATATGTAAAATCAAACAAGAAATTAACTTTGTTTTAAGTAATGCACATCATCTTGCAATTGAATCTGTTGCTAGAATATTGGGCTTGATGGTATCCAGCTTTCCAGGTGTTCAATATGGTCCATTACATTACCGTGATCTTGAAATGGACAAAACAGAAGCCCTCAGACTAAATAAGGGAGACTACAAAAGCATCATGGGTATTTCCCAGAAAGGAAAAGAAAACCTTCTATGGTGGTTGAACAATATTGAGAATAGCTTTTGTAATATTTGCCAACCACCAGTTGACATTGTGCTGTATTCTGACGCATCATTGACTGGTTGGGGGGCTGCCCTCAATAATACCTCCACTGGTGGTCAATGGTCACAGCTTGAGTCACTTAACCACATAAATTTTCTTGAATTAAATGCAGCATATTTTGCTTTGAAATCTTTTTCTGTTGAATTATCAAACAAACATGTTAAAATAATGATTGACAACACTGCTGCTGTCGGCATTGTCAACAACATGGGTACTTGTCATAATCCTCAATATAATGATATCACCCTTAAAATATGGGACTTCTGTATTCAGCATAGTATTTGGCTCACAGCTGCACATTTACCTGGATCAACCAATGTTGTAGCTGATATGGAATCTAGAAAATGTCACTCTCAACACACAGAATGGATGTTGAACTCCACTTTCCTTGAAGATGCTTTGAAGCAATTGAAATTTAAACCTGAAGTGGATTTATTTGCTTCTCGCTTGAATAAGCAATTTGACTCCTACTGTTCATTCAGACCAGATCCAGAAGCATTGTTTATTGATGCTTTCTCCATATCTTGGAGTAATGTCAAATTTTACTGTTTTCCCCCTTTTAGTTGCATTTTGAAGACAATTCAAAAGATCAAGAGGGATCATGCAGAAGGCATCGTGGTTGTTCCAGATTGGTCAACTCAATCATGGTACCCTCTTCTTCAGTCTCTACTTGCCCAGAAGCCAATATCCCTACAGCCATCGAAAACTCTGTTGTCCCTCCCAACCTATCCGAATGCAACGCACCCACTCTACAAGAAAATGAGACTTCTTATTTGTCTCTTGTCAGGAAAAGGTTGATTGGTGAGAATATTGCACCTAATGTTATTGAGATTATTTTATCCTCCTGGCGATCAGGCACTCAAAACCAATATTCCTCAAGTATCCGAAAGTGGTTTGAGTTTTGTACTGAAAGATCTATTAACATAGTAGCTCCTACAATTCCCCAGGTTCTATCATTTTTAACAATGATACATGAAGATGGTCTGTCATACAGCTCTGTTAATACTGCAAAGAGTGCCCTTTCTTCAGTCTTAGACTTGGGTACTGAAACTCCATTGGGTCAGTTACCCATAATTAAAAGATTTATGAAAGGGGTGTTTGAACGGCGGCCAAGTTTTCCAAAACATAAAAACATTTGGGACGTTAAGACTGTTCTTGATTTTTTTTCGCAAGCAAGGTTTGCCCTCTGAATTAAGTCTAAAAGATCTTTCTGCTAAGGTTGCTTTTCTGTTGTGCCTTTTAAGTGGTCAGAGGTGTCAAACTATAAAATTATTGAATATTGAATCTATGCAGGTATTAGAACATGAGTACGTATTCTTTGTTGATCAGAAGGTAAAACAGACAAGAGTTGGTTTTCACATTGAACCTATACGGTTCCTTGAATATCCCTCGGATAAGAGATTGTGTGTCTTTACACATTTGAATGAGTATATCCAAAGAACCAAACCAATTCGGAAATCAGATCAACTTTTAATAAGCTATCTGAAACCACATGCTTCCATTTCTACAGATACTCTTGCCAGATGGGTTAAGAACATTTTATCTTCGGCTGGTGTTGACACATCTAAATTCAAAGCTCACAGTACACGATCTGCTGCTACATCTTTTGCTGCCAAACAGAATGTGAACGTGACAGACATTTTATCTGCTGTGGGATGGTCAAGTGAACAGACTTTTCAAAGATTTTATAACAGACCTGATCAAACTGACTTTAATTTTGGAACTGTGATATTGAATTCTTCAGATCTATAACTAGTACTTAATTTAGTTTTCATATATTATCAACCTTGTTTTGTTCTACTTCACCTGTTTGCATTCCTTGTTTTATTCTAATTTGGAATTTTTCGTAATTGGATCATTCCATGCTTTAAAATCTCGTACTGCTCCGCAGCGACATAGGCTGATGACGACATAGAATTAAAAATTAAACGATACTTACCTGAAAGGGAAGTTGAAGTTTGATTATAGTTCTATGAGTCATCAGCCAGGAGCGGAGGAGTTGTACGCCCTCCCAGAGGCATTGAGGTATAAACCCCACCCTCACTCCTTCGCTCCGTATGGTCTGATCCAATTACTGCTTTAAAGTCTGGTTAGCTCCTGCGCAGCGCTCTCTCGTACAACTCCTCCGCTCCTGGCTGATGACTCATAGAACTATAATCAAACTTCAACTTCCCTTTCAGGTAAGTATCGTTTAATTTTTAATCAAGTAATGTCCTTTCATTGCAAAGTTAGGATGCAATACAGCAACCCCAGGGCCGACACCATCGGGGGAGCCACTGGGGCCAGGCTCTCCACTAATTTGGCCAAAAAACTATTAAGTTTTCAAATTTGAGTAAATAAAGCCATACCAGATATATCCTCGTTAGCGCGCAGACTCAAAACATTTTGCGAACATCATTGACACAAAAGATTAAACTCTTTATCAATCTTATCTGAATACAAAGACCTGGTAGAAAACTGGTACACAATCTTTCTCTACAAACGACTTAGTTGAGAATAAGCCAAATTATTTAACGCATTTGCATTTCCGACAGTCTATGATGGAAGGCTATTTCGGAAGGCTTACAGTGTCCCCAGCTGTTTAGGGTAGTGATGTTCAGTCATTGCAGGCAGCATATCTACGGGATACCCAGGGTATGCCATACAATTTTTCATATCTCAATTTTAACCCCCCAATATGAAATCTATGTCGTGGGCCCTGATCCTTCCTTACCCCAGTAATCCAAAATAACAGTGTTATTAACAACGAAAACTCACAGCCCCAAGAGAATTCAGCAAGATATAGGTAAGAAATATAACAATATGATTTGATTGCGATTTGAAATTGTAAGCAAAACTGACTAATCTCCTGGAATAATAAACTCTAGAAAAGGAGAACACAAAGGATATGGACCTATTTTCCTGTTACCTCTTTTTTCCTGCTGCAAAATCCAAATATTGAACGCATGGCCATGGCGGACGTAAGAAAACAGATGAAAAGAATGTAACCAGAGAGAGTCTGGGTTAGAGACGTGATTATTGGACTTGCCTAGACAGGCCATAGATGTAATGACGTAATCGGCTATTTGTATAAATGATAATGAAAAGGGAGTTTTGCGGTTCAAAGTCATGAGTAGTCCTTTCAATAGGGCGTTATTAAATTCTTTAGATACATTTGGCTTAGTTGATCACCTCTTGAATGTCGAATATGCGACTTTAGTGAATTCTAGAGTAACTTTCCAAACCACGTTGGAATAAGAGAAAGGGTTGGAAATTGTTCGACGTTGGACATTTAAACCAAAAACATGCAAAAAATCCATTGTATTTTAACAGAAATCCTAGTTCTAGGTTCTAGATACACAAGTTCCATATATACGAAGAGCGTGTATGTATGAAATCACAACAAAACTTGAAAATGCCCAAAATAGCAAACTCAAGTCTCTGCATTAGGATGTTAGAGTAAAAAGGGGAGAGGCTCTAAAATCAATAAAGAACTATCCATTTGGGCCTAGACATAAGGTCAATGCAGTCCGGTGATGAGGTCAATACATTAAGCATTTTGTATCTCTGTATTTACAACTATGTAAGTAAACAAACAACAAGTCTTATTCTGTTTTGGCTTCAAAGCGTGCGGCTTTCCAAGGTGAGGGATAAGGCAATTGTAAGTTAAGTTTAGAAGTTTGACAGAGACTTAGGGTGCTAACAGATGAAAATCCAATCCCCTCACCCCTGTTTGTATTTTCCTTTACTTTATTTTCGCACAATGTCAGCTGCTGTGCTTGTTGTTAAGAGTATTAGTTAGCAATACTTATCAGTGCCACTTTGCAACTTGATCATTAAGCTATGTACGCTAACAAGATCAAGTTGTCATTGTCAAAATCAAAAATATTTGTCCACAACAAATACAGAGTAAATACACACGAGCTAGATAATCCGATATTGGTTAGTCTTTTTACATGATAGTGGTACACGGTACACAAATGCAAGTTGTTTATTCACGCTAGGTCGAGGATTGCGTCAGTAGATGAAATTAAGGAAGAGATGAAGTGAATTGCACTTTTCTAGATACTAGAGCCCCCCCCATATTTGTACGTGAAGCATTATTTGGCATATTTTCGCGCGTGATTTCGTACTAAGGTATGTGTTACGGTTTTTGAAAAGTTGCCTAGTAGCTCGGCTAATTACTAGTAGCTACATAGAGAAAAAGAGAGTTAGAACTGGACAAATTGAAAAGTTCAGACAGGTGGTCCACCGAGTCGAAGATAATAATGCTAGTATGCAAGGTGGAAAATGTCTTTAACTAATCAGGATATTTGTTCACTAAGAATTCGACCAATTGAATCTTCGAAATCTTCTGCGGGAAACATTTACATGGTATCGATAACATTCTAATATTATTCAAATCCACGTATTCAGACTCATCCAAGTTTATTTTTTCCACAGTTTTGACATCGTCCCACCATTTTCAACACGGTATTTTAGTTTTTGAATACTCCAAATCTACGTATTGACATTTTTTAGCAATTTGATTGGACGAATTATTGGTGAATAAATGCCGTGATAGGTCATAAACATTTTACCACCCTCCTACGCTAGAATGCTATCTTAAATTCATACAAATTTGCCTCTACCCTCGGCTTCCAAGCCCTACCAATAGAAATCGAGATTTCATTGAAGGAGTCTACTACCCAGGGTAATTCACCCATTATATACTGCAAAAGAAAACGGGAATATGTCATCTTCCTTTGCTATTTTGCTATCTAGGACAATGCAGGCCCGTAGCCACTAGCGTAATTTTAGTAAACTTTTGCCACCCCAGAGATTAGTTCTAAGTAACCACAATGGTTTTCTAATTGCCCAGTTTTACACCCCAGAGTAGGAATGAAATAGAGGAAAAAATTTATGAGAATAAGTATGAAAACAGCATATTCGTGATTGAAATACAAATGGGCCTAATTTCTGAAAGTTGTCGTTCCCATAGTGTCCATATCTGTTTTTTTGTTTATCCTTACCCTTGCCTTGAAATATTTTTTTACTGACTTCGCAATTTTTCCACCCTGGCTCCAAAGGCCTGGGACAATACAATGCAACAAGGGATACCTGGGATGAATTAGAATCACTTTGAAATGGCAGAATGACCCCCTTCATATCCTGCATTGCAGCATTCTTCTATGATAGGCGAGGCCAACCGATAAATAGATTTAAGAAAAAGAAACTGCCTTCATTTAATCATTCGTAATTGAACTAAATTCTCCACATAACAAGAATGTTGTTTGTTACACGAAGAATGTAATTAATAGTTATCAGTGCAGTTAAAGTGTTTTTATTAACTTTCAAAATTGAAAGAAAATATCATTAATCAATACTAATGGCATTGAGGGAAGAAAGAGCGGAAAGATTATATTTTCGAAACAGGAAACTTGCTTTGTTGACTCTAGTTGATGATCTTGAATAAGTTTTCGAGTGGTAGTGAAATTTGTGTAATTGATACAGCTAGCAAAGCACTCCCAGAAAGTCATACCTTAGTTCAATGCTTTTTGGCACAAGAATAACCTTAATTTCCCGGGGGGGGGGGTACTTCCATAGTGGGGGGATGTGCCGCTAAACAGGGTATATTTTTCAGTAAAAAGTATGGGACAGGGGTGTCCCTTTCTCGTGAAAATTATGCGATAGGGTATGAAATTGGTAACAAAATTATGGGACAGGGTGTCGTGTGGAAACGGAGATTATGAGACAGGGTTTCACAAGGTTCATAAGCTCTCAAAGGTTCACGAGAAAAAAAACATTGGAATGGAAGACGGCTAGACAAAACTCAACGTTTTTGAGAGCCTTCTTGCAACAATTGATTGTGTATACTTGTGACAAAATTTTTATGTGACATTTCCTTATATCCTTATATATTCCTTATATTTCATATTTTAATAAAGCAACTTGCTACACTTTACAACAGGAGCGTCATTACAGTTAAATTAAACTAAACTAAAGAAGAAAAAAAACTATTATAAAAAGAATCATAAACTACAGCAAAAAGTTAACAAGAAAAAATTTTAGGTAATAACACAAAGATAAAACAAGGAACTTGTTCCTTATTCTATATGGGCAATAGTAACCAGGTCAATTTTGTAAAGGTCTGGGGAGAGGTCACCGTGCTGCCAATGCATTCTCTATAAAAGAGGCTACACGTCTAATGACTTGCAGATTCTCAGTTGACAAAATGAAGATACATTTTTCTTCTGGTGAAAGACTAACAAATTAAATGGTTTCACGTGTGACAGGGTATACTTTTGAGACATTTTTTATGTGACAGGGTACAGGGTGTGAAGTGGTTTTTCACACACCACCGTCACTTCCCTAGTCAAGTACCCCACCGGGCTTAATTTAGGGCTTGCTTATTATGTTCATTCCCCCTTTGCTTATTAAGATGAAAAAAGTATAGGCTATACTGAATGAGGATCTTACAGAATTTTTGTTCCCCTCTTCTCTTTGAAAATTATTATTTGTTTCCATGCATTAAATGAATATTTTAGAATGTGCCCTTGAAAAATTTCTACAAAGCTTTCCCTACTCCCTTAATTCATACAAAACGCCCCTTGTTCCCTTACCAGTTTTTGATTTGTTTCCGTGCTTCCGAGTCCCTTTCCCCTTGTGCAATTTCTTGGACCTTACAATATTTTGATACAATTTTGAATAAAAGATTTAGAAAGTAGATAATTACCTTCAGCATCGACCTGCAGTAAGATATTGCATGCCTTCAGAACAATTCTAGAAAAACATGCAGTTCCAATTCCTTCAACAGTGATAAGTTCTTTCAACTTTCAACCCCTACTAAATGTTTCGGGTGTTTCGTCAACTTTATACCGTGCCATTTTTTCCTCTTACTAGTGTACTTTGTAAAATCCTATTGTTTTCAATCGTATTCAAATCGCAAAAAGGCGCCAACTTAACTGTAGCAGTTCTTTCTTAGTGAAAATCATACGAAAATCGTTTGCTTATGTAGCTTGGTGTTCCTACTTAGACGGCTCGCTAGGAACTGTGAAGAAATGGGCCTTTGTCAAGGAAACAAAAAATGACCTTCTAAACTAAAAATCAATGCGAGACCAGACAGGAAAGCATCCATTATAATGTAATTTGGAATTTAAAGATAGATAAGGCAAAAACGCCACGTCTGTGCATCCGCGATTTTCAATTTCTAAACCACATACACTCATTTTTTATAAGGAACTCTTTATGAGAAACCTTGCGGCCAGCTTTTCAAGAAACTTTGGTAGGAGACTATAGATATAAGCAGTTTAGAAACTTTCTATCTTGCCTTTACAAAAGAGACGTTTAAAGAGGGCAAATGCCTTTCATTGGCACGGAATTGTAACGTATCTCATCTCTTCTGGTGCTTTTTATGGAATAATTGGCATGGAGTGAGATTTTATAAGGTCTAACATTAAGTTTTTCGTGTTAACACGAAGTTAAGGAAAAATAGGTTTTGAGGTTAAAAGAATGAAGGAACTTTTCGTATGATAATTAAGGTGAACGCTGAGAAACTGTTGTGCTAAGATTTGGAATAGTCTCTTAAGAAAAAACGAGTACAAGTTGCGCAAGCCTTTGGAAAATCGGAACTTCTAATTCATTTGCCATAATCAGGTTATTTGACTTCAAGAATCAAGGGTAAGTGAAAGACGCAAGGGCGGTGGAGCTTTCTTGTTTTGTTGAAATAATCTTGTTGTGCTTGCAGTAATATATCTAGGACAAAGGTGATGGTGATGTTGATGATGATGATGATGATGATGGTGATGACGAAAACTTTGGCGATTGTGCTTGATGACTACGTCAACCTGTTCATCTGACTCTGCCCTTAGTCACAAGGTGGCCAGAAAGAAGGTAGATTATGTACGTGGTTGCGGTGGCGGCATGATGAAATTTGCTTCAACACTCCCTCGTCATCGCCACAGACAGAGACAAAACAAGATCTGAGAGGGTCTTTCCTTGCATTGTATTTTCGCTCTCCTCAAATACACCTGGTGATGGCCTATTAATTTAATTCTATAAAAAGACAAGCTCTCTTTCTGTTTTGTAAATATTGAAAACTTATTCCATAACAATACTTTGAGTTGTTCTCGGCTACTTTATACCTTTATAGTTCGACATGAACACAACACACGCTTTTTATGAGAACACTTATTTTTCTTAACTATCTTAAGTAATTTCAGAGCGTCGGTATTCTTGGTTTTTTACTATTTCAATCCTCGAAATATTCTGGAATTATTCTTACGGTAGAAAATATGGATATGGCAATCGATGGCAATAACATGTTATTTATGATACTGTATGAATGCCAAAAAAAACAAGGTGAACATAAACAGCAGTGTGACATGACGAGTTGTCAGAAAAACAGACATTCAGAATATTATACAGCCTAAACCATCAAACCAGAAGAAGTAAACAAATAATGGCTAAAATCTGTTTTGCTGTACGGTATTGGTAAAGGTGTAACAGGTTAATTACTACAAACAAAAACTGCTTCAAATATTTGTGAGAAATATTCACAAAAGAAGCAGATTGGCAGCACACTGATATATGTCAGATGGCCAAAAAAAGTCTAAATTTGCAACAATTACCACAATTGATAGCAAAAACAGGCTTCCAAAGCTTCTAAAAGTAAGAACAATTTAAGAACATTTCAGGCTGAAAATAGAACAGCCAGCTTCAAATCAAATTTGCTGGTTCTTATAAAAAAAGAGTGTATATGAACACGAGAAGTTTACTCGAACCGTTCAAGCCTGGTTTATTTTGAAATACATATTCTCTTTCTGTCTCATAAACTTGGGAAATTGAGCTCTCGTATGTATTATCATTTTATAAAAGCTCGTAAAAGCTTGTATCTATAGTGTAATGGCCATAACACGCATTTTCTTTATAAGCAATTTCAGCTCGAGGTCAGTACTGAAAATTGCTTAGCTAGATGGCACATTTGAGTACTCAAAATTGCTTAGCAATTGCTTAGCTTTTTTTAAGAATTGGTTTCTTAGGTTTACCATCTCACAGGTTGTTGTACAAAGAATGTCGGTGGTATCTTGCATACAAAAGTGTGCCTGGGTTACTAATATCCACTATACACGCATTTTCTTTAAGCAATTGCTTTATAAGCAAGTCAGTACTGGGCAAGCCAAAAAGCTAAGCAATTTTCAGTACTGGATTGAAGGCTGCTAAGCAATTTGAAAATTTTGTTGGATTTTGGGAATGGAGCTTTGGGCAGATCGCTAAATAACAATAACAAGAGCTAATATCTTGAATAAAGATATTATATTTGGTTGAGTTGGTGTTCATGAATAACAAGCGCTAGCAACATCAATCATTAAGTTGTTTCAACATCTTCAATTGATTGTGCCTTCTGATATGTATGTGGCCCTTTTTCTATTCTATTTCCAAAAAAAAACACGAACAAAGTGAAGCAATTTTGAGTACTGACCCCAAGCTGAAATTACTTATAAAATAAAATGCGTGCACTATACTAACCTACTTCCCTATAGCTGCTTCACAATTTTCATTGCCATTTTGATCAGAACTAAGATTTTTGAATTGCTTTGCATTCTTCTATCCAGTACTGGAATTGCTTAACTTTTTGTCTTATCGAGTATACTGACTTGCTTATAAAGCAATTACTTAAAAAAATGCGTGTAGTCCTTAGCCCTAGCCCCTGTACAGCACCTGTCTATAAGACGTTGTTAGGGGAAACTGGCAATTGGGCTTGAAATGTCAGCGCAGCCGCGCACAAATAACAATAACAATTCTATTCATTTCGCAGCAAGCAAGAAGTTAAACAAATTACAGCCAAAGTAGTGTTCTTCTATTCACAAGATCTGTCTCATTTGATTTATTTATGTTTTGATAGATAGAAATTTACGTTAATAATTATTTGGTTATCATCTATTCATCAACGAAGGAGAAGATATTATAATTTGTAAAATGCAAGATGAATCGCACAAGAACAAGACGTATGAAGTTGTTTTTCGGACCGAGTCGAGCTGATGATAACTAACACCACACAGCTGTTACGCCACATTGTATTCGCGGAAGTCAAGTCCTTCGAATTTCGGGCCACAACAGACCGCACGCATCAATTTCGAAAATTTCGATTTTTTTCAAATAAATATTTCTGCTCTCAAATTAACACCAGCTAAACCGAATTTGCTTAATTCAATGCAGAAAATATTACTCTACTTACCAAGACAAACAAAACAGTTTGTAATGTTCTACTTAATTAATCAAAGATTTAAATCGAAGTTGTGTTTTGAGGAATTTTTTTCATTCGCGGCCATTTAGGCCCAAACATGAGCCCAAACTTTTACGTTTCCGCGCTCTTCGGTAAGAGATAATTCTTCCATTCTTTTTGCATGTCTCACTTTGAATATGAGACAGTCCTAAAATGGAGGAGCACACAATTTCCATCGCGATCCTGCGGTGCCCTCCCCGCTTTTAGTACTTCAGCATGAGTTTCGTGACCTTTCCTTGATTTGAAAACTTTGTGCCCCAAGATGTAAGTATTATTCAACTCTTATTACGTGTATTCCAAGTATTTTTTACTCTAAAAAGCCTCCAGGGGCCTGCGGAATTAAGTTTTTGTTTGACTACCTAGGCCAAAACTATTCTATTCACGTGCGGTTTCGGGATTTTCCTGCGCAGTGGCTCGCAGCGTCAGACAAGAAAAACAGCGCCGAGAAAATTTCAAAACCTTATATTTGTTTCTTTCAACGATTTTACTGATAAAATCAGGTTTAATTAATCTAAAAAACTTAAAAATAATATTAACTAAGCTATTTAGAATATTTCTAAATGATTTTCTAAACAAATTTAAGTTGTTTTAAATTGTTTTGTTGAGTTTCAAAATTTTCACTCCACGAAAAATTCTGTTGCATGTTGTCTCGCAAACAGCGATATCGATATTAAAAAAAATTTGGAAACAAGGCAAAAGCTTTATTGTTCTATTGGTTTCAACAAATTTGTTCAGAATTTATTCAGGAATCGAATGATATAATTTGTTTTTGAATGTCTTATGTAATATGAGAGATATTTAGCAAATAATGCAACAAGGTAAAAAATAGGACGCGCGGGACTTCACTTCCCGCTCGTAACAGCTGTGACCAAACGGCCTAAATTGAAACATGATTACTCAAGTACAGCTGAACACAGCGATAAAGACACACTTTAGATCAAGTAGCCGTACCAAATAGCTTGATTAAAGCACGTTATCTTCTTGAATCTCTTCTGCTACATAGTTGCATATTTCTACAAACTCCAAATGGCATCATACAAAGGTTTTGTAAGGCTACCACCGATTGGTGAACTAGGCCAAAAAGATGATGGGAAGTCCATGGAAAAACTTGACAGTATTGCATCCCCACGGATCCTTACACTGAAGGAGCCTATTTCAAAATCTGCAGAAGGTACTAGAACTCCGAAAAATAAGGAGGTCAATGATAATGAAAGGCTGCCAACAAAACACAACAAAAAAGATTTAGAGGTCAATGAGCAGAAAGTTAATGTAAGTGGTAGTAAAAAGGAAAAACTTGTTGACAGCTCTGATAAGATGGAGCTAAAAAAGCGAATGGATCTGTTTAGTAGAGACTCTGGCCTTGACGTTGATTCGGCCAATGACAGCGTGGATACTAGAGATTCTATTTTTCAAGACAAAAAAGAGAAACATAAAAGAAATAAGAAGAAACAGGGACGCATGCATCTTGAGATGTTTTCAGCTGCAAGTTCTGTTGCAGAAACAAAAGTTGACATATCCTCCAATACTGGAATTAATGATTCTCATAATACAGACAACAAAATATCCCTTGGATCAAAAAGAGTTTCCGCAGTTAAGCCTATACAGACAGTTGATAACTTAACTAAAATTCCAAGTATGTCATCATCAGAAATGGACCGAGTAGACTACAGGGAGCTAGCAATAAGAATGGCTAACAATTACAACAAGCCAACAGTTGAACGGAGGAAAAGGAAATTTGTTGATTATGTACTGGTATATGATGCTAATGATACTAGTGACATGAACTGTGTTCAAAGGAAAGCATTCCAGAATGCTCTGGCCAACGAGAAGATATCAGTAACAGAAACTCCTATTGGGAGACACATTTTTGTTGAGCTGTGCTGCTCTTTTGAACGTCTTTGTCAAGAGGCAGAGTCCATATTCCTAGAAATGCCCCTGGTTGGAGTAAGAAGTTTTCTGAATTTTTTCATTTCAATGAGTTTAATGCAATAAGTTATTTGTTTCCCCCCATGAAGTTCCAACTAAAACAGAGCTGGGGATTGAATGGGAAGAAGCCAAGAAATGTGCGTGGACACATGGATGGGTATGGTGGAGGAAATCAGCCTGGTTTGGTGAAGGAGCTCATTATGAGGCAATGATTATTTTTGAATATTTCATGACGGGTTTCTGCCACAGTCTGCAGTCTTGGTCCAACTCTCACCTTTTTGCCTGCAATTTAGGAATGCATAACTGCAGGGGTATGGAGTCTCCGTAACGGATATTTGAATGTGCCTCAATAATCCCAAAGCAGCATGGTACCAAATGATATCAAAAATGTGACAGGTGAAAAGTGATTTAGCCAATTTCTGCCCTTTCAGAAAACTAGAATTGTTAAGTGGTAATGGAAACTTAAGAGGTAATGGAAACATTTTCTTAATCCTTGTTGGGGGCATGTATTTGTAAAAGTATATGAATTCCTCTGTCAGATTTGAAATATTCCTCTTAAAGGTCTGCATAAGTTTCCTTCACTCAATACAATCAACATATTTTATTCTTCTTATTTAGCTTTCATTGCAAAAGGATGATTCTGTCAACAATTCAAAATTGAAGTCATTTCAAAGTGAAAGAGAAGGTAAGATGTTTGTCACTACACAAATCTCAACTGGATGTTCATCATGTTTGGTGTTTCAATTTTTAACCACTGTTTGATAAGTTGCCAGAAGTGGCATTAATCTATAGTGGCTCATCAAAGGGAAATTCTTCTGTGACAGTTTGACTCTGGTACTGGTTTATGCTTAGCAGATGTGGTGTCACCATAAACTTTCTCCACACAATAATGTTTTAAGATTTGCCTCAAAACGTAAGGTTCTACACTGCAGTGGGGGTGTTAGGGGGGGCTAGGGGGGCCGTGGCCCCGCACTTTTGCTAGAAAAAAAGGGCCCCGCACCTTTCATAAAATAAAAAAATTCTGTCCTTCATATTGAAATATATAAGCTATACTGTACTGTTTGTATTACTTTTTATTTGGTTTTCTATAACATATCAAGCACATGTTTCACATTTTTACAACATTGATAATTTATTCATATTGCGCAAAAAATAATATTAGGACAAAATGTTTTACCGGGGGTAGGGGCCCTGCAAATTTTTTCGGTCCCAGGCCTCGCAGTTGCTAAAACCTGCATGCTGATATCTGAGTTATGTCCAATCAAAAGATAGGCTCTAACTTTCAGCTGATTCTTATGACCATGTCTGTTATTAAAAAGTTAGTATAGTTTATCCTTACATACCTGGTTTCAGTGTTGGCCCCACAAAGTTTCTCTCCACTCTTGGTCCCACAAGGAACCAAAGATTTAAAATTCTAACACATTCTGTGTGCCACTCTCTGTCAGAATGATCAAGACATAGGCATATATAAAGAAGACAAATGTCAAAAGACTAAACCTTGCATTCAGAACCAGCCTGTTTTGTGGTTTCATGAATTATTCATAATTGTTATCTTAGGTGGAATATAGAATCAAAATTGTTTTTATAAATGAAACTTGTGCTTTCCCACAACTCATCTATTCCAATATGGTTGGGATATGCTCTCAACCAAACATTTGGATTGTTCAGATGATGAGGTGACTAGTCTGCAGAGTGAAAGTAATCACGTACACGCTTTTTTTTTATAAAGAACCTTTTATAAGGAACCTACATGTCGAAGGTCGAAAAACGTAAGGAACTTTTAGTACTAAAGATCAAATCACTAAGGAACTTTACAATTTTGCATATATTCATTTGGTGTTGATATGCAACTCATCAAATGACTATGTAACTACCTTTTACGTTTTATAGGCCTAGCCTAAGCTTCCTTTGTTTTATATTATGTTTCATGTTTCTTTATCACGAGTTTATTGCAAAATGTTGAATTTTAATGCTTTTCTTACGTCGATACTTTTTCCTATCTACTAAGTAAACACTTAGAATTCAGGAACTACCAAGGAACTTTTAGAACTACAAAGTGTTCAACAGAGGTCTCAAAATAAGGAACTTAAAGAACTAGGCCCTGAGCTAGGTTCTTCATAAAAAAGCGTGTATTTCTGGTATGAAGAAATTGAAAATACATCCTACTTATAATTATTCTCTATTTATCTGATTCAGTGACTTTCTCAACCTTTTCCTCATGTCTGTGGTTAGGTATGATAGGAAAATGCAGATAATTTCCGAAAACGGGAACATTTGCCGATAGCTTTACAATTCACTAATAGATTAAACGAATAACCACAGCTGCATAGCTATGCTCGTGGAGTATATCCTACTTAAGTGTTACACAACCACTTAAAAAGTCTTGTTCTTCCAGTAAGAAAATGTGAACTGACACCGTCTTGTTTACAGGCTCAAGCGTTATCTAAGGTGTGAAGGATCCTAAAAGTGTGATGTTAGAGGCTCAGAATATTTTTGCGCTCAATCCTATAAATTTGACGGCAAACTTCGTAAAGTTTGGAGGTCCATCGTGTTGTCGAAACAAAACTGTCCAACGAAATAAAAAAAGCTTTAGAACCGATGAAATGACATCATTCATAATTTAGTGTAAGAATCAGGCTTTGAAAGAGAATGAGTTGGAATATATTGACTGTTTTCAACTGAATCTAGATATGAAGACAATTTCCGAAGCTGAAAACTCAATTGGGCACCCTTTTGATTCAGTAACTTACTTAACGGGGAGGTATACTGACACAACGATGCTAAGTATTCCGTCTTGGTAGCAAGTTTTTCCTTCCCAACAAAAATGGCTTTGTTGCAAACTCCCTTCCCTGCTGCCGCCGCCAGACAGGATTGGTAAACAATTTCAAAAGCTGGAAATTCAGGTGGATAGCCTTAGAATTCAGTAACTCATTTAACAGTGACTGCGGTCGAAAGGTTGCGCAATACACAGCGGCGTTTTTTTCTATAAATTACATTGGCATTTCTGTGGCCCGAAATTCAGACGTGCCAGACCTCCAACGTTCAAAGGACATTAAAGTACAATGGGCAATTGAAATGAAAAAAATGATTATTGATCGAATTAATGTAACAGATCTTTTAATATTTGCTTTCCTTGGTTTCATCATTTCAATATCAATATCTTCAGCAATGTTAATGTTTTTCAGGGATTTTCATTTAAATTAAAACAGAGTCTATTTTAATTCAATACAGCACAAAGTGTGTAATTGTACGCCAAACTAGGCCTTGTAATAAAGACAGGATCCTCGAAGTTACATGGCTGTGGCATCACGACAGTGCATTTTTGCCTATATATCGAAACTTGAATAGTTATGACATTGACTAGGGCTGAAAACATAGATCAATGCTGATGAAACTATATTGAGATTACTTATGAATGACACAGTAAGGGTGAATTGTTTTTTGTAACACCTGGTATGTTTCGGCTACATTTGTTTCATTTTTGCGTTCCCTTTCAATGGGAAATGCGATTAAACGATATTGTTTTATTTTCCTGTCTTTGGCGTTGCTCGTCCAATTAAGTTGCACAAAATGATATTAAACTGCTGTGTGTACTTGTAACTTAAGGTCATTGTTAGCTTAAGACGACCTGATCCACCCAACAAGAATGGAAAAGCCAAACATTTTTGCAGCAGATATATATCTGCTAAAAGCAAGGACTATAGGCTCTTTTGTGAGCATTAAGCTAGAAAGTTTATTGATTCATAAGTGAATGAACTAGGCCTAATCCAAAGATAGCTGAGAGATATGCCGTAGATCGTCTCAAACCTAATCGCGAAACAAAGACCCATAAACCTGAAGTTATGAATACAAAACCACAATATACATACACATAAATATACCAATGTCACCGAATCTCTCACTATAATAGGCTTTAGCAAACTTTCGTCGATATAAAGGCTTACTTTAATATAATTATATCCGTGTGTACAATACGCGTTTGATAAAGATATTAAAAGTGAGCCTGTTTGTGGTGGAGTAACGAAATTTCTATCTCTTTGATCCCAGTGTTCTGGCATTTATAACCGTGCGACTTTAATTCAATTGGGCCTCTTAACAGAATCTAATTGATGTAAAAGTTGATGTAAGTCTCGCTGATATTTTTGCTTATCCTGCGGAACCTTTTGCCTCACAAACACGATTGAGTCAATATCGGACAGTTTAAGTTAATTGGAGAATGGAGTTACACTGGAGATATGTACTAGTGCTTTGCACTAGCTACATCCAAGGCCACTATAGACTTAATACGCGAATCCTTGTTTCCCTGTAGAGCGAACGCAAGGTAACAAGGAATTGCTTTCAAATACGGCCTATCCTCGCTCAACCAAGCCTCTCTCCTAGACTGATTATATGAGTCGCGGTAATCGCTATTGATGAATTCGACGAACGCTAAAACTTACCAGCATCAGCGGACTCGGTTTAGTGCCAACCTCCGTTTCATGATTAGGACTCTTGTAATAAGTCTACCTCTCTCCATCAAATCACGTTAGGCCCCTAGCCTCCCTTCATCTATGCCTGGTTATCATTAGTCTACTTTACCATTAGCCTACTCTTTCTCCAGCTTTGAAAAGCCAGGTATCAGGAAGTAAGACCTTTGAAGTGTCGATGAAAGTGTGGTGAAGGATTTTACTCTGGAAAATTGAGTGAGAGATAGTGATAACGTGGAAAAAGTTTAGAGACAATAAAGTATCTGGCATCTGGCAAAACATTGGTTTGAAATCATATCACAAGTTATGCTATCACTTGACGGGAATTTTAGAACACGATTTATCATTTTCGTAGATTCCACCGCAAAGGTTTAGAACTAAATCTATATCTCTTCGCAAAGTCACCAAACTTGATGTATTCCACCCGCAGAACGCACACGCTGATAGGTCGGTTGATAATTTTCCTGAGGATACCTTCAAGTTGCCACAATCCAAACCACTAAACTGCAACAGGATAGAGTAGGATGGCGTCTTCCATCATCTATCTTATTTTGTTTTCAATCAGTGTGGCATTTCACTCCCTTTCCTTTTTCCTAGCGTTTTAGATTTCCAATGAAGGATCTTTATTTCCTGAACGCACTTAGTGCAATTCATGGGTAGTGGGTTATGGCCCTGCTTCAAAGAGGGGGACTCGTTTCTATATCAAACTCAACCTTCTCTATTTTTCTCATTTCTATGCCTAAAATAGAAATGTTGCGTTCGATAGGTATGAAACGGCAAAATATGCATGCTTCTAATTTAGAAAATCTCAGAACATTAATGGATGAGTTGAATTAAAAGAATCAAAGTTAAAACTCATATTTACTTACAAAATTATAGGAAAACGGACTCAATACTATACTAATTCTCACGACAAATTTAAAGTAGTTTTTGTCCTCTGGATTTTTTGTTTGTTGAATAATGTATTAGTTATGTCGTCATCTAGCTACCATTATCATTTCACTGCTGCAAATGCAATCACCACCAGCCAGCTTTGCATTTACAGTATTTTAATGTTATTTTCTTTGTATTTGGCATGATGATATCAATTTTCATTGTGAAATCTTTTCTGGTAATTAGTGGTGTCTTTTCTTTTTAGTTGATGACATTTGTATTCCTTTCTGCAATACTACCAAAGAGATATACGATGGTGTCAACCACCCAGACAAGTTCTTTCGCCCGGCCCTCCGTTCGTTATTGGTAAGTCAGTTAACTTTCATGAGTACTAAATGTATTGTAGCTTGAAACCTGGGTGTGACCGATATAAGCTGGTAAAGGGAGATCGTTTAGCAAAGCTGGTTGAAAGAGGAAGAAAATCGAGGATGAAGCTTGCTACTAATTTTCATATTTCACAAAGAAGGAAGAATTCCAATTTTGTTTAAGCCAGGAATGAAGAGAATATTTTGCTGCAACGAAAACACACTTAAATGACACGAAATCACCATGCAATACACAATACCCCTTTGTGGTGTGAAAGAATTCTGAGAGCAATATTTCTGGTGTGCAATAATTTCAAGAATTCTACAACTTGAAAGAATCCAACCTGCGGCATCGTGATGTAGCTATCTACACTTTCGTGTCAGATCATGGGTTCCATAACACGGTGTGAGTAGGTGAGAGCATACAGTGATATACTAATAGGTAGGAAAGAGAAAGGAATAACTCTTCATCTCAGTGCATCTAACAGTGATAAAGTGAGAAATAAACCTGGTAATGTGGAGAAATGGATAAAAATGATAATGATTAACCTTAGATAAAAAGGATGAAAAAACTAACCGAATCCCATCGCATAATTCACGAGGAGCGGATTTCGAACTTCGCAACTTTCATTCGCCGAATCCCATTACTTTATTATCTACCTGAAGACGCAAATCTAACTAAAAACTTCCTGGCCTAAAGCGTCCTTTCATGTTTTAATTATTAGTTTTTCAAATTACGTTGGTTTAGCCTAGAAATACGTTGAATTTCTAATTCTAATCTTTTATACTTAAGAGTTAAGTAGCCATGCATTGTAATGATTGTTTACGAAACCGCCAATTAAATTGGGATCTAAAGGAACATTCTTTCAAAAACCAATGGTACAGTTATGTCGTGCACAAAGAGTTTTGTGCTGTGATTTCGACTAAGGAACAGAGAGACTGTATTGGCTACTCGTCTTATGCGGCATTGTACAGTCGATAACTGAGTGCGCCTGCGGAGATTAGGAGCCACATAAGGAATGAATTGTGAATTTTAATACGGTTTGTCCGTGAGAAAATCACCCATAGAAATTACTCTTATCTCAGTAGTTCAGATTTAGGCTTCAGGCTAAAATTCTCGCTAAAGTTATCAACGCTTTACGGCTTGAGAAGAATTCATTGGTAGCTAAAGTTTTTTTTCCGTTCTTTTTTTCACTAAAGCAAGACTTTGAATCAACTGCATGTCATACATAGTGGGAAAGGAATTATAATCAGCTAGCTGCCACTGTGTATGACGCTTACAATCAAATCTAGTATCTCCCTATCAAAACTGTTAGACAGGTGAAACCCATATTTCCAACTATGTATGACGCTTACAATCAAACTGATATACCTCCCTATCATAGCCGAAAGATAGATATAACCCATCGTTCCCACTATGTATGACGCTTACAATCAAACTGATATACCTCCCTATCATAGCCGAAAGACAGATATAACCCATAGTTCCCACTATGTACTATGTATGACGCTTACAATCAAACTGATATACCTCCCTATCATAGCCGAAAGATATATATAACCCATAGTTCCCACTATGTACTATGTATGACGCTTACAATCAAACTGATATATCTCCCTATCATAGCCGAAAGATAGATATAACCCACAGTTCCCACTATGTACTATGTATGACGCTTACAATTAAACTGATATACCTCCCTATCATAGCCGAAAGATAGATATAACCCATCATTCCCACTATGTATGACGCTTTATCAAACTGAAATACCTCCCTATCATAGCCGAAAGGTAGATATAACCCATAGTTCCCACTATGTACTATGTATGACGCTTAATCAAACTGATATACCTCCCTATCATAGCCGAAAGATATATATAACCCATAGTTCCCACTATGTACTATGTATGACGCTTACAATCAAACTGATATATCTCCCTATCATAGCCGAAAGATATATATAACCCATAGTTCCCACTATGTACTATGTATGACGCATACAATCAAACTGATATATCTCCCTATCATAGCCGAAAGATATATATAACCCATAGTTCCCACTATGTACTATGTATGACGCTTACAATCAAACTGATATATCTCCCTATCATAGCCGAAAGATAGATATAACCCACAGTTCCCACTATGTACTATGTATGACGCTTACAATTAAACTGATATACCTCCCTATCATAGCCGAAAGATAGATATAACCCATAGTTCCCACTATGTACTATGTAAGACGCTTACAATCAAACTGATATATCTCCCTATCATAGCCGAAAGACAGATATAACCCATCGTTCCCACTATGTACTATGTCTGACGCTTACAATCAAACTGATATATCTCCCTATCATAGCCGAAAGACAGATATAACCCATCGTTCCCACTATGTACTATGTCTGACGCTTACAATCAAACTGATATATCTCCCTATCATAGCCGAAAGACAGATATAACCCATAGTTCCCACTATGTACTATGTATGACGCTTAATCAAACTGATATATCTCCCTATCATAGCCGAAAGACAGATATAACCCATCGTTCCCACTATGTATGACGCTTACAATAAAAACCAATATCTTCTTATCATAGGACAGGTACAGTCCTTAGTATTCAGGAAGGACCAAACTACAAGCATTTATTTTAAAAGGCTTAGTCTCGAAGGAAATCGCCTAATTTTCACGACGAGCAGTCCACGTGGCGTCGTAGAATCCTTCCTTCGATTTGCATACTGTGCCCGCCCACCATAAGAGCTGTATGTAGCAAAATGAATTACATATTAGTTAAACTGGTTTTGTGCTGTGATTTTGAATACGAAATATGTTGTTGTATTGGTTACTCTTGTATTACCGTACTGTGCAGTTGTAGCTATGTATCTATGGCGAATAAGCGTCAAATATACGGTAATTGGTCCATTTAGATAGGTTTCGTCCGTAAAAAAACTGCTTCCGAAATTTTTGATGCTTTAGCTTTATCCGCTAGAGCTAGGTCTCTAGATAGAAATTTCTAGCTGGTAAAGACTCATTTTAATTACTTCTCACCGAATAGAAAGCTAAGACAGGAAAATCCTGCTCTGGGCCAATACCATTTGATAGCCATGTGAGCACTTTGTATCAGTATAGAACTTTCAAAGGGTATTGCATTGTCTCTTGAGCTAGTACTGTGGGGTTTATTGGTTAGGCATATAAACCTGCATTTACCAGTCAGTTGACTATTAGTAAATTGGCTAATTTATTGACACAACAAACTCTTTGTACCATGTTAAAGATTCGCTTCTTGTACTCAGAGCTTATGCTGTTGTCATGAACACGAACTGTGAAGTTGTATTGGTTCCTTGTTTATTATGGTACAATGTCCAGTCATTAGCTGATTGTATCCATAGTGAAACGGAGCCATAGATAGAATGAATTTCCAAGTGTAACAGGGCTTATCCGTGAGAAAAATACTTTGGGAATGGCTGATCTTTTTATTTGGGGAGGTCTGACTATCAATTTCTAGTTTGAAAGCACCTCTTTTCATTACTTCAAAACTTCTTCCGACTAGAAAACCATGGTATGAAACTTCGCTTTGTGCCTATTCAACTTAAACGCTCTTTTCTTATAAGGAACTGTTTATGAGGAACTTAGAACTAGAATTTCTTGTGAAATACAACAGATTCTTTTGTACTATTGTTTCCTGTGACAATGGAGAACGATAGAAAATTCAAGGAACTTTTAGTACTAGGCCTTGAGGAAGGTTCCTTATAAAATAAAAAGCGTGCAATGGCAATACCAGCTCTTTGTACTAGTAGTATGGTAATTCAATCTGTCAGAGGTTGTTGGAAATTTGAAATTTTCATCCTGTCACTGTTATTTTGAATAACGCACAAGGCTGTATTGAAGTGCTGCATTCATTCGCAAATTTCATACTAGACATAAAAAGCTCTTTATTCCTCGTATTGTTCCATTTAAAAGAAGTAGATCTCTTCGACAGGGTCGTGTGCTGTGAGTTTCAATCGAAACTATGAAGTCGTGCAGGTTGCATTTCTTTTTTCGGTGCACTTCAGCTGATAATGAAATCCTAACCCTAACCTAACCCTAGGCGTAACCCTAGTACTAACCCTAATCCTAGCCTAACTCTAACCTTAGTCCTAACCCTACCTTAACCCTAGTCCTTAACCTTTGTTATCACCCTAACCTAACCCTAGACGTAACCTTAGTTCTCACCCTAGCCTTGCCGTAGCCCTAGCTATTACTCTACCACCTAAGTAGTACGAATGGTCTAATTCGCCTTTCAACTATTGGTCTATTACGTACCTATCAATAATACACAGGTTAACAGTGACTGTGTATTGTTGATAAACGTCACGGTGGCCTATAACTGAGCGTATCTATGACAAATAAGCAGTGCTGGCGTGCCAAAAAGACTAGCAGATTTTATGGTGATAAGTTCGTGAGAAAAAACCTCCCCAAACCCTAAAAATGTACCATCAGTTACTTATAGCTTACTGGCTGTTTGTGATAAATGGACAACTTACTTGAAGTGAATGAACATTGGATAGTAATGTTGTAATGATTTCTAAATACCAATATAAAGAGAAAGAAATTGTTTTGGAGATTAGTTTGTAATGATTTTCAATCGTGGGTTTTGATGGCGATACAGCAATTTTCTGACGTGAAAAAGAGATTTGTGGATTTGATGGTGATAAGTCCGTGAGAAAAATCGAGAAGCTGATGAAAATTTCAAGTATTTAGAAGAACGGAAGCGTTAAAAGCAGCGTTAATTCATTCAATGGCGTTTTCACTCGACGCGTCAATGTGCGTTGCACCTCATGCATTCCCAATTGTAACTCACATTGGAAGGATTTCCATTGCAACTCTTCTCTTTCAAGACTCCTTTTATAATCGATTGAAGCGAGAATCAAATCAATACAACTACTTTAGGTACTACGACGCTAGGTCACTGGAGTCCCAATTTGATAGGCTTACCAATAGTGGAAGACTTACCAATTTGCTCTCCTTTTTGCATTCATTTGTAGCTTCGACAATCACCACTCTTCTCTTGCTCTTCTGTGATGTTTTTCTACAAATAAATTAACTTGGATCTTATTGAATTGAATTGGCATATGAATTGTTGGTTTTCTTTACTTCGCAAATTAGTATTCCTATTCATTGTCTTGTCTTCCTAATTCTTTGTTGCCCTGGCACGACATGTTAAAGGTGGATTTTCTAATGTATGACGCATCGTGACAAATAGCTTGAAAATGCGATGCACGGGCAATGCGGAAAAAGACGTCAACCTTGTTACATTGGCATAGCTCCCAAGAAGCCTCAAAATAAAACGTCGTTGTGGGAGAAAACGGTTTTTTGCTGACGGGCATTTGAACTATCTGACTCCCCTCTGGTACCCCTAATGCACATAAAATGATTTGAAACAGCCACGATTTCGGACGATTTCGAAGCGATTTTGACAACAATCTGCACAAGTAACCGAGCGTTAGGCTAAAGCGAGATTCTTGATTTGGATTGAAAAGTGTTTGTGAAACTTTGAAGCTCGTCTTGGACATTGACTGATATTTGAGGCCAGGATTTCCCCTCGGCTGTGCTGCATTTTTGACATTGCTCTTCATTTCAGAGCTAACCAAAAATGTACAGCCAATAAATAAAGGAATAATACGGGGGATTACCCGAGGATTTGATATAACCAATCTATTTATCACAAGATTCTCCGATTGCGAAAGCAGATCCACTTAAACACGCGCTGGGCGTTTACCACTTTGACTAAAGCGACTTGTAGCTGAATGAGGTTTTACCTGACAGGTCAATTATTTGAGGTTAAATTCCGGGAAGCCGCATAAGTGTATTAAAACTGTTCTGGAAAATGATGTGACGTTCCGTTGTTCATTGACAAATCAGCTTGCTTCGGTCATACAATTTGATTCTGATGAATGAGTCAGCTCAGCTTCTGTTTGAAGGGAATCGAGGCTTTGGAAAGCTGGTTGAAAATGAAGCAATCAATTTCAAAGGCTTTGACGCCTGTGCTTTTATTAAGTGGTGGAGGAAACAAATGGCGTGTGAGCGTTTCTAAAGCCTGTCGATATAACTATGTCTATTCCCTCTAATTTGCCAGCCTAGACTTTATTTCCAACAAGGGAACAATAGACCTCTTTTACACAGTGGCCATTGCAGCATGAAACTAAAGCTTGTTGTATCAGCCTCTCTTGAATTTCACTTAAATGGAAAGGTATCCAAACGAGGCTGATTCTGTAAGCTCTTGTTTGGCTCTGTAATGGCCGTGCGTGAAAGAGGCCTAAAATAGCACGTACCTCTTTGCTGCGTATAGTCGTAAGATCCCAGTATGTTTGATAGCACCAATTTGTACCACTGAGATTTCAGTACCATAAAAAATGAGACTATTTTATACGAGCTTTCGGGTCCGTTATTATTATTATTTAAGTCTTGTTATCATATTCTGTCCCCCAGACAACCCTAGGGTTTTGTATTCAAAGGATATAGGTTTAGAATCAATGTCGTCTGAAATCATTGAGCAACTGCTTTACAGGTGCAAGTCACTGTGTCTGACATTGGTTTTGAGTGGTCCATTATTGTGTATTTTCTAAGCATTCGTCCCTGGTGATGCATTTGAAAAAAGGGCACTTATATACACATCAAAAACATACCAATAGACATCTCTGTAGCCACGGACAGTTTAGCAAAACAAATTCATTCTAATTTAACAGTTTTTAACACTTAGCGACTAAACTTTTTCATATTTGCTAAAAAAAATTGTTATACCCTAAAATCATGTCTACTGACGGTTTGAAATTGAATTAGCAAACCTAAAACATCGATACTAAAATTCTTTTACCCATAGATATACAAAGTGAGTAAAAAAATCTAATTTCTTTGAATGAAACGGGCAACAAAGCGGTGGGGGCAGAGGGGCTCTACTGGTGGGGCAATTGGAGAGGCCGGTGTTACCCATCACTTTATATGTTAGAAAATGCCCTAGTAAATTATGAATGCTACAATTTCATGATTCCTGGCCTCAACTGACACAAGAGTCAGGGTTTGTTCGGAGAAACATTTCCACAAATTATCGTTATAACCATAATCAAGTAATTGCTGAATAGTAAAATTGTTTCGAAAATTTAATTCTATTCTAGCACGGTGAATTTATTATTTGGATGATACTTAGTATATGAATAACTCTAATTTCAAAGGTGCATCAGATTCTGAAATACATAAAGACAAACTGCTCAGATGACACAAAAGGAGAAAATGTTGAAGGTTTGAAGCTCATTTTGCTTACATTTTGATATTTTAAATTTCATTTTATATTTATTATTGAATATTCATTATTTGGGCATCAATCTTGCGAGATTTATTTATGAAATTTGAATTAACCAATCACGAACAAATACTATCGCTTTTCTGTCACTCCAAAAAGCTTCATGATAAAGCTTGCTTCAATTTAAAAAGTCTCGTTGCAAATTGAAACGATCTTGAAAAGATTTAGTATCTCGTAGTTTTTCGTAGTTTTCTCCCAGGCAAGTCGAAAGTGATTTTTCTGTCATGAAAATAATGAAAATTTCTCATACTTAAAACCCAATATAACTCATAAATAAAATTGTGCGTTGCTGGATCCATTCCAAAAAACGATTTTTTAACAATAACATTCTACCTTTCAGCACTGGCCTCCTTGCTGCATAACGGTATTTACGAAGATGCATTTATCCTTCACGAAAGGTCGTCACTAGATCCGAGCTTTCCCCTGAATCCTTACCGAAAAAAGAGCATTGGTTATCCTTCAGACGGAGAAAGAGAAGTGACGGATAGAAGGAGAGAGCTCCACGTGACATGGCTGGCCAGTTTCAAGTTCCAACCACTCTGGAAAGTCCGGAATTATTTTGGAGAGCAGATCGCACTGTATTTCGCATGGCTTGGTAAGGGCTTTTGAAAAATCCATGTTTTCTAGGGCTGAAATCACGATGAACCTATAAATTTCCTACCAAAATTAGGATGAGATCTGAGAAACTCTTTACAGGGAAACTGTTAAGTAATGTAAGTAATGTATTAGCTTGTTGAAAATGTGAAAATTAATCACAAGTGGTGGTCACATCAAGAGGAACGACAAAAGGGTCACACTTCTCGGATTAGTCTAGCTCTTCAGTTGGCCATTTGGTTCTTAATGCATAAACCAATTCTACACGAAGATAGTAAGCGTATTTTCCTATCAATTATCAACAGATTTTTATAGTTTTCCGGAAAAGTTTTCTAGTATCCATACTACAGTGCTACAGTTTCGAGCTGAAAAATGGCATCCTTGACAGTGTTTGATGATGAAAATGCAAATACCTGTAATCTTGTGCCGGCCCTTCCGGATATAGAAGAAGTGGCATTCGTGAATCCGGTCTTTGCTTGCATCGTTTCTGAGAGGCTTCACATCTAGCGTCCTAAGCCTTCTTATCCGCATCGAGTATCTTTATCCGTCCTAACAAAAGAACTTTGCTTGGTCTTTAGAAAAAGTTTCAGTAGGACTTATTCATTGCACTGGCGACTGTCTTCTTGTCATGTGATAAGGGAAAAGTTTAGCTTGACTCGTCCTAGACAGATTTTTGTCTTAATTCATTCGATGCTAAAAATGAAATCCTCTTATAATGCTCTAGCGTAGGCTTTGATTCATTGTTGATATTTCTAAACGGTTCCGAGTTCTTCTACGCCAATGGACGTTGTCAAGCTAGGCTTTCAAGAATTAGAAAATATTGTTGGGACCCTTTGCCATACATTATTTTCTATTCTTTTTGCTATCATTATCATTTTCTGTGCTGAAGGTTGTATCTCTTGATAATTAGTTTATTTTATGAAGCTATCTGAAAGATCGCAGAAATGATTCAGTAAATCTCCTGACAAGAAAGCAATCTCGAAACAGGCTTGTCGAGATTAACGAGTAGTCTCTTGTTTCTTTTCTGCTAATTAGTATATTAACGATCTACTTTTATGTATTGAGCACTATTGTTTGAACTCGTAACCCAGGCTTTATGATATTTCTATTTTTAAGGTGTACTTATCACATCACTGTGGATTCCAATGTTCATTGGTTTTATCGTATTCTTCTATGGAGTTGCCAAAGTGTAAGTAAACATGCATTCTTTCCCTTTTCATTATCATTATCATGAATATTAAGTGTTCGTTTGATCTCATTGAGCATTAACTAGTTACGGCCATTTCAGCATACTATTTCATCCCTGCAATATCTATACCACACCTTAGCGGAATCATATACCGCAATAATTCGGTTAAGCCCCCTCTCAAATTGTAATAGGGTAACGTGTACCCTTCACTTGTACGTCATTAGAAGCCTCCTTATCGACCCTTGACATCACAAGTAGTCTCTCGTTGCCACCATGTAGGTCCTAGCCTCAGTATGGAATGTATGAAGACTTTCTTCTTCTTTCTATTGTTTATGATTGTATTCAAGTTGTAGTATTTGTAATTATCTTCAGTCACTAATATGTAAATGTCACAAGAGCATGTCCTTTCTTAGCTCCGTGTCTTCGTACCTTCACACGTAAAATAGAAGCAGAATTGAAAGGATTGATTCCTCTTAAAGATAAGCCCCCCTCATTCTAATATTTTTCCAAAAGTCTGCAGATATGAAGATATTCACGTAATAGACCTGTCAATAGAGGACATAACGAATGAGGAACGATTTGAAACGACTCCTTGCATTTTTTCTAACGTGCCTGATTATTATGATCTTATTTTCTTATTCTTGAGATTCAATTTGAAATGACAAATGAATGCTTTCTTACTTACTTTTCTTAACAGGTTCATTTCGAATGAGCTGCAGTCATGGAGTAAAGTGGCATTCGATAACGACCTCACACCCTTCTTTGCCTTGATCATTTGCTTGTGGGGTGAGTTTTTACTTTCAAGATTTCACAATCCATTTATTGAGAATTCAGTATCATGACTATTTCACCACAATATACATATTTCTTTATAAAGCCGGTGTATTGGTTTTCAGAAAATAGTGCTCAATACATGGTAGTAGAGCATAGATAAACACTAATAGGCAGAAAAGAAACAGGAAACTACACTCTCATCTCAACAGGCCTGTTTCGTGATTTCTCACTCATCAGGAGATATACTTAGTACTTAGTATATCTCCTGATGAGTGAGCAATCACGAAACAGGCTTTCGGGACGAAAGTGTAGTTTCCTGTTTCTATTCTGCCTACTAGTGTTTCTTTCTTTATAAGTACATCTAATACTAAGAGACAAGAATGACTCCTTCATCGCTGCAAGCCTGTCTCGTAATTGCTCACTCATCTGGAGATTTTTTAATTGATCGTGAACTTAGTATATCTCCTGATGAGTGAGCAATCACGAAACAGGCTTTCGAGACGAAGGACAAGTCTCTTAACTTAAAACTAATAAGTTTATTCACCGCTCTGCTATCAATGTACCGAGCACTGTCTCTCTAAAATCGGAACACTTACTTCTCATTTCTTTATAAGTATGTATATTAGACCTATCGCTTTTTCAATGCAACTTGTTTTCAGTCCAAATCTTAAAGTCAGTTGACTAGTGTGAATAGAAACTTTTGAAGTGCATATCAAATGTTCTGTGTATTCTGTAAATAGATTTGGCCAATGGGATTCTGTAGACGATCTGATTGGCCTATTTATTTCAATGCAATTTTCTTGTAGAATTGAATTGTTTCTATTTTTGTGAATGCCGTTGTTTATGTTCGTCAACTAACCTTATAGTTGTTAAATACTATGGGTTCTCAATCCTCCAAATTGTTAGTCTTACCCAATATAGTATCTATTGATGACATTTTGCCATTAACTTATTGCACCGCAAAATATCTAGCTTGAATGTGCTTTCAACTGTCTAATTATTTTACAGTGAAGTCAACTTACATCTTTATAATCAACACACTGTAACATTTTAAAGGCCGTAGAAAATAAAGCTTTTTTGGCAGTTTTCTCACTGGACTTTTCTTTCTCGGTTGAAGCAAATCATAAAATCTTACATGTCTTATCAATCAAATAACTTTGCGCTTAAGATTTCAAAGATTTCAGAAGATTGAAGTAAATAATTTTAAATATTTTTCATCTTATTTCAGGCACTATATTTCTAGAAGTTTGGAAACGAAAGAATGCCGAGCTTGCTTACAAATGGGATGTCGACGGTTTTGAGGATCAGGTAAGTGACGTCACCACTAATGAATTCTTTGGCATATATCTGATTGCGTTAAAAACCATTAGAAATTGTATTCAAATAAATCCTAAAGGGAGGGACATTGAAACCAAACTATTTTAAGTACGGAAATCCCAATAAGGTGGTGCAAAGCAAGATATTTCAACCTAAAAACAAACAGTTCTACGCTAGGTCAGTGATTTTTAGACTGTCTCAAAAACAAGCTAACATACCTATATATTGTAGTATCTTGGTGGTAATAATCTTACTATATCATAATCTACGTAGATCTATACACTTACAATGGATGGTATATCAATATTTATTTGGTGGTTGAGTATTCCTACAAGTTTGCAATATTCTTCCCACAGTTCGCTTGATGTATCGCCTGGCAGATGAACGATTAGTTTGTATCACAAATATTTGGCGCCATGAGAGGTCCTATTTTGCAATTCGATAGATACACGTACAAAAATAAAATCGAATCGTTCGACTGTTGTTTTCCTTTACCCGCCTAATCCTCTCTCTGGACCAAACCGCTAATTTCAATTCATAAACCCGTCATTTCAAGAATCAGTGTGCGGACGAGACACAAAATTAAGTTTTGTTTTAGAAAAATTGCCAATAATTCTGGACACACCTATGTTAAAATAATTATGGTCAATCAAAACTTCATATTCGTTGAATCTTATCTATCTGAGACTTTGGTCAGTTATAACTTTGTTTGATGATGTGACATTGTATAGGTATTTTTGAATTCGATTAAGAAGCAAGACCACCGTTAACTATTAGTCTCCCATGAATTCAACATCTTTGAACTGAAAGGGTTACTGTAGATGTGTCATAACAAAAATTAAAGGCTTTTCGTCTACAAATTTGCCCACGCTTTACCTCAAGACGACTTTAATGTCAGGCCTTATTCCTGTAGGCAGTTTTTGAACATCGACTACAATGCTGTCTCACCAAAAAACTAAGCTTAGTTCACACGATGCCGGATTCATATCGTTTCGGATCGCTTTTCATATCGGATAGCCTTTCTTTTCACACGACACCATGCCAATCCGGAACGCTTCGCATGTTTTTGCGGAGCCAAATCACTCCGCTCTGAAGGTGAAACGTTCCGGATCGCTTTTCATATCGGATTGCTTTTGGGCTCGTGTGAACGCATGAATCCGATACGCTTTGTGCTCCAGAACCTCTTTTTTGATGATGTGCGAACTTTTTTGGCGCCAACTTATATACCCCTCAAGAGCACGCGATGCTTAGCTGTCAAGTGGCAATTGTTTTAACAATAGACTATGTTGAGTGCCTGTGGGGGTTACAGAGCGGAGCGTAGTCGTGTGAACAGAAAACGAAAGTGAATCCGGCATCGTGTGAACAGGAGAAAATTTCGTATCAGATTGCCTGTTGAATACGAAACGAAAGTGAATCCGGCATCGTGTGAACGGGTCCTTAATTTTCCGATCTGCTTTATGGTTAGATTCAATTGGTGCTTTGCAAGAGAGAGAGAGGAATCCATATTACGGAGCAAATATATCCAGTTCAGATCATGGTGGCCTAAAAGCTGAACATTTTCCAATTTTCCGAGTTTGTTTGCGCATTTTCTAGTTTTCCAAATAATTTATTCCTAACTTCAAAGTGTAAATTCACATTTCAATTCAAGGGTCTTTATCACGACTATTTCATTATCCTAACCCTTAGAGGGTTGATAATTGATGAGCCAGCCCCCTATCAAGAGCTCCTGCCCCCTCCCTTGTCAGATCACACCATGTTGTACCACAGTTTTAAATCATACAAACATGAAAGTATCTAAAACAAGCAAAAATACTTATCTACCATGTTTTAGATTCTTTCGACAATCCAAGCTGATGAGATTGGCTTTCTTTATTGGAAAGCAAATTTGTGGCTACGAAATCCTAGATAAATAGAAATTAAATCTAATTATTTTGGTTTTTATTATGACGGTCGAAACCAACTTTATCTGATAAAAGTAATGGATTCATATCTATATCTTTGAGATTTCCTCTGATTAAAATCTTTGACCTGGGAAGCCTTCTCATGCCAGCAATGTCATACCTTTCTATCTTCATACGCTCTTTCTCACAAGCAACTGAACATAGGCCCCGTCCCTTGGAGTTGCATAACATGCTGCTGAGAGTAACAGGATAGATTTTATCCCTAACAACCTGTTTATCCTCAAAACCCGTTATCCCCAAAACCTGTTTATTTGTATAGTCCTGGCAGGAAAAGTGAGTGAGTCATTGCCTTGATTAGCTGCCTTTTTGCAGATAAATAACCTCCATCCAGAGCTAGTTGCTTATTGACCAGTTGCTTATTGAAAAGCGTGTATTCTTTTAAGGGTAGATCAGATTAGTCGGAATTGTTCAAGATGTCTATTTGGGGGACATTTAGGGAAATATAGACCCCCTGAAATGATTTTAGAGACCTTGTAGACACTAACATGATTTATTAGGAGTGTGCTTGATAACCCTCGTGTTTTGCATCATATGACACCTAGCAGACGGCCCATTTATTTTTGGGGGGTCCTACTTAACAAATTTTGAGAATTTACCCATCCCATCGCATATCTTGACCCCAATTTATCATGCATATGAGAGTAGGCTAGCTCAGGCAACCAGATGATACAAGATAAGGTGTAGACAACTAACGATAAGAGTTTTGAGGGGTCAAAAGAGACCTCTAATTTTGTTTTCAACGTCTGGTGATATTTCTCTTGATTAACCCAAACCAAATCAACTGTGTTTTATCTCGAATTGAATTCTACATAACTTGGAAACTAATGTAATATGTTCCCATCATGCTCCCATCATTTATCAGTTTACAGAACCATCTCTTTCTATCTACCTATAATATAATGAAAGAGCTATTTAAAAGCTTTAATCTTCGTCTTATCTAAGCTCCATTTCCTAAATCATTTTTATCTGATGTACTCTTTGTTGGAATTATCTCAAATTTGAGCAACTAAAATTCTTCAAAATCTATTCATATTGATATATTTTATCTTCAGGAGCCCAACAGACCACAGTTTTATGGGACAGAAAAAGTGATGGTGAGTTAGATGACGTTTTTTCACTTAGGACTCCCTTCAGTATTTGTAGTTACGTAATCCTTTAAACCAACTGCGTAACTTTAGATGTTTTGGGAAGCCTGGGTTCTAAACTGGCACGTGTCGAACTTAAACAAGCGAGGATTTGTCCAGTTGGTAATTGTTTCCATAAGTGCACTCCTGAGTGATTCAGCTAAGGAGTTTCTGTTGAATGTGCTAGCATTTCCATAAGCGTCGGATGGAGCGAGGCCAAGCTAGCCTGGTTGAGGCTAGGTCTCGTTTCTAACAGAGGCACGGTATTATGCCCGTCATCATTACATCAAGTAGGATAAGGTCCTGTGTTTACTGCACCGTATTCCTCCTTTCCAATCCTTGCAAATTCCAATGATAATTTGTACACACCTTCTAATGCAGTCGCCTCTCTCTAATTGCAACCACAAATCGTAGATCGGCATGATTGCCCAGAAAGTTTGAATTTGATAAGGTTAACTGTGTTTATTTTTGGTAAATAATTATATTTTTTTTCTGTAGATTCTAATATTGATTTGTTGTTGATTCTGATATCGATTGGTTTTAGATTCTGATATTGATTGGTTTGAGATTCTGATATTGATTTGTTGTAGATTCTGATATTGATTGATTGTAGATTCTGATATTGATTTGTTTGAGACTCTGATATTGATTTGTTGTAGACTCTGATATTGATTGGTTGTAGATTCTGATATCGATTTGTTGTAGAGTCTGATATTGATTTGTTGTAGATTCTGATATCGATTTGTTGTAGACTCTGATATCGATTTGTTGTAGATGCTGATATTGATTTGTTGTAGATTCTGATATTGATTGGTTGGAGATTCTGATATTGATTTGTTTGAGACTCTGATATTGATTTGTTGTAGATTCTGATATTGATTTGTTGTAGATTCTAACATTTATTTGTTGTAGATTCTGATATTTATTTGTTGTAGATGCTGATATTGATTTGTTTGAGACTCTGATATTGATTTGTTGTAGACTCTGATATTGATTTGTTGTAGATTCTAACATTTATTTGTTGTAGATGCTGATATTGATTTGTTTGAGACTCTGATATTGATTTGTTGTAGACTCTGATATTGATTTGTTGTAGATTCTAACATTGATTTGTTGTAGATGCTGATATTGATTTGTTTGAGACTCTGATATTGATTTGTTGTAGACTCTGATATCGATTTGTTGTAGATTCTGATATTTATTTGTTGTAGATTCTGATATTGATTTGTTTGAGACTCTGATATTGATTTGTTGTAGACTCTGATATTGATTTGTTGTAGATTCTAACATTTATTTGTTGTAGATGCTGATATTGATTTGTTTGAGACTCTGATATTGATTTGTTGTAGACTCTGATATCGATTTGTTGTAGATTCTGATATTTATTTGTTGTAGATTCTGATATTGATTTGTTTGAGACTCTGATATTGATTTGTTGTAGACTCTGATATTGATTTGTTGTAGATTCTGATATTTATTTGTTGTAGATTCTGGTATTGATTTGTTTGAGACTCTGATATTGATTTGTTTGAGACTCTGATATCGATTTGTTGTAGATTCTAACATTTATTTGTTGTAGATGCTGATATTGATTTGTTTGAGACTCTGATATTGATTTGTTGTAGACTCTGATATTGATTTGTTGTAGATTCTAACATTTATTTGTTGTAGATTCTGATATTTATTAGTTGTAGATTCTGATATTCATTTGTTGTAGATTCTGATATTCATTTGTTGTAGATTCTAACATTTATTTGTTGTAGATGCTGATATTTATTTGTTTTTCAGAACCCACTCACGCACAAGCTCGAGCCTTATTATTCTCCTTTGAAAAAAACCGCAAAGAGCATGGGATCTATGGTGCTGATATTCTTCATGGTATGTCACTTTAGATTCGTCCTTTCAAATTTACATTCATCCTTTTCAAATATCTAAACATTGAGAGTCTTATTGTTCATGAAATTAAAGCGAGAAACGAGCATGAAACATAGTAGTAAATTCTAAATCATAGTCCTGTATACATATTTTCCACAATATTCATTTCTGATCCTAGCTTCAAAAAAAGCTGTTTGAAATTCAACATTTTTAATAAAAAGGAGTTTAAATGATTTGAATTTTTTGACTCGTTCTTTAGTCTTGGGGAACCATCTGGGGATACTCTTTAACCAACTGGACCTCCTCACAAATCAGGACACAAGTCCACTTGAAGACCTAGACGTCTCTTTGCATTTTTGTAGCTATTTATAGTTTGAATGTTTTAGTCCTTCAGACAGGGCTCTCTTGAGCAACAACTTAATACTGTTTGAAATCTGTTTGAAATCAATACATTCTCATGCATAGGTTATTCTGGTTGTTGGGAGCATGGTGTCTGTCATTCTGTATCGAGTAATCTCAAGAGTTGACTGGTTCAGTGGAACGTACAAAGACCTCAAATCAAACATTACGTCCTCCATTTTGAATTCTGCGTCTATTATGCTTCTGGGGTTTGTTTACAAACATCTTGCAAAGAAACTCACTGATTGGGGTAAGTGAATTTGCTATACCCCCTGGGGGAACATGTGCAGTATAGTTGAGGTTGTTCATCAGGAAGATAACATTGCATATAATCAGCAGAGTGGGGGTAATATCAGTCAAAGAGGGATAACCTTACGTTAAGTGAAAGATGAATATTTTCACTAGCTTGCAAAGAAACTCACTGATTGGGGTAAGTGAATTTGCTATACCTCCTGGGTAATATGTGTAGTATAGTTGAGGTTGTTCATCAGGAAGATAACATCATATAATCAGTACAGTGAGGGTAATATCAGTACAGTCGAGGGATAACCTTACGCTTAGTGAAAGATGAATATTTTCACTAGCTTCGCTTGGTGTAAATCGAGAGTTGAAAATCATTTGACTGCCTTTTCATTTGGACCTATCGCAATTGCTTGTCCGTTGTCCGTAATAAACTTACTTGGTACATGGGGAATTATGTCCCTATTTCAGAATCCCCCAGCTTAGATTCTTCCAAAGTGGCCCCAGTTTATTATGGAGGGCGCTATACAGTTGAGGCTTGAAGTACCATAGAGAGTTAATTACAGTGGAGAGAGATAATATTGAGAAGAAGCATATTGGGAAAATAAAGTACCAATAAAAATAGAGTTCCAATAAAAAAAGAGTTCCAATTTAGTGATCATGAGTTGGCGTCCTATTCGGGTCATTTTAATTCTCACAAATTATTTCAATAGAAGGATAATAGCATGCTTGTTTGGAATGTTAATAATATAAATTCCAAAATATCATAAGTTTTAGCTTTTAGAGACTGTTAAGTACTGTGAATGGATAATTGCATTTTACTTTTATCTTCAATAAGAACAAATCTCTTGACAAGTTATGAAATGAAAGCAAATCAACACCGATAACAATTAGAGCTGCAATATGTTAAAAGTCACGTTAATGATAAAAGTCACGTCTTGCACTTGAATTAATTCTAGATCATGCCTGTTCTAGTGTTTTTCATTACTTTTTGAAATACTTCTGACCTTGACTTTGTGAGTTATCTATTTCAGAGAACCATCGCACTCAGACTCAATATGACGACTCGCTGATCTTGAAGCTGTTTGGCTTCCAATTCGTAAATTCCTACTCATCGCTGTATTATATTGCTTTCTTCAGAGAGGTAATCATTCAATTTTAAGGCAAATAGCAATGTGAGTTCTACAAAGGATGCTGTTATGGAAGTTAGGGGTAACCAAAAACGACTTAATGATAGGGGTAACCAACAGGGCGAAAAACAAAATAGGCCGACGTTCAAAAACCAGAAGCAGTAGCTTTGGCTCATGCTATTTTCGATTTCCAGAACAACAGATAAGTTTTACGGAAGAGAAGTGTAGTGATTTATTATTGCAGAAAGTGTTGATATCATTCAAATGCCTCCTTTACAGACACCAAAATCCGCTTAGAAACCGAATCAACAAGTATTTCTGCTACTTTGCCGTAATTTAGCAGACCATAATGTTCCTTTTCGATTTGCTGAAAACTGAATGTAGTCGAAGAATATGCGCGTACTAGCTTAGTCTCTCAAACATTTTTAGGTCTGCAAATAGACATTTCCCGAATTAGGTTTGGAAAAGAGGCCATCGTTGAATTCCCATTACGCGTGAGGTATTCAATGAAAGAAACATCATTCATTTTTTAACTGCAGAGAATCTGAATGCAATACTTTTGGTATTAAACGCTTGTGGGAATTCTCATTGCAAATAATCGAAGCTAAGCTTGATTTGCTTCAGTTTCAATAGAAATGCAGCAAATTCGGGAAAGGTCTATTGAAATTAACAGCCCTACAGATTCCACTATAGACTGTTCATCTCCGCCGGTATGAATCTTCTGGACCACCCGATGAATCATATATTTCAATTTTCAGCGTACAAAGGATGGCGTTCTCGGCAAAGGTGTTCTGTACACCGATGCTTGTGGTGTTGAAAACAATTGCATGTCGTTGTTATCGCTGCAAGTCGGTACCCTTATGCTGATGAAGCCAATGCCAAAGTTGTTCACTGACATCGGTTTACCGTAAGTGGAAAGCTCAACTTTAAACTTTTCTGATTATATCAATCATATCTTCTTGAGATTAGTCTATATTACGACCTTATATTTGTCTTATATTCATTTTATTAATAATATACTATCCCTGCAAATCAGGTTCGACTTTTCTTGTATGGGGATAAGGAACTACCTTTCGATATTAATAGAAGCATCCCCTGTTTAACACTAAATTTCATTCTCGAAACTGCTCGATTAGATTAGAAGAAGCGTAGCTTACTTAATTTTGTCTATCCTTGATAAAAGCCACGCAACCACGATAAGTTGATACTTGTTTCAAGTCCTGTATTCTATGTTTGTCGTGGGCCTAGGACAGTCATGGACTTACGGGTATCCTATCAGTAACGTTTGTATGTCTAGTTAGTGTATTCATTGTAGCTAGGTTTTCCAACATATTTTGTTTCATAATTAAATACAAGAATCATATAGATATCACACGTTATTCCCTTGACGCACTATAAACAAAGTAGTTTATAAAGGTCTTCAAGATTCGGCACTATCAGGCCCTATTCATGATCTAACAAATTCATATCTGAAGATGTAAATAATTAGTAAGATCATGAATGGGGCCTGATAGGCCCGAATATTGAAGATCTTTTGTAAAGTAATTTGCTTATAGTGCGTAGAAGGAATAACGTGTGATATCTATGTTAATCTTGTCTCTTATCACGACGCTTACAAATTCCTTTATAGCCTTATCAAGAATTATAAGTTACAAGAACTTATTTTGTATAGAAAAACTATATCAGAACTCCCTTAACTTTCATTCCTAATCTCTTCAATCTTTTCAGACTCCTCCGCAAGGCCTACCGATCAATTCAACGCTCTGTACGAGGGAACAAAATTCTGGATAGCAGGACTGTTATAAACGAAAATCTGGATTCTGATATCGAGTTTGAAGATTATATGAACCACGAAAGAAAGAAACCGAGTGTTGGAGACTTTACCCTGGGGGAATATACTGAAAAGGGTACGTGAAATCATTATTTTATCAAATACACTGGGAACTGCGACACAAATTTACAGTTCATCTTTAGAATAATGCCAGTATAGCTTTCGAATCTTGGTTGCCAGAGAGGTCAGGTGTTTGGAAAAGCCAATCTGACTAATCAGTATTCAGAGAAATGCAAACATTAAGCAAAAAAATGCTTATCATAGTTTCTAAACATGTGATATCCATTCATTCATTCATTTCATTCTATTCAAAATTCCATTTTAATACAAAAGACACAAAACTTAATAAATATAGTTAAATAAAATACTACAAAACGAATACAATGCAAATCAATAATAATTAAATGTTAAATTTTAGTCTATTTGCACATAAATGAAATTTCTAAGGAGGAACTCTCCTAGTAGTTCGGAGACTAACGAGAGGAGAGCACCCCCATTGTTGGAAACATATTTTGTGTTGGCAGAGCATTAACATTGCGCTTTTGAATAAAAAGAAAACTATTTCTTGGCAGATATATCTCGTACTGCTTTGCCTTGCTCCACATTTGGCAAGCATTCTCTCCTTGAAACAACTCTCTTTTTGCTTGATTTTTATGGCAAATTGTCACAATGAACAACATCAACTCAGTCTTCGTACAGGCCTGCTCATTTGCCCTGAAAGCAATGTTAGCCAATCAGATGCAAGGCTTCAGTCATGTGACAATCGGAAGTTCTTTTGTTCTTACAAGCTCATCAATACCAAAAAGCCCATTAAATCCAACCAATGCATTCTCAAACCAAACTAACAATCAAAATAAGGTTCAACACTCATTTTATGTGTCTATGTATTTTTTCTTCATCTATTTTTCTTTTTTCTTTTCCTTGTCGAAACTCAACTGAGTTAGCTTTATGGTGAGAATATGCTCATCAAAATTCATCAAAATTTGTGATTCTTCCACCATCTATATTTTATTTTTCCTTCTTTTCAGTTATACAGTATGGCTATCTAATGGTAAGTCCTTTTTTGATATCTTCGATTTTCATAGCGGGCACGAAGCTTAGATTGAGATGCTCGTTGGACAGATACAGAAAGTTTATACTTCCTTTACGCTCGCCTGTATTGGGCAAGATAACGGGTTTGAGACTTGATTCCAGGTCATATTACTATTCTGCTAGCCCAGTCAAAAGAATTATTTCCAGTGTGTTAGATCATGCCTTGTAAATTTATATGATTAGATATTGCTCTAAAGAGTATTTTATCCAAAACACACAAAAATACGTCAGCTGTGAATAGGTCTGGACACCAGAATCCTAATTATTTGCCTTGTTCAGAGCATTGAGTTAGCATGGTGGACAAGACCCCCGGTGTGGGACTTGATTGGGTCATATTACAATTGTACTGGCCCAGTCAAGAGAATTTAATTCCGGTGTGTTAGACAATGCCTCGTGAATTCGTGTAATCAAATTATTCCATCCAAAACACAATATAGCTCTGGACCTGGACACAGACAACCAGGACACTAATTTTTTGCCTTTATTGGGCATTGAGTTAGTGCGGTGGGTAAGGTCAAAGGTTCAAGACCAAGCTAGAGCATATCAACCATCGTGGTAGCTCACCCATCAGAAGATATATGGAAGATATATGTTCATATTAAAAGAACTTCTGTCTAAAATGACATCAAAACTGATGTTTAATATATTTCTCAGCTGTTTGCAGCCGCCTTCCCACTGGCTCCATTGATCGCTCTATTGACGAACTTGATTGACTTACGCATTGATGCGAGGCGGCTCTTGTGGTTGAATAGGAGGCCAGTATCAAGAAGAGCTCAAGATATCGGTATGTATGAAAATATGTATGTATTAAAACAAAATTCAGAATTTTAGGGTAAATTACACAACAAAAACTACTAAGATAAAACTTAAAATTTCAGTTAATGACTACAATCATAGCAAATAACGGAATACCCTGGATCAGAGTATGAAAATTATAGTTTTTTCTATCTATTTTGGATTTTTTGTAAGGTTAAAAGATATGAATTTAAGAAAGAAAGAAGAGGGGGAAGGGAGAAAAAAAATCTGGAGACCATGTGACCTCCTCTGTGTATATTTGACCAATCAGAGCCAATGGCCATCACGGGGGTCGTTTATCAGTATTTGACTCTACACAAAAGAAGCTGTAACCTTGGATCATGCTATTTCAAATAGTTTTTGGGAATTTTAAGGAGTACTTTCTTTTTGATTTCCATCCAAATTTTAATTTTTTTTCATAATCATAGGATATTCTGATTGCATCATTCCCATTAAGTGACATGAGGTTTTTTATATATGTCTTGAAAGTACATTTTTTGTTTTTCATAATTTTGGCAATGAATATATAATTTATGAGAAAGGAAGTTAATAAGAAACCACATACCATTTTTTTCACCACTATGATGTAGAATGAATCCCACTTATATGCTTCGACAGAGAGTGTGTTGCAATGACTTTCAGATAAAAGAGCAAGCCATTGAAATTGATGGCAAATTACGATCTGGTTTCAGGCCAATTTTGCCATTTCTAACTTGTCTTTTACTTGTACTTATTGCCTGTAATTCCCTGTAGACTGCAGGTGCTCATTCTTCGATTTCATCAACAAATGTTTTGTCTCTGAAACTCGGTAGGGATTCTGAATCTGTTTTGACAAGATGCTTGGCTGTTTTCTGCTTGTTGAATGATGTTTCACTTGCTGTGCAAGTTTTGTTTGCCTCACCTCAAAGAATTCCTTGAAGGGATCCACATGTAACATGTCATTCAAAGCACCCTGTAGATGACCATCAGTAATATCTTTGATAATTTTGCAAGTAGACCCAGGTCTTATTTCTTTCACAATTGTGTAGATTGGATATTTGATGTGTATCTATTTAGAATCAGAAGAAAAATCATCTTAACTTGTGCAACGAATAGAATTATTTAGCCCATAAATTAAAGCATATTCTCATTAGGATAAAGATGCTTTCAGCAATTATTTTGCTATTTAAAGTCTCATCTGACCCATCTGCTTAATTACTGACTAACTCTGGTTAACTATGTTTGCAATTCAGTTCAATAAATTGTCAAGAGGTAAATATATAGCTTGGTTTGAAAATGATGTTTAATTTCCTCTATAAATATGCATTTAAACAGATGAAACTTGACTACAAGTTTTATGAAGGAATATAGTCTGAACAACTATTCTTGTTGCTATCTTAGTCTCTTGTAAACCCATTTTCTGGTAAGGAGAGCTTGCCTGCCCAGCACATTTGTGAATAAACAATTTAATTACCTCTATCGGAGTATTTTGCTTCTCATTAGGATCAGATAGTGGCACTGAAACGTCAGGGAACAGCAAGCCAGGGGCTCCTGTTAGGCTGGGCAAAATTACTTTTGGCAGTAGCTGAGCATTGTTGAGAATCGGACATACACTTTTTTCATAAGAACGGTGTGGCTCCACAGCACTGCTGCTAAATGCAAAAGTGTTCTTTCTTTCTTCTATTTCTATTTGTTAGCATTTGACGACGCTCTTGTATAGTGTAGCATGTCATTTAAATATAGAAATTGAAATTGTTTGTCCTCTGAAAATCTTTCTTTAATTCTTCAATGCTCTTCAACGTCTTGTCCAATCTTTCAATTCTTCGGCAACATGCTTTGCATGTAACTGCAGAGAGGGCAAACGAGTTCTCCAGAACTGCTTGGCCTAACAGTCTTCCCAGTCTTGCTTTTTACACTGACTTATAATTAATCAGAAGAATCCTTTTTGCGGGGATTTATATGATTGTGTGAACTATTTTTCCAGCTGAAGTAAAATCTAAGTTACATATACGGCAGAATGGATTTTGATTACATAAAGGTTTACCGGAATACTTGTCACAGCAGAGCTTGTCGAGAAAACCTACGCACAGGACATAGCTATAAAGTATTACCATCTTCACCTGAGGACAAAATAGGAAAAAGAAACGTGGGTTTCATGGTTATTATTACATTTGGCATTTTTGTCATTTTTTAACACCATTGATGAAGAAAATTTTGTCATTTTTTATGTCAACCTTTGAAGAAAATGACAAACTTCTGAATAAGCCCCTCTTCGATAAACCCCTCTCAAATAGAACCCCACCTAAAAATAGATTTTTGTAAATAAGCCCCCAGAAGCTTATTCGAGGAGTAACATTTGTAGGTGTGTATTGAATATCCTCAAACATTTGAAGAAAGATTTCGCTAGCTCCTAACTTTCAATCAGAAAATAATTCACCCAAATATTTCCATCTTCTTTCTTTCAGGAATGTGGTACACAATCCTCAAACTATTGAATTACGTTGGAGTGGTCACAAACGCTTTTGTGATATCCCTTACGTCATCATTTGGTCGTAAATACAAAACAGAAACGACCACTAGTCTATCCTGGAATACCACAACTGCAAATGCAACTACAGGCAACTCTACAATCAATTACAACACCACTAATATGGTTGTCACTAGTTTTGAAAATCTCTGGATCATTATTATATTTGAGGTAAGCGTAGAAATTATTCATGATTTTCAAGTATGTGATCAAGATATTGCTGCCTCTCTTGATAATCACAACAATGGCTGTAAGTTGTTCAGAGTTAGTCGAAATCAACAAATATATCAATCGAAAGGTCTAATCTGGTACTGTCTTATCAAACTATTTTCGAACACGTCATACTTACATGCAAAGAGTTATGCGGACATTTGTTCAAAAAATGATGTCAACCAAAAGGCACTTTCGGTCAAAATTGAAAATGTATCAAAATATTATTCGGATCTCCATGGTCGATTTTGTACAAATCAAGCTAGAAATCGAAGGATTGGAAGCTTGCTCGTTAGTTACAAGAAATTCCCTGTTTATGTGTAGTAACTCGCGAGGAACAGTTTCACACTGTGTTCAACAACCAAAGAGTGCTCAAATTGCTTCAAGAGCAACAAGGCAAAAGTAAAGCGGGTGAATTTGGCTCAAAATACACAAAGAATGCTCAAGAGCTTACATGACTACAAAGCCAAAAATAAATGAGTGATTAAGAGACTTGAAATATGCCTTCCGGGTTATCACCTCACTAGACTTGCAGCAACCTTAGTCGCGTTCTGCAGAGTATGGCAGTTTTCATAGAAATCTTGGATATCTAAACGAGCCTTTATTGTTCTACTATTGTTAGACCTAGTTGTGCAAGTGCCACACTCTCGGTAGGGCTTTAGCGTAGTGTTGACACACCTCTTTATACAAGGAACCAGTTTATAAGGAACCTAGACCTAGGATTTCTGGTAAAGTAAAATGGCTTATATTGTTTCATTTTTATCATTTACTTTTATTATCATCATTTATCGTTATACTAATTTTTTCATTTAACAATATAAATCTTAGGAACATTTAGTCCTAGACTTTGAAAAAGTTGCTCCCAATTTTGATAATAAAGAATTAAAAAGTCTACAATGCCGTTCTGAACCTTTCAGGATGTTGGTAAATTTTTGAATCGCTCATGCTTCAGTAAAGGGAAGTGGGACGAAATAGTAAACCTAAAGATGATACAAGAGGATAATTTGTTTTACAAGTTACTCCCATTACGCCCCTAGCTCTAGTTTTCTGCTGAGTTATTTGATATCTACTCGACAATGATGTTTGGTTTTAAAGACGTTCATAATTTCCTCTTAGAATGTCGTTCTTGCCGTGAGGTTTATTTTGGCATATGCGATTCCTGATATACCCGAAAAAGTGCGGACGGCTCAGAAAAAGGTTGGTTCAGTTTTCACTCCGTGAGCAGAAAGTATTGGAACATTCAGAGAATCCATCAATGCAACAGCAGTATATATCTTCCCTTCGTTGTAGCAGTGTTGGCGCCAGAAGGGGCTACAGCCCTTTCATAAAATCATTGACAAATTTTGGCATCCTTATAAAAATTGAAAGTGAAGTTTGGATATTGGATATACTATCAAAATACGAAACATTGGCCCTAAGCAATTTTATTTTTTGTAAAATATTTTAGTGAGAATTCACTTAAGACTAGGCTTTCTAAATATCGATTTCTAGTTGTATGCCACGGCTTCATCTTGTAGGAATGCCTGGAGGTGGAAGCTGTCTTGCAGAAAGTAGGCATGCGTCGTGGGAAGAAGAAGACGATTGCTCCGGCAATATCGAGCTGGCCTAAGACTGGCGAGTCTCAATTAGACATCAGTTTCAAGTCGAAGGAAGGGGGTGGAAAGTTGAAAGAAAAAATCAAAAGAATATCGGAAGTGCATCGGAGATCAAGAAAGAAACCCAAAGGGGAACATGATCATCAGAAAAGGACGAAAACCTTTTTAGTGGATGCAAATAATGATAAAAATAAGAGCTTGGAGGTATGATACGGGAGTGGAATTTCTAATGCTCGAGGTCGTCTATATTTGTATGATTTAAGTCTTTATTTATACGAGATCTTGTGAATATGTAAAACTCTCGAGGCTAAACGACTAAAATCGGTTTGAAATCGCTTTATTACTGTTCGAAGCATGATTGGGAAATAAATCCGTTTTTTCAAATCGTTTCTTAGTCGTAGTTAATAGTTGCAAATCGTTTTGGTGTGAAATCCTATCGAAATCGCAGAAAAGTCATTTTACTATCATTGGAATCGTAACATTAATTTTTAAACGGTAGATACATGCAAAGATAAATTCAAAAATTGGCTGATCTCCGAAAAACTAACCAGCTAATTTGATTCTTAGAGGTCGATTTTGTTTCACACTTGTGCGCAAAATTTCACGCTCCATTTCACACAAAAACAGTTTCCAGAGTGGATATCTACAAAAACAGAGCTTTTGAAGAACGCTAAAAATCGTTCCGAACCCACAAAACCGAAAGTTTTTGAAAACAATACAACAACAATTCATAAATGAGTGATGTGAACGCACAGAAACGAATATTTAACAAAGCGTTATGAGCTGATGAGAACAGACAAAAACGACGTCATTTCTCTCCGTTTTGGTACAAAAACTGAATAATGCATCTTCAACACCACAAAAACGTAAACTGAAATGATTGTTGAATAGTTGATAAAATTCAAATAATCTTTAACCCCGTAAGCTATTTATAAAAGTTTGGTATCTTTAAAATATGAAATGACAGCTATTTAAGATTATCCATGACGGCTTCGCTTCGCGGAGTTAATATCAACTAGATTTTATCATGCATAACGTTTGACCATATTGTATATGTAAATAACAGAATTTTTAATGTATCATATTGTAATACTATTATAGTATTGTTGTATTTATAATGTTGTAATATGATCATATGCTGTGATATTCATAATCTTGTAATAATGTTGTCATATGCTGTAATATACTTAATCTTCTAATATTATCAAATGCTGTAATATTTATAATGTTGTGATATTATCACATGCTGTAATGTTTTTAGGGTAATGTTGTGATATTTTATTGTATGATATTGTAGGTCTAGAATCTGTAATATTATTTGGATATCTGCTTAGACCGACTTCAGGTTTTTGTAATGGTCAATGCTGATTGGTGTTGTTCAGTGTAACGTGAAGCCATCATAAATACTAAAAAGTTCGATAATTCAGCTTGAAAATATTTATGCTAGAAAATATGATATTTTGAATCATCCAGTTATCTCTTCTCAGTTCATCATGAGAAATCAGACAAACATGTTTTTCTTAGCGATGGGTTAGTACTTGATTTGAGTCTGAACACATCATCAAGATAGAATGATAGAACTAGATGATGAATATACTTATGATATCATTTCTATTTTTCGAATTGGAATATCAAAAACATTTTTTATTAATAAATCAGCAAAGTAATTCTAGAAACCCTGATTCTTTGACGTTTCAAAACGTCTGGGATGTTCTTGGAACCAAAAATACTTGCTTGACTTAAGAATTCATCACACTCATCGATAAAACGTTCTTCTTTGTCTTGTTTTACCAACTGAATACCAATCGTTATGAAGAAACATTTAAAGGTTAATACCATGATTTCAATACCTGGTAATATAATTCTTCACTTCGTAAACTCTTCACATCATATTCTTCTTCATCCAGTTTTGTCATTCTTATCGACAGCTAATGCAAGATCAATCATTTATGGATAAACTTTCAGATTTTAAATCTTGTTGCAACGACATTCTTCACGTAGTAAATTCATCAAAAGAATATTTGCCTTCAACCAGTTTTGCCATTATTCCCGTCTACTTTAACGGAAGATCAATCATTTGTGAAGAAACGTTCAGATAAGTCATTTAGTTGTAACTCTATTCCTCACTAAGCAATTCTTCAACAGAAAATCATTCCTCATCCAGTTTCGCCAATTCTCGCCCACTTTCATCAAATAATCATTCGTGAAGAAGCTTCAAACGTATGACGTCTAGTAGCAATTTTTTTCTTCACTAAGTAAATTCTTCATCATCAACATCAACATCATCTTCTTCGTCATCCTGTTTCGAACTCTCATCCACAGCCAATGGAGGATCGATCCCTTGAGAAGAGGTATTTAGGTCTTCTTCCTCCATTTCAAAATCATCATCGTCTTCGCCATCATCAAACACGAAATCAGATTCTTCCCCTTCATCTTCGCTCTCTTCACTATGTTGCAAATCTTCCAGTAAAAGTTGCTTCAATGTTTCTTCCGATTCCATATTCTCTTGCGGCTCCTCTTCGTAAGTTTCGTGTGCGGGTACAAAACTTTCCATTCCTTCAATATCTACTTCTTCGTCTTCTTCTTCTCCTTTCATTATCACTAAAATGAAATGAAAATCATATTTTAGAATTCACAAAATTTCCGTCCAAGGAGTTTTCGGTCAAAAATTATGAGCGTATTTCATGTAATTTTGGAACATTCAGAGTAGAACTTCTGAAGACTGGAAGAACTGGTTGACTGTGATGAGCTCCCAGCTAGTCATTCATAGTCATTAGACGTAGTTGTGCCGTAGATAAGGAGGACTGATGCGTATAGTGAAGGATTTGATAACGTAGCATTAATAATACAAATATAATTTAGGGTTTTTATGTGTTTTGCTTCACATTTCATTTTGTATCGTCCTTTCTCTTCATTTTTCGTTCCATGTATTTAAGTACACCACACTGTCATGGATCCCTTCAGCATAAAGATCACGGAGCAAGAAAAACAATAAAAGCCCAAAGACAATCCCTTGCGTAACATCGAATGCGTACGACGCTTCTGATATCCTTGACACATTTTAAATTAGTGAATCCAGAAGTTTCTTGAATCGATTACATTTCCTTTAATGCTGTCATTTCATTAATCGATTCGGGACATAATTATTCCAAGGGAGAAGTTACAAGAAATTATAGCTATTCACAATTTGTCTTATCCACATGCCTCAGGAAACCATCAATACCCATACCTTGTTTGGTTGTATTGAATTCCCCTGGCATCAAGGATTCATCACGTTGCGTGAAATCGAGCATGCCTCCCTCTGATTTTTCAAAACCGAGCGATGGGGATTCCTCGTATGCTTGATCCGTCGTTGTGGACAGGGAATCCTCGTCCATCTGTTCCATGTGTATATCCATTTCCAATTGAAGGAATTGACTTTCATGCTAGAAAATAAAACAATTCTTTGAAGGGCAAGTCATCAGTCGTAAATGCTTTATCAAAAAGCATGCTTACCATATGTCGAAGATCTAGTAGGTCTGCTGCAGTTTAGATATTGTTATCAACAAATTAGGCCGCTTTCAATGCTATTTTGAAGACCAAGTGCTAAATAACCTAACCCCATTTCCTCATCAAACACTTAACCATAGTTCCTACAATTAGATCTATTATCATTAAACTAGTAATTAAACTAGTAATGGAATGTATCCTTACCGCCTTGAACATTTCTTGACAATGCTGCACCATTTTTTCCGCTGTTTGAGTAAATGAATGATTCGGACCTGTGGAAAATGAGTTTACATATCATCAGAAACAAATTATTTCAAAAAATTCAATTTTTTATCTTCAAGTCAACAAGTTGGTTTCATTTGATTTCTAATACACCACTTCGACTAACTGTGTATTTTGGGGACCGGTTCAAGTTCCAGGGTGTAAAAAGCTCTTCTTTTGCAGTTTATAATCAAGTATGAAACACTACTTCACTTTTTAGTGCACTATTTCACTTCTTTAAGATAAAAGTCACTTTTAGCTTCGTTTCTGGTTCAACCAGGTCCTTCAATAGATGTTCTCAAACATGGCTCAAGGTAATTCAGCCTTCTTTGTTAATGAAAATAGTCAATATTGGCTGAGAAATGTCAAATCTAGCTTTTTACACCCCAGAACTCGACACAGTCCTCCAAATACGCAGTTAGTCGAAGTGGTGTATATGGTGCAAGGTGGGAGGCTCCCTGATAATAATCGAGAAATAATTGAAAGAGAGTAGAATAAGAGAATAATTTTTGGCATTTTCTGGCTTCAATCTTTGGATCTTGACATCTCTGTTAAACTGCATGATGTAGCAGCAGAATTCAGATTTCTGTTCGAATTTACTCCAAAGATTTTAAGGAAAAGGTTTGCACATGATCTTATATTTCATCAAATCAAACAGAATAAGTTCCCAATGTCCTTATTCATCAGAAGTCAGTTATCGTTAGTCTATATGAGGCTTGGGGTAGGCCTAGGGGGTTGAGCTGCAGAAGGAAGACTAACTTGCGCAGTGGTATCTAGACAAACAACTAAGCCACGCTTACCATTGTAATTCAGACTGTTTGTATATATCAAATTGACGTCGGTGAAAAACACTTCTCTTGTTTGATAGCGATGCTCTTGACAATTCTACAAAAAGTGAAAGAAACGATGGTGAGCTAGCATTATCATTTGAGCTAACGAAATACACGAGAGGGGAAAGGGGATTGTAGGCCTGAATTTCATCAGATAAAGATCCGTTACATGCACTCACCCTAACCTAAAAACGCATGGCTTGCGTTATAAGCAGCTTATAGTAAACCACCTTCCATCAGGCGTATATGCAAACCAGCAAACACACGAAGGAGCAAGGTTAGCTCGCAACCTTGCAGGCTGCATTTTCAATTAGGCGTAGATATGAGCTGCAATTTAACACCAGATCTATGAACAAGCTTATAAACCAAAGCAAGATCAAAGACAGGGTCTATCCTACCCTTAAATCCCTCTGGGAGCACCTTTAACCAACCAAACAAAATCTACTAGTCTCTGAGCAAACAAAAACCTGAAAATCATATCAAATATGATATACCAATCTCGAAAATGAAGCAGTTTGCTCGGAAGTTACCGCGTGGTCAGCGGTCGACCCTGAATTGACATTCATTAAAGGGTTTTAATCGCATGATTCCATCAAATAGACGAGTACCTGCTTCATAGTTTCCAGGTCCATTGGCTGCTTGACTACCTCATAATAATCAGGAACTATTTTGGCAGAAACTGGGATGTGAAACGGCCACGACTAGAAATTTAGAAGTATGAAACTAAACGTTAATAATCAGACGAAAAAGAAATTAATTCGACAGTTTCAAAATATGAGTTAAAATTTATCAACAACATAAATTGCCTGCTCTTTTTAAGCTAGTCTTTACTGGCATTGAACTACGTCTCGCAATAAGAGCTGGCGTTAAAAGGGCCAACATCTAACAACTTTTGCAGAAAAGAAATGTTCGGACCGTTTCACGAATCATCGTTGTTGATTGAACCGATTCGCAATTCTGTATAAGATTCTTAAAGGTATATCATCATACAATATATTCTCCATGATTAATTTTCACTTGGAAATATTCATAAAAAATATAAGTAAAAGCTTTTCTGCTTTTGCTATCTTCAGTAATGATTCTTAAAGGAGTTGCCAACTATTTCAAAAATTATGAACACATCACTGATTTTGCAGTACTTACATGCATAGCAGAACATACAATTATCTCTTCTAATTTATGATATTAAACAAATGAAAATAAAGGTAATCTTCGTTTTATTTGTTATTTTCTGTGTCATGTTGGACTGAAGCTAAAATAACCTTAGATTTGCTTTACATTTAATCTTGATGAAAACTCTCACCTCTGGAATGGCTTTTAACTGTTGGACAACCGATTCGAGGAGCCATGAAAATCCAATCTACAATTAATATTTTCGAGATTAAATTTATTTGAACTACTAAATATAACCTAAAGTTTCTTCTTTTCCTAATATTTCTTCTTCAAAAGATTGCATGTGTTGTGGGACAAGTTATATTTTGGTAAATACATTTTGGCACCTTAACATGAACTTACTTAACACATAAAATGTACTTACATTTTATTTTTAAATAAACAAAGTAGAATGTAAGTACATGTTAAAGTACAATGTAAGTACATGTTAAAGTAGAATGTAAGTACATGTTATGTGTGTTCTTTAAGGTGCCAAACTTGATTCACCAAAATATAATTTCTCCTACAACACACGCAATCTTTTGAAGAACCTAGTAATAAATGTTAGTAAACATGTTTATGAGAAAGAAGAAGGTAGGATGTGAAAAGTCCGAGTAAAAATTGCATATAATGTAACAATATGATAATTAGTAGAAAATCATATAATTCATATAATTCTCGTGTCTGATGCTCTATTTATCCCATCTTTCTCAGAAATGAATAGATAGAAGCCAATCTTTATATCAACCTGTGCATTTCCATCCAATAACGGGTTGATTTCTCTCTCCAGGGAAGAAAGTTCTTCGTCTTTCTACGGAAAAAAAGCGAGTTGAAAGTGAGAAAGTCAAGATATCATGTAGAAAAAGCAAATAAATAGGAGCAGAAATTTCAAAGGGACCACTGTTGTCGGTTCGTACACGTAAATTGTATTTTCAAGAAGTTGATACCTTAAAATTTAATATAGAGAGTATCTACAGAATTTCACGCATGAAATAATTTTATTTCGCCTCTTACCTCAGTTATAAATCTGTTAGCACTAGTGAGCATCTCTTCTGCGACTTTCGTCAAGTGGTGACTCATCCCTGAATCAAATATCAAAGAAAAATGGAAAATCTAGTCTAATTGAAGTCATGCACATTAGATTCCTGAGCATGAACAACTACCATTAAATACTGCTTTTATAGAATCGCTCTTGTACTTGCATAAGAAAGAAATGCTTTCGATTTTCTGATAGCAAAATTTAAAACTCACAAGTTCTGATAATTCATTCTTTGATATATACCTAAAATGTATTAGACTCGGAAAAACCACATGCTTGAAAATAGAACTGATTAAGTACGATTAAGAAGGACAAGATTTGGATGGATGAAAATGAGCAAGGAAATTATGGGCATGTACCCAAGTCAGTTCAAAATCCCTTTCAAAACATCAAGTCAAATTGCTATTACGAACATACCATTGTAAAGAACACAGTTAGAGTAAATCAGCGTAACATGCTCCAGAAAGCCCTCTCTTGAGTGGTATTGCCCATTTTTCACGTTCTGCAACAAAGAAATGTTTCAAATTTGAGAAGAGATATTTACAGATAGATTCATCGCCTGCAAAAATATATTATGTCGTCAAGTATTGAGATGTAGACTGGTTGTGGGTACAATTTGTAGTTACAATTGGCTAAATCTCCTCTGCCATTGAAATTCGCAATTAAACTGTTTTGTGTTGTTATATTCTCCATTGAAATATTTTCCAGAGAAATTTCATAAAAGGAAGCATCTCTCCTACAAATTATTTACAAACTATATAATAGTAGGGTCGATTTTCATAGAAATAAATTCTAAAAAAATATTTCAGCCTTATTCCCACAAAATCATGCTTTTTTTTGGTTTATTGGAAAAATATTCACCTTTCCAAATTTAAGTAACCATTTAGTTTAATTCCAACTGACATGGTAAGAATATCAATGAATTGTTAAGAAAAAAGGTGACATATGAATTTAGCAATATCTTTTTTAAAAATTAGTATCTGGGTCTCTTATCTCGATTTTTCTAATTTGTAACTACCTAAAATACTCTAATTGTCAGGTTTCAAATCATAATCAATTTTCCTTTCCTATTTCAACAATTGCACTTAAACAGCTTCCATCATGTTCTTACCTCCCTCAAAGTTTGAAGGTCCATTCCTTGTTTGACAATCTGGTAATAGTCGGGAACAGACTTTGTCGAAACTGGAGTATGGAATGGCCAGCTCTATGAAGAAATATGACATCAGAAAATTGGATGTAGAATATTGGGTTTGCAATTAAATAAATCAGTAAATTATAAAATTAGTAAAAGAGCATTTAATTGATATGAAAATATTGATAGCTACAAGAAATGAAGATTTAATGTCAAACATTAAAGGTCTCTATGTATGGAGTAAGGGTTACCCTATCACCAATAAAACAATTCACATATGGCAGCAAAAGGAAGCATAGGAGCCTTTAATGAAGAGTTTTTGACCTATTTCTGGCTCTCTAAAATCCCGATCCTCTTTTCATGCCATTCCAAAATGTATACTCACTTCTGGGGTATCTTTAATCTTGGCAATGATACCTTCAAAAATAAGACTAAGTGCTACCTGTAAGGGAAGATATCAATTACAAATTTAGATAAAAGACACTAGGTACCATTGAAAATTAGGAACAAGCCTGCAAACAACGTAGGCTCAGAATTTTTCGGAAATAGATAAGTCTGACTGCAAAACAGATTGAATGCAGAGGTCTGAACATCTAAAAACTACATTCGCTGAATTTTTTCAAGATCTCTAAATATTGCAAATTCATGGGACTTCGAAAGCATATGATAGATTTTCTACCATAATGGATAAAATATGAAATTGAACTATTGATGAAACAAAATAGTCGCATGATAATGTTAAATTTCACATCAATGTTGTAATTGGAAGAAACTTACAAGTGGATTAGTTCTCCTTCTATTCTTACTCATGTGATGTCGCTATGAAAAAAATTAAAATTTATTTCAATGACAGTAGAAAACGATAAAATGTTCCTCTATCAAGTCAAGAACAAACTGAATTTATCAAAGTTATGCAACTAAATATGAAAGACTTGTCATGATAAGTGATAACTGTTTTTTCCCTTATGTGATTCATTCTTCCATCAAAACGTAGAAACTGAGCTCTACGGAAATTACAATCTATTCAATTGTTGTCTTACAGGCAACTCTCTCTGAGCAGCCAACTCCATAAAGTGAACACCTCTTTCAGAAAAACATTTGTTGATGGAGTCTTTGCAAAACCATAAGGAAAATGCTAGATGTCGATTCTCTATAACACAGACAACGTTAAGACCGACACTTCTACAAAGCCCCGAGAGTGTCCGCTTTAAAGAAAGTTGACTGTACTTATTCTGTATTCTGAACATCTAACCTTATTTGGCGTTGTTAAAATTGACCCAAACATCTCATGGCAAATATTCTGTGACTTAAATATAGCTACAAAGCATATAAAACATAGCTACAGAAGTCATCAGATATAAGATGTATATAAGCAAAATAGCTCAAACATATATATCTGTATATACTGCTTAAAATTGAATTTGTTAATGAAAAGCAATGAAAATCAAATCGATTGTTTCTATTGTCACAACAGCACTTTACAAATTTGATCATTTTCAGGTCCTGTGTTCAAATCGAACAATGATCAAATTTCAATGATGACGCCTTTTTAACCCTGCATTTAGAATAAAGTATCAGAAATGATTGATAAATAAGAAATCGTTTATAGAGACTTACGACCAAATAGTCGGGGTGGATGACTGTAGACGAGGATTTTCGCTTCTTTTTAGCTAAAAGTGGACAGGAAATCATCAATGGATGCTATCGAACTTAGTTTGGCAATGTTTCTGCAGAGCCACACAATTATAACTGTTATGATTACTATTATGATGATGACTTTAATTATAATAATGGAGGTTACTAGGCTTATCATCATGATGTTGCTTCCCATCACACAAAGGAAAAAGCTAGGAGAATGATAGATTATAAGCTCCTACCTGAATATTTGGGTATCTTAATCATCAACGCCTTTCTCTTAAATTCTTCCGCTCTACAAGAATGAATTGCCAAGAATCATTGTCTCAGATTGAGCAGAATAATCATCTCAAAAATGTGTCAATCCAAAACTTCCAGCTTCAAAGTAAATAACTGTAAACAAGGTTTTGTGCTAAAGGTTTAGGAAGGCATATGTTTAGCCTTAATTTCCGGGGTTTTTTAGTGGACAGGCGTTTTCAAATATGAACATCTGATGCACAAGTTGGAACATCAAATCAAAAGACCTCAAACAAATAATTTGTGTTGTAGTGCATGATACCCTCCCCTAATGGAATCAAGACCTCTTGCGGCCTTTCGTGGCTACCAAGTTAAACATTAACTCACTCACACTCAAGGACCTCGCCTGGTACTTTATGTAGTGATGACCTCGACCCGGTGGAGGCATATGTCAATTGCAGTAGCCTGCTCTGGTATAATTTAATTCCCCGAGTTAGACCATACCTTATAGACAGGGAAATACCTGTAAAAAACTAACAAATTGCCTAATCTCAATTTTTTCTTCGGATTCCAGCAGTACAACCGCTTGAGATTGAAATTCCAAGATGGGCCATCGCGAAATATTTTTAGATTGCACGTGATTCATGACGTCATAAATTTAAAAAAAAATCGCAGATAAACGCGAATATCTCATATCATATTTGTTTCATCATAATGATATATGCATATTTGGATAGCTCTCGGAACAAGCTTTCATTTGGTGTATAATAAGTTCACTTTTGCTGATGTCAGTAATTTGAGTGATGACGTCATCAAAAAAAAACTTCGCTGTTTTCTTCAACTTTATCCCGCGTTTCTCGTTTATGGACTGTTAATTGTGACATTTTACGCTCTTTTCAACATTTGTCATTGAGAAATGCAATATTTGGTTAGGTATATGCCTTTAATTGCTCCTTGTAGCTAATTAATCAATTACCATTATAACGATGACGTCATTTCTATATTATTTTCTTGAAATCATCAGCCATAAAACGTATTTTGATGATCTTCGCATCATCATATACAGTTTAAAGTATATATCAAAGCCAACATAACACAATAACATATAAAATGTAGCAAAGTGGCTTATATATTCTTCTGTAGTAGAGTTTTTTATGGAAGCTAGTCACTATCATCACTTTCATTATCGCTATCACTGTCAGATGAATTGTCGAAAAAGATGAATTCTATTTAAATTCCATTCCAGGCTCCCTTAGATTATCATCCCTGCTTGAATCAGAATCACTACTGCTTTTTCTTCTTGCACGTTTTTCCTGGGGTCTGAAGACTTCCGTTTACGAGCGTCTTTTCTTTTCAGCGTTGGAGGTAGCTGGTCACCTCGTAAATAAGTGTAGAGAGGCTCCCAAACGAAAGGAAAATAGATGGATCAAGGAAGTTGAGTTAGCACTCACAAATGAAAATTATGTTATCTTTAGATGTACTTACCTGTAAACCATATCGGCACAACTACCCCAGATTTGTCTTTCCAGCCGTTGTTACTGTAGTCGATAGAGTCGGGAATTCTGTCATTAAATCGCAGCCAGTAATAATTTTGGAAATGCATCCTTTTGATTGCCTCTGTCATTGAATCCGGATCGGGCGGTAAAGCTTGAGATGACTTTGTTTTCATGGATTTGTAGAGCCTTATTCTTGTCTCCACCAAACTTTCGTTCTTTTTTCCGTTGTAAAGGACTTTCTGGACAAACATTGATACTGCGCTTAGCTCTCCATAACCCAAAGTTTCTGCTTCCCCAAGAGAATCAAGTCATTCCAGCTTTGAATTGTCCTTCATAAGCTTTTAAAGAACTCTATCTTCACCTAGGTACCTGCACACTTTCCCTATCTCAACATATTTATTTTGTTAATCTTCATGTACCAATCTTTTTCAGGTTGAACGACGCTAAAAGCATAAACAAGCAGTATCAGGACATCGGTATCTTTACAACACAACTACCCCACTGGTATCTTGAAGACATGCAAGATGCAATACCATTCTTGCATACGCTTCTTCGTGACTACAATGGAAAATCTCTGAAACTTCATGTTTGGTTATCCTCCACGTTTTCTCTTCTTCTGCAAATATCATTTCTGTCTTTAAATTGCTTCGAATTTCTGCTTGACGAAAGAATCTGCTTGCAGCTTTCACTAGATCACTCTTTTTTCGTTGTGATTATTTTCAAGAGGGTAATGATTGACACTGGTTTGAAAAAGAGAGTGCAGCAGTTAAAAGTAACGTAAACCATTTGCTGTATGTCTCTTTTGCGGTTTCAGAGATTTTCCAATGTAGTCACGAAGAAGCGGATACAAGAATGGTATTGCATGCATGTCTTAAAGATACCAATGGGGTAGTTGTGTCTTAAGATTCCGATGTCCTGATGCTGCTTGTTTATGCTTTTAGCGTCGTTCAACCTGAAAAAGATTGGTACATAAAGATTGACAAAAGCAAATATGTTGAGATAGGGAAAGTTTGTAGGTACCTAGGTGAAGATGCATTCCCAAAGTTGCCTAAAATAACCACGCAGTTACCAGGTGTGACACAACATCGTTTTTCTATGGTATTTCAAAGATTAGAGTTCTGAAAAAGCTAATGAAGAACAATTCAAAGCTGGAATTGCTTGATTCTCTTGGGGAAGCAGAAACTTTGGGTTATGGAGAGCTAAGTGCAGTATCAATGTTTGTATAGAAGGTCCTTTACAACGGTAAAGAGAACGAAAGTTTGGTGGAGACAAGAATAAGGCTCTACAAATCCATGAAAACAAAGTCATCTCAAGCTTTACCACCCAATCCGGATTCAATGACAGAGGCAATCAAAAGGATGCATTTCCAAACTTATTACTGGCTGTGATTAAATGACAGAATTCCTGACGAAATCGACTACAGTAAAAACGGCTGGAAAGAAGAATCTGGGATAGTTGTGCCAATATGGTTTACAGTTAAGTACATCTAAATTTTCATTTGTGAGTGCTGACTCAACTTCCTTGATCCATCTATTTTCCTTTCGTTTGGGAGCCTCTTTACACTTATTTACGAGGTGACCAGCTACCTCCAACGCCGAAAAGAAAAGATGCTCGTAAACGGAATCAAGTCTTCAGACCCCAGGAAAAACGTGCATGAAGAAAAAGCAGTAGTGATTCTGATTCCAATTCATCTGACAGTGATAGCGATAATGAAAGTGATGATAGTGACTAGCTTCCATAAAAAGCTCTACTACAGAAGAATATATAAGCCACTCTGCTACATTTTATATGTTATTGTGTTATGTTGGCTTTGATATATACTTTAAACTGTATATGATGATGCGAAGATCATCAAAATACGTTTTATGGCTGATGATTTCAAGAAAATAATATAGAAATGACGTCATCGTTATAATGGTAATTGATTAATTAGCTACAAGGAGCAATTAAAGGCATATACCTAACCAAATATTGCATTTCTCAATGACAAATGTTGAAAAGAGCTTAAAATGTCACAATTAACAGTCCATAAACGAGAAACGCGGGATAAAGTTGAAGAAAACAGCGAAATTTTTTTTTGATGACGTCATCACTCAAATTACTGACATCAGCAAAAGTGAACTTATTATACACCAAATGAAAGCTTGTTCCGAGAGCTATCCAAATATGCATATATCTTTATGATGAAACAAATATGATATGAGATATTCGCGTTTATCTGCGATTTTTTTTTAAATTTATGACGTCATGAATCACGTGCAATCTAAAAATATTTCGCGATGGCCCATCTTGGAATTTCAATCTCAAGCGGTTGTACTGCTGGAATCCGAAGAAAAAATTGAGATTAGGCAATTTGTTAGTTTTTTACAGGTATTTCCCTGTCTATTATGAATTAATGTTAATATTACATGGCTCTGAAGAAGGATTTAATCCGAAACACGAATTAATGTCCCACCGTGGATAAGCCTGGAGTTGTGAACAGATCAAGGTTACTGTGCCAATATAATTTATTTGTCCTGGTTTAGGACAGTGGTGAGCGCGCTTGCCTGTGTCCGCACAAACCCGGGTTCGAGACCCGCTGGAGGCATATGTCAATTGCAGTAGCATGCTCTGGTATAATTTAATTACCCGTGTTAGACCATACCTTATGAATTAATGTAGTGATGTAGTGTATGGCACCATGCCCCTTCTGGAAATAAGGCCTTTTATAGTCTTTCGTTGGCTAGCACGTTGAATAGAACTCAACTCACTAAGTAAAAGATGAATGTAAAGAAAAAACATACGCTTCCAACAGAGCTTTTCCCAGCGTGATTTTCGTTCCTTCAACTTTGATCAAATCTTCGTGCGCCAAATTAGTCAGCTCTTCGCATGGCATTTCATCGTCAGTTCGGCTAATGGGAGCAGATGTTCCACCGGTTTCTTGATACCTCGGGCACATTTTGTTCGTTTTCATGTGTCCTATCTCCCCACAAGCACCACACTTCAACTGAAAAAGGTAGTCATACCATCATTAGGTTTATGTTTCGTTTTCTTTTTGTAGTATTACTCTGAGTAATGTTAGACTAAGTCTTTATAGTTTATATATCATTTTCAAGGGATATACATCTTAGTGTCAATCCTTTAGATAATTTATCTTTAAATCTTGTAATAATAATAATGATAATGATAATGATGTATTGCTATTTCCCTGCTTATCTCGCTACTCAGAAAAAACAATAATAATAAAAGTTTATCCATTGTCTAATAAAAATGGATTTTTCGAGGCTGAATGTCAATTAAATTCTATTTCAATAACATGCAGGTTTCTTTTACAGCAACATGCTTTTATCGAAAAGCTCCCTCAAAACAAGGACAAATATTTGAAGATTCATTCCAAATTCAGTTCAAAAGAGAATACATGTATATCACACCCATATCAAGGGCAAACGTATAAAATAGAAAAAAATACCCATAAACCAGGCAAAATACTGCAAAAACCCCATAAACCCAGCCAGGCACATGTATACCACGTAGCCTATAGAAGCTACTCCTATCCTGGGAGTACATAAAGCTCGGCTTACATTTTTGAGCGGTTTTTCGGTTTGGGGCTTGGTAGTTTTCTTCGATTCTTTGACTTTTTCTTTTTCTTCATTTCTCTTTATTCTCCGCAGTTGTTCCTGAATCCTAAAAAAGTCATTGATCAAACATTATTCTTTAAAAATCAATAGATTTTTATTTGGGAGTATCCAGAACGGTGTTAACACGCTATATTGACTGATTTCGATACATTTCTATATGAATGATGTATCAACAGCGAGAGTCAACAATGATACGTTAATTTTGCCCCACAACCGGTCTCTACAGATTCCAATACTACGTTTCTCCAGTAAGTCTGCTAGGTACACATAGGGAAGTACAGTCTCTAATCTGCACAGAGCTTTAGGATAGCGAGGAAAAGTGGTTGCGAGGAAATTGCTTTAAAATCTAATGACATCTCTTTGCTGTTCAGTTTTTTTTAGATTCACTGTGTAATTTTAAGCAATCATTGAAGACATACATATTTAGGTCGTATTACTCTTAAATATCGGATTTTAGAAAATAGGAACAATTAGGTCAAAAGTAAGTTTTAAAAGTATTGATTGAGTTGATCTTATGATGGAGTTTTTTATTGATCAGTTTAGCAATTTTAAGTACATTTCTTTTATAATCCTATGTAAATTAGCTTTATCTTGGACTCTAATTTTAATAGTAATGTTGTTAAGCGTCTATGAGTCCTGGGGATATATGGCGCTATAGTAGTGGCTATATATATATTTGACGTTTGCAACATACAGGTACTAAATCAGTAAATACGTGCATTTTCAGGTAAGCTACAAAAAAGATTGGTAAATAAATCGCTAGGGAGCATGCCCGATTTTCAAAACTTTCCTATCTTCAAAAGGACCTCTGCCCTACATATCTACTTCATCTACATTGCTATCTGGCACCTAGGCCAAAATGACAACTTCCTCCATCTATTCTAAAGAGTCAATCTTAAAAACCTTCGATCTTTCAAATATGGTACCAAGCATACATAGTCTTTTATCTAAATCTCTCTTTATTACGACCACTGCTATTGCAACCAACTCTTGCTGGGCTACTGGTGGACGTATTAACGAGGTTCCATCGTATGTGGATTTGATTGTTACACTTATTAAATGGTTAGAATGGGACCAGTATTGGGATCCTTATGAACTGGAATAGGACACGAAGGACCATTATGTAAATAAGGTTCCACTGACCTTTTAATGCCATCCCTGCCAATGCAGAAAGGGGTGTTTTTATTGGTTTTTATAATTAGAAATCTTAATGATTTATAACTAGAACTCTTTACTGTACCCAGTGTATTTCGAATTCTAAATTTCAAAATCAGTTTAATTTTCTTTTTATCACTTATAATTAGGTTTATATCGTAGTGGCAAAAACTTAATACTTTACAAGAATCAGAATAAAGGGACACAAAAAACTGAATAATAAGGAGTTTCACAAGAGAAAGTACAGGTAGCCTTGAACATTGCGAATCTTTTTAGGCCGATTGTTTTACCTCTTTCAATAGAAGGAAATAAATGAAAGGAAAGAAGTCTTAGCCAATACCTTAACGCTCGATCGAAGAGGATGATCTCATAATACATAGAAATGTTTTAGTACCTTCTTCGTTCCCGCCTCATGTTTTCTTTATGAGTCTCATCTTGGCTTGCAAATACTTGTCTAAAAAGAGTTGGAAATGTTTTCAGATGAAGTAGAAAGCAAAAGTTTGCAAGATGGTAGTGTAAAATGACTCAACCCTAAAGTGCTTCTAGCGTGATACTACGTAAAATGTTGCAAAATCGTTAATAGTGGTTTCGAATCGTTAAAAGTTGTTTCATAACTGTTACAAAACTCAGCAAAATCGTTTACTCGGCGTGAACCGAATTGAAAACTGATCCAAACAGATGGCGAACGGAAAAAACGTTTGGATTTGCACGAATGAATTACAAGCCGTCTATTATTTACCTGTAGTTCTTGTCTCTGGTAACAATTCGTAGATACGCATCAATGACAGCTTGGTTTTTAACGACTTCTGTGCGCGAGTATTGCTGGCCACTTTCATTGAACGTTCTGTGAATAAGAAGTCGACGTCCAGCCTGTTGAAGTCAGAAATATCAGTTTAACTTTTTGAGTAACGAAGTCGAGAATTACTCACGCAGAAGATTGCTGAGGCCAGAGACGCAGGACGCATATCAACCTTTGGGGGGGGGGCACGACGCTTCAGGGGGCACTATTTTCATCGACGAAGAGAGGCAATCTCTGAACGTAAAAAGGGCACTTCATTGATTTTGCAAAATTTTGAAGGGGTATGTGCCTCTGGTGCCCCCGGGTTCCTACGCCCCTGTCTAAAACGGTAGATATCAATCTACGCAATGCATGATAGCCATACGCCCCCTCAGGAGTAAGCCCCTTTTCTATCAAAATTTGCGTTGGGTTATGCCAAACTATGCCATACAGGTAGTTGTAAAAAATGCGTTCCCAATACCAGGTAAGGCGGAAGAAACAAGATGTTTTCAAGGTCTCTACATGAAGAATCTAACGCAGAAATATATCAAAATATCAAAACCAGATTGAATATTCTTTTGTTAAATCCTTTGATAATTTTGTGACTTGTAATCCTCTTTTCCATTTTTTGATCATTATCTTAATAGTAGTAGTAGCTGACGTCTCGGGCTGAATAAGCTCTTCTTTTCCTCAGCCATGTAGAACATCATACAGTGTAGAAGTTGTTATTTAATGATTTCATTTAAATTGAATTAAGTTTGCTGAATTTCACCTTGCGGAATACAATCAAACGTCCAGCGTTTTTTCTGACTAACTCGGTAGTTTGGGGCATCATAATGACCAGGAGAAAATCTGACTTACCGCAGAAGAATCGAGACTCATGACTGAATTCGAATCGTCGTCGTCCTGCAGTGGTTTTTTCATCGCAAACGCAGATGCAGCTGAAAAGGGGAGAGTCGACGGTCAAAACACAAAACACGACACAAAATCGTCTGATTCTTCTCGTATCAAGATAAATAATAAGTTTACCAGGGGTGCAATATATAGACAGACTACGGCACCAGTGGTCCCAGAAATATTTTGGGTCTCTAAAAAGATGGAAGTGAGAGAAAGTGGGAATAAAGAAGAAAAGAAAGGAGAAGAAAAAGAGAAAAACGAAGAAGAGAAAAATAATGGGGAAAAGAAGGTTTGACATGAAAGAAAATGTGAAAAAAAGGAAGAATTTAAGTTTGCATAAGACCTTATTCGTTCATTTTCGACCGTTTTATTCAACTATTTTGACATACTTGTAGAAATAATTTTCGAAATTTTCTACGTTCCCTGAAAGTCAAATATATTTTCTACCCCTGACGTTTAATCAGGATTCATCTCGTAATCAGGGATTGTTAATTATTTGGGCTACAGGTTCGCACCGAGGAGGAATTTGTTAGGTAATCTTTTTTCTGGCCTCTTTTAAAGGATGGGCCATGAATGATTTTTTTCCTTCGAAGAGTTTGGGTTGAAAGATATTTGTAATGAAATGATCGGACGAAAATTGCGCCCAAATCAATAAAAGTTAGAAACACACACCACATGGCAGGGTAAAGACTTTTTGACTGTAGTTTTGGTTGGGAAGGGCCTCTTTGATTTAGGGAAAGGTTTGGTAAATGCAAAATATAATCAACATTTTATTTCTCTTCAGTGCATAGATAATGATCAGTCCCTAAGCTGATAGCTACATATTTCATTTACATGTATGATATAACTCATATCATTACGTTTGTAACCAGGTATCTCATAAAATATGCTATATATTTGGTTTAATCTAATGGCTTATATATTTTCCAAATCAATTTGGAACTGGCTTAAAACGATTCATTGGTAATAGACTTGAAGAATAATATCTTACTCGTCACTATTCATACTTTCTAGAATGGGTTATTTGCCCCCCAAAATTAAAATCTATTAGTCCAACCCTGAAACAAGATCTTTTGACGAATGGCCTAAAAAGTTGTCTAGTATAAATGCCGGGTATAAATGTCAGGAGTGAAATCTTATTTCATGATGAAATTTCAATAATCACTCAAGGGAACAGAAGGTATTGCCATTTAACTGAACAATTAGATTGACCTCGCTTTGAGACCATACAGAATTGACAATAGCAAAAAGAATCGTAATAGAAGAAATACTCTTTATGGTGACAGGCTACGGTTTCAGATAAGTTCAATTCCAATACGTGGGGTCTTACTGCGTGTGGGTTGGCTGTCCCTGAGGTCAGAAGGATAAAGCTGGGAATTGGGTCGGTTCTTCCCATATGAAAAGAACTGGGAGATATCGAATCATCAATAATTCACTCACAACTGGATGGTCTCTGCAGGGATTGAGATCCTTTATCTTGGCGATCTTGGCTGAGAAGCTTCTGAAGCTCTTTCCGCTCTGCCTCTTCATTTTCGTGAGACATCTGCGAATGGAGAGAGAAACAAGTTGAATTTTCGAATCTGCCACAGCATGTTGTTGTGTATTCATTTGCAAACATATGGCAAACAGCAGACGTAAACAAGACAAATCACAACCAAAATCAGACGTGTCTAAATTCGTTTTAATTAGGGCATTTTTGCACCTTAGTCCACTCATTACTGACTTTATGACAGCAACAACATCTATAACCTTTGTTTTCTCTTGAGAACTTGCCATTAAATTGAATCTGTATGTGATATGAAAACTTTGATTCTGCATGTGATATGAATTAGCATTTTCTGGAAACGAATATTCTCTGCTTGTACTTTGTTATGAATGTGTGTACTGTTCTTGTATGTGTGTATGTGTGTCTGTGTTGTTGGTGTACATGATTTTTTCTTAGCTTGATAATAAATATTAAACATTAAAGTGTCACTCGTAGTGGGGACTCGCTCACAACAAGTCTTTTCCCGCTATGATTGGCACATATACACAATTTGTCTTTTGGTATTTTTAATGATTTTATGAAAAAGAATAAAAAAAATAAATTTAGTAAGATTCATTTAAGCTGATAAACTTTGAAGAAAAGTAATACGATTTTGGAGAAATGAAACTTTGCGAGTTACGTGAATCAGAGAACAAAATAAAGCAACAAGAAATTAAAATCACTTCATCCATTCTGAGAATATAAACTTATACATTTTCCTAATGCCTCTTTTTAAGACTTATAGCAGCAGAAAAGGCCCACAAGACAAGGGCTGGCAAAACCATGTTAGATAAACCAGTTCTTATTATAAGTTTACAAGGGTAGGAAAAAGACCAACTAAATAGACTAATCAGACAATATTCGTTTCATAGTGGGTTATCAAACTCGTCTATTTATTTTCAGTTAGATAAATTATAATACATTCTGCAGCATTTTCTGGTGCATACTATCCATTCATGCCTTTAATAAGCAACCTATCTAAGCTACTGTTACTACTTTTAAAGAAATATTCGTTTCATAGTGGCGTACCAAACTCGTCTAATACCCTAAGGAGCATACGGTACAATAATTGAATACCTCATGTCTGCCCTTCTTGTTGGATAACATGCTCTCCAGGTCTTTGCCAAGTTCGTCCAGATCACTTGCTTCTTCGCTACTGCTTTCTTCGTCCGTGGATAGAATTGCATCAGAGCTCAGTACCCTTAGCAAATAAAACGAAATAAGACCAATGTGTCTTTCTTTCAAACCTAATTTACGAGAATCGTGCATTTCTGTCACTTTGCATGTTTAATACAGAGGCACAGTGGGCCCAGAATGGTTCGAAATAAAATATTCCATGTTTCGCACTCAGAAAAAGATGCAGACATAACTCTTTCCACAATTTAAACAAAAACATGCCCAGGTGCGCACATTGGAATATTCAAGATACAGGTCTAAATCGCAAATTTTCCATATCCACACTCTCTAGAGCCTATTGATGTTCAGTCCTTGGCTTACTGCATAGTCTGTTGCTTGAACAAACAAATAAAGCACAAAATAGATAAAAATAAGCGGTCGAAAATTGCATCAAACCTGTTTTGCAAGTCAAAGATTCGTTGACACTCCTCCTTATATTTCTCTTGATGCTCAGCGATGGTGAAGCGGGATCCCCGGGCAAATTTACTCATTCCTAAAGCAAACACAAGTATCAGCATGCTTAAAAATACAAGATAGGGAAATTCAGAGCTTTACTATTATGCTCCTGAATCGAAACCCATTCACCTTTGGAGTATTTTGCGTTATACGGGGTTCTATCATAGTGGACCTAAATTAATGAATATACCTTCAACTCTACACCTAAATCCAACGCATCAAACCGTTTCTGGCTAACTTATCATGTTTAAGTGGTTAAGCGGTTCATAAATTCCCTGTCCTTGTTATTCGTGTAGTTTTTGCAAGTTATTGCGAGAATTCGAAAGCAAATACCTGTCACCAGAAGCATCTTATTCAGCAAAATATCGTAAAATCAAACCAAGTACCTCCTTCCTCTCCAGCTCTGGCTGCTTCAGTTGACATCGTCCTCACTTTGTTTATAACTTCCCATCTTGATAACGAGTTTATCTATAATGAAATCGAGGGAAGAGAAAATTCATTTTCATCCTCTGATCTTATGCCTATGTTTGTTTTGAACTATTCTCTAGCTTTATCAACAAAAAAGGAAGGCAAATCTATAGCACAGCTCATGCAAAAATCTGTTGAAAGGTTTTCTGAAGTGACTTAAGATGTGGCAGAGAAGAGTACTGGTGTCACTAGCGTATTCACCCTATCAAAAACGTACTCAAACTTGTGAATAGTGATAAAAACTAGAAACATAGCGAAACATGATATGCTACAGCTATTGGTCGAGTACTCACCCGAGCAATACATCAGAAAAAGAAGAAAATGATGACGTGTACAAGGACACAGGGACTCAAGGGACGTAGGCATGTTGATTTTTAGAATTGTTTCGCCATGCGGTCTGATGTATAAAACTGACTGTTTGATTCATGGTTCTTGACGTTCACGTACGAAGTTCTTACGAAGTTTATAATTTCTGACAAACAAAACTTTAGAATTTTACGTTTTACTTTTTCCAATTCTTCGGCTATTCTAACGTTTATATTCTGAAGTCTTAATAGTACGAACCGCCTCCATAAACAGATATGTTCTTCTGTAACTCTGAGTTTCGCGCTTGCACACTCGTCAGAACGACTATACCAATCTGAGGTTTATATCTATCTCACCTCGTCCTCCGAGACTCCAAAATCCCTTAAAAGATTCCTGGCATTCTTCAGGTTAAGACGCCGCAAATCTGCATCAGTTCCAGTGACCAGCTTCTGCTTAACCGGTTTCTGGGCAACCTCCTTGCTGTCTTCTTGCTGTAAAATCAAAATAACCAGGTCGAAGTCACACAAAACTCAAAGCAAAAAGTATTTTCCACTTTAAAGAAAAACAGAAATAGAGACATATCATGAAAATACATTTTCATCTCAAAGTTTAATCAAACTTTGAGAAAGGCTATTTCACACATCTTTGGTAAGCATACTCCCTAATATATATATTCTAAAAAGAGTTAGAGAGGTAAAAGTACTTTTAAACGACCACTCCAGATCCTAGATGAATCTCTTTTTTTCTTTTATGATTTTCGATAATTAGCCGAACTTTCATTCGGTCTACGCTGATGAATGAAATGAAAGAAGGGCAAAAATACACCCTGGATGATGTCTTATTGAATTCTAAAGCGTCAAGGGCCCTCCAATGTGGCCAGCAATGGCTTAAATACCAAAATATAGATTTTTCATCAAGTATCTAAGCCAAAATAAGTGGCAGAAATACAAAAACAAAAATTCTTGATCTAGTATGTAATCTGAGATAAACGGCTTCAATAACAAAAATAAATTCTTGATCAAGTATCTAATCTGAGATAAATGGCAGGAATATAGAAACATAGATTTTAGTATCTAATCTGAGATAAGTGGCAGAAATATAAAAACTAGTCTCACCTTACCAGCAGCAGTGGGGGGTTTATTTGCGACTCTGATGTATGAAAAACCTTCCCCACATCCGGTGGGGTCTGCCACTCCATTTACCTGCAGCAGACACTTTCCTTTGATAGCTTGAATGAACGCCCGAGTCGTGTTCCAAGGAGCTGTCTGAACCTGAGACAAACAGCAGAATATAGTTAGGCCTCTAGAATGGTAGATATGGCTCAAGATACAGTGCTCAAGAAGTTGCAAGAACAACGAGCGAGATATAAGAATGTGATCATAAAGGAACTCAATGTGCCCTTCTGTTTATCACCACAAGGGCTGTGCAGCAACTCGTAAACTTGGCATACGATGTACAGTTACCGTTAAGTTTACCAGTTGCTGTACAGCTATTCTGGTGATAACAGGGAGGGCAAATTGGATCTCTAGAGCGATACTAATAGTTAGGCTTTCATACACTTTTATACACTTGCACTTACCATATCCACTAAATCAGTAGCACAACTAGGCCTAGTAATAAGGAGTAGTAGCGTAACAACTTTCTGAATGCATCCAAGAATACTGTCGGTGGCATTGGCGTAGGCCAATAAAGTTGTTACTTTCTGTACAGTTGTCAGGTCACTCACGAAAGAAACACATTTTAGGCTACCAAATATCACTCATATCAAATCAACACTGATCAATAAACAACATGCGGTGCACTTAGTGTTTGGGCTCAAGTCACATGTCTACATTACTACACTTGCTGCTAGAAATCCTGGACGGCATGGGTTCTAGACCTCCTTGGGTCTAGAACTTAAAAAAGGCGGGTTGTCTATCGGGTAGTAACTTCACCTTGAAGATTGCGGTATAGCAGATGGGCACATAAAACAGACTAGGTACTCTTACTGCTACATGTGGTGATGCAGTGAACGCTACCATACCCAGGGGGACTTCCTAAACTTCAGAACGGGGGGTCTATATTAGTATTTGGGGTCCAAAATATGAAAGATATCTTGGGTCTGTGAATAACATTAGCCAAGCCAGTACTCTAAATTGAAACTCGATTATTTCATAAGGGTCCAACTTAACTTGAGAGCAATAACATCTTACTAGACGGCTGATTTTCTAAGCAAATCAAAACAAATGGACTAATGAGATATAAATCAAAAGGAAATCTTCCCACATTATTTCTTTAGAAAACTGCGTATTTAGCAAATAGAGAGCATAGCTCGTTTAAACAAAAAGCGCGGGATCTTCTTAAATCTTATCCGAGCAATAAACATCCACGATTCGTAGCATCTGTTTCAGAAATCATAATTTGATTTGTGGGAAATCTCGATTTGATTTTGTAATTATTCTAAAGCTAACTAACATAGTTTTTTAAGCTTTTCAATATGGATGGACTAATACAGATGCTTTTTTTAGTTACCTATGAAAAATTATTTGATTAATAAGGAATCTTTCAAAGATTATCGTTGCAAATAGTTTCATCATCGTTGCAATCGTTTAAGTATCGTTGCAAAACGTTTCATGGTCGTTGCTAATCGTTTCTTCACCGTTGCAAATATTTCTATGGTCGTTGCAATTGTTTAAGTATCGTTGCAAACCGTTTATTCATCGTTGCAAATCGTTTATTCATCGTTGCAAATCGTTTCATAATCGTTGCAAATCGTTTCATAATCGTTGCAAATCGTTTCATAATCGTTACAAATCGTTTCATATTTGTTGCAAATCGTTTCATGGTCGTTGCAAATCGTTTATTCATCATTGCAAATCGTTTCATAATCGTTGCAAATCGTTTCATCGTCGTTGCAAATCATTTCATGGTCGTTGCAAATCGTTTCATAATCGTTGCAAATCGTTTCATGGTTGTTGCAAATCGTTTTGTCACCGTTGCAAATAGTTATATGGTCATTGCAATTGTTTAAGTATCGTTGCAATTGTTTAAGTATCGTTGCAAATCGTTTCATCATCGTTGCACATCGTTTCATGGTTGTTGCAAATCGTTTCGTCACCGTTGCAAAGCGTTTCATTATTGTTTCAAATCTTTTCATGGTCGTTGCAAATCGTTGCAAATAGTTTCATAATATCGTTTCAAAATTGTTACAAATAGTTTCATAATCGCTGCAAATCTTTTGGTAGTCATCTCAATAGTGCCAGGCAGTTGATCAAAGCAGAAATTAAGGCGAAGTGATAAATAACATTATACTTACCTAAACTTTTTTATTCTTCGTTTAATCGGAGAAATAGGTCAAAAACAGAAAAAAAATAAAACCTTTAGAATTATCTTATTCAAAAGCAGATTTCAGATCACGATGTACCACATAAGAAGTAAAAAAGTTAATACGAATTGTAAGGTGAATAAATACCTCGTCATCGATTTTCCGTGCGTCAACTTCATTCTCTTCCTCGTCAGGGGCAAAAAATGATTTCTCCCCGTAGCCTGCATCCTAAAAATGAAATGACATTGTTTCATGGGGTTGATGAGATTTCACGGACATCTACCAGAAGATCCAGTTCACAAAAAACGCACTAAAACATATTACCCACAATTCATAGCTTCCAGCTACGCCCTATTTCCAATTACAAAACTTCAGATGTCATAGCAAACAAATATAGAATAATCATAGAGTTTAGATGGATAAGGGGATTTCTCCGTTTAATCTTTTCCAAGATTAGGTACAAACAGATGCTTTATCAAGCAAATGTCATTAGCCTGGAATTTTCATGTAGCTATAGCTAAACAGTAAGTTTCCGCATATAAGAAAAACCCTTCTACAAAAGCCTGAGATTCTTTGATACGGCTTCTAAAATCGCGTGAGTAAATTCACGATAATTTCGTAACGATTGCAATGTTTTTGTAAGGATTATTAACGATTTTGACGCGATTCTGACATTATGATTCTGCAAAGATTTCTAAGGTATTTGGCATCAATATGAGAAAGGTTTTTATTTTCTAACTATGAAGAGACGAGTTTTAGGGATTCGGGAGTTATTTGAAATGAAACCGCGATTATCGAACGATTGAGACGATATTGTAACGCTTTGAATTCGTTTATGGAAACGATTTTGAAACAAATTGATAACGACAATGGCTGGGGACTCGTTAGGCCAACCGTTTTAATAGGTGCAAAAGGTAAATATCAAACTTCTCGAAACAAACCACAGACTTGTTGCTGATTAAAGGGATTCTAGGCAGATATTGAGAGTTTCAAGTCAGAGCCTTAAGCACCCTGAGATATTAGAGAGCATCAAGTCAAACCATTAAATATTTTATATAAGTTAATGATGACAAATCGAAGGTTAGAAAACACTGCAATAGCTTATAGTAACCCAAAGGTTTATCGTTCCAACAAAGATGGCGTGTAATACTTCTTGCTGCGGCTTAATCGCTTAAAATTTGAATAAGACATCTGGTGAAGCGTATTCAATAAATAGTTAATCACCCTTAAGTTTTTTCCTCTTAGCCCGAGGATATGATAATAATATCAACAATCTGAAAGCTCTATCAATGCTATTGCTGGTCAGTGGGCCAGACGTACATAGGCGATTCGTAAGGAGGGACGGTATTTTGGGTCTCTTATAACAGAGAAGCCAACCACGAATAACTGATTAAGAACAAGAAACAAGAAACAATAGAAATACATTCAGATTTATTAAAGACATCTCTGAGATTGAGATTGTATTACGGACTTTTAGCTACCAGGACAGCAACACTAGATAATATATCGTTGAGTTTCCTTGTTTTCTGAGTTCTAGAATCATTATAATGCTTGCTCCTGGTGCGCATTTTGATCTCATGAGAAATATTAACGTAGTCCTTTTCAAATGAAGAACTCGAAATCTGATTTTCGTCATTCCTTGAATCAGGCTGCTGGAAGTAAATCTTTAACATTTTGCTGGTTAAGTTAGAGAAAATGCGGGTGACAATTTTGTAAAACATGCAGAGAAGACGTGAATCGGAATTCTTAGTAAGATATTGGACAGTGCGAGTTGGCTTCCTACGTACTGATACAGTAAGGCAAAGTTGGCATTCCGTTGAACATCTAAGCCAAGAAGAGCTTGTTTTCATCTAGGCTTGTTACCGTCATAATTCAACCCTGTAGTAAGCTTCTTAGTGCCTGTTTACACGAGCGAAAATACCTTACCTGCTAGACCCAGGGCTGAAGTGAAGTAAATTTCAAGCACTTTTAATATGGGATTTTCATGCCGGGTCTGAAGGGCGAGGTAAACTCATAGACGTCATTAATCTTCAATGCATCATTGATTTTTCATTGAAAATCGAGCTTACTTCACCTCACCGGTAGTTTTGCGTTCATATGGAAAAACTTCACTTCACCAAAGTAAACTTCACCTCCTGAGAGGCGAAACACAACTATACCGGTAGTGTGGAGTGAAGTTTTATTTTCCATACAAACGCAATCTGAAAAATCGATGGTATGCTATAGGAGGGCGAAGTATCATTTGCTAGCCCCAGGTCTGGCAGGTGAAGTATTTCTGCCCATACAAACAGGCCCTGATGTGTGAAATGTCGTTTTACATACCTTCAGTCTTTGTTCAGCAGCGATCATGCTGTAATAGGCACACGTCTGCTCTGGTGTTACCAAGGCACGCATCTCTTCTTCAGTGGGCAGGCGGAAATCTTTCTTCAACACCCACCAGTTGCAATCTGCCCCTAAAATCACAAGTTAAATCTAATTTAATTTCTTCTGGACAAACCAAGGTAAGTTTCCCAGAGTCCAGAAAATGCTTCAACCTGCCTCCGCATGAACTTTCTGATGACTAATCTTCTTCCCCAGTTAGGTTAGGTTATATTATAGGATGACTCAGTTGTAATTTTCATACATAAACTTATTTTTACCAAGATACCACAACAAATATCAAAAAGACTTCAATGCAGCTAGAATTTACCGTTTAACAATGCTATTTAACGGTACTTTCACACCATTGAATTGGATTATCTTGGAATCCTTGTTAATTTTCTCAGTCAAACTTCGCGATTAGTTTGGCCCTGGTTCTTTGGAGACCTTTGTGCGAAGTAAAGCCACGATTCCCGAAATTCAAAAGTAATAGCAATGAAATATGTGTAATTCATTGTTTTTGAAGGGAAGCATTTTGTGTATGAAAAGTTGGAATGGCAGTAGGCCTACAGCAAAATCCTTTTCCAGTCGATACGTTTAGAATATAGAGAATAAATGCTATTCCGAATAGGTCTTGTAAATGTCTCGAAAACGATTTTATAAATAAATCGAAATATCGACTGAAGATCGACGCATTTTTTCTTATTTTCAATTAAATCTTAAGTTCAATAAGATGCACCTCCTGCAAAAGTTAGGGCAAAAGGGAGTATATACATGCATAGCTTATGAGTCACGAGCAGCATCTACACGTCAAAAGCGATTTCTTAAGTAAACAACCCGAATTGAAATTACTCTTTGAATGTTCGACACTAAAAGTTAAAAACGATCGAATTGGAGTAATCTTCATAACATTAGTGAATAACCGTTGGATTAAATAAGACTAATTTTTGAATCATGATGCTAGAAACGACCCCTAGTGGAAATCAACCTTTAAAGTTTTGACGCTAAACGTTAAAAAACGATCGAACGGGTATAATCCTCATAACAGAAGTTAATAACCGTTGGATTAAATGACTAATTTTGACGCCAAAACCAACCCCAAGTGGAAATTAACCTTTAGATGTTTGGCGCTAAAAGTTCAAAAACGTTTGAATCGGTCCAATGGGTGAATTTGCATTGATTAAAAGACTTGTTTACGAATAATTTCCCTTAGAAACAACACAGAGCTGAAATCTGAAATTAGACATCGGACGTCTAGGATTAAAGATGGTCGACTTGAGATCGTATTGTCGACAACAACAGCGAAGCACTCTAACGTTAGGAGGTGAAAAGGCTTTTCAACGAAAGAAAAGAAGCAGCTGATTTTATACCATCTAAATGGAGAACAAATTAATTGCCCAAAGATCGGATCTAGAATAAGAGTTCGTTCGGAGCCTAAAATTCCTTACACTGCATGTGTCTAATGGCATGCATTTGTAAACAAGCTGTTTCGGTGCTAGAAATATATTTGAACCATTATTGAAATAAGTAGCTACCATTATGGAAATAAGTAAGTACCATTATGGTAATAAGGACCATTATGGAAATAAGTACAATTATGGAAAAAAGTAGCTACCATTACGGAAATAAGTAAGTACCATTATGGTAATAAGGACCATTATGGAAATAAGTACAATTATGGAAAAAAGTAGCTACCATTACGGAAAAAAGTAGTTACCATTAATGAAATAAGGACCATGATGGCAATAAGTACCATAATGGAAATAAGTAGCTACCATTACGGAAATAAGTAGCTACCATTACGGAAATAAGTAGCTACCATTATGGAAATAAGGACCATTATGTAAATAAGTAGCTACCATTACGGAAATCAGTACCTTCCATTACATTACATTTACAATTATGGAAATAAGTACCATTATGGAAATAAGGACCATTATGGATATAAGGACCATTATGGGAGTAAGGACATGGACCTTTCTAATATTAAAGTTATCTAATCCAAAAGGTATGGTATTTTTCTTAATCGTTTTTAATAACTACACCTTGATTATTGAAAGTAGGTTTCAGAGGTAGAAATAAACACACATAAATATAATGAACGGCACAAATTCTAAACGGCAATGCGTAAAGCTTAAAATCGATGAGTTGTTTAGTGGGCAATTATATTCAATTTGAAAGCTTCTGCAGCACAAATGGGAGCAATTACACTCGGAGTCCAAGTCAAACAGCAAGTAAGAGAAATGATCGATTTTAAGATTTATTAGACTTGCTTTTAGTAGACAATGAGGCTCAACATTCGAATGTAGCAACATATTCTGGGCAGGTACCCCCTTCTAATAGGGGGGAACCGGTAATTCATTGTTGAACCTAACAATAAAACACTATACCTGACTTATCATTAGTTTGACCTAGCAAAAAGAGTAAACCACCTGACCTCTAAAGCTTCATGTTCAAATCAAAGAGCATAGATAAGAGCCTTCAAAACCTCATTTTCAGCTATAATTCATTGCCAAACACTAGCAAAACAAGATGATCGATGGAGATGAGAGCAAAATCGAGAATGTTGCTTCCTTATCACTGCTATGAATCAATTAATAGAACGGACATAGTCATGGGCGATGGAATCACCATCCTAATGCATAGAACAAGTGGAATCAAGTAAACAAAATCTTCAACTTGGGAGTAAAGTTGATATTTATCAACATTGCGGATCAGGAAGCTAAAGAGTTTTGAATGAACTCAAGCCTAGAAATCTAACAGAAGCTAATGCCTAGATGAATTACAACTGCAAACCCCATGCACACGCAGACTTTGTTATCAAGACAAGTCAATAAGTTTCTATAGGTATAAAGCATGATTTAGTTGGTGCCAATGAAGGGCATTTTCTAACAGCTTCTTCTATGCAGAAAGCATTAAGATTCTACTTCTACTGATTCATACAAGAAGTCCTACTCAAATTTCTGAAGTTATGAGAATCTGGCCTCGTGGTTCCTAGTTGAAAATAAATCCATTGTATATCAAACTAGATGAGAGACAAGAAAGGGGGGTGGTTCTCTATAACTCAAAGTCCCACTTTCACGCAGTCATCAAACAGACTATAGTGGGTAGACTTCGTTAGTCAGGCAACAGCGTGAAACATTGGATCTTCTCATTCCCACTTCGGCTTTTATGTGAGCATGACACTTGACGTTAAAGAAAACTAGTCTCCGTTCTTGACTCTCGTCTATATCGCTCTGTGACTTCGCACATCGAGCACTATGAAATTGTTACAGACAACGCAATTAGCTTCTACGCGTTTTTTCAGCCTATTATTAAAGCAGCTTGTGGATGAAATTTTATCTCTTTATACTGTGCGTACTGCAATTTTGAGAATGTGTATACTGCAATCTATCTTGCAATATTTTTCATCAAAATCAAATATTCAAAGGAAGCAATAGGACAATTTCCCAACTTAATCCTAAATATACCAATTTTTTGTTAAATTCACCAAAAGCATAGAGATTTCCCAACTTATTTACCCAAGAAAAACAGAACGCTTTGAAACGAATATTTCAACAGCAATACGACCAAGATTTGAAATTAATAAAAAAAACATTTGAACAAGCTTTTTTCTAAATTATTGTAGAAGTTATTGTGTTAAAAAGCCGAAATGGGAATGAAAAGAGTGTTTCACGTTTAAATGTTGAACGTTTAACATTTAGGTGTTTGCCGCTAAATTGTTGACAAAAAGAGTGTTGGGAAATATTAAACGAAGTTGCCTGATTAATAAAAATTCTACCCACTAACAAGCAGTATCAAACAATATGTGAAATATATCTTTAATCTTTCATGATCAAATGTAATTCATTAGATCAATCGAATAAACGAATGTAAGGGTGTCAAAGATGCGGATTCGCATTCATGGGTCCGCATACAGGACCTGCAATGGTATATATAAATATTTTCTGAAATGTTTAATCCATTATCAAACTTTCTAAACTTTCCGATAAATCCTAAATAGTGCTGATTTGCATAAGTCGGTCTATATATAGAGCAAGGTCGCTCAAATTATATCAGGCATTGAAGAAAATATATCTCTAATCAGAAAAGCGAAATCGGCATAAGCTAGAAACAATTTATTGATGCTACTGAAACTTTTCGTATCCCACTCATCAGTGTAATATTCCAAGAGAGAGTACATAAATGAAAGTCAGAGGGTAGGTCGATCATAACAGATATGTTTATAGTGCAGAAACAACCCACAATCCTTTGAGTCAATCAATTGAAATATCAAATAACGTGAATTCTATTAAGAAATATGAAATGATTTATAGTAGGACAATTGGAGGATTGCATGTCCTAAATATGAAATGATAAGAAGATTTTGTGATGAAATATCAAATAGGGGCAGATATAGCTTATCCTTGAAAAGGGGTTACTAAGCTATGTAATGGCATCGATCTACTTAGATAGGTCATCATATTGGCTAGGCAGAGTTAGGAAAACATAACGGTCGCACGGTCATTGACCAGAAAAGGTAAAGAAAAACTGAGAAATTGAAGAAGGATCCCAACTTCAGATTGAATGGCGTAAAAGTGCCCATGAAAAGCATTGCAAGGTGGTAAATTCTAGCTGCATTGCTAGTATTCACAAGTCTTTTTTGACGCTTTTAGGATTATTTGGTTAAAATAAAGTTGATCCATCTCTGTATGCAAATTACAACTTAGCTTTTCTAGTGAATAACCTAACCTAAGTAAGGGAGAACATTGGCTACTAGAAATATTACCCGGAGGAAGGTTGAAGACTTTTCTGGGCTCTGACTGGCTAGGGTGCATGTCATACCGAAAATAGCAAAATCAACTATAGCTACAACATATCTGCAGATCTCTATCTGCAATCCGTTTCAGTTCGGATTATTCATCCAACCAATCCTTTTGAATCCAGATGAATCCATACGATGGACCCGATATAACCGTCGACAGCAAAATCGATGGCTGAAGTAATCCATCGAGCTTTCTCATAGTTGCGAGCATCCTCGTGTTGCGCAGGTAAACAACGGTCAATCGTTATCGCCCGCACAAACTTCGTAATTCCACAATCATAATTTATTCATCACTCAACAGCGAAGAGGGAACAAAATCTGCTCATCTAGGCTGTTTCTCCGATATCCACAGCTCAAAGCTCTCGAGCTATACAGGCTTATAGGTTTTATTGCGAAAAAGATCCATTAGCGTCTAAAAGGCAAGACATGCCAACAGCAATAAATCAATATTAAGCAGTTACAGAAGCAATCTATGACGGCTATCAAGGTGGATGAAACGAGAAAGTTACGCATGGCAAGATGGATTTTATGAGCTCCAGCTGAGGCATCTTCCAGGTACATATGATTTTTATACAGTTACGTTAATCATTTCTTTAAGATTTATTTTGTGAATGAAAACGACACGAGCAGGATTCAAACCCACGACCTCTAGATTTGTACTCAAGCACTCTACCACTGCACTGAGGGCACTCGCATCATCCCTTATTCGATTCTATAAAGCTTTCAAATTAAGGTTATTTGAACATTTCGTATTAATATTGTATACTTTTCATTTCTACACTCTTTCTTTTTATAAGAACCAGTGGAATTGGTTTGGAGCTGGCTGTTCTTTGATATTCTTCTATCTATATTCTAAATTGTTCTTACTTTTATGCTTTTGCCCGTTTTTACTATCAGTTGTGTTAATTGTTGCAATCTCCACTCTCCTGGCCCATCTAACATACCATTATGCTGCCAATCTGCTTGTTTTATATTGATTTCTCAGTTTTATTGTTATTTCTAATAAAATAAAATATGAGCAAAATAGCCAGTTTCAGCTTGTTCTCAGCTTGCTCTTAACATTTGGCCGAATTTAAGGCTCGTATTCGATTATAACTGTTCTTCTAAAAGAAAAAGACTGTAGTTTGAAACATAGTGAGCATTTACTAAGTTAGACTAACATAAGCATCTTCAAAAATGGCATTAGAAACATCATCTGCTACAAAATGAGCATGCAGGTTTGTATTGTAGAATTTATCTTGATTTGAAAAATCCTTGAATACAAATGAGCATGTTTAGTATCGGGGGCTGTTTTAATACCATCCAGAAGTGCATTCCAAACCTCAGGTCCTTAAATAAAAGCAGAAAAGCGCGAATTTTAGATGAAGTTTCCTCTCTACAAATATATTCATGCACATTTTGCAGAATGGTCCTCCTTGAGCGAGTACCTTCACAGGGAAATAAGGCGGCCCATTCATCAAACGAATTGGAAAATGTTTGTGCTCGCACTAATTTGGTGAGAGCGTTTTGGTATACCGCTTTTTTCTTAGTAATAACTAATTTGAGAAGAAGCAGGATTTGTAAAATGAATTGCAATAATTATTAGGTGTTTAAAGCGATAACGAAATCAATGCTTATTGAAGCCTCCTGAAATCAAATAAACCAATGAGAGAATGTGTTTCAAGTTTAAAGTAGAAGTATATTCATAGGAGAAACAGGTTTGTAGCTACGAGGAGTGGGATAGTTAGAGAAGGGTAAATTTATTGATGTCACTTATCTATTATATAGGATATTTTTCAGCTATCGACTGATTTAAGCCTATCTGCTTCGAATGCTAAATTCGGACATGACCCCCTAAATAAGACTTCTCCCTGACGATAGAGTGAGTTGTTGTTGTTGTGAGTTGTTTAGCCAACATCTTGAAAGGCCATTTATCCAGATGTTGGCCTCACACGGCCAAGTTTGACTTCAGTTGGGCATGCCAAACACGGGGATGATAAAGCAATGTTAGGGTAAGAGTTTGACTTTGATTGTTGGGTCCAGGGATAGCCCTAAAATATGTTGAAGCAACACCATAAAGTTTGACTGCTATAGAATTGTATTTGAAATCTCTTAAAATCATGTCTATCAACACGTAGTTTTGTGTCTTTGTACAAGTACTTCATCAAAATTGCAAAGCTTTTTGACTTCAAGCTTTCAAGAGCAAGCTCTGCTAATCCAATTCTGGTTTCGCTAACCTTCTGATTCTAGAATGTTGAGTCCCCTCACCTATTGTGGTGTACTTTGCCAGAAGCACGGCTTTGATTGGCCCTATTCATGACGTATATCATTTCTATTGAGCTTTCGAGGAAATTTTGAATATTTTGAAAACAAAATATCAAATGATCATGGAAAACATTTATACACGTTTTGGATATCTAAAACCAAGGACCAATACCGTGTAAGCGCGGTTCTTGATGCAATCGTCCTTTCAAGTTTTTGGGCTTAAAAATATAAATACAAATGTTCATAACAATGTCTCAAACAGTTTTTCCCCACCCATGTTAACACATGGTCGGGCCTAAGCGAAAAATCGCGAAACGTTTTTACACGTGATCAGGACTTTAACGTGTTGATAAAAGACAAAAACAGCAACAGCAACATCTATTACGCATCCAGCTCATTTCAGTAGCCGCACATGCGCAGACACATGCAGACAATCTAGCATCAATGCATGAATTATTCACGACATGCAATTGTGCAAAATGCACGAAATTGTTTTCTTAATTCTAAAAGTCTACATTTCACAGCTTTCTGGCTACTAAAACTGAAGAAAATAAACCAAAACATGGGATAAACTCAGATTACGCATCACAAAAGGATAGGGAAAAGTTTTGGGATTTTGAAAAATTCAATGCGCTATTTGAAAAGATCCCTTGATAACTTTTCATATCAATCGTGACTAATGCATAGTCTTTGCACTTTCTCAGTACACTTTTTTCAGTAAGCAATTGGACTTTGAACCCACACCCTGCATCACATTTTGCTAAATAACAGACTATGTACCTACCCTACCTTGAGAATCTGTTCATTGTTATGTTGCCGGCTAGAGGAAGGTATAAAGGAAGCCCAGGGAGTCATTTTGTGCTTTTTTACAGAAACATACCCTTAATCCGGGGTTTGTTTCATATTGGCTTGTTGCTTGTTGAAAATAAGAGCAACAATTGCTGAAACTTGTCATTCAAATCTCGATCTAGATGTACACATTAACTGCGAGGTCGTGGGAAGGTGTCGCATTCACGCTAGCTGTTTAGTAGTTATTTGGTATGTTGTTGGTTATTTTGTAACGTCATTCGTCATTATTTAGCTTAATGTCATACACATTTGTTCTATTTATGTTTTCCTGTTATTCTTAACTGTGATTGGTTCTCTGCTTTATTACGTCAATATACCTTAGGACCCATGTCGTATGTTTGTACTTCTTACACTGAAGGTCACTGGTACTTGATAGCTGTTGTATTTCCCAAATCTCTTTTGCTGACAACCCGTTAGAATTTGTAAAAAGTTATGCTGTTTCATATATAACCTTTATGGCTCTTCAAGATCGAGTTTTTTCTTGACGGTTAAGCCTGCCATATCATTTACTCGACCTTTATGTTGTTTTGCTGTCTGCAGCTTGGGTCTAAGACACTAAATTTTTCAAAAGTGAAGTTCTTAGAGTTGTTTATTCTGTGCACAGGCTGGCCATCTGATACTCAGTAATAGTTACTTGGGCCTAAATGAATGGACATTTACAAGCTTTTGTATCCAATACGGTGTATTTTGAGATAAATATGGAAGGAAAATAACTAATAACCTTACATATCGACGTTCTTGATCGCAAAATTCTCTTTTGCTGACTGCAACAGCATAATAAAAACTTATCAATAATAGGGACCTGGACCAAAGTGCGCAAGGTTGTGTGAGACGGGAAGCAGGGGACTGGCAACCTTTACAACATAAGGAACAAAAAGCAAATAATCAAGTAAAAGGGTGCCCAATATGACCAGAGCCAATTGGATGTTCAAGCGATTGAACGTAGCTTTATTCTTATGCACTACGTCACAGAAACGAAGCCCCAGTCCTAAGATTTTTCCAAATTTTCTCAATTTTCTAGTATTTCCCAAGCATCTCTCTATTTTCGTAATCACTAACAAGGTATTATAAGATGGTGATGCACGCCAAAATGGATAGGTTTAAGTCTCGTAAAACAAGAGCAGATGATAAACTAAAATAAAGTGTAAGAAACGTTTTGTGCTGAACTATCTCTAGGTACCTTAGAAAAAAATGAATGTACAGCACAATGATGGGCACTGGAATTACTTGTGAAATGCGTGCATTGAATTGAATTGTTGAGCTGACAGCACCAAGCGAAGGGACTTGAGCAACACATCTAGCTGTAGCAACAGCTGTTCAAGCTAATAAGCAATTTATATGGAGGATTTGCTCAAGAGATATACAATATTTAACTAAGAGAACATCTTAAACACCAAATCTCCAGAAGATTAAAAATCATTCGCATCCACCTGTTTATTTCTGATGTTTTAAGCAAACGTGTATTTTATACATGTCGAAATTAGAGACAAAAGGCTTACATATATTTAGGTCATTAGCCGAAGTGGGCATAAAGTCTTGATTATGTCGAATTGCCAGCTAATATTTGATAGTTATTCATCTATGCATCCAGTTGCACCCCCTTGTATTCTGTATATTCTGACAGCCGTACATCATGATTCTGCAGTGTTGTGATGTATAGTGAAATGGGGATGCGAAGTAGTACATTGTTGTATAGTAGTAAGAGGGTGTTCAGTAGTGTTTGAGACTCTGATTACTGCGGGGGCTATGTCTGTCAGAAGTGTAGAGGGAGCCTCCGCACCTCCCATAATATCCCTCCACTCTACTTAGGGATAATCCCCATACTTCTGTACAGCCCTCTACACAATACTTTAAACTCAACACTACTGCATACACATTGAAGGAGACTGATGAGATTTTTTGAGGAGTTTTCATCAAAACAATTGTATTTTCTGGAAGAGTATAATAAGTTTTCAGGAGCAACACAACGAACAAACAGACCTAAACCGTGATGGCTATATGCCTGGGTTTGCTTGATGTAGCCTGGCTAGTAACCAGGAATGTATAGACCTGGTGGGGTGCAAGTACCCCGCGATATTCTTCATATAACACGCATATTGCTACTTTACGCCTAAATACTTTATTGAACATAAGCTCTTTGGGACTCATGAGACGGGGGTAAGCCAAGTTAACTGTTGCAATTTCTATACCAATAAACTTAATTGGATGTGAGGAAACAGGTTATGGATATGGAATTGTTAAGAATACATCTCGCAGTATGATTTTTGCACATTCGACTCGTCTCACTTCGGGATGTCCGTTTGTTCAGTTGCGTAAAGAATCGATTCTTGAGATTCAGCTGAAGAAACTAATTTAGGTGCACGAAACGACTTCTTATAAAGGTGGGTATTAACCTTACATGCATTGACATTGGTCAGGATACATAAGCATACACTGAGAAAATCGTTGTACAGAAAGGCACGAAGACCGCACAAATATCAAACGCAGGCAAGGTAGGAAGACAAACTTTTCATAGCTGAATGTTTGTAAGTAGCCAAGGAGTCTGCTTTCCATGATGACCGTTGGTTAAAGGTTAAAGGGATAGCAGAGAGTTTGGCACATCCCTGTAATAACAGGCAAATCAATTACGAGGTTTGGTCACATCAAGAGTCTAGCTATACAGTGGGCCCTTTGCGTTTCATACATTTACCAATACCTTACAATAGGCTATCTGGTGCTACCTTCAGACCTTTCAGGAAAAGGGGTAGGAAATAATTTAGCATATCCCTGTAATTGAAGGCAAAGAAGGAGAGAAATCATGAGGTGTGGCCGCATCAAGAGGCAGGACCAGGTTCGCATTGATTCGTCTTGCTATTCAGTAGGCGTTTCGCGTTCTGTGGATAAACCAATACTTCACGATAAAGTAAGCGTATTTTCCTATCAAAATCAACATCCAAGGTCTGTAGACGTTAGACACTACAGAGGATATCAAATTAGCCAATATCCCACCCGTATTCGTGTTTGTCTGACTGCGTGGATGGCAGATGGTTTGAGGTTTCAGAATAGAAATTGATCTCCATAATACCGGGTTTTAACCTCTAAACCCCCTTTTAATCAAAATACCGACTTCTATAGGGATGGAATGAATTTCGACAGCACAGATGGTAATTGGTCTGAATATTAAACCCAAACCTTTCCAAAATGAGCCTGGACTATTTTCTAGTTAAAATACGTGGCTTGGAACGAAAGGAACAATTCAAAAAGTTGTTGATGTCCAGAGTATAGCTTGAAATTAGTCAGGACGTCCAGAGTAATTCATAAATGTAAAAGTTTTGTGAATTGTACATCTCTGTGACGTGTAGGTGTCCGAAGATCGATCGAGAGATCACTTAGTGGAAAGAATGATTCCAGGTAAGGGTCTTTCCAACATGGTCAAGCCTTGAATCAGAATGAAAAGCAGAGTGGATAGTAAAAGGGTATATGGTGGGTAATGGAAGGTGCGTCTTCTGTCGAAATACTCACTGCACTATAAAAAGTACCGAACACTTCAAGGGACACCAAGGCTCAATGGAAAATAAAGACTCGAAAGGGTGCATGTCAAATTATTTCTAAATCGTCTCTCTTAGATCAAACAGTTCCTATCTTGAGCAGTCCTTCTTTTCAATATACACTTCTGCACATGGAAATATCCTCGAGAGTCGAGAGTAGCACTCGTTGAGAACGGAATGAGGAACATTCTAGTATGTGATAACTGGTGTCAAACAAGACAATCGCTTAGGCCTACGTGATTCTAGTGATTCTAGTGACTACAGGGAAGAGAGCCTTAGCGTTCTGGGCATGCCCAGATACCTAATGCAATACGGGGTAGTGTATATGATGAAAAGAAGGCTAGCAATAATAGTAATAATAATAATGATATACAGTAGTCAACTTATTTGTATTTTTGCCCTTGATTTGAATTTTATCTACTAGATGTAATGTAATTATCTGTATTTACACACTTTTCTGTATCTATCTAACTTATCTGCATCTGCCTAACTGTATCTTTACATACTTGAAGTTTCTTTAAACAATTATTTCATTTCAATTTACAACTGGAACTTAGAAATAACGGGTTGGCTATATTAACGGGGTCTTTTTATAAGATTATGTATGTTTTGGACACAAAAAATGGTTTTAGTGACGGAGTGGCCGTATTGACAGTGTGGCCGTAAGGTGGGCTTCCACTGCTACTGTATTCCTAAAGTTATGTTTAAATTCATAAAAGTTTAGGTATAACTGTAATGTTCTTTCATCACAGTACTGCAGAAGTAGTAGCAGAGTCGTGCGAGACTACCATGAAAGCAGCAACTCAATTCATTTGACAAAGTAATGACAGAGAATTTGTTTTAAAAATGGTAGTGCGAGATGATACAGTGAAAGCGTGCTATTGTTATAGCTTAGCAAGTTATAGAAGGCTATGAAGCAGAACTAACGGTCACACGTCGATAGCTTCATCGTTGGACAGATAGCCCACCCCAACCCACCCATGGTTCGTACTTATGTCATGCAGCAATCATGCTTTTTGCATTGATTTAAAGTATGAATCTGTAATATGATAGTTTTTAGAATATGTCTGAACAACAATCTACTTAACTGTATCAATACATACTAGAAAGTTCTTAAAAACATTCTTGGATTTTCCAACTGGAACTTAAAACAACAGGTTGACTATATTCAAGGGGTTCATTTCATGAGGTTATGTATGTTTCGGACAAAAAAAATGGCTGTATTAATGGAGTCGTTGTAAAGTGGGCTTTCAGTGCTATTGTGTTCTTAAACTTATGTTATGATCTATGAAAGTTTAGTTTTAACTGTAATGTTTTTCCACCACAACACTGCCAGCAGAGTCGTGCAGATCTACTTCAAAAACAGCGATTATCCCATACAGTTGTGATGACAGGGACACCGTGTTTGGCGGGGGACTTGACCATAAATTAATATTAGTAAAACGAGTTTTTAAGCTTTGAGATCCTTAGTAATCATAATACCGACTTCTATAGGGATGAAGTTCAGTTCGCAACAGATGTCAATATGTAGCACGATGAATATTGAATTTCGCAATTTCAGAATGAGCCAATACGGCTTCGGGGCTGAAATGCGAGGCTTGTATCGAAAGGCGAAACAATACGACTTATAATAAGGCTTGCAGTAAGCTGAGAGACTCAGAAAAATTCAAAGATCTAAAGATACGGCCTCTAAACCTCTATAAAAAACCACCTCAATCTAAAGACAGACACTTGTTGCTGCAGTTTCTTCAATAGCATGAGGCAAATGCTGTATGATCGTGCTCTATAAAACGAATTCTTGTTAAAGTTTTGAATTTATCATTTTCTTTTAAGGAGGTGACCCGGAGTTAGAAATAGAGATCACTACAAAGAAAGAATTTCAATGAGCTAGTTATTCTGTGAGGTAAGGGTAAGAAAGTTTTATTTTTTCAAGTTTATGAACCCGTTCATCGCCATAACAAAAAAACTATTTTTAGCTTCGCATTTTTGTGAAAGTTTGACTCCTCGCTGCGTCAACTTACTCTCACTCGTAGTTTGAATTTTCAACTGTCAACTGTCAAACGTTGACTTATTAATCAAGTGCGTGCGGTTTCACTGAATCCCTGGTACCAGCAGAGAGTAGAAGCAACGAGATGATACAGATAGAGATACTCGAACTCTTGCTCGGATTTGTTTTAAGGAAAATTGAAAGTTGCACAATTTTCTCGTCTAGAAGTTTTTTGGAGAAGAAAAGCTAAAGCGTAGCTACTATATTTTCTTTGGAAAGTCAGTCACATATCGGTATTTAGAAACTTCATTCCATGTTCATAATGAATAATGGCTCGTATCAGAACTGATGAGACCTAAGGCAGGATAGAAATCAACAATTCCATATCAGGAGTTTTTCTTGCATAATTCGTCGTCGGGTACCGTTCGGCATCGAATGTGAAACAAGGACGTGTAACAATAGGTTTTTTAAACAGCGTCTATTAAAAAGCTATTGCATATCAATAGGGAGCCTGCCTTTCTAACCAGGGTTGCACTTCTCATTAATAATCCCCTCCACATCACCCCGGCAATACATTGACAAATGTTTAAATAATTTTTAGGAAATAAAACGTTGCATGATTGGAGATATCCTTCAGAATGAATCCGAACACAAGCACACTGCTGCACAACCAAACGAACACCACTGGAAGCAAACCAGACGATAGCAGCAGTCCTGAACACGATGAAGAGATCTTTTTCGTTTGCCTCGTACTGGGAATACTGGTAGTATTAGAAAACTCTTTGGTATGCCTCGCTTTCATTTTAAACCAAAAGCTAAGGAAGAAGCAAGCAAACATCCTCGTCTGCAGTCAGGCGTGCGCTGATTTGTTCAACGGTCTGGTCTTCATCCCGGTGGAGATGTATGAACGATACAAGCGTCGGCAACTGCTCGTTCCATACCTAATTGCGTATGTGTTGTTCGTGTCACTCTTCAATCTGTTCAGTCTTGCGTTCGATCGTTATCTCGCCGTGATCAAGCCCCTGATGCACCACCTGGCCATGGATGTGAGTCGAACCAAGAAGATACTGCTGCTCAATTGGATACTTCCACTGCTGATCTCGTGTCTGCCACTATGCTGGAGCAGCAGCTCCCCACAGATAGTTGTGATAGCCTGGCGTGTGTATAAGGGCGTCGCTTGGCTGTTCATGTTCTGCCTCTGCGTAATCATGATAATCATGTATTACCTCGTCTACAAGACCGCCGCTAGAAAGATTCGCATACGGAAGAAGAAAATGGCCACGACCGATCAAGAACCGGAGAACAGGATCAAGACGACCAAGACGGAGCTGCAGATTGCCCATCTTTTCGGCCTGCTGTTGTTTTTCTTCATACTAGCCTACCTCCCAATACTGTACATGAACCTGATGGACCTACTGGAACTCGATCAACTGATCTACCCCATCATGGAGAAGCTGTCGTTGTATTCGCTCATCATCAACTCTGCAGTCAACCCTGTCTTGTGCCTGCTCCTGAAGAAAGACTACCAGCTGGTCATCAAACGATGGATCTGTTTGGAATGCACTGATGAAAACCGAGGAGAAAGCTTGTACTCGCAGGCTTCCTATAAAACAGTCGTGGAACACCCTGAGGCCAAAGAGAGTGACTCCTTGAATAGGAGGCGTAGCACCAACCATGGCCACTCCTTCAGAAGACTGGATCACAGAACGAGAAGCCATAATGCCCAAAGCCGTTACTCTGGCTCCTTCCTCCAGCAAAGCAAAACCGAGATGAGGGCAAAGCAAGGAGGCAACCTCATGAAGCTAGATATGCGTGACAAATCAAGAAGCATCGAATTGATGCCGTGGAGTCAAGAAGCGTCAAAGTCGAATTCGACACCAATGGAGTCCGAGCTGTTTTCCAACTGTACCAGTGTGACAACGAGTAGCACGGAGGAAATTGAGGTGATTGCAGAGATTGGTCGATCGACAGGGAAATCACACATCAGATGTATCCGAACACACCCATTCAATGAGTCGGACGAAAAAGCCACAACAACAACAAGCAACAGCATCAACAACAACAGCAACATTTCACGAAGACACACATTCCAGTGCCACGTGCAATCAGGAAAACACGCATGCAAAGCAGATGACTCGGATATAGCAAAGATTTGTTTTGGACACAGCTTACCCACAGCATGCACAGCCCTACTTTTCGAAGATGGATGTTCCTTCTCAAAGCACAGCTACAACCCGTCAGAGAAGTCATCCGTAATCACCAGTGACTGTCAGAGGCTGCTGCCGTACGTAGATAGCGAGGACAAGGCAGGATGCAATGGAAAGCTAGGAGGAGACCAGGCAGGAGCATCAACGTCTTTGACGCTTGACTTGGTTTGACATGAAAGTCTTTCAAATTGGTAATTCTAAGAAAACGTTGGGTTGGATTTTAAGCAAATCTGCAAACTTTTACCATGTAATCGGTAGCTGGATGGGTATCAGAGTTTTATTATTAGATAGCTGGATGGGTATCAGACTATTATTATTAGATAGCTGGATGGGTATCAGAGTTTTATCATTAGATAGCTGGATGGGTATCAGAGTTTTATCATTAGATAGCTGGATGGGTATCAGAGTTTTATCATTAGATAGCTGGATGGGTATCAGAGTTTTATCATTAGATAGCTGGATGGGTATCAGAGTTTTATCATTAGATAGCTGGATGGGTATCAGAGTTTTATCATTAGATAGCTGGATGGGTATCAGAGTTTTATTATTAGATAGCTGGATGGGTATCAGAGTTTTATCATTAGATAGCTGGATTGGTATCAGAGTTTTATCATTAGATAGCTGGATGGGTATCAGAGTTTTATTATTAGATAGCTGGATGGGTATCAGAGTTTTATTATTAGATAGCTGGATGGGTATCAGAGTTTTATCATTAGATAGCTGGATGGGTATCAGAGTTTTATCATTAGATAGCTGGATGGGTATCAGAGTTTTATTATTAGATAGCTGGATGGGTATCAGAGTTTTATCATTAGATAGCTGGATGGGTATCAGAGTTTTATCATTAGATAGCTGGATGGCTATCAACGTATCATTTAGTTAGTCAGATGGGTTCAAAAGAGTTCTCTGCTCAGATATAACGGAATCTTGTTCAAATCTGGCCATAAAATATTTTGAATAAGAACGTACACACCATATATTCGAGGATATTGTACAGAAGATTCAAAAGGAATGAGACAGCGCAAAAGCCCCTTGCGTTTGCAGGAGTAGCAATAATTAGCATGCCAGTGAGCCTATATTTACAGGAAATCTCAACAGCCGAAGTTTTAAAACTTATGGGGACCTTGCAACTGACTTCCAAAAGACGTTTTAAGATCTGAACAAACTTCTCGGTAGACATATGCTGCGTCACTTTATGGCAGAAACTTTTGTTGCTTTTCATGATTAGCAAAGTGCTCACAGAGCTAGCAATAGGCTAGAAACTTTGAAATAGAAATGGCAGGAAAATAATCGAAGAAAGGTTTATTATGGTTTTCATTGCTGTTCGATTACAATTGTGAGTGGGTTATTTGTTCACTTTCACTCCTTCAGCATTGCACGGCATTGATTTACATAAATTCACAAGAAGTCGTTGCCTAATTCTTAGTTGAGTTGGATGTCCAAAACGTCTAGTTCTCCACGCCTAACCAACATATCTTACCACATCATATTATTTCCTTAAATTCAAGAATTTTCCAATTCAAACAGAATTTCTAGATCCCTATGTCATTTTAAACAAATCATCAGAATGACTTTCCAAATCTTACTTCTTAACAAGTTGACAAAATGTAGTAATCTTATCATGTATTGTATATTCTTATTCAAGGGTATATATTGTAATGTTTCGAAATCTAATATATGTATATGGTAATCAATTACGAATTATGGTAGTATTAAGCGTTTAAGCTTAAGCGATTGATAACACGAAAGATAAGTTTCCAAACGATTTGGTCATGAGAATATTAGAGATTTAGCTGATGATCAAAAGTGGACGCTCTCAGGGCATAAATTGGGAGTATTAGCTACGGTGTGGCTAACTAATGAATGCGTTTATCGTTGTTGCAGTATGTTTAGCTTTAAAACTGGAATATTTACGGGAGAAAACATATGAATTTGTTTTTCATTTCTCAAATAATCTACTTCTTCTGTAAGAGAGACAATATTAGGCCGATGATCGATAACAATCATTCAAAATGACATTATCAAAGGATCATTGAAGAAAATTCTGAACATAAAATCATCTCCACGAAAAGCCTTGAGATTAGAATGAAGAAAACAGGGTAGAATACCCTTTTGTTGGAGAATAAGCAGAAGCAGAAGAAAGTGCCTTGATTGACTGCAGCTCTACTTTTTATTCTGGTAAAAGAACACGAGTTACCTTTCCCAAAAACTGTCAGTGATGGATCAAAAATTAGCCAAATCACCAGAAAAAATAACCCCAATCGCAAAAGTCTACCAAAATCCATCACCTATTTAATTTCTAGAATATACCATTAAGGAGATGAAGCTGGTCTACATTCTTGGATCGCACTTATACTGTAAGTTGTGCATTTTGTCCTGGAGTGGGCAGCGACGCAGCTACTGCTCTGAAAGGGGGAGCCCTTGACCATTCTCAGCATTCACTTTTGGATATCGTCCTATAAAAAGTGATCACTACACACAATATGCAAGGAAATTTCTTCAAAGGGGGAGGACACCGCGGCATCCCCAGCTCCCCCTCTGGCCGCCTGCCTGGGTGTGGATGATTTGGTGCTGGTGTGGGTAATTTTTGCTAATTTAGATATTTTTTGGCACCCAGATGATTTTTGGCTAAATTTCTGAATAATTTGGCTGATTGTGGATGTTTTGATGATTTGGCTGATTTTTTTGGACGATTTGACTGATTATCGATGATTTGGCTGATCTTTAATGATTGGCTGATTTCGTATCATTCACAACCATTTTCCACGAGAGATATCTTCGAATCAGCAATGCCAATACCTACGCCTGCATGAAATCAAAATAAAGATGAACATGGGATAGGATGACAAATTACTTACCGGTTCTTCTGAAGTCGGCACAAAGTTTCAGCCTCTTTCTGACACTGCTCTCAGAGTGTTTTGGGAATGCTCGTCTAATGTCCTCCATTTTTATTCTTCGCGGATTGGACGAGCTTTTCCAAAATAATCGGTAGATGAATATCTGCAAATAACATGTGAATTTAGAGACTCAGCTTAAGAGAGACGCAAGGATTTAGAAACACTTTTTGACATATTTCAGCTGTGTAGAAACATTTAGCAGATATCGCTTCACATTTAAACATCTTGAAGGTTTTCTCAAAGAAATTTGCATCGAAAACAACAACCAGAATTGGTTCTCTCTTCCTTTCCATGCCAGACAAAATAGCATCATAGCTCATCAAACCATTCTATACAATACCTTTGATACCATCCAATTTCATACCATAACATGATGCCATGATATACCATTACATACAGTAAGAAACCATATTTCAGAAATTTTAGGCCATTTTTCCTTCAAAGAACCAAAACAATAGGAATCAGTCTGAAAAACCTTTTCTTAAATACAGGGCCCACCAATCAATCATAATATACGATACAATAACATATCATACCATATCGTACTATGTCTACCATACCGTATCATTTTTGCCCCAGTGGCCCAAGTCAAAATGGGGCCCTTCCAGTAATTTTTTTTAAGATGTTCTTTTTCCGAGCTCAAAAGTTTTTGAAAAGAAAAATGATTTATAATGACTTGTGGAGCCGGAAAATACTTTATTCGACAGGCAGTAGTATGAGCCTTAATCTTACTGTAAAACTTTGGGGGCCTCTTTTCATCTTTTCCCCACTAGTGGAATAGCCTTAAAAATCTCATGTTTTGTACCATACCATACCAATCATATCATACCGTACCATTTACTATACCACAAAAGCCTTCAAAGTTTTTTTATATTTTGAATATCATCTCTAAAAACTTAAAGTTTACAACGTTTCTAATTTTTCTAATTTTTCTAGCTATTCATACCATGTATAATGAAATAGAATAAGGCCAAATTACCTGGAGAAAGTCTCTCATGTGATTATTGGCTTTCTTTGAGTTTGGGCCAGGAACTTCGTATTTTGGGCATATCTGACCAAGCGTGAAGATTGTGTTTACGAAACGGACGTAATAACTAAAAATCAAGAAAAGAATAATTGAGAAACTTCAACCAATGACGCTGACAGAATAGTTAGCACCTACTATAGGACGTTCTTCAATGAACAAGCATGCATGATTCAACTGCAATACATTAATTGAGAACTACCGATTGAAGATAAAATTCAGTTGCTAGGCTAAAATTCTGTTGGTAGGGTACAATCCCATTCACGAAACTTGCATCAGGAGTATTCTTGTTAATTTTGGATCAAGGTAATTAATGGGAAGAGCCTTAAATCAAAGGGAAAAAAGGCTGTAATGACGAGGTAGCTGTATGTTGGGGTTCCACATAATCGTTTTTTACCACAGATTTGAGCTTGAATAAAAATTCAAAAAGAGCGCAGATATGCAATCATCAGATTCAACGAGAGATTCAACCCACTCAACTTGTTTGCAGAAATGTTGGGCAGTTTCAGTAGCGTGGGGGGTTATCTACTAGAAATGTGGGGGAAATTTAGTAATGTGTATAGATATCAAGATTTGTGCAGGGGTCCCATCACACTACTGAACACTACCCAAGCTACAAAGATATCCCTCTACACAACTGAATATCCCCAAATTCTTATATAATCCAAAAACTATAAAAAATCATCTCCCATTCTACTCAACCCCCCCGCTCCATTACGACACACATTATATTTGACTGAAATTATCGCAAAAAGTCATAATTAGTTTTGTGGGGAAGGCCTAAGTCTACTACTGTTTGCAGCAAATGAGAACAAAATGTTTCTGCCAATCAAGTCTAGAGACAGAGAAAACCTAAACCTGCATGGGAAGTGCGTGTGATTGAAATAAGTAAATTACTCACTTTTCATTCGACCGAATAATGAGGAAATCTGTTGGCTTCATGCGGTGAGGATACGCGGGTGCTCTGTACATATTGTTCTCCAAGGCCTGCACAGTGATCGCAAAATGAATAAAATTAAATATCCACAGAAGTGCGGAAAGCAAAGAAAGTGATACAAACGTCAAAAGGTTCTAGGTTAAGTGGTAAAATATAATTGAAGTAATAAGATCACATTGTTATTGAAGACGCAAATTTCGCATCCAGGAGGAAAATTTTCCTTGTGAATATTTTCAAAGTAATTTCTTCCTAATTAAAACTCAACTTTGTTTCTACAGCGAATAATGTCTTAATTTTCTCGCCCTTGCCACAAAATTTCCAATTACAAGCGATGTGTAAAGTTAGAAAAATGCTGGTAGAAATCAGTCACCCAGATAAATTGTGCGCGATGAGGATTTTTGAGTGACAAATTGTGATAAAATGCGTGACAAATTGTGTGTGACAGTCCAAACAAGACTCAAAATCACTCAAGAAATGACGAATAATGGAAATCATCCAGGAACCAAACAATAAAAATCGTCAAAACTTTTATCATATTAACTGGATCTGAGTATGTTTAAAATTCTATTTCTTTACGATTGTAAAATTTTAATTAAAGATAAAAGAGGAAAGGAAAAATAACTTTAACGCAATTTTTTCCGAATTTCAAAAAAATGGAGTTGAAGTGAAATAATCTGACAACCACTAACCTGTAAAGTTTGACCGGGTGCAAGTTGCCCAAGGAAAGGAGAGTTGTGAACATAAACTGTCTCGCCATAATCAAGCTGAGGAGAGCCAGAGTCTTTTCCGTGTTTCTGAAAAGAATCACATATCATGATTGACAAGTCAAGGAATGTGGAATGGAATTTGAATTCAGGTACCTTTCCATAAAGATGAGTTTTGACAAAAGGTGCATCAAAACAGTGCAATATTGTTTCCCAATAATTTGCCACGTAAATTCATAAATCTTGTTCTTTCTGTTTTAATAGTTTTTGATCGAATAGAAAAAGAATGAGAAGTTCGGTACCGATCAACGGATGTATTTACTAAACAAAAGTGGTGGTGTTTGTTGGACAATCAAAGCAAAATAACTTACTCTTCTATAGTAGTTTCTGACTCTGTTGTTCATCCCAACCTGTGGAAGAAGAGGGGGCCATTCCTCACAATACTCAGCTAATATCAGCTCGCCGTCCATGCCAGTGAGGTCCTCTGCTTTTCGCATGAAAAACATTTCTCCACCGCCGAACGCTTGGCGCTCTTTTTCTCGCTCCTAAAATTAAATCATCAATACAAAGCATATAATTAATGCGATAAACATTTTTGTATAGCTTTTATGCCATATACATAAGTTATTATAGAATCTATAAAGACAGGCAAAGATATAAAAAGACCGCCATGGAAGACGGAATGAGGGGATAAACTTCTGGTTCATTGCAGGCGCCCTAAGCAATATAAAGTTTCTGAATGGTATCATTTTGGTTGCAATGCTTATTTTGGTTACTTTGGTTTGGTTACTGGCAATGGTTTGGTTCTGGGTTATTTTAAATAGTAGACTACCAAACACTGACTTTGGTCCTCTTTTATCCAATCTGAACCCCGGCTGATAACAAATAAATGTACTGATCTGACCTTTGCTTTTTTCTTGATACTTTTCATCAGACAGTGGACGACACGGAGACCAGGTTTTCCTGATTGTGAAGTCTTCTTCCTCGTCAGCTGAGGTCTGTGAAAGTGTCTCAAATCATTGGGTGATAAGTACGTCGGGAAAAAAGGCCGCTGCAGTTCTAATGCTGGCGTTGAATGCTGAGAAAAACAAAGGCCAATTTATTGTGACAAGTCATGATTGTTTTGACCAATGTAGCAAAGGTATCAATTTGGCAAAAACAGCTTACCTTCAGGAAATTAATTTTTTGGAGAAACTTTCCTAGATTGTTATAACTTATAATATTTGCGATAATAACACGATGCAGACGGTCTGGCAAGTAGTCTGTCTCTGACAAGACTAGTCTGTCTGACAAGTGTAAAAGCACGAAACTCAGAGTGACAGAAGGACATGGCTGTCTTAAATGTATTCATTCTACCTGATAATAACATGATGTATCTAAAATGGGTAGTCTACATTATTTTAACTACAATAACACGATAATAACACGATGCAGACGGTCTGGCAAGTAGTCTGTCTCTGACAAGACTAGTCTGTCTGACAAGTGTAAAAGCACGAAACTCAGAGTGACAGAAGGACATGGCTGTCTTAAATGTATTCATTCTACCTGATAATAACATGATGTAACTAAAATGGGTAGTCTACATTATTTTACCTACTAAGGGGATAAATTCTTTACAGAAGAGCTCACTATATATTCTTTATGATAAGTTGTAGGTAAACTGTAGCAAATGGGGTATACACTGCTTACTTTTGCTGATTCAGTCCCTTTAAGTATTGGAGCACGCATAAATAAAATTATACCACTGAATTTGGAATTTGCTACCCCTTAGAAAAAAACTTTGGCATACAAACCTGGATGGTAAGACTACTCAGGTCTATTTGAAGAGGATTTTCAATAAGGTCTAGAACGCAAAAAGGAAACATGATATTGAAATAGTTAATCCTGAAAACTTTAGACTAGAAAATCTAGATTCGGAATACCTTATTACATGAAATTAAGGGTGTGATAAAATTAAGGAATTAGAAATTAAGGAAAATTAAATTAAGGAATATTTTCAATGAAATTGAGTTTCAGTGACATTAATTAAGGAATTTTTTCAATGAAATTGAGTTTCACTGACATTAATTAAGGAATTTTTGTTTTTGAAGATTGGTGACACAGAGGCTTTCTTTTGAAAATATTGCATTCGGAATGAAATTAGCCTCATATTTAGCCCATCATGCGTCCTGCATGAGTACATTCTTTATAAGCAAACTAATTGGCACATGATGCGGAAGAAAAATGTATTTGCAGATGTATTTCAAAACACAATAATAGAGACTTGACGAAAAGTATCTTGTGCAACGGATTTCACAAATCGAACAGAAAATTTATGTTCTTAAAAACTGGAACAAAAGGGTTCAATGAAGAGGTCATCGACAATAGTTAATCATTATGCGCATGGGTTCAGGGAAAAAATCTCTCCTTCAAGCGCTTTCTGTACTGCGTTAATTAGTAAATTAGTCTACTTCTTCATTACGAAAACTCTTTTTGCCTTCACACTTTTTCCTATATGCAATGTATAAAAACACAAAAATTAAGGAATCGTAAATTAAGGGGTAACAGAAATTAAGGAATAACAAATTAAGGATATGCAAAAATTAAGGTTGGTTCTTTTTAAGGAATTCTTATAAGAGCATTCCTTAATTAAGTCAAACCCTTAACTTCATGTAATAAGGTAATCTAAGAATAAGTAAACACATCTTCAAAAACATAAAAGAATTGTATAACGTAACGTATAACAACACAAATTTTTGAAGAACAAACTTCACATTTTCTTCGTCCATTTTATTCAAAAATAGAAACAACACCCTTCTGCGCAGACTCGTCCAGCTATACATGAAGTTAACTAGAATTGTTTTACTTATTTTTTGTGAGTATGAGAGAGTTTGATGACTGATTCTTGTAGATCTTTTGGCGGCCTTTAGTTAGGTGAAATTGGTTGCTAACATGTTTTGATGATCTTACAAAAAAGCAGAAACTGTAAAGATAATTGAAATCAGATGTTAAATATGAACACTAAGAAAATAAGCATAACAATTGATCTTACCTTGTTTCGGCATATAGTATTCATCGTTTGATAAGTTAAACATGTCTTTGGGAGGGCCATTTCGAACACGTAACTTGAAAGAAGGAGAGAGAGAGAGAGCTAAGAAATGAATTTAACGTGACTTTAATTTCAGGAGATTTAGAAGAATAGAATCAAAACTTCCTCACTCTTAGGTTGTGGTACCTGATTCAGAAACCGCTTTGGGTTGTTCTAAAACATGGCAGCTTTTCATTCTCAGAGGATCTTACAAACTTGCCAAATTCAAGGGATTTGATGAAAAAGTGCGTGGATGAACTTTCCTTAAAAGTAGGTATTTTATAATGAAGTGAAATGTCTTGCTTTTATTCTTCTTCTAGTTAAAAGAGGCACCCTTTCTTAGCTTCTCTACCTCTGCATTGATTAGTTCTTGAAGGGAATTCACAAGACTGACACGTGCCAAGGTAAAAATATATTTTGTATTCAACAACTTTGGAGCCTGCAGTTTTGTTGTGTAGCGAAGAAGACTATCGAGGCTTACTGTATGAGCGTCTCTCTAACCTTTTCATGACCGCCTTTCCATATTGCTATGTCTGTGTAGTTTAAGGATAAGCTGTGTTCTTTATTTCATTCAACTTGCCACATTTTTCAAAATGAATTAGTTGAAAGGAGATAGAATAAACAAGGATATTCATATTTTCATATCAAATTATATCAGAATCTTGTTTCCTACCTCCTTTTCTTCGTCTGATTTCTGCTTATTTCCAATTTTGGATTTGGCTTTGCTATCCTAAAAATACAGAAGTTGACAAACTTCATATTAAAACTTTGCTAGCTCAAAATATATAGATTTTATAAAAATATTTTACAAACGATATAGATGATTAATAAAGATTTTCAGGAGTATTTCAAGGTGAAAAACCTATAGAAAAAACAAGCTCTAGCACTCTGCAACAGTAATAGAACTCTCCTTGGTAATAGCAGCATATACAAGACACAAGAGGTGTAGGCAATGACAGTCTTTGATCAGATCAGAACTTCAAGATAGAAAGAAAAAAAAAAGAAAAACTGGTTCAGTTTCATTTCCGTTCTCTTTCTTTCTTTCGACGAAAAGCTTCAAATTGCTATATTTCATATTTTTCTCGTCATCATCCTAGGGGGGACGACTTGAATTTCCAATCAAGTTTTTTATGAGAACTCAAACTTCATTTTAGAGATATCATTGAAAAGGCAAAACCAAAGATGAGTTACCTTTTTAGGGGTATTATCCTGCTCTGAACTGGCACTGTCAGGGGTTGGCTCACTCGGCATCGTAAGAATGAGGTTTTCGTCATTGGGATCCAGAGAAAACATCATCGGAGAAGGTATACGTGGCATTGCCTGGTAAAAAGCAAAATAGGCAGTAATTGCCATTAATAGGTACCTTGAATTATTCCTATAGCCACCCTGGGTTAATCTGCGAAAGGTTTCTGTGTTACACATTTTCGAACAAGACATAAAGACTGATATTTTGAATGTCCTTGATCATCTTTATCAGAAAGTTTGTCAGGCCGAAACTTTCGAGGATGAACATATGCATATGATTACAAATATGGCAGTCATTGTAACAAGCAAAGATAAGTGAGGACTTGGTAGTCAAACGAGAAAGAAGTTTTTACTTAAATATGTATCCTTCATAAGAAACAAACCTGGTCATCCCAGATGATTTTGTCTTCCCATCGTCCATACACCAGCTCCTTGTTCTCAACAGGAAAGATACTGTACCAATTAGAAACTTCGTCCGGCGGTAACTTTTTACCTACTACTATATCCACTTCACTTGAAAAGTTCTTTAGAATTGCTGCACTTGATAAGGCTTGAGCAGATGATTTGTCCGCTGAAAATTATCATTATTACTGTTGTCATTTATTTCTTCTCCAGCATACTATTAGTGTCTATAACATCATAACATTGATAGTTTGTGTCAACTAACATGAAAAGAGCAGGACTAGGGACAACAACCTCTGACTTTCTACGTCACTGATCTCACTACTTAGTTACCGAGGCACACTTCAAATCGCAACACAAAACATGTCAATCACACAAATTACACCACCACTGAATAAAAGGAGGGACGAACCATCTTACTTCATCTACAAAGTCAGAGATTGTGTCCTGCTAGAGTCATGCTACTTCAAGAAAACTATCTCGGTGATTTTCCAAATCCTAATTCTTCTCTGGCTACCATAATGGCTTACTGCATGGCTATATTGATACGTATTTGCTAACTATGGTATATTCTTATCAGAGTTTATGGAATCATTATCCGAAAATATTCTCCCAATCCTTTTAATTCGGTCACTATTTCCACTCCTCTCTCTGTTTGCCTAACTATTTCATTTCTGGGTCTAGACTCTGTCATTAGAGCTGTTAATGGTTTCACCAGGTTATTACGATCAACCCATGACTCCCAGGCCAAGATAAAACAATTTCTTGCTTGGGAATTTGGGCCCGCACAAGAGGAAGGATGTTGGTCTTAATGCGCCTTCAATAAACAGAGGATTTTCCAATTTCATGTTTAGTGACTCCGAACCTGATGTTTACTTGTTGATCTATAGAGGCCTGACCACCCCCCCCCCCCTCTCTCTCTGATACCTTCCCTACTTACCTGTTCTATAAGCGTTTGCAAGATAAGCCTGCATGGTCCTGATGTTTCCAGATGGCACCCACCCAGCTCTGCTTTGAGCAATCAGTGACTGCTTTGAAGGTTTGTACTCATCACTCGACCACACAATGTCTTCCTCCCAAGGTGCTTGAACAATCATATTGAATGATTCATCTGGGGGCATCGGAACGCTGCTGGATTCAGTCGGTTCAGGCTCTTGAGGCTCGATGGCGTCCTAAGAATATTAGAAAATCACTTATAGTTTGGTCTATAAAACCGAGTGCACAAGGTAAAATAAACAATCTTGATAAGCTCAACTATATATCAAATTTCAACTGAAACATATAAGAAACATTTTCTGGATCAATACCAAGAAGACCATCTTAGATTTGGTTCAGAATTTTGCCAACCCCTGTTTTAGAGCTAAGAACAGCTTTTTCGGAAGCTACAGAGAACAGTTGCAAAGAAGTCACATGTCACACAGGCTAGGTAACCCACCCTTTCTACCACGGACACATGTAACTGAATATCAAGGGGGCTGGACAAACTCACCTCTTCCGTTTTTAACTTGAATCCGTAGTCGAAATTTGATCCATCGTTTTTGACATCGTAATGGTCATACCAGTAAGCGGCTGGTCCGTATCTCCACTGGCAATCGATGTCATTTTTCTCATTATCCTTTCCAGCTTCCTCATTTTTCTGTCGCTTCTGGATGAGATGGGCAGGTGCGTACAGTTCAATTGGAATGTCTTCTAGCATAGCAACCTGAATATTGCAGAAAGAAAGGAACCAAATACTTTGGAAGCACCCTCAAATTATCTCTGTCATTAAACAATTCCGCAAATCTTATTTCACGCATTTTATGTAAGCGATATGCAATCCCTAGACAAAGCTAACAACTTCTTGACCACAGCAGCAAAAGATTTAGGCGGAAGCTTTTACAGTTCTATCTAAAAATTGTACTATTTTTCAATAAAGCTCACAAAAAAGAGATTCTCGGGGCCAAACTAGTTGGAGAACTATTTGTTCGTAGATTTCTGGATAAATTACAACAGCTATGGCCTAAATCTTTTGTATTTGCGATCAGACTTTAAACTTATGTCGTGAGTTTTGGTTGTTATGCATTACTAAGGAGTATCGCGAAATCCACAAACTTTTGCGGAATCATAAATTGAAATGATTTGCAATGACTTGAGAAATTATTGTAAAGGCTACCTACAGCATCATCTTTTTGACAGTCTTCTGGCCTTGGAAGAGGGGGAGTGACACAACGAAATCCCCGCTCTGAAACCTTTCCTGTACCATCGATATCAGCACTGTGTATTCGTTTCTTTTTCCTTCGTTTCTTCAAGCCCTTCCATTGGGCTGAGACATATTTCCTTGGGCCGAATAGGCGTGAAAATCGCAGAACTTTACCATGCCGGAAATCAGGAAACAGCTCTGTGACAGTATCAACATTGGCTTCCATTTTTGCTTTTCCGCCAGAAACAGCTGCAAAAATTCAAGTGAAATTGACGCAAATATTGATGATAAAATTAGTTGTAACCATTTTATATCAATAGAACAGTAAGACTATCTTCATTTGAAAACCGGGTTTAGACTGTGCAGGTTTAACAGTCGATATAACATGACAAAGTATAGTATGAAACTTGTGCTAGAATGAATGAGGCAACGTTTAATCTGTGAACCTACCCTGCGACGCAGCATCACTATCCTCTTTAGACTGCATAATCTGCTCAATAGACTTGCCATGTGACTTGCTGTGAGAAACAGTGGTAGTGGACCGGACAACATCTTTACTTTTCAAATTATCATGCACTGGCTCTTCTTCATGTGGCGGAGAGGAGGGGGAGAACATGTCAGAGATAGCCTCTCTCTCTTGCCGCTCCATTTCAGATCTGGAAGTCTCAGCTGACGGCACAACAGATGGTAATCTAATGGCATTTTCCGGTGTGCTGGCTTTCATTGACTCAGCTGAAATCCAGAAAAACAACTCAAATCACATTTTAAGGCAATGAAGTAGCATGTAATCTAAGACCTTTTTTGAATAATTGACCCTGACCGAAATTGACCCTCTAGAGCACACGTCCAAATCCGGCACCAGAAAAAAGTAAAGAAACTTGGTGGGGTCTTTCACACAATTAGGTGAAACATCAACCAGGAAACAATTGAAATTTAGTAAAACCATCAGAGATGTGAAAAATAAAAACATTAGAATTATGTCGGTAACCGCAAGACTGTCCTGCAGAAAAACATTAACCAGGCAAGGCAAGGGGACCATAGATTTTTGCATTAGAGTAACTTACAAAATAAAGGAACACTGGGAAGGTTGAGACTAGCACTCTTTTTGGGGGCCGCCTCTTCTTCCTCGTCGTAATCATCATCTAAAAATCAATTTGATGAAATGAGATATAAGATAGATTATGAATCATCACCCTACCCAGCCTCCTAACCCATGCTTATTTTTCAAAATGTTGCATGCTCCACCATATCGGATTATCTCTTTTATCATTTTCAAAATCAAATCAGTCCATCTGAGGAGCCTCAAGTCCACTACATGTCTTGCTCACAGTGGTGGCTAGTAGACCCACTAACTAGTATACCCAGCAGCCAACTCAAGTTTATCTGTTCTGCAGAAACCATCACTTTCAAAATAAATCTAAAACTCTCTGTAAAGAATCTTAGACCCCCTTTACACGAGAGAGAACTGGATCAATACAGAACGGGATCGATCCAGTTGGGGATCGATCCCAAAATATTACAAGTGTTTGCATGGGATCAATCCCAAATTATGCCGCGTTTACACAGGATTGACCCAGGCACCTTATCACTGATTCCCAGACTCCTTATTAAGACTTGGGCATGCTTAGTAAGTGCATGAATCGTCAAAAACAACCAAAACAAGATGGCTGTCAAGGCGATCGAAAGGTGCCATTATGAAACTGCCTCGATTTCCTTTTTCTGCTCGCCTCCTTTTGCATCCGTGCTAGTTTGGGATCGATCGATGCAGCCGTTTACGCGAGGCTCTGACGGGATCGATCTCAAACTGGATCGCTCTGGCAATCAATCCCAAACTAGCACAGATAGCGGATCGATCCCAAACGATCACGTGTAAACGCAAGGCCGATCCGTACCAGTTTGGGATCGCTCCCGTTCTGGATTGATCCAGTTCTCTCTCGTGTAAACGGGGTCTTATACAACCCTTCTATGGTTATGTTTTTTGGTGTTAAGGTTTAGAGTACGTTTTTTACAAAAGGCAGTGAAGATAGATTACCATCGACATCTTTGCTTGATCCTTGCGCAACCTCAAGTCCAATTCTCACAAATTTTTCATTTTCTTCTGCAAGCTCATCAATGTTGCTATAGTCAACTGCTGTATCTTCACTTCTAACATAACCTGAAAAAGTAATAAGAGCAGACAAGTTTAAGCATGCATGAAACAATAGAAGGGTATGATCGGTAGTGTGTGGCTCAAATTATGCAGAAACTTCCAACTTATTGTCGTAAAAAACAACAATAAGCAACTACAAAAAGCCTTTCGCAACCCTTTTGTGACCGCCAACACATCTTTGTGTTTTCCATGTTGTTGCTGTGACCACCAAATGTTAGTGCTTTTGAGGATTCCTTGAGAAGTCCAAGAATTTTCCATATTTGGGAGAAGGCAACAGTCTAGCTATGTTTTTAAACAATAGTTCCTGTGTTCTGCTATTCTATTGGTCAGTTATAGCAATAGGGTTCTATAGTGACTTTGACTGTAAAGCAAGTTTGAAAAGCCAACTCCCCAACGCAAAATCAAAGTCGTCATCTTGATGCACGAGATGTTCGCTACTGACTTCACAAGCAAGTTAGGTTGTATCAAAACTAATCATTCAGAAAGAAATTATAACAATTCTTGGTTGGAAAAGATAGAGCGAGAATTGTATGTATCTATTGATTCAAGAACTTCAGGCAGCTAGGCTGAATCTAAGCAAGGCTGAATCTACGCAAGGCTGAATCTAAGCGAGGTAGCATTCGACATTGGGCCTTAAAGCAAAAAAACCTTGCTGATGAAGATAAATGAAAGGAATACAAACAACATTCATGCTTAAAAGTAATGATAGCAAATTAAATGCTGCAGTGGAATTGTTTTTAAAAGAAACATGTAGAAGAGAGAGAGAAATTTTGAACAAATACATTGAATTAATTACTATACTATGTTGCAAGGATTAAACGTAGTGTTATATATATTGGGTATCCATTGACAGATGGGATCATGTAGAACAGACTCACATAAACGGTTTTCTTTTTTGCTGTGGCTATCCATACGGCACCCTTACGCTGACTTCCATCTGCTATTCATACGGGATTCATTTGAGTAAGTGTAAATCAAACAATTCATACGAATTATTCATACATAACATTTCTGACTTTTCATATGAATAAATATTGTTTCCAGAGAGCATTAACCATCCCCTCTCTAACAAGTGGATCTGTGCTCCAATGGATTCATTCTTGTTGTAAGGCTGAGCCCACTATTTAATTTCTAAGTTTTTACTCTGGTACATTGGTGGGTTAGACTTCCATCCTTTTTGGTTTATGCTTGCACAAAATGCAAATAAAAATAACACATAGAAATAGCAAATGGAAGTCAGCGTATGGGTACGGTATAAATAGCCATTACCATGATAGTTCTCTATCCTCAACAGAACTGATGCAGTTTGATTATTTTTTGAATAGATGTGATGTAGCTGATGATTCATGGTAAGAAAATAGTATTTATCTTGGAAGGTAAAAGGGAATAAAAGGTGTGAAATTTATGAATAGCAATCTCACCATCTTGGTCGACAATATTTGATGACTGCTGGTGCCTATTTTCAGAAGATATATCATCGACCAGTGAACCAAGGGCGCCAAGAGTTGCAAGTTGGCTTAGATGTTTCTTAGATTCCTATACATAAAAACAATTAATATATTAGGATTCTTAACCAAAGAATCAAAATTGATAAAATGAAGAAAAACATGAGTTGGAGAATTTCAATCTGTCTTTTGAATCAATTAGAAAAATGTTCTTAACAACACCCATACTGACCGAACAACAAAACATTTGGTTAATTCTTAAACAGACATTAGAATACTAGTGACTAGAGGCTGCTAAGCTGTAGAGGATGGGGAGGTTTATGTTACAAGGATATTTGACCCTGTAACTTAAGAGCAGTTGTAAATACAGGAGAGAAGCAAGAAAGCAAGCAGCACGTACGAGATAATAAACTGGGTAATTGTAGATATTCTAATCTCACAAAACATATATATCAGACATTATCATGATTATAATAAGAGCATCGCATAGGGTAAACCGGGGTAATTGGGGACAAAATATGCATTTTTCATTAATCATTTCTGACTGTTGACAAATTTTTAAACTATTTTGCTATTTCATATACATTTAAGGGTTGCAGTTTTTATAAGTTAAATATTTTTTTGTATTCCTTTGTTTTGTATACCTTTTTTGACGTTGAATGATTCTGTCCCAAATAACCCCAGCTGGGGTAATTTGGGACATTATCTATTTCATTGTAGAATACTAAGATATTTGTAAAACTAGCATAGAAAGAAAGAGTCTGATGCACAGATAGCAATTATCCCTTCAGGTCAATACTATGGCAACAATGTAAGCAGCCATATTTTTGAAATTTATTTACTTTGGCTCTTCAAAATCTCAGTTTTCCTTCTACCTTAAAAACTTATTTTCCTTTCCAAAAATATGTGATAACTGATAAAAAATACACAAATAGATGCATTAAAGATTGATTTCAATGATTATAGCAAAATTTGCTTGATTTAAGTGATGTCCCAAATTACCCCGGGGTGTCCCAAATTTCCCGTGTCCCAAATTACCCCGGTTTACCCTACATTAACATGATTGTGATGAGAGTCCTGTTACATTTTGCCCCCACCACCCCCATAATACCCTAAAGACAATACAGTGGCCGTGGTAACAATAATGAGCATGGTCATTTTTCAATCGAAATGTCCAAAATACTAGTTATAAATCTTCCCTTTGGATGGAGACAGCCCTGAAGAACCTTCAGTGATCAACATCAAAACCTTGAAAAACATAATATGGGCCCACCTCATCGAGAACTTCATTATCTTCCAGCTCTCCCTTCTCATCAATATTTCCAAAAAGAAATCCTGCAAGATTCAAGCCATCACCTTCGGAATCTTCTCTTGCATAATCCTCACTATCGTCATAATGGTATTCTGAATCCGCCATGTTTTTGCCCTTGCTTCTGTTGTAGGGCGAATTAGGCCTAAAAATAGTTTACCAGCACCAGATAAGATACCTGACGGTTTCTTGAAAGCTACTGGAAAGGGTGCGTTTCGAACAAAAGTTACACTTTATCTGGTATTAGGGAAGACAACTCATGTTGGTTTTTTCTGTGTTCACATCGTGGTTCGACGAGATTTTGGTACGTAGGCATTGCATTTGCAGACAATGTTGACTATGAATCCTGTCGAACTCGAATGTTGTAAAAATGTGTTTGTTAAGGCAACCATGAGTTGAATTGAATTGAATGTTGAATTGGATCGAGTTGAATATTTTGTCTTATACACTCATTTTTTATAAAAAGACCGTTTATAAGAAACCGTAGGGCTAGATTTTCAAAACTTGAGAAACTTTGGTAGGAGATTTTATGTGAACAAAAATAGGTTAGGAAACTTTCTAATTTTTCTTAACGAGACATTAGCTTCTAATGTGTTTGGTTTTGTTACTAGTTCAGTTTAGTTATATTTGATAAGATATTTTAGCTGTAGCTAGGTACAATTTGCATTTATTTTGCTGCTCTATATCCAATTCATTTTAAACACTGATGAAAATAAAGAAACATAAGCATATGAAGGACAATTATGTTGTTATGTTAAGAAACTTGCTAAGAAACTTTTCGTACAATCATTGGGATGAGAGCTAAGAAGCTCTGGTTCGAAGATTTAGCATAGTTTCTTAAAAAAAATGAGTGTATTTCATTAGATAACACGGTTAACGATCTCTTAGCTAAATTCCTAGTAGAGATAAACGAATTAAGAAACTCGCTTCTATTAATAAATTTTTGATAGACTGCTTTGGCCCTGGTTGCTCAAATACACCAAAATTTATTTTTGTTCATTTTGTAAACGCTTGTAATTTGTTTTAGTGCTAGCGGCCAAACCTGTGAAGTGTAAAGGTAGTGGGTTTTTTGCTGTAAAGAAGAACTTACAATAATAATGGCCAAAATTATCAATAAAACAGAAAATATCAAAAAAATCAACAAGCCCTGTTAGATGAGATAAATTCATAGTTCGATCTGCGTGGAGTCAGATTAAAGGAGGCATGACCCTTCTTCTTGTCATGTTCAATCCTCCCTCTCAAAACACCCTAAACCTACAGTCAAAAGATCAAAATTTTTAAAAAGGCTTTTAACCCTAACCCTAATCCTAACCCTGTAGCCAAAGAAGCCCCTGTTACCCCCGTGCATAATTAGAATGTCATCTTACCTCGCTATGGTGTCGAGTTGATTTGCGAATTGTGGTCGGTCAATTCAAAGAGAGGTCATTCGAACCGACGAGACGTGAATAGAGGAATTCCGCACAAACCACTAGTGATAGAATACTTCAATAGCCCCTGACTGCTGATCGGCCTTGTCTTGTGGACGATGTTCAAGATGTATTCTGCAACAACAGGTATTTGAATTGATTTTACCTTCCATGAGATATTACTTTCATCTTGTTATGATGGATGGGCTGGTCATTTGATTTTTGCTTTTCGGCCTGCAAACAAGCAGGCCTCAATGTTTACAAGTCTGTACAAGTTTGTCTAGAAATGTCACGCAGATCATCACCGCTTTTGAATTAAGCTGTTTAGCACAACTTTCTTAATTATTCCGTGGTTTCTTGTACAACAAAGCAAGAAGCAAGTGTAATCTCAGAATGTGATGCGTTTACAACAACAAACGAAACAGTATTAACAGTTTTCTTTGTCATTAGGTTTAGCAGAGGCCTTCCTTGTGTTTTAAAAAGCAGGAAGCCAGTTTGGCAGACTGACAGATAGGGTAGCCTTGAGTCTTATACTCAAATTTTTTGCAATCTTTTATAGGAACGAGATTTATAGATGCAACTTTTTCACAGAGTAATTTTGGAAAGGGAGTTGTTTACAGATTTATGGGCCGGTGGTATAGATGGAAAATTTGTTAGGAGGGGCAAGGACAGACTTTACGACAAATATTATTCGCTTAGATCTCTAATAAATGGACCTCTGACACAGGGATGCACATTTGAAAAATGCTTATGGTCCCAAGACTGACTTTTAGCATTCGAAACGATCAGATAGGAGAGCACAAAGTAATCCATATCTGGCTACCTCAGGCTGCAACAATGTTGCCCCCAAAGGGGACAGATTTAGCAATGATACTTCATGTCGCTTGTAAATGCACTTTCTTGTGTTTAAATTTCCTCACTGATTCTTTAATCAAAACTGTTCCAAGTGGTAATCCAACTGCTCCCCCTTATCCTTCTACTCCAACATAATTTCAATTTTAAGGCATATTTCTAAGTCTCTTAATTTCAAATCGATGTGAGCTACACTTATAATTTATGTGTGAGTTGAGTTGTATGCCAAGTCTGAAGGGAAAATTTGAAATATCGTTATGATTACACCCATACCTCAGAATAAATTTTGCTTCATTTTCTCGACATGAATAGAAATTTTATGACAAACTGGCTATTTGCATCTACAGGGGATTTTCTGCCCCTCCTGACCCTTTTCTATCTACGCCAATGTATCTGGGAGTATTCGTATACTATCCCTCGCTTCACTCACTTGTATCCGCACTCATATATCGTTTCCATAATGTTTCCCCATAGGTGAAGAAAAGGGATTTTAAGGAGAAAATTTTTGAAAAAAGTTTGAATGTGATGCTACATACCTGGGTGAGCTCAGCTATGGGCATATTGTAAAGAATGCAAGCCCACAATAAGAAGGAATCACGGACTGGGGGCTAAACAATAGAAAGAAGTATATGACTTTTTTGATGATGTAAAACGATTGTTCTGGATACTGAGTTTAGGGTGCTTTCCCCTAGTTTCCCTTTTTATTCTTAACCTTATTTGCTTCCTTATTGAATTCTTTCTATATTTTCAGACTGGTTATTTGATTTTTGCTGACTGGAATATTGTGGACATTACATGGAAGTTTTAGATGGATGCTCTAGCAGTCTATTCCCTGACATGTCTCTTTTATTTTGAGACAATTACTGGTAGAAGACCAAAAGATAAGTATGTAATTATTGCAAGAGAAATGCTCCCATAAAGATGAGAGGTATGGTTTTTTGTATCCTTCTTCTCTGTCTGGCCATAGAAGGTGGATTAGCTGAATATTTCACAGTATTAGAAGAACAGAATGCAGGCACATTTGTTGGAAATATAACCCGTCGAACCAACTCCCAATATCACTTCAGTGAGTCGAGTGAGTTTTTCAGAATCGATCCAAATCTTGCTTCAATTCATACAAAAATAAAAATTGACAGAGAGGTTTTATTGAAAGATGAGTTTCAGCTTGTTGTTTTGAGTACCGCTCCCATATATGCCACAGAGGTTACAATCAAGATTGTAGACATCAATGATCATGCTCCAACATTCAAAAATCCAACTGTTAATTTGTCAATATCAGAGTCTGTCACAATTGATACGTTGATTCCAATAGAATCTGCCAATGACCCAGATATTGGTACAAACACTATATCCAACTACTCCATTGCAAAAAGCAATTACAGTGATAAGTTTTCATTAGAGTTGATTCTCAATCTTCTTCATTTGAAAATAAGTGGGACTTTGGACAGAGAAACTAAAGATAGTTATACGCTAAACATTTCTGCTTTTGATGGAGGAAATCCGGTAAGACTGGGTCATATGATCCTGCATATTACAGTGCTGGATACCAATGATAATGCCCCACTTTTTGACCCATCAGCATTCAAATCTGATGTGTTCGAAAATGCCCCAATTGGAACTGTAATCCATGAAGCAAGAGCCACTGATGCAGACATTGGAAGAAACGGGTTTATAACTTACTCTATCGAGTTATCAAATCAAGGCTTTGCCAATGTTTTTGATATCAACTCAACTTCCGGTCAGATTACGCTCAATGGCAAACTTGATTATGAGAAAACTAAGAAATACACCCTCCATGTTATAGCCAAAGACTCTGGAAGTCCTGTGCTTGATGGAAGAGCTACTGTCACTGTTAATATAAAAGATATTAACGACAATCCCCCAAAGATATCAAATGGCAATGGTAATACAGTTAACCTGACAGAAAACAAAATTCATCAATTTTTTGCGTTTTTCACCTTAACTGACCCAGATTCTTCATCAATTACATTAATAATCACAAGTGGAAATGAAGATGACAAATTTGATCTCAACAAGTATAATTTGCCCAATCGGTTTTTTTATTTCTTGTCTTTGAAATCAAAGCTTGATAGAGAGTCAAAAAGCAAGTATACATTGAAGTTTAGGGCTTCTGATAATGGCTTTCCTCCGCTGACGACCAATTATACCCTGGTTGTGAATGTTGTTGACGTAAATGACCACCACCCGGTGTTTGAGCAGGGAAACCATTCGCCAAGTATTGCTGAAGGATGCCCGGTGGGAACATATGTTGGAACTGTTACCGCAACTGATAGTGACGTTGGATTAAACAGTAAAATCACGTATTCGATATCTGATGGTAATTCGCTCAACTGGTTTAAAATCTCTTCTTATTCCGGGCTTATAACAACAAATTCAGCTATAGACTATGATGTGATGTCTAAGCCATTCATTTTGCTAGAGATAGCTGCAAATGACAGTGGTACTCCACCCCTCCACTCGAGCATTGCTTACAATATTACTATCCTTGATAAAAATGACAATACTCCGACCTTTCCTCAGCCTGCTTATGTTGTATCGGTTAACGAGTCCACGCCCGTCAATTCTTTGTTATTAAAGCTTCGAGCCAAAGACGCAGACCATGCCGAAAACGGACAAATTAGATACATATTTTCTCAGCAATCTGCAAAAGTCCTTAAACATTTTCAAATCACCAATGCTGGAGATCTCATTTTGTTGAATGCCCTCAATTACCACACAGATCAGTTATTTGACTTTTACGTTACTGCTGAAGATGGTGGTGTCCCGTCCAGATATTCAAGAGTCAAAATAACAATTAATGTTTTAGATGTGGATAATTTTGCACCTGTTTTCCACCCCTCAGAGTATTATTTCAACTTACTTGCTGCAAACTCTAACGGTTTTATCGGAAAAATATCTGCCATTGACCTCGATTCTGGAATATTTGGAGAATCAACATATTCTATTGAAAGTGGAGATTGCTGCCGCGGCTTCTTCATTGATAGTAGAAATGGAAATTTGAACTCAACAGCCAAAATCCCAGCAGGAGTCTCTCACAAACTAGTAATTAAGGCCAGCAACCACAAACGCACTTATGCTGCTTTTGCAACTGTCTATATCTTCACACTGAATACACTGATGCAGAACCCTGCTTTTCTTAGGGATGATTATACTTTCAACATAATGGAAAACTCTGTTGGCAGCTTTGTGGGTAAAGTTCAATTGATGCCACATATGTTCAAAGAAGCTTTGATTTATTCCATAACTTCAGGGGATGACTGGAATTTTTTCAACATCACTGGAGATGGTATGATAATCACTAGAAAACTGATTGACAGGGAACGATTTGGCAGGCTCAGTATTGTCGTGACAGCTCGTACAAACACAACCATTCCGTTAATTTGTAAAACAAGAGTTACTATTCATGTTGACGATGTTAATGATAATTCACCTGAGCTAGCGAATCAAATGCTTGCATATAATTACAGTGTAAGAGAAGATGCCCCCATTGGCAGCTACGTGCTCACAGTGCTTGCATCTGATGCAGATCTCGGCAGCAATAGTGTTCTAAAATACACGATTAAACAGGGTTCTGCAGATGATATCTTCCATGTTGATCCTGGCTCCGGAAAAGTGTACCTGGTTAAAAGTATACTGAACAAAAATGTAGAAGTCTACATGTTGAATCTTGAGATATCGGATTTAGGTACACCTGCACAGGTTTTCCATACGAAAATCCCAGTCTTTGTACTCGATAATAATGATAACCACCCCAAATTCAGTGCAACTAGTTATTCTGCGAAAATCATGAGTAACCTCACGGTCAATACCATGTTTCTGCAAGTGAAGGCCTTTGATAAAGATGTGGGTCGTAATGGCAGAGTTTTGTACAGGATCAGCAATGGAAATACTGCTGATATGTTTGGGATTTTTCCAAGTGGCTGGCTCTACTTGAAACAGCTGTCTTTAGACAGGAATGTCAATTACTACTCATTATCCATTGAAGCTTATGATGGAGGTACACCAGCAAAGGTGTCTAAAGTACAAGTTTCTCTTTTTGTGGACGCGAATCACCGACAAAAGATCTTCAAGATTTCCTCATATGCAACTGCTTTTGCTGAGAATCTCCCTGCTAATAGCACTGTGGCAAGCATTTCGAAAAGCATTATCAAACTGGGCAGTGGTTTGGTTACATTCAGTCTTGTACATCCATCTCTTTATTTCACAATCGGTGCTAGTGATGGCGTGCTGAAATCAAAAATTGTCTTGGATAGAGAGAAGATAATCAAACAGTCAGGCAGTGACCAACTTATGTTTTTGATCACTGCAAAAGCAAAGACAAATGAGGGATTTTTCAATGAGTCTTGTATAGTTTCCGTGAAAATAGCTGACCTTAATGACAATAGGCCTGACTTCAAGTATTCTGTTTATATTTCGAGTGTGTTAGAAAATTCAGTGTCAGGAACGTCCATTTTGAAGATTTCTGCTTCGGACCCAGATTCCACAACAAACAATGCTACAAGGTATGAGCTGGAAGATACTTCAAGCACTCCGTTTGTTCTAGATGCTACAACCGGGGTATTGTCTATTGCTCAATCACCCACAGCAAATCTTCTCAACTATGAGTCAGTAACAAAATACAATCTGACGGCATTAGCAATAGATGTAAAGAATGCCTCGTTGTATTCAAAGTGTGATATTATTGTTTACTTCAGAGATGCCAATGACAACAAACCCCTATTTACTCCTCAAAAAACATCAATCAATGTGACAGAAGCTACGAAAGTGGGATCTACTTTATTGAGATTGACAGCTATTGACGCTGATGAGGGCTTGAACGCTTTTGTCAAGTACTCCATCGTGGAGAACTCTGGATCTTTTGATATAAACTCTAACAGCGGAGACCTATATCTTGTGAAGCAGCTTGACTTTGAAACGACTGTTTCGTATCATATGACAATAATTGCAAAGGACTCAGGAACAAATCCACTGCAGACAAGTATGCCGTTCACTGTGTATGTGTCAGATTCGAATGATAATCCACCTGTCTTCCATGCAGAGCCTTCTGTCATACACATCACAGAAAATATTGCCTTGCAAACAGCTATTGGCCATTGCTCTGCTTCAGATGCAGATTCAGGGAGGAGCAAGTTGATAAGGTAAGTTATTTACGGATGGAAGGAATTGAGCTCAAAACCCCTTGGTTAGAAACCAAGTCTGGGATGCAGCTTAGTTTATCTACTTTGTGTGATAGTTGATTTGTGATAGATTTTTCATTTCTCAACTGAGTGTTATTACTTATACAACGGATAAGTACGGTTCTGCTGAACACAGTAACGCCTGGTACCAGCAGAGAATGCTTAATGAGATAGTGCAGTGAGATAGTACATTTGGTAGGAATTGAACTCACAACTCCTGGGCTATTCCTGTTACAAATAGGTGCATAGGTTTGGTGACGTGAACTTGTGAACTAGCTGTTGGGTGTAAGAGATCCTTGATTAAGTTGGTTCAAAACCACCATTTATCGAATTCAAGATAAAGGGTTATTCTAGTGGGCAGTTGGGCAAATTTGAAAATTTTTATTTCCCTAGTCATCTTAGTATTCGTAACATTCTAGGCCAAGTTACACATTATGATGTCATTAATGCCGTATTATTTTTTCAAGGTATTCTATAGTTGAGCAGAAACCAACAGCGAATGCATTCAAAGTCGATCCTGCCACGTGTGTGATATCGAATCTCATCAAAATTGACAGGGAAGAAAATGACTTGTATTACGTCGTCATAAAAGCTGAAGACCAAGCTGTTACCGGCAGACTCTCATCTGTAAAGAACGTCACTATCAACGTCCTCGACATCAATGATAACACCCCTATCTTTGTGCCACCTCTTGGCAATGGTTTTGTCCGCAGATCAACCACTGGCTGGCAGGTAATTAAACTTCTAGCCTTAGACCCTGATCTTGGTGTCAATGGAACTGTGAAATACTCGATACTTCCAGGGTTAGATGCTGCATGCTTTGCGATCGGAGTGGATAGTGGAGTCGTTACTGTAATAGCGCCATTGGCTACTTCTAAGAAGATTTTCACAATGAATGTAAAAGCTTCTGATGGAAGTGCCGAGCTAAAGTCTGCTACTGTGTTGATTACGTTGTTTGTATTAGGCTCTTTTGCCGACGCACCAATGTGCTTGAGTGCCTCCCGAGTAACAGTAAACGAAGGCAAGGTAATAGGTAGTAGGGTGTTCCAATCTCAGGCTTCAACATCAGAAATAAGCTCAAATATACGATACTTTATCAGAGGAGGTAACACAAGAAACAGTTTTTCTATTGACTCCTATACTGGCTGGGTCACTAATCGTGCTTTGATCGACTACGAAAATGGGCCTAAGACGTACAGCTTGATTGTTAGTGTAGTGGAGCTGGCCGGTACTATACCACGGACAGTCGACTGTCCTGTCAATATTCAAGTATCGGACATAAATGATAATGATCCGAAATTCCCATCATCTTCAACTGAAATATCTGTCATGGAGAATGTCCCTGTGAATTCAAAAATATACACGTTAACTTCAATAGATGAAGACTCAGGGAATAATGGAAAGGTGTCATATTCGATAACAGTAGGTGATATCAAGTCAGTTTTTAGGATCGGGTCCAGTTCCGGTGATCTTTATCTTGCAAAGCAGCTGGATAGAGAAACTGTTCCACAGTACAAGCTAACCATTGCTGTTACGGATAAAGGTGATACTCCTCGTCAAACAACTGCTACACTCATCATTAAGGTGGTTGATTTTAACGATAACAAACCAGCTTATACCCAGGCCTATTATTCATTTGAAATTTACGAGAACTTGCCAAAGGATAGCTTTGTTGGTAAAGTTACTGCGAATGACTCGGACATTGGTCGCAATGGTGAAGTTTTCTACGACATGTCAAATGCGCAAAGCGTTTTCTCTCTTAATCAGATGACTGGCGAAATAAGGCTGGCAAAAACTGTCGATCGGGAAACCATTCCAAATTACATCCTGGAGATCCAAGCGTCTGATTACGGAGAACCGGAGTTATCAAGCACAACTCGAGTTTTTGTTAATATTCAGGACGTGAATGATAATTGCCCGGAGTTCACCAAGCAGAATTATCATGCAGTTATCACAGAAAATAACCCCATTGGAACATCAGTAGCTTCAGTCACCGCCAACGATAAAGATTCTGGAACGTTTGGAACTGTGTCATATGTAATTTCGTCTGGTGACAGTTATGGCAGATTTGCTATTTCAAGCACTGGGGAGATTCGAGCAATGGCGTCTCTAGACCGAGAGGAGCGAGCGGTGTATGTCTTGCGTATTACAGGAAATGATCAACGCAATGGCAGTTGTTTTTCGTTTGCCATTGTCACAGTCAATATTCTTGACTTGAATGATAATTCACCAACTTTCAACTCATTACCATCTGTTAACGTATCGGAAAATCAGAAAGTTGGTTCAGTCATTCATACAGCCAAAGCCTCTGACAAGGACAACGGCCTAAATGCGTCGCTCACCTTTAACATCATCAAACCAAATCCTTTCGACAATGTTTTTAGTATCGATTCCTACGGAAATATCTTCTTGAAATCTCGACTCGACTTTGAAACTCGGCATTACTACCGTTTCAATGTGAGTGTATCAGACAAAGGCTCCCCACCTAGAACTGCTTTCAGTAATCTCACAATTCACGTTACTGACTATAATGACAACAGTCCAGTCCTCAACCGACACCCTGCTACGGTCTTGTTATTGGAGAATACGACTATTGGATCTTCAGTTATGCAGTTCACAGCCGTAGATAGAGATTCAGGAGCGAATTCCCGAATATCGTTCAGCATTCTATCTGGAAACAAGAATGATTCATTTGCGATAGACTCCACTGCTGGTGTGTTGTTTATCAATAAAGAGCTTGATTACGAACATCTTAATACGTATCACCTTGAAATTGAGACCAAAGATCATGGTGTACCACAGAAACGAGGCTTAACTAAGCTGACTGTTGTTTTGAAAGATGTAAATGACTGTCTGCCCAAATTCAATGCGTTGACACACAATGCGAGTGTTACAGAGAATTCCTCACCAGGGGTGTTAACTCAGCTAATAGCATCGGATCGTGATAGTGGCACTAATGCTGCTATAACTTACAGTATTACATCAGTACACTCAGCTATGTTTAACATCAATTCATCTTCTGGAGTTATATCTACGATAAGACCTCTTGACCGGGAGATCTCACCAATGATTACTCTGACAGTTATAGCAAGAGATGGAGGTACACCAGCTTTGATCGGAAAAACAACTCTAACTGTCAACGTTTTGGACATAAACGACAACTATCCTAAGATCTCTCCTACTTACAGCACGGTGCACATTAAAGAAAACCTCCCAGCCAACCTTCAAGTGCAGAAGCTACGCATCAGTGATGCTGATTTCGGCATTAATTCATCGCTGTCCTTTCTACCTCTGAATGGATTTGGGAGATTCCAGCTCAAACAGTCCGGCAATTACCTAATCATCTCCACCACCACGAATCTTGACAGGGAGATAACGCAGTCTTACAATCTGAGTGTAGAAGTGCACGATAACGGAACGCCAAAGCTGTCTGCAACTGCCCATGTTCATGTCGTCGTTCTAGATGATAACGACTTTCCTCCAGTATTTTCTCAAAAGACATTTAACGTTAAAATTCAAAAAGGTTCCCCCATCCAGAGTTTTGTGACAAAGCTAGCAGTGAGTGACAAGGATATTGGCGATAATGCGAAATTCCAGTTTAAGATTACTTCCGGGGATGCCTCTTATTTTGATATCGAGCAGCAGACCGGGGTGATCACCAATAAGGTGGTGATTCCCCAGCTGATAACATTAAAAATCCAGGTTCAAGTTTCAGATCCGATAAAAACCAACTTCAAAGACACAGCAACTGTTGCTATAACAACATCGACCGGATATCCGAAATTCAGTCATAGCAACCAATATGCTTCAGTTTCGGAGAGTTTGCCGGTTGATAGCTCTGTTATGAAAATGAACGCTTCCAGTGACGAGCTCGGGCCTGCTGGGAAAATAAGTTATTTCATCTTCTCGGGTAATGTAGGAGAAGTTTTCAAAATTGATAAGAGCACGGGCTTGATTGTGATCGGAAAGGCCCTCGATTATGAGACAAGAGCAATATATTCCTTATGGATCGAAGCCAGAGACAGCAGTAATCCTCCGCTGTCCAGTTACGTTAAGATTGTCATTACCATCATAAACGAACTGGACAGTGCACCTAGGATATCCAGCCCAAAAAGCACAGTGTTATTTACTGAGCAGCAAGGTATTAATGCATTGGTTACCCGCATAACAGCAATTGACTTAGACAATCCGCAAAGCAGTTCCAGAATCAGGTATAAGTTTGCCAATGATATGTCGAAGTACCCTTTTAGCATCAATGAAATCTCTGGAGAAGTTCGATCTACTAAAACCTTGGATCGTGAAAACAAAGGTTTCTACAATCTGACTGTTATTACGTATCCCAATGACCAGCCCTTGCTAATGACGAGTTACACACTAGATATAACTGTGAAGGATATCAATGACAACTCCCCTGTCGTGCATAGTCCAAGCACTATAAGCATAGCAGAGGATATGTCCGTCGGTAGCCAAGTAATTGTGATCAATGCCACGGATGCTGATATAGGTGTCAATAGCAAGATTTCTTTCCGGTTAATATCCAGCGTGTTTAGTATTGATTCTGAAACTGGAAGAATAACGCTGAGGACGAAGCTTGACCGTGAGGTGAAAGCCTCGTATTCACTATCCATATCAGTAAAGGATATCACGTTTGAGACGATTCATCATCTTACTGTTTTGATAACAGATATTAATGACTCCCCCCCGTATTTCAGTTCAGCAGTGTTGCGAATTAACGTGAGCGAGAACGCAGCTGTTGGACAGAGGTTCGGACAGGTGACTGCTAATGATAATGACACCGGCCTGTTTGCTGTTTCTTTCTATCATTTCGAACCTAGGGCTGGGTATGGCAGATTCACCATCGATGTCAACACTGGTGCTTTAGCTTTGAAGAAAGCAGTCACATTTGTCAAGCCTTCTACTGCAAGCGAAATGAGCCAAAACGAATTCAAGTTAACCGTATTTGCGAGGAATGTACACAGGCCTTTCTACCAGACGAACGCTTCCCTTGTTATCAGCGTCACTGACTATAACGATCATGCTCCTGTATTCACGAAAACAACCTACAGTGTCAAGGTATTGTCAAATGCAAGTGTTGGAAGCAGCGTTGTCAAGCTCTTGGCCGTAGATGCTAAAGATTACGGTTTAAACGCGCAAGTGACCTTTTCTATAATCAGCGGAAACGGATCTACATTGTTCCTAATCGATGGTGCTGATGTTAAAATTCGAGCCTCATTGTCTACGTTCGGAAGTAAGGTTCTCCAATTGATGGTCCAGGCTAGAGATTCTGGAACGCCAACGAGGTCATCGCAGAGAAATGCTGTAGTAACGATTTTGATTGTAGAGCCTAATCTGTTCCCTCCATCATTTGGGACTGCTTTGATCGTCGAGAAAATCCCAGAAAACTATGCCTTGTATCAAGAAATAACAAAGGTTCATGCTAGTGACCGAGACACCGGTCGAAATGGTGAAATTGCGTACTCAATCAAGTCAGGAAATACAGACAATAAATTTGCCATCGGTTCTTATAACGGATCTATTTTTGCAGTCCGGCCATTAGATTACGAACTTTTCCAGTCGTATGAATTATCGATCCAAGCTAAGGATCTAGCTGCTGTAAACCCCCTTTTCGACTCCATTACTGTACGTGTTGAGTTGAGGGACGTTAATGACAATAAGCCGTTGTTTGAATCAGCAATTTATTACGAGAGCATTGCGGAGAATAAACCTGTAAAATCCACAGTTTTGAAAGTGTCTGCGACTGACAAGGATAAAGTCGCTTCAAATGGCATTTCTTATAACATCGTCGACGAAGCAAGCAAAAGTTTCTTCTCCATTGATGCTGCAACTGGACTTATACAGACTAAAGTTGTCTTGGATTATGAGCAACACGTCTTCTTCAAAATAACAGTATCAGCAACAGATAACGGATCTCCGCAGCTTTCTTCCACAGCTACAGTCAATGTGAACGTGGTTAGTAAGGACGAATTTCCACCAAAATTTACCAAGAATCTGTACAATTTTACTGTCGATAAAAATGCAGTATTAGGCTCTGTTGTTGGGAATGTCCTGGCTGTCGACAAAGATAAAGGAATTCACGGCGTTCCGATGTATTTGCCGGTAACCCCTCCAAGCCCTTTTGTTATTGACAGCTCATCTGGAGTAATTCGTGTTGGAAAAACGTTGGCTATTGGAAAATACACTTTGAAGTTATTCGTGAAGAACGTACAATGCGCTGTTTTGACTCCAGATAAAATAGACGAGGCCACGGTTGGAATCGAGGTTATTGAAGGCAATGATGCACCATGGTTTACAGTGTCATTGTATAAGGCAGATACCAAAGAGAATGCAGGTGTTGGGAACTCGGTATTGACTGTGACTGCTGTAGATCGCGATGCAAAACCTGGTGGGACAGTAAGATATGAGATCATAAAGCAACAGACAATACATTTCGCGATTGATGCAGTATCTGGTGTGATCACAGTTGCAGCTAAGCTTGACCGAGAGATAACGTCCAGTTATAATTTGACTGTTCAAGCTACTGATAACGGCGTTTATCCCGCTTCTAATGTAACACAGGTCATTATAAAGATACTTGATGTCAATGACATGGCGCCTGAAATTACTGGATGCAATGGATCAGTGTTTGAAAATGCGACTATAAACTCTGTGGTAGCCAAAGCGTTCGTACGAGATAGAGATGTCGATCCGAATCGAGGACCTTTTCATTTTCGTGTTCAAAGCAACAACGAATTCGGGATCAAGTCAAATACTGGTGATTTATTTGTAAAGAGTTTGCTAGACAGAGAGACAAAAGCAGCTCACAACCTCACAATCTACGTTACTGATAATGGCTCGCCATCTTTGTCGTCTCAAGGCTTCTGCGTCATTAAAGTACTTGATGTAAGTGACGTCGATCCGAAACCGAGGTCTGTGCGATTGATAGTGAATAATCTGGGTGATTTTTCCCCTGGTGGCTTCATGGGAGATATATCTCCAATTGACCCTGATCTATCTGATGTTTATACGTGTCAGCTCAATAAATCAGCAAGATTGTTTACATTTGAGGCATCTTCTTGCAAGCTTTCAGCTGCTTCACATCGAAGCAACCAGTCAATGCTTGTCACCTACTCGGCTAGGACATCATCAGCGTCAGTTCCAAACAACCATGCCTTGGTCGACTTCATCAACCTCAAAAACGCAACGGCAGATAAAATGCTTTTATTTCGCTTGAATGGCATCAAAACCACTATTCAAAAATTCACAAATGATACTTTAGATGCATTATCGAAACTCTTCATCTCTGTATCTCCAGCTGGGTTGAAGATATTAGTCATTGGCTATAGCAAACCGAGTGCAGACAACTTGGATATTTTGCTGGCAATGCAAGACGGGTCCATGTTTGTTATGCCATCCAGAAGCGAGCTTGAGCGCACTGTGAACGCACACATGAAGAGAATCAAAGATATAACGAACGCAGTTTCAATGACTGTACCGTACCATGCATGCTCAGCAGTTAACGCGTGTTTTAATGGTGCTACATGCGTAAGTTTGCTTACATTGGGAAACTCCGCTATTCTGCACACTTCTGAAGGAATCATCTTTCATTCTGCAAGCTTTAGCCCAAAGTTTTCTTGTCGTTGTAAGCCAGGCTTTCATGGAGTCAGATGTGAACATGCCATATCAAAGTGTACCCCAAATCCCTGTCTGAACAATGGTGTATGCAAGGAAGTCAACTCTAGAAGATCGTGCACTTGTACCAGCGGATTTACCGGCGTTTACTGTGAAACTGATGTCAACGAGTGTGTGCGGCTACCGTGTAAAAACAGGGGCGTATGTGTGAATAAGATCGGAGGCTACACTTGCAAGTGTCCAGCGATGTTTACAGGGAAGAATTGTGAAGCTGCGTTTTATTATTGCAAGCCCAATCCGTGTCTCCATCAAGCAAAATGCACGCGCGTTGGTGATAGCTTCGCTTGCAGTTGCAACTTTGGTTTTAAAGGGAAGCTCTGTGAAATTCAACCGATGACATTCCATTCTCTGTCGTATTTGAATATGGCGTATAGCTCGAATCAACAACTGAACGTCACGCTGGAGTTTACCACATTTGATGAATATAGTCTGTTAATCTATGGGTTTCACACGACGCGTATCGGCCTAAACTCGCCGTTTGTGGCGTTGGAACTCGTCAATGGCCTCCTGAGGTTTTCATTTAGTTTTGGTGTGGCTGTGAAGAGAAAGACGGTCGGATCTGTGCAAGCTTCTGACGGCAACTGGCATACAGCTAAAGTTCGTCTTTCTAATAAGGTTAGTTCGTTTGCATTTCCCTTGCATTTGATTTTGATGTGGCTTGGTAGTGGAAGCATGTAGCTCAGAGCTTTGGTATATACTGTATCATTACCTGGCTTGTGCGTATGGGAGGCGTCTTTTGTAATAGGATCGTTATACCTATTCGCGTCACTTCCCTCAATCCTGGTTTCCATGTAACATCGATATTACTTCATATGTACTCGTTACGTTGATCATTTTTTTTTAGATGCTTCTCCGTTTGTACTAGAAATACATATAGTCAATGGTTCATTTTGTAAGCAAGGTTTTGTTTGTGATTGACAATGAATAATCATGAAACCTTGTACTCTTTCCGTCAAGACTTAGATCATGACTGAAAGTCTGTCACACTTTGAGTACCATGGAATATAAAAGAGTTTACAATCTCACCTCGATTTAGATAAATGTCCATCGATCTCTTGGTTTTGCAAAAATTCTAGTATGAAATTTATATTTTTTCTATTCTAGATTTTGGTTTTATCCCTTGACAAAGTTGAAGAGTATCTGACAATAAATGAGGCAACCAGGTGAATAAATGTTTTGCTTTTTTGCATTATGATGGCCTTTTTAAGGCTTTTCGAGTAATTATTCTGGAACTCTATTGTTGATTGGGAAAGCAATCGAGATAATTGTTGAGAACAAAAATGACACAAGTAGTACTTGAATTTTCAATTTCAATCTCACAAATTATTTAGATTGAATATTGTTTCCAAATAACTGTGAACGAAATAACTAGATACGTCTCACTAGAGTGCCAAAATAATCTAGATCTCCACAAAGTAGTCAAACAAAAATAAGCCCCTACTTTAGTAACCTCCTTTCCAAAAACCCCAATCAAAAGTTCAATGCTTGAAAATAAGCCCATCTTCGAATTAGACCGAATGTTTTATCCAACGGAAGATCGCCAAGGAAATGATTCAACAGTGATTCTAAGTGCTTCTGAAAACAAGAAAGAGAAAACAAAAATTTTGTCTCAGAAAAAGGCCTTGGTCCGAGGTTCATCAATCTCTCCATATAGATAGGCCCTAGTATGCCATACATTGTGGATTCACTTCTATTTTAAGTGTTTGGTTAACTTATCAACAACGTTTAAACGGCTTCGAAATACTTTTCAGCCAATAGATCATGATAGATACGTGGTTTCGGGCTTACTCAAAATATAAGGTGTTGATTATTGGTTAGTGTGGTTATCTATTATCGGTTGCCCTGACTAATCATATGACATATGGTCGTACTTTCTGCTACTATGAACTGCAACTACTTTTAGCAAGCAACGGAACAACAGCAACAATAATCTAGCTAGCTTCGTAGCAGCCATGAAATAGAATATCTATCTATCATCCTAGATAACTCCTACAAAACTCATGCGTCTCGCAATCGTCCTAGTCTAAGTTGTGGGCCTAAGTTCGACACAAAATGCAAATGCAAATATATTAATTATAAGCCTCACTTTAATATAAGCCGTTGAATATGCACTTCATTCAATACTTGCTATTGAGAAAAGAAAAAACCACCATTGAAAATAGGTTACATCCACAACAGCCATTTTTAGATGTAGAATAAAACCTCGGCCATCTTCAGTGCTTCTAAATTCGTTTTGTTTTCCTGTCATGACGTATTGGATCATAGTCAAAAGATAGAGACTGTCCCTTATGACTATGGAGACTCTTTCTTGTGACTATGACTGGATAGAATTATTTAAGGCCCCTTCTAAACTTGTCAGGAATAAACATAAGCCGTTTTTTAGTTATTTCTAATACTTTTGATATTCTTAACCATAATCAGGTTTAACGACTTGATTTGTAACGATTTCACTAAACATTGACCTCCATATGATATAGCTGATAAAGCAATCTTGTGCTACTGTACCCCCGGCGAGATGTGGTGTCCGAATCCCACCTCATTTTGATAAACGAGAAGATTAAGTGCTCTAGGGGAGCACGACGGGGTGTTTTCGATGTTATTTTAACCTGTGTCGATTTGGGACGCATGATGGATTGATTCACAAACCTGACAGATCACGTTTAGCTCTTATTTCGAGATTTGCATGTGGATCCCCTCTCGGGACTTTGATTGATAATTGTGATAACTATATTTTGTTAGCAGTTGTATTACCACTAAAACCTTCGTCTGACACTCGACAGAGCAGGGCGTTATTTGGGTTCAGTTGCACTTCTATTATTTCATTTCCCGTCCTTAGCGTTATTCTATTATTATATATTGATATTGCAGGTCACCAGAACTTGGTGGTTCGCTTTTGTTCATCGGTGGCGTCGATTCGATTGACGCCATTTCGGAAAGGCCAAAACAAGTAGCGTCCGATGATTTCATTGGCTGCATGAGGAATATCTTCGTCAATGGTGACCTTGGTGACCAGCGTACGGCATTGAAGTCTGTCGGCGTCTCCACAGGGTGTAAAAAGTCGAAAAGCTGCACAGGTAGTCCATGCAAGAATGGTGAATGCATAAATGATTGGAATGGATTTCAATGTAACTGTAAAAGTGGATTTTCTGGAAGCACATGTTCTGCAGGTACACAGTATGATTTTTATACATTCGGTGACTTAAAAAGATTTACTACTAAATTATATGCATTCATGTTCATGATCAAATGTTCTTATATCATTATAAGAAAACACTCGAACCACTTTTTACAGCATGAGGGGACCTGCATAACGAAGAGCCTTTGCTTGCACGGTCCGCGAAAATGGTAGACTACTCAATTTCTGTTTGATCTCTTATACAATTCCTTCGTAGATATCAGAATTCATGCGATTCTCTGCCCTGTTCATTAATGCTAAAAACACAATATCATTATACACATGTGATTGAAAAACAAAATTAGAAAAATCAGAATCGAACTAAATCTACCTTTTCTAATTCATGGTGAATATGTGCCTAGGCCCGTCGTTCAGACCGTGAACAAAAACAATTACGCTCGCAAAGGCTCTTGGTTACATAGGCCCCTTTCAAAGCTTAAAAGCTACGAAACATAGCAAGGTGGAAAAATGTTTTTGACCAACCAGGGCATTCTTTGACTAAGAATTTATCCAATCAGATCGCTGAAAAGACAATAGATTTCGAAGATTCAACAGTTCAAGTGTCGCGAAAATGGCGGAAAAACGTGAAAGCTGTGGCAAAAATAGCGCTCAGGGTTCTGTTTTTCTGCCGTAAACTCGTGAACTATTTGGTACCATTTCTATATTTCTCAAATCTATGATAGTTAATCTAAATTTTTACCGCTTACGAGGTTAATATTTTACGTAATTGCTGTAAATATCCACTCGATATCCTGCTCAAAAACAATCTTAGCTTTGAAACGCGAGTATAGCACAATAAACTAATATTTTAACTAATAAACTATAACTAATATTTCTAATAAACTAATACTTACCTTGCCAGAGCCCTTACTTTTGTTTTAAAACTACACCACCATCTATACAAACCATTTAGTTATTACTTGCAGCTGTTTAAAAATTTCTGTTTGAGCTTCCCGCCGAACAAAATTCGACGTCAAAAGTCATGGAAAAGCTCGGACACGTTGATGAATGAAATTGAGCAGCAGCGAAAAACGGGGGTCGAGCAAATTTGCGAAATTATTATTTGAAAATTGAAATTGACATGTATTTTGCTCATTTTCTTTCTTATACTTATTTAGAATTGATTAACATATTGAAAAAATCATATTTGATGCATAAATAGATTTCTAATTACCTACATAAAGATAAAATCTATCGTGCTAGGAAGATACGCATATTTAACTGTATTCTGAGATCAACCCCGTTTCAGCTAATGTTTTTTGAGCGAGTTGTCGAGTGGATTTTTACTGCAATTACGTAAAATATTAACCTCGTAAGCGGTATAAAATTTAGATAAACTATCATAGATTTGAGAAATATAACATTGGTACCAAGTAGTTCACGAGTTTACGGCAGAAAAAAAGGACACCGAGGGCTATTTTTGCCACAGCTTTTGCGTTTTTCCGCCATTTTCAAGGTACTTGAGTTGTTGAATCTTCGTAATCTATTGTCTTTTCAGCGATCTGATTGGATTATTGATTAGTAAACAAATGCCCTGATTGGCCAAAACATTTTTCCACCTTCCTACGAAACATAAATAAGGTTTCTAAATAGAATAAAAAAGCAAGATATTTGCTGTCAGCGATGTTTACCGTGGCAATAAACTAAGTTATGTTAACGTGTAGCATAATTCTTTCCATTCGAAAATTCTTGAACAAAACAACGCAAACACCTTTGATCTGATCTTATACCTGGAAAACTCCAACTGGTTTGTGATTCAATTCAATTTCTAAGTTGTATCAAAACTCTATCCGCTGAAGAATAGTTGTCATGAATAGAATTGTACCTTGAGCAGAAATGTTCCTTTTACTCTTCGTTTCTGAATCACGTATCTTACATAAGTAAATAACAATACGTGATCAAAAAGGAGAACTGAGAGATACATTCCAGTTAGGGGCTGCGTTTCGATTCCAAACATAGTCGTCCTTAGGTTGTTGTGTAAAATGCATGTTTGATACTTTTTCAGAGTCGAAGCCATTCACATTCGGAGGGAACTCGTTTGTTATGTTCAAACTAAAAGACAGCTACAGAAGAAAGCTGCAGCTTGCTGAAGCAGTTTCAGCGCCACGAAAACGGAGATCCCTGGTTTCTAAACTGCCCGACTCAAATTCATTTGATGTTCAACTGCGAACACGTAACCAAGATGGAATTCTCATGTATGCTAGAGACATCGCAGGAAATTTCACTGTTCTTCATGTAAGTATTCAGTCCGATTCTCTCTATCTCTCTACGTTGAAAAACACTTAGGGTGTGTTATTCCAATCATTCTGCTTTTTTGAATCTTTGAACTAGTACACTTTGTAGGACTGAGTGGTATAAAGGGATTACTACGCTCCCGATCCGCACTTACCTTTTACTTTTCTATGTTTCCTACACGGCACCAGCTTATCAGAGATGCTCTATTTGCTGACGTCTCTGATGTCGAAATAGATACTGGTCGAGTATCTGTTGTTGAAAAAGTCATTAGCGGGTCACTCCATATGGAAGAGGAACAGTCATGTAATGGATCCCGCCAGATTTGTTCAATACTTGATCCACAAGCTGCACACCTTGAAAGGGCAACACCCTGAAGATATCAGATCATTATATCGATTCGTTGAGAATTTATGAGGAATTTCCATTTTAGTTTCTAGGGCTTCGATATGTATTTAGATCTGCCATTTTGAATTTGCAGACAAAAGTAAATCATAGCCATTGACATTCCAGAAAGATTGACTTAGAACGTTTGCGTGGATGATTGATGGAATGTTTTGAACGATCAATGAAGTCAATCAAGCATTTTCGCCGTCATATTGGAGGTATCAACTTCAAACTGTAACGACTGGCTTCAAACACTCAACTTTGTAAACAACATCATGCTCGATACAGTCTTTATTTCGAGATCAGTTAGTTGTTCTACCACGATTTCAATTTTCATCACCTTTGATAATTCTTACATGAATTTCTATTTCGGTCAAAGACTAACGTTTTCTTTCAGATAAAAGATGGCCAAGTTCACTACAGATTCGATGTGATTGGAAAAGGATCTGGATCGATGACTGTGGGTAATCCCCTTGTTTCTGACGGTTTATGGCACAGCATATCATTAAGGGTAGGTCCTGCATCTGTTTCTCTCATCGTTGACAGCTTCCAGACCACGCAGAACTCGTTCAGCGTCTCACCACATAAATTTTATTCAACTTACACTGACGTCCTAACAATAGCTGGCTCCGAAAATCCACTTGTCATAAACAAGCTGCAACTCAAAGCCTTCGAAGGCTGTCTAAACAATACGTCGTTGAATGGTGAGAACTTGTCGTTGGAACAATCTAACAAATTCAATATCACCCGCGTTGGCTCAACCACTAGCAGTTGCCCGGGACGAGACGTATGTGCCTCTAGCCCTTGTATTGATCCGGTTTTATCTTACTGTGTAGACAATTGGGAGGCTTTTAGTTGCGTGCGGCCAGGCAAGTGTGCCGAAATGCCCTGTAAGAATAATGGCGTCTGTGTGCCTATTGCGCTTGGCTCATACAATTGCAAATGCCGTGCGAATTTCACCGGTACGAACTGCAATATTCCCTTAGTTTGTCTTAATTCACCGTGCAAATCCAACGAAAATTGCATCGTCGATACCACATCTATATTTCGCTGTGTTTTGATTGCCGAAGCAGGGCGAACAGGCCTTAGCACATCTTATATCGTTCTTATTATCGTCCTTATTGTTATCGCAATAGCATTTGTTGTGTTGCTTTTGGTTCTGATAAGGCGAAGGAAGCAAAACAAGTCGATGAAGAAATTGGGTAAAGATTTCATCGGTACCGGTGCGTCTTTTGAAATGAAAGAAACGCAAAATTGCGATACTTTGCCTCAGGAGTTTGATAACAAAGCATACGAATCCGAAGAAAGTCTGGACGTTGTGCAAACGCAATTCAACTATACTACGGATGATAGTGAATTCGATAACCCGGCTTACTTACGGGACTCCTGGAAGAGCGGACTCGATTTGATATCGAAGCGAAATACAGAATACATCAGTAAATCACAGCCAGTATTCAACCGGCCCCTACCCCATAGAGAGGCTACCCGCCAAAAAGGCTCTAACCGGTCATTGCCTTTGGAACTGATTGTGAAAGAGCAGCAGAGAGCACACAGTAGTAAAAAATTGAACGACGAGAAATATTTGGAGAGAGAACGCAACGAGAGAATTCTCCAGGGGCTGCAATCAGAGCAGAGTGACTACGATGCAGAAGGTGATAATTATAGTGACGATAGAGATTCTTATGACCCAAGGGAGAATAATGCCAATGCTTTGAAATTGGCTGCAAACAAATTTCCCAGCATGCCAAAAATTCAACTAGGTGCTGCCACGCCACCATTCGAAAGTGGATTCGAATCAACCGGAAGTGACGTCGACAGTGAAAGAGAGCCGGCCAGTATCACGGATGTTGGCTTGGAAAACGCATCATCGCAGTTAGAGCTGTACGACCTTGAAGTTGCCAGTATTGGCTTCAGTGAGATGAGTTGGCAAAATGACAACCAAAGTTTGCGAGAATATCGGCGCGAGAATATCGATCGGTTCAAACATTTTGCGCCGCATTTAGATTTCAACGAACATGGTTCTTCGTTTAGTGATCGAAACACGAGGAGTGATTTAGACCGACTGAGTGATGTATTGGAGCGTGATTCGTCTACAGACTCGGACGGCTCCTTTACATGCAGCGAATACGAATATGGAGATGAACGTATAGCCTCAAACAAACTTCGACGAAAACGCCTAGTTTTCTCGACCCACCCAAAGCAGTCAGAAGCACTCGACAGTGATTTGGATAGTAGTTTTAGGCCACGTCAAAACTCCCATTGTAGTTCTATGACCAGCATCACAGACGTGGGAAGTATCGACCGAGGGGGCTCGGCAAATCGAAATGTATCGTTAATACCGCCAATAAATTGGGATGAGCTACTAAATTGGGGCATGAAATACGAGAATCTAGCCGATGTGTATCGCACTCTAGCTTCGCTTGATGTTGTTTCCAAAGGTCCGAGGCCAACCCCGCAACACGATACAGGAGAGAGAGGTCATAGACTTCAATCTGGGTCAGAGCGAGGCAGCTCTGCGCATAGTTCCCAGGAAGTTTATCGCAAGCCAACCGTTCTTTTTTCGACCGAGGATACTCATGAAGAGGAGTACGTTTGATGTTGACTGTGTTTTAGTGTTTAAGTTAAATAGAATCAGATACAAGAGAAACTAGGGGCTTAAGTCTCGTACGGAAAATTACGTTATTTTCGTAGATCAATATTGCTGAATTATCTAACCCATATCTAGAAATATCGGGAACATAGCGAAACGAACACATGTATTACTTAAGCTTTTCGTCAGAATCTCAACAGAGTAATACTCTAGAAAGAGGCATTTTTGACGTATTACTCTGTTGAGTTTCAGACGAAAAGCTTAAATAATCCATGACTCCGTTTTATTTCCCATATTTCTGGCTATTTTGAAGTTTTGTACCATTCAAAGACTGATCCATATCTCTCTGTACTTTAGTACATCAAACACTACATTGCTACTATAGGCCTCGCAATACTTTGGAGATGCATTGCTATTATAAACTTTGTATGAAAAAAAGCTGACAGATATCTAACCATCGAGAAGCGGCAATATGGTTGCCATATGATAGCTCAAGCCCAGAAGAACATACTGAATATTACAATATATGGTGGATATTCGAGGGTCTATTTTTACCACACCTTATTTATCTGAGTGTATGGCAGAACATGATAGACTTGTGCTTGTCATTTGAGCTTGAGCCTCTGGTGTTTCTTCTACTCTTATCATTATGATTTGGTTTTTGTACAAGTTTTTCAACGTGCAGTTTCAGTGTTACTGCAGAGAGCTGGTCGTTTTAGGTAGTAAAGTTAGTTAGTTATTAACACGTATTTTTGTATGCCGTAATTCTAGCTTAAGTGTTGTTAATATATTTGCTCTTTGATGAACATAAATTATATTTGATTAACATAAACTATATTGATTACGATTGATCCAACATTTGGAATCTCCATTAATCGTATAATAGTGGTAGTCTGTAAATGTTTTAGAAAACATTGTTGTAAACTGGATTTTGGGAGCTTCGCTACATATATTTCAAGGAATCGTTCTTCTGACGAAAACGTAAACGTATCTTTCGAAAACGATGACGTCACCAGCTTAATTTTGCACAGTCAATTTAACAAACAAAAATTTTTTGTTAGTGATCCCTCCGTATCCGTGTGGAGGGAGATTTTTTTGAAAACGCTCATCTTGTGGTCGCAGATATATTCAAAAATATCTGGATAAGTGTGGACAAGGCCCTAATGCACACGTATTCTTATTAGAATTAGCTGGGCTGAGCAAGCTAGTAAGATAAAAAAGTAGTGGAGTAATAAACTGCATTCAACAGCTAATTATTTTTAAGACATTTATTCAGCTGTGAGGCCTGAGAGATTTTAACCAGTTAGTGCAAATAAATAATTCGAAAAAATGCGCTCAAAAGACGCGAAGTCATAGCAATAGAAAACACCGACCTAAATGAGACTGCCCACAAGGACAACGCAGCTGTAAAATGAATGGAAAGTAAGGGGAAAAAGAGAGAATAAACTATTAGCTTAGATTGAGAATCCTGGTTAACTGAAATATCTGAAATCTTCTAAATGTAATGTTCAACCCAAAACGTTACCTTGCTCCAGACTCGTCAAGTAACCTATCAATCATCCGAACTTTAACATCCTCTATACAACCGTCAACCATAATGACCTATTGACTCAAAACACCTATGAAAAATTACCTGGGTATAAACCAGCCTTCCCTTGAAAAGTTCCAGCAGGATGATTTACAAACTATTTCTAAATAGGGCAGTAGATTAACATGATAATACTAACCGTCCTCTGGCACTCGTCCAAGTTTAGTTGATTCAGTTTAGATTTGCCAAGGATCTAGGTTCCTAATTAGGAAATTTTGAATTATCATTTGTTCCGTCTTGTAATTTCGTAAATTTAGATTATCAAAGATTTCTATGATTTTAAACTTGAGAGATTATTCTCCAACCTTGCGATTTTTGTAGGTAAATAATGTAGATACTGCAGTGATATTTGTTGTATTTTTGTGAGTTTTAGCAATCAGCAGAGCTTGTACAATGATTTGTCTTGTAATTTTGAATGTCATGATTTCCAAAAAATAATGTAATTTTGATTGGTTGTTTTGTAAGATAAAGAATCTAGATTATATTTTTGGAGTTTGTGATAAAGCTAATTTGTACCATTTCTGCATCTTTTTCTGAAAGTTATTGATATCGTGAATCTCATTATGTATTTTGGTCTGTGCCACCGATAGGGTGGTCTAAGGATAGATTTCCTCTAGTCTTGAGTGGAAGTCACCAAATATCTGCCCTAGAGGGGCCTACATATGGCTCTTGCATGTTTGCCAAGACTTTTCTCTTCCCCTCCCCGTTCACTTGAGTCCCGAGTTCCTTTGAGAGCGTAAGAACTACAACCATCAACTAATTTGGTTTAGAAGAATAGTGGAATAGTATTACCGTATACTCTATGTCTGGAAGATTCTTGAAGGGCTTTTTGCCAACGTTAACTCTAAAATCGTGTCATATAATCATATTCGACACGGAAGGAAGTGTGAAATCAAAAGAATCGTTGGAAAAAATAAAATTTGCACAATATTCGAACAGAATTTCAGCATCCAAGGTCCTAAGCTGTTCAACTTATTACCCAAACACCTCAGGAACTTGAAAGGGGTATCACTAAATGTTTTCAAGAAAGGCTTGGATCGTTTTTTATTTCAAATACCTGATGAACCTCAACTAACTGTTTACACGGCGATTAGGGAAACTGACAGTAACTCTTTAATTAATATGATAAAAATTGGATCATTTTCAAGGGATAGACATCTAAGTGCCAATCCCTAAAATAATACATCCTTAAATCTTGTAATTATAATAATAATAATAATGATATTTATATTTTGCCTTGGAATAGTATTTATTACGAACAATTCATCATTTAACCAGGGGTCGTTACCGAAAAGAAATTAGTTTGGTAAAATTAAGTTCCCACACTGAAAAGGTTGGGTAAACAATTTTCTTTGCAACGAAATGATGGCCAAAATACTTCAATGCTTATTTAATACTTCAAAACAAAGTTGAAGAGGAAATAGACACACATGTAGCAGATTTGAATAAATCAATTTGGAGGGAGCGTGTAGGTTCAAAGTTTTAAGTAAATAATGCTATACAGAATAGCTGTCTATGCTTTTAAGCAAAAACTATTTTTGCCCTGCTAAGATAAAACATACTCTACCAGTTACTCTCGAAACTTGAAAATAGTACTCTCTGGGTCAATTGCAAAGTCACTTAGGAAAAAACTTTAACGTTAATCGACTGAGACCAGGTAAAAATGGTTTGTTATATTCTCACAGTTGGGTGAAATGCTTTCTGATATCAAATATCGAATAATTTCTCTTCGATACCAACCCCAGGCTAAATAATGGACAGTCCCCTAGAGTAGTTTTAGAGGCTATCTCTCTAATGAACTTTATGATCTCCAGGAGAAAAGACTTCTTGATCCATATAGACAGGGAATTTCCTGTTACTATCGAAGCAACTACCTAACCTTTGGTTTTATACTTGATTTCTACTATTTCGACCATGGAGATTCGAATAAGACTTTAAAAAATTTTGGATTTTGACCGGAAGAGCCATTTTTCATGACGTCAATAACTGTCATTTTTAGAACTGATATCGCTTTAACTCTTTATGTGCAAGTCTGACGTTTTCGAAAATAGTTTAGTTAGACAGCACTTGATCAGATATTTCGATTGATATATCATTTGTTTGATTCTAGCAAAATCTTAGCAATTTGTATGACGTCGTCCATCTCATGACGTCATATTTGGGCTAATTTTAGAATTGATTTATCTCGATTTTTTTCATGGATTTGAATTTAATCGACCACGCAGATTTTGAATTTGCAGTCGATGAGTAATTACATGTACAGAAAATATGTTTTAGGTATGTCATAATCCCCATTGTTTCGAACCATTGAAAAGTTACATGGTCTAAAAAACTTTTTCTGTTTCTAAAAATTGTTCATCGGCTCTGAATTCAGAATCTGCGCGGTCGATTTAGTTGAAATCGATGAAAAAAATCGAGATAAATAAATTCTAGAAATAGCCCAAATATGACGTCATGGGACGGACGACGTCATAGAAATTGCTAAGATTTTGCTAGAATCAAACAAATGATATATCAATCAAAAAATCTGATCAAGTGCTGTCTAACTAAACTGCTTTCGAACACGTCAGACTTGCACATGTAGAGTTAAAGCGATATCAGTTCTAAAAATGACAGTTATTGACGTTATCAAAAATCCAAAATGTTTTAAAGTCTTATTCGAATCTCGGTGGTCGAAATAGTAGAAATCAAGTATAAAACCAAGTATAAAGCTGTTGTTCAACTTTTGATACGGGGAAGGTTGAATGGCCCCTCTCAGACCCCGTTTACACGGGGCCGGCTAAATATTTGAGCGGCCGAATATTTGGCCACTAAGTCTTCCCGTCTACACGGGACCTGCTAAATGGCCAAAAACTTGCACGCTTAGGCGTCCGAATATTCGAACGGCTGAGAAAGCGACCTAATTGTAACTTGGCCGGCCATAATTTTGAACGGCCTCGAGGCACGCTTTTGAACGCTCAAATTTATGGTCGGTACGGAAACGAGGGAATTAATTTTGATAACGAGGCAAAACCATAAGATTTATGGCGCCAATCTGCCTCCTCGAATCCTTTACAAACGTTGATGAATGTGACTGTTTTTCGTTATAATCAATAAATTCAAGTATCATGGATTATTTTTTTCCACCACCTTGTCTCCTTCTTGACTCCTGTTATTTGTGGCGCTTTGCAGCTTGTTTTTAGGCATTTTTAGGCTGAGAAATTTTGATCGTGACTTCAGAGAAACTTTGGTCGTGATTTCTGAGAAAATGATCAATTTATTATGGCGGGCTTTTATTTCAACGTCCGACGTCTGAAAGTATATCCAACTAGTGCGCCTGTGCGTTTTAAGAAAGCACGGAAAGGAGGCAGAAGCGACCCCGTCGTGTAGACGGAAACACTAGGTGTGCAATTTTTTGCGGACAAATGTTCGGCCGCTCGAATATTTGACCGGCCCCGTGTAAACAGAGTCTCAGTATTGCTGACAAGTGGCACGTTAAGGATGTACTTTTGCATGCAGTACTTCTCTTAATATTCTCCATTGGGCATGTAGATCTTCCACCTGGTTACCGCGAGTTTCTTATGTTTTACCCAGACACGACCCTTCTTATCAGCATAAGAAACTGGTCGGTCGTGGTTATCATAGTCGTCGAGGTTGACTGGTTCACTAAAGATCCAGTTGACGAGGCACAGGATAAAGAAGCACAATGGAATCAACGAAAGTAGCAGCTACAAATGAAAGAGTCAAAAAAGTCAACCGATGTCCACAATTTGTTTGTAATCCTTTTGCATACGTCCAGTATTCGCGCGTGCCTATTGTACTACTTTAGCTACAATCCCCGCCAAAAGTAGTTGGAACTCCCTTATTTTTCTTAGCAAATAACTTTTTCTTTAGCTTTTCTAGCATTTTATTTCCAACCCCCACCCCCTCAAAACAATGTTGTTTACAAAAGGAACTTTATAAGACTACAACAAACAACAAACACACTAGCTGAATGTTACTGTGCTAGTTTTTGCTATCAGAAGGCAACATTGTAAAGAAGGAGGGAAGGGGACAAAATGTAGAAAACTGTGAAAAATTATGCAAGTGCTCCAAGACTTTTGGCGGGGATTATAGCTAACAGCATTGCATTGAAAATTGGGACGCGCTCTAACTTGCCTATGGCTTATGCTGATATCACATTCACAAATTTCCAAAATAAACAGATTAAAATGAACAATATTTTGATAACGTCATCAGTCAAATAGCTGACGTCAAGGTTGCAAATTGATATTGATATTGATATTGATAGACACATACGCTTACTATCTTCGCAAGGTATGGGTTTATGTGCTAAGCACGAAGGGCCCACTGAATAGGTAAACTAATCGAGCAGTGCGACCCTGGTCCTTCCTCTCGATGTGACCACACCTCATGATTCCTTTTGCCTTTTTGCCTGGAATTACAGAGAGCTGGCTAATGCTCTCCTCGCACTTTATGACAGGTCTGAAGGAGGTTTCGAACCTGGGATCCTTCAAACAAGGGTCAAGTATCCTAACCACTCGGCCATCCCCGCCACTAGTTTATAAGCATTATCAAGTATGAAAAAGATACAGCGCTGTAGCTTGGGTAGAATTATTGGGGGGGCAACCATTGTTAGAGAACAAAAGAAAGACCAGGGACCATGCTGTGAACAATTGAATTTCAGGATTATTGGGGGGGCAAATGCCCCCCCTGCCCCCCCGCTTCCTACGGGCCTGAAAGATAACAAGCTTTTAAAATTGTTAAGTGAGTGCAGCAGGTCTCTAAGATTTTACAATTATGCGATTGAGCCAGAAAAATACTAGAAATAGAAAAATAACAAATGTAGGATTGAATTCAAAAGAATGGAAAGAGATACTTCATTTCATTTTCATATGTATATATGTTGTATTGTATTAAAAACTAAGATTATAGAAACTGCTAAAAGAGTAAGAACAAAGCCTGTTTGTACGAGTAAGAATAATGATGCTGAAAATATTTCAACTTTTTTAGCTGATATTCAATTGTAGGCCATATCTATTGAACGAAAAAATCCCACTTTTATTATGGAAAACGGCTAACCCCCGTCATGGGTCAATGTCTTAAATTTGTATAGCGATTCATGCGCCATATTTGAAAACTGTCTGAAAGTTCCCGGATGCGGCCTGGATGGAAAACCAGTGCTTTTGAAAAGTCAAGTGGGCGAAGTATAAAGCAGAGAACTGAGTGTAGCATTAGGTTCTTATCTAAGCAGCTGCTGTGAAAGGTTTACCAAACTGTTCAGCTCGAAAGCGAAACATGGATGACGGATTTTACCACGGAATTAACAAGCTAAAGAAGCCAGCAACGAAGTGAGTTAGCCTGTTTGTTTGTGAAAACAGCGAGTCCTCTTTGGCCTTTGTTTTTGACTTAGTATTCCATTCCATGTTCCATAGAAATTGCATGCTTGCTGTTCTGGGCGTTTGTCGCCTTAATATGAAACAGTCAAGCCCAGTTTTTTACACGGTGCAGGGCTGGGTTTTCGCTTTTATCTTCAACTTCATTGTTCAGCTATTTACCATATCTTCTTTTGGTTAGGAAATAGCTTTTATGGAAAAATCACACTCATAAACAGCTAACAGCTATTCTATCAGCAGACAGATAGGCCAATATAGATAAAAAGCCTACTGTTGACGATAAGGGAGCAAAAGCAAATCTCTGAAAATAAACAACAATGCTGACCTATAAAGCTTATATAATACTCACTAGCTCCTCTGTATTTTAGGGAACTTTTCACTAAATGCTCCGAGGGCAGTGATCGCTGATTGTATGAAATCTTCGCTCTCCTGAAACACAGGTTTACCTAGGTTTAGAACATGCATAGGTCAAAAAGCATTTTCTTCTCGCAGAGCTAAGCTTTGGAATAAGCTGGGTAAGGAAACTAAATTGGCGCCGTCCCTAGCTATGTTAAAAAATTGCTCTGAGAGGTACATTTTATTTTCATATCCACTTTAGCTTATACTTCTTTGAATTCATCTTATTGTAAATTTGTAAATGTAAATTCTCTTAATTTAGGCTTTTCTGTTTTTCGCATAGGTCAATTTGTAAAACATTAATTTTAACTGAATTTTTTTTACCTGTATAAATAACTTAAAATGAAATGAAAATGACATGTTGTCAGTGCATTTAAAGTAAGATTTAGGATTAAATGAGGAGGCTAAGTGATAAGGGTATTTATCTACCTCTCCAGATTCACAGGAATTTCTGTACCTAAAAGACTTTTCATGACTCGATATTCTGGGAGCATTAAGGATGGAACTTGCACACTCAATATAGAAAATAGAATAATAAGGGGAAAACAACAGATAACAGCTCTCGCAACGTCTACTGAGAAATTGGCAAAAAGTGCGAAAGTTTTCCTGACTAGAGAGTTTGCAAATTGAACAGCTGAGATAAGTTATGTGATGGCTTCAGAGATTTGGTTTCAGAAAGGAATGCTTCAAGCGTAAGGAGAAGCCCACAAATGAGGAGATGCTGAATCAAATGAGAACTGAGAGATGGTTAATTGGCACTCACAGATGAAGTTTGTGGAATTTTATCAATTACAAACTCAGAGAGGAAGGTGAAATTAAGCAGCACAGGATGATAACAGAGATAACACAGAAAGAGCTAGGGAAATGCCAAGGATTGCAATACTAGTTTAGACAAGAAAAATTTAAAATATGAAAGATGGGAAAGAACTGAGAGAGAAGACAAAAAGCAGGGATATATGGAGAAAGATTCAAGAAAATAGAAAGAAAAGAAAAAAAACATTCATATAACCAAAGAATAATTGAAGTGGAGCATGACTCGTTTACTTCCTTGGTATTTGGGTCAAATGGAGCAATGTCAAAAGTTTGCACAACTTTTCATGAAAAAACTGGCTGCCAAAGTCGCAGAGAAACTTAAGGGAAGAAATATAATGAAATCATTTCGGACTTTAGAACTAAAATTTCTTTTAAACTACTCAAATCTATGATTTTATGTATCCGATGATCTAGGAAAGTCTTTTAAATTTGAACGCTATTTTAATTAACTTTTTTTATTTTACTTTTTTTTTATTCATATACATGATTTTCATAATTATTTTTCTTTATCTTTTTAATCTTTACATTCTTGCCCTTTTATGTTTTTATTGTATATTATAGTCAATTTTTATTGAGAATGAAATGAATATTTGAAAAAAACATGATTTGTTGATGGCATAAAGATATAATCAAGAGAAATAGAAACTGGCAGAAAATTCCTGATTGGAGCTAAGCCATGTTTCTTAAATAATAATGTGAAATAAAGCGATAATATCCTAAAGAGAGTTTGCCCTTAGAGTTTACTAAGTGCTGCTTTACTAAGGGATAATGCCTTTCGTTACTAAAGTTCCAAGTTTTTGGACCTTCTACATGTAAGTTCATTATGAATTAACTCTTTATAAAAAAGTGTGGTCGTCAAGATTGGCTCAACAATACAGAATGGGCAAAAAGACTTAATTCTTTTAGTGTCATAAGCAGCTGAAGGTCTCCATATATTTTAAGGAATTTGAACACAGTCCGAAACAAGAAAGCAGCAGAAACCATTCCCATACTGAATAATTTTTTTTAAAGAGTCGTAACAATACTATTTATTCCTCATAGGGTGATGGCGCCCCCTGGTGGAACCACACACTTCAACATTTTCACAGAGCCTGAGGTTACTCCGCCTAAAGATGTGAATAAATGCCAAGAGGCTAGAAGCAAGTCTTCCGTATTTTCTGGACCAGCAGAAAATAACCCCTCTCGTGAAGAAAGGGTTCCTGCAAAAAGCCCAGCTGCTGCGTCTGCAAGTGGCCCAGACTCTTCCCATCCATCAACAAAAGTTCTTGCACCCCCTGGTGGGAAATCCAATATAGCTGTGTTGGGAAGTGATGTCAATAAAAGCAGTGCACAAGGTATGTAATAGCTCCTGGACAGTAATGATATTTTGCTTCTCTGGGTATCATATTGTATAGTAATGGTAGTCCAGTTTCTATGCAAGTCTTATTATCATTATAGAATGGAACATTTTCAGATTATGGCAATTCCAAGTTTCAAGGCAATGTTTCTACACATTTCCTTCAAGCAGGAAGTATGATATAAAGGATGGCATACCTCGTTTCCGATTTTTAGAAAATGTTATATCATTGAGTTTTGTGTTGGACCATCTACATGTGTGCCTATTTCCTAAGCTTGTTAAGGCACTCCTTATACACTTTTGTTAAATTGAGCAGAAGTAGGATTTTGAAAAAGAATCAAAATGATTTTTGAGAATTTAAAATTGAGCCAAAAAAGGTTGAAGGATTTAGGCTATGTTCGCACTGCTCTATATTCGTTTTTATCCTTTTTAATTTTGATTAGTTTTGCTTGTTCACGTTGCTCGGGTAAATATGAAAATGCTACGAAACTGATGAAGATTTCAAATTGCTCTGCTATGGGTCGGATGATAACAATCAGAAGTATCATCATAATATGAAATATTTGTTTTTGCATTTTTGCTGTTCACAATACGTTTTCAAAAGTCTCAGCCACTTTCAAAAGTCTCTGTTTTCAGGTTGGTGCTGTGTGAACACAAGGCAAAAACTAATACTTTATATCAGTTTTCATATGAATACGGAGCAGCGTGGACAGGGAAAATATCAACTGCCCTGATTGCTCCGTTTTTAGCACTTTGATATGCTAAATCAGTGATCATTGGGTTCAAATCCTTCTCATGTCAAATTTTCATTCTGACATAATTTGATAAATTTTGTGCGTCCTTGAATTTCAGGAGAAGCAAAGCGGCAAGAAAAGCAACACACGCCTGGACCAGCCAGCCACAATATTTTTGGAGGAGGTGAAGAAGTAATTGGTCAAAGGGCTAAAAACCGAAAGCCACCTGGTGGAGAATCCCACAATATCTTTGGTTAGGCAGGGCTGGTGCCAGGTATTTGCTGACAAGACAGAACAGTATTAGCATAAATTTTATCATTAGTATGGCCAGAGTTTGCACTTTCAAGGATATTTAAATTAGTAAATATGTACATTCTAATAGAGTAGACTAACAACAATGTTTCAGAGGAGTTCAACTTTGAAGGTGCTCCCATCTTATTTTTATCCCGGGAAATGGAAATAAAATCTGCACAAAACAAACCATTTTACTGAACAATAGATATTAATGTGGCCCAAGCCTTGCTTTGACAGTTTAATACAAGTGTAAGAACGAAAACTGGAAGAGGAATCTTGAATCAACCATGGATCAGATTCCAGTAAATATTACTTTTCTGATACCACAATAAACAGAAGCCTTGATTTAAAGCTGATGAATCAATTGAATTGAAGAACGTAGTTGAAATTATGAAATTCGTGAAACATCTTTGGTGTTCAAGTAATCCTTCTTGCCTATCTATAACTGGGTTCCAGATATAATACTGATAAGATAACCTGGGTATCTGTAGTGAATGATTCAAAAGAGGAAGAAGCAACTATTTGGATTGACTTTCCAATTTCTGCAGGCAATGCTAATCTATGCACAATTTATTCTTCCTTCTTAAATTACTCTCTTTGAATACGGGCTAGATACCCAGGTTTAATTTTAAGAATAGCAGCTGGAACTGGAAATCTGGATAGGATGAATCGGATTTGACTCCCACATAAATCATTTAGTTGCAAAAATCATTGCCCTCAATTTGGGTTTGACGGAGTCATTATTTTCTACCCTACTTCGGTCTTCTCAGTCCGTATTTAACAGTGCGTTTCGTTTAAGCCTGTTAGCTAGTGTTAGCTAAGATTCTAGGATATTTTTGAATAAATTGCGCTCTAGTTTCTAATTTTCATTCTGCAAATCAAATGATTTAAATTCAAATTGCAATATGAGTATGTCTAAACAATGAACCCGTGGCTTTTCTATGTTTTTTTGATGACTGATCTTTAGAATTTGTATACCATTTGTTCATGGACATTATGGTTTACTGTAAGTTCTAACAGTTTCTTTGATGGTTTGATGCGTCTTTTAAGGTTTCAGGCGTCTAAAAAGATTTATTATAAGAAACAATTAATTTGCTGACTACCGAAAGTATCTTAAACTTTTCGAAGTTTATGTATACTAAATGTCTCTTTCGAGTTTCTCAAATTTACGTATGGCTTTGATTATCTGATGATGCTGAATTTTGATACCTCTTTTGACCACTTTGAAGTTCTAAAAGTTCCTTAGTAGTTCCTTAATTTTAAGTGTTTACTTAGTAGATGACGCAAGAAAAGCATTAAAATTCAACATTTTGCAATAAACTCGTGATAAGGAAACATGAAACATATTACAACACAAAGAAGCTTTGGCTAGGCCTATATAACGTAAAAGTTAGTTTCATAGTCATTAGAGAAGTTGCATATCTACACCAAATTAATATATGCAAAATCATAAAGTTCCTCAGTGATTTGACCTTTAGTAGTAAAAGTTCCTTAAGTTTTTCGACCTTCGGTATGTAGGTTCCTTATAAAAGGTTCTTTATAAAAAAAGCACGTAGGAATGCAGAAATCAGCAGCTCTTACATTGAACTAAATTAACACTAGAAGTTTTCAGCAAATATATTTTCCAGTACTTAAATTTCTAGGATTTTAGAAATTTCATACCAGGGTCCTTTGTACACATAAATTTAGGAGGCTGCACATAGACAGGGAATTTATCTGAGCAATCTAGCAAACTGGGTAACCGAATTTTTTGAAGTGGTTCCTATCTCTATGATGTCTGAGGGCCATTTTAAGCGTTTGGCACATTCTGAAAAAACAATGGTTGTCACGTGACCGACCACGTGGTCACATCACGGTCATAAAAAATTTTTTTCGCCATTTTCAAAAGATTAATACGTCATTCGAAAGAGCGCGAAGAGCTGAGTAAATAATTATAAAGCACTTGAGCTCTCAGACTTACCTATTCGCAGTTAGAGCCATTTTAATGTCGCAGAGGTAGATCAGGCAAAAAATTTTAGAAACAAGTTTTTAGTTTCTCGATGTCTTAAAATTGCGTATATTCTGTGAATTCAACGCGTTTGCTTTCATGAAGGGCTTTGGGCTTTCAAGAGGTCCAGAAGTGTTATTAATCCAGATTATTGAAAAATGATAATGGGTGAAAACACCAAGTTTCCTGTGCTTTGTCATATGTTTCAATGAACGAGGTGCGAGATTATTTCAGTTAAAACAATACCACACAAGACGTTTTGTGAAGTCGTGAATGTGAAATATTGAAGATAGGCCCACTCTCTCTCACAGCAAACACGCACGAGGTTTTACTTGATTAAAGAAAAGGCAACAAGATGTTCAAAGTTTACGGGTAACCTCTGGCATGGCTCAGTCTAAAGCATTTTTAAGTCCTTACACTGCTGAAAAGGACAAGCACTGTTTTATTTGCTGCAACGAGATTAAACGAAGCGAAAAGCCCCAACGAATCGGAGAGAAAGGGTATGAAAGCTTTAAAATATCTGCTGAAGAATGGTCACAGATTGACGTTCCTGTTCATGATATAAAGCATCGTTTCACAGAGGTTTATGGAAGGCTTGAATGTCTTGAAAGTGACAACAGAGAAATAAACGTACATGCGAATTGTAGAGTGCATTTTCGAAACAACGTGGAAAGATATAAGAAAAACTATGGCCTCAAGGACAAAACAGTTGATGAGAGTCATGAACATGAAACTGAAGCTACAGCAGACTCAGCAGAATCTCCGAAAAAGAAAGCATTGAGGTCTCAAACTGACTCGCTGTCTTCAAAGTATATTTGTTTTATATGTAATTTAAAGCGTGACATTGACAATAACTCGTATAATGAAGGGGGGCTGACAAGGTGCGCCACACAGCTTACAGCTGACAAACTGATGAATAGGATGGAATTGTTTTTAAAAACGAAGTCTTCTCGTTTTTATTCTGCAGCCAAACGTCTTAACATTTTGCTTAGTGGGCAGTCTCATGATATCTTTGCAGTGGATATTTACTACCACCAGTCTTGCTATATCAAATACGCATTAAAGCCGGCAACACAAGAGGAGATCACTCAAAACAACAAGAAAGTCGAAGAAGAAGTATTAGATGCATTTCTATATAAAGTGAAGACACAAATAATCCGAGACAAAAACGCATTTCTCTTGAATGAACTTTTGTTGGATGTTAAAATATTTAGTGAAGAACATGGCCTTGAAACTCCTGCACTCAGTGACACACGATCATTAAAACGTTTTTTGACCGCAAAATTAAAAGATGATGTCGTTTTTTACCCTTCTGGGAAGTTTCTTATTGTACACTCACCAGAGATAAACCCCTGTGAATATTCATTGGCTACGCTGCGAGGTAGTGGGTTACGTGATGAAGATCTATCGAAATCGTTTGGGAGAATGATTAGAAGGAAACTTAATGCAAAAAAGAAGACAGAAATGGAGTTGCCTCTTTCACCAGAGGAGTTTCTCTCGATGCTCGACGAAGGACCACTCCCAGAAATCTATAACGCGATATATTATTCGATGCACGACAATGGAAAAAAGAATGAGTATGGGTATGTTATTACATCACGAGTAAAAGCTACAAAAATTTGGTCATTGGCGAGCGACTGGGAGACATTGATGACAGGCTCTCCATCTCCAAAACAAGCAATAATGGGTCTAGTACTCCATCGGATAACAGGTAAGAATACGTCATATTTTACATATTATTACATGGCATCCTATAACATTACAACAGATTTGTCATCAGCCTAGAAATCCTGCCCTTTCCCTGAACCATTAGTCAAATAGAAATCGATCTACTGAAGTTTAGTAGCGCATTTGGCTGGTCTTTCTTTAGACTCCAATAGGAGGGTGCTGATGTCACCGCTACTTGGCCCAAAGAATGAGAGTCCATTGCATGCTAAACGTTGCTAAAGCTTGATTGTTTAAACAATACTACCATAATATACTAAACAAGCCTTTTCTTCTTTAAACAGGAAATAAAGAAGCTGTAAACGCCCTTCATAAATGCAACCATGTGATGTCCTATCACAACATCAGAATGCAAAACCAAGCATGGGCACGCATGATATCAGCTCAGAAAACATCTATGCCAACACTCCGAAAAGGTATTGTTACCCACAGTACGATTGATAATAATGACGGGAGACAAGAGACCTGGACAGGGTTGGGAACAACACATGACACCAACAAGACTATATTTCAAGTTGCGACCCCAGAAGAGCAGAAATGCATACCTGTAATCGGTACGTTGGAGCGTCCACTTGACCTTGCAGAGCCACAAAGCCAGCCCCTTGTGCCTTCAAACTACCATCCTGGAAAGCGTGTAGAACCGCCCTTGTTTCCTTCCCACGTCGATCAGAAGAGTAGAGAAATTCTAGATTCGTGCCTTGACAGAGATATAGCTTGGTCAATGGCTGGGGCCATCAAGAGTGACGATGAAGAGCTTCCACTTCTTGGCTCGTGGACTCCGTTCAATAAGATGACTACGGATCATGTGACAACTGCGTGCATTCAAGAATTTCTTCCAGTAACCCCGCACCCACCAGAGTATCCAGTGTGCAAAGATTATTTAGATTTTCTTCTCGAAGTTGTGCAAGAGCTGGAAATTCCTCATATCTTTGTGCATTCAGACGAAATGGTTTACTCGAAGCTATGCGACATCCTATGGAAAAATCCTCAGATCTACAAAGCCGTAATTTTGCTAATGGGAGGTTTCCACCAACTCCGGGTGATGCAGCGTCTACTGTACAAGCGATACAGCTGTAGAGGATTGAAAGATTGGTTTATAGACGCGGGAATCATTGCATCTGGATCAATTGACCAAGCGTTGGAGGGAAGACATTACTATCGTTCTATGCGCCTTCACAAAGAATGCTTCGATGCACTTGTACAGTTCAGATTCGAATGTCTCACAGGTAGTGTAACATTTTTGTTCATATCTATTGTTTTAAAGTCCCACTAAACTGGGAAAATTGAATCTAACTTTATCTCTTAGGATGAAAGTCTTCCAAAAGTAACTTACCTTGTGTTTGTTCTTTAAAAAATAGCTTAGTCCTTTTCACCAAAACACTGACCTGGAACAAGTTTAACATTCGAGTTTTTCTCTTCAATGCCTGTTTATTTTTCTGTTTAGTGGGACTTGGAACAATTTGTACCCTTGCTGACGCTTTAGCATACTATCACTGTATGCCTGATCTGAATATGGTAAGTTAATACGTCTGAATTAGGCATATCGATTCATTTGTTTTTTATTTTTTCCAGTTGACCATTCTGGCACTGACTTGGATCTGTGTTTGTCAGGATTAAAAGACCTCAGAAAGAACCCGTCTGCAGAATCTCTAAACAAGCTGATGATTTCGCCACAGTTCTGCACACTCAAGCAACATGTTCTGGACCACGAGAAAGGGAGCGACGGAGAATTGACGGTTTCGTATTTAAGAGATGTCTCAGCATTGCTGGCATTAGTATCTGCAGTTCGGGAATGTGATATTGATAGGCATCTTGAAGCGGAGCGTGAAATGGTTTCACTCGCGTTTGCATTCGACCATCAAAATTATGCCCGTTATTGCAGTTACCAACATGTGTATCTTCAAGACCTCAAGGGAAAGCTTGATCCAGCCTATCACGATCTGAAAAGTCGAGGTCATGGCGGAAGCATCAGCGGTGGCTCGTTTTCTACAATACACGGGGATCTTATAACCGAGCTTTTCAATAAAGAAACCAAAGGAACTGCCGGTCCGTTTCGAGCTGGCTTCAGTACTGATATCGAGGCTACAAATACTTGGGTGCAAACAATCCATATACACAGTATGCTAAGAATTGCTTTAAGAAACCAGCTGAGCATCAAAACATCCGGAAAACATAAAGAAGCTACAAAAAGTGGAAAAAAACTACACGAAGAACATGTCTCAAACTTGAAGAAGACCTTAAAAGGTTATGGTGTAGATCCATTCTCGTGTGACCCACCAAAGTGCTTTTCCACGGGTATAGAAATTGATCATTTGGTCGTGACGGATATGCTCAAGGCATCAGAAACTGGCAACGAGGCCTTTCTCACATTTGTTTCAGAGAGGTTGGTTGCTGGCTCAAAGAGTTTTTTTGCACCAATAAAGAGATTAAAATTGAACACGGGAATTGTCGCAAAGAAGAAAACCATCAAGGCAATATCTGTTCTGAAAGAAGACTGCCAAGCATTTGGACTCATTGTATCGAAATCTTTGAGCTTGGAAGAAGCCTTCCGCTTCCCGATCACAACCTTCCCGTTGTCTATTGCAACTCCAGAAGGGAATCTACGTCAATCAAATAAAGCTTCATTCAGGAATTTCCTGATAGTGCAGTCGAAGAGCTCCACAAACAACGTTCCACTACATGCAGCTTGGTTCATTGATGGTATGGCCGCTGTTAGGTCCTTAAAATCAAAGGCAACATACAGAGAATGGATCAAAGGACTTTTGAAATTTTTGCAGCCACCAGATGAATTGAAGCCATGTTTGGTTGGAATGATAAATGACACATATCAGCAGAAAAGTGTCAAAGCTGGCACGAGAAGAGATCGCGGGGAAGCCGGCCTGGCATCTAAGCTGGAAGGCTTTGAGCAACATATGCCGAAAGGATTGAAGTGGAACGAATTTTTGAAGAACCAAGGCAACAAGACAGAACTTATTAAGTTAATTACAGAATACATCATCACAGAGGAGGCAAGATCGAAACTAACGCAACCATTCATCGTTACAAATGGCTGCGAAACTCTCAAAGTGCAACACAATGGATTTGAACTCATGTACAGGTGTAACCACGAAGAAGCCGACACTCGCTTGGCTTTGCATGCATCTCTTGAAGAAAGCGATGTAGTTATTGTCTCCAAAGACACGGATGTCCTAGTTCTGCTTGTGTGGACTTACTCGATGTGCTCTCCAGGAAAGAAATGGCTTTTTAAATACGACCAAGATAAATACGCAGACATAGGTGTTATTTGCGAATTCTTGGGGCCTGATATTTGTCAAGCGCTACCTGCAATGCACGCAATGACTGGATGTGACACCACATCTTACTTTTTCAAGACTGGGAAGGTAAAAGTCTTTAAGAAACTTTTAAACGATCCAGCAAAATGCAAACTTTTGCGATACTTGGGACTGGATTCAGATTTAAAGTCAGATGACATCAACAACTTGAAAGAATTCATCAGGACTGTTATCTATAATGGTAAAGATAATGAAACATACGTTGAAACAAGAATTCGCCTTTATAAGGAAATGAAGTCAAAGTCTTCCCTGCCCGTTTCACCTGACCCTGATTCCGCTGAACAGGCGATCAGGCGTGCCAACTATCAAGTTTTTCACTGGGTGAGATGTCATGAAATCAACATTGAAGATATAAGTTTTGAAAACAACGGATGGAAATGGGACGATGAACTGTGCTGTGTGACACCTGTCTGGTTTACTGGAGACCAGTTGCCTCCATCACTGAATAAGGCAAAGAAACGCAAAAAGAAGACCGTTGAAGAGGAAGATGAAGATGGCGATGTCGAGATGACTGACACTGAGACAGATATGCCTATGCCAAAGCGAAAATCGAAGACTAAATTGCAAAGTAAGAACCGTTTGCCTCAGCCAGAGACCATATACGATGGAGATACAGAAATGAGCACGAGGGAAGCAATAGAGACTACCGATGTTTCAGATCTTTATACCAATAGTGAGTGGGAAGTGTCCGATTTTTCTTCGAGCGACGAATCGATGGATGAATGGCTGCCTTAATCATTGATAAAACTATCGTGACTATAGACTTTTGATTATTTTTCCTGGTAAATAGATGATTTTAATGCTTTAACTTTCAAAAGTGCTTGTGGCAGCAGCTTACAGAGCAACTTTAGTCATGTAATATTTTCGAGAGAAACAACTGCGACCTTTGTCCTGACAATAATTTTTGGCCCACTTTGCGACATTAAAGTGGCTCTAACTGCGAATAGGTAAGTCTGAGAGCTCAAGTGCTTTATAATTATTTACTCAGCTCTTCGCGCTCTTTCGAATGACGTATTAATCTTTTGCAAATGGCGAAAAAAAAATTTTATGACCGTGATGTTACCACGTGGTCGGTCACGTGACAACCATTGTTTTTTCAGAATGTGCCAAACGCTTAAAATGGCCCTCAGACATCATAGAGATAGGAACCACTTCAAAAAATTCGGTTACCCAGTTTGCTAGATTGCTCAGAGAAATTCCCTGTCTAACAGGGAAACACTGCATATTTCCGCGTGCATAAATTGGTAAGAAAAAGTTCACTGTAGGTGATTTCCAGCTCCGTGTTTTACAATAAATGTTCAACTCAAATAATCACATGGTTTGGATTTAAGAACGAAGCAATTATGTGTAGCAGATTCTTGCTTTAGGCGAAGAACAGTTTACTTGGAATGTTACTGCCATGTCCTAATCCAAAACAAACGAGTGTCAAAGTTCAATATCTAGCAAAAAACCCGGAACTAGAAAAGTACTGAGCGGTTGAGTATTTGCCTTCTCCGCCTCGCCGAAATAAAGGATCGAAGATGGCGCGACGGCTCAGGTGAGATTTACTTTTAGTTGTTTTAGAATCCGTCTTTAGTGACGACATGACAATCACAAACAGGAAGTACTCTTCCTAGTTTTCTGCTGCACATTCTGTGCGGCATAAGAGGTTTCCACTCCTATGAAATGAACACCAATGAAAATATCGTCGACTGATAGAAGAAGTTGTTGAGTGTTTAGGCTATCTAGAACAATTTGGACTGCTGCTTTTGCCTGTGTGTGTTGCTAAAAGTAAGTAGAAGCGTGCAAGGCTTTCTGAGGAAAAACTTCAATTCTGCAAGCAAAGGCCGTGTCATGGGCAAGGCCGTACACAGAACACTTTTAGCGGGGGGGGGGGCAAAACCCCTTTTGAAGAACTTTTTGAGGATATCCTCTATAGGAAAGCATATACTTTTGAAATTTTTTGGGCGGGCAGTAGCCCCCCTTGCCCCCCGCTATGTACGGCCATGGTCATGGGAGGGGGTATATTCGTTGTATGACTCGCCGAAAGAGGATAGCATCCTTACTAAGGGTTTAAAGCTGGTACCTGGTACTTGTTGGCTGAAAGTTGGCACCATGCTACTACTTAGGGACCGTAGAGCCATACAGAAAATGGGGAGGCTTTGTTCCCCACCCCCAAAAGTACCCAAAAGACAATGCAAAGGGCGTCGTGATAATGGATGTGGTCAATTTATTGCAACTAGTCACCTAATTGGCAACCCATGTGCTAAATACTTAAAGACAGTGGTGGCGCCAGAGGGGGGGGGGGCAGGAGGGGCTACAGCCCCCCCGTCGAAGGAGGCTAGCCCCTCCGTCGGAAGATAAATTATGCTTGAATTTTTTTTGTCGTAGCGAATTTTTTAAGTTTTGTGATGATGCTAGGTATTCATCGTGCCCGTGGAAGTGCTCTTGACTTGGACTCAGTAGTAGACAGATTTAAGGCTAAGTTCCCGAAGAGTAGAATTCCTCTGTGAAACAATTTTGATTCTTGGACTTGAATTTTCAATATGTAGAAGTGCGTATTCCACTGCTTAGGTCTGTTCCTATAAAGTTACGTTGTGTTCCAGTTTTCCTTAAGTTCAGTTGGTTGCTTTCATACTTTCCAAAGATAGGCCCTACTTGAATTGGCAACGTTTGATGAGTTGTAAAGATTTAGAGTAGTTTTAAGCTTATCTAGAGGCAGCTTTCAAAAAAAATTTCCAGGGACGCCAGAGAAGGGGGGCGCGGGGGGCAAGCACCCCTCCTGCCCTTTGCTAGGAGGGGCAAGGGGGGGCAAACATGCCCTTAATAATATGTCAAAAAACGTAGTAAAAAACACGATTACACCATTTGGATAGCATTTTTAGCCAATCTAACGGGTGTAGCCACCAAAATTTTCCCGGGGGAGTACCCCTGGACCCCCTAATTTTTCGGCTCGCAACGCTCGCCTTCGGTCTCCAGTGCCCTTACAATTCCTTGTCGCCCCCTAGCCCTATCGTTCTATAAAAAAATTAGCCCCTCCGTCGGAAGTGCTAGCCCCTTTGTCGGAGGAAACCTAGCGTCACCACTGCCTAAAGACAGTAGACCCTTTTGTTCACTTATTGTTCTTGATGTTGCTCCTTGTCAGAGATATGTGAACATTTTTTTAGATAAATCTAAACACGTTTTGGAGAATAGTAAGGGTTGCTAAGTTGGTGAAAAATAATCTTAGAAGAAACAGGCAAGCTACCATCCCAGGCAAAAAAGTGACCTGAAAAAGTGAACATGGTACTAGAGCCATACATCAGTCAATTAATACCAAGCTTCTTTCTTGCAGACTTAGCCCTGTGAGTGATGGATGTTAATGTGAGCTACCATAAATATGCAATGTTTACTGACGAAGAGAATCTGATCTACGAAGATGATGATGATGTGGAAGGATGGGAGGACGACATTCCGTCTAAAGCAGGAAATGCGCAGCCTAACTTGGCAAATAACGAGGAGAAGCAAAGACAGATTGATATTTCTGCCTCTTTTGACCAAGGGTATTTTGTGGATAGGACGTTAAGCTCATACAGCGCTCCAGAGAATCGTATTTGGAATTTGGGAACAACTTTAGGGTAGGTTATGAAACCTATTTTATACTGTGTCATGATTTTTCCCCCTCCATTAGCCTGTGCACATGATACACATTCTTTTTTATAAGAAACCGGTTTATAAGAGACCTAGTTCTAGAGCCCCAAAAATTTAAGAAACTTTTAGAACTACATCAATATCTTTAAGAAACTCCGAAAAAAATAAGAAGACTTTCTGAGCCGGAAAGTAATATGCCAACAATACATTTTTGCTTGATTTAAGTTTGCTACAAGTTTTCATTTAGAGGAATGCAGGATGTTGAGTCTACTTGTATTAGTAGGTGGGTTTCAGATTAATACAAGAAATATGCGAGGGAAAGTGCAAAATTTGATGTTAAGTGCATATCTAAAAATAAGAAACTTTTAAGAAACTTTTAGTTCTAGAAACTGGTGAAAAATTAAGAAACTTTAGTACTAGGACCCACGTTAGGTTTCTTATTAAAAAAACGTGTAAACCAGTTTGGGAGCTTTAACTTAACATTTTCTAAAATAGTGTGTATAAAGGAACACAACATACAAACAATCTTTTGGATGTACCTACTCTTGATGTGCTACACGAAGAAGCAAGTTTTTCATTTATCATTCCCAGTTCCCCCTGTAAGGGTGCAGTAGGAGCCTATATTTGGCAGGATTATTGGTATTTTCCAGACAACGATATTTTTACATCCATATTAGAGGGTTAGGAGCTCTCCCATATTTACTATTACAATGAAATTGTAATATATTTCCGTTGATGATATTAAAAAGTCAGCCTCCTATCTTAATATTAAGGGGTGAAGCATTTTAGATTGAATTTCTTAAAGCTTCAAAATATTGAAAATATAATTAGGCTTATAACTGCTCTATACTAATGTATATTGAGCACTTTAGCCAGGATAGGCACTCTCTTCTCGTGTTAGATGAAAATATAATTAAAGACTTTTTAAGTGTGGTGGACTTCATTTAAAAGAGTCTATTACAAACGGAGATTTGAGAGCCCCTCAAAACCCTGTTGCGGATATGCTGTTGCTCAGATTTTTCCCTGTAATCCTTTTACAAGCAATGATCAAGATTTTCCCAAAACAGCAAGGGAAGGGCTTTTAGCACTCTTTAGAAAGTATTAATTTTCATTTCTTATAACATCTTTTTGGGCAGGAAATTCAGATTCAAGCTTCATTTGTTTATGGACCATATTGCTACAAGGTGAGAAAATTATTTTGTCTGAGTGATATAAACAAATTACTAACTCTTTTTGCTGAAGCCTTTCACTCTTTGCTATATTGGAAAATTTTCCAATAATGACTATTTGCTCTTGGAACCATGACAAACTAAAACATGTCCTGAAATCATTTCATGAGATTTCATAACATTTATTGTTATTTTTTTCATTTGCCAAACAGGCAAGCCCATACGCAGAACTTTTCTAGTATAGGGGGGCAAAAGCCCTTTTGAAGAGCAATTTGAGGAGATCCTCTATAGGAATGTATATAGTTTTAAAAATTTCTTGGGAAACCCCCTTGCCCCCCCCCCGCTGTGTACGGCTATGCAGGCAGACTGGGTATTTACCCACACATTTTAAACTTGAGCGTAATGAAACTTTAAGCAGATGTTTTCTGCTAAAAAGATAATTCCAAATGGTTTCCTTATCAAAAAGAGGAGAAGGTATTTTTTATTAAATATTAGGAGAAAATGAGCATTCCTGGTTGCAAGCTTTTATTTCCAGAGAAAACCACTCTTCTAAGGTCCTAGAATACATTTCAAAGCATTGGTGACAGCACCAACAAGCTATTATCTCCCAAAAATAATGATGGTGACGGATTAACAACTCAATTGTCAACTGTTAAAACAGATTAGCACTATGGTTTCTGCAAAATAGATTCTGAGATATTTGATGCCCTCTGATTGGCTGAATTGATGTAATCCGTGTCTGTATGGTTTTCTCCATCTTTTCATGTTTTCTTTGATAGGAGTGTGTTTACTAAGTACCTTTTCTGCGGAAATTCTTCTTACAAAACGGAACGTGTTACCTATTATTACACAGTTATGAAGTGAGTTAATGCCAACCCTTTAATGGTTTTTTTCTGCAATTTTGTTTTTAGACTCATCAGTTTGATATTGGTATTGTTGGATATTGGTTGCGTGCTATATGCCCTTGCAACAGATCATGAATCTCAGGTAATCCAGAATTTCTTGAAATCCCTCAGCTTGAGGCTTGAATTGTCATTAATGCATGTTTTTGATACTTGCGTGATCAATATAGCAAAGATCGAGGTAAACCAGTGGCGAAGCTAAAGGTCATGCTGGTCATGCTGAGCATGACTAGAAATTTTCAAGCACAAATTTTTTTATTTCAGCATTTTTCGCTAAAAACAGCTTTAACAGGTTTCAAAACAACCCTCCACAGGGTCGATCTCCATTCTGTCGGCATTTTCAAGTTCCTGTGTCCCTGTGTTTAGTCGATCATAGGGTTTCCGTATTATGATATACAGATACGCTTATTGTGAAAATTTCTTCTCCTGCTCTACAAATATAGCAGGACTAAACCCTATGTTCGGTCATGCTTAACAATGGAGCCTTCCCATCCGCCTTTGCGTTTGGTCATGCTTAACAATAGAAAAAGACAATAGAAGGACTGCTCATCTGAAATAGCAGGACCTCAGCAATAATAACAATCAGAACTCTAGAAGGATAATTGATTCTGATTGGCTGAAATCACCCCGTCGTACGGCTTCAGAAACCTTCAAGTCCTGCTAATTTCCGAAAGCATGATTCACGCACGAACCCCCTGTTTTGTTACAGTTCACACTTCTTTGAGAAACGCGTTTGTTATGGTGGCCTTGCTGTAGTTTTCCTTCACGTCTTCTCAAAGATTATTGCTATTGCATAATCTAAAAATGGCTGAAAGTTTAGCTGAACGAAGTCTTGCTGATTGACACAGCGTTTCTCGGTTGTCGTCGAACAAGTCATTTGGTGGCAAGTAATCTAAGTGAGCAGAAGGCCATTGAGCAAAAATCTAGGCCCTTGCAATTTTCGAAAGTCAAAGCCAAAGATCGAATTTGACAGGAAGACTGGAACACAAGAAAGGACTGACTTTATGGAAGCGATGTACATCGCCTTTACTCTAAAAAGCACCAAAAACAAAACAGAAAATTGTATATTAAAATCATACCTATTCCTCTACTTTACTTAGAGATAACTTTAAGAAACAGTACTTGATCTCATAGAAATTAAGAAACTTTCATGGGAATTTTCTGTTGTTAATAATAATTATAGGGCAATGGCAATAACAATTCATTCTTATAACAAACTTAAGAAACTTCTGCTCTTGAAATTCATTGATGTGATCTATTATACGAAAGTTTCTCTATTTATTGGGACATCAGAGTAATCATGATGTCTTCCGGGTACCTTTCCATAATCTAGGCCTAAAGTACTTCTGTTTTGAAGAATAATATGTTCTTGAATGCATCTATTTATCAGCTATTCATGGGATTTTTTCTTAATATCAAATTTCAAAACTTGAAAGAAATGATGTAAAACGGACAGTTTGTAGATATTATTTTTATTATATTAACATACTTGAAACATTGTTATAGCAATACTAAAATATATAAATTGGCTTTGCTTGATGTATCTTAGAATCTGCATTTCCAAAGACTTGCTCCCTTCTCATTGCCAAGCTCTTATAAGCACCCTTTGATTTATCTAAGGATTTTTGATTTTATTACACAGTTGGATTTTTTGGATCCTGAGCCATTTTGAAATAGCTAAGTGGTCATTGCATGTGTACCTTTGGCACACCCTACATACTTTTTGCCATCATCAAAAATTGTTCCCAGATAGCATGACCACTCACTGCTACCTAGCTTCGCCACTGAGGTAAACATAATATATTTAAAGGATTTCTAAGGCCTCTATAACTTATGGCTAATCTTACCACCATCTATCTTGGCTGTTTTCAAAACTTATCTTTATTTAGTATTATTGAAAAATTAATGGAAACATTTTATAGGACTGAGTGCCATTCAATATTTGTAATCTTAGAACTTGATATTTTGCTAGATGGAAGTCAGAGAAAATTGGAAAAGAATAAAAAAGGAAAATAAGTACAAAAAGTGTTCATCCATAATAACTTCATCGTTTATTTTCCTTCATATATAATACTTGATTCTTGTAAAGTGTGAGGTTTTATTCTAACAGGGTCTGGAAATACTATCATTGACAATTGTGGGATATTTCATGGTGGAGCTTTCCTTGAGATTATTTGCTTGGGGGTAGGTTGGCTTTATATCCAATGTCTTTGTGTGTCTATATCTTATAGACATGGCATTTCTTGAAACTATATAAGTACCTGCCTAACCTTTGATTTTATACTTGACTTCCACTAAATCGTTCTTGTCTATTAGCAGTTAGCTAAAGAAAGAATAGTCTTTCATTGGTACAACATCTAGCCAGAATTATTAGAATAGTGGAACATATTGAATTGTTTTCCTACCTGTTGGGATAGCTTCCAACTTTTCACGTTATGGTTTAGTAAAGCTTAATTGGCTTACATTTTTGAAATCTTTTATCTCAGCTGTCTCAGTAGTGTAACTTGTGAAGCGATTACCAGTGACAATGTTGGCTTTCTACTGCTCAATTAAGGACAAACTCACATATTTGTATCACTCATTTCTATGTTGATAAGCTTTGAGCGAAGAAACTTTCAGACTGGAACCTGATCCTGAAACTTTTGCGTCAATGCTCAATCCTTATAGCTATTTGGTAAAACCTTGCTAATTACACAGAAAGCACAGCCAATAAGTAAATGCTGATGAAACCATCACAGCTCTTTGCAATTTGATTTGGCCTGGGTTTCCCTCACAAGGGTGACATTGTTTTGCAGGGATATTTTACTTCAAGGGAAAAAAGGGCTCAATGAAAATAGATTGTTCATATTTGAATGTCAAGTAACATGGACTGAGGACGATAGGAAGACCTTAGCCTAAACTCTTTGCTTTGTCAGACAGGATAGTTAGATAGATAGACTTAGTCAGGATGATAGATAGACAGATAGATTGATTAGATAGATAGATCGACTAGACAGATAGATAGATAGACTTAGTCAGGATGTATGCATTGAACCTCTATCCAAAAGGTTTAATGGTTTAATCTGGTACAACCAAGCACCATACCATAGAAGTTGAAGCGCGGAATCCTGATTTCAGCTATAGGGCCAGAATGCTGCTTGAATTTGCTGGGTGAATTCAAATCCTTGCTTCTTCTCTAGACTATTTTTGATAAGGTCTGCATGGTTTCAACTATATTTTCAAATGAGTCTGGCATTGAAAATTATGTGTTTTCATTTTAGGATATACACTGTCCAGTTAACTGCAGCACTTCATTACTTGAATATGATTGCTCATGATTACAACAATAGTAATTATGATATTTATTATTTATTTCAGGTGTGAATTCTTCAAGCATTGGATAGAAATACTGGATATGGTGATCATCATTGTATCGTTCGGCACTACTGTGGTTTACGCTGTTGTTCTTGTTGATGAAAACAAATATGGCAGGTAATTGGCTTTTGTAAGAAATAGACTTCAGCATAGACCCTGCATTGTCATTTCACTTTGGAATTATGTTTTTGTACCTTGTGTACCTTATACTTTTAAACAGAAGTGTGCATTTCATTGCTCTTTCTTAAATCTTGTGTTTTTGTTTGATCATGCGTAGTCACTGATTTAAGAACAAACCACTGAAGGTATAATCCTGTATGGCTGCCATTCCATTCACAACATTGCCACCTATAATTTCTGTACTTGGTAAGAACAAACCAGTTTTGATTATGTGATGTTGTTGGAACTGTATCGATGAACGAAGCTAGTTGCTCTAAACGTAACTTAGCTTTCTAGTGTTCTAATTTGTTTATTTCAATACCCTTCTCTCTACGTCAGTTAGCCAAAACAAGTCATGCGGAGTCGTTAGTTAGACTGGGAATAGTTTGAGTGGCGTTTCAGCTCTCTATTTTGATTTAGTAATTGTCTTGATATTTTTCAGACTGGTAGTTATCTTTCGACTATTGAGAATCTTCCTGCTGGTCCGTCTTTTCACTGGTCGACAGCATTTAGAGAAGTCAACAAAGTACTTGGTAAGTAAATTTTGATTCAACGTCTATTCATCTAGGGTTTGTGTACATAGAGGTTGCCCTTAAGGTTGAACCTACTGACCTAAGCAGTTTGAAGTATTATATTTACGGGGCTATCCCTCTATTGAATCCTATTCACCCTAATTTACCCAATGGGTTTCAAAATACTTGATTGCTGAATTCATATTAGGGAAATCTCCATACGTAAAGGCCTGTCTTCAAAATCGGAAACATTTCTAAAAAAGGTGTGTTTCAAGCAGATTATCAATTTTGATGAAAGTTTAGTCTCATAATGCTTTGCTTCCAATTTCTTCTTTTGATTGTCCTTTTCTTTCCACTAAATTTTCTTGCATGATTTTCACAATTCATCATTTAGGTCTCCCAGAACAAGAGGAGGTTCCAGAAAGATGGATTTGATTTGGATCTTACATATATCACAGGTATGAATAATTGTTGTGCATTTGAAAGTGATTTAGCAGCATTGAAAATCTCAAGAAAGTCCCAAATTTCTCTTACATCAATGTCTATCATCTAGTGCCTATCGAAATAATTGCATAAAGAATGGTTAGATTCAAAATTGTGGCAAAATTACAAAGCTATGAGGATTGCAAAGATATCTAGACTACAATTCCCATAACTTTTGTCGAGAAGGGCATAATATCATCATTTTGGTGGAAAAGTTAGGAAATTTTGCAAACGCCATATTTCACAACAATAAGCAATGATAAATTGAGGGGGAAATTGTTTATGAATCGGGATTTGAGTGATAATCAAAAGTATCAAGTATTATTGTTCATGGTTTGATCGATCTTTTCCTACAGAGCGTGTGATTGCCATGTCATTCCCTTCATCTGGAAAAACGTCTTTGTACAGAAATCGAATTTCTGTAAGCATATCTTTTCATCTATTGACTTTTTGATAAAATGTAAAATTTTTGCTTAAATTATTATTATCTTATGTCTCAGTTTCAAGATAAAAAATACCGATCGCACATTAGATAAAGCTATCAATAAAACAAAATTTTATCTTATATTTTGGTAAATTCATTTTGGCACCTTAATTAAACACACATAACATGTACTTAAATTTCATTTTATTCCTCACATTTCATTTTACATTTCATTTTATGAGGAATAAATTGAAATGTAAGTACATGTTATGTGTGTTTAATTAAGGTGCCAAAATGAATTTACCAAAATATAATTTGTCCTACAACACACGCGATCTTTTGAAGAAGCTAGCGCTAAATGTTAGTAAAAAAAAAAAAAAATTATCCAATGAGCTAACTAGTCTATTGTGTAATCTTGTAGTGAATTGGATTGCCCCCATTTTTCAGACGCTAGCTGCGTTTTGTATTCGCCAATCCACTTGAATGCTCCCATTCGTACTACAGAAAGTGAGGGTCCTTTAGAAAGCCCAATACCCTAGTTTGGGGTTAATATGGACAGGAAGCTGAATAGGGACCGAAATGGAAAAAAGATTGTTGACTTTGGAAATTAAAGAGGGCCTTCTCATTTTGAAACAATTTGATCTTTATATCATATGAAATATTGTTGGGTCACAATAAGAAGCCTGTAACCTAATCTTCAATGTAAGAATATTTTGTCCGTTTTTGTCCCTATTCACCATCCTCTCCCTATTCACCCCATACTATGGTATCTTTTTCAATGTGGCTGGTTCGAGTGTTTCAACACACATCACCTTGAATTTTCATCAGCAGCCTGCTGTCTTATAGATGCAGGCCACTACCCCCGTAATCAAAACTCCATTCTCTCTCTCTTTTTCAGGACGTTTCAAGATTTTTCAATGAGAAACACCCGAATCATTACAAGCTATACAATCTGTGTAGTAAGTTCAAATTGTTTTATCAAAGCTGCAGCCACACTGTTCAATTATTTGTGTGTCATTTTCAACACTTACAGGTTGACTTCCCTCTGTACCATTTTGTTTATCTGTTCTGCATGCATGCAACATTCATTTCAATAAAGAAATACATTCTTGTTGATCGCTTCATGTTAATTGATAGGTTATACTGCCTTGTGTATTGAACTCCTCTGCAATCAGAGTTTCCAAATTGAGTAGAACAACTCAGTTTTTAATTTCATTAGAAGTAGCTAGCTCCATAAAATTCACACTTCACTCCGTCCTTTGTCCTTTCATTTTCCAAGGAGCAAGACCTTGTCTCCGGTACTCAGTGTTGTGTTGGATCAGGCCAATGATGTGAATCATGTGCGTTCATCACTGCACCAAGAAATAGAGCCGAGTACTGTTTAATCTTGTCGATGAGTGGAAGCCAAGCTTTATTTCATTCTATCTCACTATGCCTTCGATGTTTCTTACTATTTGAAAGTTCTGACCTCTGTACCTAAATAAAGCCAGTCAAGGACTCTTCATGAAGTGTTTCACTATTTTCTGATTTACCCAGATATTCGGAAGCCTATACCGATAAAAGACAGAAATGTATCAAACTGACATTTGATTTCGCTTTCTCAGGTGAACGCAGCTACGATACGAGTTTCTTCAACAACAGCGTGGAAAGAATTCTTATTGATGATCATAATGTGCCTAAACTCAGGTAATTACGAATTGATTTGTTAAGGCTGCAATAGAGCTCACCAGCGAGAATCTAATTTTCTGCAAATCAGACCCCCTGGATTCTCGTGAATATGGTACTTTTGACGTTTCCTGTGGGAGGTTAGGTCCCATTAGTTTTATTAGATTATCCCAAATTTGAGCAATTCAAATCGATCAATACGCTCTAATTCATTTAAAGAGGAGACTACCGCTACTAAGAGATTGCTCAAACTGGCTCTGATAATCAAACGGTCAAAAAAAACAGCCTTGGCGCACCAAAAAAGTGAAGCGCTCTCTGATTGGTCAATTCTAGAAAAAGTTTGGAAGGAGGTTGAAGTTACTGTGGTCCGTGGTCCGTATTTCATTTCTTTATGTCCAAGTTCAGCTTGGTTCGCTTTTCCAACAAAATCTTATTAAATGTATTTTGCAGAACAGCAAATTCTGAAGGAGACAATCGAAAATCGATTTCTGAGCATTCCTCATCTCAGAAATCAGGCTAGAAATCTATATTTTTTTAATGAGTCGTAGTTTGAGCGTTAATCGAATTTTTCAAAGCAATAACTACGGCTCTGAAATAAGTCTAGGATCTTATCACAGTTTCACTTAAAATCGGGATGTAGATATCATTAGCCCTGTGATTTAGTAATCTCAGATATCTTATTCCTTTCCCTCGGTGTACATCAAACAACTTGAGCACGTAGTTGAATGGCTTTTTATTAGGAATGGAGATGCTGCTGTAAAAAACTTCTTTCCTGGTATGGTGATGCCGATATTTTCAAACTCCTGGTTGATGTTTGTAAAACACTCCTTTACTTAAATCGTGATATGTCTGGGACAACTCTGAAAAAAATCAACTGCATGATCACTTACGCAAAAAGGGCCTTATTTGAACTTGCCCAGACATCAATCACACTAGGCTATTAAAATTATTGCACAGGTCGATTCAAAATGGCGGCAAAATTGCAAAGCTGTGAGGGCTAGGCCTAAATTAAGATTCCCATAACTTTTGTCAGACAGCTCACAAATACAGGATTTGGTGGCAAAATTTAGGAAATTTTTCTGACACCATAGCTCATAACAACAAGCAATAATAAATTGAGGGAGAAATTATGTATGACTTGGGATTTGAGTGATGGTCAAAATATCAGCAAGAAGATTTTGAAGAAGGAGTTGTCATCTAAAATCAGTACAGAAGTGTTGTAAAAAGTCATTAATATGGTAAATTGCTTTGTTACTTTGTTGCTGCTGCTTTGAGAAATCCCATGGATTTTGTTTTTTCTCTGTATGCTGACTTGAAGGGAAAATGAAGGAGGCTTAAAATTCTTCAATTCAAAGGGAGGGGGGAGTAATGTTTCATCTTGCATCCCACACATCAGTTGCAATTTTGTCTTTCTTCAGGTAAGAATGTTGTTTGTTCACCTTCTTATGCCCCTTTAATTTACATTTATGAAGTATTTGACTTAGTAATTGACCGCAAACCCAGGAATAATAGTTACAATTGTGTGTATCAGATAAATTTCTTTATTTATAAAAATGTACTTCAAAATTCAAGGTCTCCTCCTTCCCTTTACATTTTTGAGACTCCCTACCAATTTTTTGCCTCACCACAGGGACAGCTAGGACAAAACTCATGGGGCTCTTCAAAGCAGTAGCAACAAAGTGACAAAGAACTTTACTATATTAATGACTTTTTACAACACTTTTGTACTGATTTTAGATGACAACTCCTTCTTCAAAATCTTCCTTCAGATATTTTGACCATCACTCAAATCCCTAGTCATACATACTTTCTCCCTAAATTTATTATTGCTTGTTGATATGAGCTGTGGTGTCAGTAAAATTTCCTAAATTTTTCCACCAAAACCTTGTATTTGTGAGCTGTCTGACACAAGTTATTGGAATCTTAATTAAGGCCTAGCCCTAACAGCTTTGCAATTTTGCCGCCATTTTGAATCGACCTGTGCAACAATTTTGATAGTCTATAGTGTACAAAAAGATATGGAATGAGATCTTTGTTATTCTGAGGAGCTGCATGCTTTGGAATGGAACACTCAAAATATGATGTAGAAAATATTTAATCGTTTTTAAAACCGAAATTACGATGTACAATGGCCTGCCTTTCTGAAATTTATGAATAACAATGTTTACTTTTCATTTGAATTTAACTAGTGCAGATAGCTTGTGTGATTAGCCCTATTTCTTTATTTCTCTACATAGCCAATTGTTGCAGTTTTGTCATGGGGTCAAGGAATGGCTTTCAGCTCACAGCGAGAATGTAATCGCAGTTCATTGCAAAGGAGGGAAAGGTATTGCTTATGTTACTATAAGGATCACAATACCTCGGTGGATTTGAGTGCTTATGTCTTGAATTAAAGGTTGTGGGCTCCACTCCCTCTCTGACCATGATTATTTCATACAAATATCCATATTGTTTCTTTTCTATGAATTGGTAACCTGTTTGATTTTTCCCTAGATCCTTAATGAGTTGTCCTAAAATCGTTTTTGAAATTGCTCCAATAAACGATTCAAAGCGTTGCAATATCATTGCAATAGACCCAACTGTTTTCGTTTACTTCAAAAAATTTCCATATGAGAACCTCCATGCTCTTGTCTCAGGTTGCCGCAGTCAAAAATTTCATATCTTGAGGTTTGAGAAAACCATTTTACCCTGGGTCTTTGGGTAAATGATTCAGTACTATACATTACTACTCTATTCATTTTTCTAACATTTCTAATTTAATTAATTTTTCACTATAAATCCATGCTCTCATGATGTTGAATAAGTTTGAATAACCTTGAAATTTGTTTTGTCTTCTTGTGGCTATGCCTAAAGTATTTAACGATTTGATTCAATAAATCCTTTCGGAAGTAACTGTGTTTCCAAATAAATCCATCATATCGCTTGCAGGAAATCTCTTTCGCTTTAATTCCATAGCTTATCTCTCAATATTATTATTCCATGTTTTATGTGGTCAATCGAGATTGGTTTTATCGGATTTGCTTAGACTCCTGACAGCCTGGATTTCAGACCAAATATTTCCTGGATTTCTTTATCTTTGAAGAATTTTCAGGGGGTCTCTAGGATATATAGATTGCTGCTGTACCTATGCTTATGCTTTTTCTTAAACCGTATCGTATCACTCCCATTATGACTGAATTGCATTGGTTCCCTGTGAAGAATAGAGTTGTTGACAAAAATTCAACTGTCTATCACTAAAATTTAAACAGGTGTCGATTATATCGCCAATACCCAGGGGCGTACCTGGTGGGGGAGCCAGACGAACCTAGGCCCCTAATAATTTTTAAATTATAATGTTTTATTGTTTGAAAACAATTGGTGCCCCCCAAAACAATCTTCCTTCCCACGCCTCTGATACCTAAGAATACGCTGTGTTCCAGATGTAAATTTTTCAGAAGTTTCAAATGTAAGATACTTGGTTCTTGGTTCTTTAGATATGTAGGACCTACTTTAGGAAATGATTTTAATAAGCACGAAGAACATAAATTAATTCGGATTTTTGATAGAAACAATTTTTTTCTAGATTAGTGTATTCACTGTGTTATTTTCACTGTTATCCATAGTGTATAGCCCTTATAGCTTGTACAGGTTCGGTAGTAGAGTAGATTATTATTACTGCTATACTTTGTTATTAGGCAGAACAGGAACATGCATAGCATCTTGGCTGATGTTCTCAGGCCAATTCAAGACAGCCGAGGTATTTTATTGAATTCAATGCAGCTCAATTTCTTTTCAACTCCGTATTGGGTACAGGAGATCCAGTTTTTTCAGTACTCTCCGCTTCGATGTATTTTTCGGTGGAAAAGTTTGGACAAACGAACTATGATTATTATATGGCAAGAAAAGAAGCAAAGCACAATGAGATGGCGAGAAACTTACCAAAACTTTGCGTCTGTGGAGCATCAGAGTAGTAGCTACGTTAGAAATAGAACGAAAAATGTCGCCTAACGAATTTTAAAGCCACTATTCTGAAAAGTATCAGATGCAAAGCTTATAATGTTTTGCTATGTTTCAGATTTTCTGGTTACAGCCCATGACCTCCCAGTATAGTGACGAGCACTCTTGGCCACTCTACCACTAGACTAGTTGATCAAATAGTATCTCCTGTCTTCTTATGCCTATTTTGGTTCTCTTTGAACATAGAGCAAACAACTAATTAAGAATATTCTTTGATCGGTATGCGAAAAAGGGGCAAAAAATAACCAAACATGATTCATTAGGCTTTCAATCTGATACTCGACAAAGTCAAGCATAAAAAGATGGCTTTGCAAAACAAACTTATCAGATTGGTACTGAAAAACCTGACCAGTATTTTTCTTGCAGAAAAGTTTGCATTATTTTGGATACCGGCGAACTGACCGAGCTAAAGGCAGCAGATTCCAAGGAGTTGAAACTCCAAGTCAGGTGCGTTTTATTCTGATTTCACCGAGCAGTTAAAGGCCTACTTTATTCATAGAAATTCCAGCCGTTATTTTGACATCTTGCTTTTTCTAAAGCTTTCTATCTGACACTTATCAAAGTAATACGTCAGGAAGAGAACGAAAATGAAACCTGAAAATTATGATACCCAGTGCTGAATCGTGATTAGCCAATCAGAAAGGAGGGAATGATTGGTATTGTTAAGATAGTGCAAATAAGGTACATTACTAAAATCTACTCTTCTGTTTTGAAATATTTGAGATTTGATATGATGTTATCGAATTCACATAAAGTTAGATACGGCTTTGTTTATGACAATGAACAAAAGAAATAAGGATAACTGTTTTTAACAATAACAATGACCGGCAGGACAAATTCGTAACTCTTAATGTATTTTCCATGTCATATTTAACGTTTTGTACTCTGTTAATCCTTCATGGTCTAGACCAAACACTGTGCACTGTCGGACAACTTACACTGTTCAGAAGTATTTGCACGTCACAATTAATTCTATTTGGATTATTCGCTATGTTGAGCCAAACCATTTGGTTTCTTTGCAAGATTATTCTACTTTCCAGTTAGGTCTCGATTTCACATTCCTGTCAGATCATTATTGTTTTTATTGCCGTTTTTCTCCAGATATCTTTTTGCTTGAGCAATTCCTAGGATTTTTAACGAATCTAATTATAATTGTCAGTTTCCCATCGGAAAATTTGTGTGGAACATCACGGTCTGAGCGGGATTGTGTCAAATTGATTCTCCCCTACTTTTGCAGCATCGAAAACTTATCAGAAGTTTTTCGATTTTCTTTAGGTTTATTTCTTATTTACGTTTTGTGAGTCCCTGTGGTATGAGTAATCAACTTTGAAACCCCAAACTCGCAGTCTCACACCATAACTTGCCCCATTTTCTGTCTCTGATAACAAGGACCATTGGCAAATAAAACTTCGTTGAAATGATAGGAGATCTTCCGATATCCCTATCGTTTAACTTTAACTTCCAAAAAGCTGCTCTACTTTGCAGCGTTTTCAATCATGAATGGAAGTGGTCATTTGAATGGAGTGTCAAACCCAGCCTTCAGTCCTTGGAATACAAATTCTCCTCCGGGCAATAAACCTACCATTTGAATACTATGTGTATGTAAACAAAGGAATAACTGTTAATACTCCGTTTGAATTCATCTATATATCTCTTTTTCTTATAGAGTCGATATGTTGGTTATCTAGAAAAGGTTCTAAAGGAGAATAACGGGATCATAGCTGCACCTAAACCACTGGTATTACAGAGTATCAAAGTCAAAGGGATTAAAGGTAACCCATAATCTTAGATCTCGCTGACTTTGTGTCTTGATTTATGTGAATGTTTGGAAAACTTAAAGAAGCAAGTTAAACCCTGGTTAAAAATCTTGCTACTTGTCGCTTGGATGCTGCTTTTTGATTCCTAAGTTACGTAGACATCCATATCAGGAAAAATACTAGATGAATTTTTACAAATGGCTCAATTCCAACCAAGGATAAGGGAAAGATTTTTGTACAGGCAGGCATGGTGAGCCAAATAAAAAAGGGGTCCTGGTGCACTACCCATGATTTAGGGCCACGCCCTCTTGACTGGCTTAAAATGGCACTTTTGGACCACATGAAAAAACAATTCTCGAACATGAAAGGATATTTTTTCCCCTTGCCCCCTTACTAAAGAACAAAATAAGATGGTAATAATACTGTGTATATATGAAAAATATGATTTTGTAATAGTCCTTCTTATAAGAAACTGCTGTTTGGATCTAGCCCATTACTAAGTATGATAATAGCTATGTGTATTATAAAATTTCTTTCTAAGGAATCGGTAATGGTGATGGCAGCGATTTCAAGATGGAAGTAATAATTGAAGGACGGGTTGTCTACACCTTGGTTTTCAATGCACCAATGGATGCTAAGGTAAAACGCCAACAAATTTTGTCCTTCAAGACTTGCATTTGTTTCTAGAAAATCAATTGGAGATCAACCCTATAAACAAATTATGGGCTAAATGTTCACTTTGTTTGTTTCGATTACCGAACAATACATGTGGTTTAGCTGGACTAGAGCCAGTTATCTCAAATTTGCATTTTCCAAATATTGATAGGTAATTTGTATGCTGATACAACCACCATCTAAGTAAGGGCAAGACGTATGCACTAGAAGAAACTCCACTGGAAAGTACACCAGACTAATCGATGCAATGTGTAATCCATATGGTACCTCTTTTCAATGTGACTACAATTCGTCATTGTTATTCTATTTGACTTTCTATTTACCTAGAATTACAAAGAGCCAGCAAATTCTCTCTTCACCCTTTAAGTATAAATTTACTGTGAGCCTGAATGATAGTGAACTCTAACCTATGACTTTTCGGAACAAGATTGAGTGATGCAACTATTGGGCCGTCCCTGTCACAGATAAACCTCATTTATAGAATATTGATCACTATACCAGGACTCGAGCTAATTTATGCATTAATCAAATGGAAACGCTTCATTTTCGTTTAGATCATTCATAAAAATCACAAAGGAGGCAGGGTGAAAGCAACTTTGGCAGAAGGAGCTTGTCAAGTTCTTGCGGGAGACATCAAAATCAAGTTCTACTCATCATCTGTTGTGAGTCAATAAGCTAATCTTTTAACCTGTCACTTAATGTATGACTAGATCTCAAGGTGCATAATAACATGTCTGGTTATCTCAATGACGAATGGGGATGTGTGATGCGGAAGAAGTACTCTTCTACCGTGCTTAGCAAAAATTATAAAAGTCTTATAAAGGACCAGATTTATATCATATTCATGGCAAATTCAAAGGGAGTAGTTAAGTTTGAGTTTTGATTACATCATTTTCAGCTGGTTTTCTTTTACATTTTCCATGTGATAAAACTCTACAGGCTTAAAGGACATATGTCACGCGTGCTATCGGCCTAAAATTAACAATAACAGTGTTTTGATTTGTTAAAATAACAACAATTGAGGCGCAAGCGATTGGTCAATATCTTCAGACGCAACAATTTGATTGGTTAAATTCATACAGTTTGAAAACGAGGGTGATTTTTCATTGCAATGAAAAATCAAAATTGAAAGCCAGTCGCAAGCGTGACATATGCCTTTAACTGCATGCAAGCCTTGGCTTGATAGCTCTTCTGAGTTTTTTCCAAGTGTCCTAAACTTACTAATAATTAATTTTAATCCTCTATCACTTATTCTGCAATTAAAAGTTTGAATTCATATGAAATTGAATTAAATTGAAGCCTGAGATGTAAATGAAGCCAAAGACATTAGTTCCAATCCAGCACTTGCTAATTAGCATTGAACTTTATTGACTAAGATCTATTCTGTAGACTTATCGGTTTTGTTTTTCTATTGATCAAATGAGGACTACTTTGTCTTTCTTTTACAGAATGTACCTAAGGGGTATGACAACTGTGCTTTCTTCTTTTGGTTCAATACGACATTTATACAAGGCCAGAAGTAAGAACATTTTTTTGCACTTGATGTTATTGCAGGAATGATCTAACTATTAGACTCTATTTTATGGTTTCATTTTTAGTTGAATTGATGAGTGTTGTTACAAATGTACTCTTTGAAAATCAAACTCGTACAGTAAAAACCACTAAAACATTGCCAATATAGTACATGGTATTTTGTTACCAGAAGAAACATTGACCACCAGTCAAATATCTTAACTAGGGCTGCACAATCACTTGACTAAAGTGTTTTGAAGATATCTACAGTTTTGTTGCAAATCAGTAAAAGTTCTGAAATACTTTGTGTTGGACTCAATACCTTACTAAGATCTCAGGTTAGAAAAAGGTTGTTTCAAAGTAAGGACTTGGATAGCCATGCACTGCAATGGCTGACACTGTAATCATTTACTAAACTGATCTGCTTCATCTTTTTAGACTTCAAATTCCTCGCAATGAGCTAGATAATCCACATAAAGTCAAAAGCTGGAAGACTTATGGTGAAAAATTTGGTGTTACTCTGAAGTTTGCTGACCTGTAACTTTATTGAAGGTTCGCCATTTCAAGAATTTATCCTATCTCTATTGAGTTCAACTTCACCTTAACTCCTGTCTATCTTGTAATGAAGATGTAGCTTAATACACAAAAATAGCACAGTGCATTAATGGATGCAAAGCATCATATTTTTCATAGAGTAATGATCCTTTACGGGTGAGAACAATGTATCTCTATGGCTTTTTTTCATTTAATCTATGTTGACTTCTGGTGGAATTAGTTTGTTCCATGCTATCTAGTGCACCGCAGTACTTTCGTGTGATAAGTTGGGGTCAGTTGAAAATTGCTAGCATTTAATTCTATAGCCATTACTTACAATTTCTATTCTCTTCCCTCTTTATCTTCAATAGCTTATGGTTCTAATCCTTAAGAGATTGTTACTATTTAACTTCACTCTTTCTCCCAGACTTTCTCTGACTTGCCTACCCTCAAAATGAAGCTATCTATAATGAGTAGGAGCTCTTGCTATATCTAGCCCTTTTCTTTTTTTGAGATTATGCACTAAGAAGTAGAACGTTTAGTTAATAATGGTTTATTTTTGTAGGGTTCATGACGGGACAGATTCAAAGAGCATTGGGAAGTATACAAATTAATATTATTACAGACAGAGTCTTGATTTATATACGTATTGAAGTTTAGCTTCTGAACCTAAACTTCTCATGTTTACGTCACATTTTGCACATGTTTGCTTACTTAAATTAGGGTATATTTTGTAATTCGCTTGGAGGCAGTTGGAAGACAAACTGTTTTCTGTGAAATCTCATTGAGTTTGAACAAGAAGCTGCCTTCAATGAAAACCCATGATTCTCACTATTAATTGCTTTTATTCAAAATGCAATATTATTTGCCTTTGTATTGAAGCCAGTGTAAATTCTAAGTAATTATTTGATGCGTGTGGTACTGTTGATAAGACAAATAAATGAACACATTGTATAAGCAGTACAATGTAATGTATTTAAATGAAAATGCTTTCACTAATTGAAGTATTTGAATATATTACATGATGCTACTCAAACAATTGGTTCATTTATTTGTTTCCTACTGTTGTCTTTCTACAGAAAGCTCGGTTTTGACATTAATTTGATTTTGCTAATTTATCACTTGTGAATACAAAGATTAGATAATTATATTACACTTCTAATGGGAATCAAAAGTATTGAGATTATTTGTTTTATTTCATTAGTAAATTTAAGAGGAAAATACATTTTTGTTCACTTGGTATCTCTCTATCTTGTCAGATTGAACAAAAGGAGGTGTGCCCATATTAGGTAAGTCGTAAGTCTAATGAGAAAAAAACAGCAACATATTTCAGATTCAAACCCATAGAAATTCACTTTGATGGGAAATGATGCAATTCTGCAGCAGCAAATAATTTGCAAATGCAGTACCGTGGATTCACTTACGCAGCAACTTTGTCATTACCCAAACTAAAACTGATCAATTTAAGATCCAATCTAAGCAAGAATGAGTGAATCAAAACACATTTTTGGCTTCTTGATTTCTTATCAGCTGAAAGAACGAAAGGCAAGACAAAAATTATACATGCTTACTATTATATTTGCTACAAAATCATAAGCATAAAGCTTTCTGGTATTTTTTAGCTTTACAAGCAAATATTTTCCATGTTTACAACTACATCTAATCTATTATGGACTTTTTACAACATTCTCTTAATTAGGGGTGTACCGGAATTCCGGCACACCGGATAATCCTGCGCCGGATTGCCAATTTTTCAAAATGGTTGCCGTATTTTTTACAACCTTTTTTTAATACGAAGACAATGTACAAATTGCTAAAAACATCCAAGACTATGATGCAAGAAAAGCAACTTCTCCCCATTCCTTGGAAGAAGCCTTGATGGCTTCTCTTCGAAGATGTTTCCGGCTTCCGAAAATAATCATAATCATAACACACATACAAAGGTTTCAGCACCTCATTTAAGATGAAATTTCGAAAATACACGGTTTTTATTTATAAGAAATTCGTTTATAAGAAACTAGTACTAGGATTTTTCATAGATAACAATATATTATTTTGTTCTTTTGTTTCCTTTAACAAAAAAACGATAGGAAGTTTAAGAAACTTTTAGTACTAGGGCTTGAGCCAAGTAAAATAAAAATGAACCAGTAAAAAAGCAATATCATATTTGACAAAAGGAGTGTTATGACCTAAAAACTGGTCCGCCAGGCCTTATAAAATCTCTTCTGGGCACAGAATGTGTTTGAAAAATTCTAAACTTAAAATATTTTCTTGTTCGGAAGAGAAACATTTTTCAAAAAGTTTTTTGAATAGCGAAAAGTTAATAAAACTAAATTTAGAATATTCCCTTATGTGTTGCTTTGCTACAAAAGTGCTTGATGCCATAGAAATCTGAACAAAGCCAACAAGTTTTACCTTTAAAATTAAAGTTATACTAAAAAACTTGTTGTTGTTGTTTGGATTTCTAAAACTAAATTTAGAGAGAAAATATATTTTTCATCTACAATAGGGTGTTTCTGTTCTCCTGAGCCATTTAACTACTCCACTGTAGATATTTGATAATAAAATACAATTTACATGGACATATTAATTTTTCACTTATTGAAGCTAAGAATTAATTCATCTTTAGGTTTGCTAATGTTTTTGAAACAAATTAATTGAATTAGAAATAATTGTAAATTTTAGGGATTGATGTGTATCAATATAATTACAAGGGATTCTCTTAAGGAAATATTTGAATCAAGCCAGCTTAAATTCATAGTGCACGCAATATTAAAAAATGTAAAAAAAACTGAGAGTGAGTGGTTAAGAAGGGTATCAACATTTTGGCATGTTAACCAGATGCTCCATGCTGGATGCAAAGTGGAAAATGAAGTTGAGTGGTTCAAGAATTGGGTTTTTCAAGACTTTAAATTTCACATGCAATACATTTATGTTCTTTTAGAACTTTTTAGCGACATCCTTGAAACGCAGATTGAGAGGCCTAACATATGCAGACATTAATGTTGAATACCCCTTCTGATTATTAGTTGTCTCATAAGAATATAAACTTAACACTGTCTGTTCAATGCATGCACATCGATATTCATGAATTTTTTGCTCTCTCTTCCGATTGCATCTTCTTGCAGAAACATTCTTCGTGGAACATTTTGTTGTTTTCCCCAATCCATCGACCACCAGAAACCTTGTTACCTGACATTACTTCAATGATGACATTGAAACAGTAAGAGCATCTTGGTCCAGCATACTGCTCATAGCACTCCACATGGTATTTTCTTCCTTCATATATTATGAATTGTCCTGAAAAGTTTCTGTCTAAGTCAATTTTTGTCAGTGGGAAACTGCAGTAGGCGCATTTCGGGCCTCTTGTCTTTATAAAGCAATCATAATGGTAATCCTGAAAAGAAAATATAATGCATGCTTTTTGCTGTATTTAGAATTAGTATCGAATTGGACTAATAAAATTTGATATTCATTTTAAAAAAGGTAATACATTAGATCATAAGCTCTTGCTAAGGAGGTTCCATACTCTGGTAAGGTGGTGTTAAGGTTCCCCTTATAAATGTTGTTAAGTTTTCAGCAGTACCCTGCAATATTTCAGCACTTGCGAGCTCCAACGTAAAGGAGAATTAGGCTAAATAAAAGCTATGCTGCATACCCTCATCCCATCTTTAACAGCTTTATTGAATGGACCAGACTTGTCCATCTCGATAATTTCATCAAAGCAAGAAGAGCATCTCATCTCAGCCTTTTTCGACGGATTGACTTTCTCTAGCTTGAAGAAATCAGCCGAACTTTCATTTTCCCAGCTTTTCAGTTCATCCTTGAGGCAAACTCTGCTGTATGGTGGAAGCTTCAATTCGTATTTTGAGTTATCATTGCTTTGACTTCCACTTTTGTTTGGCATTGGGCCTAGTTCTAGTAGGTTAGCATATACTGGCTCGGTTTCGCTCTTGCTCAACTCTGTGTATGGCGGTGGAGCATACTCCCCCTCGATAAGTTTTTGCACAGACAACTCAATGTTTCCATTGCAATCTGTAAGAGCCATGATTGCTTCTGATCGAGGGAAACCCATCTCATTCACGAGTCTCAAAAGATTTGCTTCATTCATCGGTGTAGCCATCTTGATGTCTATTGCGTTGATCTATGAAATGCGCCTCCTCAGTTTCAGGTTTTCGTTGATAAGTTCTCGTTTTTCGGTTTTTTTCGGTGCTTCCTTTCTCCGGTTGTAGATAACCTTATACCGCGAACTCCAGGTTGTAACTTCATCCTGCATTTTGAACCGGTTTAACGCTCGTTCCAGGCTCTGGTCAAGCCCAGGTTATTCTATACTGTGAACGAGGAATTATAGTTTATTAGGATTGCTCATTTCCACAAAACAAAGCCTTGGTCACCTTCAGTGGCGGCGCCAGGGGGGGGAATGGGGGGGACCAGTCCCCCCCACTTTTTCAGAAAGATGGTATCTGAGATCCATGCAAATCCGATGAGAAAATGAGGGGGGGGGGTAAGCCTTCGTCCTGTGAATTGTGTCCCAAGATTATTTCAATGTAACAGCATTTTAAAAGGCATTCCCCAGCGTTGAAAAGGGCGTTTCCCTAGTTTTGAAAGGGCGTGGCCCTGAAAAGTTTTCCGGGGGCTCCGCCCCCGGTCCCCCGTCTTTCACATGTCCCCCCCGCTTCTTGGCGGCTGGCGCCGCCACTGGTCACCTTGGTGATAATGAGGCATATTATCATGCTCAATCGTTATTAGCTTTTAAAGCAAAGATATGATGAGTTGTAAAAGAGAAGCAATAGCGAAGCCTGATCCTTTCAACGAAAATTGCACGAAAATTTATTAGTTTCCTAACAAAAAAATGACTGTAGCTAAAAAGATAGATTCAGTCCTTGGTTTGGGTAAGGATCAAAATCTAAGATTAACCCTATTAAGGCCGGGGGGGACACAAAGTGCCTGCAGCAAATTAAAAATGCTGTATCTCTGAAAAAACACGTAAAATTCTACTGAAACCTGTTCGACTTTTCCTCAAATTTATCAAAGAACCTGAAAAAATTATTTTTGTTACTATCACACCTTTGCTGATCACGTGACAGCTCTTTTGTCAACAAGCGGTCAGGTGTTAAAATGTTGAAGGGCCCATATTTCTGCAACTATAATACATAGAGACTTGCTTGAAGCACGATTGGCTTTGTTTTGATAAGAGCTTTCGAATGATATATAATTTATTACTATTTGCTGACGTAAGCAAAATTAAAAATCTATGACGTCATCAATGTTTATGACGTCATATCTATAAAAGACAATTATTTTTTTCATTTGAAATTCCTTTTTTGGCGTTCCCAAATAGAGATAAACTAGAAAAAATTCTATTTTTCGATGTGAATAGCTATTTTATCTTATTTTTCTTCATTGTAAAATTCATGGAATTGAACATTCATTAAAAAAATGGTAAAAATATAAAAAGATATAAAATAATCTCAAAAAAATTCATAGATTATGATTCGAAAATGCTTTTTGTTCATAAATAGACCATTTGAGAGGCAAAAATACAAAAAGGATAGCTTCAATAACAGGCTAAATGCCAATTAGTAGTTATCATAGTTTTTCAGACTTATGACGTCACTGTGATATCATTGGTAGCCATTATGGTTTTGAAAACACCATCAATCGATAGAGCAAGTAATCTTCTATAGTTCTACCAAGTTTCAAGCTTTTATCGCGTTCCTAACAAGAATTATAGGGGGCGGGCACAATGTGCCCCCCCCCCCCGGTAGTACAAGGGTCCAAAAAGCCCGGAAGTAATAGGGTTAAGAGATGGGAGGTTTTGTCAGAGTTACGAGCTAGGGTTTATAGTAAATATTAAAAATAGGGTAAGTCGTCTGGCTGTGATGAAGGGTTTGAGTTGGGAAATTTTAACTATCTTTGGATGGTACAGAACTTCAGTATAGCCAGAAAAATCGGAAACATAATGAAACAAACACATGGATTACTTAAGCTTTTCGTCTGACACTCAACAGATCACTGTATCTTGGGTGTTGATTGGTTTTCCTACACTATACCAATCATTCACCTCTTTTCTGATTGGCCTATTTCGATCCACATCTGGGTACATAAATCAGTTAGGTTTCTGTTTCGTTCTCTTTCTCACGTATTACTCTGTTGAGTGTCAGACGAAAAGCTTAAGTAATCCATGTGTTCGTTGCATTATGTTTCCGATTTTTCTGGCTATACTGAAATTTAACTATTGGGGGTAGGGTGTCTAGGTTTTAGGGTCCTCACTAGAATAAGGTTTCCTCTCTCAAAGGACTCTGTGATTGCTCAGATTAAACATTAATAAATGCAAATAGCGATCCTCTTCTAAACATCAAGTCTTGAGTAATTCAGTAAATTGGCTAGAATAAGATCAACGAAGGACTTAAACTCGATTTTTTAGCCTGTTTGATTAAATTTGGGAGTAAAAATTTATGACTCGTTTCCCCCATTCCTAGAACAGAAAAATAATTTTTAAAGTTAACAAGGTAATATTCTAAAAATTTGTTGTATTCGATTTTTCTGTCTTTATTTCATATTTTTCAGTGTGAGCGACATCTCTCCTTAGATCTTTCCATCTACCAGTCATCACGAATCTCATCGTCCGAACCATGAGGCCTCCAAGAGCTGCCTTGGGTAGCCGAGCCTGTGTTGCCATCCTATTGACTTCTCTTTAATAGCTTTCATCGTGTTGCTGCGGCAATTCTTCAGTGGATCAGAGAAATGTGAAGTATTAAAGTTGCTTCTTGGATACCTATGAGGTGCACAATTATAGCTACCTGCTTTGCATCATATCGATTACGACAGTTGGAACCCAAGTATCAACATTTGCAGCGAAGGCCCTGAATATCAGAGAAGACCAGACCTTCCCATAGAAGGCCTTAAATGAGTTCAGTTTATCATATTTGTATTACCTGCGTAAATGTGTGCCTATGAGTATTTTGTACTGTACCAGGATTGAATCAGTTTTATACAAGTATCACCCAAGATGTTTCGAAAATTCGATTTGAACATAATGGACTGAAGAGAAAAACATTTTATGATAGTATCAAGGGGGTCATCATCATCATTGCTTTATTTGATTTTACGTGAACATTGCTACATTACAGCTGATTTAAGCTCACAAGGATTTTTGATAAATCTGACGAATATATTAAAAATCAAAAATCGTACCCTATTTGTAGGATTAGGTATACACTCAAGACAATCAGACCAATCTTTCCAGCATTGATGTCAGAAGCAATGCACCCGCACAGAAAGAGATGACATGGACACCGTACGAGTGAGGTGAAAGTTTATGTTTTAATAGCCTATGCAAGGCCACAAGAGACCTAATTTCTAGAAGGGGCATCGTAGTGTCACTACATTAAGTAGAAAATGAGGTCCAATTATGTTTAATCCTAGCATTTGTGCAACAGAAGCTCATACTTGAAAACGACTACCCACAAGACAACCCCTGCATTAAGTCGTTTCGAGCACACACCATCCAGATTCTGTAGCACCAAACTTGCTGTATACAGTTGCACGCCACTGCATCTGCGAGGGAGCCCCCAGTTGCACACACCTACGGGACTGGGCATCAACATGACAATTTACGCTGCCTCCCAATGATTTTTCTGAGTGGCGTGATAAGGATGTAATGCTTCTCATTACGAGGCTACTAGTGAATTCTCAAATTCATGCAAGGCTATTGTGTTATATTTCCTCGAAGTGAGGCTGTCATTGAAAATCTGCGCATTCATAATTCATAATCTTCATGTCTCAGGTAACCAGCAGCTCGAGACTTGAGTTTATTAAAAGAATCAAAAAATCTCTATGAACCAGGCTAGTGCTGTGCCTATCCACACAGCATTCTTTCTAGTTGATCCTCGGCCCGGACCCCATATCGATTCTTTTCATGCGTGAAAGATAAAGCGCGTCAAATGAGTATTAACGATAACAATGTCACGTTGAAATCCATTCTATTCGGAATAAAAGGCCCGTCGAATTGGATGGCTGAGCCCCAAAATAAGCACCACAAATTTGAAAGGCCGAATTCCAGAGTAATTGTAAAAGAGCTTCGTCAAAAAGCGTATCTAATTGCTCTTAAGAACGCAGATAGCATTGTACTTCTGTCTTTGTTCTGCCCACTCTAAAATAGTCACGCGTTACGAAATCACTCAGTCGTCCACTAACTGAAGTTCGCTTTTGGTGTCAGCGCTCAACAAGTGGAACGGATCCGATTTTACAATTCGGTGAGTTGGTACACAACTTTAAGTTTTGGTTCTTTTGTATATTTTCAATGAAGTTTATTTTGTGAAATCCATCCCTCGCGTGTTCATGCGACTTGACTAGCCATTTGAATCAAACCCAATAGAATTCATCACTTTTCCTTGCATTTCTCCGTGATGCTGCTATTTTCCATGTTTATTTATATTTTTTGTAAATTTTGCGCGCTTGGATGCAGTCAATTTCCCATGTTGATATGCAGCTGTAATTGGGACAATGACAACTTTGAAAATCACGAAGGCGTCACATCTCTTGCTGACCTTTTGAGCATAGCTAACAACTTTATTTTCACTGGCTTTTCTAATTTCAATGAATATGCATCCGAGTGTCAAAGCGGCCATTTACTCTCGTGCTGTTTCGAGCCAGCGGTGCGAGAACGCTCGCTCGCTTGTTTGCCCGAGGAGTGACCAAGTGTACACGCGTAAGTTGTATATCAACATGGCAGAAATGTGTGAATTGCTGTTATAAAAACATGCTGTGGAGCTTTTTGATGTAGTAAAAGTGAATCGGCTCTCCGAAGATGGCTTGCTGCTTGGACGCCAAAATGTTTCGAACGGAATGACGACTTTATCAAATTTTACCGCGGAGGTTATCAAGGCTCTCTAAAGAGCTGGAAAGGGAATTTATCGCTCATGCTTGCTTGGATGTTTGAATTTCATATCAGGCTAAACACATGACAACTGCAAAATATAGAAATCTACCTTTTGCATTGGGATGATTTGGTCCAAATACAACGGATCTTGCTCAGCTCGGAGACTTGAGATCATCACTATTTCGTGGATCTTCCTAAATTTCCGGGTTGCAAATTTCAGATTTTACTAACTTATGATTTCACTAAGCCTGCTCAAGTAAAAACTTCCAAATGCAGCAAAGAGAGGGTTTTGTTTAATGTAGCAATCCTTTACATGCACTTTTGAAATATCTTTGGTGGATGGTGGATGTCTCATTTTCTACACTGGTTTCACTGAAATCATCTGAACAGCTGGTAAAGGCTTACACCCAATTTGAACAAATGCACGTGTGCATTACAAACTCTTAAGTGGCTATGTTATTCGAATGCAAGTGAACATCTCAGCATAATTTCATAAAAGGATGTGATCATCGTAGCACCAATTTACAGATTGCAAGCTCTATTTCTACCCTACGATGAAATGGCAGTTTTGTGGATTGGTTTCACAGCGGAAGAACAAGCTATCAACATTTCAAATAAGCATAGAACCATGCAACGGTAGTTCAGTTTCGAAATTCCTGGTACAGAATGTTGTCAAACATAACAAATCATCGTGTCATGTGAAAAGTACCTTGGAGCATGTGATCAAAGTGAAACGAGTCTTTGCAAAACATGTGAGCACTACTTTGATGTGCGGAAAGCATGCTCTTAGTATCAGGGAGTTATTGTGTCAGCCCGAAGAAGGCTGAGCCTTGTTTCCAATAGAAAACGGTTAAATGGACTACATCATAACAAAAGGCCCGTCTAAGAGTGATGATTTGATACCCCCCCCCCCCACCCCCCATTTGTGCTACAAAATATTTCAATAGGAAAACTACTGTTAACTGGATGCTGTGCTTTGAGCTCAAGTCATATGCAAGGTGGTTTTGAACACAAGTCTTCATCCAGAATTAAGGATATTTAAGACCTATCGAAGGAAGTGTGTAAAAAGCATGCGTCCAAGTTCATTCAAGGTAGAGCATCTTATTGTTAGTAACCTCGATGGGGTCTCAATATTTGGCTGACAACAATTTTCAAAGTACTTTAAGGTAAGCATGGTTGACTTCAATGTTAAGATGCTCGATAGTTTAGAGGTAAGGCGTTGGATTCAAAACCGAAAGGTAATGGGTTCAAAACCAAACGCTTGCGAAATGAGAATAGCATTCTTGGCCAAGATGTGAACACAATGGTGCCTCTCTCCAACAAGAAGTATAAATAGGTACCTGATCATAGTTATGAGCGCAGTGTATAGCTGCACCTTGCTATGTAAAAATGACTGGAGAAGGTACCATGTAAAGTCGGTTGAGTTGCTAGTCCCTAGAACTAGATATACTGTAAGACTATGAAATTGCACCTTTTTCCTTTATTAACCTTTAGATAGCCACCTCGATTTTATGTTTGATGCATGTTCATTTAGAACTATCCCCCCCGGAGTCTCCAGCATCAAACAGATGGTTTTTAGGTGACCACCACAACGCAAGCAACGGTAGCTTTACCTAGAACCCTAGAAAGCATTACCTTTTGCGGCATTTACCTAGATAAAAACTCACTCGGCTCAGAAGCTATTTTTATGTGCATAAATGTAACCCTGAAACGTGAAGAGAGGAAACCGTTAATTTCCGTACTTTAATTCCGAAGCTAATCCATCATTGGAAGACATTATAGGGTACTGCTAAGCAAGCATAAAGGAAATCTAAATAAATATGATTACTCACATTTTAGTTATGCTTGTCTTGTTGAGTGTCGTTGGAATTAATTCATGTAAAGAAAATTCTTTAGCTTTCTCCGTCATCATCATTTCGTAAAAACTTGCAACATTCTAGCATTTGTTAAATTGACACCACCTAGTAGTTCCTGTCTTTAGCAGTGAATTGAAGCAAGTATATATCCTTATCCTTATGAGAAGGAAGGTAGATCTATAATTTTGGGTATTACTTTTTGGTTGATCTAGTCCATCATAGCATTGCATGATGATAAAGCCTACATTTTCTACTTCATAAAGATTTTTAGTTTCAAGTAGAATTTCTTCATATTCAACATCTTCACTGATAAATTCTTTATTTCATTTAAGTTTCCTGTCAAAGTATGAAAAACATTGTAGTGTCAAAAATGATGATTGCAGGCACCAATGATTTTTGGCTGTTTCTTCCTCTCAATGTAAATGTAAAAGGAAAGAAACTGCCTAAGCTTGTTTTGTCCCTCGAAATCGTTAGATCTTTTAAAACAGAAAGAGTTGTTAAAGTAGCATATTTTTTAGACTGCATGACCTAATGTTGGGTGTAAAATTTCAATTTGTATTTTGGCACAGCTTCCAGTAAAGGCCGCTGAAATGTTACAAATGCAGTTTTCCCATAGGGCATCTCGCACTTTTCTACCTCGGAAACATCTTTGATGGTCAAAGCCATCGGCTTCCTTTAGAAATACACATTAAATAACGATTATATTTCTTTTGTGGCAAAATGAATAATCTGAAGAAACAATATGATAGATCAATGAAATTGCATTACTTACTAAAGTTGAAGCGGAGACCTCTTGATGGCTATTTAATTATTATTTAGAATGCCACAGAAATTTGCTAGAAGCTCGGGATCATTATTGTAGAAAATGCGAAACTGCAACAACAATATGTAACAGAACAACGAAATTTCAAAATAAGCAGATAACGTAACAGCAAAACTGTAACATTAATTTGTAACGTAACATTTAAGCTTTAGATAGACCTGATTATGAACCGTAACAACAAAACTGTAACATAAACATATAATATAACTGCAAAACTGTTACATGAATATGTAACGTAACAACGAAGCTTTAAAATAAACAGGTAACGTAACACCAAAACTGTATCATGAACATGTAACGTTACAACAAAACTGTAACTAAAAGAACAATCGTTAGCAGCTAGAACAACAATAGTAGCCTAAAACATCATCTATCAAAATATTGAATGATGCTCCCATGCCCCTCACAAGTGTGAGGTTCCCCCCTATTCGTCTTGGCAATTGTCTTGTAGAGTGTCTAGTCTTCTCCTAAATTTTGCCACTTCTTAAATCTTTCATGTTTATCAGAAATTTGAAATGGTAAATAGGGCCAACAGAATTTGATCATGTACGTGTGCCAGATTTGTGAGGTAGGCCTATCTAAAACTTGCGACACTTATTAAGGAAGTTTCGCCCTCAGATGACGTTTTTCAACAGTGATGGATTTAGCATTGAATATCATGATGAGCAGCAGAGATTCAAAACATTTCTTGCTGTGGTTTTTCAAGTTCAGAACTACATTTGTGTCCCCAATGCTTGTGTGGTTTTTACGACTCTTGTGATTTGCATCACAAGTTAGGGTTTGTTTTGTAGAGATTGTTTTTCCAGCCGCACGAGAGGAGATGCACGAAAGATTATTAATTAAATGTATTGTCAATTGGAAAATCCCTCAGATTTAGATGTAATGCAATCAGCGCTCTTTATGTATGGGGAGGCAAAGTTGAATCTTATTACCAAAGACTCCTGTTTGCTGCATCAGGGCTTTTTTAAAGAACAATTCTTTTGGGGATGCTCAAAGCATTTCAGCCAGCTAAATAGGCTTGGCTCACAAAAAGTTCATGCATTCGTGTTTTTCATCGCCATATTGAAAGAACTAGTTTTTAAGCCTCGGCAGATCGCATGCTCTCCTAAATAGAGCTCATTTTTGTCGAAATGAATGTCCAGCTCTCGTATGCTCCGCCTATTATCGTTATGTCTGGTACTGAAAAGTCTTATTAACGTAAATATTGAACGGTATCTGTTGTTTCCACGTAAGATACGCTAAATGATATAAGAATGCTGCGAGAGAAACTTGAACGGGGAGGGAGCCACCATGTATGTTTGCCATAACAAGCAAGCAGCAAAACAAAAGCAACAACAACTGCTCAATGCAACCGTTTACAATAAGTAGGACTTATGTAATGATCCCGCTATATCTATATTGCTTCAAATAGATTAAAAGCTTTTCTTTGATTGCCATTAGAATTGTTTATAACAAAGCAAATGCTGATTTTCATTTCTTCCTTGTTCATCTGCGATTTGATCTTTTGTATCAGCGTTTTTCTTAGGGTCATTAGCGTAATTAACGACACCTAGCATAACAATGTCGTTTCATCCTAATGGAGTTTTCGTGAGAAATTATCACCAAATGTACCTTTGATAGATAATCTTCAATCTTTAACGATAAATGCAAGATGAATTTTGGTTATCGTTAGGGGAGGGGTTACCACGTGAAACATTCCTGGAACTACCGTAGCTCAGAAAGTTCAACAGGCAGCCATTGTTGCACCTTCATTTTTTGCAGATATTCGATTTTTGATGAGTGAGAGAATATCATTTTTGTATGCATTAGGGAGTAGCATGTGTAAGAAGACTAACTAACTAATTAACTTAGCAGGGTTTATTTTAACGTTGTAGTGCTTTAGTGTTTAAGTTTTTGCCCCCTTCTTAGAGGTGAGGTTCCAAATATTTCAAGGATAGTACCGTCAAAAGACTATCTCCCCATAGAGCCATTACATGCATTTTTTATAGCAATTTCAGCTCGAGCTCAGTACTAAAAATGCTTAGCTGGAAGGCAAATTTGAGTACTCAAAATTGCTTAGCAGTGGCTTAGCTTTTTTTACTTAAAATTTGCTTCTTGAAATACTACACGCTTTTTTATAAAGAACCTTTATAAGGAACCTACATGTTGAAGGTAAAAAACATAAGGAACTTTTACTACTACTAAAGGTCAAATCACTAAGGAACTTTATAATTTTGCATATACCTATTCATTTTGTGTAGATATACAACTTCTCTAATGACTATGTAACTAACTTTTACGTTTTATAGGCCTATCCTAAGATTCTTTGTGTTATGATATGTTTCATGTTTCCTTATCACGAGTTTATTGCAAAATGTTGAATTCTAATGCTTTTCTTGCATCAATACTTATTCCTATCTACTAAGTAAACACTTAAAATTAAGGAACTACTAAAGAACTTTTAGAACTATAAATTGGTCAAAAGATGTCTCAAAATAAGGAACTTAAACAACCAGGCCCTGTGCTAGGTTTTTTTATAAAAAAAAGCGTGTATCTCACAAGTTGTTGTAGAACAAATGTTGATGGTTTTTTGCATACTAAAGTGTGCCGGGGCACTAATACCACACAGTATTAAACCAACTTCTCTATAGCTGCTGCATAATTTTCATTGCCGATTGGATCAGAATTAATTTTTTCAAATTGCTCAGCATTCCTCTATCCAGTACTAGAATTGCTTAAGTTTTTGTCTTGTCGAGTATTGCCTTGCTTATAAAGCAGTTGCTTTTAAAAACATACGTGTACATACTCTGTTATGGCTATTGTGGTTATTTTTGGAGCTTGGAATTTTTCATAGCCCTGTCTACACGGCCTAGGCCTCTGGTATAGGGTGACCAGGGGCCTCCTTCCACTACTTTCCTATTTTTTAGCAAACATGTTTACAGTTGCACCCCTCCCTACTCAGTGGCGGTTTTAGGAACTGCGAGGCCTGGGGCCGAAAAAATTTGCGGGGCCCCTTCCCCCGGTAAAAAATGTGGTCCTATTATTATTTTTTGCTTTTTCTTTACAGAGAGCTTGTACAACTCAAATTTTGGCTAAGTCTGGACATAACTTTATTCCAAACGTTGGAGAATAGCTGATATATTTCATTATGAAGGAGAGAATTCTTTTATTTTATGAAAGGTGCGGGGCCCCTTTTTTCTAGCAAAAGCGCGGGGCCTGGGGCCATGGCCCCTCTGGCTCCCCCCTAAAACCGCCACTGTCCCTACTCCACTTTTGTTTCTGAATAAGATATCTATGAAAAATATAAAATATTTACAACGAAAAGGATTGATAATGATAAAAAAAGGATTGACATTATATGAAAAGCTATCATTTTGAAGAAATGAATAAGGGGTTGATATAGCATACGACAAATTTGGATCAGATCTGCAACTCAAATATGAGGGATTAAGAATCGAGCTCATCTGTTATAGGGGTCATTAACCCACAACATAAACCCAAAATGCTACTATCCTTTTCTTGTTTCATGGGTGGCTCCAATAAACATTCTTCGTTATCCAATCAAATCACCTGATTTCAGCCACGTGATAGAATCGTGAAATAACTCCTCCGCCTCGAGTGGAGAGGAAGATGTGATTTTAATAATTGTAGAATTTAGGCCAATCGCAAAAACTAATTCATTGATAAAAAGCCAATCCATCCGTTTTAACATGTAATGTGATAACTCTGAAATAATCTAAAGAACGAACTGACGGTTTGTCGATTCAGGTGTTGAGAAAAGAATCGGAGAGACAGATGAATTAGAAACGGTTCGTTGGAGAGCAGTCAACCAAGAAGGACATCTTCAAGCTTCACTGAGCATCGGAATTCAAGACGGAAAATCTGGAAGCATCATGGCTCACGCAGGTTAATTGACTCTCACTCACAATAAGAGTAGTTTGCTTAGTATTTTAATAATAAATGAGCCATTCTTACCAAGAATTCTTAATGAGCAGGTGAAAATTGTGTGTTGTCAATCAATCGAAGGTCTTTGCAGCAGGGAAAATCTAGGCTTTGACTATTTTCGAAGTGCGTTGTTTATGTTTTGAGCTGTAGTGTAAGGCTGCAAGAAAAGAAGAATGATAGTAAGTAGTAAATGATATAGATTTTTGGGCATTGATTTATATTTTGATTACTTTACATCTCCTTGTTATTTCAATGATGATTTTTAGCTAACTATCTAGTACACACGCAGTACCCATAGCAAAGAGTTAACATACTTAGGCCTACTGTTCAACGGTGCTATAAATAAGCGGTACTGGAAGTAAAAGGTGGGGTGGGGGTACACTTGAGGACTCTGTGAAATTTGCAAATGATAGATTCCGAGAGTCGTAAGTGAAATATTCATATTGTACTTCTAATGAAAATCCCTTTACCTACAAAAATTGATGGTGAATACACAAGCAGAGCTGGCCACTTAAAGGCAAGGTCTGCTCATTCTATGCCCCCCTCAATCATCAAAGTAGTTTTACCATTTTATGCTTCTGAATTTATCTTCTATGCCCCCCCCCCCGATTTTAGAAATTTATTCAGAATTTCCTAACTAATGAAACTTTCGTGTACCTCATAATTTTTAAGTCAGAATTAATTCGGGCTGACTTGTTAAGTGGCAGGGATAGCTGAGCAGTTAACAAAGGGTCTCGGGATTTAAACTACTTATACCTGTCACAAAGAGTGAGGAAAAATTTGTCAGCTCTCTGGAACTCAAGGCCAAAAAGCAAAAGGAATCATGGGGTGTGGTCACATCGAGAGGAAGGACCAGGACTGCACTGCTTGATTAGTTTACCTACTCAGTGGGCCCTTTGTGCTTTGCGCATAAACCAATACCTTACAAAGATAGTAACTGTATCGCCCTATCAACATCAACCAGTTCATATTTCTTTTTTCAATTTCATTGTTCTCTTAGGCCATGGAGGAGTCAACCAATTGGGAGGAATGTTTGTTAATGGCCGACCATTACCAGACCCCGTCAGACGAAGGATCGTAGAGCTTGCACACCAAGGTGTCAGACCATGTGATATTTCAAGACAGCTCAGAGTTTCTCATGGCTGCGTGAGCAAGATTTTAGGACGCTATTATGAAACTGGCTCGATCAGGCCTGGTGTGATTGGAGGAAGCAAACCAAAGGTTGCCACCCCACATGTCGTTAATAAAATTGCTGAATATAAAATTGCCAACCCAACAATGTTTGCCTGGGAAATTAGAGATCGCCTTCTTTTAGATTCAATTTGCTCCCAAGAAAATGTGCCTAGCGTCAGCTCCATAAATCGAATAGTCCGCAATCGTATCAATTCCTCTGGCAGCAGCCAAGTGGGAATGAGTCAGTCAGATATGGTGCAAGACATGAAGACGGAACAAGGATCATCAGTTCCTGTTCTACTACCTGGTGGCTATGCCCAGTTCCCCAGCAGAGGGGCTCCCTATTCGATAAATGGCATTTTGGGCATTGCAATGACCCCACAATGTGAGGCTGCATTGCCCAACTCTGATAGTGAGGAAATGAAAGAAATTTCAAAGTCAGAGCAGATGAATATCAATGAAGGTATCATTCTTAGATTCTTATCATTTCTTTTCTGTCATATACGACCGTAATCTGAGAGTTTCCCCTTATTCATCTTTTTGAATATTATATATCAAGTTGCTATGAAAGTATAAGACAATTAATCTTTTGAAGAAACAGCTAGGGATACTAAGCTAGAACGGGCTAATTTTTTTGAAATTCTGGCTAATTTTAGCCCGTTTTGGCTTATAATAAATTATTTTCTTGAAAATTTTGATGCCCAAACGGGCTAAAACATCGATTTCTTGGATTTCCAGGAACCGGGCCGCTATTTTGACGCGATATTTGGGTTCTACGCATCAAGAAACGGGGATTCATGTAAAAAAATTTGGGGGTTTCTCCGGCAGAAGTTTGAGAAAAATGCAACTTTAACTTTTGTGACATGTTCTATTGTTCTTTTTGATGCGATGAAGTCCGCGTAATGACGCCCGTGCCGTGCGGCAAAATGAAAAAAATAGATAATTCAGACTTTTAACACCAGCTTTGTACGTTTCTATAATGAGGTCTTCTAATAAGATGTTTACCAATACAACGTAAATTACAAAAATGTTTAAATTAAAATTACACTCATAAAAGCCTTATTTCTTACTCTTCCCCGCACAGCACGGGTGTCATTACGCGGACTTAACCGCATCAGAAAGAACAATAGAAAACGTCACAAAAGTAAAAGTCGCATTTTTCTCAAACTTCCGCTGGAGAAACCCCCAAATTTTTTTACATGAATCCCCGTTTCTTGATGCGTAGAACCCAAATATCGCGTCAAAATAGCGGCCCGGTTCCTGGAAATCCAAGAAATCGACGTTTTAGCCCGTTTGGGCTTCAAAATTTTCAAGAAAATAATTTTTTATTAGCCAAAACGGGCTAAAATTAGCCAGAACGAGCTAATTTCAAAAAAATTAGCCCGTTCTAGCTTAGTATCCCTAGCTGAGAAAGACTTCACATTTTTGGCTAACAGTAGTGGAAATAGTGTCAATCATTGTTTCCCCCTAAATTGCACTAGAAGTGAGTTTCTAACAAAATGGTTTCTCTTAAAAAACGAACATACAATGTGGTAATTTCCATGCTTGAAATAGTTGTGATATCCTTCTTTAGGCTAGTGCATCAAACATAAAGTCAATTATTGAGAGGGGGGACTGCAAATGAAAGTGAAGCTCATTTATTTGCACTATAGTGAAACCTCAGTTGGTAGATACCTGCAAAGCAGTCTCTTCAATTGAAATGAAACAGGAAGACTCAATACAGTCAGATACATCTGCTCAATTGCAAAGCTGCAATAGTTAACATCCAACTCAAGCATGTGATGGAAGGGGATAAAGATCAAAGAATCTCCTGGAATTAATTCCAAGGAAGTTGGCTAGTCTGGGTGCTAACACTAAAAGTGTGATATTCGTTTTTCATGAATGATAAGTTTTGTTATTGCAGTGCAAATCATCAGTGTTGACCCAATGAATTCACAACAAACACAGGAGCAATATCAACACCATCAACTTGAACAGCAGCAACAACAACAGAATCAACAACAGCAGCAACAAATTCAGCAACACCAACATCAGCAACAACAACAGCAGCAGCAACAACAACAACAACAACAACAACAACAACAACAACAACAGCAGCAGCTGCAGCAAAATCAACAACTGCAGCATCAGCAACAACAATCATCAGTTCGCAACCATCATCAACCCCAGCCTTCTGTTTCTAACCACCATCAGCAATATGAAACTACAACAACCACCACTATTCAAAACGGATCAAACAGCAAGCGGCAAGCTCGTAAAAATAGGGTAAATTTCACGCCAGAACAGTTAGATATCTTGGAGAAGGCATTCTTTGCAACATCATACCCAGATGCCACAAAGAGAGAAGAAATTGCCAAACTAGCAGATCTCCCAGAAACCAGGGTTCAGGTTGGAAAACGTTTTAAGACAGCACTTTTATCTCAAGTACCCAGAACCTCATCCCTGACTGATTTCGGATGGTCAGAAATTCAGGCAACAACACATCTTAAAAACTTATCTTTACTTTCATCCCTCCAGTCAGAAGCCCTTATCCATTTCTGATGGTTTTGCACAAAAGTCTGATTTTTTATTTCTGTACGCAGCTGTCATCAGTCAGTTGATAGGAATGTCACCCTGGAGAATAACGATGGGAAGCTGGGCTGCTGAATAAGATAGAGAAGTCATCTAGTCTTGTATAGAAATGAGCTCTATGGAAATGTTTAAGTCAAACATGAACCCCTTTTTTCAAATAATCAAACTACCTCTGACTGTCTGAAAGAAAGAGCATCAGCTGACTTTTTTTAAGTGTGGTCTTCAGAAGGCAGACTGTTTTTTGATTATCTTGTAAACTTTTTTATATGTTTAATTTCGTTTCTATTCTTTGCAAGGTTTGGTTTTCAAACAGAAGAGCAAAAATGAGAAAGCAAGAGGGTAGCCATGAGGAGGAAAATACTGCACAAACTGGTCCCAAACAAGTACCCCGTCAGCCGTTGCACTCGAGCATCATACCCCCTTCAAACATAAACTACATCCAGAATGCGTTCTCTGTCCAAAGTGCCATGAACTCGGAATCGGTATCTCACAGCCACCTTGAACAAAAGCCGCATCTCACTGAACTTCGTCCTGTGGCAGAATCGACACTTGGTCACATCCCAAACATTTTCATCCCATCAACGCAGCAGAATGGCTACGAAATCATTACAAACAGCAACTCCTCATTTCTAACCCCAAGTCCTCAATCAAATGCTGTGTTTACGATTGGGATGCCCGTGAGCACATCCGCCAAGATCCGCAGCCACGAGGATGAAGATAGCATCATAAATATCAAGACTGAAACCCCACCTGACACGCCTGCGTGTGAAACAACTATTTCATTTTCAAGTAAGTCAGATTTGAATGAGATTGATTCCACTGCGCATTCTAAGCAAAGTTTTCAATGTATTATGGTTATAGATGAATGTCTGGATAAATCAGTTGTAAGTAGCAAAATTAATGAAACCACGAAAGAAAATTTGGAAGCATCGAATTGAATGAATCCTGCGAGAGTATTTTCACATGATTTTTAACCAGTTTGAAACTTTTTGACAAGGATTAGAAAAAGACTGAGGAAGAATTTGCAACGGTCTTGAATCTCTAAAACGATTTGCAGCAAAATGCAAACGAGTCTGGAGAATAGTCAAACAATTTGCTACGATATCAAATTAATTTTATTCATCTATCTCGACTATTTTTAAGATCAATCTGCTGCACTAATATGCAAATTTCTGCAAGCATTCTTATTTCTCAAGCCAAAATCAGCTATATTTCACTCTTTGTGTGATCAGGGGTATGAATTGACATCAAATGTTACTAAGTACCTTCATCGTTTGAAACTCATTGGATATACTCCGGTATCATCTCAGATGAGTTCTGGCTTAAGATTGGAGCTATTCAACTATTGTTGGATGAAGAACGAAACTTCTGATTTCTTAGCTTCTGATGCATGGTTTTCATCAGTGTTTGAAGCTAATAGACTTTATTTTTATTAGCATTAGATATTTTGAAAGCCTTGTTTCGAATTGAGAAAGTGTTGAAAACAATATCTAGCAGGAAATTCTGCCTGTAGCCGTTTAAGCTTCTGGTCCTAGATATATCTTACTCCTTTCAAGAGGAATGATAGTCTACCTTATTTTTATTTATGCAAATAGTTTATTTTTTTAATGCCAGTATGAGAGTCATTTTTGATAATATTTTTGTATATGCTGATATTCGTATTTTTTGATTGCATTGTATGTTGGAATTGAATATTTGCTTATTTCTAATAGTTGTGTTTTTGTTATTTATTCTTTCAATGTAGATGAGGGCTTGATTTTCATATTTGGGCTTGATTGTAGATTAGGGCTTGATTTTATATGCATTGTCGTTATTTTATAATAATCAGTACAATTGTTTACTTTCTTGATTATTGGCACAAGATGTTTTGCTAAGCATTTACGTAACTTCATTGCTGCTTGTGTGCATTTGGTTATCCACCAAAGAACCATGGAACTTTATAGTGTAATGATAATGATAATTATTTATCTGTCTGATTTGAAAACGGGAATAGTCATTTGCTTATTAGTACCAACTGTCATCAATAACAAAGTATAATCTAAACCTAGAATAGAACTAGATAAAGCCTAAATGTGCAATATCTAGTGAAAAAACTCCTAATTTGGTTTCCTGGTTTTGATCGAGACAGATTCACAAATTCCTAAGTGAAATGTAGACTTTGTTCTCTCAGTGAGGTAAAAACCGTCCTAAATATTGGTTCGAGCAAGTTTCTACCTATAGCATAGTCATGACTTTTATTTATTCATGATGTAGTTTTACAGGCGTTATTGTTGTTTTTCTTGTAGAAAAGTTATTTGAGGACACGTGCTGTTGCTCTTTTTTTCAAAATCTTAGAGTTTGATAGAGTTCTAGTTTAAAAACGTCTTTCATGGTGCGTTCTTGCTTCACTTTGTTCTCTTTATTAACCAACATTTTCCTTTAACTCTTTGATTAACCACTAACCACCTCACCATTTTCTTCCAGCCTCTCCTTCAATGATTGAATCAAATGCAGCCTCTTTTACCCAATTACCGAACTCGTATTCCCTGCCCCCCGTCAGTACGCTGACGAAGAGTAATAGCGAGGCTAGCAACTCGTACAACTCCGAATATCAACAGTATTCTACGGACCAGTGGCTGAGGTATCCGACGCAAGGTGTTATGGGTAGACCTTTGCAACTTACTAACTGGTAAGGCTTTCACATTTTTTTAATGTTGATAGTTACCCACGCTCTCTACTGTTCTGGCTTTATGTCAAAACGAACATGTTTTGATAGTTTTTACATCACATTTTAAAGCTGAGAAATTTAGATATTGTTTGTTACATATAATAGTTGGCGTCTCTTGTATTCTATTTAAGGTTTATAGATGGTGTGTTCAAAGTATATTGATTGTTTTCCATTGATGAAGAAGAGTGTTTGAACTTAACCTTCTAACCCTAAACATATGATCAAAATCGCTTCGATAATCTAGACTTGGTTGTAATTTAAATCCTGGATTTTGTTTCTTGTAAAAAATACGTGTATATGAAGTCCCCCCGATATCCTTCTTTAGAAAGGACAGAGGGGGCGAAATTCAGTAGTGTAGAGCCAGAACAAACCAGGGGGCTCTTTTTGTAGCCACACTTCGTAAAAACATTTTTGCCTCCAAAGAATCTGGTAAAGTGCTGTCGTTGCCCTGGCAGATGCTGGACCTGGAACGCAGTAAAGAGGTCTAGGACCATGACATAGACCTGGTGGGGCTCCTGGGAGCTCTTTGAGATTTTACCATTTTTGAGGGCACCCCACCCCCTAAAAAAACATTTGGAAAGAAATAAAGTGCATCTCTGCTTTACAGCCCTGGCGAAAATGTTCCCCAAAATACTAAAATCTATCACGCTGACTGGTAACTCTTATAGACAATAGACAAACTACGTGGGACCTATTATGTAGTGTGGGTTATGTGTTTTTGCATTATTTGGCCCTGTTTATGCGATGGTTCGTGGGTATTGTTTTATGAAATTTGAAAAAGCTACCCATTGAGAAATTCTGGAATGCTCGAATGCCCAAAGCAAGCACTGATCCCGATTCAAAGTCGAAAACAAGATTCGGGCTCAGAATTGTGAATCTAAACGGCTTACACCAACTGTGCTTTTCAAAGTTAAGTGTATGAGGTTTGCATTTTTAGTGCTGATTGTTACAGCTCGGTCGAACCATGGTCAGTCTGAAATACCGCAGATAATGCTAGTCTGGATTTATTGAACATTGGTCACCAGAGCTGGATGTATTTATTAGGAGGTTTGAAAGGACGAGACAATTGTGGATTTGCTACTTTTCAAAGTTCAGAGATAAATCGATGTTGGTATCGCCATTTCTTCCTCTTTTTAACTGCTTCCAGTTGTTCGCAAATCGGATCAGAATTTTTGTGGTTCGCAGATGAGATTTCGCTTACAAAATGTTGATATCGACAAAATTACGTTCATATGAGAAAGTCAGATCAACAATCTCAAATGTTAATTACCCAGGAAGCTTCGCGAATTTTAACAAACTTAGGGACCATTCGTCATATCAAGCTCACTGGAGAGATTTTGACTTGTTGACTGACAGTGAGCCCTGTTATTCTGCGTTACCATCTCAGAAGGTCTGGAAGCAATTAATTGGGGAATTGAATTGAACGACTCGGGACTGGGATGGTTTAACACGGCGATATTAGGAATTTCTCTATTTTCCTCATTGGGATTGTTTATTATTTCAATGCAGGGCATTGGGACCAGTACCATCCCCTTCAGGACCTTCATCTCAATATTCTACCTTCGAGCACATGTGTGCGTTCGATACTCGTGGTCTGCGAATTTCCTTTCAAAATCTCGCTTGACAGGAACATAGATTACGAAATTCTAAAACAAACATCATAGAACAGACCATATGTATACAATTACTTTAATATTCATTGTTGCATGACATACAGTTATATAGGACCCTTGGACCCCACCAAGCTCGCAGCCATTGCTACCACTTGTGCAATATGAATTCGCTTTTTGTCTCTCCTAGAACATTTAATAGTAACCACAATAGCTTTCCAATTGCCCAGTGTTGTACCCTTTATAAAATATAGTTGAAATGAAAGAAAGCATTGACGAGAATAAGTGTGTTAAAAATCTAAACTCTTAAGATCTTATGATAGAAATATCAATGGGCCTAAATTCTGAAAGTTGTCCTTCGTACAATGTTCATATCCGTTTTTTCATTTAGCCTTACCCTTCTCCCTCGAAAAAAATGTTACTGGCTTCGGAATTCCGCTAACCCGGTTCTAAAGGCTTGGACCCTACTGGTTATCAACGTATTGCTCGTTAAAAAAATGAATATTTGTTTATTGACTGCTATCGTCATGACTATTTTCATTCTTACCCAGGCCCTCAAGCTCTCAGGGAGCCACTGTTGTCGAGACAAAATGAAGAATCTTCTGTTACGACAACCAGAGACAACCAGCCAAGTTACAAGCTTCAATTTGCGAGACTGCAACCAGCTGATTTTTGACGAACTGAAAATGAGGTAAAGTAGTAGCTAGTAGGTATCAACTCCCCCCAGCCGTTTTTCAGTCAGCATTTGTCAAGCGCCATATACGCCAACCTACCTGGTTTCGGTGCTTCCAGCGTGGCTTGATACAGTTTCAAACTCACGGAAGAGCAGACTGGAGAAAGGGCGAGCCCAGAAAATCCATAATAAGACCCTGTTTACACTGTACCGGTAAGCCTTGGATCTGTGACGGAAGTGTTATGCCGATCGGCCTCCCGTTTTCCCTTGTGCTATGGATCCGTAACTCTTTTGATCCTACTAGCGGTAATGCTTTTGATCCTACTACGAAAGGGAACTAGTTTTGATCCTTACAGATCCAAAGTGCATCGGCACAGTGTAAACATCGGGAACGGTAACAAAATCGTTACAGATTCACATAGGCGTTCTTTATTCGAATGCGCATGCTCACTTGAAGAAATACAAAATTGAACCGGCACAGTGTAAACGGTCTTCGTAAACGGAACGGTCTTGATCCGTTCTAGTGTTAACGCACTTGATCCGCAACTGTACCGGACCGGCACTGTGTAAACGGAAGGAAATGAATGAAGTTTCGAATATTTTGATCGAGTAAAAGTTTTGTTCATAGCCTAGCTATAGTTTGTTTTTTATACATTTTTCCATTTGCTTATATTTGAAAAGCCATTCGTTTAGACCTGCATAATGGAACATATATTTTGGTGCATGATTGCAAGAAATAAACTGTACCAGGGTGACCTCACGACCCCTGAGATAAATGAATGGTAGGCTCGAGGGAACAATTAGTGGTGGTAGAATGCTATTTTCATTAGCTGATAAACTACCCCCTTACCCACATCTCTGCTACTCGTGGACATGAAAGGAAACGACCCGCTACTGCTTCTCGGGTAACCAAAGATAGTTGGTTCTGACATGCAGGTTTTTAAGATATGGCAAGGAATTAAATTCAATTTTTGTGTTATTATCTCATACGCTATTACATTATCATTATCGTGCTTGCTGTACATTTTTGCTTTTTATTTTGTATATTCTTATCAACCACATATTTTTCTATAAGCAGTTTACTATGACGGTATTGAACAAGGTTTAGGTATCTAGTTATTAGCTCCCAGGGGGTACGCAAGGATTTATGAAGCAGGGATGCTGGTCTGAGGAAATTTTTCGGTGACCTAGAAAAATTGAATGCCTCAAAATCAAAAACCAAAAAACAGAATGACCCTAGATTAGAAACCAAAAAAATAGAATGAACCACATTTCTGCTACGGTTTTATGTTTGCCTGTACTGTGTGTTATTTATTCAAACGACTTTAACTTGAGATACGAAAATTGAAAGACCTAGATTTATAGCTGTATATCTACGAGACCCAGAAAGATATCGGAAATTTTCCTAAACCTAGCAAATTAACTGAAAAATCTCCTGACCCAGAAAAATAGAATTTTTGTCAAATTTCAGACCCAGAGAAGAAGAAAAAGCACCCTGGTCTGAATTTTTACGTTTGCCCCCCTGTGTATTAGCTGTACTGCTTTGGTATGTATGTCAATTTCTCGGGTATCATAAGGTTGTGATCAAAGACACTGAAAAAATGTCGTATACTTCGACCAAGGTTATACTTGCTGCTGCCAAGATGGAAGATATAAAAGATTTTAGCCTGTGTGAGGCAAGGAAATCAACTGAGAAAAATCTTCAAGGACTGTAAACACAGATTCCAAATAAATATGCGTATTGCGTACAGATTATTTTCTGTCTATTTTCTAACTCCTCTGGACTACATAGTAAAGAATGCACACAGGCTAGAGATTTCAGAACAAAGTTAACCTAAAAATATAAAAGAGAAAAATCTTCAAGTCGCCATATTTTAGGCTGTGATGCATTTTCCCTTTGTCCTCCCAGAATCCTTTGCTTTGTTAAATCTTCGATATCTTCTATTCTATAAGCAAACTTTACTCTTGTTTTCATTAAAAGCAGATAATCTTGGCCTAGGCTCAGATATTCTCTTTTCTCTAGAGGAATGCCATTTTGCATTATTTCAAAGCGCCATCTCTGAGAAATTGATGTTGTTTTTTGACCTGTACTCGTGTGGGGAATATTCTTTATGAGTCCCCATCCGGAAAAAACGTTTTGGAAATAGGGCCTGTAGGGTTTTACAGTTATGGTGTATTTATTATTAAAAATTTCTAGGATTCGAAATTTGTTGTTTAAAACATTATTTAACTTTTTACGTAAATTCGAATATTTAATCTTTGCTAGAGTTTATATTTAAGCTTTTGATAAAGGAAAAGCGTCAATGTAATATTTTGAAATTCAACTTTTGTAGTTTGATATTACAAGTATATATTATCATCGTAAGAGCATCTGCTATTTTGTATGGCTTATTTTTAGTTATTTGCTATATCCATTATCCAACGAATAGCTTGATTTCATAGTGTCTTGTTTCTTCATGTTTTAAGTTTATTTATGGTCCTACTGTGAACTTTCTGCATATCGATGACTCGATTATTTGTAAACAAAAATAATCTCAAAAAAGTCTCAATTTCAAGGAAATTGGAATAATATTGATTATCATCATTTGGTAGAAATTATAGTGCTTTCTCTAAAAAGGAAATTTACTTAAGGTCACTTTGTGGACTGAAAAGTCAAAAAATAATCTTTTTTTGTTTTACATTGCACTATCGTATGAAAAGAATACGTCATCCGAAACCGCTGACCATGACAATATGCATCGTGGGCGAGAATCAGGCCATCAATTTTTAGGCCAACCAGCCGCTTGGTTTCTGATGTAATTGAATCGTCGTTGTCGTTAGTCACTTTCTGAGTATTAAAACTTCTTAGCTTTGCAGGACTTTTTTGTTGTATTACATTCTCATTTAGATCAACACACACGCAAAATGAATTGAACAGATTATTCTAAGAAGATTGTCGTATTTCTGCAAGTTGAAGTTTCAATTTGACTAAAGCAAGCTTGGAGGCCGAGCCCGGATTGGATTTGCTGTGGTTTTGTGTCAAAAACAAAGGGCCTAGCCTAAGTAAAAGTCAAGATTTAAGATGGCTATTGAAACAAAGAGAACTGTGTCATAGCGAAGCCTCATTAGAAATTATTAAAACGACATTTAAACAATACTCTTTCTCAGAGAAAAGGCAAGAAATTCAAAATGGATGCAGCCTGGAGTAGTAAGGGAAATTATGAGGACTTCCTGCTGAAGAAAGAACATCAGCAACAACCAACTTTCAATCAACATGGTGGAACCACAGTTGATCAACTTGATTTGAGCTGCATGATCAATGGTGAGATCTTACAGATGGGCCAAAAACAAAAAACCTAGGGTCTAGGTGGGAGAAATAGTGCAGGGGGAGTTTCTGTACAGTTAAACTTGGCAGATATTTCTAAGTAAGATGAGCAAGTGACATGAATTAAATAATTTGCCAGCCATAAGATAAAAGACCTCATACTCTCTGCCCACTTAGGTTTTCCGGGCTGTAGAGCTTTTGATTTTCGAGTTATAAACATTAAAAAAACGTCTATCCATAATGCAGATTGAGCACAGCTGTTACGCCACATGGTAAGCGTGGAACTCAAGTCAGCCCAAATTTCTGCAAAAACAGACCTCGCTCGACAATTTTGCAAATTTTCATGTTTTTTGAAAATAAATTTCAAGCACTAAGATAAATCTGTAAAGTTTAGTATCATTACACATAGAGAATGTGCCATTGGTGTGGAGAATAATTTCTATGCAATCAACATAAATTTCCTTACACTAAACCAGATTGGTTTCTAATGCAGATTTTAGTCAAAAATGATAGAATAGGACTATATTTTGCAATAGGAAACGAAAATGAAGATTCTAAAATAGATAGTGAATAATTTCATACTTGCCTTAGTGTGCGGAAACTCCTGCTGGTGTACGAAAACTCCCACACCACTTACTAGAGACATGTAGCCAGTTTGCTGCTAATCTAAACAGATTTGAGAATTTATACAACAAATCAAAATGAAGAAGGATATATCTATCATAGTGGAAATAATTCCATGTTTGTTTGAATTAATGTTCACAAGTAGTAGAACCTTAACTGTAGATTCTCTTGTCTAGACCCTATTCAGGGTGTTTTAAGGAAAGCGTATTATGAATTATGGGTTTGACCAGAAAAGAGTAATATTCCATAGTCCAATTTACAAAATCCTTATGCAACAGATTTACACTAAATGCTTGTCTGTTTTATGCCAAGGGCTCCACTATTCTCTAACAAAAGTATTTCCAAAAGTAGATAATAACAGGCTGATCTTGCTCTGAAAATGGATAGATATTCTGCCTTAAAAATTTGGAAGAGTCCATATGCGACAGATCTGTGGTGCAAGATACCCTGATTCTACTTTGGGCAGTGCCAAGTATTGAAAGTTTGTATTTTTTAAGGCGAAGGTTTACTCCTAGCCAATTTTCCAAAGGCAATTAGGTCTATTGTTCTTCTATTGTTCCTGATGTTACTCTAGGCCAGAAATATCTGGTTGGACCCCTTTTTTCTTTCATGGAACAGTGCAGTGAGCTGTGCTATAATATAACTTATTGCAAGGCAACTAATCTCCAGACTCAGCCCTTAACAATGTACCAAGGGATAAGCTATCTTTAAAACCATGTACCTTGAGATTGTAACATATTAAAATATATGTCTCTGCCTTCACCAATAAAAACAACTCTTAGCGCCCCTTTCCAAAAACTGTGGGTTTTTTTTAATGGCTGAATGTTGGTAGTTCTGTTTAACAATAACATTTATTAGCTCCCAAATACACACCTACCCCATTCATGTTTGTTCTTGATTTACAACTGGATATTATTCAATTTAGTCATGTGGAATCACTTATTATAACATTCTCGCCAAAAGAAATAGCTACGAATCGTAAAGTTGACAATCAATTCATGAAGAAGCAGAATTTTGAAGATCAATCAAGATAATTTGTGAGAATGAGAATGGTGATAGTGCACTAAGGTATCAATTTAGAGATCGTTTTGAGTCCTACTCAAGTAATATTCACTCTCACAAATGATCTTGAATTCATGATTTGTCTAACTTCTTTTTATAACAATGATTTACTTATCAGCCTGATTTGAATTTATTTGCAGATCTTCTCCCAAATGAGCAATATCCCTACCAAATGGCTCTAGATGACAGTCTTGCTGAACTCTCACCAGAAGACGCTTTTCTGATTGACGATGCTATTAGCTCAGCAAGCTCAAGAAGCCCTCTGACTTCTGACGAGTTAACTCCCAACATCAGTTCACAAAGCTCCCCGCAGTCACTGAGCAATGCCGAGGAATATCTGTGCAACAGAACTTCTTTGTCTTTTGATATCAAAGAAGAAGAGATGTCACCTGGAAATTCCCTTGTTGATCTTATTGGCAATGAAACCCTTGACAATTATCTACTGAATCAGCAGTCAGCAAGCATTATGCCAACCCTTGGAACCACTGTTCCTGCGGATACTGATTTTCCAATGTACTTACAATCACAAAATACGCCATTGCCAGATGATCTACCAGGTTATCATCTTTACTGATTCATTTTAGTTCAGCAATTTGGGTCATGTAAAATTTCATCAAATTGGCAGAGCAAGTTGGAAATTTTATTTCTGTCTTTCCCTGGGTTTTTTACTTTTAGGAAGCTCTAACTAGAATTCATCTATTGTTTTTCAACCCTCTTGACATATGCTCAGTGTAATATAAAAATTGAACATGTATAATTCTATTGTATTGAAAAATATAATTTCTGCTAAACCAAAAAACTTTTGATATGACCCCAAAACATTCAATTCAAAATACTGATATTAGGTGATATGATTTCAAAGGAAAAAACTTCTATCCTACAACAGCAGTCTAGCAGGAGATTTTCTGATTGGAAAAATGCCTTTAATATTACTTGGCCCTTTCAAAAAGGAATTCTCTTCAGCAATATTCACAGCCATATTTATGGTAGAAGAATAAAGGCTGAAAAGGAAACCAGGACCAGCTGCTGGGATGTTAATGCAGTCACTGTGTTCTTGGATCGTCAACATATATTAATTTATTCAACAAATTGTTTCTATGATATTTTTCTTTTACTTTCAGGCTTCCTGCCTAAACAAGAACAAGTAAGAAACATGCAACCAAAGCCTCAGGATCTCGATATCAATGACAAAGCCAAAAATTCTTTGTTGGAGATACTAAAAGATCACGAAAATGGAAACATTACAAGCCAACAGCTTCAACTTGCTGAGCTTCTGGCAAAAAACTCCGCTAGTGATGTAGGAAAAGTTAAAAAGCAACCTCAAGACAAAAAGCACAAAATCAAGAGGACATCCAGCAAAACCAAAAAGCCAAAAACGGAGCAGTTTCCGAATCAAAATGTGGTTATTAAGGATAACAAAGCTGTTTATAATGGAAATGTGGATGGAAATTTGAACACTAAAGCAACAGCTCCTGCAGATGGTAGTAGGGCATACTCTCAGGTAACTGGAGAATAAGATATCTTCTTTTTCCTTCATTTTGAAAGCTTAATGCTTGAAGATGTTTCATCTACAAGACTTCATGACCTTAGCCACTTACGCTTGTAACAGATTTTCCAGCTTAATAAGCACATTAATGCAAAGCTTTAATAGTTGTTATGTTTCCTATACTTCCAATTTTTCTTGTCATCCTGATAAGTATAACAGGTTGCTTTCTTGTTTTCTTGGCAGGTTGTCATGATACCCCAAATGGTTTTTACCAATGGAAATCCGCAACAGCCAGTCAACAACCAAACCGCAGTCACAGCCTACCTGGCCAACTCAACCAGTAAATCTGTTATGACAGCAGTTCCAATCAAGATTGTGAGTGCCAATTCTAGCGAGTGTGAAAAGATTCCTATCAACCCTCTCAGCAAGAGAAGCAGTGATGCTGTTTCTTCGAAGAAAGCTGAGAAGATGGAGAGAAAGAATCACAACGAGGTGGAGAAGAGATACAGAAAAAGTATCACAAGTAGTTTGGAGGAGTTGAAAGATCTTGTTTTTGGCACAGAAACCAGAGTTTGTGATTTTTAATATATCTTTTGTTTATTACTCATTTTCTCACTCAGAATGTCATGAAATGTTAACTAAAGTTAGCTTACCTTGCAACGTTTCTAACAAAATTTTTGTTTTACTTCAACTTCTTAGCCAAGCGAGACCAATCTAGAGAGCTGTATTAGGTGGTGTAGATTAATATTTTCCCAATAAGGAGCAAGCAAGACCAGCAAAGAAAATATTTTGCCATTGCTATTTTAAAAGCATTTGAAGGAAACAACAATTTTCTTGCAGCATTTCTGAACCAACTATTGCTGATATAGACTTAACTAGTCAACAATTCTTCCTGGGCCAATGGCTCAGTAGTTACGATGTCCAAAATGCCTTCATCTCTAATTATGTTACTTTTATCAATTAGTGTGTGATTGTTATTTCTAGTCAGCATTGGACCCTAAAACATATTTAGCTTTGCATCTTCTTTCAGAGTACCAAAGCTGGCATCTTGAAGAAAGCCATGGAACATATAAAGCATCTCAGAAAAATCAACCAGCGTCTAAAGCAAGAAAACCTGCAACTAAAGATGGCTCAGAAACAAAGTAAGAACCATCTAGTTTTTGTTTTTATCACCTCATAAAGTTAAGTTAAGAGTTAATTGCAAGCTGTCTGTAGTTAACAACAATATTATGACACTTTTCCGCCCTCAACGCAATATTAGCCATTCTGAATCATGATTGCTACATTGGCATATGATATACCCAAGTGTCTCATTGATTGATTGCATGTCATGATTTTGAAAAAATGGTGAATTGTGTTTCATTTTAGCCAGCCTTGTTGACCTGGTGAAGAGCAGCACGGATGTGAAAGCAGAAATGCAGAATTCCACTGAAGATTTCACTGCAGCTTTCTCATCCGAGGATGACGATCTTGAATTCTCTGAAGATGAAACCGGAACGTTATCCGGTGAGGCAGAAGAGCCTTCTTCTACGCCAGAGTCGCCTGCTTCCATTGAATCAGTGCAGGGTAGTGCATTCAGCATGATGAACAAGCAGAGGTTCTTCCTTAGCATGTTTATGTTTGCTTTCATGTTTCTTGGTCCCTCAAAGCTCCTTTTTGGATCTGATAATCGAGGTATGTCTGTTGATTTGGAAAATTGGAAACCAAAAATACATATTTTGTATCACAAAACATAGGTTTGCCCATCCAACAGATTGAAAAAGAAAGAGATGACAGCAGGTTTTATACTCAAAATTTGATAGAATTAGGCCAATCACAATATTTTTCCAGTCATATCATGCACATTTTTATGCCTGCAATTTTTGGTGTAAAATTTGTGACAACTGGAAAAGCTGCGAAAATGGGAAATAAAATGTAAAAACTTTCTTAATGCTCTCTTCATCTCAAAGTAGATTTAGAATTTAAAGAAAAAAAGTCAAATAACTCTTATTTCAGGGGTATCTGTGGATTATGCCAACCCTCATGCTGGAGGACGAAGCATTTTGTCTGTGGAAACAAACCAGGAAGACGGCTTCAAAGGCTACACAAAACTGATTGTCAACTGCGTTTTGTACCTCTTGTTTTTTGCATGGCTGTTAATCAAGGGAGAGCCGAGATACCCTCATAGCTGTAAGCAGCTTGCTTCCTTCAAATCTCTTCTTAAGAAAGCTGACAGAGAAATGAAACAAGTAAGGTTTTTTACTTTTTTTGTTATATGTTTTAGTTGTCTGCTGCTCTTTGGAGATTTTTGATTTTCATTACTCTGTGATAGAAATTCAAAGATGATTGGAAGACAATTGTTGCAAGAACAAAAATGCTATCCTCTGTTTTCATTCTAACCATATTCGGATGTATTCATTTCAACCATCTGTGAATGAAACTATGGGAATAATGGAGACGGGATGGTATGGTATGAAATGCAATACTATTGATTGCCCTCCCCTTTTATAAGATTTCTAAGAAACTGAAGAATAGCCCATCTGTCAACCATGGAGAGGGTGGTTAACTACCCACCTGCTAAAAAATCTCATAGACTTATCTGCCCTTTGGGCATATTTATCATTGATCTTTACCAAAAGAAGAATATTTTTCCGCTCATGAATCTTTCTTCCCTGAAAGTGTTAAAGAGTAACTGTAAATAATGTGCAATTACAGGTATAAATTTCCCATGGTATTTTTTGTCATCTAGGGTGACTACTCAACCGCATCCGTCTTCATAGAGCGTGGTTTGCAGATGATTGGTCGCCCTCTGTCATTTTCGAAGCTTGATTTGGTTACTTCACTTTTCTGGCATAGCATGTGCCATGTTCTGCATCAAATTGGTATCTTGCCACTGCTCAAATATCTTGGCTGGTTGATTCTCCCACGGAGGCTCTCTCTGAACGAGGCTGTTCACAGATATCGTGCTTCTTGTCTAATTGCAGCTGAGGCTTATTCAAAATTGCTTGATTTGGTTTTGCTTGGTAAGTGATGTATTTTCATTTGATTGTATTGTTAAGAGCATCACTTGTTTTAAAAAAGACATATTTTGACATTATTCGTTATTTTTGGAATTCCCCTTGAGTTTAAACATGCGAACCTCTGAGTCCGCGATTGCAATACTTCTCAAAGTTGCCTTTCTTGCTGAGTGTTAGAATTTCTTTTCGTGTTTAGATGAAGAAAAAAGGAAAGATTGGTTGATCTGCGCAAAGTTGTCAATGGCTGCAATAAACATGAGTGAAAATGCAGATAATCTGGCTAATAGTGAATTACTGACCAAGGCATACGTCAATACTGCCGCTCTCCTGCGCATTAAGATTGGGAGGCTATCTTACCCATTTATGGTGTGTATTGTGTCATTAAATTATTACAACTACTGTAATCTTTCGCTTGTGCGCCTGGGACATGATCAAATTTCAAGAAATTCTAGGGGATATCTATTGGAACGGGTATTTAAAAAAAGGTAGGCTTCTGGTTGCGCTTCGTCTCGAGAACATTGCATTTAATTTCATTTGTTACAAGTCGTTCCATATGATCGTTGTGAATCCTTTTGAATCACTTCAAAACGGATTAAATCGCAAAAAACATAACTTTCATGCAAACCATCCTTGTGCTTGACAACTTTAATGTTATGACTCCTATCCCAACTCTTACATAATAACGAATTGTACTAACTATTAATAATAGCTCCCGATTTTAATCTGTTTTAGTACTACTGCCTTGGTCGTGCAAATGCAGCACTGTCTCAATATTCAAATGATGTTCCTCGTGCGTTCAGTTGGGTTTTCTCTTCAGCCGGAAGGCGCTTCATTCTCTCTGGTGACTGGAGTTTTGAGACCACTGAAAATTGGCCTAAGTATTGCAAAGGTTTGTAGGCTGTTTTTCTGATATCCTATTTGTTTTTCCCTTACTTAAAAAAAACCATGAAGAAATCTCATTTCTCCTTTCTTAATCTTCTGCCCGCAGAATCAACCAAACTTACTTTTTTTACTTACATCCAATTCTGTCATCGTTTTATCTGTGCCCCTCTCTTATTGTTTTTACTGTAAAATAGGAGGTTGTTTTAAAATACGCCATGGATATTCGTTCGGCACCAGATCTGTACCATGGTGACATATGCATAAATCATATTATTCATACTTTGAATATAATTTCTGACTTTGCATGTGAATTAAAGATGCTTTCCGAGAGCTTACACTATCCTCCCCCTAATGAGTGGATCTTTGTTTCCATTGATTCACAAGGTTCTACCTGATATTTATTTGTTAAGTTTTTAGTCTCATCCATTTGTTGGTACATATTTACCGCAGATATATGCTGCGCCGTACGAGGAGCGTGACATGATAACGATACGGTGCCAAAAGAATATCCACGGGGTTTGAAATATCAGAGGTTGTTTTACCCACTAGTGATATTCCTATTGCAGGCCCATTGCGCATGATTGGCTATCAGCACTTGATGTTCCAAGTAAGAAGATGTTTGCAACACATAATCGCCCCAGCGTCCTCTGATATAAAACTGCAAGATATAGAGCATGAGTTGTCTATCCTCAAGCAGTGTTCTTATGACGGAGATTCCATTGCCAAGTGGTGGTACAGCATCATATCGCCAGTATTCTATATTCAATTCGGAATGAATGAAAAGGCGAAGCAGGCTTGGAACTCGGCATATGACATCTTACCCGAATCTAAGTAAGTTTTTATCATTCAAAAAAAATAATATATATATATTCTGTTTTATTCGACCCTAGTAAAAATGGTCTAACTTGTGACTAAATTGCTTCCGCAAAAAGCTTTACTCCGAAATCAATTTATGCATATTATTTGCCGGGGAATAAAGTAAATAATTAGCAAAGTAATACTCAAAAATATGATTCTATTTAGACGTTAATTCATAAATGCCAAGGCAGAAAACTTTGTAAGAAGATATCTTTCTCACAGCTCACTTGCTTGCGACCTTTATGATGTGGTCGACTGCTATTTCAATGTACAAGATGGAATCGAGACTGAAGATTTAGAAGCGAGGTTGCAGATGGTGGAAGATCATTTGTTGAGAAATTTCATCTTTGATCAGGGAAAAGAATCTAGAGACGAACTGTTACAGGTAAAAATCATATTTCGATTTTATCGTTGTGCAAAGTCATCAAGCATGGCTGAATATGTCAGAAATATATTCTTCACTGTTTTCGGCTTTGATTGCGCTGGCCTTTTCTTTGTTGGGTAATGTCCAGGGCTGGAGACCCGGTTAGGGGTTTTTCCAATTTGAGATTACAAATCTTGAGTTCGTAGGTTCGAGTCCGACTCAGGTCATTTTCATTCTCACAAATTATATCGATTTATATTACAATTATGGTTCCCAATCACGAGATTTATTCATCTTGAGTAGAATTCAAAAGGTATCAGGTGTGTCTTTTATTCTTGACAAACGATATATCCTCTTGATAACCGCAAGTGCTCTTAAAAGTACCTAGAATATGCACTATCCTGCTGCATTTAGTCTCTTCTTCTGGTAATAGGTCTTACCCTGTTGAATCAAGTCTGGTCTGAAAAAGAGGCTCATTATTCTCAAGTGACCCCCCTTTTCTTGTTCACTGTCAAAGCCAAAATAGCCGGCATTGCATCGATTATATAACAGATGGACAGGATAGAAGTAAACCAGCGAGGCAGTAGGTTGCATTATCATATTTGTAATCTGATTATAGCTTTTTAAGAAGTGAATTCGTAGCTTTAAGTACGAAAAGCTGTATTTCATGTATCTCGTGCTCTCACCCTTATCCTTGCTCCATCATTCTCAAATGTCTGCAGATTCTTTTGTTTTGCTTTCGACACAAATCGGATCCGTATTCCAATATGTCCTTTTTTCACAAAGATAAGAATACTCTGAATAAGATCTCCAAACCTTCTTACTGCCTTGCTGGAAATCACTTTTCTTGTGTTCTAGCTGCTGGCTTGCGCATGTGCTGAAATGGCCTTGATTGTCAGAGTGGAACATTGGGAGGCAAACAATTCTGGGAATTTGAATGTTGAGCAACTCACCAAGTTCGAGCAAGATCTGAATATTCTAAAAGAGCTTTCTGATCGTTCTCCCATTGTCATGCACAAGGTGAGAGATAATAGATTTTTAAGCTCCTTTTCCCGTAGCCTAACTAAGGGCCTGACTATATGAGGTGAGCTGACCTGTAAATACACTAAACCATATTTTGATACAAGATACAGTAAAAACCCACGTAAAGGACCCAGGTTTAAAAGATTTATTAGGCTCAGATCCCATTACATTTCAAGGCAAATCTTGGAATTAAGGCTCTAACCGAAGGAGTTGAATTTTTTTAAATTTGGTATTATTTTTGTAGACAGCTTTTTCATTGATTTAGCAATAACAAACGAAAATCTGCTTGAAAAAGAAAAAGTAAATTTCATTTCAAAAAGAACCTATTTAGAACTGAAAATATTGGTTATTGGTATTCATTGTAGTACAGATAGAAATTAACAGGAGATCGAAGAGAATAGAAAATAAAAGATAAAAAAGGTGGCGTAACACTTTTAATTCTTTATAAGATAATCGATCCAGCTACAGAGTTTCGTCTAGCCTATGATCTCATGTTGTCATCTTGGAGTATACTAATGTTAAATCAATTCATGTAAATTCATGTCATTAAATGGTAAAGATACATATTTCTTGGAGAATACAAATGCTGTATCAATTTCATGTAAATTCATGTCATTGAATTGAAAAATACATATTTCTTGGAGTATACTAATGTTTTACCAATTTCATGTAAATTCGTGTCATTAAATGGTAAAGATACATATTTCTTGGAGAATACAAATGCTGTATCAATTTCATGTAAATTCATGTCATTAAATTGAAAAATACATATTTCTTGGAGTATACTAATGTTTTACCAATTTCATGTAAATTCATGTCATTAAATGGTAAAGATACATATTTCTTGGAGAATACAAATGCTGTATTAATTTCATGTAAATTCATGTCATTAAATGGTAAAATACATATTTCTTGGAGTATACTTGTGTTTTACCAATTTCATGTAAATTCATGTCATTAAATAGAAAAATACAACCTTCTTGTAGGAGTATACTAATGTTATATCAATGCCATCTTTTTATCAGGTCAAGCATTACAATGAAATACTACGTGTCATGGTTGGTTCCAATCCAATACATCTGACTAAGCAGCTCTTGGCGAAAAGGCCAGCTCCCCAAAAAGGGAGAGATGCAGGTGAGTTTTTATTGTACTTCAGATCTATTTTTCTTATTGATATTTGATATTATAAATTGGTACCCTACTCTTTCTTGTCAACTTTCATGCTATACTGAACTGTTGTACCAATGCAGTTTTAGAGGGTTGATGAAACCAAGAATTAACTGGCTAAGCTTAAGTACCTTTTTGTATGGAGCCAATGTCAAGCTAAGTTGAATGAGTTCAATATCTGGATGGGTGATCTTAAAGAACTCGATCTTGTCTCTAAAAACAGACGCTAAGGGTTTATTGCTCTCAGACCAAAAAGTGGCATGGAAAATTGGCCTAAATTAGCTGAATAACTGATAACGAAAAGACTGTCCAAGAGCATGGTAGATTCACATTTACCCACGTTTTTCTTTGACTATTATAAGAGGCTTCGCAATAATGGTTATCTAATCCAAACATTAGACCTTTCTAGACCAAAATTTAGAAATGGGCCATAAATGTTGTTAAAGGAATAGGTTGCCAGGGGTTTATATTCCTACTAAGCTTTATTTTCAGTCAGATCTGCCACTTTTGCAGAATCACCTATTGAATATGACCCAAGGAGCCCTGCCAAATTAGCTTTGACGAATCGAACAGGGAATACTACATGCATAACACTGATTGTGAAACGAGTTTAGAAATTACTAACGATCAAGCTCTTATAGTCAATTGCATAAGTGGCTTCATCGTCGTTTCTATTTACAAATTTTTGAAGCGACGATTGGTCGCGGCTCCTGGTGGCTTAGAGGCTTAGACATACTGGTAATATGCATATCTTCTATCTTAACGGGCATTTTGTTAGAAAATGATCTCTCTTGTGTTTTCAAGAAATAGAAAAGACAGCAGTGAATTTCGAAGAAATGCAAGAAGCAAAGACCTCGCTCTTTGTTTTCAAGCATTTATCAGAAGTCATCAGCAAATGCTGCCCTAAGGGATATCTCAATCACTTGCAAAACATCGGTTTGGTGTTGGAGAAGTCTGGCATGAAAGAAATGACCGAAGAATGTAAGAGAGTTCTTGTAGCTCTACAGACCACTTGTTAGTTTCACCATTAACGTTATTTATTGAAAAGTGACGGAGCCAAAGATTTTTCTGGAAGTAGGCAGGGCTAGTATTTGGTCTAGAAGCAAGATACAGCCCTAATGATTTGTCTTGATGTGAGAAAGATCCATGGATTTTTCTAGCAAAAAGCTCAAGTCAAATTTCATTTAGCAACAATTACCAATAGGGTATTACTATAAATACCATATGGTATCAACCAATAGACTTGGCAACTGAAGCTACAGCTACCACTCCATCAGGAATATTTTTCGTAGGATTATTCGTGGTCCTTCAAATTTCCTGGATATTCGTTTATAAGACTCAGTGCTCTATTATACTTTTTATGTATTAAAATGTACTAATCACCGTAGAATTGTATTGGTTGTCATGGTGTTGTATTGTTGTATCGTATTTGTACCCCCCAAAACTACACAGGTTAATAAGGATAATTGTCAAGTGTTCGACCATGTAAATTGACGAAGTTTGAGATTTAGATAAAGCTGGTGATATTGTGTCAATTTTACTCGACGTAAGAAGACGGAGCATTGTGTCTTAGGCCCCTTATAACTGAACGTTCTATGAGCTGGAAAGCCGTTAAAAGATCCAAAATACCTTGTACTTAACTTGCACAGGTGCAGCTTCCTAGGTCACGTTCACAGACCTGTATGTTTTGTCAAGAAATTAAGTGTGTAGCGTAAACAAACGATATACCTGTTTCAAAAATATGACTGCCAAGACTGATATAAGGATCTGGAGAAGTATTGTAAAATTAAGGAGAGCTTTGAGTTCATAATTTCATTATTCATCTGATTAATTTATTGTCTTTGTAGTTGATATATCTATGATAGAGTTTCGAGGTAAGGGTGCATTTCTTCTAGTGAATCCCGGCCACTCGTAGAGGGAATTAGAGGTCACTTTCACTTACAGTATGAAGATGTTTTCACTTGAGATGAATGAAGTTAATCGAATAGTTATATTTATATAACAGGTATCATGTTATCAGCAAATGATAGGCTTGTTATATAGCAAATGTTGTGAAATATTTGCTTGAAATGATACAATATCTGAAAACCGCAAAAGCTTCCCGGTTGAAACCATACTCAGTGCCAGATGATGATCTAAGATAAAGTATGTAACAAATATATTATGTATTTCAAAAAATCTGGAAAATATCTGTTAATTAGAGAAGCTCGGTGAAAATGAATAGATTATTCCAACAACCTAGTGTAGAACGATTTCAATCAGTGATGTATCCGTTTTCTACATTATAGGGCTCACAATTTTGGAAAACAATTTAATCCATTAGAGTCTAATTGAAAGTGATCACAGATGCCTTGGTAGTTTCTTGATTCATCTCCTGCATTTAGGGAAACTCTCCATTTAAACTCATGTAATGAAAAGCTCTTCGTCTTGTTAGACCACTGGTTATGATTGGTTGTTTATGCATGATACCAACCATTCACCTGCTCCCTCATTGGCAAGTTTAGATCCATCTCCGAGTATTTCTTTTTGCTAGGTTTCCTTATCCTTCTCTTCCTGGCGTACAACTCAAATGTGTAGACGAAGAGTAGATATGTTGTCTTTTTTGCTCTCCAAAACACCAGTTTAACACGTTCTGAATCGGCAATCTCTGTTCTGAATACTAGAATGTGGACAGTATCCATGCAAGATGGTCATCTACGCCATCTAAAGATTTACATTGGCTGACGCATGCGTTGATTGATCCCCCACAAGCATAGCTAAGTCTTAAAACAAACAGACAATTTTCATCTAGGTTCCCTGTTACTGATTCATCAGTTAGTGATCGCGAATTTCTTCCATGTGCTTCTAATTTGTTTTGTATAATGTGGTTCATTTTCAAAGTTCCAATTCATCACGTTGCGCAGATGGCCTCCTCGCATGGTACTGTCCACATTCTGAAATGCATAACATAGAGATTTTCCAGGGTCTTAGGGAGTCTATGCTCTTTCGTTTTATCTCGATATTGTGCTTTGTTCCTACGGTGGAATTCGCCTTGCAGGTGCAAATACCTTGTATAGATTTGTATGCTGAGAGTGGATTTTTATCTTTGATGTGGTAAATGGAATTACTTCTCAAGTTGACTTGAAGAAGACCACTAGCGCAGAAATCATTCTTTTTGAAGAAACGGTTGAAAACCCGCTCATCAAAGCAATTTTCTGCTCATTCCTTTGAGAATTAGAACTGATAAGATCGTCTCTAACCTGCTCTGAATGTGCATGTAAGTCATTGAGTATGCGTAAGTCGTTACATGACTTTTACATGGCGAAAAGCGTTTGCTAATTTCAATATTGTTTTATTTATGATTCAGGTTATTATCATAGGCTGGTTGCTTTGTAGCCTAGGGTCCGGGTTAAATCGACTCTACGTCAACTTGCATTATAGAAAAGGGTCTGAATCTCAGACTTGTTGTTTTGTAAATATAATATGAGAAAACATTCGCTAAGAAGGGGCATGGTAGAAACTTTTTCCTAGAAAACGGTATGCAGCAGCTCGTGGTACCAAAATAACTTAAGATTAACTGGAACCAGTGCCTCTTTAAGATGACGTAATTTCTTTGACAACAAATGGCCCCAGTGGGTAGGGGAATTGCCAGTGTTGCTAATGTTCTTCGTTTGAATAGCACTTGCCAATAGGTTCTTTTTCATTGCCAGCTTAATGCTATTCTCATTAGGGAGATCACCCCAGATAACAAAGGAAAGAGATTCCCTTACTCCCAGGAGACCAACTATAAAACCACAAGCATGCCAGGCTTCATTCTTCTAGCAACGAGCTCTCCGGCAAGATACTTCACGATTTTTAGGCCTAAGCTCTCGCATCTCCAGCTTGTTCGTCTCTCTGCTTCTACCCGCTTGCCTTTCACAAATTATTTATCCATGCCTAATTGACATTCTCTCCCTATTTGCATGCAATTTACCTGTTCCTTAACCGCCACTTAATGTCTTCAGCCAATGTAAAAAATGATTATTCCAAGTGTCAAAGGCCAGAACCTTTTTTGAATTTATTTTTTCCTATTATGAAGCATGCAATAGCAGTATTGAAATGAATTGAGAAATATCATGAAGCATGCATAGCAGTAAGGCAATGAATTGAGAAATATTATAAAGCATGCAACAGCAGCAACGAAATGAACCAAACACAAGGCACCAAACAAGCCCCCACGAAATTTCATAAAATCTTTATTTGTCCCGCAAAATGGACCAAAATCCTCCAAATGGTAACTTCTATATTATACAGCTTTTCCTGCCTAGTCACTTGGGGGTTCTTCTCATACACTCTTTTTTCTTTATAAGAATAAATTTTATAAGAATATTGAGGCTCAAAATCGCCAAAGAACAATGGAAATTTAAGAATAAACAATGGAAAAGTTGAGGCTCAGAAAAATTTTGAATATTCTTACAAAAAAAAAAGAGTGTAACCTGCATCCGGTCCGTGGGACTAGGCTCCGGGTGGCTAGGTGGGAGGGCCTCCTCCCCTTTAATGCTTATCAACACCCTTCAGGCGGTTATTCTCATTAGTTTAGAGTCAACACTTCCCTCTTATTTCAAATGCTCTAAAATCTGGCGTTGCAGTACACAGTCATATGTAAAATATTCTTTATCATGCCCATCTTTGACCCATATCATATCAGTTTCAAATAAGAGGTTGGTATTTTAATGGTAACTTGGTTAAAAAACGGAGTTTTAGCTAATATATAAAAAATGAAGGTTGTATGATCTACTTGCCCTCTAATACCTAAAATACCAAGCTTCTACTTGAATAATAGAGAGGTCATCCATCATATATGATTATATGCCACTATCCGACTGCCTTTTCCTATGTTCTCCCACATTCTCATTCCAATAGCGAAATCTTCTTCGCACCCCATATCTTTCCGGATTGGAAGGAGGGCGGCAAATCCAGTGAAAATAGGAAACTACCTAAACATAAATCAAAGACAACAAAAATTACAATGGGAAGAATGTGAATATTGATATTGATTTATACTTTTTGCATAGGAAATGTGGACAAGGGATCTGGCCCGGGCTTGCAAGCTGAAACTGGAGAGGGAGGGATTGTGCAGTATCTTGCCGGACAGCTCGATGCTAGAAGAATAAAACCTGGCATGCTTGTGTTTTTATACTTGGTCTCCTGGGAGTTAGGGAATCTCTTTCCTTTGTAATCTAGGGTGGTCACCCAAGTGAGATTAACTTGCTATCACAGACGTGTGATCTGTCCCGCAATTTGTCACTCTCTCCTTTCAATAGGGAAATCTTCTTTGCACCCCATATCTTTCCGGTATTTGTTTCTCAAGGAACTGGGCTATTTGGCAAACCGGCCAACCCATTTTGTTTGAGCAAAGGGTAATTTTATGATCGGTGATACCGAATTACACCCTAAATTCCGACTGGTTCACCTGGGTCGAGGACCGAATGGTCAAGGTCCAATTAAAATAAACAGCAACTAAAATACTCAAAAACCAAAAGAAAGAGGGACAGGGTGGGTGGGAGAAGTCGCGACCTTCCTGATCGAGAGATTTTGTTTAATGAAGCTAATGCCGAGCAACTTAGGAAACAGATATAGTCAACCAAAGAGAAATACCGTTGCGCCTGGATGGATTGGCACGAGTAGATGTTGTCTGACAATGACAAACAATGTTAGTGTTTGGCACCAACCCGGACATCGACTTGTAAATTGACTCTAGGGGATAAGGATTCTTGAGACAAGTAACATGATTTAAAGAACCTTATTTTTTTTTAAATCTCATTTATTTGTTTCTCAAGAAACTGGGCTATTTGGCAAACCGGCCAACCCATGTTGCTTGAGCTAAGGGTAATTTTATGATCGGTGATGCCGAATTACACCGTAAATTCCGCCACAGAACACGAAGTGTGACCCCAATCACCGAGCATCCGCAGTCTTCAGGATATTTGTGTTACTGGTAATTAATAAATTTTAATCTTGAGTTTTCTAGCCCTATCAAATGAAAGTGTACCTACTCCACAAGCCATCCAAAAACTCTGTAATTTGCAAAATTGTGATTCTGTTAAATCTGAGGGGATGATAATTTCTTAAGAAATGGAACATTGTATTAACAAAACAAAATAAGTACCTTAAGAAAGAAACAAGAAGTTGTGCTTAACTTCTCTAAGCCCAAAAATTAAAAATAGCCTAAATAAAGTTCGGCAGGAATAATGTAAAAATGGACGTATGCAAAATGCCAAATAATAGTAAATCATAATTGGGGAAGCCAATCAAGGTGCATTCACCGGTACATGCACACTGCTCCCCCCTAAGGGAAAAAAATACCGTATAAACTAGTAAGTGGGCTTAATGCGACGCCTGCTAGAAAGTATTGGCTCTGCTTTATATCCACGGTGAATAGTATAATCATTTTTTATCATCAATAATTCCTCGTGTGTGTTAAATATCAGAAATATGCTGCTCATCTTGGCAGATATACTGTACACCCGGGTTGGCAGTTAGTACTTCATTTTTATATCATTTATGTCATGATAAGCTGCTAATCTTGGCAGATATCCATAAGCTCCACCATCATATCTTAAACTATTTCAACTAAAATTGAACAGTGGCGTTCTTAAGCACTATTTTTTCTATGTAAGTTGACTTCCAGGGACGTCGCTAGAGATATCAAGCTAGGGGGTGCAAGCTCTCAATTTGCCGACTGGTGGGCGTGGCCTTTGGGCGTGGTATTTTGTTGTTAGACCCACATAGTTCTTGTTGAGAGACTCAATTTCTTCTCCATAGAGAAGCCTTTCGATTCTTAATACCCCAACTTGTTTCCCTTAGTGAAACTTCTCGTTAGTTTTGGTGATATCTCTTTAGTTTTTCATCTGGCAAGGGAAGGTCTTAGTCCAGTCGTTTAAGATTTTACCCAGGACAAAATAGTATAAAGCTGAAATTTCGTCCGTTGATGCACAAAGGTATCAGTAGCTACCAAAAAAAATCCCCATGAAGCCCGGGAAATGGGGTTTTGGGGGCAAAATTCATAATTGCGGATGCCCCCATCGACTAAAATTCTTATCTCGCCAAAATTTCATGTGTTATAGCTCATTTGAAAGAAAATTTAACGCTGATTCCAAATTGCATTAGAACAATACTCCTAAAATCTATAGTTTTTGATTATTCATTGATTATGTTAATGTGAGCCCAACAATGTTTGGGGAATATGAATAAAAATTTCAAATTAAACAAAAAATACCGAACAAAGTCAACATCCAAAAAGATCTTCGAAAATGTTCCTTTCGTCATCGCTTTCATCAATTTCTTCTTCATCAATCTGGCTTTTGAAACGGTTTTAGGATATGTGTTGGAAAATAGAGAATATAGGCTGTGCATTGAACTGTATCAAATAGAAAAGATTTGTAAATGTCCATATACTTTCATTTTCATTTCATTTAATTCAAAATTCCATTTTGATACAAAAGACACAAAACTTAACAGATACAATTAAATACAATACAACAAAACGAATACAATGCAAATCAATAATAATTAAATGTTAAATCTTAGTCTATTTGCACATAAATGAAATTTCTTAGGAGGAACTTGGAGAAGCAATAATGGAGGTCAGACGACGATTTCTTTGCGCTGTGTTAATGTTACTGTATTTGACATTGATATTGGAAAATACCCTGCGGTATAAAGGAAACTCAATTGAAAAATGTAAAGCCTGCTCTGTGTGTCTAAGTTTGAAGCTGGATCCTACCCAGGAAGAAACGATTTGCGAAGGAAGGCTTGTGTGAAAACAAATGGCCTAACGAAGGGCCTTCTCCTCAGTGACAAGATGAACAGTATGCTTCGTCTCACAAATTTAAGCATGTGTGCCTGGTTTGATCTTATTATCTGGAGACATACAGATGAACCCCGGTCCGACAAGAAGTGTAAAGGATCCTTGCCCTGTTTGCTCGAAAGGTTGTAGAACGAAGGCTATTTTGTGCGACTCCTGTGATTCATGGTACCATACGGAATGTATCAGCATGTCAATGTCAGAGTATGAAGCATTAGGAAAACCGAGTGCTCGATGGGAGTGCATACGTTGTTTGTTTCCCAATATATTCGCAGATCAAAGTATTGGCGAAACGATAGGTAATATAGCGTGTGAGGCAGAAGGGCAAGAATATGTGTTTCCAAAATTGAAACGCGGCCTTAAAATAGCCCATCTGAATGTAAACAGACTCTACAATAAGTTAGATTCAGTGAAAGAACTACTCCAACAAACCTCTCTCGATGTATTTGGTTTATCAGAAACTTGGCTAACTTCAGATATCGATGATGATGAGCTTGGATTTGAGGGTTATTCAATCTTTCGTGAGGACAGAGGCAGAAAGGGAAAGTCGGAAGGTGGCGGAGTCATTATTTACGTAAAAAACTGTCTAAAAGCTGTATCACTGCAAAACATTATGGGTGCTGATATTGAGGGAAAATTGATAAAAATCGAAAGACCGCGTTGCAAGCCAATGATCATCGGAACTTTTTACAGACCCCTAGATTTCGATCCTTATAAATTTATTGAAGCTTTGAGCAGCTCATTTACAAACCTTGAAACAAACAAAAACGAGTTTGTGATTATGGGAGACTTCATATTGATTTGTCCAGTAAAAAGGGCTCCAAGATGCAGCGATGTTTTAGATCATTTCTATTGTCTTATGACTTGCAGCAAATAATTGAAAAGGCGACAAGGGTGACTGAATATTCAGAAACCCTAATAGACTTGATTTACGTCAACAACAAACACAAAGTCGTTCAATGGGAAGTCAATGATACACACTTGAGTGACCATAGCATCGTCGCTTGTGTTTTGAAAGGTGGTGTTCCGAAGACACCTATGCGCACATTCGAATATCGGTCTTACAAAAAGTATAACAAAGAACAGTTTTGCAGCGATTTGAAAGAAATGCCTTGCAATGAAATCGATTCAATTGGATGTATTGATCAGGCTGCCACCTACTGGGAATCACTTTTCAACAGAGTTGCGGATAAAAATGCGCCTATCAAGAAACAAAGAGTAAAAGGTTTTAAAACACCTTGGATTACAAATGAAGTCCTCAAACTGAGACGTGAAAGAGACTAACATCGAACAAACGGACAAAAAGCAAGATCCCACTATCAATGGCAAATGTACGATAGTTCTCGTATGTGGAAGTGCCTAAAAGATGCTCTACCTCAGTCAGCCAACCATTCTATTTCTGCTATAAAATCCGGAAAGAAAGTCGTTTCTAAACCAGTTCAGGTTGCTGAAGCATTAAACAAGCATTTTGCAACTATAGGCCAAAAAATTGCAAAGGCTTTTGGGGAACGGAATAGAGAAGTAAGGGGACCTTTGCAAAAGAGGACTGATAAGAGTTTCCAACTAAGTCTCATAACAAACAACTTCGTAAAACTTCAATTGCAAAATTTAAGAGCAAATAAAGCAATTGGCTTGGACAAAATCAGCTCAAGGCTGTTGAAAGATTCCGCTGGCGTCATTGCACCTTCCCTTAAAGCCCTAATAAACAAATCATTTCGTGAAGACAATTTCCCCAATAACTGGAAATCGGCAAAAGTTGTAGCCTTGTTTAAGAGTGGAGATAAGGGTAACTGTGACAATTACAGACCCATCTCAATCTTGCCCACAATAAGCAAGATAATCGAGCGAGCAGTTCATAAGCAGTTTTACGAATTCTTGCAAGTAAACAATCTCCTTTTCAAAAATCAGTTTGGATTTAGAAACAAATTGTCAACAAGCTCTGCTCTTTTGCAATTTACGGACAGCCTCCTGAAAAGCATGGATGAGGGTCATGTATCTGGTGTTGTGTACTTAGATTTGAAAAAAGCCTTCGATACAGTGGATCATTCGTTGTTGCTTAAGAAGCTTACGGAGTATGGCGTTTCTGCTTCTTGCCTGAAATGGTTTCGCTCCTATCTTAGTCAGAGGACGCAGCAAACGTCTGTTGGTGATGTTCTCTCATCTAAAAGAAACGTAACGATTGGTGTACCACAGGGGTCGGTTTTAGGTCCCTTACTTTTTCTTGTTTTCATTAACGACTTGCCGCTATCAGTAAAACATTCAAATACAATCTTGTTTGCTGATGATACAGCAATTTATCATTCAGGAAAGAGCTGTAGTGACATCCAGAATAAAATGAACGAGGATTTTGATCTTGTTAAAAAATGGTTAAATGACCACCGATTGACATTAAACATCACTAAGTCTAAGTTTGTTGTAGTTGGAGGAAGACAGCAGTTGCAACGTTTCCGAGATCTAACATTGAAAATTGAGGAGGATGAACTAAGCCGAGAATCAAGCTATAAATATCTTGGTATAATAATCAATGAAAATATGACATGGGGGGATCACATTGCTTCATTGCAGAAAAAAAGTAACAAAAAGGATAGGATTGTTAAAAAGAATCAATTATCTCATCCCCAGGGCACAACAGTTATTATTGGTAAACACCATGATAATACCATTATTTGATTATGGAGATACTGTTTGGGGGGACAGAAATAACCAATGTTTAATGAAGACTCCGCAAGTTCTTGATAATAAATGTGCCAAGCTGATATTGAACATGAAACCTTATGACTCGAGCACGAAAGCCCTGGAATTACTGGACTGGCAAACCCTTGGCTTCAGACGAAAATACCATAGAAGTGCCACGGTATATAAATCTAGGGAAAATAATATAAGCTACAAATTTAACAATAAAAAAGGAGAAGATCTGCATAGCATCCAAACAAGGAACAAAGGAAAATATCATCTTCCTAAGGTTAAGACAAATTGGGAAAGCAAGTGTCATCCTATCTGTTTTTGAATGAATGGAATGAACTCGATCTGAATATTAAGGCAGCAACAAACTTTAATATATTTAGAAAACAGTTTTGGTCAGCATAAACTGAATGAATCGCATTTATATTACGAACGTTTATTTGATTGTTTTTATGTAAAGTAAATATAATTTACATTCAGTTAAATAGAGGACCCTCATGAAAAGCACTCTCGAGTGACTGGGGCTTCCTCTGTAAATATATTTATTATTATTATTATCATTATTTATTATTTCATCAAATTGGGCATCTATCATTGATTTTTTGAGCATGTTATTAGTCAATCTTTTCCAGGCAGTATCGAGGCCAATTTTTCCTGGTTGTAGGTTTTCAATCTTTTCTCTGACTTTTCAGTACACCATTTCGAGCAAATACCCAAACTTTATTTCGTCATTGAACCCTTAACTTAAAACCTGATTTGTAAACATGCCACTGAATCTTACCCAGTCTCCTTAAGTTCAATTAAAGGGAATAAATAAGATATTGTAACTATTTTTTTTTTTCAACCAGCAGATGACTTTAGCTTTCTTTGGTCTCTCTTTCGAACTGTCTGACGTCTCTTGATGCGAAACCCTGCTCTATTTTCTCCTCTTCTACCTTACCGACTACCTCTAATAATTTGTCTACAATTACTTCCACCCAACATGCGACTAACTCCATTTCTTTCAGGTCTCCACTCTCAATTAACTCATCTACCTGTTCAGTATAATGATTCAATTTTGCAATCTCCTTTGCGATCTTGATTATAAGCCCATTTTTCCTTTTCCTGGGTTACCTGGTTGGCTTTTGGGCGCAATTATTTTCTCTGTTCATTTACGAATAAACTCTATTTCCTGGTTATCACTGTCCTGCCAGGGTCACAACTGTTTTCGGAATTAAACTGGGATTTTTTTCATTCACCAGCTCACGTTTACCATTTTTTGATCTCGCCTCAAAAAATGTGGCTCAAAACTTGAACCCAGTCCCCTAAATACTCGCTAATCGAGACCAGACTCTTAGAACGTTTTAAATTTATACAAATGTCAATTAAATGTCCGTATAATGCAACTAAACGTCCGTTACGCCAATAAACTCCACCACAGTAAATCTTGAGATGTAAGTTTTCTATCTTAGAGGATCTGGTTTGCAAAAAGTGCCTTTATGACATAGCCTTTATGACGCAGTCTTCCAACAACGAGAGATTTATAAAAAGTCTCTTTTTTAACATCTCGTTGTTGTGTCGTCAAGTTTTCCTTTAAAGTCAATTCTCATTTTTTACTTTTTTTATATTGATTGATAACAACATAGTTAGTAGGAGTAATCTGAATACATAACAAAATAAAATAGCCGACTTTGTTATGGACAGTGTTTCCAAAACTACTACGATCATTTTGTGGTAATAAAAAGTCTAACCCGATCTGAACCAGGATTCAAATTAATGGCTTCAACAAACAGAACGATGACAACAGTTCTATTGAGAGCTCTTTTACCAAGCTTGGCTTGGAGGTGAGACTTGAATGGTTTGTTATGAGAGATGTGTATAAAAATAGGTCACACTTCCACAGTTTTTAATCTTGCCTGGGCTTGCTTTTTATGTTTCAGCCTGCCTTTTTTTGTTTCCTCTTCTCCTAACTTTTCAACTCCTTGGATGTACTGTGGTCATCGACTTAAATTTGTTCAAAATTTATTCATTCAAAATTTATTTAGAGTTTTTAACGCACATTTTTACATATTGTTAAGGGATTAAGGTCCCTTATTTACTTTAATCAATCGAGTATGATGCTTATGCAGTCATTTGACAAATCTCTATATAATTACATACCAGGGCCAACGCCATGAATTTGGTAGTGGGGTGCAAAAATTGAAATACGAAAAATTATAGGGCATACCCTAGGTATCTCGTAGGTATACCGCAATGAGTGCAGGACATGCGCTAAACAGCTAGGGGTCTGGGGGCACTGAAAGATCGCAAGCGATTCTAGGGGCAGCGTCCTGGAAGAGGTCTAGAGGGTGAAACCTCCGGGAGCTCTTGAACTCTTACCGATTTCAAGGCCTTAAAATTGCCTAGGATCCTTTAAGATATTTTTCTGCACTTTTTTGAAAAAAGCGAAAGAAACACAGTACATTATAGCCCCTGAATACTCAATGCATCAGCAAAATATCAAAGCTGAAAAAGTAATCCCCCTTCTGCAAAATACTAATTGTAGATATGGGGAGAATGAAATATTTCATTCAATAATAGACAGTCGATCCTCATGTTTTATTGCAAATCTGAACATAATTCTAACGAATATCAATTTTATAGCTAAACTCAATCAGTGACAGTCTCAATCTTTTACTAGCTAAGATTTATAATCCAAAGTCAGTAAAATTTCCGAAATACGTCATACAATTAGGCATATTTCCCCCAAAATCGTTTGCAATATTGACTAGAGGCAAATTGTCTACTGGGGTTTCGATATTCAGATGAAATTTCTGAAGAATTCAATCTATTCTATGTCATTGTAGATTTCAAGATTTTTTTCTTATTCGAGCATACGAGAACAAATGCTTTGGCTTGGCTTTAATTTGAAAACTTGTTAGTTCCTTCGCTCAATTGGTGGGAGACCATGGCTCATGTGGCCGCCCCACTAATGTGGGCCCTGCATACTCTAATGGTATACCTATAAACCAAATTGAAAATACAGTTTCCAGCACTATAATGTATTTTTTGCATTTAGAATCGGTAACAAACGTAAGCACCAAGTTGGTCTTTAACGATACGAATATTTCGACAAATAAGTCGCAGATCTACTTAAAATTTCACAATATCTTCCGTTTAGGGTAAAGAGCCTTTCCTCAATGATAGTGCAATATCATATTACAAGAGAGGAACTTGAACTGTGTCAAAAATAGCAATACTAATCAAAACTGTCAACAATAACTTTGAGAGAAAAACTTCCACATCTGATTTACCTTCCTGTCTGTTTCTTTATAAAGCCTGTAGGAGAGCTGAACATTCTACAACAGAGTCTTCTAATGCTTACCCGGAGTCATATCTGAAACTGTTGATGAATATGGTCAACCTGCTGATTCTCCTTTCACTCGTGCTACTTTTCATCCCTTCAATTTCATTTTGCCTCGATGTTGACAGCTTTATACTAGAAACCCTTGATGATACAAGATTTGCTTTTAAAGCAAAACAGAATCTCAGGGATAGGATTGCTATATTCAAAGAGAAAGTCGGTAAGTTATCAGTTTTTAACTTTTCCATTTTTTCTGGGCTTGCCCGGTGGAAGAAGTGTAATTCTAAGTGGATGATAATGAATTATAATCTTTATGCAAGAGTATCAGATGAACTAACAACCAAAATGAGGTAAGGAAAACCGCTATAGAAACAGAAGTTAAAGAAAATACTGATAGTAACACTAGGACTAAGTCTAGGATTGCCATACCCCTTGTGTAAAAGAAAGGCTTATTTCATAAATTTTGTAGCAAGTATGATAATTTCCTTCTTCTCTTTTGGTGTGTGTGAAATCAATTTTGTTTCCTGTATTGGACTGTAGAAATCATTTCTGTCTGGTTTGAGGAGCTGTAGATGTTTGATGAGTTGTATACAAAACATATGATATTTCGGAAGGACAGCAAAAGATTGAACTTTGTCTTGCTCTACGTCATCATTCCATTAACGTCACAGTAGGAAGGGTATTAAAAGAGTGTGAAGAACATGCATCATGGAATTATCATTGTCAGGCTTCAAATTAATAAAGCGGCTCTACTAGCTTATAAAGGAAGAGTGTAATGCTCATCTCGTTTCAGAAAATGAATTTCATTACGTTTTCATGTTTAACGGCAAATGAATAAGGCTAATTGCGTTTTACTAAATAGCCTTAACCACATGCTTCAGTAGAATCCCCTCTTTGCTTGAATTCTTGTATCATGGATACTTTATATAGTCTTTTAAGCTCGTTTTGAGGTATAAGTCCCTTCAAAATCTGTTGGTTGAACCAAGAAAATTTTTGAATAATAATTCGACCCTGATAAGCTACGAAGCTCACAAAGGAACCCATTTATGCTCTACTGGCTCTTGATTCAGTAAGTAGAGCACGTTTTAATGGTCTTTGGGTCTGATTCTTTTAGTTTCTAGTTTTAAGTTTAATGACCTGACCTCAAACGTTAGGGTTTGCACTAATTATAAGAAATTCAGCCCTAATTTCATCACTGTCACAATATCTCCCAGAACCGTTCAGTGCTTTGATTTACGCTGGGAAAAAGACCAGAAAGAAGGAATGTAAAACTAATTAATACAGACAATTTTTGAAACTTATACATGAAAATACAATTTCATTTTCAGAAGCAGATGCAAACATTGAAAAGAGAACAGTTTCACATTAAACCTGGGATCACTTTCTCTCTATATTAAACATTATGATTAAGTTACTTTTCGATTTAACCTTGCAAGCTATTTGGATGTTAAGGCTGCGATTGATTTATCTTAAAAAATATATTCATTAGACGATGTGTTAAACTGTTGTAGCCCCCCCCCCCCCCTGAGGGGTTCTCAAGTCAAAGCAAAGCATTGCAAACTCAAAAAGTGTCAACTAGAGTGCTTTCAATTTAGGCCAAGAGGCCTTACGGCACTTTTTAGCTAGCGGATACACAGCTGTGTTATTTTCTCTTTCTTTAATTAGAGGTTCTCCATCTTCCTAAAAGATTTAGTTCAAGTAAGCTAAAAAAGAGCTTTGAAACTGCAAATAGTTTAATCGATGGCTTGTTTTAATTGTTTTCGACAAGGATGGAACTAGTTGTCCGTCTGAAGAACGGTAGCAGTTAAAAAAATAGGCATCTCAAAAGACTAACAGAAACTGATCAATAGATTTCTCAAGCAACCCTTCCTTTATCTTCAAGGTGCTAAGAACGAATTTGAAAAAAAATTCATGAACAATTTGATTCGATATGAAATTATTCTAAAACTAAAAATCTATTCCTGCGCTTTTTGAGCAAGTTTTGAGAGCCCCAATTGGTAATTTCTGTTGGCTAAAAATACTTTTTGGATCAGAGGGTTGATCTTGCTCAAAGCTTCCATTTCCCATAAAAAGCTAACCCTTCGATGACATTTTGGGCTGACACTGTTTAAAGTTTTAAAGTTTTTCATATATGTTTAAATTCCACTACATACAATTTATAATTAATAAATTCAAAAATAAACCATGCTTGTCTTAAACGTTTCGATAAAATCTTCATCAGTAACTGTTCTTACAATGATTTGGGGACTCACTTAAAAGGGACTCACTTTTTTAAGTGAGTCCCCAAATCATTGTAAGAACAGTTACTGATGAAGATTTTATCGAAACGTTTAAGACAAGCATGGTTTATTTTTGAATTTATCTATTAGAATTTTATAAACTTAGTTAATTAGGCTCTCGTATTATTATCAATTTATAATTACGTATACTAACAAATGACTAAACTACAGGGAAATAATACACTATTACAGAAAATTAATACAATGATATGGAAACTTAATACAACATACAAATAAAGAGAATCGAAATAAATTGTATGGAGGGAATTCTTATAGGAGGAGCTCTCTCAATAGGTAAACTAATCGAGGAGAGAGCCCCCCTTCAATCCTGTGATAATCTGAAATTATTAAGGATGGACGGATTCAAATTGATTTTCATGCAGTTAAATAGAAATCGTGCAAATAGCAAGCAAGGGTAGCTTCGAATTATTCATTGACAGTGTTCAATAACTTAATCTTCAGTTGTTTTTTGAAGGATATTTTCGACGGAGCATTTCGGATTTCTACTGGTAATGCATTCCAAAGTTTAGCACCAAGATATCGAATTGACTTTAGACCGTATTGAAGACTGTTCATGCGGGATAAGTACAGATCGCCTTGACTGGCCTTTCTTGTGGAGTATTGATGAACTGATGAGTTGAGTAGGAAGAAGTCATGAAAGCAACTAGGTGAAGTTTTATTAACAGAGTCATAAACAAAGGTTAGAAGGCGTAGTTCAAAAATCTCAGAAAACTTGAGAAGTTTAAGATCTTTAAAGATTGGGAGAGAGGGCGATAAACGAGGCTGAAATGAGATAGCTCTGAAAGCTTTTTTCTGCAATTTAAAAATTGGGTCTGTGTATAAGGCAAAGGTTTGGCCAAAAACAATAAGACCATATTGTAGGAAAGATAGAAATAAAGCATTATACAAGCAAAGTAAAACATCAAAAGGAAGTAGGTTCCTTATCTTTATTCCACAAGTTCTAGCTAATTTTTTAGAGAGTTCACTGAGATGGTATTTCCAGCTTAGATGTTCATCCAAGAGAATTCCTAAAAATTTAACAAATTTAACTCTTTTAATATATTTTTTCCCAATTTTTATAGTAGAATCAGAAGGAACATTCCTAGAAGAAGAGTGAAAGATAATATAGTTTGTCTTATCAATGTTTAATGATAATTTGTTAGCATCAAGCCATCTTTTTATTGATTTAAGTTCTTTGTTAACAGTTCTGAGTAAATTAGATAAATCATTGGATTCAAAGTAGATATTTGTATCATCAGCAAAGAGATAAAATTTAAGTTTGTTAGAAGCATTTGGTAGATCATTTATGTAGACAAGGAACAGTAATGGGCCTAGTACAGAACCTTGTGGTACACCACAAGTAATTGAGAGTAAGTTAGAATTACTTCCATTGACAGTAACATATTGCTTTCTATCAGATAAATAAGATCTAAACCATTCAAGGGCACAACCACGTACACCATAGTGTTCCAATTTTGACAATAAAATTTTATGATTGACAGTATCAAAAGCCTTTTGTAAATCAATAAAAATACCACAACCAAATCTTTTATTATCAAGTGTATTTCTTATAGCTTCTGTCAGACTTACTAGAGCATGATCGATAGAGTGGTTTTCTTGAAATCCAAATTGCAAAGAATAAAGAACATTATGTACCTCAAGAAATCTAAAGAGACGTCTGTACATCAATTTCTCAAATATCTTACTAAAGATTGGTAGAAGAGAAATTGGCCTATAGTTAGATGGTAGCTCAGGGTTCCCTTTTTTGAATAGAGTTATCACCTTGGCTATCTTTAGTTTATCAGGAAAAACGCCAGACTGGAAAGACTGATTTACAAGAAGAGCAAGAAGTGGAGAGACTGAGGCTCCAAGGATTTTTAGCAATTTTATTGGTATACTGTTAGGACCAACAGATTTAGCTGAATTTAGAATGTTGATTAGGTCATAAACTTCTATGGAAGTAACTGGAGTAAGAAAAAGGGAATTAGAAGTTCTGTTAGATAGATAGTCAAGAGGAGATTTCAGAGTCTTTGTGATTGTCTTAGTTATTTCATCTGCAACATTTACGAAGAAATCATTAAAAATATTTGAAATTTCGCTCGGTTCTGATGTAACATTTCCTTCCATATCTTTGATTTTATTAATTGAAGAAGAGTTAGACGATTTATGAGAGATAATTGTCTTTATACCTGACCATAATTTTTTCATATTTTGGGTGTTAGTAGAAAAAAAATTATGAAAATAACTTTCCTTACTTTTTTTAATTTCATTACAAACACGATTTCTAAATTTCTTATACAATGTAAGGTTATTGTTGTTTCTTTTTTTCCTTAATTTCAACAAAATTCTGTCACGGATTCTCATCATCTTTTGAATTTTATCATTTATCCATGGTTTATCCTTTAGTTTAATTTCCCTTCTGCTCCTTCTTTTGATAGGTGCATGCTTATTTGTCAAAGTGCTAAGGTCTTTCAAAAATCTGTCAAATCTTTGGTTCACATCCATGTTACTGTTTTCAAAATAAGTAAAGTTAGTCTGATTAAACTCCTCAAGAAATTTGTCATCCTTAAATTTAGAATAATCATGTTTGAATGATTCAGATTTATTGTGACTGACTTGAGCATTTTTCAAAACCAAGAACTGGGGAAAATGATCAGAAATTTGCATCAAAATATTGCCACTTGTAATGTTGGCATTAGTAGCATTAGTGTAAATGTTATCAATAACAGAGGCTCTATGTTCAGAAACTCTTGTTGGATGATGAATACAAGGAAGAAGATTATGTGAAAAAAAGTTATTGACAAAATCTGTTGTTGGTGAATGGGAAGCATAATCAAGTAGATTGACATTAAAATCACCCATTATAAATACAAATTTGTTTGAAGATATATTTGATAGAAGATTCTGAAAGTGAGATGTGAGGTTATCAACTTTGGAACTTGGGTGTCTATAAACACAACAAATTAGGAAGTTCTTATCTTTTTTATTATCAATTTCCACCCATACTGTTTCAAAATCATCTGTGCAAGAATCCAGGTCTATTCTAGGCTTAAAAGTAAGAGAATTTCTTATAAACAAACCAACACCACCATTCTGGGTAAGTGACGAAGTCTTAAAAAAGGTAAAGCCAGAAATATCAACATTAGATGAAATAGGATTGTCATTAGAATGCCATATTTCAGATACCCCAATGACATCAAGATTTAGCTTAGTGTGAGCCGATAAGGAAACTAGTTCATCATGATGAAGAGACAAACTTCTTATATTCGTGTGAAGAATTGAAAAATCATCAGAGGATGATTGTAATGAAGACAGCTCAGGTAGAGTGAAGTAGCGAGAATCAATACTTTGAGGCATGTGTTCATCAATATCATAATCACTAAGATTAGGCAAGTCCATAAGGCTAGATGTAACTTCAAACATAGGAGTAGAGTCAATAAACGAGGGTAGGTCAAGATCACTGATGCCTAATAATTCTTCATTTTCTAATGAGCCAAATGGAAACATACTTTTGGTACAGTTTTTGCAAAACCATGGAACATCATCGGGTTCTTTCTCAAGTTCTGTATATTCTGAAGTAGAGATGTCATTGCAAGCAAGCATTTTTAATATTACATTTCAAAGCTTCCTGCGCGAGTTTTATTTTGAGTTTTGGAGGAAGAGATATGGACGACATATAAACATGTGTTTATTACTACACAGTCAACTTGCCCTTCTCCTTGCATATATGAGAGTGAGATAATAAAGCAACTATGAGGCTAACAGTAAGTACAGAGGATTTTGAGTACATATTAAGTCATCAACTTCGTTTCTTTCTGTAGAAGTTGCCATTTTTGAAGATCAAGGAAAATGATCAAATCCATTTCTTTACCATCTCGCAAGAATCCTGTTATTTCAATGGCTTCACATGGTCATAGGATCAATAGGAGTACAAGTGGTATATTGGTTCGTCACCAGCATTGCGTCACTTCATGTTCTCATACAATATTTAATAGTGCCGGTGCCACAGCAGAGTGGAAAGTTGAATTCAGCTCAAATTTCTGATATGGTGCAGGCAGTAATTGAAAAGGACTTAATAGTAATTTGTGACTATCATAGCAAATCATAAAATGGTTGTTACGAGGACATTGAGGGGCACCGTGATCACCTCTTTAGAACCACTAACGGATTTCCATTGCCTCTTCCTTGCTAAATTAGAATGTATCCTACTGTATGAATTTACATGATTGACTTTTATATCGTATCATATTCTAAAAGCCTCTTCCAACTAGTTTTATATTTCAATTTTGCTCCAACTTGTAATGAAACTCTTCCAATATTAGCTCATTTTGATAGCGAAAACCTGTTTAAACCCCTAAATATTATATACTATTAAAATGATGTGAATATGTAGCCAGTATAAAAAATGATTTAAAATAAACTAATTTGATTTCATATCCTGGGAGAAAATTCCTCAGATGTGCAAAATTGAACGCCAAACTTGCTAATGATTTGCTGTGCCTGCACATGTGCTTACTTTGTGATTGGAAACATAGTTATCCACAAGCGACTAGCAGGGAAAGAGCCCCCTTACGCAGAAACTTACGGTAATTAATGAAATTGGTCAATTTTTGGGCACTGAGTTCAAATATCGCTGGTATATAGGCAGCCCCTTCAGCCTCGTTTTCACGTTTTATTGCATTGTTTTCATGAAAAGTTCTTTGACCAGGAATGAAATTTCATACTGCATTTATGAGACTTGACAAATGCAGTATTCAATTTTCTATCTAAAAAGTATGAGAAGGAGAAGAAGATAGTAGACAACCGGGATGGAGGTCATACTCCAAGTTTACAAGGCCTTGGGTTCAATAGTTCACAAACCTAAGGTTTTTGCCCCCCTTTATCAAAGACTGAGATATTTTTACTTTCACAATGTTCAAAATGCTTATCGTAAAAGCAAGACTGAAAATCGTGAAAATGAGGCCAAATGCCACACCCAATAGCTGTTTTATCTATTTAATAGTTTAAGCCTAGAATTGCCGTATACATCCTCTGTTATCTTGGCATGTTGTTTTTTTATACTTTTTCCGCGCTTTCGACTTTTCATGAACACAAGGCAATAAAACGTAAAAACGAGGCTTATGGCACTGCCCCGTTGCCTTTTTATCAACGATTTTTGAACTCAGTATCCGAAAATTGACCAAGTTCATTAGTGTCCATAAATTTTCCATTTAGGGGACCCTACCCTCTCCCTTCCCTTGAACTAACCCTATTACGATTGGGAGGGCACAAAGTACCCGAGGCAAATTAAAAATGGTTTACCTCTAAGGAAAGACACGATATTTTACTGAAGCCTGTTCGACTTTTCCTCAATATCATCACAGCACCTACAAAAATTATATTTGTTACTATCAAACCTTTTTAGATCACGTGACATATGTTTTGTCAACAAGCGGTCAGGTGTGAAAATGTTTGAATTTCCATATCTCCTTAGCTACACCACATAAGAAGTTGCTAAAAGTACCATTAGCTTTGTTTTGAATATGGCTTTTATATGATATATAGTTTATTAGTATTCGCTGAAGAAAGCAAAGTTAAAAATTTATGACGTCATCAATCTTTATGACGTCATATCTATAAAAACAACAATTTTTCTCATTTAAAAGTCATTCTCTGTCTTCTTTGAATATAGATATACGAGAAAAAATTATTTTTTATCTTAATGTTAATTATTTTTTTACTTCTCTTTATTGTATATCTGGCAGACTTGAAAAATTATTAAAAAATAGTGAAAATATGGTATAAAATAGAGAAATGGCAATGAAATTGATAAATTATACTTTGAGAATGCTTTTCATTTATAAATATATAGTTTGAGTGGCAAAAAACAATAAAGATGGCCACAATCAGAAGCTAAATTTCCACACGAAGGAAGAAGCTTTGTTGTTTTTAAATATTACTCTATTTTCAGCCTGAAAGGTTTTTCATTGTTCTTACGTTCTAATGATTTGGAAGCCTATTTTCGCTATCAGCTGTGTTCATTGGTAGATATGTGGACTCTCTTGGCCATCTGATATATCTGTGTGCCCCCTATTTGTTTGTTTTGTAATTTTTTTTAGTTTCATGGTTATTTCGTATAATTCTTATATTGAAACGAAGAGCCAAGATTGCGACGATAAACATGATTTTTAAGCGACAAGTTCAATAAGAAATTTCATGATTAGACAATTCCATTTCAAGTTACATCTTTATGACTAGTCCAAATAACCTAGCTTCTCTATTGATACGGAGACAGGTGCACTTTTTATTACATTAAAGTGCATGAGAAAAATAACTATAACATGCTATAAAGCAGTTAAACAACTCCCATGTTTAGTTTTCAGCCAGTGAGATGAATAACTTAATGATTAATTGAGAAAAATATATGAAGAGATAACTCAAACAATGCCTGAATTAAGTTAAAATGACCTCTTTGGTGATAGAAAAACTAAACGTAGCTGTAATCAGCAAACCAAACTCTTTTTGGAATATAAAAAAAATGGAAGCCTATATGAAGATGTCAGAATGACGTCATTCATAAACCTTTTATGATCTAGCCTCGTGTGTTGGACTTTTAAACCCACTGCGTTGAATTAAAAGGTGGTAGTAGACCAGTAAATAACCATGTTTTTGTATAGTTTGCTATTTTTCCTGAATTACTTACAAAGTGGGAGGTTTCTATACTGAGATTCAACCCTCCAGGTTATTTGCATGTGGGAACACACTTTTTGATCAAAATTCCAAGGGCGTTGCTTTCATTAATTAATCGATTTTTGGCCGCACCAAGGAATTTTGTGCGAATGCCAATCTGGCATGGTTTTAGATAGAGGCTTCAAATTTTTTGCGTAGGTTTATTTTGTCACAACTTGGGGTTGAAAGCTCAATTTCTTAAATCAGCATAAGAAATAGCAATTCTATGGCCTATATACTGACTTTGTTATAAAAATGGGAAAAGGTCCATTGTTCTACAATCCCACCTTATTGGAAAACCAAACAGCTAGGGAGATCAAACCTGGTTCTTACCCTCATGCAGTATTACCTCTATATGATTTAGAAGTTTCAAGTCTCTATGTCATATACTAATTGCTCAGTATTTTCAAAATGTTTTAATTAGCTTCTAGAAATTGCAATGCAGAAAATCGCATTTGATGTGTGGAGCAATGATTTTCAGTAAAACTAGATCTTAAAACTTTCACAAAAAACGCTTGAATTAACTTACACATTGGACATTTTCCTACTCTTCCCAGGATTTGCTCTAATACAAGTTTGCTCATAATATGATACTTTTTTCAAAACGTAGCTTTTTAGCACTAGAACTTCCATGCTGGCTAGTAAAATAGTCTAGGCCTATTTCATTCTCAACAATGGCCTAGGCATCTTTCCTTCGAGTGACTTTTTTGTGTTGATTACAACAAAACCTTTGCTTCTTCTTTCTTCAGCTGCTTCTGGTCAAACTCACGCATCTTTTTAAAGAAACTTTGTTGAAATTGAGTAATAAAAGCAAAAAGAACAAACTTCAGAGAGCACACAACGAGCGAATAAACACATGCAAATACGTAGAAAAATTGCGAGATTTTGAAAGAGGAAAGAAGAGCAGTGCAAGCCTCGTTTGCATGAATGACAAGGCAAAAATATTTTGAAGATATTTTGGAGAGGGGCAAAGGCCTAAAACCTGAGTACTTTGTGTTGCTATGTTGTTGCTAGGGATAAAAAATAATGTACTATTTAGAAAACCGTAATTCTATTACATAGTCTTATGAATTTTTGCTAAAAAGACACAAAATATTAAATTTGAAGCCTTTATGGACCTCAATGGGAGGACAGAAAAATATCCAAAAAATGCTCGATATTGACTTTCCTTCTACCTTATGCGATTTGAGTTGATTTAAGCCTATTTCACAGCAGAAAAATATTTCCTGCAAGTGTTGAAATGCTCACTTGGAAAAGGATGAAAATCAAGCAACATGCAAAAAAGAGAATTGATACAGAAATTTAGAAAAAAACATTTTAAAAACTTTGACTTAGCTGTTTTTGAAGCTGTTGTATTTGACTTTTGACCTTCGCTCGCCACGCAGCCCATATCTAGGCCAGATAAGAAACCCAAAGTAACTTAAGCAGCTTTTCCATTTAAGTTAAGAATCTAGTAGAGGAAACAATCAAACTACACAGATTTAATCACACTTGAAAAATTTCAATATTCGAGAGAATATTTACAATATAGAATATTACCTCACACTTGTAAATAGTCCCTTTGTCGCATGTTTAATACAAGAAAAAATGGGAGCTCAAATTTAAACTAGTAGCGCATGAAGCCTTGGGCTTACCGAAGATACAAAATTTGGAAATAACCCAAAGGAGGAAACATGGACCAGGATTCCACTATACCGAATCAAGCAGGGAAACAAGGACTCAAATTTAACTTCAATTAAATATTAATACAATTGCCATAAAAATTAATCTTTTTTTTTCGAATAATGTGTCATTTTATTGCATATCATTTCATAATGTAGAAAAACAAATTTAAGAATTCTTAGCGATCTTAAAGACTCTTGGTCAACCGGCATGCTTTGCGCGCTTTGTTGTAAACAAAACAAAAACAGAACCAGATCTCATAATGGCGACGAATTTTTATGGCTCGTTTGTTGGAGATGGAGACGAAGATCGTGCAGACAATGAAAGCGAAGTAAATAGTGGAGAAGAGGAAGAGGTAATTTGCCTATTATTGTACATGTTATTCGTTCATGATTAATGTAACTTCGTTATGAAATATCTGCTCATTAATTTATGGCAGTCGAATTAGATTTTATTTAGGCCTAAATGGGACAAAAATTTCTTTTGGCAGGTTGCCTGTGTATGTCGGACAACATGCAGCAGAAAAAGTGGGAAAAATCGGGGATGTCCGTGTAAAGATAGTGGCAAACGGTGTACAAGACGCTGCAATTGTGGGAAAAAGAGCAGAGGTGTGACAGTAAAGTGGTGTGCAAACGGAAAGGTTTGTAGCTGATAGCTGTTAGTCAGACAGTCACCAACCAGCAGCCAGAGTCAAGGTGCAGAGCGTTGGGCTGGGCTAAGTGTTTTAGAACAAATCATAGGCTAATAGAGGAATAAGCAGTTTTATGACTGACCCAAACTTTCTCAGTGATGACTTTCCACCCAGTAATCATTAGAATTTATTTACTCATTATTTTTTCATTCCTAAAATACTTAGACTATTTAGGCCCAATGTTACTGCAACCTGTCTGTCTGAGCCTGTCTGCAAACCTGTGTTTTACGAACACACGTTTTTTCAGTGATGTATTTTGTTGTACATAGCACTGCTGATATTCTTTCAAAAAAATTAAAAGAAAACCTAAAATTTAATTTACTTAATTTAAAATAAGAAAACTTCATTTAATTCTACCAAAAGGTAACTCTTATTCAAACTGGGGGCTCTAGCCCTAACAAGCCCCGCTAATGTCATACCTGCTCCTAGGTATGTTCTCCAGTGGCGTAGTCAAGGGGGCGCGGGGCTGCCACCACCCAATGACTGGTAAGGATGGTCATCGTAATTTTTCCAAATCCGGGTTAAAATTTTTGGGGGGTAAGGGTCAAGTGGACGGAGGACAGTTTTGAATCTGCAGTACAATGTGTACTGGACCTTGATAAAAACTTTAAGCTAAACACATAAAAATCTAATATTACTTGAGACTTCGACGTTTGCACAAACAAGACTTCTTGAGCTGGTTTTCAGATTAATATTCAGGTACTTATGAGTTTTTAATTTATGACAGCCAAGAGATGGAGAACAAGAAGAGGCAGCAGAAATGCAACAAAATGCAAGGCATGATGGGTTCTTAACCATGGAAGAAGAAATTGCAGCTGCAAAAAGTGGTGTAAAGGTGATATGTTGTTTATAATAATTATGACTAGATATAAATACACAGTGGCATAGTGAGTATGATCAGCACCTGGTGGGGTCTAACATGATTTCTGCCCTACTGACATCATAGCCAGGGTTTGGGGGGTTTCCAAAAATTTGCTATAACCTGTAAACAAATTCAGAAAGTCCTTCATATAAGGAAGATTTTTTTAAATTTTTGGCAATTTTGTGCCCCTTTAGACCCAGCACCTGGGTGTAAGTGCCCCCTTTCCCCTTCCTAAACCACTATGTACATTTCAAGCTTCAATCTTTTTCAAAAAAATCATAATTTTTAATCAACATTATTATTCCCCAGGATGTTGTGAAAGATTTATCCATGGAAAAACTTCAGCAGCTGGTTATCGAGCTTGCAGTTTGTGGAGCAGGCAGCATCGACTTTGTAGAGGATTTGGTAAATGTCATTGAGCATCCAGATGAACAACCAGTACGACCAAACTCACAACCATGGTGCAAATGTGGAACATGTGCCCCAATGGAAAATGAAGAGCACAACAAATGTTGCAACCGGAAGACATGTGTGACATCATATCAGATGTTCAGAAAGCTTTGCCTAGATAGAGATGTGCTGCAACTGAACATAACAGCACGTGCTGACCTCAGGGCAGATGATCTTAATTTCAATACAAACTCTTTCCGAAAAGCTGCATACAGGCAATTTGCCTTGTGGAAGTATGGCAGGTTGGGAAGAGATAACCGAAGAATATTGCCTTCCTGTGTTGTCACAGTAATCCGAAATGCTTATCCTTCTCCTGATGGAATTTACATGGGGTTTAAATCCAGATGAACAGTGTATTGAGAAGTTCATATAATATAAATTACAGTAAGAGCCTGCATAAAAGAACCTGGCATAATTATACGAATGTTTGGCCTGTAATTTAATACCGGGTGAGTCAGAAAAAACGTCTTAGACATTTGCTGATTTATGTTCGGTGATAAATTTTCGAAATGTTGTTGAATTTATTATTGCTTTGTAGGAAAAAGGCTGAACTGTTTAAATAAATTTATTTCGCGAAGATTGGTCTCTTCGTTATGTAGTTACAAAGCATTTTGTGGAAGGGATGATGTTTTTCTGTTCTCAATTTTCGATATTTGAAAAGAAGCAAGAGCTTGAGTAGTTAGTATTTTATTCGCGCAAATCGATACGCTTGTTCATTTATCAATTGACTAAACAAATTATTTTGAAACTGTGTACATGTTATCTTTTATTACGAAAACAATCCAATGAAGGACAAAAGGTTCCGAAAGGAAAATACATTTTGCACAAGCAGATGATGTCCCTTACCATTTGATAAATGTGAGCAAAGAGGCATCCATTTATTGCTTTCTTTTGAAAATATGCATATCAATTGAGATTGCTACAGATTGGCTGGATTCCCTCTGAACTTTTTCCTGTTAACTTGGGGACATGGTTTAGAAAATTAGCCTCCTACCAGACCAGTGAGCAAGGTTGCTTTTGAGTGCATGCACTATGTCGTCTCTACTAGGAGGAAAGCCAAACAAAGGCTAAAACATGCGACATTTTGTATACCTAGCCTAGCCTACCATTACCAACCTAAATAAATAAATAAATACTTTGTTTGTAATAAACAACAAGACTAAAGCTTACCGCATGTCATTTTCTAATGGGATTTCGGTAGTGCAGTAGTCATGATCTTGCTTTGGGTTCCCTTGCTTTCCTTGTTGGGCTTGGCCTTGTTGTTCTTGTTGGAAATGTTCGTTTTGGCTTTGCAAGAGGCAGCAGTTATTTAGAAGCAACAGAGCAAACTCGTTATTTGAGATAGTTTTACTTCTTTTGAGCCTTTCAGTTGATAGGATAGATTTCTTCTCGTTCCATGCTTTTAATGTACTTTCGTGAACAAATATAATCTTTCTCTCTTCTTCGCGTTTTGGACGTCCCACACTTTTGGCGGCCATCTTGTTTAATTTTTGTATTACAGAAATTAGCATTCACAGGGACACAAGGTTATTAAAAGCGCGCAAAGCATGCCGGTTGACCAAGAGTCTTTAAGGACTCAGGAAGAACAAAGCTTCAGGAACTTCCAGGGGCTTTGCTTCCAGGACCTCTATCAGGTGTCTCAGCGCCCCCAAACCATCAGCAGTATTTGGCCATTGGTCTTCGGTCATTGCAAGTGTGCTTTTGTCACCCCTATACCTGACAACAAATAACACAAAAGACCCACATCTAATTTTTACCCTGAAGCCCGACTGTGCTGTCGGTGGCCCTGGTGGTGTTTGATAACGTTATAGTTAGGTTTTTGAGCTAGAGATAATCATAGCTAATCGGTTTGCTTTTGCCTGAGTACAATACAAAATTTTACCAAGACTTAACCTTTTGCAACTATAACATAGACTTCAAAGGTATATTTGAAAACAGCAAGGCAAGTTTTAAGCGAATTTCTTTTCATAGAGTCGAAGGAGTTCTTAAACTAATTCTTGACTGTTCCTCCAAAAACTAAAATTACGTTCTTTTCACATGGTAAGCTACAATAAAATTAGCAAAACATTATTGATACAGTTCACAATGATAAGAAGCATTTACTTCAAAATCTAAATTCTAGTTGAACTTAATCTTGCGATGTTATAAAAGAAATAAAGCTAATGGAAAAGCAAAGACAGAGAAGGTTTCTACGGTGGTTCAATAAATGAAGTATTTTGGTCGCATAGAGAAGCTTTTTTTTCATAAATTAGCAGCATTTAAGAGGGGGATATTACTATTTCACTATTTATGATACTTGACTGGCTAGTGTCGCTTTAAAAATTCTCATCCGTTTGATTTTCAAAAATTCTCTTGAACTAATTATTAGCATATTTGTTGATACACTCTTTAATTTAAACTGGTCTTGATTCTTTAGGTTTCTTTGTTTTAAGCCCATTCAAGGAGTTAAGATTTGTTTACAATACTTTTTTCATGACAGGGAACAAGGAATCAAGTAGCAGCTGCAGGTTTCGTTTTAAAGGAGTAAACCTTTATTGTATTTGAAATAGTTCCCATTATCACGCGAAGTTGATTTTCTGTTATCGATATTCATTTCATACGTAGTTTTGTTCAGCCCTAGTTTCTACGCTTCATATTTACTAGTTTACACAACATATTTATATATTTGTCGATTAATAGTACGTATATGTTAAACTGTTCACAGAAACATTGGATTCAGGTGCGTCGAAACTTAGATTACTGTTGTTCCTCCTGTATTTAAAAACTGGAAGCTGAAATGTTAAGAGTTTCGTGTTTTAGCTTTAAAACTGACTTGAATAAGAGCTATGTAGAAAATATTTTGTCTGGTGCTGGCACTTTCAAGCAAGAGATTCCCAGGCACGTGAATATTGCATCTTGGCTCACCAACGCTACTCTAGAAATGCAGTTTCTAATGTTTTTATTTTAACATTATTTTCTTCTAGTACCTTTGGGAGGATGGAGAGGAGGGAAGAAGAAGTCTTCAAAACGAAGACGGTAATCATACTTGTTTATAAGCTTATAGTATCCTATCCACACTGATATGCTTAACTAGCTATATTCATTTCAGGTTTCTTTACAGTTAACAAAGGACATTTGCATTGACAAATGATAGCCTCTTTTTAAGAATATCTTAATGTTTCTCGCTGTGAAAACGGTATGAATAAAGATAGTATCAATTTGAAGTTTATCCCTACAAACTCTAAGCTTTTTAACATGAATTATGTAAACAAAAGCATGCCATTTAACTTTGGCTTATTGTAGACAAATTATAAAATAAAATATTCGGAACTGGAGTTTAACATGTCATAACTTCCCTTTTTACATCAAATATATATATAAAATTGTGCTAGAATCCTTGCGCCCAAAGTGGCCATCCTCCACAATTTGAGAAAATCAGAGCGGTTTAAAGAAACATTTAAAAACAAATGGGTTTGGGTCTAGTTATTTCCTGGAAAGCCCGCTGATATATTTACTGACTCCATTACCTTAATTTTATATATTATTTTCGTTTTTTATTGCGTAAATAATCCGATAAACAAGAATCATACAGGGCCTAACCTTTACTTTGAGTGTGAGTGTTCCTTCATTTTATCGTTTGTTTTCACAGTTGCGGGTCGCTTTTATTCTCGTATTTCTACTTTCTAATCGTAAACAAAATTGAAAAGAACTTGAACGATCCTTCGAACTCTGACTTGAAATATGAGAAAGTACGGAAACAGAGATGAAGAAGACTGTAAAAGCAAAATAGGGGGTCATGTAAACTAACACTAAAAAGCTAATTGCCAATTTTAACATATTTCACGATTTAGGCCATTTTGACTGTTCTTCGCTTTTGTTGTTATTTTGAGAAAAAGAGTTGAAGGATCACATTGAAATGATGCTGGGACTTAAACGGTAAAATGAGAAGTATTTCTATTGTAAGTGGAGGTTGAAAAAATTCTTGAGAGTTTTTATAATAACTAATGTTTGAGAAGGTGGTCACTTTGGGTGCAAGGACTCTAGAGGCTAGGGCTACGTTTACACGATGTCGTATTCAAATGATAACGGTACCATTTCATGCTCAATAAACCTTAGGAGGCAAATTGTACCCCTGAGATTGAATCCCCTGAAACAGCAACTTTTAAGAAGTAAAGGGTAAGGACCATTATGTCACCAAGTCCTTGATTGACATTTGAAAATAAACAGTACATTGAAAAACGCAGCAAAAACCTTACTTTCTTTTGACCGTTAAACTCCGCCTATACACTTTGTGAAACACGCGAACAATTTTGGTGGAAAAACCAAAACATTTCTTCCCGCAATCCAAAAATATGAAAGTATGCAGGAAAGTTGCTTTTTCCCGTTTTGTTGATCAAAAGGGGGAGATACCAGCAAATTAAGACTTTCTTTAAGCGTCACTTGTAAACAGATATACCTCAAACTAAGAACTTTTCTAAAGAGATTGCATTAAATTGTCATTGCAGCTACTAGGTCGTTATTCTATAAGAGATCTAGTACTAAAGAAGCATATATTATAATCAAGGAACGTATGGGACTAAACCTTTGTTATAAAGAAGGTTTCGAAATCAAGGGGCATCATTAAACTCAAAATAGTACATCAAAACTCTTTCTGCTATGAATTTCTTAAACCTTATCTACATATGCCCCTGTTTTTTGAGGATTTATGATATCCATTGCATTTCTTTGAGCAGTTAACAATATTGTATTATTGATGGATAAAAAAGATAAGTGACTTCTAAAGATGTTAGCTCCAGAAAACTGGTGTTTCAAAGTTAAAAAACGTTAAGAACTAGTACTGAAGCTTGGTTTCTTGTAGAAATATGTTTATCTACCGTGAGTCAAAGCGAACGATCTAAAACTTCAACGCATGGGTCTTATGTAGACACAAATGACAGCAAACATACATATTTTTAAACTGTGCAAAACGTTTTGATTTCGAACTGATCAAACTTATATTGAGTTAATTTTTCAGAAGGAGCCAGCGTCTTCAGTCTGTCTGTATTTCTCTTGCCTCCTACTAACCGATTTCAAGATTACGTTCAGAAGTATTTTCATGCAGGGTGTCTGTAAATTTCAAGAATTTCACAAATGAGTATCAAATGTTATAATTTTCAATAAACAAAAGGCCTTATCTTTACTAATATTCTCCAAGGGTCAAAAAGCCTACCATTTTTCAAAAAAAGAAGAACTGTCCTATTGATGAAGAAATAATCTTATTCGGAATGAAAAAGTATCCTCGAGAGTGCCTGCTCTGGAAGTAAAAAACAATAGACCTCATAATTTAGCTACAAAAATATGGAATTAGCTGAATTAACTCACGCTAACAAAGTGAAACTTAAACTTTGAGAATGCAAAATCATGAGTTGAGCAAGCAAAAATTTTTGAGCTCATAAGCATACTTGACCATTAATAATGACATATCATTTGATATAGCTTAGAAGATGCTAAAAAAGAGATTATTTCGTGCACTGTTTGCAACCTAAAATTGATCGAGGGAAAGAGAAACTTTGTTCCACTTTGCAGGGATTGCCGAGCGGTTAAATCACTCGACGCTTGTTCAAACCTTCAGATCTGTCTCAAAGTTTGAAGAGAGAATTGCCTAGAGGCTAAAATACACGATCAGTTTTTTTCGTCAGTTTTTTCCCGTCCGTTTTTTTCTTCAGTTTATTCGAAAAAAAAACTGAAGAGGCGCGCGTATACACGATCAGTCAAAAATCGTCAGTTTTTTCAGTTGAGCAGTGGAGAGTGACCCAAAGTTTGCTGCTGCAGCTTTGATTATTGCTGTGATTTTAAATTGAAAACGTAAAAGGAGATCAACCTGGCTAAAGCCATGGCTTCAAAAATGCCAACACCTTGGGATGTACCACACACTCCTAAGAGAATTTCGTTAAGAAGAGGAGGACGGACATAAGAAACACTTGAGAATGAGCCAAGTAACATTTGATTACCTTTTGCCCTTAATAAGCTACCTTACGTCCCAAAAACTCTGCTTCCCAGGCATTTATAAAAAAAACTCTGTGAGCTCAACGCGCTCTGCCTTAAATGTTTTTGAAGAAATTTTGAAGCAGACGACGATGCTCCTTAAAAACTTGCTCAATTATTCCAAGATTTTCTCTGTATCCCGCAAGATATGCTAATGTTTTCCTGAATGCGTCATATAAATCCTTTAATTGCACTACGTTTACAAAAAAACCCACAGCGACCACCTCCTTTTCCGCTTGAGAGTCATTTGGACTGATCCATTTAACTGAATGTTTAAGCACGTCCATCTTTTGAAAAAACTGATCAGTCTCGACTAATCAGTCAGAAAACGTCACGAAACGTCTCAAATTTCGACTGAAGAGGAAAAACTGACGAAAAAAACTGATCGTGTATTTTAGCCTTAACTCTCTGCTATTACAGGCAAAAAGGCAAAAGGAATCACTAAGTGTGGTAACATGACATCGTGAAAAATAACCAGGGTCGTACTGCTTGACTGGTTTACTAACCCAATACCCTACAAAAGTAGTATGCGTATTTGCCTATCAACAATTAATTATCAACAGTGAAGAACTTGAAAATTTTTGAAAATGTTACTACAGCCCTTTCATAGTAACTCTCCCTATTTCCTCCTTTTTAACCCTATTACGGGGGCACAAAGGCAAATTAAAAATGCTGTATCTCCCAGAAAACACGTAATATTCTACTGGAACCTGATCGACTTTTCTTCAATTTTATCAGAAAACCTGAAAAAAGCATTTTTGTTACTATCACACCTTTGCTGATCACGTGACACCTCTTTTGTCAACAAGCGGTCAGGTGTAAAAATGTTTTAGGGCCTATATGTCTGCAACTATGTATATCACATAGAGACTTGCTTGAAGCTCCATTGGCTTTGTTTTGTCAAGGGCTTTTGAATGATTTATAATTTATTCGTATTTGCTGACGTAAGCAAAATTTAAAATCTATGACGTCATCAATGTTTATGACGTCATTTCTATAAAAGACAATTATTTTTTTCATTAAAAATTCCTTGTTTGGCGTTCTTGAATAGAGATAAACTAGAAAAAATTCTATTTTTGAATCTGAATAGTTATTTTATCTTATTTTTCTTCATTGTAAAATTCATCGACTTCAATATTTATGAAAAAGTGGTAAAAATATAATAAAATATAAAACAATGTCAAATAAATTCATAGATTATGATTTGAAAACGCTTTTTGTTCATAAATAGACCATTTGAGAGGCAAAAAACCATAAGGATAGCTTCAATAACAAGCTAAATGCCTATCAGTAGTTATCATAGTTTTTCAGACTTATGACGTCACTGTGACGTTATTGGTAGGCATTATGGTTTTAAAAACACTATCAATCGATAGAGCAAGTAAAGTTATATAGTTCTGCCAATTTTCAAGCTTTTATCGCGTTCCTAACAAGAATTATAGGGAGCGGGCACAATGTGCTCCCTCTCCGTTAGTACAAAGGTCCAAAAAGCCTGGTGGTAATAGGGTTAAAATCTAATTTCTCAATATCCTGATGGAAGGCGTTGCTATTTGTTTTAGAGCTCCAGTGAACCAGCGCATGCAAGCAATAAATCAAATAGAAAAAGGAATCAGAGATGCCGGAATGATGAGCAATGGGCAAAGTGTTGAACAGCTCATACGGTTAATCAAGAAAGCTTGCATAGCAAAAGAATACGTTTTTGCAAGAGAAATGCTCGGACATGCAATCTTCAAAGCCGCCAAAGGTAACGTAAAACGATTCCTAAGATAAATTATCTAGCTCTAAGATAATTTCAAATATTGCAAAGAATACTGAATATAGAAAGCAAGGCCACTTCCGGCATTATAAGACAGGGAGTTTATCGTGACATTCTAGCACATTGGGAAAATTTGAAGGAACTTAGAGTGACTTTGATGATCTTTCTCGCTGCCCCCATTGAGGGGCAGAAACACCCCCAGAAAAGGAGGTGATTACCTGAAGCACAAACTAAGTTGATGATTAATTTGATGATATCACAATCGATCCCTCACTTGAAGAACAAGATTTTTAAGTTACATGGAAGTCGGAGAACAACACATCACTACGGTATACCCCCTGTTTTGGGGGTATTTACCCCTTTATCTCAAAAACGGCTCCTTGCTTATCAAAAATCATCGAAATTCAGATTCTACACCCTCAAATTCATCAGACAAGATACTTTTAATGACTTTTGAGTCAACTTGCCTTGTTGCCCCACTTTGGGGGCACAGTTACCCCAGAATTCAATACAATAGCCTGCAACCTAAATAAAACCTTCCATAAGCTTAATCTTGCTATAATAAATACCCTATAACCAGGAAATCAAACATTAAGGAGGTATAATGACAGTTTTAACAATAACATGCTTTCGTTAAATTTGGGGGCATTTGCCCCCATATCTCCAAAACAGCCCCTCCCCCACAAAAAGAACATCAAAATTCGAATTCTACGCCCCGATATTGACCAAAGTCAATTGGTCTCATAAATTACCTCGTCTGTTGGTACTACCCCCCCCCCCCTTCAGCTACCGGACTATCAGCATGACCAGCATGACCTTTAGCTTTGCCACTGAAAGCGGGATTCGCTGTATGTTTTATGAAAAGCTTGTTTGATCAATTTGAAGGCAAAGTAATATCTCAATAGCCCGATGATAATCTTATAATACCAGGATTCCTCTTCGAAGAGCCACGAAAATTTATTTTGGTTGATATACCACTTTGTCAATCAAACGAAACCTTGGCAAAACATTTTCTCGATAAATTCAACTCTTATACCGAAAATCAAATTGACTTCGCAATGAAATGGTCCAAGAAAAAGGTTAAACAGCTTTTTCCCTTGAAGGAAAAGAACCCTTACCCTACTTGTAAGATTTATGAAGGTGTTTGTTCATGCAAAGAAAATTACATTGGTAAAACAAAGAGAAATAAAAAACCAGATGGAATGAGCAATAAAATCCGACAAAGAATGGTGAACCAGCCAAGCATCTAAATCAGTTTCCAAATGATAAATTCTATTGGAAAGTGATCATGGGTGCCCCTGAAAATAGACGAAAACGCAAAAATCTAGAAGCTGCTTTGATAGCTCTCAAGAAGCACACATTGAATGACCAAATGGACTCAAGCCAATAAATTCTGTTCAGACATGGAGTAACATGAACAAATGTATACAAAATTTTCTCAGGAACTCTAATAAGAAGTTAGCATTTTAACAACATTTTAATTGTTTTTAGATTGCTTTTCTTTTACAATTGTAATTGTAAATAAAATTTAAACTTGACGTCTTCTCATTATACTTGTATATAGCACTGAAGATGGACATACTCCGAAAAGCTTTTGCATATCGCAATTTTTATCAATGAATATATGCTTTTCATTTTTACAAAAATGGCAAATTTTTTTACTGTCTGATGATATAGTTTTTGGCCAACACACGCTAACTTGCGTCACTTCATGAAATTCTCATTATTTTGCAAATTAAACAATGAGTTGACTTCCAAAAGGAATAAAGAGTTGACAGAATCAACTGCTGTCTATTCATATTAAAAACCAAGCTTTAGGGTCATCAATTAGTTAAAACTTTCCGTATTTTGTTTCTGGAATTTTCTCGACTAGATCCTGATAGTGATTTTTTCTCTCTACAGCCAAAAAAACTAGGAGACGCAAGAGACATTCAGCAACATCAGCAGCCATGGTAATGGTTAATAAGGTTGAACAAAGCATTGGAAGTGATCGGTTCAAAGAACTCATGGCATTAAATGGAGGGGTAACACTTTCTTTTGCAATGGATACAACTGGAAGTATGAGTAGTGAAATCAACGAGGTAAATGAAATCGCTGCATTGATCGTTAATCAGCCACGAGAATCAGCAGTTGACTACATCTTGTCTCCGTTCAATGATCCCGTCACTAGCGGTAAGTCTGTTCATTATTTTACCTAGTGATGATTGATTTTTGTTCTTTTTAGATGAAACAGGCATTATTGAAAAATGATATTGAATTGTGCACCACCAATAGTTTCCAAAAGACTTGGTTTGTAATTGTATGTCCTATTATTATTTCAACTTTAATCATTGTTTTTCATTACATCTTTGTTGCAGCATAGGTGATATCCATAGGTAATGAATCGAAAAACGAAAGATAATTAATTGCACTGTTATTTGTTTGAAATTGCTCCCCTTTCCTAGTGAGAAACATGAAATACTAAAGGCTTCAATTTCATTATAAAGAAATTGATAGTCCAGTGTAAAGTGGAGAACTCAACAGCAGACCGTTTTTATAAGAACATAGTCGTTAGCAAAAATAAAAAAGAGACAAATTGTGTATGAAATACCAAGTAATATAATTGAGAAATAAGCACTAACGTTTCAGGCGTGTTCCCCTTATCAAAGTGATAGGAAAACGGTCAGGTAGAAAGGAAATAAGGAATAGAAAGCATTATTCGAATGATGAAAGTTAGAGTAGGAGATACGATGTGACGTAGCATAATAATGGAATGAGCAGAAGAAAGCCTGGAGAAGAATGCTAAAAGAGTTACACAAGGTATTTACTGTAGATATGAGAATTGTTTATTAAGTCCATTTGGGTAGAGTCTTTGTAAGTTGAAAATCAAATGTTTTTTCAAGTGTTTTTCTTTTCTTGTTGTCGTGACGTGCGTACAAAAGTCCAATAACTAACATGTCGGCAAAAGAGTGAGAGGGTGAATTGGAATGTCTTGATACGTTACTGCCAGGATCATTCCTAAGGTTGGCATCTTTGCGTACCTTGTCTTTTGCATTTGCGTAGGTGCTCACAAAAACGGTTGTTTATTTGACGAAATGTTTAAAGCTTGGCAACGGGTACAGATGATACAATAGATTAAACAAGACGATGAACAAGTAAAGCCAAATATGATGCTGAACTTTCGTCCATGGTTGGTAAGAGTGGTTCTTCTTTTCGATCCACTTCTGGGTATATAAATTAGTAAGGTTTATGTTTCGTTCTCTTTCTGACGTATTACGTCAGACAAAAAGCTTAAGTAATCTATGAGTTCGTTTTATAATATTTCCGATAATTTTAATTCTACTTACCTCAGCAAAAACTGATAAATTATATATCATTCAAAAGCCTGCGTCAAAAGAAAGCCAATGGTCTTTCAAGTTAGTCTCTATGTGATATAGTTGCAGAAGTATGGGTTCTGAAACATTTTCACACCTGACCGTTTATTGAAATAATTTTTTTAGGTGCTTTGATAATATTGAGGAAAAGTCGAGTAGGCTCAAGTAGAATATTACGTGTTTTTTGGGAGATACAGCATTTTCAATTTGCCGCGGAAACTTTTTGCCCCCCAGTTGCAATAGGGTTAATAGTGCTACATAACCCAACAAAGGACAACCGTAGATACGTTAGGTTTTTGGGCACTTTGGCCTGTAGGGATGCTCCTGAAAAGATGAAAGTTGTACTATTACGCAATGTTGTCATCGTAAAAACGAAGCTGTTACCCACCATAACAATTCTAAATTGCAATTTCAACATTCAAGCCCAAGCAAGCACGCTTAATGTAATGTTAGATGTCTGTTATCTTCATTTAAAACTGTTTTGTCGTTGCTTTGGCTTAGATTCTTGAAAAGGAGACTTTAAATATGAAAAATAGGCTGATAGCCCCCCAAGATCCAAGTATAACATCTATTTTCGAAATCAGTACTTTTGAATTGACCACTAGATCTCATAAGTTTCCCCTTCAAATGACCATTCTCCTATTCTCTCCTTGGTCTATTTAAGCAAATGAAAAAGTTTAAAAATATTAGGAGCTATTGAGCTGATTTGGTATTGCAGACCTAACTATCAAAAAAGCGACCCAGATGGGAAAGAAAAGAAAACTAAAGCCCTGCTACCAGAGGCTTAGACAGCCCAGATTTTGACTGCCGCATGGATGAGCTAAAATAAAGGGGTCCAGGGGATTTACCCCGCGAAAATATTTTTAGGCTTCGCCCTTGAAACGCACCTTATTTCGTCAGTTTGAGGATTCTTGCCAGCCCTCGTGCGAGCCTACAACGTCTTTTAGAAGCAACAATTGAATAAAAGATAACACACGTCTTGTTTCAGAACTTATTTAAATGAAATGAATGATTATACTTACACGCTCTAGAACTTCTGATATTTTCTCTATTTTTTAAAAAGATTGAATAGAAATTTCTACATGAGAGATATTGATCCACGTTCTTTCTGGGCAAAGCTCAAAACAAAAATTGTTATAACGTTATGGAATATGTGGATGAATATGTGGAATTAATTATAAAGAGATTGTTTGCAGTATATGGTCGAACTTTACTGCATGTCTTGGTACCTTCGAGCAAGATGCTCTTCTTTTTTACCCGCAACAAACATTCTACCTGCTGGAGTTTTATATTCACATCCTGAGCAAAGCATGAAAGTTTTCTCTTTTCTTGATAAAGCCTAACTTTTGCGTTTTTTACAGGCTATTCTATGTGCAGAAAGTAGGCCATTAAGTCGTGGTTTTGTGGCTTCAAAATCAAGACTCAAAAATTTACTTTATCTCTCGACTTTGTCATTGACTACAAGTGCATGATAAATAATAGGAAGAGACGTCAGTAATAATTTATGAAATAATTGGGTGGTATTTGCATAAATTTGATGACGGCGCGCGAACGATTTGACAAAGGATTTTGAAACCAAAATACTTTTCTTTTGTTCTTGTGTGGCAGTCGAGGCAATCTATGCTGAATAAACATAGGATATCTAATGTAATTTTGACATTGAGGCAAACTCTTGGCAATCTATGATTTGTAACAAGAGACGCATAGATTTAATTCAATCTAATGAAGCCAAGTAATCAAAATTCAATTCATTTATTTCAATGAAAAAGTTTTTAGAGGCTAGCACACTGCAAGGCCACAAACTTTTGGGAATGATTTCGAAATGTATATTTGAATATAAATCATCTAAAGTGAAGGAATTCTCAATAATTCAACAAATAAGAACACAAGACAAGTTAAAATGGAAAAAATACTGAAGAAATTCTTATTAGAAATTACTTTCGAATGAATAGTCCTACTGAAATATAATTTTTTGGCCATAGTTGACTACCGCCTATGTGGCGGTGGTGGCAGTATAGATCTGCCCCGGCCTATTACTGAGCTGGAGAGGATGATGTTTACCACTTGAGTATGGAAACTAAAAATAACAACTTTGGGCGGCACATCAACATTTAAAGGGAATCTAGGCCCTCTCCTTGGGCCCACCACTTACGGCTTTCAGACTTATCAACAGTATGACCTTCGGAAAGTGATTAACTCTGAGTTTCTTCCCTTTATAGAGTCCCCTATCTTCATCAATGATAGAATTTCTTCATTGCAGCTCACCATGGTCCAGTCACCCGATATGGCAATACCACAGAAGATAAAGAAAAATTTCTTCAGGATTTGAAGCTCTTAAGAGCACATGATGGTGGCGATTGCAAGGAGCTGACGGTTGCAGGAATAAGCAATATATTTTCAATGTCTCCACAATATAATTCCCCCATATATGTATTTACTGATGCTGGTGCCAAGGATGCAAACCCTGATAAAATTGCCATTCTTAAAGTAATGGCGAATTCTAACAAAATTGCCATCAACTTTTTCCTGTCAAATGCAGGTAAGTGCTAAACTTCCTTTAAGGGTGACCTATATCCTATCCGATCCCCCTTTAAGTATTTTTATAAGCCGGGCTCATTACATAATCTTAATTTCTCAAAACACTTTTGTACTTGATAATAAAGTTAAAAATCATTTCATTTGATAAAAGTAGGAAAGATTCTTTACTTTAGGGAGCTAAAGATTATGAGACTTACCTGTTTTGATAACCTTATTACACTGGGAAGACAAAGTTCTCATAGCACAAATCAAAAATGTCCTACCTGCAAGAGAAGAAGAAATATTTCACTGCGTTCTGTTAATTTTCTCTTAACATTTTTGGAGCAGATAGACTGCTATTTTTGTCGGTATAATATCTCTCTTTGTTACATGATACGCCCTACATAAACGCAAATTCAGGTGTAGAAACGCTAAAATACAAATGCAAGATGCTTTTTTCTGGCATTTTGAACATAAATTTACGTCTTTCAAGCCATTATAGTGTAAAATGCAAAATGAATATATAAAGTTTGTTGACCTCTATAATTTACCAGGTTTCAAGCCTCTATATTTTTACTAGGAGAAAGTTTACCAAAAAGCGAGACCAACAAGCAAGGTTTTACTATAACAACATAGGGTTGGCTATCATCTATAGATATACATATCAAACAAAATTCATATTATTTTATATTTTCTTGGCAAATCTGTTATATTGTCGACTGCCACCCTTATTGTATAGGAGGTTGCCTAAAACGAGGTCGAGTTTGTCTCTCATTAAGGTTTTACCAACTCGATTTATTTCATAGGTCTATTTATAAAGCCAACGTGATACAATAAAATGATTTTTAACAAATTAAAGAATCTTATTAAAAGGATAGATTAATATATTTTTCGATCAATGCATTTGCAGATGAAGAAATTTGCAATGGTATATTTGTAGAGGATTTTTTTTTAGGAAGTAACATTCAAAAAGTCTGGTACCTAGGGTAGGAATTTCATTCTATCTCCTATCATATTACCTTTAGTTACTATTTTCTGATGCTAGCAAAGTGATCTTTCAACGTTACGAAAGGCTCAAATCCTCACCTATTACTGTATGTTGTATTCAACCCTTACAGCTGCAAGCCAAATATCTATGATTAGTCATCAATTTTAGCAGGCAAAACCTACATTTTTACTGAGGCTCTAGAGATTGAGTATCTTCTTTTCCAAACAACTGTAATCTTTGACGTAGAAGACTATATGACACCACATTCAAATTTTTGTATTCTAATGGCTGATTTTTAAGAGGCTGCTATTTTACTGTTTTCATGAAAAGTTAGGAGCCCTCATGAAATTTTTACGTCTGTGAGACTTTGATCAACACCTGGTGTACTAGTTTTGCATCTCAGCTTTCATTCAAAAAATTAGAACGGTTAAAGACGAGACTTAGTTCTAACATTTTATACAGTTTGCAATAATCCTACTAATACGTTTGAATAAGGTAGTGAAAATAGCAAATGGATTTATCTAAACTGATGGATTTATCTTATTACCAATTCATCACATTAAATGTTCCTTCAGAGTTTATCAATAACACAAAACTCTTCTTTCAGGATGTTTGACAAAAGAGGACCTTGATCTTTTCAAGTCAATCGCGGATGCCACAGGAGGCCTAGTTCTTTACTTTCATGGAAAGTCCGAGAAATCAGCTAAAGCTCTTAGAAGGATTAGCAGCTTCATAACCAACGGCCTTATAGGTGGAACAAACATTCCAGTAATCCAAACTGGCCGCCTCAAAAGGAGTCTTGGTTTCACCGAATATACCATCACAGTAGATGACAGTATAGATACCCTGTCTGTAACTACAATGACTGGTACTCAAGAAAGTAATATACAATTGCGCAATCCAGGTAGGCATCTTCTCACTGCTTTGAGTTCATGCAAAGTTCTTATATTCAAATCGACTCTCCTGAACCTCCTGAAAAATGTTGATCACTATCAATCAAACGCTTGCTTTTAGTTATTAATGACTAGCTATTTTGGCTTAGAGGAAATTTAATATACTTTTTAGATTTTTGTTACAAGAAATTTCGTTTTAAGTTGAGATATGGTTGCTCGACATGAAATATGTGTTTCCATCAAATAGTCCAGGGGCATAGCGACAAATTGATGCACGGAGGTTCCTTTTCACAAAAAAGGGACGATCTGCAGACTCTGTGCCTCCAACAGAGGATGCGTTAATCCAGCACATTAAACGTGTAGCAATCCAGGCTAGTTATATATGGGGTCAAGAAACAATTCCAATTATGGAAATACCTGATCCGACTGACATGCTCTAAGCGATGTAAATGTGTTAGAGCACAGTTATCGTGCACACCACTTTGCATGTGGGATGGTCAATGTGCAAGGGACTAACAATTATTGTTTAAGAAGTTCATATTATAAGTTACTGACATGTTTATTTTTGTTTCAATTAAATGATGTCAGGTATCTCTTGCCTGCAAATTACCATTGATATTGCTGTTGTCATTGCAACCACGCATTTTAAAGATGTGTGTTACAAGAGAAATGTTTACCATTATACAAATGATCTTTCTGCCAAGTTTCATGGTATCAAGGTATAGCTCATGTGTTCTTGGTCTTGAGGATTTCTAGTCCTTAAGATGCACTCTTAATGCTAGTTGCCATGACAACCAAGCATTTTGAGGTAAGTGTTGTTGCGAAATTTGTTCGCAGTTATACACACTATACTTATGCTGAGTTTCAATTTTTCATTCCATATTTTGAAAAAGAGGCATTCTTAGTATAAAAAATACACACCAATTGTGGTTGCCATGGCAAAGGGACATTTCAAGCCATTTCGTAAGAGTTGTTCGCAGTTATACATACTAGAGTTTTGCCAAGTTTCACGTTATTATAGGATCGTTCTGGGGCGCTGACTAAGAGGTATTTCTAGTCCACACATTCAAAAATTCAATGCTAGTTGCCATGGCAACAAGGCATTTTCAAGTTTGGCACCATATCAGAAATTGATCGCCGTCTTCTGTTGTATTAACTTGCCAAGTTTCCTGCTAGTATCACAATTTGCACCCTTTTTATGCTCTGGCCCTGGACTAAAATAATTTCAGTTGAATGGAATTTAACTTAAATCTCAAAACCAAAAGCTATACAGACCTGTTACATGCGTTCATTGCCGTTCTAGATAAACATTAATACTTCGATCTAGTGATTTTTTTAGTAAGCCCCCTCTTTTGGAATGAAGTTTCAAACCCCTTAACAATTTCCCTCCCTTAATCTAACTTTTGTAACAAATACATAAAATCTATGTATTCAAAAAGAAGACGAAGAGATTGAAGATTTAAACTTGACAAACTTGAGCGCAGACATTGATGGACAAGTATTGTTTCAATAAGATCTCTACTTAGCTTTCAAATTGAAGAAAATGAAAGACATGTCTCTTTTTAATTACCAATTTTCAATAATCCTTTCGGACCAGAATAATTTAGGTCTCTTAAAGGTAGAAGTACTACCAAATCGAAACTACATCAGTAGATGATTAAGAGCACACAAAGAAGAATTGAAATTACACAGATTGAGGGTATTTCTCTTTTGCTTTCAGCTGGCATCCTTCAAACTAAAGGTAAAATGGACACTGGCCAAGGCTCACTTTTTCTAGTCAGCAAGCCAACATCTGGAGTTTGGAAGCTTTCAATTCCACCATCACCTAAAGGTAATTTCGTCACTGCACGGGGAGTCAGTGTGGAGAATATTGACTTCCAGTACTTCTTCATTGTGGAGAGCAAGATTGGAGGAAAGAAAAAACAGATTTCAACAAATATGCCAGTAAGAGGTAAGCTGAGAAGTTTACTTATAACTGCAATCTTTGTACTATTTCTTTATATTTTCCTACATTACGTAGTCGAAACACTGTGGTAAAGTTAAGGCCAAGGCCTTTGCACCTCGAATAATGATACTTGACTTCCTGAATCGTTATTGAGCAGTTTATCTCACTGTCAATATGATTCAGTGTTTCAATATCAAACAAGGATTCTTGTAAATTTAGTTCCTTATCGTTTCTAGAATCATCAGAATGTTTTTGCAATAAGCAACTAGAATAGTCAAAAAGCTTTTTATTATCAAAACTTAAATCAGTTTTTTATCTTTCTTTGCTTATCTTTTTCCAAAAATACTTAGCTTACTGGGATCTCAGGAACCAGAGTTTACTTTTTGATAAGTGTTGAATGTTATTCCCTTTGTTGAAAATAGCTTTCACGTAATGTGCGTGCTAAGGAGCTAGACTAAGAATTTTGAAAATTCTTAAACCTTCTGGATACATTTTTCTAGCTTTATTTAGACTCTGTTTCTTATTTTCGCACTCAATATCAAATCATCTTTTTCCACCATGAGACTTGTTCGAACTATGGCACTGGGTTGTGGAAAAATTTCTGTTGATTTGGAAGCATTTTTCTGAGATATTAATAAGTTTACATCTCAAGGAGTGTTTTTCATTGAGTGTAAAGGTATGTTCTCATTATTAAGCTGCTCACTCGTACTTTCCAGAAAAATGTTAGTTTCGGTACTATTATACAAATATCTAATTTCAGCTATCATAAAATGATTAACATTAAACTTATTTTAAGATTCATTCTTAAGACTGTAGAAGCAACAAATATGCACATCTATGGGTTGGGCAATAGGTGTCATGTCTCTGTTCTTAATTTCAAACTCAGTTGAAATCTCGATTTTAAGAGGACTATGATCTGATAGATGAGAAATTTCATGAATCTTAACAGAATGAATAAAACTGAAATACTCTAATCTTAAAATGCTATACTCTTCTTCATTACCACCTTAGCTTGAGAAACAAGTAGAACACGAAGAATTTGCTTTATCAACCCTACCATTAAAATAGGGTATCCTGTGCCTTTACAAAATTCGATCATAGTAGAGCCATAACTGTTTAAAGGGCTTTGGTCTGTAGTAATTTGCTTATCTAATGCTTTATCAGGATTATATTGGTCGTCCGTCGAGAGAAAATCATCCGATTCACCGCATTTCCAATATACTCTATAACATCACTAGTTCTAGAGATAGACTCTCCAAGCAATAAAGTAACTCCTTATTTTCAAAGATGTCGCACTCTACCTGAAAAATTTGAAAATCTAACAACATACCAGCTTTTGACAGGTTTGACAAGCCTGTCCCAATATACAAAACCGCAATGTACAAAATCTTGGCGGAATTTACGACTTCCTCTCAACTTAACACCAGAAATGATAGTTGTTAGACTGAATGATAGAAACCTGTTTAGCTAGAGAGTTTTTTGACGTATAATCCTCATTTCATGCTGACGTGCAAGTTCTGCCTCTTCTTTTGCAAATTTTATGTATTCCTTCATGGGATCATTCTCTACTAGTGTCTTAACAGCCCCAACAAGTTCATTTATTGCACCTTCATTATTTTGCCTCTTTCTTGCCTTTTTCTGGGGCACAAACATGTCTTGAGGTGAGTTTGGTGACCCCTCAATTATGGAATTGGACTGTATAGACGGGGTGTCATCAACAGCGGATGGCTCAATGGCCTGCTCTGGCTGACAAGAATCACGGGTCTTTATCAGGCTAAATAAAGAATTGAACCATGAACCATAGTATTTTTCGTCAACGAAACGTTTGATGCCAGTAGCTGTTTTGATTGTCAAGGCGACCTTTTTGCACTCGGCAACGCATTTTTTGAATTTATTTCGAAGCTTCACGGCTGTGAATGGCACATCTTCTTCCCTCTCACGAGCACGTATTTTCAGGTCATCTAAAACATTCCCATAAATTACACCATTTTTCTGACTTTTTGTGTTCGTAAAAATAAGTTTTCGTTTGTAATATTTACCGTTCACAATGATGTCAATCATGTCTGAAAGGAGACTGTCACTCCAACTTGCCTTCCTCCCCATCTTCCTTCTTTTCTTTGAAATTATATTCAAAACTTCATCCGCTTCTGGATCCTCTTCAGAGTCTGTTTCTTCATAGGGAGACAAAGAACTTGATGGTGTTGTCTTTGGCGTTTCTGGAGTACTAAAAACAAAAAACAAGTGTTGAAGGGGGCGACATTTGACAATAAAAATCGATTTAGCACTTTATATGACTAGGCTAGGCCTAAACACTTTTAAGGCATGTAACCATAGCATAGGCTACTGCATAAGAATAATGTGGTATCGACTCTTCCTTTCAATGTTACAGTAGCCTAATGTTAGTTTAATAGGTGTAGAAACTGTTGCCAAACTTTGGAATAGATATTTTTGCGTACCATACATAGGATAGGCCTAGTCTAGACGTAAGAAAATACGCCAAAATTTTACATGAAGGAAGAAGTTGAACGGAATTTCAGACTTGTGTAGAATTTTATTGAAATAATTCTTCCACTCACTCATACCTACTATAAAACACGAAACGAAAAAGCTATTCAGATTCTCAAGTACCTTGCAGAAGATGACCCTTTCGAATGCAGCATAGGCACAGGCCGTTTCTCATGTTCTTGGCTTTCTTCTTCGTTGAAAAGGGTGTTCGGGTCACACTCAAGGCAATACCCGACTTGCTTCCCTGCAATCCATTTCACGATTGTTTCGTCACGCTCTGCAATAGAGCAACGATTGCATACAGGAACTTTGCACCCAATGCAGCGATATTTCGTGGTAGCGTAGCAAACAGAGGAAACACGGAAACTGAAAGGGTTGAGCCCTGTTTACACTACAAAAACTAACCCAGGTTCAACCCGGGTTCAACCCACTTTGATAAAATTTTGTGTAGTGTAAACGCAACACAAGTGGGTTGAACCCGGGTTGAACCCGGGTTCACTTCACCCATCTCCAGAGGTGGGTTGAACCCGGGTTGAACCCAGGTTAGATTTTCCAGATGTAATGTAAACGTTAAACTGGGTTCATACCCGGGTTCGTTTTCCTTTGCGCATGCGGATTAGTGTCGAAAATTTCGAGTTGCGCGCCAATTCTGTTTCTAGTCGCCATTTGCAAACTGAAAGAGAAAGGGAGTATTGTCTTGGCAAGGTTCGTTTTGTTTTGATTCCATTACTTTGTCGAGATTTGAAGAGATATGGAAAATCAAAATCGCGGTTTATTTTGGGAGGATGACGAAGTCTTCCTGCTAATAAGTATTTGGGCTGATGAGAAAATACAGCAGCAACTCGACACCTGCACTCGAAAGAAGGCCGTTTTCGAAAAGATTGCGAAGCGTTTGAAGGAAGAGGGTGGATACGTGAGAACCCATCACCAGATAAGTGATAAGATCAAACAACTGAAGAAAAAATATAAAGGTATTAAGGACAATAACAATCTGTCTGGCAGGAGCAGAAAAACATTCAAATTTTTCGATGCAATTGATGCTATAATGGGGGACAGACCTATTACAAAGCCCAGGCATTTATTCGAGAGCGGGGAGATCACTGGGGAGATAGAAGAAGTAGACGTGGAAGGTGGAGATGACAGCGAAAACGATGACTCCAGTCCATCATTTGTTGTGAGGAAAGCACCAAATGATCAAAATGATTTAGGCCTAGATCAATCTGATGGGGATATGGATGAAGATGCTGATACTAGTGTTGAAAATTCAAGCAGGAGTTTTGATTCTTCTGAAACTCCACAGCAACCATCTGCTAGTCCTACAAGCAGCTCATCAAGTGTGACAACCTCAGCAAGGCCTTCTTCCTTAGAAAACTCTGGAAGAAAAAATACTGGCAAAGAGAAAATCCTTTCCTCCAGAAGAGGGAAAAGCACCAAAAGAAGCCGAAATGAAGTTTTTCTCTCCACTGCCTTCGAAATGGTCCAAAAGCAGCAACAAGCCGCAGATGAGCGATTTTTTAGAATGGAAGCTGCAAGGCAAGAAAAAGAATTCGAGTTGGAGGAAAAAAGAAGGAAAGATGAGCAAAAACATGAATTCGCCATGATGCAAATGATGGGGAACATGTTTGCTGGGATTGCAGAAAGTTTTAACAGACTCTACCAACCCCAACCACACCAAAGCTTCACCCCTCCAACACAGAGTCAAAATCAGTTCCCACATGGTGGTCAAAGCATTATGCAAACTCATCCTCAGCAAGCCAATCAGCAAGACATCTTTGCTAATGGGTTCGTAAGAAGTATGGTTTCTGAGCACAAAAAAGATAACGTACATTATACTAATTTGTCATAGTCACTAATAATAAGTCAACACAACATTTGAACCAAAAGATATTTTTTAAGACAATAATGTTATATATAAAAAGGGTTAGCATACACGCATTTTTCTATAAGCAAGTTAGTACTCAGGATTATTATTATTATTAAACATATTTCTACAGGTTTAGTTTTTCAGAAAATAAATTCTGCTATCAATAAAGGACCTGCGTTTAAAAGAAGGATAAAAATAGTCTTTATATTTAAAAAACCTAATAAAAGACTTTAACCTAGTAGCTATGTAAAAAAATGAGATAAATACACAAAAATTTGAAATGTTTTACTAAGCGTTTAAACGTTATAATAGATTTTTCTTTTCGGATATGTTCAGGTAGCGAGTTAAAAGTTAATGCTCCGTGCGTATTGAATGATCTTCTTCCTGTTTCGTTTTTCGATTTTGGTACAACAAGTCTATTTCCATTAAGACTTGTTGTACCAAAAAAGGTAGAAAAAAGTTATGCTATTTCATTCCGGCATCAAAGAATACTAAGCAATTCTAAAACATCACTAACAAGTGATTAACAAACAAGTTATTTGTTGTCTTCTTAACTTGATGATGATGAAAAATTGAGCGGAACATTTGCGTGTGCTTCAGGGATGTATTTAAATTAAAATATAAACTAAAAATACTTTGTCGTTAGTCATAAGTCTGTAGGAAGATTATTTTAGGCTGATATCGTTTGATAATTCTGAAAAATACACAGATATGCAAAACTAAATGTCAGTATCTTGGCAATATTGCACAAGTGAATTTCGTATTTCCTCTGCGTCTTTTATTCTTCTATTTACAGTGACGTTAGCAATAGGATCAGCAAGATGGTCTCTTTGAACAGTCAAATCCGGGTCGAATGTTTCTTTAAAAATCTCGCAGATATTGTGTAAAACACAACAAGTTACCACAATAGAATTCATTTTTGTTATGTCAACTTCATTTTGCTTAAGCAAACAGCGCCACCTTCCCTTCAATCTGCCAAAAGCATTTTCCACAACCATTCTTGCCCTGCTCAGCCTATAATTAAAATGGGACTTTTCTGGAGAAAGGTGACCATTATCAGGGAATGGTTTCATGACCCATGGTAGCAATGGATATGCTGCATCTGCAATGATACCCAGAGGAACAGAAACATTGTTAATCTTTTGAGTTTTTGAGTCAGAAAATAAATTTCCAGTACTGCCTTTTCGAAATAGCAGTGAATTTGCAAAAACTCTTGCGTCATGGACCTTTCCTGGCCATCCCACATTGATATCAATGAACTTATAATGGCTGTCGACTAATCCTTGAAGGATAACAGAATACCAGCCCTTTCGATTATAATAATCGGCATGGAACTCAATTGGAGCTTTGACTGGTATGTGTGATCCATCGATAGCACCAACGCATTGCGGAAATCCCCATCTATACCTGAAATTGTTCACCACAGTGTCTAATTCTTGGCCAACTGGAATTCTTATGTATTTTGGTTGTAAATGATCTGCCACTGCTTTACAGAACTCATCTGCAATCAAACAAACGCTTGCTTTGGAAATACCAAAAAGATGGCCTATTGTTCTATAATCAGAATTTGTGGCCAGCCTCCAAAGTGCTACGGCAATACGCTTTCTCACTGAAATTGCTTGCCTGAAATGGGTATTCTCTTTCTGTAGATATGGACGCAATTCATCACATAGAAAGTTGAATGTCGATTTGCTTAGCCTGAAATTGTTAACCCATTCATTATCATCAAAAGTTTTTTCTACAATCAAGTCCCACCAATTTTGACTTCTAGGTTTAGACCAGATAGTTCGTTCAACAGACCTAGGCTGCCCAAATTCCAGCATGATGCTTTGGTAGGCCTGTCTTGATTTCCTCGATCGTAAATTCATATACCTCTTGATCCGTTGATTTGCAAGCGTTCGTTGTCTTTCTCTTCGTCTTTTTCTTGCTGCATATCTTAATTTTAAGACACAGTGCGCTGCCATTGCTATGACATGGAGAATCAAAATTCTCCTAAAAAGCTCAAGCTCGAAAGCGCCATCAATGCCCGCCATTTTCGTAATCGTATAACACAAAGTGAAAGGACTTTATTTCTATTGAGTACGCATGCGTGACCTAGAGAGACTCGGGTTTCAACCCACTTTGCGTTTACACCTTTTAAAACGAACTTTTGTGTAAACGAAAGTGGGTTGAACCCGTGTTCACCCTGGGTTTAGCTAACCCGGGTTGAACCCGGGTTTGTTTCAGTAGTGTAAACAGGGCTTTGGAGAATGTAACTGATTCTCATGTCTGAAAAATAGTTCTGGGTCTCCGTCTCTCTTTTGATTTGCAATTTACCGGCGTCCAAATATTGCCACATTGTTACGAAAATCAGCTAACTGCTTTTTTTTGGGCGATGCTTTTGACTTTTGCGTACTGAAGAGACTCAGCTTGTTTTACGCAATTGGGGCATGAATGCTCTTACCTCTGGAATCCAAAACCTCTCTTTTGAACTTATGGTACTGTTCTTTACCAAGAGACTCTATTTCTCTGACACACTTAACTACTGAATTATCTACGCAGTTTAGAGTATTCAAGACAAGTAATTCTTTTTCAGTCATCCTTGAAGGGATTACCGTTTTCATTGATGACTTTAATGAGGCTCGATGCCTGTTTACGAAAATTATGTTGGGCTGAGGAACCTTCCTCGTGATGCCGGTAATTTATGTCAAGGTCTGCTTCAGAAAGGAAAGTCTGTTCGAATTCTTCTATGATTTTTGCAGTCTCGGGACCTGCGATAATTCATTTTTTATGTGCCACAGGATTTTCTGTCAGGCCTAATACACCACCTTTACCCTTAACTTTCGCATTTTCTTGCTCATGTGCCTGTTCCAATGAGATTGTAGGAAACCTGTGACTTGCTTTCTGACTTACCCAACTTTGACAAACTCGGCTTCTATTTCGTCTGGAAGAGACTTTATGCACGTAAATGAACCGACACCCACCGACTGTAGTTTTGTCCACATAAAGACCAAAGTTACTTTCTCTGTGGGCTCATATGAAAATCAATACCAAGATTTCAACTCTGAGAACAAGGTCCCAAAACTGATATGTTGGGCACTTCTTGGTCATTCCTTGATGCCAAATTTCAAATGGCTTTTGGGGATTAGCAAATGCTTTGTTGTAGGCCTCTCTCTGAAGATACGATAGAGCAAGTGCAGTCACTTGATGTGCGTGCCTCGTACGGTTGATTAGTGCTGCGAAAAGATATAAATCAGCAGTTCCTGAAGTTGTCACACCAGCTGCTGTTAGTACAACCGTCCATTTAGATGATTTTAGCATGTCTCTAAGTTTGTTCACAGTGACTCTTCAATATGGAAACCACCAAACATGATAAGCAACTTGTGTTCACCATATTCTGCAGGCCATTTCCATTCAATGTATTTGCATTCAGCAAATATCGGACAGTCACATGCCAGCACTGGAACTTGACCAGGGTTTAGAAAAATGCGTAATCTCTTTGAGTAAGCTAATCCCATGTGGAATCATTGCTAGAAAGTCTGCTTTCTCAAAGAAAAGGAGCAGGAGAGAAATTATGGCAGGGAGATTCACATATTTTGACAGCAGGGACGCATGATGGTCTGATCAAGATATGGCTTGATTCAAGCAGCTTTCTTGGGTCACCAGTTTGAAGGCTTTCTGGATCCAAATCTGCTCCTCTGCCATTACTTTCGGCAAAAAGCCAGGAGCACCTTTTGTTGTAGCAACTGGAACGGCAGTATTTGCTGGATTTAAACTGCAAGCAGGAAAAATTGCAAATGAATCTGGTAAATCGACATCATCAACAAAGGGACCCTTCTTAAATGCTATAGGTTGCTCCTCTCCTTCATTGCCATCTTCGTGATGTTGCATCACGCTTATTGCTGTGCCATGCAGGGAATCTTCTGTAGTTGTCGATGATGGGTTTTGGTCTATGTTGTCCAAAGCTCCAACTGTGTACAAACCACGGTGCAAACTTGGTGGACAGACAATCCATTCCATCTGAAACAGTTTGCTGATATCATGAGCAAGTAAATTCTCAACCTGCAAAATATGAGCATAGGACACGCTGAATCCTAGTTTCTCCAAATTCTCAATTATATCCTTGTTACGTGTAAATGAGTGCACATTAAGACCTACATAGAGTGGCACAGGAGCCTCTCGCAATGGTGTGTGTCTTTGACTGGTATTGACATATTTCTAGTTAAAAATACTGTTTTACAAATTGACCTATGCAAAAACAGAAAAGCCTAAATTAAGAGAATTAAAATTTACAATAATATGAATTCAAAGAAGTATAAACTAAAGTAAATATGAAAATAAAATGTACCTCTTAGATCGATTTTTTAAACGTAGCGAGGGATGGCGACAATTTAATTTCCTTACCCAGCCCATTCCATACTTGGCTTCACGTTAAGAAAATGCTTTTTGACCTGTGCATGTTCTAAACCTAGGTATCTGCAAGTTTGTTTCAGCAGAGCGAAGATTTCGATCACTGCCCTCGGAGCATTTAGTGAAAAGTTCCCCTAAATACTGAGGAGCTAGTGAGTTTAAGGCTTTATAGATCAGCATTGCTGTTTATTTTCTGATGAGATCTTTAATAGATGGCCAGCACTGATCTCAAAATAAAGACTGGATTGAGCATTCTGTTGTTCCTGGACTCAGATGCTGAAGCCAATTGCTTGGGCTTGCGTTTGGCATCCTAATATGGCTGCCAAAGAAATCCTATTGACTTAATTGTTTGTTAACAATAGCTGCATGATTTTTCAGTATCGTGCAGACCATTCATAACATTCCAACAATCACCAAAGAAAAAAGCAGCCCCTAGCGGAATCTCAATGTATTGAATTGGGCATACCAATATGGCCGCCAATGACTTCATTTCAGATCGACAGATGCTCGATCCAGTCTTTATTTTGAGATCAGTGATGGCCAGCCAAATTTTTGGAGTATAGGGAGAGCAGAAGCATCATAAGGACCATTTGTAGTTATTCGTGCCACTCTATTCTGAATTTTTTGAAGTGAATTAAGTTTTGTTTCACTACAACAACCCCAAACCGAGCAGCAATAACTGAAATGTGGCTCGACAACAGCTCTATACATTTTCTGCAGATCACTCGAAGGAAGAAATTTCTTGGCATGCTTAATTAGACCGAGAGCTCATAATGCCTTAGCCTTAACTTGTTCAATATGGCAATTTGTATTTTGCCAACAAAGCTGGGATATTGAATGACAGGCTTGGGATTCTCGAACCTCAACATTAAAATTTGGTCCATACAAGATCATGGATACCAAGAGTCGTGTGGAGGGAATTAGCTCATCTTGGCAATTGTTAGGGAAAGTTCCGTTAAAGACAGCAGCCTTCTCATGGAACAATTCTTGCCTGATAATTTTTGCAACCTTTGCAAAAAGGAGGGCTTCTTCTTGATAATTGCGATTTTCAAGGCTAATTTTAAAACGGCCTGAAGACCTTTCGGAAAGACATAGACTCTCTTGTCACTGTCTGATTGATCTTCAATTCCGAGGTCTTCAAAATGAGCAAAGATGGTTTGCTTTAAGCTTGCCTTGTTGACACTTGTGTTGTGTCCCAATTCCACCAATCTACTTTGGTACATATTACGAAGATCTTTAGCTTAAAATGAATTAACGCAATCTTCAATTGAAGCTTTAACATATGAAAGCAGCTCGACCATTGCTCTTGCTTTTGCTCTTTGCAGATCAGAGCTCTAATCTTTCTCCTGGGCACGTACGAAGGCTTGGTGTCAATATCGGTATGTGCTTAAACAGGTGAAGTGGTACTTTGCTTCAATTGCAACGAAGTCACCTCCTGATAATTTTGTAAGCATATCATTTGGCACACAATACACTTCCTCCAGTCCATGCTGATCTTTAGTCTATAAAGATAGTAAATACATTACTAAATCAGAAGATCTTATCAGAGAGAAAGCTGTTTCTGAAGGTACACTAAATTGATTTGAAAAGGTGCATTATACTAGCAGTATCTTAAATCTTCTCGGTATCATTTACATTTATCATTTCAATGCTTGTTGAAAACGATAAATGAATCTAGGAAAATTCTCCATTGTATAGATTTACATTAATTCTTACCAGGCCTTCTAATCTATATGAACAAACCCACTATTTCTAACCTCAATATCTATCAAATCCTATTGCCTAGATCGTTTCATACGACATCCAATTCAATTGCAACATGCAAAGACTAAATGTTGATTTTAAAAGTAGCAAGTACTTTAAAATGGACGCTTGTTTCGTAATGCGGTGGACTTTGAGGTTATAATAGGAAATCAGTTCATAACAAGTTAATATTAACCAAAATAACAGTGTTGTATTTCTCCAAGGTAAAGTTTAAAATGAAACTCAATACGTTGTTACAAGCTAATTATCAAGCATATAATAAGTTTTTCCGAGCGCAACCGAATTTGCAATAATATGGAAAGATAATTCTGAAAGAATATGCTACCCAAGGTTTTGCATGAAACTATGACATACGAAGCCACTTGGTGCTGTTGAAATCTAACTTTTTGTTCCCATGCCGATCAAGCTTATGCCTAAGCTGAAGTCAGTTTCGAACGCTCTCAACCTTCAGGTTTTTTGACGACATGCAAGACAGTCCAAACAGGGGGCAAGATGTACCCCAAAACAAAAGCATTGTGATGATTGTAGCGTTTTAATAGCTTGAAGAAATTATTTTTTTGGACCAGACACTTCGTAACATCGGAAAGTGTCCGAGAGATGGATTTTTAAATCAAAACACACAGTAGCTGATGTCTAAACATGAGTTTAGACAGTCGATCTTAGCGAGAAATTTCCGCCATTCTGGAAAATGACGTCATACAGCCGCCCTGTTAGCCAAATTTTTGGTTCTTGAGAATTTTCTGAATCTCCATGCCAAAATGTACCTTGTGTGCAAAAATGGTACTTTTGTCTAGTCGGTTCCCCACCAACAAACTCATTGGCGTTAATTTACCTCAATATAACAATTAAATGTCTAAAAAAATCATTTTGTGAAAATTCAAGATGGGGCACCGTTCCACCTGCCCCATTAGATGCACCGTCACTGTATATATTGTTGAACTGTGGTGTTGCTAAAGAGTACCAAAAAGAAATGTTGACAAGGATGATTGTGCTAGTATAAAACAGAAACAAATCTTAGCAAAATTGGTTGATATTAAGGAGATAGTTCTACTCATTTGTAGAGAAAGTGTTATCGGGTGAAGAGTAGAATTAAATGAAGGTGACCTAGAGGTATTTAAAGCAGAAAGTCTCAATAACTTCTCCGGGAAAGTTTGTCATTTGAACCATGTCAAAGCAATGGATGATGCCAAATTCGATACAAGGCTTTATCACGGTGTTGTAAGGGACTGTAAAGGAGAAGTAAAGTTTTTCGTTCCGAATCAAAATATACAAGAACAAACTTTTTCATGCCTCATCCCTGCTGAATATTAAGATAGGAATGTGATTGATAGAATTTAGTGTAGTCATGACACAAGACTTGTGAAGCTTTTTGATGTAATGACAGGTAATGTCCAAGTTATTATGAGCAAATTATTTGGTTCGAACTTCATTGCTATACACATTGAATGCCAGTAATAAGGAAGAAGCTGTGATCTCTTTGATGTTTTGAGGCTAGAAGACGTTATTTCAAATGCTGCAAACATTTTTGTGTAGAGATAAAGATAAAGTGACAAAGATACCGAGGCATAGGGATGTATTAAATAGGAAGACGTGAACTAACAAAGGAAGGAAGGTGTTGAAGAGGATAAAAGATGATAGAGGACGCTACCATTTTCTAACCGAGGAGATAAAGACATTAATATATACTTTATATTCTAATCTTATATAAATTTGCTTTATTATACATCAATTAATTTGTTTCAACAAAGCTGATTGTCTTTTTAATTTGATGAATACCTCAACTTTAGCAAGTTTTGGACTAATCAAGAAACAAAAATAATGAACTCTACGCCAATATCGTGGTTTATAATTCAAAATATTTTTCGGAAGTTATGCCCCCTAGGTACACGTCTTTAGTGCACAACAACTGTATCACTTATCTACATTTTGTGTACTAGGATCTAACTTTTCATACTCAAACCAAAAATGGGAGCACTTGAAATAGGTTTGAGTAACACTGAAACACTATTTATGTAACACAGTTAAAGATTAGTTATATTCATAATAATGATGGTAGATCTAATTTCTTGCAGGAAAACATGTCAATGTGGTAATTACTGTGCAAGCGCATGAGAAAACTATTCCATCCTCCTACAAAATTCACATTGTCAACACCAAATACAAGGTACTAACAGCAGTGACCATGCGACAAAAGGGCCGCTCTCCAGGACGCTATACTGGGCAGTTTTATCCCCCCTCAAAAGATTTTAGAATTATACTGGAAGGAAAAACAAAAGAAGGGAGGAGTTTCAAGCGAGTGGGGGCTGGAATTATGAAGGCTTCGACAGCGTTGATACATGTTCTATTTGCACCACAAGGCTTCACACTCACTGCTGGCAGCAGAATGCCCACAACCATTGTATTCGCCATCAACAATTTTGGGCATAGTGAGACATTTGATGTGAAAATAAACGAATCGAAGAAATATGTACAGCGTCATACAAAAACTGCGCTTGTAGTATCAGGAAGAGTTTCGTTTATCCCCGTTGGTTTCAAAGCCCCAAAGGCAGCAAAGTCCGGCTCTACCCACAAAGTTGTGGTCTCTGTTATTGGAAGGAGGTCACTTACAAGAGCAAATATTTTTGTCCAGTTGCTTATAGAATGAGTCTCCTGGATGTTAAGCATGACTTTGAATACCATCCAAAAAGTAGATAGCAGTTTTTTCTAGAGGAATTAGACTTTGTTATTAAAATTGACATGCATAGAGATTTGTGAGAAAGTACTCAATACTGTATGCAATTTGTGAAATGATCATAGATCTAATAGAAATGTTTTCATTTTCCTAAATATTGTTTTCGAGATTAACATTAGGTGTCACAATTCAGTGACACCTAATATTAATCGCGTTCAGCGTTAGATTGCACAAGTCAGTATTTTACTGCACAATCAGGGGCAGATAACAAGTTGGTAGTAGTTGCAGCTGCGTTAGTCAGACTTCTATTTCAAACTTGTAACTAGAAATAATTCTTTTATTCAAAATATAAAGGGTATAAAGCCAAATCGATTAAAAACTGTTATCTTTTCTGTATTCTTCTATCTGGTTATGATACTTGTGAGATTCATTTGCGTTTGGCACACTAGGTAATTTGATGCATAAACTGTTTTTAATATTCAAACGTTTTTGAACACTTTGCCGTTGAAATTACCCCATGATAAAGATCCTGTGATAGATAATCCCTTATTAATCCTTGCCTTGTTAAATACTCTATGCATAACAAATTTCCTAGTTTTTTGGTAAATTTCAGAAGGGAAAGAGTCTAAAAATGTTTTAATGTATTAGGTTTTTCAGAGCCTATCGCATTTCTTGATATGCAACATTACTGAACACCCTTGGGCAAAAGTCTTTGGCAAGATGGCGACGAGGTCGGTTGCTTCTCTGCTGTGAGAAGATGAACAATTTTTGGAGGATTGAAATAAGCGTCATGTCTTAGGACATAAATAGATAAAGGGGTAACTATTTTGCTTTGCAGTGCTATTTCAATTTTGATACTTTAAGATGATTTAAAGGATTTATTTTAAAAATATGTCTCGGAAAGCAGCCACAAGTGCTGGGAAAAACGACGACTTGGGCCTAGCTGAGAAAACGGATCTTATTACCCGCACCGTCTTAGAAGATGTAAGATGTTCTTGACAGAAAATTTGTTTCGTTTAAACAAGAGCTTGCCACAAAAGGTGATATAGACGATCTCAAATCTATTATAAAAGAACAGAAATCTAAAATCGACGTTTTTGAATCGAAGGTAGTCTTGATGGAAAGATATGGCAGTCAACTTCAGCGTGCTTCGGATGAGCAAGAACAACACCAAGGACGTCTCTGTCTGAGGTTGAATGGGGTGGAAGTGAACCAAGGAGCTGGAGATTCTGGCGAAGAGTGTTTGGGCATTGCAAAAAATATTTTCAAAGAATTAGACGTTGATGTCCCTGACTCTGTCCTCGATAGAGCTCATCGAATTGGCAAAACAACAGAAAGGGATGGATAACGCTTTCGTCAGGTTATCGTACGCTTCACTAGGTGGCGTCATCGCACAGCCGTTTATAGGGCAAGAAAAAAGTCCCAGAAATATAAAATCATCTAGATTTGACAAGGGAGAGATCTAGGCTAATTGGTAAAACAAATGATGTTTTAAATGCAAGCAACGTTAAAGGTTATACTTTTGCAGATGTAAACTGTCCGCTGTGCCTAAAGCTGGAAGATGGTTTTCATTATTTTGACAATTATCACGAATTTAGGAATCTCATCAAGGAATACGTGGAAGAAAAAGAGGACGACCAAGATGAAAATTAAGATTAAGTCGTTTAACATTTTGTTTATTTTTTAGTTTTAGATTCTTTTGCAAGTGTTTGCGCTTAGTTTGCATTTACTCGTTTTGTCCCCTGACAAAACTCGTTAAAAATCTTATACTCCCTAGCCTCTAACTACTTTAATAAAACACGTGCATTTTATTGTCCCAAATGTTCATTAAAAGTCATTTGAAAATGTTTTGCAACAATCCCTCCAAAATTGTAAACCTTGCATCTAAACCCCCAGTGTTTGGAATGCATTTCGCCTTTTTTATATTATTTCTGAATGGTGAAATGTCAGGTGAAAATTGCAAGCACTGATTTCAAAAAAAGACTAGATCGAGCATCTGTCGTTCTGAAATGAAGTCATTGGCAGCCACATTGGGAGGTTCAATTCAATTAATTGAAATTCCACTGGGGCGTGTTTTTTTCTTTGATGATTGTTGGAATGTTATGAATGACCAGCAGAGGACTAAATAATCGTACAGCTATTGTTAACAAAGAATCAAGTCAATATGATTTCTTTGGCAGCCATATTGGGAGGTTAAATGGAAGCCGAAAGAACTGGTTTCAAACATTTCGCTCCAACAACAACAGAATACTCTATCCAGGTTTTATTTTGAGATCAGTGATTGCAAGTAATATCTTTTCGTACGAAAGTAGTTAAAAGTCCGAATATGGTGCATAGGATAGCATTATATCATTGTGGTTTGTGGAAAGCAGGAAGAGAAACTACCACTTCCTTCACTATCCCGTCCCTTACGAGTGGATCAGTGTATGAATTACGGAACAGAATCTCAGGTTGGGTTTGATAGCAGGGAGTTTCGTAAACTTGTTTATTTTGGGTAGCAAATGGGGTATATTCCCATTACGCATTTTATAAAATTAAATCCACCTTCTATTGCAGAACCTTATATTGAGGCGCTTGTTTTTTGCGTGTTATTCCATGCTGCTTGCGTGCGTCTATTTTAAGAGTAAATTCGTCCATCGAGGTGCATTGCTGTTCTTTCTAGGCTTGTTGAACTGTTTGTTAGTCTACCAACTTAACTATGCAACTCGATCAAAAGACATCGCAACTGGAAATCGAATTCAGTTCTCTAAATCAAGCTTGTTTCAGTGAATCAGCCTTCATCTCCCGTTGCTTTCTTTCTGATTTAAAATCGTCAAAGGGTCGAAGATCTGAATATGATTTGCATAACCCGTACCTTAAATCAATCAAAACGATAAAAACTAAACAATTACTCTCTGTCGTTCTCTCTCTGATATCCCTGAGAGGAAAGGTGTGCATTTAATGCGATCTTTCGCACGGTTTTTCTAGAATTTTCAGTTTTGATTACTTGTCTGCAAAATTAAGTGTTTTTTGCACCTGCTCTCTCTCTCTATAAATCCAAACTTCTTCCAAAGAGTGTTCCATTGCTTCAAGGGAATCAAGGACGGTTGCAAAGAAGATGATCTCCAGTTGAGTGTCGTTGATTCAAGGTATGTCTCCTTCAATGCTATTCCACGTATCTTTGCTAGTTGCAAAAGTCCTTATTACATCACCATCGGTTGATGCTGAGAAATACTCCAATGGCACTAACCTGGACGCCATGATTGACAGCAACGCAACTACAAAAGATGACAGTGCACCGTCCCACATCAAGCCCGTGTGCCACACAATCTATAACACAAACCTCTCCGGTACCAGAGGTCCACTGGCCTCTTCTGTGATGTTGATGTTTGTTAGCATGGTATTATCAATTGTTACTGTGTTTGCCAATCTCACAGTCATCGTAACGACTCGGCAAAAAGAGCAATTTCAGACTGCCGGCAACCTCATACTGACTAGTATGGCAGTGAGTGATTTTCTAATTGGCATCATCGTGCAACCAGTGCGAATCGTATACAACATCCTGCTCACACTGGATTTGCCGTCTTGCGTGGCGAAGCGAATATTTTCTTTCATCGGGGCTCTGTGCGTTGCGGCATCCTTATTCAACATCCTGTTTTTTGCCGGTGATCGGTTGTTCGCCACAGCTTTGCCATACCACTATTCGGAAGATGCCATCTACAACAAATACCTTGCTATTACTCTGTCTGCTTGGTTCCTGTTAACGATCACCACTGTTTTAACCTTCTTTGAAGTGTACGATAAAAACGTGATGGTTCAAGTTATCTCGGGCCTAATATACTCTTGCATCGTTCTTGTGATCGTGTCTTATTCGACCATTTATTGGCAAGTACGAAAGCATCACCGAAAAATCATAATTCAACAGACGAGGTTCGATACCACAAAGGCAGATCGAAGAAACAATAAGTCCTTCCTGAATCGTATTAGAACTGTTGATTCTAGAAACGCAAGTGTCTTGCCGAGCACGAGGTCACAATTCGCTAAAGAAGAAACCGGATCGAAGGAATCTACATCAGAAAATGCTGTTTCCGTAAAAGAGGATTGTGCAGTGACGTTTAGAAAGAGGAAGGCAGATTTGGCTAGCCAACATGTAGTGACTACCAAAGTCCAAGTATTGACACGCAGCAGTTCTGTTAGGGAGTCTAATCAAGCCTCAAAAAGGCGCGGACCACTGCATGACAAATCCCGGAATTCAAGTGCAGCCAAGCCTGTATTTGCAGCAAAAGAATCAGGTGCTGCTCGGGATGAACCTGCAACAAGAGATGAATTTTCAATCAAGGATCGATTTGCTGTAAAGGATAAATTCGCAAAAAAAGATGAAGCTGTAGCAAATGATGAATTCGCAACAAAGGATGAAGTTGCAAAAAATGATGAATTGGCAACAAAAGACGGAGCTGCAGTAAAAAAAGAATTCGCAAAAAAAGATGAAGCTGCAGCAAATGGTGAATTCGCAAAAAAAGATGAAGCTGCAGCAAATGGTGAATTCGCAAAAAAAGATGAAGCTGCAGCAAATGGTGAATTTGCAAAAAAAGATGAAGCTGCAGCAAATGGTGAATTCGCGTCAAAAAATGAAGCTGCAGCAAATGGTGAATTCGCATCAAAAGATGTAGCTGTAGCAAATGGTAAATTCGCATCAAAAGATGTAGCTGTAGCAAATGGTAAATTCGCATCAAAAGATGTAGCTGCAGCAAATAATGAATTCGTAACAAAAGATGAAGCTGCAGCAAATGGTGAATTCGCGTCAAAAAATGAAGCTGCAGCAAATGGTGAATTCGCATCAAAAGATGTAGCTGTAGCAAATGGTAAATTCGCATCAAAAGATGTAGCTGGGGCAAATGGTGAATTCGCATCAAAAGATGTAGCTGCAGCAAATAATGAATTCGTAACAAAAGATGAAGCTGCAGCTAATGATGAAGCTGCAACAAATGATGAAGCTGCAGCAAAGGATGCAAATATAACGAATTCTGCCTCCAGATACGAAGATAGCATGAAGGTGTGTCCCAATAAAGACGTAGACACATCTCGGAAGTATGTCACACCCAAAGTCCAAATTGTAATTTGCAACTCATTTGAGGGGAGCAGCTCCGAGTCATCAAATCCTTCCCATTTACCAAGCACGGTTAGCAATCCAGATGCTGACAAGACAGGAGGTTCAACCAATGCAAAGCACAGGAGCAGAGATCATGCAGCAACCGCTAGCAAAACATCAGGGTACATAAATACGAATCCTCACATCCAAGTGTTGAAGAGCACCACTCGTGACCAGGCAATCCGTGCCAGAGACGACAGAATAAATGATGCAACTGAAGCTGTGGTATATCGAAGGAGTGTCAGGACTTTTTTGAGAAATTCAAGAGCTCATACTATTCTTTTGATAATTATTTCGTGCGTATTGTGCTACCTGCCATCCAGCATACTCGCCTTGCTGCAAAGGAATTATCCATTCAGTCATTCCACATTGGTTGTTGCATTCGATTGGACAAATACTATAGTGCTATTGAATAGTGCCATCAATCCCATGATTTACTGTTGGCGGGTTCAGCCTTTACGCAGAGCAATGAAAAATACTCTACGCAATTTGTTCAACTCTTCCTGATTCCAGTATCACGCATACATGACTCTTGCATTTGGTTTAAAAATATCTGCTTGAAACCTTTTGCACCAAAGAAAACGCTTAATCTCTGACAGGCTACACAACATAACATAACATAACATAACTTAACATAACAAAACGTAAAATAACTTAGCATACCATAAAATATAGTTCTGTATCCCTCAGTAAATACATTTGATCTTATCATGACTGTTTTTGACATAATATTTGACATGATAGTCAACACTTATCATGACAAGCCTTTGAAATTTAGTAGGGCAATGTTTCGGGAGAGATCAGTCTCCCATCATCGGGCAATGAGGGAAGAAACCACATTTCTCATTACCCGATGATGGGAGACGGATCTCCCCCGAAACGTTGCCCTACTAAATATCAAAGGCTTGTCATGATAAGTGGTGACTATCATGTCGAATATTGAGTTTATTTCTAGTTTTCATCTGTTTATCAATCAATCTTAGATACAATCCAAAACTATTACATTACATACAGTCAATCACGCACACAACAGCATTGATCAAATTTGTGGCTAAGAAGGAACTTTCTAAATAGATAAAAGAATCGATAGAGAGTCCCCCATATAACAAAAGAAGCTAAATAGTATAGACTGATCTTCTTATATTTCTCGCTATTAAATTAGTTGCAAAGTTAGCACTACCAATTACTACCTCTATCTACTGTAAATAAACCTTAGGTTTAGGTTATCTAAACACGGAGTGTCTATATCTGTGGATTACGATGTTACATATGTATCATGTATTCTAGTACGGGTGCGGATCCAACAGTGTAGTTTGCGGTGGGCCATTTAGAGAAAAGGTGAAGGGGGAATTGAAGGACAATTTTTTGGAGCCACACCCCTTAAACCTTCGTAGAAAGCTGACAACGCCCTTTCAGATTTTAGCTCTATGCATCCCAATTAAAACTAACTATTTGCGTCATTTTTTACACGAATTACAATTTTAATTTTCTCCAAGAAAGTAAGCCTCTTTTCAAATTATGTAATACCATAAATCCTTGCGACTGGGGGTGCATCTTTGAACCTTTAGAAGTCAAATGGAATCTGGGCTTAATCACAGATTAAGGAGTAAGTCTCCATAAAGGCTCATTTGCGCTATCGAACTAGTAGTAACTTTCTTTTATCGAGTAACCTGGGTATCGAACCTGTAGGTAAAGGGTATACTAGATCCCAATCAAATGAGCTCATTTTCATTTTGCTGAACCTCTTTCTCGAGACTCTGGTATCTAAGGTGGCTTTCTTTCTGAGCAAAGTGGAGGATGCTGTTCGTTCTTGATAAGGCTCGAAGTTAGATTATCTGGAAAAAATAATCACTTAGAGCTGCAAATATATGTTGTTAATATTCAGGGCTACTTTCGAAGGTTTAGTACCTAAATATTTTTGAAAGATAAGACAAGAGCTAGAATTCGCGCGTACTCGAATTCGTGCATTTAAAATTTGCGCACATAGATCTCATATTTTAGTGCAGTCTTAAATTTGTGTACGCAAGAAAATATACAAAAAGATAAAACAATTCGGTTCGAACGAAATAATGTTTTTTGAACAAGAACGGGACATCGTACTAGCGATCTTTTGCTAAGAAATCGATAATCTCTGCCCTCTTAGCTAAATCCACTATATCTGGTCGGTATTGCATAAGATCATAAAATTATGCAAACCATTTAGCCTGTATTGGCTTCAAAAGACTGATTTTAAAGACCAACTTCTGCTTCACATTCACTCTGAATTTGATGATGTACTTACTTCGCAAATCAGTTTTGGGATTCTTGACAGAGGAACGCTTTGCAGCTTCTGTTTACTGTAAGATAAAGGGGCTTGTATATGTGCGTCAGGTTGCTTGTCACAAGGACAATCTTTCCATTGTATTTCATGCGACCAACTCCCTCGCACTTTCAGTCCATTGGCCTCTAAAAATGTCTACAAGCAAAAGCCACTTGCTATCCCTATGCAATGGCTTTGCGCTTCAAGACAAGAGGGACAATAGACGGACAACGTGTAATCCAGCATTACCTAAGGGAGATCAGGCACTTCTCAAAATGTTATTATGACTATGGAGGAAAAATGGTGACTTTTGTATCAAGCATAGCCGTTAGAAGTCTCCAATGCCACAGGGTACATGAATTTTTTATCAGCAACTGCTTTATAAGCAAGGTAGTACTCTAGACAGGGAATTTACCATAACATTCTAGCAAATTGGTTTACCGAGAATCTGAAAGTATTGTTGGAATCCTTGAGGGAAGGTGATCATTTTAAGCCCTAGTGACATTCTGGGAAATGAGCTATTGTGTCGTAATTGATCACGTCTGAATATAGTCTATCTTACTGCAAAACCTCCATTGTACTACTGCACATACATTTTCCAGGAGAATTTCTTCATTTGCATCTATTTGCTTTGTTAAATCAATTCAACTTTCTTCCAAACATTATTATCCTCTGTGGCCTTTATTTTTGATGGTGTTCCCCTTTGCACCAAACAGGCACAACAAACTCGGCGGCCATTCCATGTTCACCCATTCATTTCCATTGAGACATCTGGAATCATTACTTCAGTGCAGTGAAACTGGTGAAATAGCTGATAATTTACCCTTTAGATGGCTTCCTCTGCTCAAACTTAATGTAGAGGAATGATGCAAGAGGATTTCACTTTTAGCTTTTTGTAGATTCGCAATCTGGTTGTTACATACGTTTCAATTGTCTTTCCATTGTAGAAAACAGTTCTATGAATGAACTCTAGCCTTCTCGAACTCTGTCTCGATGGTTGTCGATGTTTTAATATATATCCAGCTAGCGGTGACATTTTACTAGTGGTTAAGTAATTTTCAAAAACTAGAATTTCCTCAACCTTAAAGAAGTAAGAGATTGTGTCACTTGCAGATAGAGCATGAATTCGCTGGTAGCTAAGGCATTGCACATGTCAGGACCAATAGCATCGCATTTTCCTCCTATTTCAACAAACTTGCTATTGTCATACTTGCCAAAGTTGCTATTGTCTAAATTTAGATTTCATCTACTGATCTCAAAATGAAGACGGGATCGGGTATTCTGTTCTTTTTGTATTCAGATGTTGAAGCTGATTGACGGGATTCTTTGCTAACAATAGCTGCACGATTATTCAGTCTAAAGCTGAGCATGCTGAGCATTCATAACATTCCAAAAATCATCAAAGAAAGAAGGAGCCCCTAGTGGAATCTCAATGTATTGATTTTGACCTGCCAATATGGCCGCCAATGACTTGCTCTATGGCAGAACGACAAATGCTCGATCCAGTCTTTTTTTCGAGATCGGTGATTTCAATCAATAGCTCAATCTAAAAATCCAACAGCCCTTCAGGGGGGTTAATATCTTTTGTCAATCAAAAGTGACTTCAGTAGCAAGAGAAGACACATCCTCGCCAACTCCCTACCACAAATCATATCTTGGACTAAATTTAGTCTGTCACTCATTAGAGAAGCACGTTCAAAATGGTTGTCAACGGTACAGAACTCTAGGGTAGCAAGAAAATTGGAAACATGACAAACTTAATAAAACTGCCAACAATTTTAGTCTGGTTCTCATTAGAGAAGCATGCTGGTACGTAATGGCTACCATCGGTACGTTATTTCAGGATAACGAAAAAATTGGAAACTTTATGAATATCAAAAATTTTATTCTGACACTCATTAGAAAAGCACGTTCATAATGGCTGCTATCGGTACGTAACTTCAGTATAGTGAAAACGCTTGCGACATGGTGACACTAGATGCTTGATATCGTCATCGAAGCTTACTACAAATCATATCTGGGATTAACTTTTGCATTTTAGATGAATACTTTTTTTATTGACAAATAGGGGCATCAAGCCTGTAAGACTTCGTAAACCAGTATTTGCAATACAGTGATGAAGCTTCATAAACCAGTTATAAGTGATGAAGTTAATGCTACCAGCAAACTAGGAACAAGGACTTATCAAAAGTATACGCGTCATGTATGATGTAAAGTATATGAGTGATGTAAAGACGCAGTGAATGCTGATACATAGGAACCTCGTAAATGCAGTGATGAAATGTATGCTACCGTACCCCTACTGGAAAGAAGGCCTTGTCGGTTGAGTAGACACCAGGACTTCTTACTACTAAATACAATTATTTAATGTATGGTAGAGTAATTCGGGGCAAAACGGGTCAGAGGGTAAAATGGGTCATTCTGTATAAAATGTTGCAGAATACAGCTCCACGAAGAAAGACCATCATGCTTCCATTAGACTGCTGAATAACAAACAACGTGTGGTCACTCTATTTTGCTTCCCCAGCATAGCATGCGGTAGTTCTGAAGCCTTTCATACAGAATGACCTATTTTAAACCCCTGACCCATTTTGCCCCGAATTACTCTACTGTACCCCTACTGGACACAAGGCCCTGCTTTAGTCTTGTTAGCACGTTAAACAGAAACCCACTCACAAATGGGTGCAGTAAGCTCAGTAAATACAGAGTTTGAAAAAGCAAAATAGTTCATTAATAGAACCGTATTCTACAATGGAAAGACAACTGAATTGTATGTAACATGAGAAATGTAAAAAGAGCTGAAAGTGAAATCGTTTAGCTTCATTCCTCAAGAATTAGATTGAGAAGAGGGAGCCATCAAAAGAGTAAATTATCAGCTATTTCACTAGTTTCACTGCACTGAAGCAATGATTCAAGATCTTTCAATGGAAATGAATAAATGGACATGGAATTGAGAAGCCGAGTTTGTTGTGCTTGTTTGGTTTAAAGGGTATCAGTTACCTCCATCTTTGTCCTTGAATAGTAAGCAAAGGTAGTTTAGGAAGTCGAATTGCTTTGCCCAAGCAAGTATATGCAGGTAAAGAAATGTACGACAGAGTGATACGAGAAGAACAGGAGATAGAGTAGAAGAGCAAGATATTTCCGATTTCGTGCTGAAGAAAATGCGTGAGAAGTGTATGATTTCTCTTCAAGTGACGATTCGTCTGCCAAATGGCTGCCATAAACTGACCATATAATTTGAAACATGAATTCAATAACTCAACTTAGCTTAAACTATTTTCCAGTCAGTGGCTCCTATTGAAATGTTTATTCATCTCTTTACAGTGAAAATTAATAAAAATGGTCCCCTCATTAAATTCCGATCAAACAATCGAAACAAACAGATACACTCACCCATCATTTTGAATTTTTTCTCACTTTTCAACACGTTAAATTTTTCGAAGGGTAAGTCAAAAACCATCAGTGTAATTTAATTATGTGCTCAGTTTTTTAAGCTCTTTCCAATGATGTGATCGGCGATCGAATATTCGGAGGTTGGATTTCTTATGACCGTGGTCACATGACGTCATCAATTACGTCATAATGGCTCATTTCCCAGAATGTCCCCAGGACTTAAAATGACCACCTTCCCTCAAGGATTCCAACAATACCTTCATATTTTTGGTTATCCAACTTGCTAGAATGTTTTGGTAAATTCCCTGTCCACTCGACTAGATTAAAAATTCAGCAATTCTGGTACTGGATAAAGGAATGCTAAGCAATTTGAAAATGTTAATTCTGATCAAATTGGCAATGAAAATCACTCAGTAACTATAGGGGAGTAGATTACAGTGGATACTTGTATCCTGGCACACTTTTGTATGCAAGATACCAAACACATTTGTTGTCCAACAACTTGTGAGATAGTATTGCCAGAAACAAATTTTTAAGTTAAGATAGCTAAGCAATTGCTAAGCAATTTCCAGTACTCAAATTTCCCCTCCAGCTAAGCAATTTTTAGTACAGAGCTCGAGCTGAAATTGCTTATAAAAAAAATACGTGTATTCTGGAAATACCTATCGTCCTAGAGATTTTCAACCCTGAGGCACTAGACAGAGTTTTCGACATCAAGAGAAAGTGAAATCGTACTATACTAAACAATATCAAATTCAATTAAATTTGACCATTATTTTTTCATTATTACAAGATATGTTGACATTAGAAGTAGTAAACAATAGAGTTTTTCTTCAGAAAACATTTCAGGCAGTATTTACAAGTTGAATTTCTAACGATATATCGTATTACGTATCGCGCAACTTAATTTTTGCGCAGTACGTAATCTCGCACACTAATGGATGCGCGAAAAATAGTACAGCGCGATAACGTCAGGCATCAAGAAAAGTAGAAGAGAAGCAGAAGAAATAACCGAAGAAGATATTATTATAGAAACATTTGGTTTATTCTACTAGGCAGGGAATTTCTCAAAATCAACTGAATTTCTGCCTACCCCATTTTTTATGACTGATTCCTAGTAATTTGAGCATGTACATTCCAAATCCGAGATGGGCCCTTTGATTTGATGACCGGAAGTTGCTTAACTTAATGACGTCATTAATTATAACTTTTGTACATTTAACCTTCTGTAACTTCTGCTACGTAAGTCAGATAATGATGGGACATAGACTTGGATAGAGTATGATAGAGCTAAATGAGCCCTTTCGATTTATATATAATTTTATACGCTTTGCTGATATATGCAAATATTTTTGCAAAAATGTATCACCTTGTACTGAATCCGTTTCCAACTGCTAAACGGAATTTTTTAGATCCAGACACAGTAAATGGCTATTCATAAAATTAGGGAACAGTACAATCAACACAATTAAGAATATATATGAGTAGATTAGCAAATTCATTCTGTAGCACGACACGTCATAACTTATAGAATCCATTTGACATCCTCACCATTACTTTCACTAGAACTATCCGGAGAATCATCAAAGAATATGAAACTCATTTCACTGTTTTCAGTAGATAAATCCTCACAGCCTGCTTCCGTTTAAGTCTGTAGCTGAGTCGTTTCAACAGGCTTCCGTGTTCTCTTTGCTGGTGGCTGAAAGTCTTGTCCCTTTGATGTATTACTCATTGACTTTGGGAGTTGCTCACCTAGCAAGGAAGTAACACAGTTTTAAAGTGACGGTCAAGATATTGATGGTCATGCAAGGCGCTATATTATTTAAATGGAGCTCTTAATGGGGTTCAGTGATGGACTTTGAAAGCGAAACCTGGAAGTACGGAAGAACTGCTATAGAGAAATATGATGTCCAAAAACGTTTAAGTTAAAAATCAACTCACCTATGAACCAGATTGGTCTCACCATGCTTTCCTCTGTGTCGAAGGTCCATCCATTATCTTCGAGGGAAATTTATGGTTTGTCGCTTATTACATCTTAGCCAGTTAAACACTTGATAATGTACGCGAAGAAGAGCTTCATTGATTTATAAAGTGGCACTCTTGCGTCAGTAAGAGTTTCACCTTTTCTCCCAGAGTACATATTGCTGACAACGAATTTTGTAAGTTGACTTATTCACTGTTCTGATAAATCTTTTTCTTTCCTCAGCGACTGTAACACGTCAAGTACCTCATCTTCTTTTGATAGCGTTTTGAGGGAAATTAACCTTAACATTCTAGCAAATTGGGTAACCGAATATCTGAAGGTATTGTTGGAATCCTTGAGGGAAGGTGGTCATTTTAAGTCCTGGGGACATTCTGGGAAATTAGCCATTGTGACTTAATTGATGACGTCATGTGACCACGGTCATAAGAAATCCAACCTCCGAATATTCGATCGCCGATCAGATCATTGGAAAGAGCTTAAAAAACTGAGCAAATTTTTTTTGGGCCACGCCCTTCAGAACGTCGGAAAACATTCCTTTTTGAAAGACCACCCTAGAATGATTAGTATAAAAGTCCTAATACTATTTTGTGATAGAATTATGCCAACCACAACACATACTTAACATTTAAGCTTAGAGGAACTGTATCTGGTGACGTTTACTGGACTTCAATCTTAAGTACTTTAATCTTTTCAAAGCTGAAAGGTGATAGCCCTTTTTTATGAAACATGAAGGAAAATCTAATTTGAGGGACACGAAGAAGAAATGTTTCTTTAAAAAGTTCATTTGAAACTTTAGTTCCAATCGAAAGCAAACCTTCTGAGCGACAAATTTAAGTTTTGATAATAAGTTTGTGTTACGTACCGAGTGTCCCAAAAAACGCAACAGATTCAAAAATCTCTTACGCAAGCTGTTTCAAATTCAAAATCATTATTCTCTTAATCTACAATAATAGGATAAAATCTTGGTATAATTTTCAGAATTTTTTGCGACCTGGTTGCAAAGGTATAAAACAACAACCTCTATATTTGCTGTCAGGGCAAAACTGGAGCTGCCAGCAATGGTGCAAAGTGTGCTGTAAAATTGAAAACTTCACAGGATTACACACAAGCACACAATTTCATCAAGAGATTGTTACCGAGGGATCCCTTGATGATTCATGAGTTTCGAGGGAGTTCTCAGTGTTATTTCCAGCTGAAAGTATAACTCTATAATAATGGCCAAGTCACTTTAGAAAAAGCAGTCAATTACCTTGCGTGTTTGCGTGCTGGTCAGCAATCTTCGGTAATGGCTGGCATTGTCATGTTTATATTTTAACAACATAATTCACTGTTGCTAGTGCAGCAGCTCTGGTTTTAACCAAGGGGTAATTTTGAAGTTTGCTAACTTTTAACTTTACAACCAAGTCACAAAAAATACTAGAAATTTTATCAAAATTGATTCTAATAATTGTAGAACCAAGTCACCAAAATACTGGGAATAGATAAAAATTCATTCTAATTATTGCAAATATGGAAACGCACAGTGCATTGGTTGTATTGGTCCTTTCGCAATGACATGATTTCTTGGCACACTCTTTTTTATAACAACCAGTAAATATGATTTGAAGCTGGCTGTTGTTAAATACTCCTCTACTTTCAGCTTGAAATATTCGTAAATTGTTTTTCCTTTTACCATTGGTTTGGAAGTCTTTTTTGCTATCAGTACACTCTTTTTTTTATAAGAATAAATTTTATAAGAATAATGAGGCTCAAAATTGGTGAAATTTAAGAATATTTTAAGAATATCGCGAGGCTCAGATCTTATGGAAAAAAATTTTAGCCAGTGTCGATGAACTCTGTTTTACAGGAAATAAGGATATTGTTCTATTACTTTAGCCTCCATATTTGTAACACTGTAAGTGTGCGTTTTTTGGCATTCGTGACAATGATAACAATTTATTGCTATATCCATGTTTTCTGCCGTAAGAATATTTTATGAATATTCCGAGGCTCAAAATGGCAAAAAATTAAGAATATTGAGGCTCGGAAAAAAATTAAGTATTCTTATAAAAAAAAAGAGTGTAGTATTCATTGTTTAAAAGTTTGACGCTCTTGACCATCTGACATTATCTGTGTTCTGTGCATCAGCTTGTTTTGCAATTATTTCTCAGTCTTATGGTTATTTCGTAAAATTGTCATATTGAGCCAAAATGATCAGCCTCAGTTTGTTTTTTGCTTGTTGTTAAGTTTTGACCAAAATTGAGGCTTGTGTTCTTATAAAATTGTTCTTATAGAAAAAAGTATATTCTTTTACTTGGAATGGGAAAGCAGGGGTCAAACGTATATTATGTAGATAAATCAGCTGGCATCTCTGTTCCTGACATTCTTTCTGACATGACACTAAGCCCAGCAAAGAACACAGCACGAGGAGATACGCAGCCAAACTGAGAAAACCAAGTTGACTGTCCTCGCTTTCACTAGGTTTTATTAAAAAGGACGTACCATGAGAGCGAAAAATTAACGCTAGGAAACAATGCGATGTCTTTTTAAAAGACAACAGTTTCCAGTGGAATCACAATAGCACAAACAAATCTCATGAATCACAAGGCATTTTGACTCTTCCAAACCCATCCCAACAAGAAAGGGATGACCCTCAAACAAAAGTAACTGGTGTGGTCGATTATCAAAATTGCACTGAAGGCCCTAATTATCTTGAAGAGGCTGTCAGGACATTTGCTTAGGTGACTAACCAAATATCTTATGACTAAAGAAATTCCTATCGGAATACTTTTGGTTAATTCTATAGTTAACCTACCCCCCCCCCCCCCCTGAGGTGCCGATTTTATTGCAGATTTGGGCTTTTCTCAGACACCAACTTTTTGATCATTGGGGGGGCGATCGCCCCCCCTTGCCCCCCCCCTGGCTACGCTACTGCCTACACCTTAAAAAATGACGTTGTATCACAAACAAAAATGGCGTGGATGTGAGGCAAGTAAGTGGACGGCTTATCTCCCAAGAAGGCTAATTATAAGCTTTCAGATATTAACAAACTTTTCATGGTCATTTACAAACTTTTCATGGTCAATCTTCAGGAACTATTCAGAACAAGGCATTGTGATGGCGTATGCATAATTAAGTAGTATTATTACACCAGTGTCCTTGGCAACAACTACGATATTTGTGTCACTGAGACATGCGTGCAGGATCAATCAAGTGTCCGCTTCTTCGTGATTGAAAACGGATGATTCTGCGGCACGTTCCCCAAATACTTTCCATGTTTTCTCTTGTTCCGTAATAACTAGAGGAATCGTTAACTGTTTCCTTCCATCTGCACTTGTTAAATATCTTGCAATACACCTGATTTAATCGTTTTTATTTTTTTGTTATTGAAAAAATTTCCCTGAGCATTGCCCTGTTGCATCTTCTGGTCAAATCCTTAGATGTATGTACGCTTTGACAGCTCGCCTCTTTTGTACCGCGTACCATTCTTCGCACTCAGGGTCAAGTATGTACCATTGATAATTTAAACCGTTGTTGGTGACGATTTTATAGGTGGTGAAATGAAATTTAGAAGAGAACAGATCCATTCTAGATAAGTATCTCTTGCCTTAACAGATCACATTGCAGCCATCCCGTCAACAATCCACCGGGCCTTGGAAGAAGTCAACAGTACCTTGAACAAGTCAACTGTCCACAGATTCTATAATCCTTTCGTTGCCAATCGATGGTGACTTTAGCAGTTCATTAATTATTTTTTGTCGATTTCTGTTCCAGCTGTTGTATGGCGTGCTGGACCATCTCCAAAAGGACCAACTTTGTAGCTTTCCGATTTCTGTTTTCCACATTTAGTACGTGGAGCTCCTTTCCGGCAGATGTCAACTCTTTATGAACCGAAGACGTTGCTATGTTTACTTTTTTCGAAGTGCGGACTGTAATGTGGTATGTATATGAGAGGTTTTGATTCACGTATTCATCTTCATTGGCTTTGAACCATATCCTGAAATTTGATGATTCTCCGGATAGTACTAGTGAAAGCGATGGTGAAGATGTCGAATGGATTCCATAAGTTATGACGTGTCGTGCTACAAAATGAATTTGCTAATTTACTCATTTATATTCTTACTTTTGTTGATTGTACTGGTCCCTGATTTTATGAATAGCCATTTACTGTGTCTGGGAAATTCCGTTTAGCAGTTGGAAACGGATTCAGTACAAGGTGATAAGTATTTGCTGACGTCGGCAAATATATTTGCTTATATCAGCAAAACTTATAAAATTATATATGAATCGAAAGAGCTCATTTAGCTCTATCCAACGGTTTATGTTCCATCGTTATCCGACTTACCTACGTAGCAGGAGTTACAGAAGGGTAATGTAAAAAAGTGATAATAAATAACGTCATCAAATTAAGTAACTTTCGGTTATCCAATTAAAGGGCCCATCTCGGATTTGGAATCTGCATGGTCAAATTACTAGGAATCATTCATAAAACATGGTTTTAGGCAAAAATTCAGTTGATTTTGAAAAATTCCCTGCCTAATGAGGATCTACGTCAACATAATAACAATCAGTTTAGTTGGATCTCATCTTCTTTTCTATTCCTTGAGAGTATCGGCATTGCTCAGGATATACAAAGAATCAAAAGAATGCCTTTCAGTCGTTTTAACTTTATTATTGGCAAAGCTCTGAAAAGAGTCCTATGAATCCTATTGGTAAAAAATGATCAAATCCGGTGTTTGCCCGTCTAATAAGGGAGTCAATAAACTGAGAACATTTACTAGATTCAAAGGTCACTTTCATAATGAGCCTTACAGAAGAGTTGGTGATAAACAAAGTAGAAGGTGTTTGGCTAAATTACATTGCAGTTGCAGTGATCACCAACTTGACATGTTGGTAGACGAAGGGCAAAGCCCCTGAAAAAAGAACATGTAAACTTTGGAACGAAGGGTTGGTTGAAGACGAGCCTCATTTTTGGACTTATTGTCCTAAATATGACGATCTAATTGTCAAGCTTTATGGGGCAATAAGCCAGAAAGTTAGCAATTTTGAATTCTTGACATCAGAACAGAAACTTGTTAATATCATAATGTCGTGTGTAGACTTTTGTAGGGACGCTTTTGAACTACGGTCATCAGCCATGAATCTCAGAGATAATCACACCTAGCTGATTTCTGCATTCAAAATTTTTGGGCTACTGGTTTTCCTCCAATTTACCTGATTTTGTATTTTTTAATCGCTCTAAATCCGTCTTGTACACGTTTTTTTCTTTATAAGAAACCTAGCTTGGGTCCTAGTACTAAAAGTTTCTTAATTTTTCACCAGTTTCTAGTACTAAAAGTTTCTTAAAAGTTCTTATTTTTAGATACGCATTTAACATCAAATTTTGCATTCTATATTGGAAACCCACCTACTAATACAAGTAGACTCAACATCCTGTGTTCCTCTTAATAAAATCGTGTAGCAAACTTAAAACAAGCAACAATGTATTGTTGACATATTACTTTCCTCTTATTTTTTTCCGGAGTTTCTTAAAGATATTGATGTAGATCTAAAAGTTTCTTAAATTTTTGGGTCTCTAGTACTAGGTTTCTTATAAACCTGTTTCTTATTAAAAAAAAAACGTGTAGATGATCTTTCTTTCTTTCTTGTATTGTATTTGTCAGCATTTTGACGACGCTCCTGTATAGTGTAGCATGTCATTAGGATCTCCTTACATGAAGTTCGCATTGTTAGCGCAATTTGGTCATGCCACGTGGAAGTTTAGTCTTTCGATTGCCTGAGGTCCTAACTACTACACTTCGCTATTCAAACTTGGCCTAAGCTGACGTTCATCATGTACTCTCATTTCAAACTCTCAAGACTCGGATTTCTTGGGGCAGGTACACTCGCTGAAGTATTGACTAAAGGATTCATAGCTGCTGGCGTGCTTCAAATCAACCAAGTTTGGGCAAGTGCTCCCACAGAAAGGGACACGTACTGGATCCGACATCTTGGATGTAAAGTAACACACAGCAATGTGGAACTTCTCAAAGAAAACCCGATCGTTGTGCTGGCTGTCAAGCCTCAAGTCTTGCCTAAAGTTCTGCGAGAAATTTCTCCTGCCATCACCAAAGATCATTTGTTGTTATCGTTCGCAGCAGGGATGAAGCTACGAACGATGCAGTATTTATTGCCCCCCAAAACAAGAATTGCCAGACTCATGACTAACACCCCAGTGCAGTTCAGAGAGGGTGTGAGCTCCTTCACTCTTGGAGGTCATTGTACCAAGGAAGACGCCGACACTATTTATCGTCTGATGTCTACAATCAGTTACTGCGTTGAGGTAAAAGAAGATCTCGTGGATTTGATCACTGGTTTTGCTGGGGGTGGGCCTGCCTACATCTACACGATCATAGAAGCTATGGCGAATGGTGCTGTCCAAGGGGGTATGAATCGAGATGATGCCACAAAGATGGCTGCCAAAACTGTCCTAGGAGCAGCCAGAATGGTGCAGGAAACAAAGCAGCACCCAGGAGAGTTAAGGGATGCCGTGTGCTCTGGTGGGGGTAGTACTATTTTTGGTATACATGCTCTTGAAAGGACTGGATTGAGGGCTTCCATCATGGACGCTATTATGGAGGCAACAAAAAGATCAAAGGATTTGGGGGAAACCCTAAATGAGAACAGCCTTTTGGAGAAAAATGGTTTTAACCCAAGAAATTAAAAGTATCATGAGTTTTAACCAAACTGGAAATTATCATGAGTTTTAACCAAACTGGAAATTTTATTAGGGAAATTAAAGTGCTCAGTATTTAGAGAAGCATGGCGAACTAGGATTTGTCTAGCTGGCAAGCAAAATCTTACAAGGTGGTGTTCAGGGTGTTCCATGTTTAGTCCACGTTAGGGATTACGTAGATTAAGCAGAGAAAATGATAAAACCTATTGTTCTTAGGTTAGCTCCGCACAAGTGCATGAAATGAACACTGGGTTTAAAGGTGCTCAACTCTTTATTCTAATGTTTGCTACGTCCAATGAGTCATCAGTTTTTTCTTTGAGCTGTATGAATTACTGGAAGAATCTTGGGATGATCAAAATGTTATGTTTGATCTGGAAACATAAAGGTCACAGTAATGGTAGGTGCAAAACACATGCCTGTCTTTGGCTAGCATGAGACTCATTGTTAAAGAAGAGCAGGTATTTGGTCTTTAGCAGGTATTGTGTAGTCGACCTGTTGGCATGCTCTGGACTTCAAGCTATGACGCATAAGATCCGTGCAGGTATTTATTTCACAATATATAATTATTGTGAAAGAAATTACTGCTAAAATCTTCAAACTTGTTATATCAGTCCTAACTACTTAATCTATAAGAAAATCTCAAAACTGTGCCAAAACTCTTCTTCTCAACATACTATATAAACAAAAGGAAGAGAAAGGATTAGTAATTCAGGGGTTAACTGCAGAGGTTTCTCAGAAAATTGGATTTTAGACAATAGAAAATACCTGATTTGAAAATTTTAAACCTTTTAGAGATTTTTGAAAAAGGTAATCACAATGTTTGGCAGGGGATTAAAACACTGAAAGTTGATAGAAACAGGCAAGAGAAACTTTTGAATGAAAAAAAAATTGAATTAAAGATTATGAACATTAAGCATCACATGGAAATTCTTTTTATTGAGATATCTTGACCAACAAAAATTACCCTTTGAAATATGACGACCCATCCCCTGACATCACCTAGGGGGTCTTTGTCTCTTTTGCTTTACACTCTTTTTTTTATAAGAACAATTTAATAAGAACACCAGCCTCAAATTTGGCCAAAACTAAAGAACAAGCTTAGAACAAACCGAAGCTGAACTTTTTTGACTAAATATGAAAATTTTATGAAATAACCATAAGACTGAGAAATACTTACAAAACAAGCAGATTGGCAGCACACAGATAATGTCAGATGGTCAAGAGAGTCAAACTTTGCAACAATTAACACAACTGATAGCAAAAAAGGCTTCCCAATCGTTGTAAAAGTAAGAACAATTTAAGAACATTTCAGGTTGAAAATAGAGTAATATTTAAGAACAGCCAGCTTAAAATCAATTTTACTGTTTCTTATAAGAAAAAGAGTGTAATACCAGTCTGAAGTTTTGAATTTTTTAAACGTTTTTAGGCTCTATTGTATTTAGATTATAAAATTATAATGGATAAATGTTGGATTTAGATCAATAAAGTTGATCAAAGTAATCAATTCTGATTCATGACTTTGATTGGCAATGCAATAGGAAAAACCTTTTTTTATTTTTGTCACTCTATCTCTATCTGGTCTACAGAAACCCTCAGCCGGAACTCATATTAGTAGTATGCTTCAATAGTTTGAATCCACCCTTGTTTTTGGAGCAATGGGGGCAGTGGTGTATGCAGCCAATTTGTGTTTTCTAGGGAAATTCTCCGGTCTTGCCTTCTGTTGATATTTATGAATATCAAATATGAGTTCCACTTTTTGACCCATTATAAGTAAAAGTCCATGAAAATAGGTAAGCATTTTATTGCGGTTTCGAAAGCCCTCTTGTATATACGTAAATGAGGGGTGTTCCCGTGAATCCCTACTAGTTCTTCGCCGCGAAAAGAATGGAATTTCGAATCTGGGTCGAGGTCTGGAACCTAGTGAACGACATGCTGCAAAGGACGGAGAAAGAAAGAGGCGAAACTCGTCGTGAAACTAAAATGGAGGTGAGTGCCCCGGCAGTTTATGAACAAACGGCGCCAAACCAGAAAATAAATTCGCACCCAGAATGGAAAAAGCAGAAAGCCGATAGATCGAAAGGGTCCAATCGAATGGCTGCATTTCCAGGAGCAAATGTCAAGTTTCCTCGGTGCAGATTGAAGCTGGAGCGAGACGAGGCCAAAAAGATGAAAGAAAGATTAAGCCGAAGGACGGAGAGTTCTGAGAACTATGAAAAGTCTGAGTTGAATAATGTAAAAGAAGAATCTATAGCAAATGATGAAGATATAGTCAATTCTCATCCTGTCAATGGTATGTATTTTGTCGTAGCGAAGGAGTTGCTCGGGTGATGAATAATGAGTGCTTTTAAGGTGTGAGAAAATTGGCCTATGTAATCAATGGAAATAAACAGTCAATAATGTTGCTACGCTAACCGTTGCGTTGCCTTTATTGCTTTTATTACTTTTGTTTATGTAACAATCTCACAGCGAAATTTGAAAGTTATATGGTTATGAACTTTGCTAGGCCAGGAAACTGCACGATGACAATGTTTTGTTTTTAAGGACCTCTGGTTTAGTCAAGAATTAAATTCAATGTATGTCAAAATTGAATGCATCAAGGGCAAGAATCATTGTGCATGCATCAACAAAGGTTCAAGGCATAGAAACGCTTCTACACCCCAGTATATTTAACTTCCTTTAGAGAAGGATTGGTGCATTGTTTTGTTAAGATCTTGGTACTTCTTAGCTCAATTCACAATGGACCTGTCACAACTCATCGCGTCTTAATGCTGCCCTCATAAAGTCAGCTTTGGTTGACACGGTGCGTATGCATTGCATATTTTAACGACTGCATCACAATGTGTCAAAGATTGACAAAACCTTCAGTCTCAACATGTACAAACATGTAAAGGGCTATCAATGTTGTGAGAACTCAAACTCAACCTCCCAGATTTGTTTAGTTTGATTTCTGTTTGTAAAAAATTGCAATCGAAAAGAAAAAATTAAAATGGAAGTACTGAAGAAGAAACTGTAAATTATGTTCTCACCTTTACAAAATTTACAATAAACAAACAGGAATATATTTTATTTTCTCGTAAAACTATTTCATTCATTTTTTTCAACTTTGCCATCCAGGACAGAGATTTTTCACACGCAATTTTCCCTTATCTCTTCCAACAGAACAGCAGCTTACTTAGTAAAACGTTTAGTGAATCCTCAAGAACTTGCTTCTCAAATTGGAAGAAACTACAATTCATATTCAGTCTGTAAAAGTTTTAGCACTTGAAATATGCTGGATTATTTCTAACCGAAAATAACAGGTCACAACCTTTGAGTTAAAAATGCTCATGCAATTCCAAAGGTTAATACTACTAACTATGGAATTAAATCACACATTTTCAAAGGCCAAAAATTTGGATTGCACTTCCTGATGCAATAAAAACGGCCCACAACATTAGAAATTTCAAAGATCTTATAAAAATTTGGTTTCTTGGGAACAAATGTTCCTGCACATTTTGTAGTAGATGACTTGTCTGATGCAATCCTTAAAGTTGCTTTATGTTAGTCTAAATTAGTGAAGTTGCACTATTGCTGAAACTAACAATAAATAATATATACAATACAATACAAATAATTGATTAAGAAAACTGCTTGCCTATGTAACCTTTCTCTCTTATTTGATATGAAACAAATTAATTACTCTATTGTGCTTGTAATTGAAGGGTTGCCAAGTGTCACTCTGAGAAGTGGACTCTTGATAAAAGGTTTCCTAATGTTCTCATTTCAGGATTTAACTCCTAACCAATCAAATAAGCTAGATCAATGATAACAATACTTTGTATCAGTTGCGGACTGGCATGGATGCTAGGTTTCGATGGCAACCTGGCCCTCTCATTCATTTCAAAGAGTTGTGGACACCTCCTCAAGATTGACAGGCCCTTGTGTTGCACAAATAAAATTTCAAAATAGAGTTTGATCTGAAAGAGACGAGCACTTTGTCTAGAGCTGCAGCTAATGATAACCCAATAGCATTTAAGGACAGTGGCCTCATCTCACAGGTCCTGGATCAAATACTTTGAAACACTTTTAAAGACTTCTGATTTCAAGTAACAAATAAGTTCTTAAAGGCTTTGGTTAGGCCTTACCACTACACTCTTAAAAGTGGCCACTTTGTTGCTAATATAGATTACTAGCATTTACCGTATTTTCTTGAATAGAAGCTGCAGCCTCTATTTATTTCAATGTTAAAATAATGCGGCTCATATTCAAAGGCAACTTGTATTCAAGGGTGGCTTCAATTGTTTTGATTGTAACGCAATAGAAGCCGCCTTTGAATATAAGGCGCATTATTTTAGCACTAGAATAAATAGAAGCTGCGGCTTCTATTCAGATATAACTAACTAACATTCAGAGGGGTATCATCCATTTTTCCAATTATCCAATCTATTTTGGAAGAGTGGATAATTTTATCAATATTTGGAAAAGTATGATTAGCTTTCACCTCATCAAACACTTTCAATCTATTTTTTGTTGTTGGTACAGGTTAGAGACAGATCATCCCTTTGCCATGGTGTTGTCAAATCGAGTACCTAGGTAGTCACCACTTATTTACAGTAAGAGAGTCATAGAGAAATTGTAGATATACAAGTTATTAACTATGGTCTATTGTCATTTTATTATTTTGTTTTCATTTTCACTAAAGGGAGAACAGAAAAATGCAGGAGAGCAAAGGAAAACAAGAAAAGGAGGAGAAAAAAGAAATATTTCAAAGATCTGCTCAGCAGTTTCTTCACTGACAAAGATCACCGGATAAGACAAACAGCTCACAAAGAGACAAAATTTGGCAAATACATCCACTTGGAGACTGACCCCAACGGAGGAGCATCTGTCTTGCACGCATACATTGATGAAATTGCTAAGGTGAAGCAGGAATATCTTGATGATTTTGTCAATGAATTCTTACAACTTGTGTTCAGAGAAAAGAGAGAAGGCATATCTGATGTGGTTATGGGTATTGTACATGGAGCGGTAGCCAAATTCCCTGAACCCATGAGCTACCTTGCAGAGAATTATCCCAATCACATGGTACTTACAGATGTGCTAGGAACAAAGTCCGATATAGAGACTATTCAAATCAATGATTTCTATGCAAGAGTTGAAAGCACATATAACAACGGAACATACAGATCTGGACCTCTTAATCAATTCAGCTTGGTTGGAACAGTCGATGGGGAATCTGGAGGACTTTTTCCGGAGCTCCTAGACAAATTGGAGCAAGACCCATTTCTATATAAGACTCTTCCATGGGGGCAGCTGTCTGTTCTGCATATGCTTGATAGAAGGTTGAGCAATGATGGTCCTATAATGTGGGTGCGACCAGGAGAGCAGATGGTGCCTACTGGTGAGGCTACTAGGTCACCTCAAGTCAAGCGACGAAGGTATTTGTTTTGTCATCATCTCTTCTACAGGGCTTGTCTTGAAAGATTTTTATTGCATGGTTCATTGACTAAGTCTTGCGGCTTGTGAAATGAGGTTGTTATTTTCTATTAAAATCGAAAAGGGGCTATATCAAAACGTTTCATTTTTCTTTGTCAGCCTTGCCAACATATTCAGGAAACCCTTAAGTGAATTTCGATATTTGTTTTCTCTTAGTTGTTAAATGAATGCACCCCTTCGATTGCTGATTTAAGTTTTAGATTTTGAAAAATTGACTTGAAAGCTTGGCTTTTTCTGGCTCACAAGTGTGTCAAATACAGTGTTAAGGTGTTATCAGACTTGAACATTGGAGGCAGGCAATCACACGGTTCATCTTTGAAGAGAGTTAATTGCCTTGATCTACCTTTTCACAAAAGAATATCCAGCTTGACGTCATTGTAAAACCCAATTTACTAGAGTCGTTGCGCCCAAAGTGGCCACCTTTTGAAACATTAGTACTAATAAAAACTCTCAAGCATTGTCTCAACCTCCACTTACAATAGAAATACTTCTCATTTTATTGTTTAAGTCCCACCATAATCCAAATGTGATCCTTAAACTCGTTTTCTCAAAACACCAACAAAAGCAAGGAGCGGTCAAAATGGCCTAAATCGTGAAATGTGTTCAAATTGGCCATTAGGTTTTTAGTGTTATGTTACCTAACCCCCTATTTTGCTTCTCCAGTCATCTCTGTTTCCGGGAAAGAACGCAGTTGGAAAGCGAACCAATGAAATTGCCAATGCTTCACATAGGGTGGCCAAGTTAGAAATAATTCAACCAATTGAGAGCCTTTCGAAAATGTCGCCCCCTGTTTACTTCAGATGAAAAATATTTCAAAATTGTTTTCCCATATTTCAAGCCAGAGATCGAAGTGTCGTTCAAGTTCTTAAACTTTGTTTACGATTAGAAAGTGGAAATATGAGACTAAAAGCGACGCGTAACTTTGAAAACGAATGATAAAATGAAGGAATACTCATACTCAAAGTAAAGGTTAGGCCCTGTATGATTCTTGTTTATCGGATTATTTATGCAACAAAAAACGAAAATAATATACAAAATCAAGGTTATGGAATCAGCAAACATTTTGGCGGGTTTTCGACGTAATAACTAGACCCAAACCTATTTGTTTTTAAACTTTTCTGCAGACCGCTCAGATTTTCTCAAATTGTAGAGGTTGGCCACTTTGGGTGCAAGGACTCTACCCAACTTCAAAAATTTTCAATGCCAGGTCTGTCTCGCATGAGAAATTTTTAATAAGATTCTTAACTTCTTTCCAACTTTTAATAAAATCCTGATGAAGATGATTTCTCATCATTTAGGACTGCTGTCAACGAGCTGCAAAATCTTCAATACCTTCCACGTGTGTCTGAGCCGCGTGAATCTCTTGCTGAAGACCGAACAAAATGTCATGCAGATCATGTAGGTCATGGGTTGGACAGACAAACAACTGCTGCCGTTGGGGTGCTTAAAGCTGTCCATGTTGGCACCAGGTAAATTCTATTTTCACTCATTTCTGTAAACAAGCTGTGCAAGAATTTCGTCATTCCTGGTTTCTTTTTCATCTCCAGAGCATAAGCTGAAATGACCTTGAGGGCTAAAAAGCAAATTGATTTACCATAAATGTGGTAGACTGAAATGTTTTGAATAAATTTGCATAAATGAATGAATTAGCTCATTATAGTATGTAATGTGATGACCACATTATGAATTTAAGTAATCATTTACATTGCTCTGAAAAAGTATTGCCTCTACTTTGGATAAACCTGGATCTAGATAGGCCGTAAAATAACTGCTCCAACATATATTAGTCCTGATTTAGGAAAGTGGTCGCCTACCTGCCTCTGTGGGGCCAGGTCCCAGGCTCTAAACCTAGTGAAGGAAAATCAGAATTGTGGTAGCCCACTCTGGTAAGATTAATTTCCTGTGTTAGGGGCTTCCTTATGAATTCATGTAACTTAGAACAAAATTATGATTGATACTGATTTATGATTTCATCTCTATTTTGCATGAGAAGATCATCACACTTTCGTGAAGTAAAAGATGTGATTGCTTTCCACCCAGCTGACTTCCTTGCTATTGTTGAAAAGATGCAGCTCGACCTCTATGAACCCCCTGTGTCCCAGGTACCTCATAACGTCTTCCTAGTCTTTTTTTAATGCGTTTTTTAGATATTTTTTGTCAAATGCCTTTCACCAGTTATAAATTTTTGGAAATCTTAGGGGTGTTGCTTAGAGGGGGGGGGGACATATTGTCATCTACTATTAGATGCCTCCACATTGTTTATTGACAACTTTATAGATATCTACCCATTTATTCCCTAATGTTCATTATTATCCACTTTCTCATTCTCAAATGCTTACTTTCTACCCTTAAGTGTGTTCAATGGATAGATGAAGGCAAACTCAACCAACTGCGGAGAGAAGGCGTGCGTTACTCAAGAATCACACTGCGGGACAACGATATTTACTTCATACCCAGAAATGTGTGTCACCAATTCAAAACGATATCCGCGTGTACCAGCATAGCTTGGCATGTTCGTCTCAAGCAGTACCACCCTGAGCAGGGTCAGGAATCCTCCTCCTCAGAAGATAGCTCGAGTGAAGAAGATGACGGCAGTGCTGACTCATCACATTCATCCGACCAATAAACCACTATCAGGTATTTCATTTTCTTACTAACTTATCAAATACCAGGTATTTTATTTATGTGAAGAGTGTTTTAATCTAGGCACCCAATATGCAGCACTTGTGCAAATAACTACGTTCGGTAAAGCGCAGCAAACATCAATGTCATGACCCTTGATTCGTATTTGGTCAATTCTCCGGCCCGATAATACCTCATATTCCCAGTCCGGGTTCAGTCTGTCAATTGTATATCAGATCAGCGCTTTTGCAATGAAGTTTTTATAGGTCTGCAAAAATTAGCCCTTGTGCTGGATTGCAACCCTGTCGAGTGTCCAGTACCCCAAGGGTGGCCCCGACATTAAACTATTGGGAAATAGGCCTATCAAAAACACGTTATTTTAAGCTCCAGGATAACCAATAACCACAATAAATGATCAATAGATTACCAAATTACCTACGGATACACATTAACAAATAGAATTTATCTTGTGGCTTTTTCCCTGCTAGCAGGGGTGGACCAGTCCATGGATTTTTCTGTCGAGTAAAATCCTTGATTTTGGTTTGGAGCAAAGTTTTTTTAGCTGCATGGCCTTTCTGATGCCAACCCTTTTAGTCGCCTCTTATGAAAGGAAAGGGACACAAAATTACCCAAGAATATTGAAAAGTAGGGCTCAGTGCCCTTCAAAGAAAGATTAACACGTACAGTTAAAAATGTGTGCCATCCCTCACAATACTGCCTTCTATTCGAAGTTATGTGTGTATTTGTTTGTGTTGTCTAAATATCAAGAGTAATTTTTGCATAAATTGCGGGTTTTAGCATGTAATTGTTGTCATAAAACTTATTGTAAATATGTATATATATAGAAAGTAGCAAATTGTAAATCACACGAGGCCTAAAATTATTATATTTTTAAAGGCTTTTAGGTTTCATTATGGCATTGCGTCATATGAAATATGGTAAACAGTTTGTTGAAAAGCACTTAAAATATTTCGGAAGTGTTTAGAGTGTGGAAAAGAAGTAACTAACAGGTGACCCCTATATGAGGCATTCACTTCTGATTGTACCTTAAGAGACACACTTCTACGAGAAAACCTTCCAGACTTTTATTTGGATAGATTCGGTCGCATTTTTCAAATATTCAGCCCCCCCCCCCGAAAAAATGTTGATGTCCGGCATTGATCCAGGCTTTTTACGAAATCATCAAAGATATATGCTGTTTTTCTAAGAGAATCTCGTGGTGCAGGAGTATGGTTATATTTGATCCAGATCAGATCCAGTGACCGAAATGATTATTTCCCGAAATGTAAAAAGTTGCCTTCTAGGCTCTGCACCTGACGATGATTTCAATGCATTGCAAAGCACTATAGCTTCTTTGTATCATATCCAGGCGAAAATCAAAAGGGAATAGATATCAATTAATTATTACGTATTTCGTAACGATCTTTCCGACCTTGAAACTTTTCCGAAAGTTTGTTCATATTAATTGTTTTCCAGTCGTAAATGTTGTCTTTACAGCCTTCTGAAAGTTAACTATAGATGGATTACTTCAAGGTGTATTTGTAGAAACTCGCCCAAAGAGTATTTTGAAATTTAGATTCTCGACGCGACTTTGCACATTTTAAGAAAGTAATTGGGGTAAAAGCCAACCCATGATTTTAGAAATATGACTTTTAGAAAAAGGAGTTACCTGGCATAAACAACCTACGACCATACCACCCTGACTATGCAAGTTCTCGTCCATTAAGGCTGGTCTTCCACTGGGCCTGTTTCGTATTCATAAAGCATTTTATTGCGCTATAGCTAGCTGCAAAATCACTAGCTCTCTATTCGATTAAGTTCACTGATTTGTTTTCTCTTTTTTGCTTACGAAATCGTATACGGGTGGATCATAAAATCTACGAAGCTTGGATGCAATTCATATCAGTATCTAAAGCGATTGTCAACGAATTTGAAACGAATGACATTAGAACTCAAAATATCCTACTTGAATTTAAAGCCAGCGTGAAAAGGGCGGATATGGAATGAGTCACTCTTTCTGTCTGGAGTTTAGCGGATGGCTTTCCTGGAAATTTGGAAGGGGGATAGAGGTGAACAAGAGCTATGTTATTTTCCATACTCAGTTGATCCTCTGCTCGGAATTTCAAACCGAAAGAAAAACCTTTCAGGTGAACCATGATAACTTGCGTATTATATATTTAATGTTTCAGAAGGGTGCTGGGCAACTCTTCTTGAAATCTCGAAACGGTCAGAGCAAGATTGATATGAGACACGAATTTTAAGGCAACAATGCAAGGTACTTGGTACTCGAATATCTTCCACTCGCATAAATTGTTAGTTTTGATAATTTTTGTTGTAAATAATTTGTTTTATTTAAAGCTATTATCTCTATTACAATGATATATGATTTCAAACAGCACTATTATTGCTTCAAAGTTTCCTTGCTGTGACAACCCAATTCCCCTGCGTAAAAGATTCGTCTAGAATTTCCAGTAGAGGGACGTTATTCACTGCTAGTTGAGATAATTCCCCCTTTTGAAACACGTGGTAATATCTATGAAGACTGTTGTTCGATTGCTCTTCCAACGTCTCTTCTGTTATTTGAATGTGTCTGTTGCACTGAATCTGTTGTTGTTGTTGTAGCATAGAAAGATCGTTGTTGCTAAGTGCTTTTCGGACAACACTGGTCCTGAAAATATGGCCTAATTTTTCTAGCAAAGTTCTGTCTTCAACCCACAACCCTAGTGAACGTTTTCGGTGGATGACGTAATGGTGGACAGTCTCAGTAAAGTGACTGGCCGCGTTTATCTTCGATTTTAATGAGTATATTTCTTTACACATTATACTATGAATATTGCATAGTTTCGTTGTGAGGCGATTCGCATGGTGACGTAAAAAATCTGTTGTTTTCGGCTCCGTAGACTGGTTTGGTGGCTGGGCTTGACACGTGGTTGCTTGCTTGATATCTGAAAAAAAATGATGAATACACAATTGAATTACCCCTTGCTGGAGTATTAGCGATTATGGGTCCTTTTCATCCTTTGTTGCTGAAATCGTAGACAGATGGATAGAGCAGTCTTTGAATGGTACAAACTTCAAAATATATACCGGGAATACTATACCGTTTTCAAACGAAAGCGGTACCAAATCATGCGGTTTTTGCCTTCCGACACTGAAACGTTTCGATAGCCGTCACAAAATGAAAAAGATTTTGAAAATGATGTGATTTGAAAACGGCGGCATGAATCGTTTCAGTGTAAACGGTTGAAAACGGAACGATTTCATTCTGTTATGAGAGACTCTTACGCTTCTCTTAGAATCTGGAGTGAAATCGTTTTACACTGTAACGATTCCTGCCGTTTTCAAATCATCCCGTCTTCAAAATCGGTTTCCTTTTGTGATGGGTATGAAAATATTTCAATGTAAACGGGAGGCTATACGACCTGATTTCGTACCGCTCTCGTTTGAAAACGGTAAAGTATAAATGGGGCTTAAGTAAAGTATGGAAACAAATGAAATGCAGCAGTGTGGTTTATTTGTAGTAAGCTCTGTGTTAGAATTATTATCAAAACTAAAACTGAGTGGAGCATATTTAAATTTTAAGCAGTTTAGCCTTAATTGGCTCTTGTCCTAGGCCTGTTCGCCGTTTATCATTTGCAACCATCAAAACTAGCAAAGAGGTGTCCAACTACTCCATAGTCGATTATGTGCCTGGAATTCGAAGTTGAATCTGTCTTGGTGCAATTTTTATTGTAGCTATGATTTGGAAATAAATGTTAACGTTGTTACCTTTGCTCTTCAAGAGCTCAGCTGGTACCAGCACATCCTGACAATTGAACTGTAACAATAAAGAGAGAGTATATTAAATTCGAAGTTCAATGTTTCTCATCGAGCATTATTGCAAAGAAGAATTCTTGCTAGTCCCAGTTATACTAGTGTTATTAACCGTTTATGTTGTTTTGTTGGCTAGGACATAACACGATATTTGCTCGAATTTATTTGCACAGTGCAGTAGAACTTGAAATACCCCTCCATGTTACTCAATAATACCCTCTACGTTACTCATGAAACTCCTCCCTACAAACTCCTCCCTACATTACTGGACGGCATTCCTCACGTTACTTGGCACCCTCCACGCTACACGCTTTTTTTATAAGGAACCTAGCTCAGGGCCTTGTACTAAAAGTTCCTTATTTTGAGACATCTTTTGACCACTTTGTAGTTCTAAAAGTTCCTTAGTAGTTCCTTAATTTCAAGTGTTTACTTAGTAGATAGAAATAAGTATCGACGCAAGAAAAGCATTAAAATTCAACATTTGCAATAAACTTGTGATAAGGAAACATGAAAAATATTATAACACAAATAAGCTTAGGCTAGGCCTATAAAACGTAAAAGTTAGTTACATAGTCATTAGAGAAGTTTCTCTTTGTACACCAAATGAATACATGCAAAATTATAAAGTTCCTTAGAGATTTGAGCTTTAGTAGTAAAAGTACCTTAATATTTTCGACCTTTTACATGTAAGGTTCCTTATAAAAGGTCCCGCTCAAAAACCGAATACCCTCCAGCTTACTGCATGCATTGAACACAATTATAAGGCTTATGATGCTGTGCTATGGGTTCCTTACAGCGAAAGCGTAATCTGAAAATGGTTTCTTATTCAACATTTTTATTTTGCTGTAATGCTTAATGCTATCTACAATTTGGGCTTAAACTCCCCACCGAAGATTTCAGACCATTGTAGCACTCGAGAAACCAGAATAGCATTTAAAAAAAATTATGTTAGGAATTCCAACCTACCTTTCTATACTTGTTTTCCAGTGCCCACCCCGTGAGGAGAATCTTCCCCCCAGGGCACAGGACACGGGCCAATTCTTTCAGAGCTTTTATCCGCCTTGCCTGCGTTGCTAGGTGATGTATCACTGAAATACAGATGATGCCATCAAACGAGCCGTCTCTGAATGGCATATGGGTTATGTCACATGTTGTTATCTCATTGCCACGTGATGAAGCTATGCCTGATAGTGATAGACTTCTGTCACAGCCAACCAGGAAGCTGTTCGAGTCTGCTTCAGTCAGATATCTGCCTTCCCCGCAACCTGAAAGCAATGGTTATATGGGTGTAGGTGCATTGGTAGTAGGATAAACAGTTACCTCAAGTCACTTCTCTGCTTTCCCTGTTAATAGCTCAAGAAATCCATTGTAATTTAAAAAAATAAACAAAGAAAAGTTGCTACCCAAAAAAGTTTACAAACAAAACTAAGATAATAGATAAAAGATAAAACCAGTCAGAAATACACTGAAATACCGGGAGCCCCAATAAAAACACACGTGTTTACCTGTAATCGACAATCGACATAAAATCCATAAAGTACAAGTTCGAGTTTTCAAAGGGACTCTTAGCGTTTAAGAATATCTTTTGGCTTCATCTGGAACAAAATCGAACTTTAAATTGCATATTTTAATTTCTTTCCTTGGCTTTTTACAACTAAGGTGTCAATAGCTGAGTTAAAAATAAGGGGAATCTGGATATGGTATTTGTATTGTAAAGATTGTATGTAGCTTTTGCTCATTATTCTTATGAAAACATGGGTAGTTTTTTGAAACACCCGGTACAGTGTGCTTAAAGTGTTGTATTACGGTGAGATATAAAGTGATAAAAATGTTTTATGTGGCCGTAAAATAAACGTCAATTGCTGAGCAAAATCATGTCCACTCTATTTATGTCATTTAAGCTTATATAGTCTTCGTTTTGGTCTTCGAACAGCACACGGTATTCTTTTAACTTTGAGTTGAACCATATGATGGTTCCAGTGTGTCATTTATCATAAAAAGCGCATATTAATCTGTTTACCAACCCTTGATCAAACTGGAAAACCCTATCACTTTCTTGATCGATTCTTTCCTCTTCAACCTCAGTCTTGCTCTGCAGACTCTCTTCTGGTTGCTCATTATCATCAGGAGCTGGCCTTGGTTCCAGAGGTTGACATTGCATAGGCTCTTCTGCTGATTTCATCAGTAAGGGTGGTGGTATTGAATACCCATTTAGCCCTTATGGTTTTATTTTTCCGTCTTCGGAACCATCTGCAGTTATTAGGCACCCTGTCTTTTCGAAGCAACGCCATCGGGATCCTGCATACTGCTCTCCTGACAAGCGATTGTAGGCTTCACCAACCCAGTGTGTGATCAGAATCCTCCTTTGCTTCACATCCAGTTTCTGGTCTGAGTTACCGAGCTACAGATCTATGATATTTTCGTCCTCTAACCATTCTTCTTGCACCGTGCTTACCATGGATTTTAACATGTTACCGAACCCACAGTCAACAGGCTACCAAATATCCGTCGCACCTGGCACACCAAACCAAACGATTCCATTCAATTCCCTCACTTTACTCAGAAATAATGCATCTGTCTGAGCACTTAGATTATCGCAAAACAACAAAAATTAGATATTTTCGTTGTCCTTCACGGCTGGTTTGAGAGTCTGCTCCACCCACTTTATACTGAATTCGGTATCAGCCCAGGCATTTGTCTGCCAATAAACATCTGCGTCCTTGTGGTAGGCTCTTTTTTCATCTTCAGATATCCTCTTACCTTTCCCACAGAAAATTATGGCAATTCTGACAGGTGGTCCTTCGGGTGAAAAACATACTTGCAAAGTGCACTGCCTTTTCTCCAGACCTGGTCCTGGGTTGCTGACCCAGGTTCGGTGAGCTCTTTGCTCTTCTTTGGAAACAGGGGGTTCATATTTTGTTTTTCGGTCAACTGCAAATGGCATAGGCACTTGGTCTACATTAAACCGTCGACTTGGGCGGAATCGCCCCCATTTCGTGTCGTATGAAGGTTTCAAACTTCCCGTCTTTATAAGTCCTTCACGCAATGTTGTGTGCCAGCGCAGAATTCTGGGTAGATAGCTTGTTTTATCAATTTGCTTCTTGCGTTGGACTCTCCTTAGTTTAATCCTGTACTTTCTTATGAAAATATTGATCGCACTTTTTGGGAATTTGTCCAGATTTGAAGGACTGATTTGCTTGATTATCTTCTTTGCACGTATGTAAAGCCAGGCATAAGAGACTTTCATTCCCTTTGATCTTGCGTTTGTGAATTCCTTGTAAAGCTCATTTAAAATCTTTTGATGCTTTATGCTTGGCTGTATTTTTGTTACAAGTTTCTTGTGGGCAACGACAGCAGCATCTACAATCTTTTTTTCATCTTTTTTCCATTTCGTTACAATTGATTTATCAATGCCGTATTTCAATGCAACATCACTTACTGGGTTGTGCTTCGCTTCATTAGCTACCATTGCTTTAAACTGGATGGTGTATGAACGCCTTTTTTCTGCCCCTCTACGACCATCTTTCTTTTCCTTTTCGTCGTTTTCTTGATCTTGATTATCCTTCTCTTCCTTGTCTATTGCTGTTACACATTTATTCACCAAATCTCGAACTGTTATTGAGGCTTGACCCTCAATACTGTCTACCTCTGTTACATCTTTGCTGGCTTCTGCTTGAATCCCTAATTTTGGCTCAACTGAGCTTACACTGGCGTCTTTCTTCCCCGCTGTACACCACGTCTCGTGCATTTTCAACCCAGCTTTAGACTTGAAGTACTTGCCACATGGTTCACATCGATACAAAATAACATTATGATCTTCAACGAACGAGGGACCTTGTTACGGGGCAGCTAAAAATCATAGCTCTCTCCTCGGTGAGGTGCTCGTCTTGAATACCCGAAATTGAACAGCGTTGCTTGCTTTTTTTTATTCGCCATGAAGTAAAATTTCACGAGAAACACGAAAACTCACTAAAAACTGACTGGACACAGGAAACACAAGAACTGACTGAAAAACTGATACTGAAAACCATTTCGTGAAGGTATTTCATTGAAAGGTTATATCGGAAACGCACCTACTGATACAAGTAAACCCAAAATCCTGTGTTCCTCCAAATAGAAATGTATTGTTGACATGTTACTTTCCGGCTCAGAAAGTCCTCTTATTTTTTTCGAAGTTTCTTAAAGATATTGATGTAGTTCTAAAAGTTTCTTAAATTTTTGGGTCTCTAGTACTAGGTTTCTTATAAACCGGTTTCTTATAAAAAAAACGTGTATTTATTATGCTTTAGGCATACCCAGTCATTTCTGTTTGTTGTCACTTCCCACCAAAGTATATAAAAAAGCACATCTAAAGGTTTTTGGGAGATTCCACTTAATTAGTTATGATGGATTGATTTAAGTCGTTGTTACGCTTGAAATGCGATTTTCGCTATTGTAGAATGTATTCGCTAGGTCATGCGACCAAAAATTAATATCAGCTAAATTTAAGAAATCATCCATCCTTTGGAGGTTCTTTGAACGCAGAGCACAGACTGTTTTTTGTTTTCTTCTTGTTGGAATTAATAAAAACTTACCAATGATTAGGCCGGAAACTAGTGCATGAAATTACGTCATCAATGATATGACTTCGAGGTATTTTTAGGATACGTATCTGGCAGTTTTTTTAAGCTCACCGCCATATCTATCAGAATCGAGCAAGAAAACAAATTTTATTATGTTTGTTATGCCTTCTCTACTTTAGTTTTGGGCCCATAATGAATCGCAACAACTGAATCTTGCAATTTTATGATTGCCTAAAGAAGGAGCAACAAACCACAAATGTTAGAAAAAATATTTTCCATGCAGACACAAACTCTTCTGCAACAATTGGGCCACTGTGTATCCTCGGAATATCGTAGTATGCTACGTTTGGACCTGACTGGTGGGCAATGATTCAAGCTGTACTGCAGTACCACAATATTACACACCTAAAACACTTGATTCAGTCTGTTTTGATTATGCTTAGTAGTGTCAATTATAGGTGCTTTGAAAATTATAGATGCAAAACTGGGGAATTTCATGAAAATAACCCAAAAGCAAGAAGTTCTTGAAATTATGAGCCTAAACCAGGGACAGCAATATCCGTCCATCAGCTTAGGGACTTTCCCACCTTGTTATTGTGTTGCTTTGCCAGTCTAGATCAAATGTCACAAGAAAAATTGTAATAGCGAACCTGCAATCATTATTGTGGTGGTTTATCATCCTAATGTGATGATAATTCCCAATAAACCACTACAGGAGTGAAGAATTACCACCACACAAGCATAATAAACCACCACAGTTGTGAAGTATTACCACCACACAAGGATAGTAAACTACCAAAGTAGTGAAGAATTACCAGCACACAAGCATAATGAACCACCACAGTTGTGAAGAATTACCGCCACACAAGTATAATAAACCACCACAGTTGTGAAGAATTACCACCACACAAGCATAAACCACCACAGTAGTGAAGAATTACCACCACACAAGCATAAACCACCACAGTAGTGAAGAATTACCACCACACAAGCATAATAAACCACCACAGTTGTGAAGAATTACCACCACACAAGCATAAACCACCACAGTAGTGAAGAATTACCACCACACAAGCATAATAAACCACCACAGTTGTGAAGAATCACCACCACACAAGCATAAACCACCACAGTAGTGAAGAATTACCACCACACAAGCATAATAAACCACCACAGTTGTGAAGAATTACCACCACACAAGCATAAACCACCACAGTTGTGAAGAATTACCACCACACAAGGATAGTAAACTACCAAAGTAGTGGAGAATTACCACCACACAAGCATAATAAACCACCACAGTTGTGAAGAATTACCACCACACAAGCATAAACCACCACAGTAGTGAAGAATTACCACCACACAAGCATAATAAACCACCACAGTTGTGAAGAATTACCACCACACAAGCATAAACCACTACAGTTGTGAAGAATTACCACCACACAAGGATAGTAAACTACCAAAGTAGTGGAGAATTACCACCACACAAGCATAATAAACCACCACAGTTGTGAAGAATTACCACCACACAAGGATAGTAAACTACCAAAGTAGTGAAGAATTACCAGCACACAAGCATAATAAACCACCACAGTTGTGAAGAATTACCACCACACAAGTATAATAAACCAGCACAGTTGTGAAGAATTACCACCACACAAGCATAATAAACCTACACAATTGTGAAGAATTACCACCACACAAGCATAATAAACCCCCAAAGTAGTGAAGAATTACCACCACACAAGCATAAACCACCACAGTTGTGAAGAATTACCAGCACACAAGGATAGTAAACTACCAAAGTAGTGAAGAATTACCAGCACACAAGCATAATAAACCACCACAGTTGTGAAGAATTACCACCACACAAGTATAATAAACCACCACAGTTGTGAAGAATTACCACCGTACAAGCATAATAAACCACTACAGTTGTGAAGAATTACCACCACACAAGCATAATAAACCACCACAGTTGTGAAGAATTACCAGCACACAAGCATAATAAACCACCACAGTAGTGAAGAATTACCACCACGCAAGTATAATAAACCACCACAGTTGTGAAGAATTACCAGCACACAAGGATAGTAAACTACCAAAGTAGTGAAGAATTACCAGCACACAAGCATAATAAACAACCACAGTTGTGAAGAATTACCACCACACAAGCATAAACCACCACAGTAGTGAAGAATTACCACCACACAAGCATAATAAACCACCACAGTTGTGAAGAATTACCACCACACAAGCATAAACCACCACAGTAGTGAAGAATTACCACCACACAAGCATAATAAACCACCACAGTTGTGAAGAATTACCACCACACAAGCATAAACCACCACAGTTGTGAAGAATTACCACCACACAAGGATAGTAAACTACCAAAGTAGTGGAGAATTACCACCACACAAGCATAATAAACCACCACAGTTGTGAAGAATTACCACCACACAAGCATAAACCACCACAGTAGTGAAGAATTACCACCACACAAGCATAATAAACCACCACAGTTGTGAAGAATTACCACCACACAAGTATAATAAACCACCACAGTTGTGAAGAATTACCACCACACAAGCATAATAAACCACCACAGTTGTGAAGAATTACCACCACACAAGCATAATAAACCCCCAAAGTAGTGAAGAATTACCACCACACAAGCATAAACCACCACAGTTGTGAAGAATTACCAGCACACAAGGATAGTAAACTACCAAAGTAGTGAAGAATTACCAGCACACAAGCATAATAAACCACCACAGTTGTGAAGAATTACCACCACACAAGTATAATAAACCACCACAGTTGTGAAGAATTACCACCACACAAGCATAATAAACCACTACAGTTGTGAAGAATTACCACCACACAAGCATAATAAACCACCACAGTTGTGAAGAATTACCACCACACAAGCATAATAAACCACCACAGTTGTGAAGAATTACCACCACAAAAGTATAATAAACCACCACAGTTGTGAAGAATTACCACCACACAAGCATAAACCACCACAGTGGTGAAGAATTACCAGCACACAAGGATAGTAAACTACCAAAGTAGTGAAGAATTACCAGCACACAAGCATAATAAACCACCACAGTTGTGAAGAATTACCACCACACAAGCATAAACCACAACAGTAGTGAAGAATTACCACCACACAAGCATAATAAACCACCACAGTTGTGAAGAATTACCACCACAAAAGCATAAACCACCACAGTAGTGAAGAATTACCACCACACAAGCATAATAAACCACCACAGTTGTGAAGAATTACCACCACACAAGCATAAACCACCACAGTTGTGAAGAATTACCACCACACAAGGATAGTAAACTACCAAAGTAGTGGAGAATTACCACCACACAAGCATAATAAACCACCACAGTTGTGAAGAATTACCACCACACAAGCATAAACCACCACAGTAGTGAAGAATTACCACCACACAAGCATAATAAACCACCACAGTTGTGAAGAATTACCACCACACAAGCATAAACCACAACAGTTGTGAAGAATTACCACCACACAAGGATAGTAAACTACCAAAGTAGTGGAGAATTACCACCACGCAAGCATAATAAACCACCACAGTTGTGAAGAATTACCACCACACAAGGATAGTAATCTACCAAAGTAGTGAAGAATTACCAGCACACAAGCATAATAAACCACCACAGTTGTGAAGAATTACCACCACACAAGCATAAACCACAACAGTAGTGAAGAATTACCACCACACAAGCATAATAAACCACCACAGTTGTGAAGAATTACCACCACAAAAGCATAAACCACCACAGTAGTGAAGAATTACCACCACACAAGCATAATAAACCACCACAGTTGTGAAGAATTACCACCACACAAGCATAAACCACCACAGTTGTGAAGAATTACCACCACACAAGGATAGTAAACTACCAAAGTAGTGGAGAATTACCACCACACAAGCATAATAAACCACCACAGTTGTGAAGAATTACCACCACACAAGCATAAACCACCACAGTAGTGAAGAATTACCACCACACAAGCATAATAAACCACCACAGTTGTGAAGAATTACCACCACACAAGCATAAACCACAACAGTTGTGAAGAATTACCACCACACAAGGATAGTAAACTACCAAAGTAGTGGAGAATTACCACCACGCAAGCATAATAAACCACCACAGTTGTGAAGAATTACCACCACACAAGGATAGTAATCTACCAAAGTAGTGAAGAATTACCAGCACACAAGCATAATAAACCACCACAGTTGTGAAGAATTACCACCACACAAGTATAATAAACCACCACAGTTGTGAAGAATTACTACCACACAAGCATAATAAACCACCACAATTGTGAAGAATTACCACCACACAAGCATAATAAACCCCCAAAGTAGTGAAGAATTACCACCACACAAGAATAAACCACCACAGTTGTGAAGAATTACCAGCACACAAGGATAGTAAACTACCAAAGTAGTGAAGAATTACCAGCACACAAGCATAATAAACCACCACAGTTGTGAAGAATTACCACCACACAAGTATAATAAACCACCACAGTTGTGAAGAATTACCACCACACAAGCATAAACCACCACAGTTGTGAAGAATTACCACCACACAAGGATAGTAAACTACCAAAGTAGTGAAGAATTACCACCACACAAGCATAATAAACCACCACAGTTGTGAAGAATTACCAGCACACAAGGATAGTAAACTACCAAAGTAGTGAAGAATTACCACCACACAAGCATAATAAACCACCACAGTTGTGAAGAATTACCACCACACAAGCATAATAAACCACCACAGTTGTGAAGAATTACCACCACACAAGGATAGTAAACTACCAAAGTAGTGAAGAATTACCACCACACAAGCATAATAAACCACCACAGTTGTGAAGAATTACCACCATACAAGCATAATAAACCACCACAGTTGTGAAGAATTACCACCACACAAGCATAATAAACCACCACAGTTGTGAAGAATTACCACCACACAAGGATAGTAAACTACCAGAGTAGTGAAGAATTACCACCACACAAGCATAATAAACCACCACAGTTGTGAAGAATTACCACCACACAAGTATAATAAACCACCACAGTTGTGAAGAATTACCACCACACAAGCATAATAAACCACCACAGTTGTGAAGAATTACCACCACACAAGCATAATAAACCCCCAAAGTAGTGAAGAATTACCACCACACAAGCATAAACCACCACAGTTGTGAAGAATTACCAGCACACAAGGATAGTAAACTACCAAAGTAGTGAAGAATTACCAGCACACAAGCATAATAAACCACCACAGTTGTGAAGAATTACCACCACACAAGTATAATAAACCACCACAGTTGTGAAGAATTACCACCACACAAGCATAAACCACCACAGTTGTGAAGAATTACCACCACACAAGGATAGTAAACTACCAAAGTAGTGAAGAATTACCACCACACAAGCATAATAAACCACCACAGTTGTGAAGAATTACCACCACACAAGGATAGTAAACTACCAAAGTAGTGAAGAATTACCACCACACAAGCATAATAAACCACCACAGTTGTGAAGAATTACCACCATACAAGCATAATAAACCACCACAGTTGTGAAGAATTACCACCACACAAGCATAATAAACCACCACAGTTGTGAAGAATTACCACCACACAAGCATAATAAACCACCACAGTTGTGAAGAATTACCACCACACAAGCATAATAAACCCCCAAAGTAGTGAAGAATTACCACCACACAAGCATAAACCACCACAGTTGTGAAGAATTACCACCACACAAGGATAGTAAACTACCAAAGTAGTGGAGAATTACCACCACACAAGCATAATAAACCACCACAGTTGTGAAGAATTACCACCACACAAGCATAAACCACCACAGTAGTGAAGAATTACCACCACACAAGCATAATAAACCACCACAGTTGTGAAGAATTACCACCACACAAGCATAAACCACAACAGTTGTGAAGAATTACCACCACACAAGGATAGTAAACTACCAAAGTAGTGGAGAATTACCACCACGCAAGCATAATAAACCACCACAGTTGTGAAGAATTACCACCACACAAGGATAATAATCTACCAAAGTAGTGAAGAATTACCAGCACACAAGCATAATAAACCACCACAGTTGTGAAGAATTACCACCACACAAGTATAATAAACCACCACAGTTGTGAAGAATTACTACCACACAAGCATAATAAACCACCACAGTTGTGAAGAATTACCACCACACAAGCATAATAAACCCCCAAAGTAGTGAAGAATTACCACCACACAAGAATAAACCACCACAGTTGTGAAGAATTACCAGCACACAAGGATAGTAAACTACCAAAGTAGTGAAGAATTACCAGCACACAAGCATAATAAACCACCACAGTTGTGAAGAATTACCACCACACAAGTATAATAAACCACCACAGTTGTGAAGAATTACCACCACACAAGCATAAACCACCACAGTTGTGAAGAATTACCACCACACAAGGATAGTAAACTACCAAAGTAGTGAAGAATTACCACCACACAAGCATAATAAACCACCACAGTTGTGAAGAATTACCAGCACACAAGGATAGTAAACTACCAAAGTAGTGAAGAATTACCACCACACAAGCATAATAAACCACCACAGTTGTGAAGAATTACCGCCACACAAGCATAATAAACCACCACAGTTGTGAAGAATTACCACCACACAAGTATAATAAACCACCACAGTTGTGAAGAATTACCACCACACAAGGATAAACCACCACAGTTGTGAAGAATTACCACCACACAAGGATAGTAAACTACCAAAGTAGTGAAGAATTACCACCACACAAGCATAATAAACCACCACAGTTGTGAAGAATTACCACCACACAAGGATAGTAAACTACCAAAGTAGTGAAGAATTACCACCACACAAGCATAATAAACCACCACAGTTGTGAAGAATTACCACCACACAAGCATAATAAACCACCACAGTTGTGAAGAATTACCACCACACAAGCATAATAAACCACCACAGTTGTGAAGAATTACCACCACACAAGGATAGTAAACTACCAAAGTAGTGAAGAATTACCACCACACAAGCATAATAAACCACCATAGTTGTGAAGAATTACCACCACACAAGGATAGTAAACTACCAAAGTAGTGAAGAATTACCACCACACAAGCATAATAAACCACCACAGTTGTGAAGAATTACCACCACACAAGCATAATAAACCACCACAGTTGTGAAGAATTACCACCACACAAGCATAATAAACCACCACAGTTGTGAAGAATTACCACCACACAAGTATAATAAACCACCACAGTTGTGAAGAATTACCACCATACAAGCATAAACCACCACAGTTGTGAAGAATTACCACCACACAAGGATAGTAAACTACCAAAGTAGTGAAGAATTACCACCACACAAGCATAATAAACCACCACAGTTGTGAAGAATTACCACCACACAAGGATAGTAAACTACCAAAGTAGTGAAGAATTACCACCACACAAGCATAATAAACCACCACAGTTGTGAAGAATTACCACCACACAAGCATAATAAACCACCACAGTTGTGAAGAATTACCACCACACAAGCATAATAAACCACCACAGTTGTGAAGAATTACCACCACACAAGGATAGTAAACTACCAAAGTAGTGAAGAATTACCACCACACAAGCATAATAAACCACCACAGTTGTGAAGAATTACCACCACACAAGGATAGTAAACTACCAAAGTAGTGAAGAATTACCACCACACAAGCATAATAAACCACCACAGTTGTGAAGAATTACCACCACACAAGCATAATAAACCACCACAGTTGTGAAGAATTACCACCACACAAGTATAATAAACCACCACAGTTGTGAAGAATTACCACCATACAAGCATAAACCACCACAGTTGTGAAGAATTACCACCACACAAGGATAGTAAACTACCAAAGTAGTGAAGAATTACCACCACACAAGCATAATAAACCACCACAGTTGTGAAGAATTACCACCACACAAGGATAGTAAACTACCAAAGTAGTGAAGAATTACCACCACACAAGCATAATAAACCACCACAGTTGTGAAGAATTACCACCACACAAGCATAATAAACCACCACAGTTGTGAAGAATTACCACCACACAAGCATAATAAACCACCACAGTTGTGAAGAATTACCACCACACAAGGATAGTAAACTACCAAAGTAGTGAAGAATTACCACCACACAAGCATAATAAACCACCACAGTTGTGAAGAATTACCACCACACAAGGATAGTAAACTACCAAAGTAGTGAAGAATTACCACCACACAAGCATAATAAACCACCACAGTTGTGAAGAATTACCAGCACACAAGCATAATAAACCAACACAGTTGTGAAGAATTACCACCACACAAGCATAATAAACCACCACAGTTGTGAAGAATTACCAGCACACAAGGATAGTAAACTACCAATGTAGTGAAGAATTACCAGCACACAAGCATAATAAACCACCACAGTTGTGAAGAATTACCACCACACAAGGATAGTAAACTACCAAAGTAGTGAAGAATTACCACCACACAAGCATAATAAACCACCACAGTTGTGAAGAATTACCACCACACAAGTATAATAAACCACCACAGTTGTGAAGAATTACCACCACACAAGCATAATAAACCACCACAGTTGTGAAGAATTACCACCACACAAGGATAGTAAACTACCAAAGTAGTGAAGAATTACCACCACACAAGCATAATAAACCACCACAGTTGTGAAGAATTACCACCATACAAGCATAATAAACCACCACAGTTGTGAAGAATTACCACCACACAAGCATAATAAACCACCACAGTTGTGAAGAATTACCACCACACAAGGATAGTAAACTACCAGAGTAGTGAAGAATTACCACCACACAAGCATAATAAACCACCACAGTTGTGAAGAATTACCACCACACAAGTATAATAAACCACCACAGTTGTGAAGAATTACCACCACACAAGCATAATAAACCACCACAGTTGTGAAGAATTACCACCACACAAGCATAATAAACCCCCAAAGTAGTGAAGAATTACCACCACACAAGCATAAACCACCACAGTTGTGAAGAATTACCAGCACACAAGGATAGTAAACTACCAAAGTAGTGAAGAATTACCAGCACACAAGCATAATAAACCACCACAGTTGTGAAGAATTACCACCACACAAGTATAATAAACCACCACAGTTGTGAAGAATTACCACCACACAAGCATAAACCACCACAGTTGTGAAGAATTACCACCACACAAGGATAGTAAACTACCAAAGTAGTGAAGAATTACCACCACACAAGCATAATAAACCACCACAGTTGTGAAGAATTACCACCACACAAGGATAGTAAACTACCAAAGTAGTGAAGAATTACCACCACACAAGCATAATAAACCACCACAGTTGTGAAGAATTACCACCATACAAGCATAATAAACCACCACAGTTGTGAAGAATTACCACCACACAAGCATAATAAACCACCACAGTTGTGAAGAATTACCACCACACAAGCATAATAAACCACCACAGTTGTGAAGAATTACCACCACACAAGCATAATAAACCCCCAAAGTAGTGAAGAATTACCACCACACAAGCATAAACCACCACAGTTGTGAAGAATTACCAGCACACAAGGATAGTAAACTACCAAAGTAGTGAAGAATTACCAGCACACAAGCATAATAAACCACCACAGTTGTGAAGAATTACCACCACACAAGTATAATAAACCACCACAGTTGTGAAGAATTACCACCACACAAGCATAAACCACCACAGTTGTGAAGAATTACCACCACACAAGGATAGTAAACTACCAAAGTAGTGAAGAATTACCACCACACAAGCATAATAAACCACCACAGTTGTGAAGAATTACCACCACACAAGGATAGTAAACTACCAAAGTAGTGAAGAATTACCACCACACAAGCATAATAAACCACCACAGTTGTGAAGAATTACCACCATACAAGCATAATAAACCACCACAGTTGTGAAGAATTACCACCACACAAGCATAATAAACCACCACAGTTGTGAAGAATTACCACCACACAAGGATAGTAAACTACCAAAGTAGTGAAGAATTACCACCACACAAGCATAATAAACCACCACAGTTGTGAAGAATTACCACCACACAAGCATAAACACCAACAATAATGAAGAATTACCACCACAAAAGCATAAAGCCCTAATGAAGAAATACCAAATCTATATACTATCTTTTAGGTTAAGGCTCGTTCTAGGTTTGTGAATACACTCTCCCTCGTAGAAGCCTTCTTAGACAGTTTCTCCGCATCACTACATGCCTTTTTTTAAAAGAACCGGTTTATAAGGAACTTGAGAAGATCACAAGACAGAATTTTACTTCTTAAGGCAAAAACACCAAGGGACTTTCTATTTTTTGAACACTTACTGATGATTGGTAATTAAGGAACTGATAATGAGCTTTTAGTACTACAAAGTGGTCAAAAAGGTCCTTCATTACATTTTTCAATAAGTAATTGAACTTTGGTTCCTGCTCTCAAAGTTAGTTTTCAATTTTCAGCCCTTGAAGTTGCTTAAGAGTTGCTTAATTTTTGAAAAGACAAACAAAAAAAGATATTCCCTGTATATCATTATCAAGCCGTTTAAATTGATGGTTTTATATTAAAGAAAACCTCCGAATTACCAAATATGCTTCTTTTATCAATGAAACATAGTATGAAGCACTTTTAGCACATTTAGCACTTTTAGCACATTAAGCACTTTTAACAAATTGAAGCACTTTTAGTATAGTTGCCGAGTATCTAGTCGTTTACACTTTTTTTTAAATAACAATTTTATAAGAACACCAGCCTCAGATTCTGCCAAATGTTAAGAACAAGCTAAGAACAAGCTGCAGCTGGCTATTTTTGCTCAATATTGAATTATTAGTTATAACCATGACACTAAGAAATGAATGTAAAACAAGCGAATTGGCAGCCTACTGGTATGTCAGATAGACCAGGAAAGAAGTAATTTGCAACAATTAACACAGCCAATAGCAAAATATGCTTTAAAACCATTGCAAAGGTAAGAACATTTTAAGAACATTTCATGCTAAAAATAGAGAAATATTTAAGAACAGCCAGCTTCAAATCAAATTTACTTGTTCTTATAAAAGAAAAAGAGGGTAATTCATTTCATTAAACCCTAAATTTGCGAAGTGTTTTGGTAATTCCATTACTGGTTGCTTATTGACGAGTTGCTTAATAAAAAAGGGAACTTAGAGAACTAGGTCCTGACCTAGGTTCCTTATACTTGACTTCCAGGTGCTTGAAAAGCATTCTCTGCACGATCCTCGGCTCTGAGGTTTTACGCGAACGCAGCTTGTGTTAGGCCACATTTGAAAAGTATTGATAAGGGATAACATTGTAGGTGAGAGAATCGAGTTAAACCACATTTAATTGATTCTTTGGAATTGACAGAAAGACAGACAACACTATTGAAAAAGTCGTTTACGGCAATCTATCGTTTTAGCATACCTTTTTGTTGTTTTGATGTAGTTTTGCACTACTGAAGGGATCTTAGCCTGGGAGTTCTTATCAGGGTCCTAGTAGGAACCGGACGGGGAGTCGTTTAGCAATCACTTGTGGATGATAACGTATATAGAATGTGGATTAATCACCTTCTGGGTCCGTCCCTGTTTCCTATAACTGGCTGTTCTAGTGATAAAATGGGTAAAATTTGGTCTCACTTTAACAGAAGTTTACTTAAAACTTAGCAGGTCTTGTGTGTATCAGCCGTACGATTTTTGAGATCTACTCGCTCCGGGAAATACTCACTGTAATATTCTAGTTAAGTGCAAAATGATTTTGACATGAATTGCAAGTTAATCTTACCAACATCAAGCAATAGCGAACCAGCAGGGAAATCCTTGAGAAATTCATCCACGAAAGGCCATCTTTTCACAGGCTCTATATGATGAGCAAGCCCTTCGTAGGCCGCATGTACGAACTCATACTCGAAATCCAGTGCAGATATCATAACAAAGCAGCTACGTGCGTCCTGTATCCTGTGATTTCATTCAGCAGTCATGGAAGAGGTAAGATTCAGGCCCTTAGCGAGCTCTTAATCTTGGTTTTATTTCCTTTCACGTCAAAAACTCCTTTTCTTTACAAACTTACGAATACTTTTTGCATATAATTAGAGTTTCTTTAATCAAACAAAATCCAAACAGAACTACCGTTGTTCTATTCGGATTGACAGCATACATCGTTTCTAGCAACTGACGTTGTTGTATGCTTTACACATCGTTTGAAATGTGTCCTAGTGCTCTATTTGTTGTCTTTTGTTCTGAATAGAGCCTGCAAGTTGTACGAAACATTGGAAACAAAAACCATCTGTTCTTTTGTCTAAACCCCTTCGAATTTTCACTTTATCAATAATAAAAACCGGCCTCACTCGCATCCTGCGTGGTGTATGACGTGTAACCTAAGCCAGCTGCTCCGAGTTGGAAATGGTGGACGATACAGGTTCAAGACCCAAGCTCAAATTTTCAATCTAAAGAGGTAAATTAAGGGAGCAATATTAGGCTATAATAGCCTTAGAAAATGCAAAATAATTGCTAAAAAAAGTTTCCTTCAAAATCAGTCTAAATTTGCAAAAACCCTGATGATTGGCCCATGGTTTAAATTAGCTGAAAATAAAAGGTTGCAAATAGGCTTTTAAACCCGTCATGACTGTAAAAAGGGAGCAATATTAGGCTATAAAAGCCGTAAAAACACATTAACTCGCTTTTGCTGCCTAACATAAATCCTTGGATTGTTCTGAGTCCTTTAACAGCCTATTTTGAACCATTTATTTTTTGCCAATTTTCTCCAAAAACCATGGGCTAACCATAGGCCCTTTTCTAATTTTGGGTTGATTTCCGAGGAAATATTTTTAGTGTGCTTTTTGGCGTTTTTTAAAGCTGTTATAGCCTAATATTGGTCCTGGAACTGTCGTCGGGGGCTTAAAAGCCTATTTAGAACCATTTATTTCATGCTTATTTTCAACAAAAACCATGGACTAATCATCAGGATCTTTAAATTTTTGGCTGATTCTGAGGGAAACCTTTTTAGTAATTTTATGCGTGTTCAAGGTCTCTAGGCTAAAATTGCTTCCTTGGTCATTGTGAGTGGTTGAAAGTCCTTTTTGAAACTATTCATTTTGTGCCAATTTCGACCAAAAACCCTGGTCTAAGAATCCAACTTTATTCCAATTTTTGGTATATTTTGAAGTCTTTTAGTGCTCCTAATATTACCAGTACCACATTACCAGTTCATTTGCAACTCAGGATCGCAAAAATCACGTACATTGAGGTCTTTTTTTTCGCCTTCTGAAATCAGCTGAAGTTGAATGCTGGGGCTCTTTGCCAATTCATCTTCGCTTCCATGGTTTTTATGGTAGTTGACAGCAATTCTCAGACTGCAGCCATTTTTAATAAGGTCTTTTTCATGAGCAGCTGCTATCTGGTTCACAACTTTTCTCTCTACCTTAAAAGAAGGAAGCGAAAATTCCGAAATCATGATTAGAATCAATTGAAGGAAGACATTACCTGAAGATACACAGGCGGTACAATTATATCTTTCTCAGCCTAGTTTAAACACTACGCTAAACCCAAAATTTAAGAACAAATTGATTATTTTACTAAATTCATTGTATGTCCTTAAATTTTTGATTAATAAAAGTGTTACAGCTAAGATCACAAAGACATTATTGGACAAATCGGGTATCTGTGTTGCTAATAACCTGATACCTGTCATAAAAGAAAGGTGGATTTTTGGAGTTGGAGAAGAAATATCAGAAAAAAGGTCTCGCTTGCCAAACTATTATTTGAGGAATTCTGCAAGAATGCGTCAAAGTTCAGCTTCCAATGGTCATATGTTCGTTCCTGTCATCCAATTTTCAAAGCCAATGTATCTAAATCAGGGATAGAAAATGTAGCGGACCACGACAGCAATGGTCCCAGAAATCTTTTTGGGACTTAAGAAAGCAAAAAGTGGGGAAATTGAAAAAAGAAGAAAGGAAAGGATCGAAGAAGAGAAAAAGAATGCGAAAGAAGGCAGAAAATGTGAAAAGTGAAAACTAGAGATAATTAAAGTTAACATATTAAAGGGCTTGTTCAGTGATTTTTTTACCATGTGCGTTTGTTAATTATTTCGATATACTAGCACATATCATTTTCGAAATATCCTACGGTTCTGGAAAATTAGATATTTTTCCAGCCCTGATCTGAATACAAGTTAAAATGGGATATCTGCTTGTATATACTTTATTATGTCACCAAGAAGACTCCTAGGCGCGCATCTTCTTTGTTATTTTCAACCAAACAAGATCATATTTCCACAGACACCCGACTGCTATAGTTATTACAGCAGCCAGGAGTTGAATAAAGTAAGAACCCCAAGTTTGATGCGGTATCAATGCGATACCAGAGTAAAATTGGACTTAACTCAAATATCTTAAAATGTTAACTAGAAATAATTACCTCATGTTTTATCGATCTGGCACCATAATGAATGTCATATCCATCTGCCAAGACGTCCAGAACTTCTCTGCCCCATTCCAATTTCATATCATGTCTATTCAACGCCTGAAAATGACTTTTTACTTTTTAAATCGCATTTTACTCATTTGAAAATAATTACTTTCCAGGATTTTCAACCCTTACCCGAACAGTAACCCAAACAGTAACACAAAATTAACACTAACAGTAAACCTAACACTAAACCCTAAATATAAATCGTACCCTAACCTCAACTCGAAGAGTAACCCAAACATTAATACAAAAAATAACACTTAGAGTAAACCCAATACTAATCTCTAAACATAAATCTAACCCTTAACTTAACCCGAAGAGTAACCCAAACATTAATACAAAAAATAACACTTAGAGTAAACCCAATACTAATCTCTAAACATAAATCTAACCCTTAACTTAACCCGAAGAGTAACCCGAACAGTTACACAAAATTAACACTTACAGTAAACCTAACACTAAACCATATACCTATATCTAACCCTAAACCTAACCCGATGAGTAACCCAAACATTAACACAAAAAATAACACTTACAGTAAACCCAATACTAATCCCTAAACATAAATCTAACCCTTAACCTAACCCGAAGAGTAACCCGAACAGTTACACAAAATTAACACTTACAGTAAACCTAACACTAAACCATATACCTATATCTAACCCTAAACCTAACCCGATGAGTAACCCAAACATTAACACAAAAAATAACACTTACAGTAAACCCAATACTAATCCCTAAACATAAATCTAACCCTTGACCTAACCCGAAGAGTAACCCGAACAGTTACACAAAATTAACACTTACAGTAAACCTAACACTAAACCATATACCTATATCTAACCCTAAACCTAACCCGATGAGTAACCCAAACATTAGTACAAAAAATAACACTTACAGTAAACCCAATACTAATCCCTAAACATAAATGTAACCCTTAACCTAACCCGAAGAGTAACCCGAACAGTTACACAAAATTAACACTTACAGTAAACCTAACACTAAACCATATACCTATATCTAACCCTAAACCTAACCCGATGAGTAACCCAAACATTAATACAAAAAATAACACTTAGAGTAAACCCAATACTAATCTCTAAACATAAATCTAACCCTTAACTTAACCCGAAGAGTAACCCAAACATTAATACAAAAAATAACACTTAGAGTAAACCCAATACTAATCTCTAAACATAAATCTAACCCTTAACTTAACCCGAAGAGTAACCCGAACAGTTACACAAAATTAACACTTACAGTAAACCTAACACTAAACCATATACCTATATCTAACCCTAAACCTAACCCGATGAGTAACCCAAACATTAGTACAAAAAATAACACTTACAGTAAACCCAATACTAATCCCTAAACATAAATGTAACCCTTAACCTAACCCGAAGAGTAACCCGAACAGTTACACAAAATTAACACTTACAGTAAACCTAACACTAAACCATATACCTATATCTAACCCTAAACCTAACCCGATGAGTAACCCAAACATTAATACAAAAAATAACACTTAGAGTAAACCCAATACTAATCTCTAAACATAAATCTAACCCTTAACTTAACCCGAAGAGTAACCCAAACATTAATACAAAAAATAACACTTAGAGTAAACCCAATACTAATCTCTAAACATAAATCTAACCCTTAACTTAACCCGAAGAGTAACCCGAACAGTTACACAAAATTAACACTTACAGTAAACCTAAAACTAAACCATATACCTATATCTAACCCTAAACCTAACCCGATGAGTAACCCAAACATTAATACAAAAAATAACACTTACAGTAAACCCAATACTAATCCCTAAACATAAATCTAACCCTTAACCTAACCCGAAGAGTAACCCGAAAAGTTACACAAAATTACCACTAACAGTAAACCTAACACTAAACCATATACCTATATCTAACCCTAAACCTAACCCGATGAGTAACCCAAACATTAAAACAAAAAATAACACTTACAGTAAACCCAATACTAATCCCTAAACATAAATCTAACCCTTAACCTAACCCGAAGAGTAACCCGAACAGTTACACAAAATTAACACTTACAGTAAACCTAACACTAAACCATATACCTATATCTAACCCTAAACCTAACCCGATGAGTAACCCAAACATTAACACAAAAAATAACACTTACAGTAAACCCAATACTAATCCCTAAACATAAATCTAACCCTTAACCTAACCCGAAGAGTAACCCGAACAGTTACACAAAATTAACACTTACAGTAAACCTAACACTAAACCATATACCTATATCTAACCCTAAACCTAACCCGATGAGTAACCCAAACATTAACACAAAAAATAACACTTACAGTAAACCCAATACTAAACCCTAAACATAAATCTAACCCTTAACCTAACTCGAAGAGTAATCCGAACAGTAACACAAAATTAACACTAACAGTAAACCTAACACTAAACCATATACCTATATCTAACCCTAAACCTAACCCGATGAGTAACCCAAACATTAACACAAAAAATAACACTTACAGTAAACCCAATACTAATCCCTAAACATAAATCTAACCCTTAACCTAACCCGAAGAGTAACCCGAACAGTTACACAAAATTAACACTTACAGTAAACATAACACTAAACCATATACCTATATCTAACCCTAAACCTAACCCGATGAGTAACCCAAACATTAACACAAAAAATAACACTTACAGTAAACCCAATACTAATCCTTAAACATAAATGTAACCCTTAACCTAACCCGAAGAGTAACCCGAACAGTTACACAAAATTAACACTTACAGTAAACCTAACACTAAACCATATACCTATATCTAACCCTAAACCTAACCCGATGAGTAACCCAAACATTAACACAAAAAATAACACTTACAGTAAACCCAATACTAATCCCTAAACATAAATCTAACCCTTAACCTAACCGGAAGAGTAACCCGAACAGTTACACAAAATTAACACTTACAGTAAACCTAACACTAAACCATATACCTATATCTAACCCTAAACCTAACCCGATGAGTAACCCAAACATTAATACAAAAAATAACACTTAGAGTAAACCCAATACTAATCTCTAAACATAAATCTAACCCTTAACTTAACCCGAAGAGTAACCCAAACATTAATACAAAAAATAACACTTAGAGTAAACCCAATACTAATCTCTAAACATAAATCTAACCCTTAACTTAACCCGAAGAGTAACCCGAACAGTTACACAAAATTAACACTTACAGTAAACCTAAAACTAAACCATATACCTATATCTAACCCTAAACCTAACCCGATGAGTAACCCAAACATTAATACAAAAAATAACACTTACAGTAAACCCAATACTAATCCCTAAACATAAATCTAACCCTTAACCTAACCCGAAGAGTAACCCGAAAAGTTACACAAAATTACCACTAACAGTAAACCTAACACTAAACCATATACCTATATCTAACCCTAAACCTAACCCGATGAGTAACCCAAACATTAACACAAAAATAACACTTACAGTGAACCCAATACTAATCCCTAAACATAAATCTAACCCTTAACCTAACCTGAAGAGTAACCCGAACAGTTACACAAAAAATAACACTTACAGTAAACCTAACACTAAACCCTGAACATAAATCTAACTCTAACCCTAAACCTAGACCTAGCTAATCAGTACTCTGATGAGTGTCGAAAAGCTTAAGTAGCTATTTCATACCGCTATTGTCCCAATTCTTGCCACCCTAAAGACCTGTGCCAATTTAAGACTGTTCTACCAAATTCCTAATAATAGAGGTAAAGGATATTGCAAGAAACTGAAGAAATCTCAAACTTACCCGTTCGAGCCAATAGTTTAACTCTTTATCGACCAGCTGTCTGAGTTCTGCCCTTGAGAATGGCACGAAATATACAATCTCAGTAATACGACCAAGGAACTCGTCTCGACGGAAATGTCGCTAGAAATGAAGAGATCACACATGAAAGAAAAACTAATAACTTTAGGATTGTAACATCGGCTCTAACCCCATACAACGCGTTTGCAGTAGTGTGGTGTTAGGAAATGTAAGGGATATATTCAGTAGTACAGGGGGATCTTTCTGAGTAGTGTGTGGGGGGGGGGGTAGTGAATAGTATCAGGGGTGGGATATCAAGAACGGTGCGGGAAATCCTTTATGGTACTGGATATAACAGAGAAATATAACTTGAAACTACTGAATATCCTCACACTCAATATTCAGAGATAGCCCTTCAAAACTCCGGAACAGCCCACAATATTTCACACCTCCTGCACCACTGCACACACCCTGTATGGGGCGACTCTTAATTCTTGAGACGAGTGAGTAATGTTTTAAATAACTTCTTCGATTGTTTGAATCAAATGCTAAAGAGTTACTTTCTCAGCTTAAGCAGCATAACAAAATAAAAAACAGAAGTAACTCTCACATAGGAGCGAAGAAGCGGGTTGAGATATTTTCCAGACGAGATCCCTATTTAATCACAATCATCCACCCCTCAAATGATTTAAGACACAATAGCTACTTTATCTAAAACTGTTAAGCCATGTTGCTTGATTTTTATCTAAAACAATGTTTGTGTCCCCCTCCCCCAGTAATTGCGTCCCAGTCCACCCCCGCTGATTGTCTCACTGAACACGAAACATCAAACTGAATGAAAATCGATCTCATAAAACACTTTTCAAAAGCTCCCAATTTCCGTCATTGTGACGTCACGATGCTTCAAATATTCAAAAAAAGTAAAACATACCTTCAAAATGGGGTAAATGACATTCTCCTTGAATTTTCTAGATATTGTAATCTTTTCACTGTCATCTGTGTCGTCTAAATGGAAAGCGAACGGAAAATCCTATACTGGGTTTGACTTGGAAATATACTGGTTTGACTTAAAAACGTTACAGTACTAAACGTAAACTAATCACACCACAGCATTTTGTATATAGTAGGTACACGCAAATAAGAAACTAGGTTTTAAGAAACTCAGATACTAAAATTCTGAGAAATTAATAGGCTACTAGATATATTAGAATTTGTCATTGTAAATGATTTAAAAACGCATTTACAACAATTTAAAATTACCAGAAGCTTTTCGGTTAAAACCCATCCTAAGTGCTAGATTTTAAAATAATAAAAGTTTTTCATTTCAACATCTAGCACTGAGAATGGTTTTTAAACGAAAGGCTTTCGCTAATCTTAAATTGTTGTAAATGCGTTTCTATACAAATAGGCTACTGTTATAAAACAATGGGCTGGCCCCTGAAAATTGGTTTCTAATTTGCAGATACCTACTGTAAAATCTTTATCAAGTATTCTACAAATTATTGTTAATCGAAATAATCTTGATGAATGAAAATGACCAGGGAATTTGACCCCAGGACCTCTCAGTTTCCATCTCGATCATTCTAACCACTAAGATGCCGGTTACTTAGTGTGGGTTACTGTTCTGAGTGTGTGATCGAGATCTCTCACCTAGGCCTAATACTCGCACATAATACTCCCCACAAAACATAATACTCACGTAAATCTATAATTTGTTTCATTTTGGCAGTCTCTTTAGTAGCTTTGCGCAACTGCACAGCGTGGTCAGCAATATCTTCACTGGCCAAGTTAGAAGTCATCACAAAAATGGCATCCTTACACTCGATAGTCTTGCCTTGACCATCTGTGAGACGCCCCTACACGTAATAAAAAGAGGCAAGGCATGGTAGGAGATATATAGAGTAATAAAAAACGACGATATATTAGTAAAAGAGCCAGCAATAAGAAAGAATTTCGAGAAGAATTGTAGATAATTGCACCACCCTCCAAATGTGGGGTATACTTAGGCCACTGCGCATGCATAATGAAGTGAGATGGTGCTGTGTGTGGATTTCAACCTCAAATCCCTCAAAAGTTTCCGTGCTCGAACCGGTTTAACTGGTTTGCTCCAACTGCATGTTGTTTGGGGTTGCTACCTTTTAGGAGAAATTTCCTACTTCAATGGCTGTTTGTTGTCATCAATTGTTGGGAGATTTCCCACATCGATGGTAAATTAAAGGTTGGGGCAACTAGTTGATACTATCGCGAGTTTTAAAATGATGTGTTGTTACCTCGTCAAAAAGCTGCAACATTACGGTGAGGACGTCTGGATGTGCTTTGTCGACCTGAAATTAGCCACAAGAGTCAGAAATGATTTAAATTCATCTATTAATTGACACAACATCAAACAAAAAAAGAAGGACAAATAGATACAGTAATTATCAGGGGTCCATTCAGAGTGGGTCCAAGACAGAAAATTCTACAGTACAGTACAGTTTTATACAGAAATAGGGTTGAATATCCTAGTTCACACTGCTCCGTATTTAAATGAAAACAGAGCAGAACCTATCTATTTTGGCCTTGCGTTCACACCGATACGCTTCGAATAGGGAGCTTTTCCAGTACCCAAACAAATATGCTTACTTTCGAATACGTTCTGATTTCAGTGTGAGCACCAAGTACGGAGACATTTGAATACGGCAATGGGATTAAAAGCATCATATTTACCTAGAGCAACATGAAGGCGTCATCGCATTCATAGCGTATTTGAAAACGGAGCAGTGTGAACTGGCAATATTTTTCTTCTTCAAGTACGAAGCAAACAAATACAGAGCAGTGTGAACGAAACCCTAACCTCATTGTTTCAGCCAAAAGAGAAATATATAAAAGAGCTCAAAGAAACTAATTGATTCGAACATACTTCATCAAATAACACGACAGCACTGGGAAACTCTTTCAGCTTCTTTGTTAACTGTCCACCTTGCTCGTGACCGACATAACCAGGTGGTGACCCAATCATCTTTGCGACCTAAAAAGATCAACATTTCATATCAAGACTTCTTTCCTCATTAGCAGGAGGGACTTTTTGAAGCTAAAATCTAATTTATTTCCGATTTTTCTATCCTAATAGTTGATAGCCAAATACGCTTACTATCTTAGTAAGGTATTGTTTATTTGAAAGGCACAAAGAGCCTTCTGCATAGGTAGACTAGTCGAGCTGTGCACACTTGGTCCTTTCTCTCGATGCGACCATATCTCGTGATTCCTTTTGCCTAGAGTTGTAGAGAGCTGGCAAATTCTCTCCTCACTCTTTGTGGCAGGGCTGAAGGTGGTTTCGATCCCGGGAACCTTTGAACAAGGGTTGAGTGATGTAACCACTCGGCAATATCTTAATAGGAGTTTGCCCAGGAATTACCTCATCCTACCAGATCAATACTCAAAATGGCATAAAGCAAAATAGATACAAATTTTACATTCTCACAAATTGATTCTATTAATTGATATTAAAGTCTTTATCTCATAACGAGTACCTCGTGCTTTTCTTGGTACTCTGACATATCGAGTCGGATGAAGCCCTAAAACATGAAGAAATATATAATGAATTATCATGGATTATCATGATATATTATGAACTATCAGGATTTATTATATATTATCATGAATTATCATGAATTATCATGAATCATGGTAAGGGTTACATCGGTCGAAAAACTTTTTGTTAAATGTGAAATGGCTGAACATGGCTCGTAGCAAAATAAGTAAGTTTACAATAGAGTTGTTAGATATGTAAGCAGTAAATACTCATTTTGTAAACGCGACTAAATATCATCACTTCATCATCGTAGGCCGACATCATAGAGCCACGCTTCATCCACAACATACTCAACAACACTCGTTAGTTCCCAGTCCATACAACATACAACAACAACACATAACAAGAGTTCTAGAATTAACGAGTGCCTGAATGCTACCAGAGCAATGAACAGAAATATAAACGAGGTGAATATGGCTCGAGATTCACAAAGAGAGCTCTAGAAATCAAGGAATAAACAAGCATAATCTATATATGTAATAAAGCCACCGAAAGTGCCCTCCCTGCTAAGCTACACGTTAATACAAAAACAAGTATTCTACAAAGACTCCATCTACCTTTTTAATATCTTTGTGTAAGTACTTTGCCAACTGTTTGGCAAGCTCAGTTTTTCCTAAAACAAGAAAATCCTCTTCAAAGAATTAAGAACATTCTGGTCCTCAATAGTGTAGTGGGTAAGGCGTAGGACTCACAACCGGAAAGTAATGGGTTCAAAACAAAGGCCTTGTGAAATAAGGATAACATTCTTGGATGTGAACACAAATTCTGCCTCTCTCCACTCAGGAGTAAATATGGGTACTTAGTCAGTAGTTATTAGCGCTGTGTTTGGCTGCACCATGCTATACAAAAATGACCGAGGAAGTCACGTATCGTTGGTTGAGTAGTTTCGGGATTTAGATACATGACCATGAAATTACACCTTTACTGTGATTCAAATATGGAAAAAGTGTAAGTTTAGCCTAGTTCCCTCTCATCGCAAGGATCAACAGAATCATTTTCCACATTTGACGGTTAAGACAATTCTTTGTCAATCAACACACCCCGAGCTGGAACAACATTGGCCAATAGGAGATGATTGAATGATCGCTGCCAAGTGAAACGACCCATTGGCTACCAAAAGAGCCCTGGCAGGAAAACCCAACTCCTTCTGTCTGCACAAAATGGAATGAATTCCTGCATTGAATTGTTCCCTTACTGAAGCCAATAATGCCAGAATAATTACGAGTGAAGTTAATATCATACATCTTTAACTTTCGATCTAAGATAGTGAATATCTATACATGAAATGAAGGGGTTTTATAAATACCAATACATGGAAAACCTACCCAAACACGATGAATAAATACCTGATTAAATAAATTACCAACTAGAATAATTATAGCCAGAAATATCTGGGCATATCTCATAGAGAAACGAACACATGGATTACTTAAGCTTTTCGTCTGACACTAAACAGAGTAATACGTCAGAAAGAGAACGAAACAAAAATCTAACAGATTAATATATCCGCTATGTTTCGCTATGTTCCCAATATTTCTGGCTATTTTGAAGTTCTGTACCACTCAGAGACTGTTCTAGACCAAATACCTGGTCATGGGCTTTCTAGTAGGAAGTGGTTTTCTGATAAAAGACTGGTGTACTAATAAGACGAACTATTCACATATCACATACCTATGCCAGAAGATCCGAGAAAAAGAAATACCAAAGGGTGCTCTTCGTCACACCAGCCATTTTCACGTCTTCTGATGGCTGAAAAATCATGCAATTTCATTCTCACATGAAGGAAGTAAAGAGAGACTAAAATCCCCGCCAAAAGTAGTTGGACCATCCCTGTACTTCTTAACAAACAACTACTTTTTTTAGCTTTCCGAACATTTCATTTCCAATCCAGCCCCCTCCCCCCCTCAAAACAATGTTGTTTTCAAAAGGAACTTTATAAGACCGAACTTAACACTAAATGTTATCATGCTAGTTTTTTTATCAGAAAGAACATTGTTAAGAGGAGGGGGCAGCATTGTAGGAAACTTTAAAAATCATGCAAGTGTTCCAAGACTTTTGGTGAGGATTGTGAAGCATCTTGGTGAACGCAAATTACTTGGAATACATAATCATGGGTACTTAAGGACTTTAGGGGACAAAAAAATAGGGGAAGGGTAACAAGTATTTCATAAACACAACACAGGGGTTTAAGTAAACGGGAGTACAAACATATGAGACATAAAGGCAGCTATAAAGACTTGACTTACCTGAAGCAACAGAAGTTAAAGCCCCTTCTTGGCCAACAATAACCTGTCGAAATCTTTTCTCTAGTGGATATCTCTTTCTCTCCTCCGATTCTTGTCGTTTCTTCGTCTCCAAGAACTTGAGAAAAGGCAGTATTTATTCTTAATGGATGAGCAGAATTAAAATAAAAGAAGCAATAATAATCACATCATTCAACGCAAATTCTAGGATGGAAATACATGAGAACTGGTTCATTAATTTTCAGTAAGATGCTACCGAAGTTCCAATGGCTGCCATAAATACGCAAGGGTGTCATATACTATTACATGCAGTGATGCTGTGTATGCTTGGCAGCCCTGCTGAAAAATCAGCCACTCTTCATCACTTATTGCACAAATTCTACTTAGATAGCAATGACCAGAAAAGCGGATTTTTTCTCTCCCAAAAGAAGATATTGCAGAGATATTGCAAAGCGTTCCAGTTATGCTGCTGTCTCCAGCCAGTTTAATTTATCTGGTACTGATAGACTTAGCTCGGAACTTAAAGCTAGGAAAGAGGCTCTCTCCACAGAAATAACTCAGGAAAACGCCAAAAATAGATAGAAAAAGAAATCATACGAAAGCCAACCTTTTCTATGTGTGATAAAACAAGCTTTCTATTCTTTTCTCTTGCACAGTATTCATCAGCTGTGTGACCAGCACTGTCTTTTAAGGTGGGATCACAGCCTGACAGAAAAAGTCAATAGTAGGCAATGATCAATTCAACTCTAATTTCTTGATAAATGACATGCTACAGTTTATAATAATGATTATAATAATAAAACGTAATAATAAAAATATTTCTACAGGATATACACTTCAATAAGTAAGAACTGCTGTTATGAAAGTGTGTTCTGTGCCCTATGCCTTGATGCCATTACCCTAAATATTTACGGTTAAAAATGAATCTCATTAAGTAAGATTTATAAAAGAGGAAAACAATAATTGTTCACATTCAAAGTTTCAGACATAACGTTAAGATAGCTGTCATTTAAAATGTCATTTAAAAAGAAGCGTCGTCAAATTACATGTAGTCGGTTAAATTGCAAGAGATAAAACTATAAGTTACAACTTATCATACAGTAGCATAAGTTACAACTAATCACACAGTAATATAGTGGCAGTAATTACAATCATACTCACAAGACAGAGAGGCGGTAACATAAATCTAGGGAAATTTCCGTCAACAGAACATTTTGTAAATTATTAGCGGTTGAAGCACAATGATTGGTAACAAGTATTCCGAACGTTCTACACCAATGAACCTTTACTGGAAACTACTGAAAGCTACTATCATAACGGGAGTGCAAAAGTGGCTAGATCACTCGACCCACGCTCAAACATGTCCATTTAGAGTTTGAAGTAGGCTCTCTGTTTTTCAAGCCATAAGTCAATTGTCTTGACAAGTAACGCAACGATACAAAACTGTATTTGGTTCCCTTTTTTCTCCAACCAATTTTCATTTAGAGTTTCCAACCCATCTTATTTTAAAATGCAGGAATCGTCCAGTTAAGCTAGTCGTTGAGACAAAACCAAGAGCCCTTGGCAATGGTAATAGCTGTAGCTTTTTCTAATCATCCTGAAGTTGTGTACCGATCAAAAACTCTGAATATAGATTTCTTCAGAAGCATGGATATTGGGTGTGAAAATGGTTCAAGACTCACCATGTTCAAGTAGAAGTTTCAGGGATTCATAATCATCAGATAATGCCGCATAATGTAACGCTGTAAACCCAGAAAAGTCTGCGTTTTTGCTGAGATTCTCACAGAAATTATCATCTCTGGAAATTATTACTAGAAATAAAAAGTAATAAGGAGGGAAACATGAAGATTATACGCAATTTTATTTACTACTTTTTAGGGCTGAAGACCCGAAATGCAAGTTGAGGATGGTTTTATGTATGACTTTTTGTATGAAATTCGATCGATTCAGCTTTCAGCTTTGACTGACAAACATATACTAGATTTTAGGCCCAAAAATGAGTTATTCTTTTCCTTTGAGACCCAAAATAAGAGCATGATTATCCCCGTTATAAAAGTCAATCAGTACCCCCCTTGGATCTCATGGTCCTCACAGTGAACACTCTATCGATTAGAGCTACACACAGAAACAGACAAATATCCGCAGGAGCAATAAACGGAAAATTGTCTACCTTCCATGACTCTTTTATGCTGTCTGGATGCTGTCTTGAACGGAGTACTAAACTCATCTACAATATTTGGGTCTGCCCCAGCCTCAAGCAGTGTCTGAACTGCCCTGAATGAAACGAATAAAAGCTCTGAAATATCAATGCATAACTTCTAGAGTAAAAACTGAGATGAAGCAGGATTTGGATTCTCCATCTAGGTTACTTTTATGAAAAGGCATGGTTTGAGCAGGACTCGAACACACTAGATATAATTTGTTTATGTAATGGCCCTGGGATAGTCACAATCTTAGCTTTCCAGGGTATTGTCTTTACATGTAGGTTCTTTGTATTGTGTAATGCCATTTTAAATCTATTGAAATAACAATCTATAATTCAATAATAAAATACAGTCAAGAAATATATAAATAAGATATACCTTGAATTCCCATTGACAGCTGCGACTTGAAGAGGTACCCAGCCTAATGGATGCCTTTCATTCACATCAAAGCCTTCAGATATCAGCCTAAAAGGGGAAAACGGTTAAAGGGTAATTCCACAAACCTTCCATTTTCTATAAATCAATAAGATATCACAATATCCCAATTTATCAATTATGAATCATGTAATAAGATACAAATTCTTTACGAAGGGGCAATCAATATGATTTTCAAACTGTGTTTTTCTGTAATTCTTAAAACCCGTTCAAACAATGCAAAATTTCACCCAGCATTCCGCCCAACAAGTTTCCTGATGTTGGCAGGCTACGTAACATGGGTGGTTAAGCAACGCAACATTCAACCCAATATTTTCTGTGCTAGTTATGTAATCCTGCAAAAAATGGTTTATTGTAGTTAACTATATATCAAAGTAATAGGTTCTATAAAAACCATTATTTATCAAAAACCTAATTGCATCTCTTTATAAGAAACTATGATGCTAAATATTTGACCAGAGTTTCTTAGCTTTCACACCAATCATGGTGCGAAAAGTTTCTTAGCAAGTTTCCAAACCACAAGAGATATTGTTTGTGGACTTTGTGTTGATATGAAGAGTTTGAGCTTTAAGCTTATAAGATCTCATCCCTTGCAAATTGTTTCCACAAAAAGTACCAGATGAGCTGAGATACGACACCATGCTGTGTCAATCAAAGGTCTTTAACTTTTTTAAACGTATTTTTTTGTAAAGACAACATAAAAAGAAAGATGGAACTCCTTTGATTCACACAAAATCCCCTACCAAAGCTTCCTAAGTTTTGAAAAACTGGCCCTACGGTTTCTTATAAAAACAGTTTCTTATAAAAATGAGTGTATTCAGAACTTTCAAAAGAAATAGATTGCATAGTGATTTAGAATCCACATCTGAAGTTTTTACAATAGGGAAGTTTTCAAGTTGGCCAAAAAGACCTTGCCGTAATGCATTATAGAAAGGGCAGTGCAGGAGAAAATGTTTGCTATCATAATTTGCAGTGCCACAGGAACAATAAGGCCTAAACAGTCATAATTGTGGAAAAATCTATGCTCATTTAAATCAGTAATTTTGGCTCAAAGTTTTGTCGATAGTTTAGTGGCAATGATGTCATCGACATGAAATATTTGATTCTACATTGGTCTCATTTTTGCAAGAAGTCTATTCTTAAATTCACGAAGGGAGGATTTGTTTTTTATCACATTATCAAACATAGTCTATTCATAAAGAATATTTTGAGTCAGTATTAGAGAAGCAAATAGGTCTTCATGATATCATCAAAGAACAAAAGTTTACCTTTGTAATTCATGCAAGCTGTTGTGTCTGATAGCTTTACAAAGTTGCTCAGATCTACCTGGGGAGAAACAAATGTTATAATACAACAGGAAGGAGCTTAAAATGGAAGAAGGGAGAAATTGAAAAAAAAGATATTTAACTTGATAGGAGAGCTTGAGAAAAGTAGTATACCTGTGACAACTTACCTTAGTCACCAGTTAATGATTATTTGAAAAAATGTGGTGAGATAATATTTGGACATTAAATCTCTTTGGGCTGGAGTGGCTTGAAATTTTGGTAACAATCCAAAATGATAAATACTACAATCGAATCATTAATATTAATGGGGTCTGCTCAAGTAAAAAGGGTAGGCTTGTAGCAAATGGTTTTGCTTACAAATCACTCTTTATCTTTCATTTTCTTTCTTTGCCCCCCCCCCCAGTTCTACCTTTTGCTTGAGTTTGCTGCAGGCTTTTAGCCTTTTACCAAAATGCACAGGTATAAGTAAAAGTATAAGCATAAATAAATTTTTTAAACATTCTGTACTCATTTTCAGTTTGTGGCAATGACAAGATCTTATTGGAATGAAGAATTTTTGTCAAACTGGCATCTTTTAACCAGACCTCATCAGTATTTTGGCCTTAGCTAATTAATTTCTCACACCTTATAGGTCAGAAAGTGGGCTCCAACACATGACACCTTCTCTAAAATGCGTAGTTGCTACTGGTACAAGAGGCATATATCCCTTATGTAACTAGGTACAAATATGCAAGCAATTCTTCACATGAGTATCATAGCTCCCGTAAAGTTACACACAAAAACATATTTTGTTGAGCCCTGTTATAATTATGCATCAAATTTATCCACTGATCCACTCATAGGGGAGGGGATAGTATAGGAAAATTTATTCAACTGCAAAGTTGAAATATTTTCAAAGCAATATATTTGAGTTACGCATGCTTGGTAAAATCCCATATTTTGAGCTGCTAACATTTGGGATAAAGCTCCCATAATCATGGCCACAGAGAGTTTTAAAAAGGGTAGAAAACTACTCTTCTTTAAACATACTTTTGGATGCTGAGTAACATACAGCAACACCACAGACCAATCCACCAATAACAGTAGATGCTTTTATTGCAGTCGTCCAGTCTTGAATCTTTATATTCCTTGTTGAGAGCCACTTCTGTCCCACAGCTCCTGAAAATCTTCTAACTGGACATCCGCATTGATTTTCCTTTTTCATTCGCGTGCCATTCAAATTGTTAAGTTGCTTTGAAGAAACATTCCGTTGACTAGAATTATTCAAGGACAGTCTACTCAGTTTACAATCAAAACTTATGCTTTTGGCTTGTACGATCCTATCAGATTTAGTCTTCACCTGTGCAGCAAGCCATGATTGCCTAGTCAACAACTTAGGCCCACCACATCTCAACATATTGATTTTCACTTCCAAGCGACGGATTACCTACACGGAACACAGAGGATAATCACATCGATTTTCCAACACTGTATAAGCCAGAAGGCATTTCCAAGTCTTGATTAATATCAACAAAATGAGTAGAATTAGCTTCTATGAACTTTACTTTTTTCCAAACTCTGCATTTTCTATCTAATTTCTTTCTGAACTTCTGCGTCCTGATTGATAAGCCTTGTTATCAAAACGAGGCTTTGTATAAGTTGACCATGAGTCAATTTTTAAAATCATTGTTACATTGTGACCTCTTCAAGCAGCCAGCAGTGAACAAGCAACTAGAAGAATACTGACCAAAGAAGGGCTGAATTAATCACCTGAAGGCCCTCTCAAATATGCAGAAGATAGATAGAAATGGGGGTGATGCTTTAGGGTAAGACAACAAACCGCGGAGAAGACCTTGCTTTGTTGTGTGACTTGTTTGATTGTTGAGTATTGAGGGGGTACTGTTGAAGGGGTGTGATGAGCTAAGAGTAAGCTGAGGCTGACCATTTTTATTAATATAAGAATTCATAACTGTAAGGCCAATTGAAATAGATTTACACGCTCTTTTTTTTTTTACAAAGAACCAGTAAATTCGATTTGAAGCTTGCTGTTCTTAAATATTCCTCTATTTTCAGGCTGAAATGTTCTTAAATTGTTCTTACTTTATAATGATTTGGAAGCCTGTTTTCGCTATCAGCTGTGTTAATTGTTTCAAATGTGGACTCTCTTAACCATCTGATATATCTGTGTGCTGTCTATTTGCTTGTTTTGTAATTATTTAGTCTCGTGGTTATGGTATAATTCTTATATTGAAATGTTCAGCCTCGGTTTGCTCTTAAATTGTTCTTAACATTTGGCAAAATCTGAGGCTGGTGTACTTATAAGATTGTAAAAAAGAGTGTAATGGTCAAATCACTATGGAACTTTATAATTTTGAATATATTCGTCTGGTGTAGGTATGCAACTTCTCTAATGACTATCTAACTAACTTTTACGTTTTATAGGCCTAGCCTAAGCTTTTTTGTGTTATAATATGTTTGATGTTTCCATATCACCAGTTTATTGCAAAATGTTGAATTTTAATGCTTTTCTTGCGTCGATACTTATTCCTATCTACACACTCTATCTATCCAAACGTTTAAAATTCCTATCTAAACACTTAAAATTAAGGAACTACTAACTAAGGAACTTTTAGAACTTCAAAGTGGTCAAAAGAGGTTTCAAAATAAGGAACTTAAATAACTAGGCCCTTAGCTAGGTTCTTTATAAGAAAAAGCGTGTAAAACAAGAAAATTGGTAGCCACTGGTTCTTCAGATAAGTTAAGCAAGTCAAAAACTACACCAATTTACACTTAACCAATTGAAAAAAAAGTTAACGCATTATGTTAGCCGCACACAAAAGTAATTTGCTTAAGCGAAGTGTCATTCTTGTGATTTTACTTAAGCAATTTTCTTCAGTGTGCAGTGTTAAAGTCGCAAGCAATTTCACTTTTCCATCGGAAAGCAAAATATCTAAAAACATGTTTGTTATTTTTTGGCACTAGAGCAATTTTGCTTAAGCGTGTGGGCGCAAAGTACATGCACTAGCTTCCTTTGTGGAACTGAACTGCTGCACAGGATTGTTATAAAAATGGCAGACAAAATTGGGTAAACTTTTCAGGATCTTCACCATCTAATGCTTATAGTAAATTTTCAAAAATTCATGACTTTCCCTTCTCAACAGCCATTTGTTTGTCTATGTCTCTCGCGTGTGGCTAGCATTACAGAAGTAAGAACAATTTAAGAGCATTTCAGCCTGAGGAAATATAAGAGATATTGTACGCATCTCGTTTCGCTCTATATTTCTTCTATGTATTTGTATTATGCACTGTCTGATCATTCAAATCAGAGAATTTTTAATTTACGAGGCACTCTGACACATACAAAGTTATATTCAATTTTGACCTTTGCCTTCCTTATTGTAGGCCACGAGAGATGGGTGTCCTTAAAATCCTGCTGTTCTTTGCCATAATGATGCTGATTGTTCCAATACTTGCATACTTTTTTATGAAGTCATATATATTTGAAGGTAATTTCTACATTATAATAATATGAATAATGCTAAGTCATTTCTTTTTCTTAGAACCATCCAGAAATTTCATCTTTAGCTGGAAACATTTGTAATAAATTTAATTATTTTGTGAACAATGTGGCAAAGATATCTAGAAGGGGTGTTTGCAACCATTGGAACAATGCTCTCCTATTAGAAGCACAGTTTGCATGATATTAGATATTTCAGTCTTTTTTAACTAAACTTTTTTTTTTTATAAGAACCAGTAAAATTGATTTGAAGCTGGCTGTTCTTAAATATTCTCCTATTTTCAGGCTAAAACGTTCTTAAATTGTTCTTACTTTTACAATGGTTAGGAAGCCTTTTTTTGCTATCAGTAGTGTTAATTGTTGCAAAGTTTGACTCTCTTGATCATCTGACATTATCTGTGTGCTGCCAATCAGCTTGTTTTGTAATTATTTCTCAGTCTTCTGGTTATTTCGTAGAATTTTCATATTGAGCCAAAAATGGCCAGCTTCGGTTTGTTCTTAGTTTGTTCTCAAGTTTTGGCCAAATTTGAGGCTGGTGTTCTTATAAAATTGTTCTTATAATAAAAAGAATGTTATTACGAAGCGTCGACGCGATAGTGAAGCAATTACTCAAGCACAAACCTGTAAAGATTTACTCTTACCATCATGAAAAATATAATTTTTCTAAAAAGATTCTATCTGATAGATAGACTAGATCTTAAATCGTTGGTTATGGATATAAAGTCTTATTTTTGCCCTATTTTCCTTAAATTTCCACCCCTTCTGCTTATCTTCTTAGGAAAACAATGAAACCGTTCTCAGAATGCTTGTAGCATGGGCTGTATCAGACTGGGCCATATTAACTGGGTAATCACCCTGCTCCATCTCAATGCCTTCCTCAGCAGTTTCAGGTGGGCAATGGGTTGTTGCCTTCTTTGTTTATCAAATTTCGAGAGAGTTTCCCACTTTGATGTGCCATTTACCTAAGGATAGCCCACCTGAGAGCAGTGAGGAGGTTGATTTGCTGCCCACCTTCTAAAAGTCTCATGGCCAGGTCTGCTTAATGGTCTGATGATATGTGAAGATTCGTAGACTTGTGAAAACGCGATTGTTTCCCTTTTAGCTTGAAAAAGCTGTATTTACACCTTAATTATTACTAACTGATAATAATAATTAATTTGATAAACAAACTTAAATTTCCAAGGTATGCTGGGATATCCAAACGGTTCAGTGAGTGCCGCCATTGGAACCGTGATTTTGGTCCACATAATTATTGGATGGTACATTTGGATTGCAATAAAAGAAGAAAAACAAGAACAGTTATTGATCAAGAAAGACTAACATTTGTTTAATTTTGTTTTTCATTTTTTAGATGCATTCATCAAATTTTGTCCTAAAATGTATTAATGTAGTACGTATTATCATATATTACCATTGCATTCATTTTTGTAATTTAAATCTCACACGAAAAAAAACCGTATTAAACTTACACTTTTCTTAATTACTGGAGTTACTGAACTAACAATTCTTTCTCGTCGTGTAAAACAACGTACTAATTTCAGTTTGTTAAGAGTTTAAAGTATGTGCACTGGGGGTTGGTAGAGTTACGTCATTGAACAGCTGTTGTATACAGTGGTAGTGTACGGGCACTTTCATACTGCGAGAAGCAATTCATGGTTTCCTTTCATTTGTGAAAAGAAAACAGAAATAGGAATCTCCATTTTGTTAATATATACATACACATGTTTTATTGGGTATAGCAGGTCAATAAGTGACAGCATGAAGCTGATGGGGACCTGCTGTACTGCACTAAATCAAAAGCTACTAAGATAAAATCAGTCTACAGTGTAATCTCGGTACAACGAGATCAGAGAACGGGCCCGCTTCATGCACCACATCAAGGGCTGCCACCACAGCAGACCAATCGGGTACAAACAACAGCGGGTACAACAATGGTTATAACGTTAACAAGGACTAGTGCATGATTTCCCCATACCGGAATTATACCGCAGACTCTAATAACAATAATTTGTTTTATTTTAACTGAAATTAATTTTGATTAAAATTCCTAAAGTTATGAAGGTCCTTGTTAAGAAGGAATGAAGTTTTTTTAAAGGAAATATGATCAAAGAATTATGTGAGAAGAAATTATTGGGCAAGTCGAAGAAATGCCAAATAGGCCCTTGCGCAATTGTGACGAACCTCTGTCAACTTTCTGTTAATGGACATCATAATAAGACGCAAGAAACAGCTGCCTTGGGGGCAGATACGCATTTAGGATCAAGCAAGTACTTATTTCATTTATCAAGGTTTGCAATCTCCCAGCAAAAATTATGGTTTATGTTCCCAGGGGGGTTCTGCAGGGCTTTACCCCTTACACCATGCAAATGATCCTTGAAATATTTTCTTGTCATTGTTGATGTCTAAGCTTTTATCCAACCGAAGTTGAAGAAGCTGCCATGGTGTTTTTCTCCAATCACTTTGTAACAACAATTCAGTACCTTCCTGATGTTTCATACGTCCTCGTTTGTGATGCAGAAATAAACCACTGATCTCAAAAAAGACTGGATCGAGCATTCTGTTGAAGCCAAGTAAGGCCGCCAAAGAAATCATATAGACTTGATTCTTTACTAAAAATAGCTGCACGGTTATTCAGTCTCGTGCTGAGTTTTCATAACATTCCAACAATCATCAAAGAAAAAAGCAGCCCCTGGTGGAATCTCACTGTATTGAATTGAACCTACCAATGATTTCATTTTACTTCACTAGTGACTTCATTTCAGAACGACAGATGATCGATCTAGTCTTCTTTTGAGAACAGTGAAATAGACTCATTTCACAATGAAATTCAATTCGAGATTTAACAGGACATAATTCCCAATTGAATAAGAAAATTTGAAAAACTACTTTAATTTCGTGTTAAGTTTGATCATTATTGTAAAAGGGGTCGATTCTTAGAACACACCAATACGTCAATGCTTAACAGGAACAATTTTTATGTATCTTATTAGCTTTATTCTAAAACATACCGATAAATATACATTAAGTTATAAAGATTAAAATCCATTTTTACATCAAGTTATTCTTAACTCTATTTAAATTAGTTACATTAACAAACGATTCTTGATTAAGTTTTACAGCATGCGTAGTAGAAGACGCGTATAGCTAGAAAAAGCCAAGAACAATGAGGTATAAATATATAGAGGGGTAACGCGAAGGTCATAACCATTACCCTATGTAGCGCCAAATTTTTTCAAGGGAAACGATTTTCGTGCTTGATTTCTATCTAAGTTATTCGCGATTTTTTTGTTTACTCTCAGTCGTTCTTAATTCATCAGAAAAAGTTATAGAGGAAAAAATCTATGACACTATACATCACAGAAAGAGTTTTTGCATTGTGAACGAATTTTTCCCAACAAGAATTAATCTACACTTCACGGTTGAACGCTCTCTAGTGTTATGTACCTCATTGGCAAGGACATGGTGAAAAGTTTATATAAAAAGGTCTGATTTTAAAATATGAATTGGATTTAGTTACCTTTGAATTCTTACTTCTTTGGAATTTCCGTGTTAATGATGAATAAAAGGATAGCTGAAATACTTGCATGGATCAGCACGTGAAAACACGATGTTGAAGGCACGACATAGAAGACACGCTGTTGAAGGCACGATGCGAGGTCAACTGCCCGCAATAACTCCTGTTCTGACAAGCTGGGCCTTCGACAACTTGTAACTCTCGCTGTTTGCTCCACAGTCCTGTTCTTTATCCCAAAATTCAGCGAAACTCAACAAACTACCTTTCGACTTTCGCTCATCGTGCAGCACCTTGCACAATTCGCACTGCCAGTAAAACTTCTCCACGTCGTGATCAGCTCTATCAAACGCGTATTTCGAATACGTTTCTGGGTCTTTACTAGCATAAGCAGCTCTTTTGAATGTTGGTGATATGTATTCCTCGCTAAGGGCATTGATGAAGGTATTTTCGATCAAGTTATCTCCGAGGTATCCCCAGAGAACAGGTACTGCTTGCCACACAGATATGGCGTACCAGTATTCCTTAGGTATGTACCCATCGCAAAACACATCGGTGGAAATAGTCACAAACTTGTACTGCTCGATGAATTTCGCGCATTTATCGCTGAATAGATCGCTGCACGGTAATGGTTCGGCATTTTCGATCGGACTTTCTTGGCATTTTCCCATCGTATAAACATCCACTACGCCTTCTTCACGTATTTTGCGTATAAAGCCACTAGGCCAATCAATCTTTTTGCATGATCTTAGAATGCACAACATAAACTTTTGTTTTCCTGTCTTGCCAAACAAATCACTTTGATAATCGTGTCCCTTTGCTGTTTTTGAGGATCTGTTTGTGGGAATCTGACGAAACATGGATGGCAGACTCGGGTCATTAGGCCAATACGGGATCCTTATATCGCTGTCCTTCTTGTAGGTGATCGTGTAATCGAAAAATAAATCATACTGTTCGGCGTCAAACTTTGTCTGTCCCAGGGCTTGTCCTGATAAAAACACGAATTTCGCCTCAGCAGAGTTCTCCCGTCGTATTCTCTGCAGTATCCTCTGATGTCTGGGCGAAGGCATCTGCAATGCATTGAAGACTACTGCCGAAGCTCGAGGTATCGAAGACGCATCAGTCGTGATTGAACAATCTTGTCTGAGGCATTTTTTCCTCCAGTCTGACGCAGTCCAAGCGTCGAATTTCGACCAAATGTTTCTGCCATATAAAGCTATGACTTTCACGACATTTTCCTCCTTCGTCATAAGCTCGTTGATGTTTTTAGGGATAGGATAAAACTTGATGGTAGGTCTTCCTTCACGCTGCAATTCCACCGATTTGTTAACATGCTTGCAATGCGAGTAAGGCGTGGGGAAGTTATGGAGTCTGTGCCAAGCAAACATTCCAAATAAAAACGCCGCAACAAGGCTCACTATCCGCCAAAATGCAACAACTCTGCCTGGAGAAAAGTTTAACTTTTTTACTCGTCTGGGCGAATAAACGGATAAAAGTTTGATTGGTGAAGAATCGGAGAAATTCATTGCTTAGGCCCTCTGGCAGAGGATATCGACGTAAACAGTAATGCAACGCAACAGTAGGGTCCAAACGTATGTTATTCCCTGTATTCTACAGGGACCTACAAGTGCGTTGAAATGCAAATTTAAAAATGCTTCAACTAATTCCGCGAACTTGTCAGTGAAATGAAATTAATAAAGCTCAAACAGAGAAGTGTATCCCCAAGAGTCCTCTGATACCATACCATACCAGAACTTCCTCTGATACCATTCTTTAAATCTTCAAAAATCTGAAAAATGTTTACAAATATGGCCTGGAAAATCTGAAAAAATCTGAAAAAATCTCAAAAATCGTAGAAATCTTTGAAAATCTCGTGCACTTTAATTGAAGTGATTTTCCCTCGCCATACAATCATTCCTCCTGCACATTCATTCCGGATCTACGTGCAAGCATTCCCTCTGTGTCAATCAGTCAATGGATGGATGGATGGACCACATGTAATTCCTAGTCATACGAAAATCATTGCTGCAAATGGGTAGTGTATGAAAAATCAACATAAATATGCTCCTACTGTTTCAGTCGAATTTCTGTAGGGACTAAAGACTGTTCTCTTATCCTACCTCATACCCTATTTTCAACTCAAAATTCAAGAATAGACCATATTAGATTTTTAATGATTCAAGTTACGATCGCCCATAGATTTGGGTTTGAAAATAGAGTTTAGGTGAGGATCATAAATTCACTGCTCATTCGTCTACTTTTAGTTGTCATGATCTAATGCTAGCCATTAATACGTAGTCTATAACTTGACCGTAGGTTCTTCAATCGTGGCTCTTAGGGGTACTTATGATGGGATACTCTACGGTAGAGTATTCCGGCTTCAAGATAGTTTTTGTACTGCCTTATGGCTTCTTGTTCCGAAAGAGGCCCACGTTCCAGAGGATGAAAACGAGACTGCTGGCTTGAGGGTGGCAGCCCTACTTATAATGGAAAACGAAAGCTGTAGACCTAGGACACGATTCCATCCAGAAAGATATCTTTGACACATAAATGAGTATTTTCAACCATTGATACAAAAGTAAGATGAATTATAATATATTATTACCAATCGTCTGTTTTCCAAACAGATAACAAATTGATACTTTTACTCACAAATTGATAAAATATTTAAAACCATAATTTGCACTGGCTCGAAATCATATGTTCACTCCTCATCTTTAGACAAAAAGATAAAAGATGAAAATAATAAAAACAACGGTTTTGAAAAATATAAAACACAGTAAATAAAAAATCTAATGGAAAATTAAAACACAAATATATCATAAACTACAAAAGGTTCTGGATCCTTAGCTCGCATAGACACAAGAACAGTCTACTAAATGATGGATGTAGTGTTCTAGTATCAGGTATACTCGGTTATCTAAGACAAGGGAGACTTAATATCTCCTTTAACGGACATAACAGATCGTCCAAAAAGTGTCTACTGCCGTTACTTGAACAGAGACGAGAGGAAGATGTTTAGATATCGAATCTTCACAATGAATTTCCATAAATCCCCATTTCACGTGAAAAAAGGATTACTTCACTTTGCACGTGAGAATAACACTATTCACGTTTAAAGGAATAGCCTTGACTATCTTATGAACTATGGTGACCACGGCACAGGAAATTACTATACCCAAAGATATGATCAGGTGCAATCCTTTGAAAACAGCTTAAGTTAAGATGACGAAGGAGGTCATAGTCGGGCTAACTCTGAATATGACAAAAGAGATAGCTGTGAAAAAGTTGTTGACTTTTGCAAGAAAGTGGCTCGAAAACTCTAGGCGTGTGGTTAAGGACTAAAATCTTAAATTATCCTGATCACTTCATAAAGGGTACTTTGCTAAAATAGAGCCTTTGAGCTAAAAAATCTGGCGCTATATCCTTTTTGAGATTCAGCAATATGAGATTGGCACTCTGGGTTACAAGAGATTAGGCAGTGAATAGAATTAAGATTTCGATATTGAAAGCTTTCTCGAAGCCGTGTACATTTTTTCGGCTCACCCGCTAAAATTATTGGAAGGGGCTCATAAGAACTCATCTTAATAAAACTCAGCTCATTCTAAAGACATAGATTTCAGCTTCACTTTTTCAGTAGAGAAACCCCTGGATGATTAGCACACCGCCCACTACAAAAAATTCACAAACACATAGATATATCTAAAACAGTTCACTAATAAAACCCCAGAGTATCTATCACTCTTTTTTGACGGCTGCCTCTGTAATTTCCATTTCTACTAGCAGCTGCTTCAGCAACAATGACAGCGCAATATCCATGGGGTCCATCGCTCCTCTTTGAAGCCACTTAGGTATAGTCAACGCCGCATGCATGAAACCTAGCTTCTCCAATACCCAGTCTATACTTACGGGGTCCATACGTGCACCAGCCCAACCAAGGAGACGGATCGCAGGCTCTAGCTTCCATGTTTTGCATCTAAAATGTCTGTACTTCTCCTTTTTCTTTGGCGTGTCGACCTGACTTCCTTTGGTTTCGGGTGAATCGACTGCTGGCTCCTCTTGCCGTTCGGCTGGTTTACTGCTTCTGTACGGTCGACCAGATTGAGCTGAAAGCAGCAGGCAGTAACGTTCATTTCAATCAAGATACATTTCCTCATATTTTTATGTACTTGAAGGGCTCACAAGAAATCAAGGCTAGAGTTTATATGGAACAGGATGCTTCGAAAAGGTAAGGTAGGACCTATTCTGTATTTGAAAACAGGGATCTATAGGTAGCACATCAAACTTGGGGGCCATACTTTCTACAGGGCACCTTTTTTCATAAAGTTAAGTGGCACTTTCTGAAAGTAAAAAAGCACTGCATTGGTTTTTGTAAAATCGTTAGGGGCACATGTCGCCAAATTTTCTCTGGCACGCGTCCCCTGGCCCCAACGTCCCTGTTTGAACAGCTTTCAATTAGGCTAGAAATGCTTATTCATTTTGCTTGTTTTCAAGTATCACTAGACTTTTATAAATACAATAAAGAATAATTGATGCTCGTAGATAACAATTTTCCACTTTATGTTTGAAATACTGATATCTGCAGTAAATGGAAAATCACAGCGTAGAAAGGAAAACGCAGTAAAAGGAAATTTGACTTACAAACCAAAATTTCGCACTTCGTGCTCTAAAATGAATTCGCCTTAGGTGCTTAAAATTGCAACAAGTTCTTAATATAGAATTTGGAGATAGATGGATATTTTGCAACATAAATTTCCAAGATCACTCACATGCAACAACAGCAACCGCATCTTTCTCTTTCATATACGTCAAAATAAGATCGTGCAGGAAAAACAACAACCCAGCGTCCATGGTAACACTCAAACTATCACTGAAGAATGACGTCAGGCTAGCTTCAACGACATGGGGACTGGGGACGGTAGACAACCATGGGCTAACAACAGATGCCTTGTTTTTAGATAGTAACTTCGCTATTCGTGTCGTCATTGGCTGATCGTGCTCTGTAGTCAGACGTAATGCCAGGCAAGGCAAGCCAAACACGATTTCAGAGTCATTCTCATAACGGACTTTTGGTGCGAACGAGACTCGTTTTGCAGTGGAAGGAGGCTTGGTTGAAGACCTTCCATTCGTATCCGTTGAAGAGTATTCTTCGCTGGTAGCAGTGACGTAGAGTAGCCAATCTGTTACGGGAGATCCGAGCGACGGTGGATTGCTGCGGTTTCTGGACACTTTCCGGACGGTTGCCATAAATTCTGTGGGGAAGAATGGAGAATATGTAAATCTGATGGTAAAATGATAACAACAGGACAGATAAACGTAATGTGTGTTATGCCTGTAAGATGTTTCCAGAAGTTCCATTGGCCAAGGAAAAACGTACTCAGTCATCGATAACTTTCTACCGATTCCAAATGTCCAGATTTCTTACATAAGATGCACTTACCGGACACCGTATCCAGTAGTCTTGAAGGCTCATTGACTCCGCCATGTCCAAGTGATATCGAGATATCTTGCTTCGAACAGGCTCTTTCAACTTGACAACTTTTCTCCACGCTCTGAATTTCAGTGAGAAAACGAATTATCGGTTCGTTGATGGAAAACAATGCCCAAGTCTGTGCCCTGAAGTTAGAGCCATGAAAACATGCGAGCGAGACGAAGTTTGACTTCAAAGTGAGGCTACCACCTAGAGTGACATTTTTATCTTGGAACGTATTCTTCAGATTGGTTAGCTCCAAACCGGGGATGGCATTCAGAATCTCGACCCAATGTTGATATTTCAGGCCTGCAAAAAATGATATTCAGGAAGTCAAGGGATCGTTCCAGTTGATATGATAAGAGAAACAATATGGCCGCGCAAGGTTTGAACTTAAGACTTCTGACTGTGCACGTGAGTGCCTTTATTTACCGATCTACCAGAGTCACACTTAAAACAGCAGTTCTATGAGTAGAAGTCACTAACAACAGTTCTGACACCCAACAGAAGGCTGTTCCCGCAAAATCACAAGAACGCTGATAATGTACTTTCGTGTATTTCATTCTTAATGAAAATAATCTCATTTTGCTTGCTTTTAGCAAATAACAGGGGACCAATGTGCATTAAAACAGCATTTCTTTGAGATACAAGCATTGATATTATTGAATTACTTAACAAGAAACACAGCCAGTTACTTCAATCAGAAAAACCTTTCACTAAAATCAAAAGTTGGGGCCTGTTGAACTAGTAGGTCTACTGCGCGAACAAGTAACTAATGCAGTTGATTTACCGTCATTCTTGGGTTCGTCATCACTACCATTAAACTTGTCGTCTTTCGAAGGTAATCTACGATAATGATGTCCGTCAACTCCCCTTATAGATGAATAACTGGACGACGAAGGCAGCGTCCGTGAGCCCGAAAACGCATGCATTCCACTACGTTGCTGCTGGTTAAAGAAGTCTTGGAGTTTCCCAAGCATCTTTACTAGGTCTGGTGTTGTTGATCTTGACATCACAATTTGCAGCTCATTCCAGCCCATTTCTCCGGATACTTTTATCTCCGTCTTTCTGTCCACCTCACTCGCAGATGAAGAGTCAATTTTCAAAGATATCATTTCCATATCATCTAAATCTAGAAAAAATGCTCAGTTATCAAGAATTGATTTCATGATAATCTCAATAGATCTCTTTGAATTAAGGTTTATTTCTAGTCAGGGAGGAAAAGGGGGTGCATTATCATCAGGCAAGAGATTTAATCGTACTATATAAATACACTAGTCTATTGAAAATATTGAACAGGTCCATTCAAAATGGCGGAAAATTTGCAAAGCTGTTAGGGCTAGGCCTAAACTAAAATTCCCATAACTTATGTCAGACAGCTCATAAAAACATGATTTTGGTATGGAAATTTAGGAAATTTCGCTGACATCATATTTGATACCAATAAGCAATAATAAAATGAGGAAGAAATTATCTATGACTTGTGATTTGATAGATGGTCAAAGTCGAAGCAAGGAATTTTTTTGAAGAAGGAGTTGTCATTTAAAATCATTGCAAAACTGTTGTAAAAAGTCATCCATCTAGTATAGTGCTTGGTTACTTTGTTGCAACTGCTTTGAGAATCCTGATGGGTTATGTTTTTTCTCTGTATGGTGGTATGAGGGGAAAATGAAGGAGTCTCAAACATTTCAAGGAGGGGGGAGAGTAATTTTTAATCTTACACCCCACACATCAGTTGCAATTTTGTCACTCTTCAGGTAAACATGTTGTTTGTTCTCCTTCTTATGCCCCTACAATTTGCATTCATGAAGTATTTTTCTTGGTAAGTGACCTCAAACCCAGTAATAATGGTTACAATCGTGTGCATCAGATAAATTTTGAATTTACAAAAAATGTACTTTAAAATTCAAGGTCTCCTCCCTCCCTTAAAATTTTTGTGACCCCCTACCAATTTCTTGCCTCGCCACAGGGATAGCTAGGACAAGAGTCATGGGGCTCCTTAAAGCAGTAGCAACAAAGTAACAAAGCACTTTAACAGATTAATGACTTTTTAAAACACTTATGCAATGATTTTAGATGACGACTCCTTCTTCAAAAACTCCTTGCTTATATTTTGATCATCAATCAAATTCCAAGTCATAGATAATATCTCCCTCGACGTATTATTGCTTTATGTTGTGAGCTACAGTTTAAGCAAAATTCCCTAATTTTTCACACCAAAATCTTGTTTTTGTCAGCTATCTGACACAAGTTATGGGAATTTTAATCTAGGCCTAGCTCTCAGAGCTTTGCAATTTTGCCGCGATTTTGAATCGATCTGTGCAATATTTTAAATAGCCTAGTGTATTTATTCGTATAAACTAATAAGGATAAAATGAAGTATATATCTAACCGTTTAACATGATTTTGCCACTCAATTGTACTGATGGCTGCTAGACAGACCAGTGTCGGTGGTAGAGTTTGAATCTGTCTGCTGATCAGGTGGGAGAGGAAGTGTTTACATTTTAGGTGGTTGGGGGTTATCAATTTATAAGACGGGTAGAAAATCAAAGCAAACGGTGTACCCCTATTTCTGAAGCAAACGGTTTACAAAATAAATATACCTTCAAAGTTGTGGAAGTCCTGCTGGGGCAAAACCCAGTCATCGTGTAGGCCACTTTTAAAACCAGACAGCGTGGCCATTAATATGCATGACCCCATATAATCGACCCTCAGCTCAGCTCCTTTCATCATCACTGTTGCATTGTGGGCTGGATTTTGGCCTAGGCTTTCCTCAAATCTACCTGAAATGGAAGTAAACAACACCACTGTTTAGATACTTAAAGATGTTTGTGTGATTAGCAAAAGAAAGGCGAAAAAGACTTACTGAGAAAGCCATGCATTTCTAAACACCAAGAATCATCCTATTGTGAAAACAGAATACTGCAAGAAATAGAATCCGATTTCTAAGGATCCGATACTTTTATCAAAATCTGTTCAAGTCTCGTTGCACAGTTACTTGGTTCATCCTTTAGAAGAAATTGATCCTTACAGGAAACAAAATGAGAGTCAGATAGAAAATTCAAATTGCATATCTCTGAGAGTGAAGAAGAACATAACATAATATCGATGTGGTGTACTCCGTCTCGCCAAAACAATATAGGCCAAGAGCCTTTGGGCAACATCTTTAACATCTGAAAATTGAAACCAGTCCCTATAGTCTTAAAAATAAAAGCTGCTTTCAAAATACCTTTAATCCTCAATCTTAATTCTTGAATTAGCAGAAAACAATTCATTAGAAATTAGTAGGTAAGAAAAATTTAGCAAATATATTATAGCATAAAAGATTGGTGAATAATTTGAATTTCTGGTAGGAGAATATTTACCTTTAGCAGAAATGTTGTGCACATCGATATACCCCCCAATAATTCCACCATGAGCATCAAATGATCCCTGTCTCACAGTGATGATCAGATCCGTCGATTTAATTCCAGTGTTGCTCACTAGAGTATGACTTTGTGCTTGAAGGTCATTCGTGCTCCAGCTGCAGGGAAATGAGATGTATGTGTGAGAGGTATACCACAAAACAATTGGCTCCCACATTGTCGAGAAACACTTTATATTGAACCAAAAAACCTTTTTGATTCTTGCTTCCTTCCGAATATTTCTTTTCGGGTCCTAAAAGAGTCCTGAGGGGGATTACTGATCCCAACTCGCAGCATTGGCATAACCAAAAACCCCAATTCCAATGAGGGAAAAAGAGAAATTCCCAGTATTGACGTGTTTAACAATCCCAATTTACTTTGTCATTCCCAAATCCCAGTCCAAAGAAATCCAATCCCATTTTCACAGCAAATAAAAAGGCAAATCCCAGTTCCCAATTTAACCCTTCCTGACCTGTCACAAATCAAGAAAATGAAACGATTAAATGTGATTTGATGTTTTTAGCATGCTTAACCCCAGGGACCTATGGGGACGCCATATATCTTCCTAGCTGCATCTTTTGTTTGTCATATCACTGCAATTTGAATATTATAAATCCAGTTCTTAAATATAATAGAACATAAACTAATCTAATTTGAACATTAATTACTTTGATATACATATAAAGAACTGATACAAACATTTTCACTAATTCTGTTCTCAAGTTAAAACCAATGATCCTCCCTAAGATTTGTTCAACTTGCATATATTACTAGTTCATTAAATGCCATTCCATTGTTGGATGATTTTCTTTAAAGATTGTACAAGTATCAGGTGTATTAGTTTCGTTGGAGAGGCTATTCCATATTTTCTGCCCCAAGCACCTAAGATTATTAGAGCCGCGGATGATTTGGATCTACAGGAAGAGCTTTAAAGTAAAGCAACTCACACTGAGTGCCCCATTACATTGCCCATGTTTGTAGCAACATCCATTCTAGACAAATTGACAGCAACAAGCACGTGTGTTTTCCATTCTGAGGTCTGCTTCGATGACGAAGACGTCGAGCCATCAGTCTCATCGATCGATTCCCTGAATGTCTTCGGAAAGACGAGGGAGTTACCAAACACTTCTGTAAACCGAAAGAATCGTAATAATCAATATAATATTAAGAAGAGTAGAGTCAAAAGACGAGACTCTTCATCTTCACAAGCCTGTTTCGTGGTATCCCACTCATATGGAGATGTTCCATCTGAATCTCGTATTCATGATATACATAATATAGTAATAGCCAGTTTATTAGTTTTCAGAACAAAGTACTCAATACACAATAGTACATTAGTGCATCTCCTGATGAGTGAGCAATCACGAAACAGGCTGGTTGAGATGACCGTGTAGTTTCTTGTTTCTTTTCTGCAATTAGTGGTTAATATAGTAATACATATTTCTTAGAATAATTTGATAAATATATAGTTCTACTTCAATGCATCAAGCTCTTATTCGGTAAATCGAAATGTAAACTTCGTAAAAATCAATATGATCGACATTGATGCAGTGAAACAGCTAGTGTAGGGAAAAGCTGCTGATAAACATGCTTATAAGACCATATAAATTAAATTCACAGTTCCAGGCCCGTCGGCAAGTTTGTTTGCTTTTCAATCTTACAATATATTTTCGAATAGAATCGAATTACCAGTCTTTTAGAGAAGAATCTAGTACTTTAAAGCAGATGTCTAACAAGTTGATTAAGTCTTGTGAAAGTGAATTAAAAAAAAACTGATTTCTGAAATCTGAGTCGATCCTAGACCAGAAACGTGAATTGAATTGCAATCAGCTGCAACAAAAGGAGCATTTAGGTTGGAATCACGCCAGTCTTTCTTTGTTTGCATTTCATGATTTCATAGGAACGAGCAGTGAATGTGAAAAGAATAATTAGTTTCCAACTCACCATCCTGTTTTAGTCTTGGTGAGTACTGGGCACTTTCGCTCACACGTGTGATGAAATCGGCTCTGGAGCCAACACTGGCTGACGCCCGAGGAAGAAAAAGGCCTTTCGGAGACCCCATGATATTACCTAGGAATGAGGCTCCACTGATCGTCCGACGATGACCTACATAAAGAAGAAAATCATCATAAAACAGGCATCGCCCACGTTCGTATAAACATCCAGTCTCGAAAAATAGATAGCAACAAGCACCTGTGTTTTCCATTCTGAAGTCTGCTTTGATGATGAGGATTTTATGTGTGTGTAAATATTAACAGATAGCATTGAATAAACACAATAAAGTTTATTTGGGAAGAAGCTTGAAAAATCAAGCAAATCAATTTCTAGAATGTGAATAACGCAAGAAGGATTCGAGCCCACGAGCGCTGATTCGAGCCAATCAGTGCTCTGAATTATCCGTGCAGTTTGTATCTTCAGCTGTAATCAGTGGCCGAAGGTTCGAAACTTTCATTTCTTATTCTCACAGATTAATGCGATTAGTGTGATTAAAGTATATTGTAAAATATCATTTGAAGCAAGCTTTTAGAACAAAATGACAGAAAAATGCTAGTAAATAATATTTGATAATATTTGAAGCAAACTTTGTGAATAAAGTGACAACAAAGGCTACAAAATAACGTTTGAACAAACTTTGTGTTAAAAGACATAGAAAGCTAGAAAGCAATATTTGAGTCAGCAACTTTTTGAATGAAATGATATTGGAGAGATCGAAAATAATATTTTAAGAAAACTTTGGGAACAAAATTGAATAAGAAAATTCGAAAATACTATTTGAAGCAAACTTTGGTAACAAAATGGCATAAGAAAGCTACAAAATATTGTTTGAAGCAAACGTCGTGTTAAAACACATAGAAATCTAGAAAATGAAATTCAAAGAGAAAAGAGTAAAATGCCATATCTTTGGTAGAATCATATTTTTGTCTTGAGATTGATAAAACTCAATGCTTGATAGGACAAAATCCCTAGTACCTTGATTTTTCCTTGGAGTCTTCAGTCTCCTTTGAGCGACATCAGGAGTTAGTGACGATCTATTCAACGGATTAACTACACTTCTCGCAGAGCTTTCAGTAGACGTGGCAGGTGACATTGAGCTGTATAAAGCAAATCATAACACAGTTTTGAAATCCAATAACAAGAGTTGACGGTAAAAAAATCAAGCCTCTCTACAGGGAATTAGACCTGAAAACTAGTCTGTTTTGTCATGCTTAGGAAGTAGACCTATGGCTAAAGCCTTGGCATTACAATTTTGATACCTTTGAAGGCACGAACAGATCAGCCTTCAATGATATTCTATATTCCAACAATAGAAACATATTGACAATCTCATGTATTCTTGTTACTCTTTTTGTACGACAACAGCTGTTGACCGAAATCCAAATCGAAATGAAAACTAACAGCAGAAATCGAAAACGATGAAAAAAATTTTTATGGGCACTAATATGAATCTGAAAGTTATATTGACGTACCTATCAGACATTTGTTGTGCTCTTGAGGTATCCTGCGCAAAGACTGCAGATTTCCCGAGGAACATTCTTCTGAAGAGTTCTCTCTTATACCAAGCTTTTGGGACGTCCAGAATTTCATTCAATCTGCGCATGTCATAATTGAAGGCAGCGGATCCAATATCGCAAGAAACTGCGGAGAGAATGAGTCTGCTATTGAACTGTACTTACGATATCTTATTGATGTGAGCAATATTCCACACATACTATCTAGATTTCAGAAATTATTCAATTTAAGTACTAGGTTGAGTTTTCAGCATAAAATCTGGAACTAGAAATCTCTGGAATCAGTAATGGAGGTATTTATTGCAGCATCATCTTGCTTATTACGTTATTAACATCAACAACTCAATGGTTATTCAATTCAATTGGTAATTCAACTCAATGGTAATTCGCTTCTGATTCACAAAAGCCTCTATCTCCAAAAGTGCATCCAAGCCGTCCCAAAAAAAGATGAAGGAACAAAAAATTATTGAACTCACGTGATACTTTCACTTCTGTTTTACTATCGATTTCAGCGGCCGACACTCGCCTGCCTCGGGCAGTAGTATTCGCACAGGCTTTCACTCGCTTTCTAAACAAATTGAACTTTATGAATTCCACGTTCAAGCTCAGTGAATCCTTTCTACCTGATATTGGCTGCGGAACAATACCACGCTTTTTCCTCCTTCCGGGAAACAGTCCACTTTCCAGGAAACTTCTTTCAGAAGTACTTCCGTATTGTTTCCCATATGGATGGAAAATGCAAAAAGAAAACCGCGATAAACAAGCAGTAACGCAGAATCCACCACTGTCTAGCTCGGTTAGTTCTTGACCGGATGGGGAGGCTTTTCCCTTCTGAAACGAGCTCTGTTTGGACTTCTTTGTTGATGTGCTGGCAGTTGATTTGCCCATGCTGTGCTTGCTAGGGCTAGAAGTCGATGAAATGACGAAGTCGAGAGACGGCACCCTCAAGAGACACTCAACCTTGGATATAGGGGCACAACTGAATCGCACATCAGAAGGCTGGATATTGATGAATACAATAACATCAACAGGGAATGATGACTGATCGGAGGCGGAGGATGACAGCATTGACTCGGTGCCATTTTCACCCCTCTCAGACGCCGTGGAGTCGGTATCCACCCCTTCTTTGGCAGTATCGTCATTATTGTCGTACGCTATTGCCATCGGCTCTAATGCCTTCTCCAGAAAGTCCAGCAAGGAAGGCAGGACGATCATCTCTCTAGGGAGCTGCTGTATACTGAGCCAAGCGTGTAGGCCAGCTGATTTCGATCCAGCCTTCCAGCTACTTGAGGAGGTTGACCCACTATCTGGGGGGTCCTGTGAGGCAGAATCACTACCAGAGCCAGTCTGCATTTTTGCGAATCGTTCTGCTGTGGTTTTCGACTGGTAATGCACGCGCACATTGACCCCAGGTACAAGGATAACTGTATCTTCTATGGCACTCGTGTTTTGAGGTTGAAACTTTGATGATCTCTTTGACTTGGTGTAGCCTCGATGACGCAGGTCATCTAAAGAAAACCTCTCTTTCCTGAATTTCAACTGTGATGTTGGTTGGTCAGATAGTCTTCTCCCAGGCAGGGTTCCACCGTCCCTGAATTGTTTGAGAAATTGAATTAAAAATTGACACGAAGTTAACTTTTCTAACCCTGCAAATATGCAAAGCCTCATTTAAGCACCCTTCAACAATCCATTTCAGGTTTAAGGGGGTTGGCTTATGGCTAGGTCTAAGTTTAGGAAACGTTAAATATTTGGGCTTTGGTTATGGCAATTAAGATAAGGGAATGATGAATATTAGGATGTATCTTATTCATCGGAGGCTATATGGCAGCCTAACTACCCCTTCTTATGACCCCTACCTTAAAGACATACCACGAGACTTACTTTGAAACACAAGCAATGAAAATACCTTGAATGATACGTCTTTGAGTCATCTTCTTCCTCTTTATCCACCTCGCTGTGAAGCACACACTTCCCGCTGTCGATTTCTACCACAACATCAAGAACAAAATCAAGCATGCTTGCAGTGCTCGTGGATGATCGCTGCGAATTTTCAGACGCCATTTTAACATCTGCTGTGCTCTCGCTGAATGTCACCCTTGGCGTATTGTGGGAAGGGGCGCGTTTCCACTCTGTTTGAGGGGTACGTTTTGTTTCAAGATCGTAGTTGGAATTGGAGAGCTCGGGGTTGCTGCTGAAATCAACATAGTCCAGACCTTGCGCGTCTCTATTATCCACAAATAGCGATTGCTTGTCTTTCTTTAAATCATCTGCTAGCTCCGTCTGCTTCGGCAAATTTTCTAGCTCTTTTGTCTCGAGGTAGCGCTCCACGCTGCTGTGTCTTCTGAAGCCTAGTTTCTTGGGAGTCAGAAGATTCCCTCGGTCTTCATTTAAGTTTCGTATCAAAGTCGGTGTCTGTAGTCGATCGAGACGAGCCGATGGTTTTCGTGCGTGCCTTCGTAAGCGTTTTCGCACGTCTTTGAAGAATTCGTTAGATAAGGCACTTTCAATCTCCTTCAACAGTCGTACTTCTCGGTTTATTATGTCGATCGGGGCATCGGCTTGTCTGCAAATCAAACATTGAAGGAAATGGAAATAGGGAAACAACATACAATCTTTCATTTTTGATGGCGCTTCTGTCAAAAACATCGCTCATCATTTATTCTTACCTTTCCTAAGTTTTCGATCTGTTAAAATTTGCAATGAATAAGGAAGAGACCACATTGCTCATTGCCTGTTGATGGGGGAGGGATCTCTCTGGAAACGTTGCCTTAAATACCAAATGCTTGTCTTGATAAGTGGTGACTATCATGTCAAATATTGTATCGGAAACAGCCAAGTCTGAATTTATTTACTCTGTTAAAATTTGTCAGTCCTTTTTACCCTTTTATTTTCATTATTACAAAATATACCATAAGCTTGTATAAAACTTTAAGCATGAGTCACGACAGCACGGTACGACATAAGGAAAACCATAAGACTCTCACATCTTCAAAGAGGCTTGCTTATACCATTTCAAACTTTAAACTCGAAAAAAATGTACATGATAATGATAACAATTACACACCTGATAAGGAAGAGAAAACGATATCGCTGATCAAGACCTTTGGATTAAGGTCGAATACATAGATAAAACTTAATCATGAAGCTTGTTATTTTTCTCTTTCTTATCAAGTTGTTTGCCTGAGCCAACATACTCAATCACTCACCTCAATTCACTGACAATCTTGGTCTGCTTCCAAAGCTGCCTCTCCAAGCTGTGAGGCTGGCGGTTTTCGTTACTGAAGGATCTATTTGCTAGCCTATCATACCTCGATTCACCAAAGGAGGCATCAATTTCATCATAACCATCATTGTCATCTTCTATAAAGGCTCCACCCGCATCGTCCTCTGCATCAGCAACAGAAGATAAATCAGCAACGTCCACGTCACCAGCAAATGCCGTCAAAGCATTACCTAGAGAGCTCAACAGCTTTCCAATATTCGAGTCGAAATGAACTTCCACGCCACACATCCTCCAGAAGATGCTCATGAGCCACTTGTCAGTCTGACCTGAGAAGAAGTAACTGGGCTATAGAAAATATGCTTAATCTATTCAAAGATATTGGATTATAAAAACATCTTGTATACCAAACGGTGTTTGATCATACCAAATGCTTATAACATCATGCTTATAATATCTTTTATACCAAATAGTGCCGGTATACCGAGCGTTAGAAAATATGCTTGTTGATAGTTGATAGTTGATAGGCACATACGCTTGCTATCTTCGCAAGGTATTGGTTTATGTGCTAAGCACAAAGGGTCCACTGAATAGGTAAACTAATCGAGCAGTGCGACCCTGGTCCTTCCTCTCGATGTGACCACACCTCGTGATTCCTTTTGCCTTTTAGCTTGGAATTACAGAGAGCTGGCTAATTCTCTCCTCACACTTTATGACAGGTCTGAAGGTGGTTTCGAACCCGGGACCCTTCGAGCAAGGGTCAAGTGATCGAACCACTCGGCCATCCCCACCACTTAATCTATTGCTTAATCTATTCAAAGATATTGGATTATAAAAACATCTTGTATACCAAACGGTGTTTGATCATACCAAATGCTTATACCATCATGCTTATACTATCTTTTATACCAAACGGTGCCGGTATACCGAGCGTTCTCAAGACTAATTAATCAACCCTGATCAGAGTATGAAAATTCTCTTGATTTTGCTAGCAGCAGAAAAATAGAGGAGGATAATAGAGCAAAAATAGCACTAGCCTGTAGAGAAGAATGTATCCTTTCTAATCGATGTTATTAGAGATCTAGTCTATGAAACCGATAAATCGTGAGAATGCCTCTTCAAATCAAATTCAAATTCAAACCTGATTGAGTGTGGTTCACAGTTCTTGAACAGAGATAGTAACTTCCTTCGGGGACAGAACCTAAACAAATATAAACAATTAATTCGCTTGATTAAAGGTCCAAGAATTCCTTCAATGAAACGAAATTAATCTTACTTCGTCTCAAATTCCATAAATGCATGAATATAGTTCATTAATGCATGAATATAGTTCATAAACGTAAAATAAGCACTCAGTGAGATTGATTTTTTTTATCTAGATTTGCAAGTGATTAGAGACTTCAACCATCGTCTGCAAAGTCTACCGTTTTCATAAAGCTTGTTCTTTTAAACAAGGTAAAAGTTTCTGCTGGTTGCAAAAGGCTAAGAATGATAAAAAAAACTCCCCTAAAGTACAATGAACGAGAAATCTGAAAATTCTTACACGTATTAATGATGTCATCACTGGGGAAAGACCAATCTTCAGCCTTATCGTCAAATACTTTCGCAAATCTTACGCAGAAGTTTCTGAATAGACCTCTACTGACGAATGAGCCACTGCTGCAACAGGTTATTGTCGTTTCTTCCACAGTCATAACCAGTGCTGGGCCAACTAAGTCACAATCTCCAATAGAAAAATTAATTTCAGTGTAAATAGATGAATAGAAATGACCCGTCATTCTTATGAAGGACGAAAAGAAACACATCACCAGCCTAGGTGATGTATGCTCAGTAATGTACAGGCTGTGCAGTAACGTGCTGGTTTTTATTACAGTAATGTTAAGGTTATTCAGTAACGTGCAGGGATATCTGGCATTAATGTGGAGGGTGTTTGGTAGTGTGGAGGGATAACATCAGTAACGTGCAGGGATATCTTGCAGTAATGTGGAGGGTGTTTGGTAATATGGAGGGATAACATCAGTAACGTGCAGGGATATCTTGCGGTAAAGTGGAGGGTTTTCAGTAATGTGGAAGGATAACAGCAGTGACGCGCAGAGATATCACAGTGATATTAAGGATATTCAGTAACGTGTTGGAATATCTTGCAGTAATGTTGAGTATGTTCATTAATTCTTCATATTACTCACGATGTCCTTCAACATCACTTCGTACCCTTAAATTTGCTGATGATATCCCTCCACGTTATTGAATGGTATCCCTCTACATTACTGGACGGACACCCTCCATATTTCTTTAGATATCACTAACATAACCTAGGGTGACGACACAAACAGCAGTCAACAACGACATTACATACTTAATTACAATACTGGTTACCGATTTGATTGAAACACAGAAATGAGATTACCTGGGGTAGTGGCGATCGATGAGCGATTCCCTGCATGCTAAAAATCAACAAATTTTCACTTCTTCAACAAGAATACTTTTATAAGAATATGAGTCATAAAGTTTGCAAAATATCATAAACTAAGCTAAAAATAAGTTAATGGTGGGCCATTTTTTCCTAAAGGTAGCGATTTCAAGGAGCAACCTAGAAACTGAGAAACATATATAAAGCATATTGATAGCACCTTGCACACTGTAAAGCATATTGATAGCACACTGCACTAGAAGGTCTAATGAGTCAGAAGAGCGACAGTCGAAACGAAAACTAGAAACCAGGCATCGAAATTATCATGATATGAGGAGTAACTGGAGATCATCTCAGCTTGAAAATGAAAGAACAGTTGAGAACAGCGACCTTTCTTACTGCTACTTGCAAGAAGAAAGAGCGTTATTAAAAGTAAGGTAGTGCTCTAAAGATAATCGGCTTAGAAACAAAGGAAAAACAAAGTGAGCTTACAGTCGTAGCTGCTTCAACTCTGTATCGAATGATTTTCAAAAATCATGACGATGTGAAATTGATAATGCCAGCAGTCAGTGAAAACTATGGTGGCTCTTACCTGAGTCGTGACGTCATTTAACGGAATACTCAGGCCGAGTTTTTCGACGTTCAACTGCAGAAATAACGAACCATGAAGCTTTTCAGGCTGAGGCCGCTGGGGTAATCTGTTCCAGATGTGTTGAGCAGTTTTTTGCACCTAGAAAATATGAAAATACGTCAATCTGGGGGAGGTAGTGACAGGGCATATTTTAGAATTTAAAACGGTATCCTGACTCCCCTGTGGTTAAGGGTCAGAATTCATCCACCGTATCCCTGCATGTCGTAAGAGGCAACTAAAAGGGTTGGCGTCAGGAAGGGCGTCCGGCCATAAAACTTTGCTCCAAACCAAAATCATGGCTTTGTCTAGACGAGGTTCGGACCGGTCAACCTCTGCTAGAAGAGAAAAAAGCCGGAATAAAAATTCTGTTTGATTGTGTGTTTCGTGTGTAATGGTATCCTGCATAGAAATAAACCCTCCTGTTTAGTCGCAGGCATCACTGATAGATTCAAGAGTGAGTAATGAAAGGTGCAATTCGGTTTATGTATCCCGAGCAGGGCACATTCAATTCACGAAAGAGGCACACACGATACTTGAAAATATTCAAACTTCCAAATGCTATTGTTTACTAAGGATGAAAATACAAATAACGAAATCGATCAAAAGTAGAATGACATCGAGAAAATTACCTCTGCAGTGTGTTCAAGCCAATGATCATAAGCATTTTTGTAATGAAGGTAAACAAGCAGTCCTGAAAAAGAGGAACTGTGTTATGAGGGAACGAGGAAGACATCTAGACGATGGAGTTTATCGTTAAACCCCACAATTATGTAGAGTCTTTAGAATAATCGATCTTACTGTTACACAAAGGCGTTCGTCAATAATAGCAAACTTCAAAATATACTAAGTGAAATTTCCCAGCTGAGAATAAACAAACAGAAATAACGAAGAAGAAAGATGTTTGATGACCAAAACGACAACTATTACGATGAAAAATTGAAAGATTTACCTTTATCGACAGCTAGGGGCATCAAAAATATTTGTGGCTTGTTGATAGTTATAATAACTGTTTCTTTGTCTTGGGAATGGTGAAATATTGGCTTATCCTGAGAAAGAAGATAGCCTAATAAAAACAAATTGAATTTAACCTGATACTAGTTTATTCCTCAGTTGAAAACTTAGGCTATTCGAATTCATCCTTGGCAATGTGTTTAATATGGACGAGACTTTTCTTAATTTAAGCTACGGGTGAGGGTGAGGCGATGGACAGAACGAGTTGGCAGAGAAAGACTGTGGTAAATATGTACCCCAACAGCTACGATTATGGTTAAACCTGACCTGACCTGAATGTGGGCGCAGTAAAGTGGAGAGCGTGCAGCAATTGGACTTTTGTAGTAACATGGAGGGATATCATCAGTAACGTGGAGAGTGTTCAGTAATTTGGAGCGATATCTAGAAGTAATGTGAGGAACTCTGGCTGTAATGTGGAGGGACATTTGCAGTAATTTAAAAGTATTTTCAACAATGTGATGGGATATCCTCAGTAACTTTGAGGATTTCTTGCAGTAACGCGGAGGCTCTGTTATGAGGAGTGATATTTTGAAGAAACGTGCAGCCTCTTTCTGATTTTTCTCGCCATCCTGAAGTTTTGTATCAACCCAAGATTTAACTATTCAATGATTTTGGCAAATATTTACTCAAAACTAAGAAAAGAGTTTTGTAAGTACTTTATGCAAAATCAATTTCATGAACTTGCCTGGAGAATGTTACTAAGACCAACTCTCGTTTTGAAATATGCAAATGATTCAAAGTTATCATCAGATTCTGCAAATATCTCCTGGAAAGATAGAACAAAGTTTACATACCGATCACTAGCTAGCATAATCCACGTAATACAATGGTTATAGCTAACTCAAACTTAGCAAATGCTCAATTTTACGCTGAAGTTTTTAGAAAAGTCTAAAATGATTAAGATACCTGGTTGCACTGTCCAAGAGAAACCATTAAATCTACTTCAGCTCTTCCAAATAGCTTCATGTAACTTCCACCTAAAGATTATTAAGATTTTGGGTAATTTAGCAAGAAAAGGAGTGCTGTAATAAAGCTAGGAAATGAGAAACCTAACTAAAAAACTTCCAAAAAGTTTTAGTCAGGTTTTCAATGTTTCAGTTTTCAATTCTGAAGTTTTGCTAGATAAAAATCAGCCTAATAGCTCAAAGCATATCTTATTGAAAGCAACACTCAGTTATATATTTTTGCGTCAGCTATAAGTGAGACTCACGTTTAGGTATTTGCATTTTCTTCTCTTTGTTTGGAGATCTGTTGGATAACTCCAAGGCAACTATTCCAGTGTGCAGTCTGATTGCTGTGGAGGAGGGGGTCGTAGCGGTTATCTGGATGCCCTGAACACAAAAACCATTTAGTTAATGCAATAGTCAGTTTGTACCACGATAACTCTACAGCCGGGGTAGGTGGAGAGCTTAACCAGTGAAACGCCTTGCAAGAACGCATTTTCATGTACAGTCTCTCTCGGTTAGACGAGGGTATCAGCAAAATAGGATTTTAAAAAGAAGATTTAGCCCATCTCATCTGCAACACTTAAAAACGAAAGTGTACAAACCTTTAGATTGACTTGTATGGAATAAAGCAATGGAACAACGTTTCCAGGATGTGGTATACTTCCAATGGACGCGGTCCTCCAGAGGGGAATCGGATCATTCTCGTCGACATCTTTTATCACCTGGTTCACCTCCTGTAGAATCAATTAACCTCAATTTAAAAAGCTACTGAGGATGTTTGTAATACTGGAAAGCCTTGATTTAGCGATTTCACGAAGTGCAATCAAGTTAAAAAGCTTTTGATGATGGTTGGAAGACTCGTTCTCCTTAGTTTTTGCTATCCTAAAATAATTTTATTGGGATCATACTTTTGGAGGTAAAGCATGAAAGAGAAACTGAATTTGTTCAAATGCTCTCCTCATACTCCGTCAAATAGTGACGATTGAAACCTGGGAAATTTACCGTATTAGGATAGAAATGAGATGACAATAGAATAAATATTGTAAATTATTTTCCCTCGCAATTTCTTAAATTCTCTTAAATTTCTTAATTTTCTTGATTACCCATTTCTTATGAGTGGGAATCCACGAAACAGGCTTGTAGAGATGAAAAATATAGATAGTCTTCTTTGAGTCTTGTCTTCTTAGAATATGAATAAATATAATGCTCTACTTAAATTTATCAAGCACTTTTTTGATAAACTGAGATACTTTGAGACGAGATTACCTTAATGAATCCTTTCTGCAGAAATATCAGTTGATTCAGCAAGTCAGTAGTGAGGTTCTGCTCCAAGTGTCCAATATCAACAATGGCCTTGAGAAATGTACTGGTCGTTGTAGGCTCCAGTGAGTCATACCCAGCCGTTCTACTCAATTGCGTTCCAGCAGCTACATTCACGATGTACTCGCCCCTGGCTGTAATGGGGGGCAGCTCCACTGATGTTGAAGAGGGTAACGTCGATAGAGCAGGATCGGTGGCCTGTGAAATGAGAATTGGTTTTACGGCATCGGTATTTTGAATCTTCAGAACATTTCTCCAGCTTTGCCGAGCATTTTAAGCATATATTTTGAAAATGACAGAGTGTTCTGAGAGGGATATTACCAATGTTTAAGAAAACCATCAAATCTATAGAACACAGGCATGTATCACTACATTCAAATCTTTCATGCAACAAATAAATACTTTAGGAAGAAAGTCTTGTGAGATTTAATATCTTACAATGATGGTTGTAGATGATCGATCAATGAATATCAAAACTTTTGTGATAAACAAAGAAAAATACGAAAACCAAGTCTACCTTAGATTCAAAGAAGACTCCATGGCAGGGCATTTTGATATGATAAGTGGTTTTAGGACCCACATTTCCATGTCCAGATACCTTTCCAATCTACGAGTGATGAAAATGAACAATATTACAAGCATCATGTAAAACGCACCCTGCGATGCCACAGTACGCATCTACAGTATAACAGTCTTTGAATGGTACAAAGCTTCAGAATAGCCAGAAATATCGGAAACATAGCGAAACGAATACATGGATTACTTAAGCTTTTTGTCTGACACTCAACAGAGTAATACGCTAGAAAGAGAAGGAAAAAAAAACCTAACAGATTTATATACCCAGATGTGGATCGAAATGGGCCAATCAATATTTGCTAGCGTTTACACTGGAACGGATCCATTTCAGATCGCATTTACACTGGAACGGATCCACAGCCAGGTCAAGCCCCGTTTTGAGTACTTTGACCCGAATCTAATTACAAAACAAAGCGAAATTTGCCTCGCTTTCGATCCGTCCCCTTTTGGGAGCGGTTCCAACCGTTTACACTAGACCTAAACGAGCACGGATCCAAATAAGAACACCTTGGAAAGCGATACCAAATGGGTCCAGATAGCAGACCCAAATGGGTACGGATCAACATGTCTAGTGTAAACGGGAGGCCTATCTGTGCTAGTTTGGGTACGGATCCATTTTGATCCATGCTAGTGTAAACGGGGTCTCATTCCATCGGGCAAGAGGAAGAAGACTTCAATACTTGACCTGATAGGAGGGCTACTCGACATAACAGGATAAACTTCTTCGATGGAATAACAGAAAAGGGCGGATAACAGACTTTCACTGGTTCTGACGACAAGAAAGAGTTTATCATACTACCATTTTCAAAGCAAAGTTAAACGAATTGCAATAGGAGCTCAGCTACAGATTATGTAAGGAATATATAAGAAACGTTGGATTTGTTTAAATAAATATTGTAAACTTATAATATTAGATGAATTTATCTCATTAGATTTCACCTTCTGTCAATTCGATAGTTGTCCTTAATTATAGTGGCTGGAGAAATGTAGCTAACTGTAAACAGTTTTTGGATGGTACAGAACTTGAGTATAGCCAGAAATATCGGGAAAATAGCGAAACGAACACATAGATTACTTAAACGTTTCGTCTGACACTCAACAGAGTAATACGTCAGAAAGAGAACGAAAATGAAACCTAACTGATTTATATACCCAGAAGTGGATCGAAATAGGCCAATCAGAAAAGAGGTGAATGATTGGTATAGTGTAGGAAAACCAATCAATACCCACGATACAGTGAGCTGACCAATAAGATAACTTCAAAGAGTCCTAAGGCGAAAACGAACTCCTTCTGTCTACACAATAGGGGATCCCTGGTTTTTATGTAGACTGATTCCAAAATACCTAAGTGAAATGTAGATCTTCCTCAGCCAATTATTCGAAAACAATTCTCACTGTAGGCTTTAGCACACTCTGGGTTGTTGAGCAAATGTTGACCTATAGCAGAGTCATGTTTGAGTGATCTTTTTGGTTTTGAGGTGCGAGATGGTTGTTCTCGCTGCGACACAGTTTTTTGGCGTATGCTAGACGGCACGTGTTGTTTGATCCTATCACATAACCGCTGAGATGTGCGACCTACGTACCTGGCATCACACTGGCACAAGTATTCATATACTACAAGGCTGTTTTGTATGGTAGGCACACTATCTTTTCGGATGGATGGAATAATTTTCCTAGAGGAGAAGACGAGACGGGGGTTGACCATGGCGCAGCACTTAGTTATGGCTGTCTTGGCATAGGGGGCTGTTTTGTGTGGTAGGCACACTATCTTTGCAGATGGATGGAAAAATTTTCCTAGGGGAGAAGACGAGACGGGGGCGTAGCGTAGCACTTAGTTGTGGCTGTCTTAACATTACCGTCTAGCATACGCCAAAAAACTGTGTCGCAACAAGAACAACTATCTCGCGCCTCAAAACCAAAAAGATCACTCAAACATGACTCTACTATAAGTCAACATTTGCTCGACAACCCAGCGTGTGCTAAAGCCTACAATGGGAATTGTTTTCGAATAATTGGCAGAGCAAGATCTACATTTCACTTAGGTATTTTGGAATCAGTCTACATAAAAACCAGGGATCCCCTATTGTGTAGACAGAAGGAGTTCGTTTTCGCCTTAGGACTCTTTGAAGTAATCTTATTGGTCAGCTCAATGTATCGTGGGTGTTGATTGGTTTTCCTACACCATACCAATCATTCACCTCTTTTCTGATTGGCCTATTTCGATCCACATCTGGGTATATAAACCAGTTAGGTTTCATTTTTGTTCTCCTTCTGACGTATTACTCAAATTATTCAGTTTTTATTGTTATCATTATTACTATACAGAGCTTCAGGTTGTTGAAGAAAATCTGAAACATAGCGAAAAATAACAACTACTAGTGCTTTGCATCTGACTACTTCGGCTATGCATCATCTTAGCAGCTATTTTTTTGCGGACCTTATTTTGATCAAAACGTCCTCCTTAATGCATCACACAGACCTAATAAAGTCACTTTTGGTTCGAAAAGCCTATTATCACTGGGACCAGAAATTTTGAATGCTTTAACAAAAAACAAAAAATGATAGAAAAATACAAACTTTCAAGAGTTTCATTAAAGAATGGAGGGACCAGAGTACAACTGCAACGATTTAAAAGTCTCTGATACATATTTTATAGACTGTATTACATATTTTAATAAAGTGATTAAGTAAGATTGAAATGTTTTAATGTATTCAAGTAGTTTATACATCAATGCGATTTAGATTAGTTTCTGTAGAAGCTAGATTGTTATACGTCAAATTAGAATAAGATGATAAGATGATATTATAAGGAGGTTGCTTAAAAATAGAAAAACTTCAGTTTCGGCTCTCAAAATACCTAAATAAAACGCACAAGCTAGTTTTGGTTGTTCAGTTCTTTTCAGAAATAGTCTACCATAACTACATTCTTTTTGTAGTAGATCCCAAACCATAAATTCTAATTTCCACATAAGCTTTTAGACCTGATAGATGTAATATACTTTTCTTACCTTTCATTAAGCATTTTACTACAGAACTGAAGATAGTCTACCAAAAAGCTCTAGTTGATCTTATTATACATAATGTTGTTTTATCTTTTACTTATCTTTCATTTTATATAATTATTGCTATTCTCACCTTATACTCAACCCTCAGCGAAGGTAGAAGGACAGCTCCGATGGTTACACTATTCAAATACGCTCTGAACGACAACACAACACATTCAGACAAAATCGAATCCTGTAAGCTTCCTTGGTCACTGAATATTCCATCTGGCATCTCCAACTTGAATGCTCTACAAAAATATCGCTGGGAATCAAGAAAGAGAAATTGGTCTAAAACCAAGACGGAAAAGGATATTTTATCATATAAAAATTAATCTCTACTACCTACAAACCTTATATACCTAATGTACCTAATATACCTACTACCCTACTATACCTAAAATATCTACTATACATACTATACCTACTATTAATAGCTACAATACCTACAACACCTACTATACCTAATATACCTACAATACCTACAATACCTACAATACCTGCTATACCTAAACTACTTATAATACCTACAATACCTACAATACCTACAATACCTACAATACCTACTATACCTACTATACCTAATATACCTACTATACCTACTATACTTATAATACCTACAATACCAACAATACCTACAATACCTACCTGCACTACCTCCTATACCCACTTTACTAACCATACTTCCTATACCTACGAGGTAGCAATCCAACTCAATGGTTTATGATGAGTGTGATGACTGGATCTTGAAATACACAAAAAACACTTAAAACGTTTCCAACTATGGTTGATTGTCACATAAGTCATATTGAAAATGGCTAAACTGTCACAAGTATTGCTACAAAGGACTCGAATACTTGCAGTATAAAAATGTTCCTCGCAATCATGACAATAGTCTACTTTCCGATCGATTCTACTATTTTTGATTACTGCACATTTACCCCCAGCACAATGGATTCTGGGAAATACTTTTCCATGTTCTTTTATAAAACCTAAGTCAACGCAATGCATCAAGGAAACCCAGGAAACAGACTCGTATTTATCCAAGATGGTAGAACTATACTGTAAGTGGTTCATTATCAATTTGGTCCCCAAACCAGTTTTAAGCAAACAACAAGAAAAATTATATCAGGATGATTGAAAATCGAATGGAAATGAAAAACTTACTTCTTCGACTTTCTGTAATTATCGATTTCGATGAAACGCCTCTCCAAGCGTTTCGTGAATCTCGCAGTGACAGACCTAAGTATCCCAGGATGCTGTGGGATGTCGACGTTAATCGCACCAATAAGCACATACGACCGTTTGGCAACTTTCAAACGGGACAGTGGCTTTGAAGAGAACAGAGCATGTGATTTGCTGATAGTACACGTCACGATGGTCCTGAAATATAAAAATTTGTTATTTCACTTTGAAGATGGGATATTGTTCGGATTTTTTTTATGATTTACAAAATTTAGGAAAAACCTAGAGCAAACTAGTCAGCATTTCAACCCAAAAATCTACAAGAATGTTGACGATATAGTTTTAATCCATGGGGCATAGCAAAATCACCTTGAGGAATGTCTGTGCAGTACTGTGAAGGGTCTTCAGAATTATTGGGGGATTTCATCATCAGTATTGTGGGGGATACAATCAGTACTGTGGAGGGTAGTTAGTACTGTGGGGGACACAAACAGTACGGTGGAAGGATACCCTCCAGCACTGTGGAGGAAATTCAATACTGTGGGGGGGAACACAAAAACAATGAAGACAATAACCAAATAAACGGAAATAATTATTTTAACGGCAATTCATTTGGTCTCCTTAGCACAAATGATCAAATACTATTTCACAACATTTTTTAACATTTCCAGCTAAAATGAATCCAGCAAACGTCCAGAGATTTTCGCAACCTTCTCACTGTATTACAAGATGTAATGTAATGTAATTTAATGTAACGTAATGTAATGTAATGTAATTTAATGTAACGTAATGTAATGTAATGTAATTTAATGTAATGTAATGTAATGTAATGTAATGTAATGTAATGTAATGTAATGAAATGTAATGTAATGTAATGTAATGTAATGTAATGTAATGTGATTTAATGTAATGTAATGTAATGTAATGTAATGTAATGTAATGTAATGTAATGTAATGTAATGTAATGTAATGTAATGTAATGTAATGAAATGTATATCAAAATGTGTAACTAGAAATTTAAGAATCAACCTATAAAAGGATCATGATTTCAAATAAATTAATTCAAAGTTTAGACTTACGTATAAGTTTTTAAGATTAACGGAGACCTTTTCTGCGGACATTCGTTCCTAACAAACAACACATATTAATCAAGTATTAGATCAAGTGAGTCAATTCAATTTCTTTATGTTTATTTCAAAGTTATTTTAAAAAACATTTTGTATATTGTTTAATATTTAAAATCATTAGTCGTGTAAGTCCTAGGTACTAAATGCTATATAGAGCATAGCTTTATAGAAAATAGACCCAACAGGTTTAAATTTCAACCCTTCCCCTATCAGGGGGCAAAATGTACCCCTTTTTTATGTTTTGCCTTTAGAATCATCCAGTGTAAAGATACAGTGATGAAGCTTTTTGAGGATCCCTTATATTTATCCAACCGAACGGAAAAGTTCCGCCTTTAAGAAACCAATCTGAATGGATTCTTATATGAAGATATACTTCCCCAAAACAAGCTCAATGTACCATGAAATAAGAAACTCCCACAAAGTTGATATCCACTGTAAGAAAAATGCTTTTAGAATACCATTTTCTTATATTGGTCATATTCTTAGTTTTGTTTTCACTGTCTCATTGCATATTTTAGGAATTGCAGGGAGTTGTCTGCAGCAAAGAGGTTGCTTTTTAAAGAAATAACGATGGATGCTAAATTGTTGGGCTCAAATATATTTCCGTTATTGTCTGCTGTATACAGGGGTCTGTTGATGGGAGTTCCACTGCCGTATCTTCTTATGATGTACCTTTATAAAAGAAACTATCTATGAAACAGCCTGAGAAGTTTTTCTAATCAGGGGTTTTATCTAGCAATGTAAGACCTAAGTTTCTTATGACACGGTTCCTTTAAGGTGGGACTTTAATGTAGTTTATTGTTTGGATGTATTTTTTTTCATTTCATATATATTTAAAGTTGGTAAATACATAGTAATAGTAATTTCTAGAGATACTGATACTAATTTAAACCGACTGGCAACCTAAAATTTAAAACTTAATTACAAAAAATATAAAGACAATACTGGAGAAATTAAAAACGATCCTCTTGGCCTATGCGCAGATATGGCACGTGCAATTTTTGCCACCCAAGTGGCGTATTTCTTTCTTAAATTTTTGGATTGTATTGACCCCTTTTACATTGTCCCCGAGACTGTTCCATAGTAGACTTCCTTTAAAAGAAAGTGAGCTTGTTCCAAACATTAGAGACTTTGCGGCTGGGAGCTTACACAGATCTTTTTTACGTATATCGTACGGTACATCCTTTTTTATAAAGAATTCTGCCATGTATGCAGGATTTAAATTATTCGATGTATTACAAGCATGTATTACAAGCATGATAATCGCACTTAAGGAGATTCAGCAGTTTTTAAAGGTGAATCAGACTAAATCAGCTGGAATGAACAAATTTCGCCAAGAGTGAATTTAATCAGATTTCATAGAAATAAAAACAGTATACTAACTGATTCGTCAACTGTAGGGATTCGGTCAAAACCATTTTTGCCCCATCAAGATGAATCGATGCTGAAGTCAAATTTGATTCCGTCAATTTCGAAGTAGCTGAAAGAAAATGAATTCAATTTGCCACTCTTAGATCTCTGAGTAGTGCAATACTTTTAAAAGAAAACAAGGATAAACGAGTCTAAATACAAGCAGAAACCTATTTCTACGGTAGTAGACTATATGCTTGAAAGTATTGAACAAGTCTATTTATGTCGAGACAGCTGCCAAGATATGCAGTGCGGTTTTTGACAATACTGTTTTTACAATTTCAGTTGATGACATTACAGTTTTTGCTTATGCTTAAGATGAAATAGAGCTAACTGGGAAAATAAAATCTAACGTAAAAGACTGTATTTATAAGATTTTAAGATAATAGAATGTCAGCAAATCAATCCAAATTTCAAGCAATCAAAATAGGAAATAAGAATAAAGAGTTCAAATCGTTTCAAATAAATGATAATTTTGAAGTAAAAACTATAACTGAAGTTTCCCTATTAGGCATGCAAATTGATAGTAAATCAAATGTTGATAAACATGTAGAATTTATTTGCCAAAAAGCATCCCGTTAACTGAATGCACTTAAAAGATTAACAAACTACCTAGACGAGAAAGAAAAACGTATTTTAGTCAACTCCTTTATCCTATGTAATTCTAATTACAGCCCTTTAGTATGGCTTTTCTGCAATAGAAAATGAAGAAAAAAATAGAAAAATCCATACAGATGATTAATTTGATCTTAATGATCGCCTTAAAAAGGATGATGATACTGCAATTCATATCAACATGATTCGAAACTTGGTATCAGAGGTTTACAAATCTCTAAATATGCTAAACCCTCCATTTATGCAAAGTCTGTTCGAAGAGAAAACATGTATGACCTTAGAAGAATAAAATCCTTAGATATCCCAAAAGTTAATATTAACAAGTAAGGGATCCAATCCTTGAATTATCCAGATGAAGTTAAGTTAGCTTCCTCTACAAATCGTTTTAATACACTGACAAAAACATGGTTTCTTGAAAACGTATGTTGTTGCTCTTTTTGCCAAAAATACCTGTCATAAGAGCAGCCATACTTGATGTAGCTTTAACTAACCTTATATTCGTTTATATCAGTCTCTGTACTACGTAAAAACTAACACGTAAATGTATATGTATATATTATACCAGGGCTGAGCCTAAAATCAAAGTAAGCTTACTTCAGACTCTTTGCAAATAGCTAATAGTTAGCGCAAAAAAGTTCAAAAACATAATGACACCATCAGCTAGGGATACTAAGCTAGAATAGGCTAATTTTTTTGAAATTTGCTCGTTCTGGCTTATTTTAGCCCGTTTTGGCTAAAAAAGATTTATTTTCCGGGGCCCTATTTTGACGGGATATTTTAGTTCTACGCATCAAGAAACGGGGATTTATGTAAAAAGATTTGGGGGTTTCTCCGGCGGAAGTTTGAGAAAAGTGCGACTTTAACTATTGTGACGTATTTCTATTGTTTTTTCTGATGCGATGAAGTCCGCACAATAACGCCCGTGCCGTGCGGCAAAGCTTCGGAAACAAGGCTTTTATGAGTGAAATTTTCTATAAGTTGATATTGTTGATAAGTTGATTTAATAGGATGTTTATCAATACAACGTAAATAACAAAAATGCTAAATTATAAATAATTGCACTAATAAAAGCCTTGTTTCCGAAGCTTCGCCGCACGGCACGGGCGTCATTACGCGGACTTCACCGCATCAGAAAAAACAATAGAAATACTTGACAAAAGTTAAAGTCGCATTTTTCTCAAACTTCCGCCGGAGAAACCCCCAAATTGTTTTACATAAATCCCCGTTTCTTGAAGCGTAGAATTCGAATATCGCATCAAAATAGTGCCCCGGTTCCTGGACATCCAAAAAATCGCTGTTTTAGCCCGTTTGGGCTTCAAAAATTTCAAGAAAGAAAATCTTTTTAGCCAAAACGGGCTAAAATTAGCCAGAACGAGCTAATTTCAAAAACAATAGCCCGTTCTAGCTTAGTATCCCTAGCTGACCATATCTCAAAACGATGAATAAAATAAACTGTGGGTAGAACTTTGCTATGATTTGTATTAGGAGCTATCATTTCAAAAATAGGACAGCCCTTAAAAATGGTTCTATTAACGAAGAACACTACTGGATCAGAAATGCAAAGAAATGACAAAAGCAAAGGCTGAATTGGATATTTAGAGTGGAAGATTATAGAAAAGAAATGAACCATTATGAATAACGTTTACGTACATTTTCGCGTTGGCATTAATCCCTCCCTACTCGGGAGTATCTGATCAGTCTTCGACAAGTAAGAAGCATTCAAGTTGTTGAGCTCTGTCTCTAGGTCCATCCCTCCAATATAAGCCAACAAACGGATCTTTGCTAGCCTCACAGTTCCAACAAAGCAGAAAATATTCCTCGGGGGTTTCTTCTCCGCCTTTCGCTTTATCTGTGATTGACGTCGTTCAAAAACATGATCTTCGTTCATGTCTATCCGAACATCATGAGCGAATTTCGAAGATGTGGCTAAGGAAAAATGAAAGAAAATCTAGGTTCATTTGTATGATTCGTAGTGCTTACTGGAGTATCCTGGTTGTGTAATGATAGGGCACGAGAGTTCTAATCTATAAAGATATATCTCAATTTCTTGGTTTTATATTCTAGTAGAAATAGGCCTTAAAGGGCCGAGTAGGCTTGAAGCCACAGCAAGACTTTCCAGGAGGATTTAGTTTTGTTAGATAGGGTTAAGTTGGAGTTAGAAAAAGACCTTGCAAATACTTTGTTTGCTTGGAATTGTGTATCCATATGCACAAAGTCGCAAGTTCGAGGTTCACGGCTTGCTCGAGAAGTGATTTTTCTCATAAATGATGTACCATTCATTATCATTTAGATATCACTTCCGTAAAGTAACATTCTTGTATAATTTGAGCACCGTAACAATATTTGCTGGGGGTTCCTTTTTTGGGACATCCGTAACATGGTTCTATATGAAATATCCTTACAAGACGCGAATGAATGCGCAGAAGTCGCGACTTACGCAATGGAGACTGTGTACAGCCGGTGCCAGGCCGATCTCTCTCAACCAGCGATTGACAACTCGAGTACAGCTGAAGAATGTGGTACATCGTCCTCCAATTCTTAGGCATATCAAGGAAATCTCTGACAGTGCTCTTGTCACTCGATACCCCAGTTCGTGATACCTGTGACCCAACAAGCTCTAAAGACTTGATCTTCTTCGCAAAGCGATTCTCTTCCTCTATCACGTCTATCGTTTCAGTTATCTGCATCAGCAATCTAATCAAAGCTATATTGACCACTTGGGTAGCCTCGCCTAGGCTGATGTCTAGCTTGATATCTCTCGGAGTCACTAAATGCTCGGGTGGGATATTGGACGGGTTGGTCAGGCTATTCTGGGCATTGGAAGAAACCAAGTTTCCAGATATCTTGAGATCTTCCAAGCACAGAGCAGCGGGAGTCTTCGTGAAGAACCCTTGATGCCTGGCAGGCACCTCGTCTTGGGACTCGTCGGTGTCTTCCGCACTTACGATGTGCACTGTGAGACGCTTCAGTGAGAATTTGCCAGACTCTGCTTCTTCTTTGAAGGATTTGTGCGTGTCTGTTATGCTTAAGCCAACAGCATCGAAAATACATCCGAAAATTTCCCTGGCGTTTTCTAGTTGCATTCCACTGGTTGGGAAACTGACCATAGGGCTCATTGTGTGAAAGAGATCGACGCTTTTCTTCCTTGGCTCTGTTGCTGGAGCTGTCGTGAAAATAAACGTGTTTAGACAATTTGACTTTGTGCTGGAAAAATAGGCACTAATACAGTTAGACAGATAGTTCTACTAATAAGAATGACAGTATACTTTCATTAGACAGTATCAATGAATTTGGTCACATTAGCAGACCAACTTGCAAAAATGTAGTGCAAGATCATGTAATGGGCTGCAGGATCGGTACAAGACTTCGGAATAGCTAGATGAATGGGAGACATAAAAAACATAATTACTCCTAGTGCTTTTTTGACACTCAATAGAATAGTCCTTCAGTCCCATTCTCTTTCTGGCGTACAATTTCGATGAGTTTCAGACGAAAAGTTCTGGTAACTATCATGTTAAACATCTATCTACTTTTCCTTACAATTCCAACAAAATCAAGATGCTGAAATGAGAAAGTCTACCCACCAGTAGGATCGTTGCCAGGAGCATCTCCGATTTCTGATCGATTAGGGACTGGACTTTTGGCAACATTACTTGCTTGTCTAGGTGAATTAGTAGATGATAACCAATCGTACAAATTCAGATCTTCTCTCTTCTTCTCATTTTCATCAACAAACTCAACAGCACTGCTGGAAGCTCGAGAAGACCGGTGGCTCAAAAGGCTTTTTGTCACTGATTCTTGAGATGATGATAAACTGCGGTACTGCACAGAGGATAGTTTGCTCTCCCTCTTCGATTGCTCTAAAGACAAAACAGATAAAGATTTGATACGAATGAAACACCGGGGTAGCTAGATGGGGGAGCCGTATCGCTCCTCTCCTTTTCAGGAGAAGTCTACACATATTATTTACAGATTTTACCAGAGTAGGCTACTATCAAGGACATATGCCACCACTAGGTTTCGAGCCCAGGGTTTTTTGGATAAAGTCGGGTGTGCTAGCCACTGTCCTAAACCAAGACAATAAGCTAGCACAGTAACCTTGACGTATTTAAAACTCCAGACGTATCCACATTGGGGCAATAATTCATGTTTTGGATTAGATCCTTCTTCACAGCCATATTATATTGGAGTAATTCGGGGCAAAATGGGTCAGAGGTTAAAATGGGTCATTCTATATAAAGTGCTTCATAACTGCCGTAGGGTATGCTGGGGAAGCAAAATAGAGTCACTCTACGTTGTTTGTTATTCGGCAGTCTAATGGAGGCATGATAGTCTTTCTTTCTGAAGTTGTCTTCTGCAATATTTTATACAGAATGACCCATTTTACCCCCTGACCCGTTTTGCCCCTAATTACTCTACCATTAATTCAAGCCGTGGTCTAACACGTGAAATCAAATTTTACCAGGGTAGGCTACTGCAATCGACTATGCCACCATGGAACAAGGAGTATCAAACACAAAATAATGAAAAAGAAGAAAACAAGAATAGAGAAAATGCTTTCTTAGTTACAATAATAGCCCTAGAATCGTAAGAAGCAGCTTCATGTTTCAAACGACTTCATGATTTCATTAGCTCTTAATGATCGAAATTCAAAAAAAAATCGTGATAAAATTGAAGTGAAATGGAGTGAGCAGCAATTACTTCTTATCTTAGATTTCTTTTTAATGTTTATATCATTTCATTTTTAACTATTTCGATTCAATTAAACTTCCAATCGTAATTTGGTACATTGTTATTGTTGCGATGTGACTGTTATTAGTTTAAGGACCATTCCAGGCAGCATGTCCGTCTATGAAAGGATTAATTGGACACTGCCTATTACTAACCTGGAGCCTCCGAGGTTGGATTGGGTAGATTTACATCAGCCGTTTGGTCATGTGATATCATTGAATCACGTGTCACATCATCAACGACATTCTGACTTTGCTTCAAGATTTCTCGATCTTTCCTGGTCAAGACGCCCCGACCAACCACGTGCTTTCTGCTGTCTGGTTTTATCAGAATGTCTTTTCTTGTCGAGCTGATTATCACAGCATTCCATTGTCTTGCCAAGGCGTGGATACCTAAGTGTAAAGCAGAAACCGCCATTAGTAGTGTCTTGGTAGAAGAGATTGAGCTGTTGAAGGAAGTCAACTCAGGATGACGAGAACAATTGGAAACATATCGAAACATAATTGCAACCTAGGCTTTTCGTATGACACTGAACAGAGTATGTCAGAAAGAGAACGAAAATGAAACCCAACGAAAAAATATATCCAGAGATTGATTGAAATTGGCCAATTGGAAAGGAAGTTGATATATTAAGGCTAGTGTAATGTAAAAATAACAAATCATCCCCAATGCTCCAGTTAAACTAAAAAGTTCTGTAAGAGTCTTGGTCAGAAAACTAACTCTTACTGTCTACAAAATGTTTGATGCATGGTTTTGATGAAGACAGAATCCTAAATTTCTTAAGTGAAATATTGACCTTGCCCTGCTCAAGATGCAAATACAGTCCCCACTGAAATTTAGAACACAATCTGAGTTATCGAGCGAAAGTTGAACTTTGGTTTTGAGTGTTGAACTTTAAAGAGTTGTTTTTGAGTGTTTTTACAATTTTAGAGGCAAGATATGACTGTTCTCGTTGCAGAAGCAGTATTCTTGAGGGCAGTAGGGCACGTGTTGGTGAATAAATCAAATTTCTAATTATGCAGTCTTGACAAAGTTTAATTGCATCAAACGTTTACAAAAGACACTACAACAACCATTCTGCCATAAATCGTTTCTAACTCGAATATTTTTTTCTGGAGCATCAGGTAGAATCTGCTCAGATTTGCTAGCTAACCCTTTTCTAGAGTCTCGAGTCTAGGCAGACTAGTTTTGTCTTCGAGAGAATTTTCAACTTCCAACAATCTTGAACCGGTCATCTGTCTTCTTAAGACATAAATCAACTGGCTGGAGTGTTCTTCTTGCAGGAAGGCTGACAGATCGGTGCACATGGAGTTCGTGTTGTGCTAAAATCAAAACAAATCACGCTTAGGGTTGATTGGCAAATAAGATCAATATGGGCAGGTAAGAGAAACAGGGCCTCATTATCTAGATGAGTACAAACAGCAGCAATCTTACGTCGATAGAAAATTCGTTGAAAGAAAGATTACCAACTCTGCTCTTCCCACCCAACAGTAGGTTAGGGGAGTGTACTAATGCATTTAGTGTCGTAAAAATGTTCGTGTTGTGCTAAAAATTGAAATGAATCAAGCTAGATTGATAGTCGATTGGCAAATGAAATTGATATATGAGGGTACTTGTCATGAGCTGAGAGCAACTGAATAACCCAAAACTAATCAACGTAAGTAGGCTGGTACAGTGGGATAAGTGACCGCGATGTTCCAACATGTGTTATTTGCATGTGTTATTCGAATAAAACTTCATCCTGTAAGGGTAAATCTGAATTAGCGATCTTCAATACGCTTGAATACACTCATTTTTGTGAGAAGATCTTGGTAAAAACATGAGCCATTTTTACAAAAACTTAAACTGTTAATAAGCCCTAGACTTTTTTCTTGTCTTTTATGTCTAATATATCTTAATCTTCCATATTAAAATAATCTAAAAACAAGCTAAGGCTGGCTATTTCTAGCTTAATATCAGAAAAAAGAAATAACGATAAGTATAAAAGTCAATAAAGAGTCGAAATTTACAACAATTTAAAACACAAACGATAGCAAAAACTGGTTCTAAAATAATGACTTATGTAAGAGTAATTTAGGAAAGTTTCAGCCTAAAAATTCAGGAACAGCCAGTTTCGTCAATTTTCAATGAAACTTCACAAGAACACTCAAGCACTCCTTACCTTTACAAGTAATTTTCCTTTATCTGGCAATGACTGAGCCATTGCACAGGCAAGCAAGCTGTACCGTTGCTTCTTATGACTATTTCGTACTGCATCTGTAACACGCATTAAGTCAACGTACGCAGGAATCCAGCAGCAGACTGACGGCACGATACTCGTTACCAGATTCACACAGTGGTCATTGCCTTCTTGCAGCACTTTCAGCCGTGTTGGGTGTGCGAGATTGAGCCACACAGATTGCACTTGTATCTCTCCTTGCTTTTTCGCTTGAAAAGTAAAATCAATTGGCTCAATTTCTTTAACTGTGAATTCAGGAATACAAAAGCTTCCTGATTCGTTGGTGGAGAATCGATTGTGTTTGGAATGATCGTCATCCACACTGCCAACATTGAACTGGCCCGATTCGCTCTCGTGTATTTCCAGTCTCACGTCTCCGATGATCTGATCATTCCGGCCTAGCAAAGGACTGGTGGCAGACGTTTCATCATCACCAATAAACGAATGAAGCTCGATATCTTCTGCCCCATGTCCTTGAGATACATTTGTCTTGGATCCCTCAGTTGCCAGACGCTGAGCATCCTGGGCAGTATTAGATCTCTTTGACTCTGCCCTTGATCTGATGGAAAGCGTATCTTTTGCCTTTGCTTCCTGAAGCACACTGTTGTCCTCGTCATTAGTATTTCGCGCATTCACATTGCTTCTTTTCGATTCGGTTCGCGATCTGAAGCTCCTTTCATCAGCTGATCCTTTGTTTAGCGTATCACGCTCTTTAAACGAGACGCCTTTGTCCCCTGTGTCTTTATCTAAGATTTTACGCAGCCTCTCACTGAGGTAGGCATTCATAGTCACCTTACGCGCTCCGCATTCCATGATGATCTTCCCTACAGGCTCACTCACTTTCTGCTCTAGCCAGCTCAAGTCGTCCACATCTACATCGTCACCTCGATGCACCGAGAACGGCACCATGGTTTTCGAATTCGGAACGGCAGTGACACTGCCACTGTAGGCATCTTGAAGGTCATGGTCCATACGCTGGAGCTGTATGTTAATACTGTCAATGCCAGCCTCGACGCCGTCATAACTGTCCTCAGTAACATCATGCAACTGTTTTAACAGCAGGAAGTCGTTCTTAGAACGGAACACTGACCGCCTTTGAAGGAGCGATAGTGTCAGATGTTTCAATGCATCGTGCTGATTATGGCCTACATGACACATTTTGAATTGATTGACCGATGCAGCGAGTGCTACTGTGCAAGTTCGTTTCGGTGATTCGAAATCAGCAGAGAACTTACTTCCAATCTGCCCAGAAAGCGATGATTGCTCCGAGGCATTAAAAGGCTCTGCAGACACTTGAAGAGACACGAGATTGACTTGAGGGATGTTGACTATGGTGGCTGAGTTCGACTTAGGAAACAGCGTGCTCAAGATGGCTTTGGCCGACTTCCTGCTTTCCTCCTTGTCAAAGTCTTCCAGGACTTGGAATGCACGGTCCTCGTCATGTTTTTGTTTTGATGAGCTGATGCAGTTGGAATGCAGGGAGTCCATGATGTAGGCCGGATGCTGCACTTTCTCTTGGGATTTTAGTGACTGGATGTATCTGCAAATCAAGTAATAAAATACGATCGTATTTATGTCAAATATACATCATATCAAATTCATTTCATACAAAATCTCTTCATCGTGAGCAAAATCATTGGAATTAACCAGATACAAATATACAACTTTATGCATTAAACAATTGATGGATCAAATAATTGATTCAACCAACTACTGTTAAGACTAGAAATAAATTCTCTTCAGTGGGTTAATAACATTTTGAAATGCCTCCACAAAGTCTTGAACCAAAAACCTTTCTGACCATCGACCAATTCACAAACTTAATGCCCTACTAAACTTGGTTAAGAATTAGCACCCTTGCTTTCTGGTGTGTCCAGCCCAGACCTTATAAGCTGAGGCATTAACCCTAACCCTACGCCTAGCCCTAAGACTAAGCCCAATCCTAACACAATAAACCCAACCCTAAGCCTAACATAATAAACCCAACCCTAACCCTAACATAATAAATTCAACCCTAACCCTAACACAATAAGCCCGACCCTAACCCTAACTCTAACCAATTACCCTAACCCTAATCCTAACCATTCACCTTAACCCTAACACTAACACTGACCCTAACACTAACCCTAACCCTAACATTAACACTAACCCTAACCCTAACCCTTAACCTAGCCCTAACCCTAACTTTAACCCTTAACCTAGCCCTAGCCCTGACTCTAGCCCTAAAGCAATTCCTAAACCAAGCCCTAAACCTAGCCCTAACCCTAACCCCAGCCCTAAGCCCAATCTTAAGTACAATAAATAAAGAAATTGGCTTGAGTTGAAGCAAATTTGAATACAAATATGGCTAGGACATTGAGTAAGCAATTGTTGTGGCATAGTTAGGATGATGCATTTTCTGTGAATCAAAAACAGTTTAGAAAAACAATAAAATTTTGATGGAAAATATCGAAAAAAAATTGTTGTATAATTGAAACATATTGCATGCCATCACAACTTCTTAAACCCAACATTTAAGTAGTGAATCAGGGTGAGAAAAGAGGCTCTTAAATTCAAGTTGCTAGAAGAGTAATGGGGAGAGCAAGATGAGTCATAAATAAACTTTTTGCCTTCAGAAAAACAGGACAAAAGTCAACAACGATTCTTACAGAATATAATTTAAGTGAAAATTACCTTTCACAAGTTTGAAGAACGATAGGGGTAACTATCAGGTCGATGCTTTTGTGGATTTTGATGTTCATAACAGTACGATCAGACTCATTCAAACCCTCCCTGAAATATAAGATAATCATCTATAAAAGAAACAGCTCTGTAGGTCGTCCATCACCTCAAGATGCTGTGCAAAGATCTTTATACACGTAATAGTAGAAAATAGACAACAAATTACCCGTGCATCTGTTCAAGCCTGTTTCGTGATTGTCACTCATCAGGAGATATACTGATAATTAGTATTTGATTTTATTTGACGCTTCGTTAGCTATTATTTATCCTTTTCTAATATCTAAAGCAACATCTTTGGTTTGATTTCAGAGTTATTAAAAGATTCAATTGTTTCTTGGAATTTAAGTCAACTTTTTACAATAGAATGGATTGGTATTCTCAAGCTATACGCTATAAGCTGTCAGAATTAGAAAAAATGAAAAACTTTACACTGACACTAGATTATTCGCTTTGTTTTCAATTTTTCTGAATATTCGTGAAATCTGTGCCAATCAAAGAGTATCAGAAAAAACGGAAAAAATCATTGCATTTCAGAGCATACTACCTTGCATCACCATGAATCAGATCTGCATAATGATGAAACACTGAGTCTGAGTCGGGTTCATCGTTTCGGTCGATGCTATCAGCGGTATTTTGTAAGCTAGACTTGCTGACAATAACGAATGGAAGCTTTCCTTTTCCTTCGTAATGGAAGTTGGGTAAAGCAGCAGCGGACGCTGAGCGAATCGACTGAAATGGGAACATTCATATTCTTATTAACATTTTTAAGTAGCAATGAAAATACTCTTTTTGAAACTTTGATTTGGGGTTTTGATACACAAAGATGCAGATTGGAATCGTTGAAATTCAAAATGCTGCAAGAAATCAACCTGATGTATGAAAATTGGTGTGAACGGATATAATCCAATCATGATTTGATGTAATTTTCATGTTTTAGGGAATGAAATCAAATTCTTTTACCGGATTCAAAGGTGGCAGATTTGATGTAAAAAGTCAAAAAATATTTGTGGCACGATTTCAGAAATTTCGAAGCTTGGCAGAAATTACGCCAAGACACTTTTTACCTTTGTAAAGTATTTGAGGGTAATGGCATAAAAACCTAAATTTAGGGCTTTGATCTTCCAAAGAGAATATATTTGGAAAGTAACAATATTACTAACCACAAGTATCAACTTTGGAGATATCATTTGAAAGAATGAAATAATGTAGAAAAGTTATTTTTCTGTCGATACCTCGCAATAGGTGTGAGGTATATTCCTTGAGAATTCGACAGAGCCATTTCAATGATTTTGAAAACAAGACGTTCCAAGTTTGCAGGAATAACTCGACAACTTTTCTATTAGGACCCATACCTTCAAAAAAGATTTACCTTTAATCCATCCATAAGGCTGTATCTACGATGTAGTTCTTCTGGTATCTTATGTTTCCAATTGGAGCACATTGTCCTTCTGAGATGTTCACCATAAAGTGACGCAAGTGCAGGGGGGATGAGTGGTTTGTAACCAATCTGTGGTCCGTCGGTGACATCAAAGGAAACAAGATCTTCTTTCGATGAAACTGCAGAAATGAAGGAATCCAGCGAGGAGCCTGATAACATCGAGATGTTCGAACCACGAGCTTTCCCTTTGTCTGCTTTGGCATCCGGACTATCTATATCGATACTAAAAACAAATATTCATCATTAAAGAGAATCTTTAGGTTTCTTGGCTCTTAGGCCTACACTTGAGTATAAATTTGAGTTCCTTTTTACCCTGTGTTCATTTATGTGAATCTGTGCTGATGTAGCCTTGCTTTCTTTGAAAGATACTTGGAACCTGGTTGAGATAATGAGGGTTTTGGTGGCACTTTGCACTGTTTCAGGTCACATAAAACGGTGTAAGTTCAAGTCCACCCTTTCAAGAAATCGAAATCATTCAAGTTCCGGTATACACCTTGAGCATTTGGTAAAAGCTCGGGTATATTTTTGAACACCCAATACTTAACTGCTATTACTCCCATCCCTTATGACAATTACAAGCATGACGATGACCTGATGGTCAAGACAGCAATAATAGATGGGACAATTGCAGAGAACGATGCTGTTGGCCTCGACAGTAAGGAACCAATTCAGTTTGATGACGATGACTAACGATAGTGATGTTGATGTTGATGTTGATGTTGATGTTGATGTTGATGTAGATGTTGATGTTGATGTTGATGATAATCTAAATGATGATGATGAAGATGATGATGATGATGATGATGATGATGATGATGATGATGATGATGATGATGATGATGATGATGATGACGATGAAATTCTTTTTCGAAGTTTCGTGTTACCTGAAATTTCACCTACGGTGAATCACTAACCTGTTAGACATCACGACACTTTCACAAGAGTAGAAGGTGCCTTCACTTTCAGTTCTGGGACGGCTGCTTGAGCTGAAGCTTGTACGCATGTCTGGTCTGGAACGGTCCTGAGGTAGTTTGGATGCGATGCTGCCTCTGTAAGCTTCTGAATACTTCAAAGAACCACTCACGTTTGACGATGACCACACGCCAACACTGTCAGAATCTAGGTGAAAGAAATTGAGCCTTTTATATCTCATTATGGGTTAAAACCTTGGTTATTCGGTTACGGTTAGGCTTACAGTTAGAGTCAAGTCAGGGATGGCACCCACGTTGCAGAGGCCAATATAATAGCAGGTTTACTTATAATTCATTATTTTCACTAAAGAAGAAATAGCTCATTACGCACCTAGGTTTCGTATCCTTCCGATGGATTTTCGATTAGATATTCCTGATACTTTCCGATGTGCCAAAGAGCTTTCCCCAATGCTCACAGACGATAAGATAAGACTTCCTTGTCTCAGCCTCTCTCCTATTCCTTGCCTCTCATTAGCACCTCCCCATATGCTTTCACTCCCGTATCTCCCAAACTTCTTCTCCTCCGCATCGAGGACTTGAGTAGTGAAGAACTTTACCCCATTCACGTTATTTCCGAAGAATCTGCAGCCACCGACGCAGCCGCATATCGAAGACTTCGAACGGTCAGTGGCGATTTTGTTTTTGAGGTGATTGGGATTCCAAAGGAACCAAAGTTTTTTCAATAAACGATCGTGTTTGCGTAGAAAGTTTTGTTGCTCGTGGAATAGCGTGACGTCATGTGAGTAGGTTGTTATATCTGCGGTGATGGGACCAAAGGCAGCAACAGCTACTTCAATCCACTTCATCGAGTGCATGTATATTGAGTGGAGACGGGTGTCGCCGTTCAACAATTCGACTTCTTCCGGTGGAGATAGGTCCTGGACGTACTGCTTGACCGTCAAATCATTGAGGAAGAAGCTGCAGCCTTCAGAGGTTTCATTCGTGTGAGCGGTGCACGAAGAAATTCGGATGGGCGAGGCCTTGAAAAGGAAAAGCAATTGATTTCAGATTCAGCTTTTGAAATATTTCTCAAACACCCAAACAATAGAAAATTAATTCGTAAAAAGTTTGTACCAACTGATTCTAAACGTTACTATTCAATACTTTTAGCCTCATTTTAGATAGTCAATTTTGCAAAACATACTATCAACTTTCTCTCCAGATTTCACAAGATTTTCAAGATCTCAATTTCTAAACATTTGCCTAGTGTAATTGATAAGATCTACACTTCCTTTGATAATCGACGAAACAATCAGCAATACGACAAAAATACGCATGAGAAGATTCTCATCTAGATTAACTACACGAGTCCTTGCTTCCCTGTGTTCTGTCATGTAATGACGTCATTCAGTCAGTCATAGATCACGTGGCATTAGCATATCAGGAACTGGGAAACAAAGACTCGTCGAGCAATTTTGAATCTTACCCTGACGTTACAAGCACACTCGGCTTCGACGATGAACAGATTTAGAGTTTCCAGAGAAAATCTGGTCATTTTGTACTTGATTTCAGCTTCTGTTGGACAGAGCATCGGCCTCGTGTCAGTTTTGTCTTTTGAAGAGGGAGCTTCGAATTGCTTGCATTCCTTCTGCAGACTTCCATGCTGACATTTGACATCAGGAGAGGGTGGCTTGAGGACATTCTCTTCATCCAGCAGATGCAGCCCAAATACTTCAGCCCATAACATTACTGATTGAAGCTGTTGAATGTGAAACGAAGTATATTACGAATGGAATGTATGTGTGGAATTGATGGTAAAACGGTAAATAATCAAATAAAGAATATTACCAATGGGGCAGATGTGTGCATAATGGAAGGGAAGAAAATAATACAAGGTATGGGTGCGAAATTATACATCGTAAATCCTCTGAAAGGGAGAATTGAAGCACTGTGAGTAGTACCTCTATTGTGCTGGTGGTTTACCTCCACGGTATTGAATATCTTCCACAGTACTAAAGATATCATCCCTCTACAGTGGATATCCTCTACAGAAATGAATGATATCCCTTCACAGTGCTGATGTTATCCCTCTACCGAACTGAACAACCTCAAATGTACTTAAGGTATCCCCCACAGTACTGAACATACTCCACAGTACTGTGAAGTCTTTCCCTTGGGTGGTTACAGAAGGATTTCAATCTTTTAATCGTTTCACCTAAATCAAGCAATAACTTCATTGAAAACATCCCATACCTGAGGTAGCGTGAGCTTGCCGCTGAGTTTGCCACACTGAATCTCCATCAACCACGCATACTCGACCGTGTCAGAACCAAGGGGTACATCTTTGTCCGAGAAAAAGGCATGTCCTCGAAATTGAAGGCCAGAAAGTGACAGGAATCCTCTCGATAAATGAGCATGATCTGATTGGCGCTGCAAAAGAAGAGTAACTCTTGTTGAAATATTTGCTCATTTAGATCCGTTCGTCCAACCATTCCTCCTCTGAAGATAACGCAGACTAGAATTCAATGCAATTTTATTCATAGCATACAAACCTAATACAAGGTTACAAAATATTGTATACTAAACGACCCAAGAAAAGCAGTGCTTATCATACTCTGGCCGTTAATTGAAAATAAAAGAAATTAAGTATAACAGTATTGATTTTAGAGGTGTCTTTAGATGGTTCCATAAGCGAGCCGCTTAGAAAGGCCGCCTATTTATGCTGTGTTTCAACCTTAAATTCCACTTCGTGACTGTTCAACGTAAAATGTAGAATGGATGAATATGGCTAGTTCTGTTAAATAGCCAATCAATCGTTAATACCTTGACGGAGTCTTTCACAACAATAGTTGCAGGTGACGTGATGAGCTGCAGCCTCGTTTCCTTGTACGTTTTATTCATTTCAAACGTCAGCCTTCCAATGTTCAGCATCGGCGACGCGGGCTCTCCAAACGAACAGTGCTGAAGTGTAAAAGAAGTCGTTAGCCTCATGAACAGAAACGACCAGTCATAAGCATTAAAGAGTTGTGGTACCCCTCGATTGGATTGTTGGCATTGTGTCCTTTATGATACGCAACACTCACTGATTACAGTAAGCTCTTGATATTCAGTTGATGAGCAGCGTTTAGTGGGAAAGTTTCTCTCTAATAGAGTATTGAGAAGAAGGACTTGTTTAATTCATAAAAATGATCGTCAAACTTCTAAAATAAAGGTCCTTTGTGGCCTTCCTCAAACTAGCACTTTCAACTCACTAACTCAAAAGCGCTTACAGGTATTTCCTAAACCTTTTCATAGCAAATTGTCTTATTTCAAATTTGTTATATTTAATACCATGGAGAAATCAGATTTTTACATACGACGTTTCCTTTGATTCACTTGATAAATGGTTAGGTCGTAAAGCTCCTATGTACAAACCTGTTTTTTCAATGGTACTGAAGATAAATATTTTACTTGCTCTGTATGTACCGAAACGCTGCTTTCATTATTCCCTCGACTTGTCTTTTCCCTACAATGGAAAGATACATAATGCAGAACAAGCAGAATGTTACCTTTGTGAGTTCAGCTTTGATATCGAGCAAGACCACAGTGATGTTTGCGTGCATTGGTCGGTAGTGCCTGGGGTCTGCTTCTTCCTTCACTTCTTTCGGCGTTTCCACATTCTGATGCGTGCTTACTTTCACTGCGTTAAACTCACTTGGCTTCTGAGCTACACCAAAATAGTTTTCCTTTGAAAACAAAGTTATTAAATATTAGGTCAAGTTCACGAGAGCTGTTTACGATAGGTATTACATTAAACCCGTAAACAAAAAACTAAATGACTGAAGAATCGACTGACCAGGGTCCTAGAAATATAGTACTGACGGGAGCTTATGGGCTAGCAATATCTTGACGTCGGTCAAACTAGGAATCGAGATGCTTTTACTAAAATTGTAATTGTAACTTTGTCCAATGTTAGTTTTTATGTAGTGCAAGTGCACGAATCCAGACTAACTTAAAGGATTGCATTAACTAAATTTCTGCAGAAGGAACATGCGCATTTTTTTTTTAAGAAACCAAATACTGATCAATTCTTCGAATTTTTTGTGTTTTTGGCCATTTTCACTTCATTTGATAGTGCATTCCAGATTTCAGGACCTTGAAGACTCTGCGATCTAATGTTATAATTGGCATTTTTATCTTTGGAATTACAAGAGGATCATTGATACTACGGAGATTATAACTTGTTGTTTTTGGTATGAAATAATCAATCGAGATGATTCTTTAAAATGACTCGAATAGGACTCGAGCCAACGACCTCTAGATTCGTACTTTGAATGCACTACCACTGCGCAACCGGGGCTTCGAGAAACCCAGGCCATTTCATTCACAAAAAATTATTTCGATCGATTCTCCAAACCCTGCTTCTTCTTAAGTAAAAAATAATCCTTCATAAAAATAGGGTTTCGATCATTAGGAGTTTTATCAACTTCAAGTGCTAGAATTCTAATTGATTGAATATGGATTCTTGTTTCTTTGGTTTTAACGAGGAGTTACTCGTAAGAGTGAATAGTCAGGGAATGCTATAAGCGTAGGGCTCTTCCGTTTATTTTTTTTTAGCTTATCCTGACTTTCTTAGCTACATAACAACCATATCAAGTAGCAATAATTGCAGTGACACAAGATAAATGAATGAAATGTATTAGTATATTCTTTTCTTTGCTTCCCATATTTTTTCTTATTCACTTTAAGGGCTTTCTGGCGGGCAGTAGTTTTAAACTGAAAACTTCTACAAATGGGTGTATGAGATAATGAAACCTAAACCCCCTTCAATGAGACTAGCACCTCGAAAAAACTTACTAAAACTCACTCATTCTAAAAATATTTCTACCCAGAGAAAAATAGATGAGTAAAATCCTTCAGAGCATTGGCCCTCAAATATAAAAAAAGGGTAATTGTAATCTTGTAAATAGATATAAAACATGATTCCTCAACCGAAGGGCCTACTGCATAGCTAGACTTATCCAGCAATGGGACCTTAGTCGTTCCTCTCGATGATTTCAAACCTCGTAGCTCATTTTTCTTGGAGTAACAGAGAGCTGGCAAAGCCCCCCTCACACTTTGTCCGATAGGTCTGAACGTGTGCTCGAGCCTACGACCCTTTGGACAAGGGTTGAGGAAACTAACCACTCAGCCATTCCCGTCAATCAGTAAGATACGCATATTGATAAGAATGGGGTAGATTAACAAAAATATTCTGTGGGAGCAGTCACACCTAAAAAAAGTCAAGTATGTAAAGAAGGACCAAAAGATTATGAAAATATTGTTACTAAAACTTACTTTAAAGCCAAGAACAAACTGTCGAAATAAAGACCCAAGAAGCTTGATAGACAGTGGTCCGGCTTCTAGCTCGACAGTTATTAAGTCCGGATCCAGCGAAGATGGCTCCTTGTCCGTGTGGTCCACACCGAGCCTTTTGTTGATCTGGTCAATATATTCATTGCTAGCATGGATGAGATGATATCTGTAGAAAATATTCAGCACTAATACCGGAGTCGAACAAACATCAACCCATCCGGAAGAAGAACCGGTTTTTCTCCTCCAGCCTTTATTTCCCGGATCGTCATAATTCTTGGAAGCTTTCCCTTCGGAACTTTCCCCAGCTGTTCCTTTGAAGTCAACTGGCTCATCGGTATCTGAGACTATGCTGTTGATGCGGGACATGCTTGGGAACCGGTGTTGGTCGCTATTTCGAGTGAGTGATAGCACGCTACGACGGAGAGTGTTGGATTCTGGTAGGAATAATCGCAGGATTAGTGATTCTGCTCTGCAGAAAAAGCGCAGGTTCTCGACTTTAGGGAGGAATTGCGTGAATGGAAGAAGGAACGTTACTTCTAAGGCTTCACCACAAAAAGCGAGCTGACCTGAAAAAAGAAAAATGCAGTCAGAATAATCTTTAAGACCTATTGAAAGACAAAAATACTGAATTTATTGATCGAAGGATGTTTCTTTTGAAAAAATACAGAGTGACCCGAAAAAAGCAAAGTCCTGTTAGAAAGTACCCATCGCGGGATGATGTAGCGAAAATCATTAAAACGAAACTTACTATTTTCATGATCATTCGTAGAATCTATCCAATTATGTTCGTTGACGAGGCACACCAGTTCGTAATCTTTGAAATGAAACTTGAATTCCCATTCATAAGGAACGAAGTAGGCTATATCAGCTGGCTCTGTCACAGACCAATCATTCAGGAGATCTAAGTAAATTTGAACATTTAATGATTAAAAATACAAAACATACTAAATTGGGGAAGGAGAAGCCAACAAGTATTTTTTAAAGAATATAAGTATATATTGAGCTTACAACAAACTTAAAGAGACAGAGCTCGTTAAGAAAATGACAAAGTGGTTGTGCGGTACTGTGAAGTGTGTTCGGGGTAGTAAGCATGATAGGCTATATAGGCAAGACTTAACACTAAGAAGAAAAGACTCAAAAGACAAAACTCTCCGTCTCGACAAGCCTGTTTCGTGGTTACCCACTCATCAGGAGATGCACAGATCGAAGATGAGTGGTACAACGATCTGTATCCTTAGTGTATATAGCTCTACTCTTTGTATCGAACACTTTCATGGTAAACTGACCCGAAGGCTTCGTAGGCAAGACTTAAGATGGGCGATGTTACGGTTGAGATCAATCTAGCATCAGCCGAAAGATGAAATACATGATTTCTTTCCCATTAAAATGATTAGACAAGATTACTGTTGTCAAAAGGGCCAAGCGTCGGATTCTATTTATGTTATTTCAGCCTTGCACCTCGTCTCTCCTGTTCATGGTCCTATGTATAAGTTTAAAAGCAAGGGCAATATCTACTTGGTATTTTGTATGCCACGGTGTGATACGTCTGGGTCTTATCTTGATTTCTAGCTATGTTCCACTAAATGATCAAAGTCTCAATCTACAAGAATTTGCCCATTAGATTGGGACAGAGGGTGAAAGTTGTATAAAAGGAAGGTAAACAACAAACGTAACGGAGGGAGAAGAGAAAAAAATTGAAACTTAAATTTTTTTACCTTGAATGAAAGTTGTGTGCTGGTATATGAAGTAGAGCGTGGTTTCATTGAAGAGAAACTCACAAGACCAGCGTTGGAATTGATTCCAAATCCTCGGCACTGTCATGATGATCTCAGCCTAAAAAAAGATGAAACAGAGTACAGAACCAGGTCGAGTAGGACCCAATCTTTAAAAAGATTCACTGTCTTTATCGCGCTTATCTCCAAAAGTGTGATCCCAACGAAAACTATTCTAGGATAGTATTATTCTTACCAAGAGCATAGTTTCAAAATTGCTTTGTTAAATCACTGAGACAACGGCAAATCACTTCCTAAAAATCTCGTACATTGAAAATCCTATTGTTCTAACGAAAATCCCTTTAAAATCTCTAGAAATCCTATTGTTCTTGAACAAATCTCGTATGCTTTCAAAGGGAGAGAAATGGTTTTTAACAACATGGTCTTTAACAACATCAACGAACCTCCATTGACTGGCACTCAAGCACTTTACGAAACTCTAGACTTGTAGTAATTTCAAGCCTCTGCAGCTGCATAATCATTGTCGAAGTGTAACCGAATTCGTTGACTGTCCATGGCATGTAGAAATGAATGTATGAAGACTGTTCAGCACACACGTGAATCGCCGAAGTTTCCTGTGCAAATTCAGAGTACATATCACTCATATAAAAAAGACGATAATAAAATATTTGTAATATTGTATATCAACTTAAGTCTGAGGATGGTCGTTTGATTTTATGACCCAGTAAATAAAGAAAAGTAAAAACATCCTCGTCTTCCTACGATAAAGCTTCATTTATAATGAGATGAAAATTTCTCCCACTATGAATTATCTTTCACTATAAATTTTCTCCAAATTATTTAGAATAAGACGAAAAGAGCTATCTTACGCTGTTTTAGAAATTTTTCTGACTAATTTCATGAATCTATCATAGCTTACATCATCTTTGGAACATATAATATCCTCTTTTTCCTATACGACGGAACTTTTGGTTGTCTTACTTATAATGAGATGAAAAGAGCTATCCTACGCTGTTATAGAGAGTTTTCTGACTATTTTTATGAATCTATCATAGCTCACATCATCTTTGGAAAATAGAATATCCATGGTGACTTCTGCTTGGAATTTCAACTTGAGATCGAAGCCAGGGTGGGTGCGTTTTTCTCCTGGCTGAAGAGGGCGCGCAGCTTGCTGTTCTTGATAGTCACTCGGAAGGAACAATTTCTGCAGCTTCTCTCTACGAATGAAAAAATCAATTAATTACCCTTGTTTGGTTAAGAATAAAATACAGAAGATTAATCATTTTCTTTACTTCATAACAGGCCCAGCTGGAACGATGATAAATGTCAGAGGGTCAATGAATTCACAAAGGCAGTAGTGATTATCTGATACATCTGAAAATCATTTGTAGAGCAAAGTTCCGTCCCTTTTCAGTCTTAATATTTGAATATTCATCTTTTCAATAAGTCCATATCCTTTTATAACGATCTAAATCAGCTTTAATGACATCATCATAAAGGACACTCCCGGTCAAAATGTTATTGAGCCCATCTTGGATTAGAAATTACCATAGTCGATTTGGTTAAAATATGAAATAAAATTTGAGGTTAGGCAGTTTGCTAGTTTCATCCAAAAAATTCCCTGTCTATTAATATATACAGGTATTCTAAATGAAAACTTGAGTATTACCTTTGTTTATCGGCCCAAGGTCCATATGTGACAGTAGTGGCTTTAGTGAACACTGCATTAAGAGTCCATATGGGGTCAGAGTCAGGAGCCATTGTCTGGTCCTCGGGTACGACTCCTAATGAAATACAGAATGGGCAAATCACAATGATGGATTTAAATTACAGATGAAAATATCACCACAGCCATATATTCATGGGGGAAATACAAAGAGCGTATTTTCAATTATACTCTATTTCCAGTAGACTCTGGAATCCTATTATTTTCATTCAGTCTCCAACAAATGACAGGTTTGGACCTTTCTTCTCTCAAAGCTGGTAGAGTCTGCAGTGATTTGGAAGATTTTGTCTGACATGACCAAGTGTGAGGTAGATGCCTTCTATTTCCAATAGACTCCGGAATTCTATCCTTTTTCATACAATCTCAAGAAAATGGCAGCTTTAGACCTTTCGCTCTTAAAGCAGGTAGACTTTGCAGATATGTGACATTCTAGTCTTCCTATCTTATCGGTTATTGAAATGACCTAGTGACCTTTATTGAAACTTTGGCTGCATTTATGCATTTACCTGATTTCACATTATGCATAAACTCTGCACATCGGCATTCCTGTTTCCTGGTTGCCCACTCCTCAGGAGATGAACAAAGTCTTCAGAGGTTTTTGTACATCTCCTGATCTCCAATTGAGCAGGGAACCACGGAACAGGCTAATCAGGATGCGGAGTCTTTTGCGTTTGACTCTTCTCTCATCTTTACAAATTACGCTCTGTAATTGGGACAACCTAAACCCGGACTTCACGAAATCATTCGTATATAGGTTACCTGGCACGTCTTGGTAATAATACAATTTCACTTCTCCTGATTGCAATACTACGAATCCTTCACCCATAAACCTTGGAGGCCTGAAAAAAACAGTAAAGCAAATCAAGAAATTCCATAGGATTAACAAGAAGAAATTAAATCAAAAGATATCAAATATCAAATTGTATAGATTATTCATGAATTGCTTAGAAGAGCTGTATTTGCTAATTCCATCCCGTGGGAGTTTGACTGCAAGTGTCCAGTACCTTTTAAAACTAAACAAAAACACGTATGCTCACTCCTATCATCCCTATGTTTATAATTCATTCCGTCATATCTCGTTTAACCCCGTTGATTTGTAAGGTGTTAAGCGTATAACGTGTAAACGTGTAACATGTAACGTGTGAAGCGTATAACGTGTAAACGTGTAACGTGTAAACGTGTAACGTGTAACGTGTAACGTGTAAACGTGTAACGTGTAAACGTGTAAACTTGTAAACGTGTAACGTGTAAACGTGTAACATATAACGTGTTATATTTGTAACGTGTAAACGTGTAACGAGTAAACGTGTAACGTGTTAAACGTGTAACATGTAATCGTGTATCGTGTAAATGTATAATGTGTAACGTGTAAAACGTGTAACATGTAAACGCGCCTTTTTCAGTGTACATGTTTTATAACAAGCATCTTACGCTGCTTTATTTCCAGCATATCCAGGACTTTGTGACAGCATAATTCGAATATCTTCACATCTGCATTTCACAACGTGCGTGTATTCATCCAAAGACGACGCTGCCTGCAGATAATAATCATTACTATTAGTTCTCTATCTAACTCCTTCCTCAGTTAAACCCCTCCCCTCAAAACTTTGAAGATGAAAAACCTGAATAAAGACGGGGGTTTTGAACTTGATCAGGTTGAATAATTTTACTAAGACACCAAAAATGAAATATAAGCAAAGATATTCCGGGGGGGTCTTGACCCAGTTTTAGATGGGGACGTGCCGCCCGAAAATCGAGATGTATACTCACATTTATACTAAATTTCTGAAAATGTACCCATATTTGTTCCAAAATGTTTAAAATGTATACCCATATTTGTACCAAAATGTTTAAAATGTATACCCAAATGTACGCCAACACCTTGAAAATGGATAACTAAGCCCATATTCAAAAGATTATTGGAAAATCTGAGACCATGTTTATACCAAAATAGCGAAAGTATACACTCATTCGAGCGGCACGCCCCAACTACTCAAAACATACTAAGTACCCCCGGGGAAGATAATAGGCTGATAACATTTTTGGTTGTACCACCTCTTCTCCAATACAGTCGCACGGTACTTCCTCTGTTAAACAAGCCCTTTCGTTTATAAATTCCGAAATAGACGCCTCCCAACAATCTCTAGCCGTATCCTTTTGCTTCCATATTTTTCCATATTCAAAATAAATCCCTCCCCACAAGCAAATCGAAAAAGCCTCTCTATAACAATATACTGCCTCTCAAGATGATGTGATGTGGTTCAGACTTCTTGGTGTTTGGACCAATGATAAATCATTACATCATTAGAAAACATCAAAAATACGAAAAATAGTAAGCAAAGCAGGCAAAACAAATCCTGAGAATAGATTCACTTACAGGAGCAGTAGAGTAAACACCACTTGCACTATTGCAATGAATCCAAAATGTTGTTTCAAGAAGCTTATTGCCAAGGGCCACTTTTCCCTAGAAAAAACAAGATATGAATCATTGATCTTTCCTAATTTTTTTTTAAAAGTTCAACAATTCTCAAATCGTTTTTAAAAGCCTCCAATATAATCCTTCAAAATCGTTGCAAATTATTGAAATTTTTTTGCAGAGGTTTCCTCGCCTTCTTACGACCGTAAAAAGAAAAAGTTAATCAATAAAACTTTACATACAGAATTGATGTTGAATCTGACGGATGGAATCAAATCACCCCATTGATATTTGTCTTTTTCTGTTGTGCTTGCATCCCTGTAAAGCAAAGGATCAACACATTTTTGTAAGCAGTTAGCTAAGAAATTTCATATCCTCTTTACTGGCCTTTTTGGTCAGAATATGGATAAATTGACGGTTAACACTATCAATCAACAAGGAGATCCCTTTAGTTGTACACAAAAGTTTGATCTTAGGCCAGGCCAGCAATTTTCCTGTCTAGGATTCGGAAAAATTAATGATTTTCTTCTGAAAAACGTTCCAGACTAGCGTAGATGCGGGTATGCAAACATTGCTGCTTCTACTATTGGTTCGTTTGAAGAAAAAAAGGTAAAGGGCCTACTGAATACATAAATCAATCGAGCAGTGGAACCCTGGTCATTCTTCTCGTTGTGACCCCACCTTGCGATTCATTTCGCTATTATATCTGAAATTACAGAGAGCTAACCAATGATCTCCTTGAGCTAAATATCACAGGTCTAAGGATGGGCCTACACCTGCGACGTTTTGGAATAAGAGTTGAGTGATGCAAACCATTCGACCATCCCTGTCAAGATTCAAATATTGGTTACCATTCAACATTTCTTCTCTTAAACTATGATGAACTAGTGTACTATCCTGTGCCTTTACTGGAAATAGGGCTCCCCTTAGCCTACTGTTAATACCAATTCAGGCGTAGAAAATAAAGAAGGAAAAATATCATTCACTAACGCTGGAGAAATGTCTGCTCCTTGCACATCAATGCCGGACATGGATTTTCTGGCATCTCCATACCTCTCATTCTTAAACAAATCTTGCAATCTGTCGTACAAACTTGACCTATAGAAAAAGAAGGGACTAACAAATGAAATCATTTGTTTTGATTAACGGCATTAACTATAACAAGTAATCAAAAACGAATGTGTACATTGATGCTAATTAGCCCTGTATTGAAGTCACCACTCAGTATTACTCAGTAGTCAGTAGTAGTAGTTAGTTTTAATTTCTTTCAGCTACGCTAGTCGCATTATGCCTGTTAGACCTTATGACTGAGGATTTTGTTCACTGTTTCACAGTCATAAGAGAGATGTAGTCTTGAAACTAAGCTAGCCTTTTGTTTTATCTTTTTGCACTGAAAATCGTACTAATTTTCATTGCTTCCTTTTGTTAGTGTGCACTCTCGTTCTAGATAGCTGGCTGATGCAATGAGAAACAATGCCGGTTATTTTGGTTTCTACTATGTACCTCTCTTATGACTATGATTGTTTCTGTAAGTTTTCATTGGTTCACATCTACTTCAACATGGTGTTCCCTGCAAGAGCTACGGTCATTATTGTCATTGAATCTCATGACTGCATGTTGTATAATAATGATTGTGGATCAGTAGTACTAGTTGCAGTAGAAGTAGTAGTTCCTAGTTACTACTGAGGAAGCGCTAAGCCCGATACATTTAGCATATAGTTTCCCTGGCATTATTCTACACATAAATTTGACAATCAAATGAATATTGAGAGATTTAGCTCCCATCACCTCAAAGTAATTTTGCAGAATTGGAGATGAGCAAGAAGTTCAAATCCTTTCAAATGAAAGAGGAAACAGCACTCTACAGATATCATCTAGCTGCAGCCAGTGAAATGGCCATGTGAATACAAAACTGAGGAGCTTCGGTTTTGAATACAGTAACACTTCACAAATATGAACGTAATTTTCTGCAGGAGAGCCTGAGTAGATTATTACAAATATGGTACTTTAAGGTAATTATGACAGTTTGGGGAGTAGATTTACTTTAGGCACTTAAACACCATATTTCAACTTACGTTTTCATTTACTATATCTAAATTTGCATACGTTTCTTTCCTTAAAATTATAGTGAGATCCCACTAAAACAAACTCTGCAGGGAACCAGAAAACTGTTCGTCGCATCGTGAATTCGTTATACCAGGATAATCATTTCATAAGGCAAAATCCAAGGAACCAGACATAAAGTTTTTTATACCAGTAAGCTCATTATAACTGTGGTTTGTTATATTACTATTCGACTGTAGTTCAGTAAAGAGCAATAACTAAACCTGTTGTAGAGGTGAGCCTCGAATCCATTCAATTGGATAGTTAGTCTGCTGAGGTTATCATCGTCATTGGCTGTAGAAGTGAATAAAAAACTACATCACTAAAGTCATAAAAAGGGGATAAAGGAATCTAGGACAGAAATCAATCTATGTTTTGCATATCAAACTATCAAGTGGATGAGTTTGTGTATTTTTTCTGATTAGTGTTTAAAAGTAGAAAGCTCCTATGTGCAGGGAATTGTGAAGACTAAGAGGCCGGAAGTCACCCAAGGATATCAAGTCAATTATGTGGTGCAAATGCAAAATGCACCAAATGCAGCACACTTCAAGTTTCAATTAATTTGACTCACATGAAAAAATCTCAAAAATAAATCATTACCTTCAAGTCTTGTGGCACCAGGATTTTCGTCCTCTTCATCAGGTGTATATCTGAGCCACCAGCCAAAGATGGCAAAACCATCAACGACTCTGTGTAGACAAAAATGATTAATTAAGCTTTAGTCAATTGCAGCAAGCAATGCAAGCAATGAGTAAATTAAAGTGGATGACAATAGTAGCAATAAAAAACACTCATTTTGGCAGTCAAGTATTATTGGGGTATTCCTAAGCTAAGAAAGTGTTCGGACAATGCTCCACTAGCCCCTCAAATTTGATTGCCCACACTTTAATGACTTTGTCATTTAGTAGATTTTGCTTGGCTTTACTTTGATATTTGAAGACTAAAGAATTTTCATCTTGATGCTTTTGATAAGAAATTCATTTTCAAAGATTAAGTAGACATCAAATTTTGTAAGAAATATTTTAGTCGGTAAATTTGGAAAACTAGTAAACTAGCATAAGTTTGTATTTTCTACAGTAAATAACCAATTTCTAAGAGTTGATGTGAAATCATTGTTGTGCCATTTTTCAGATGCCTTATTGCTGACAAACCCTTAAAAATGCATTGAGCATCATTAGTCGGCTCAAATGCCATGCTTTCTAATGACAGAATTCTATAAATTTTAAAGAAATTAACCCTGGGGGTTAATGAAAATTAAGGCCTGACAGGGGGGTCCAGGCAGGGTTTTACCCTCAAACAATAGTCTCTTTTGACAATAGCCCTCAAATGGTAGCATAAGAAGTAAAATTATGTCACCCAGCAATAAAAATGATCTGTAAAGTTTGAAAATAGCATGCCAATGCCAAAAACATTCCTTTTTAGTATGAATCCCCATCAATTGGCAATCCCTCAAAATTCTTATACAAGTGGCTAGGCAAAAATTCAACTGGCACTGTTGTTCAGGGAGCCTGGACGCAAAAGCCCAAAAGCTACATTACTTTTGATCATATCAGTAGAGATTTCAGGATATTTTCTAGTGATTCTTTTTCATACGTATTCACAGTAATTTGCTAGTCACAATGTCTCTTCTATCCTTTGCATAATCTGATTCTCGTGTACTTAGGTTTAAATATAAAGTTAGAAGAGAAACAAGAAAGGAGACTGGCTCTCTGCTCTCTAGTTATGTATATGGTTGGGAATATGTTCTATTCTTCTTTCATTTGTTCTTCACACAGCAGTTAATTAGAGGTAACCCTAACAGGCATCTACTTCAAATACCCCCGAATGATAGTGTAGGTAAGCCATCCTACTACAGAGGTACCCCTCCGGGCAAATAAAAATCTTTATTGGATGTTAATAAATGCTACCTGATGCTGTAGTCTTTTGTTATATACTTGACATCTCTGAACATGATCTTCCCAGAAAGAAGAGAGAAGGAGAAGGATCCTAGAAAGTTGAACATAGATTCAATAAATAACAATTCAAATCAAAAAGATATTTCCAATTCCCAACTCTGTGTGAAAGTATTCAAACTGTTCTTGTAAATTAAAATTAATAAAGTGTAGTCAAAACTGTCAATTTTAAACAAGGCCTAAAAAATCCAAAGTAAACTTTTTACCTAGTTTAACATACGAGTCATCTGCAATAAAAAACTTGTTGAGAAGTTTGGTCACAATTACTCCAGTAAGTCTAGAGTTGAAGAATGTGATGAAGAATAACCACACACTTCCGCAAAATGATGCCACAAACACAAACACCAAGCCTGGATACTTCTTGAAGTCCAGCGGATTGTTATTCTGGATCTTTTGTGTAACTGGCACAGAAGTTGTCACATTTTCAGGGAAGCTTGTGACATTGATGTTGATTGAGCTTGAGCCTGAGACAAAAATGTAGCCAGCCAAGAATAGCAGGGTTGGAACAAGCAAGGTATTCATCCTTTTCATTTTAGCTAAAAAGAAAATCAGAAATTTAGTTAGACCGGCACAAATAATAGAAAAGCATTGAGTCCCATGATGGCAGTAAAAGAGTGTGCCTTGCATATAAACCAGGCCGGGCAGGGGTGATATTTTGAAGGGAGCAAAACATAGCCTAAGGTACCACGCCTTTTTAATTGACTACACTCTCTTTTTACCAAGCACCTTTTTGTTAACCAAACCTTTGAAATCCCTCCCAGCATTCTTGGATTAATAGAAATCGAATATAAATAATTTTTGAGAGGGCAAAACTTTGGTTTCTAAAATTTCCAGGGGGCAGAGGTCCCCCTCTGCTCTTGGGTTGTAATGAACCAATAACTAACGAACCGGTTGGCAGACTGCAGAGTTCCTTTGCAAATGGCACACCTACCATCCTAAAATTTCAAAAGTCTTGAGATTCTAGATTATTCCTAGAAAAAACAGGGTAGTTTGGTCAAAACAAGGAGATGACACAATTTATTTGAAATATTTTTAATTTCCATTTGGAGCAATATCAGATATGCGTAGTTTAAATAGAATGTTTCATGAAAAATCTTCCCAAAACCTCTGATAGCATTGACTGGGGGTCTCCCAGCAAAACTTTGAGAGTTGACAGGTTTGGAATGGTTCCTATATCAGAGAGTATAAGTTAATAATCTATTCCCCCAGCCTAGATCCTATGTAATTATAGCCTAATATGTACTGTGCCATTTCAAGTACTTTTTTAACCAGACTGCAGATCTTGACACTTGCGCACTCGAGATGAAAATAGGGTAACAAATAGAACAATAGGATATAGCAATGTTGCTCTAGTGCACCCGAGATCTCGTTGAGAGTTGCTATATTCTGCAAACTGGCTTTCTCAATAATTTTGGAAGTTTATCATAAATCAAAAACGATTCTACACTGACGTATTAAAAGTATTCGAACAAGGACGATAAAAATGGCGGTTTAAAGTCTCCCCCCTCCCTTAGGCCCAAAAGTTTGTTGACAATCTTTATCCCTTCTCCAGTCTCCTCATTCAAAATTTTGCGCCAAAGTAAAAACAATTGCTCGCGTCATCCAGAGTGGTCAAATTTAGTTTGCTGCGAGAGTTTTGAAAAGTTTTACAGGTTTAAAAAGATGATTAGGAAGGTAAACAAACTTTCAAATAAAAGATCAATGTTCACTAAAATATCAGTCATAAACTGGGGATTTTTCGGAAGAAATCTTGACAAATAATGGCTTAAACGAATGCTGGTGAGTTTGCAATTCAGAATTTTAATTCAAAGTTCGGGAATCCTTCGTAAAGTTCAGGAATGAAAGAAAACAAATCGAGGCCTTTGAAGATGAAAGAGAATTTTAAGACTTTGATTTTTGATTCAAGAAATAAAATGGTCTTTATTTCGTTAAATGTCTGGATGAAATTTGTCTTAAATGTTTTGACTAAAAGTCCGTTTCCTATGCTTCAAATTTCAATAAATATTTCTAGAACCTCTGTTGCAAAAACTGATTTATTTTCATATTTTGTATTTTTATTCAAAATCTTGATTAATTTTGTGAAACCTCCCGCCCATTTTTATAGGTTTGCTCAGGTTTTTACATGGCTTTTTGATACTCAAATTATTATGAAATATCATCATTTTGAAACTAATTTCTTACTACATATCACGAACCCCAAATAAAACAAAAAAGTTCAAAATTCCTTCCAATTTTTACACTTTTTAATCATGTACCCTCTTTCCTATAGGAAAATAGGCCTATTTGAGTTTTTTAATTTATCAAAGGTCGCTAGAAATGTTGGTCTGAAATCACATTGTGAACTGATAATCTCATTCTAATTGTTGTTTAATGAAAGCTGAGGTCGATTGCTTTTATTTCATTCAAAAAATATCGCTCCTGTATCATGTAAATGGTCTTAGATTGCTTTGTGAATCTGGGCCTAGTGTGGGTTCAGGACCAGTGGCAGTTTTAGGAACTGAGAGGCCCGGGGCGGAAAAAATTTGCGTGGCCCCTACCCCCGGTAAATATTTGATCCTAATATAATTTTTTGCGTTTTCTTTACAGAGTGCTTATAAAACTCCAATTTTTGCAAAGTCTGAAAGTAGTATATTATCAATGTAGTAAACATGTGAAGCATGTGCTTGATTTGTAATAGAAAAACTAAATAAAAAGTAAAACAAACAGTACAGTATAGCTTATATATTTCATTACGAAGGAGATAATTTTTCTATTTCATGAATGGTGCGGGGCCCCTTTTTCTAGCAAAAGTGCGGGGACTGGGGCCATGGCCCCCCTGCCCCCCCCCCTAAAACTGCCACTGTTCAGGAGGCTTTGGTAGCCATTTTATCATCCTCGTTCGAATTCTTTTAAATACACAAGAGTATTATAGACATAGATAGAACCTCTGTATATAAAATCAGAAGAGTTATAAACTGATTGCTTTATGTGATAGAAAATTCAACGGTTTGCCTCAACTATTTACATTTGTTTCCATCATATGGAGTTTCCTTATGGAGTTGTCCTGAAACAGGTGTTGTTGCTTGTTGTTCTGTTGTGCAGATGGCAACAGCTGCAAATCAAGTGTTGTGCCGATCTCCGACGAAAACTGTTGACAAATATAATCAAATAGGTTGTTAATGCATACTTACAAGCTATATTGAGTTCATATTAGACAAGGAAGTGTCGTTTTTCCATTTCGCACCAATTCCTGTTTTCGCCATCATCCGCCCTCTCCTTCTGAACTTCGAACTGAAGGTGAGCTGAACTTGAGCTACAACTTTTTCATTTCAGATTCAGATGAGAATTCGAAAAGAACTGATAATTTCCAGAGCCAAAGACTCAGTTCGAGATTTAGAAATCAGGGTTCCTTTGAATCCCAAAACTCTTGTGCTTAGGGTTCTGAGCCAGGTCTTATTATTATCGAAGAAATATTAAAAGATATCTGTGAAATGATACGGACGAAACCAGACAGAAAGGTCATACTCTCTGGTCTCATATAGACGAGGGGTGGGAATATTAGGAGGGAGCGTTGGAAAAATCTAAAAAAATGTTAAGGAGGGGGGCTGGAATAAGAATGTCGTGGGTGGAAACTTTTCTGTAAATTACTAAAAATGGAAAATCTGTTAGAGACAATTTGAAAAGTGCAATAACTTCACTGATTTCATTCAAAATTCTCAATCTCATAGATTTTTATAGTGTAACTATTGTTTTGCTTGCAACTCGTTACTAGAATTAATTAGCGGGGGTTGGAATAAGAATGTCCTGTGTGAAATTTTTTCTAAGAATTAATAAGCAGTGTAAGGATGCACCTACGCTGACTTCTATCAGTTGTTCTTGAGGGATCTTTTTATATGCAGTTTGCGCATGCGTTATATGCACGAGGGCTGAAGATTGACCCAACATTGTACTTATACAGATAGAATTAGGGTGACAGTCAGGGTTATTGTCACCGTTGGTGTTGCAGTTAGGGTTACAGTTTGTGCCAGGGTTTGGGTTACACACACTATGCATTACGATAAAAAGTGTCCAGGTTATTTCTGCATTCCTTCCTATCGACTGCATGTTTTTGATTGGATGGAAACTATCCTCAATGTACTTACGAACAGAAGGTTGCGTACAAACAATGAAGCGTCAACAATAACCATCAAGAGAACCACGTTTAATAAACAGTCCGACTTTTTTTGCTTGGTTCTTTTAGGGCGTAACCATGGATTTTTTAATTGAAACCAAGGATGTGATATTTGGGCTTCACACAACTTCATTTCGTTTCGAAAAGATCATCAATAGTTTTGAATATTATAAAGATGTCATGACAAGACACAAGAATCATATAGATATCAAACGCATTTCACTTTAAACGCACTATAAATAAATCAGTTTAAATATACCAAACGTTTAGACATGTAGTAAATTAGTTATATCATGAATAGGGCCTGAAAGGGCCGAATCTTGAAGATCTTATTTTTTTTAGTGCGTTTAAAGAATAACGTTAGATATCTATATGATTCTTGTCTCTTATCATTACACGTATTTTTTTTTATAAGCAATTGTTTATAAGCAAGTCAGTACTCGACAAGGCAAAAACTTAAGCAATTCCAGTACTGGATAGAGGAATGCTAAGCAATTAGAACATCTTACTTCTGATCAAATCGGTAATGAAAATTGTGCAGCAGCTATGAAGAAGTAGGTTACAGTGGATATCAGTGCCCTGGCACACTTTTGTATGCAAGATACCATAAACATTTGTTGTACAAAACTTGTGAGATAGTATTCTATGAAACAAATTTCTTAATAAATAGAGCTAAGCAATTGCTAAGCAATTGTGAGTACTCAAATTCACCCTCCAGCTAAGCAATTTGTAGTACTGACCTCGAACTGAAATTGCTTATAAAAAATGGGTTCATTAAGTTCACAAATTCCTTTATGGCCTTGCCGAAAATGATACGTAACAAGACTAGAGAAATACTTCTCTGTTATACCTCTCATTCGTGATTTCAAAAGCACCGAAGATGAGCGAGGATGAAGAGACAAAAAGGTTAACGGATATGGTTTTCTATCAAGTTTGCATTGAACAATTTGAGAATAATAAAAACAGGACTTCGGATAACAAAACTTAAAGAAAACTTTACGATCAAGAAACTTGAACAAACGTTATAGAATATCTGAAAATCAGAATTGAAAACAACACAACTGTTTGTCATTTCTAGAGCTCAACGGACCGGGTGCAACAGTAAAAGCATAATCTTTAGAGGGCTATTGCCATGAAATAAGTTGATTTCTTTCTTTGTATCAGTTGAATCACGCCAAGCCTCCAAACAGAGAAATGAATGTTGAAACACTTGGATCATACCATTACTGGTGTAAAAAGAGATTCTTTATGTTTCTTGTCACTTTTTAATAATTATTAGTGCTTGATGGACTTGAATCTTAATTGCCCGATGAGATGTGTTGGAAATATCTTTCGATGGAACCGAGGGGTAAATCGAAATCACTCCCTAAAACTCTCGTACACCTTTCCTGAAAATCCAATCGTTCTAACAAAAATCTCTTGAAAATCACTGGAAATCCTTTTGATCTTTGAAAAAATCTCGTACGTTTTGAAATGCCCCTCGAATGGAACTTATCAACTGTTAGAAAATCCATAAAAACACATTGAAACTTTTTAGGTATAATGCTCTACCGAATATCAACTTTCTGAAACGAGGTTCCTGGTGGATAGAGGCCGTTAAAGATTATGCATTTTCTGGTGCATAGGCGCAGTAGTCAAACTATTCTCTCATCGAAAATGTAAATAGCGAATATTATAGTCTGTCAACTTGGATGAGAACAATTATGTATTTCCAGGGCTATCGTTCGCAGTTGTTTAAGAAAATCAATCGCCATCAATAATTATCATTTTCTTATCTGAGGGTGAAAGTTATGGTCAGAAAAGCATTATTGCACAATATTTTTATCTACAGGCTACGTCCTAAAATCGACCTATAAATGTACTGCTAAACTCTGTATTAGAGTTTACAATTCCTAAAATAAGGCTATATTACTATCTCTGTGTGTTATACTATTTGGAAGTGGAGTGGAAGGTCAGGGTTGCAGGGTTATGAGTAATACTTGAGGATTAATAAATGAGACAAGACTCTGCTCTGCTCATGGTAGCAAGATCTTGGTGATGTTCTTATCTTTGAAAAAATTAAGATTAAACCAAGTAAGCATGATTAACGATATAGCAACATTATAAAAACTCAACTACACGATAAATATGATGTTGGCTTAAGCAACGAGTACAATATTGTAAGAGACAGTACTTAAGAAGTACAACGAACATTAAAGCACAACCTTTTGGAAAAGCAAATTCATGGAAATGGTCTCGATAGTAAACGAAATAGGGATCTAAATATAACTATTAGATAGAAATAGAATTTAGGGTCCTCGTGTACTACATACTTTCTAACTATTGAGTGAGGGGGCTTATCATTATCAACCATTTTTGACACTTGTTATAATTTGAAATAAGGGAAAATTTGAGGGACTTTTGGCTTTACAAAGTGGTATAAAAAACGCCCAAGAGCTCATCTGTGAGTAACGACCCAAGCAGGACTCGAACGCACGACCACTGACTATACTCGTCAATGCTCTTGTCCACTGAGATAAGGGCACTCGAGCCGTGACCATGTGAATCACAATATCGCAACCCGGATAATCTCGATTGAATTTCCAAATACTGCTTTTTCTCAAGACTATTGTACAGTACCGTAGAGAGGGGGATAACTAGGGTATTTGCAAGGGGTCCGAGGCTCCTCGGGTCCCGTAAAATCTAAGTTACATATGTTAATCTATCATAAGCTCTCTTTAAGGGGAGCTTAGACCCATTGAATTCGCATTTACTATTGGGCCTATCCAGTCTCCCGACGGCCCTGCTATAGTATTTCTTGCTTTATTACCAAAAACATTTCCACAACTTTGAAAGCTAGTGTGCAATTAAAAGCAACAGAAATACAGGGCTGATACAACCACTAATAATCGTGCAATGTCCAAATACATGTTCTAAAGTGCATGAATGAAAATAACATTTACGTAACAGTTTATTGACTATTTTGTTCTTTATAAGTTTAAGATACCTTGTTCAGAAAATTATCTCTCATTTCCCAATATCCCCGACGAGTTCAGGCTTTAGAAATCATTGGCTGAGTATCTAGAAAGATAATAAAATACTCAATGAGAAATTCGTAAAAGGAAAGTCAAAATATCTCAAAGACTAAAATCAATATCAGGAGGACCACAAAGTCAACTTCAATCCAGGATTTGCACCCTGTCCTGGGTGATGTAGCAGGTTCGACAACCCTCTCCTATCGGTTATCCAAGAAAAAATTATTGGGTTATTTCATTTTGTCCGATTTGGCATTCCCTTAAGCACAGAGTTTTCGAGGTTTTGGGCTTTAATTCTAAATAGGGATTTAGTAAGGTTGAGGTTTCAGAAATTCAGTCAGAAAGGTCCAGAAAGGGTTTAGCTTCAGATAAATTAATTCTAATTACGTAAAGTAACATTTTTCATCCTGACGCTTGAAAATAATTGATATAAAACTACACATTGTTGGGGCAAACTACACATTGCTACCAGCACAGTGTTTACCAGGCCCAGGCACTCGAACATAACCATCAATGTCTAGGGTTACTAATCTCCAATCTCAATCTTCATATCGCAGAAAAATACCGAGATTGCAAGCTTTACAAGGCTTTATGACCAAACATGCAAATAATTAAGTCGAGTAAGGAGCAGCAAATAGGCCACTGCAATACAGAAACTCGAGGAAACGGTGTAAAGTGAGACGAAAATTATGTTTGATAATGCTAGCAACAGCGATTTTTTACAAGATTACAGTTCTAGTAGAATGTGGTAGTTACATAGAGCTTCAACTATGGTGCATAAAAGTCATAGCTCTAGAGTAGGTTTCACTATTTTGTATGAACGACTGAACGGAATCATAACACTTCTAGTCATCGTTCTGCAAAGGTTGAATTGATAGTGCCTGCCTCTCATATCTTCGTGCAGTGTCTTTAATGCTAGTAACTCAAATGAATACTCACGAACGTGAAAGCAACTGGGTCGGCCGCCATCGAAAAATCTCTTCCCACAAACGAGTACCGTCATTATAGCCCAAGTTATGAGAATGCTTAAAAACTGTGCGAGAGGAAATCTTCAACAAAAACAATCACCCTTGATTTCGTAATTAACTCTTGCTATTCGTAAATACTCTGCTAAATAAACATAGAAAATCAAATGGAACGATTTATAAAATCAGTAAACATTTTGTAAACAATTTGTGAACATTTCGTGCAGCTATAACAATTTATAACAATTTCAGTGCTTGACCGGGGGTATAATGACGGAATTCGTGCGTGGAGGAGAGCCTGTTTACAATAGAGTTTATTAGTGATGACGTCAGAAAAATCAATTTTTTTGAATTGTCAGTTTGGGTCCATAATCCGAAAGAGCTTCAAAAATAATATCGTATGCATGCAAAATCAACTCTGTATGTTTGATATCGACAGAGAAAGGACCATTTTAAAATTTGACTTTCAATAGGAAATCCCAGTATTTTTTGACAGGTTTATAAGGTTTAGAACCAGCCGAAAAATAGAGGGATTTCCTATTGAAAGTCAATTTTCAAAATGGTCAATCTCAGTTAATATTCAACATACAGAGGTGATTTTGCATTCATACGATGTTATTTTTGAAGCTCTTTCAGATTATGGACCCAAACTTCAGAAATTCTAAAAATGGATTTTTGGGAAGTCATCACTAATAAACTCTAAGCAAATGGTTGGTTTCCATATATCGCCTTTTAGGGAGTAAAATTCGCATATTTAGGAATTATGGTGTAATATTTCCTACCACAAACAATATTTGGGAAATGTCGACGTGTATCTACGCCAAATTATTAAAAACCATGAATTTACCGATTCTCATGATTCAAAAATTGGACCTGAACCTGTAGAATTGAATAACAATTAATATGAAATGAAATAAAACATGGTTGATTTTCAAAAGTTCATGAAAATATATGAAACAGAAGATTCAGGGCTGAAATGGGGTTTGCCAATGAATGAATTTTCAAGCATCATTGGCAAACGTATAAATAGTGAAACGTTTGAAAATTTATTTGAGGTTTGGTATTCAAACATTTATCAAATGCAAGCAAAGGGATGGAAATATGCTACTCAATAGGATTTTCGCACGGAATTCTCCATCAAAATACCCCCAATCCGAATATAGCTCGTCCACCTTAGAATGCATGTTAACGCAAACAAGGACACAAGATCGTATAGGATGCTTGAAAGTTACTTGACAGAAACGCATCAAGGAGACAGAAACTGCAGCTGAGAACGTAAGTGAATCAAGATTATCATGAATTTGCAAAGTCAACGATATTTCAAAAGTCTACCCATTAGGTAGTGTGGAAGAATATCAGAAAATTATATCGGAAGTCTACCCCATAGGGTAGTGTGGAGGGATATCAGGGGATGCGATTAGAAGTCTACCCCATAGGGTAGTGTGGAGTGATATCAGGGGATGACATTGGAAGTCTACCCCATAGGGTAATGTGGAAGAAATCAGGAAATGATATTGAAAGTCTACCCTATAGGGTAGTGTGAAAGGAAATCAGGAATTGATATTGGAAGTCTACCCTATAGGGTAGTGTGGAGGGATATAAGGAAATTATATTGGAATATTACACCATAGATTAAGTGTTGAATGATATCAGGAAATTATATTGGAAGTCTATACCCCGTAGGATAGTGTGGAAGAATATCAGGAAATGATATTGGAAGTCTACATCATAGAGTAGTGTGGAAGAATATCAGGAAATGATATTGGAAGTTCAACTCATAGGGTGGAGTGGAGGGATATCGGGGGATGATATTAGAAGTCTACCACGTAGTAGAATGATATCAGGACCCCCTTAAGATTGATCAGGGTCGGTTAAAATAACTTGTATCATAAAATTCACTCTCTACTCTGTAACTCTCTACTTTCATGCATCCTATAGCGTGCACCTCAGGTTGAGCAATTTGATATCTTTGAATTAAGTTATTAAAGTTCTACAATGTGTGTGAATAAAATTAACAACCAAAATCAACGAGATGAAATCAATTTTCACAAGCAAGCTTAGATCAATGTTCTAACCATTCATATCTGCACCAATAGTGGTGAAATCAAGTACAATCAACCGTGTTAAACTTGCTTTTTCATCTGTTGGTTCATCAATGAATAATCTTGCATTGAACAATTTTCAACGAACACTTTCAAAACGTAGAACCAATCAGTAAATACAGAATTCTCACACCCTTGCATGTCTTGCCTATAACGTTTACAGTTAAAGTGTTAAAAATTGGTTTCAATGCGATTAATAACAGGCCCATTACCGTCTTGCCCGTCCACAGTGTCGACGAGGGTGGCAGTTGGAGTGGTCGGCTCATCATCATTGGTAGAGGATGCTAACCCAGTGCCAAGTGGTCCGACGAGGGAGTTGAACACAGCAGGAGAAATGATGTTCATCGTGCGCTGTCTGTGGTCCATTCCTGTCTTGAACGCATTCACCACACGGATCTGTAGTGGAAATACAATTCCCATCAATATTAGATTAAACGCAGAAAAAAGGCCGGTTTCCATGCGGCTTCATATAGAACAGATATATGTACAGTTAAAATGTCACTTGTTTGTTAAAAGGTAGAAGTAAAAAGATGTGTTTTTAATTTCATTTTAAAAGCTTCGACGTCCTTAGATTTCCTTATTCGAACAGGTGAATTATTCCAGAGTCTTGGAGCAGCATCAGCGAAAGATCTATCTCCTCTCGTTTTGAATTTCGATTTTGGGACAACTAGTTTAGTACATTCTGTCGCCCTTAATGCGTATCTTCCAGTACGTTTTTTTTCTCTCTTAGAAAGAACAACCAATGTAGACAAAGCTTTAAAGTCTTCCTTTTGGAACTTAAAAGTTAAATAGGCTTTCTTTTTGAGAAAAATCACTTTAACACTAGTTTGGTACGGCTTTAGTTAAATGGCAATTTCAAACTCCTATTTAACGTAAATAAGAATATAATAAAACTTGACATAAATTCTAGTAACGAAACAAGTCTATTTGATAAATGTAGCTTTAAAGTTCATTGCTATACCCGGAGGCAACCGCAAATTCATTCCTGCTTTTTTAAATTTTTCTTTGATATTTTGTTAAGTATTTGATGTTTAGGCTCTGGGATAGTCATGGACTCTACTTTCCAGGATATCGTATCTGTAATGTGTAAGTTTCTTTAAGTTTTGTAAAATTTTTGAATAGCTAAAACAAGCTTGACTTACCTGGTGTTGCAGTCTGGTTAAACCTCTGAGCCAAAGAATTTTACCAGAACTTTCGGTTTGAGTTGGAGTGATAACCTCATCAGGGATTCCCGAAGTGACACACCGCAGCTTCTTGGAGAGGATTGTCTTGGGAATGGAAATGACAATTTGTCCCCAAATGAGTTCAGTGAAACCGAAAAACACGCACCACATCCATTGCTCTGCATCAAGTCCAGTAACGTAGAAGGCTCTGCCAGTGAATTGCACAAGAATAACCTTTAGGAGATAGAGTCACTTTAATATGTTACAAATTGATCTAAACATTACATTAACTGCTTTCAATCGGCATGGACTGGTTTCCAAGTGTTTAAACAATGCTTTGCCAAGAGCCTTTGATGCATTCAACTAAAGAATCTTTTAGTAGAAATATCTTCTATCATTAAGATTGCTTCTGTGAATTTGAAAAATTCCGTCAGATAAAGGTTTTAATCTATTTGAAATTGTTAAAAACAAAAGGGGCGTCCCATCTACCTATTTTACCAAGGCCTTCTACCTATTTTACATCTCTGAAATGCACCATATCTCTGCAAAATTTTTGTAAAATCTATCAAACAGGGAAATGTCTTCTGGTACTTTTAAAATCAATAAAAAAACAAAGATCTTCGCTAATTCTGGCAAGTTGAAAGACCAAACTTTGGCAAATAGTGAAATTCCTACTTTATTTTTATCAACTGGTAAACTTACAAAAATATCATATCTCACCTGTACAATAATAGTGCCGATCAAAATTCCAAGAAACAGCTGGTTTTTGTGAATACCATCAAACACATTCCGCTCTCCGTGAACCTTTCTCGAGTTGATTTCATTGAAAATCTGCATCATGACGAAGGTGTTGAAGACAATAGTAAGATGCTGGGTGGGTGGTGCAGAGTGACCCCGGTCGAATCCCCACTCAATATCAAAGAGCACATGGCCATAGAAGGTGATTACAAACATCACGATCAACTGGTAAAAGCTATGGCCTAAGATGTGCCGCATCATGGACAGGGAGATCAGAGGCTTCGTTCTACCATAAGGTTTCCTCTCAAGCAGAGAATCTGTGGGCGGTTCGGTAGCAAGAGCCAGTGACGCAAGCGAGTCCATGATGAGGTTTACCCATAGCAGCTGAGTGGCTGTTAGGGGGCTTTTCTGCAACAAAATAAGGCTTATTGTTAAATTTCTTACAAATGCTGTACTCGAACAAAGAGAATGGAGAGTGAAGGCTCTATTATTAGTTGGCTTTATTTGGGTAACTAATTTTCTTTTCGATTTTTGAAATATTATGACTGCAGGAATAAGTTCTACTAGAACCGTTACAGATTGAAATTATTGAATATGTTATCCTGGTGTAACCCTCGCGAAATAGTTGCTGATTGTTACAATTTTATTGGGATTTATTGCAAATCAATCTAATATTCATTCAGATTTCTTCACAATCAATCCAAATCATTACAAGATCATTCTACATTACGAAATTATCGCAGACATGTTATAATATCGTTGCATATCGGTGTGAAGCGTTTGGATTGGCAAATATAACTTTTAATGTAATTCGTCGACGGACCTTGACAGCAATAGCACCAATGATTGAAGTGACAATAGCAACCAAATTGACAGTGAGCTGAAACTGAATGAACTTCGAAATGCTGTCGTAAACATTTCTTCCCCACTTTACGGCTTGAACAATACTGTTGAAGTTGTCATCGGTCAGTATGATATCTGACGCCTCTTTCGCAACATCGGTACCTTGAATACCCTGTGAAATAAATTGAAAAACATCATCACTGACTAATACTTTGCAACTGTGAAACTGTACTTTGAAGGGACCGACTTCAAGTGTCTAATACTTAATGCATGGTGCAAGGTGGCCCTAAGTAAGCTGAAAAGCAAGAAATTACCAACTAGCAAAAATAAAGCAACAACAACAAACCGAACAACAACAGCAACCATAACAGCAACAACAATCCTGGATATTTGACAACCACTGCGTTTATAAGAATGAAGTCAGTCTTTTCTCAGATGAGAAATGTGCATTCTTATCAGTATTTTTGTAAGTCTCTCTAATGAATCATTAAAAATTAAAACTAATAAATGAAAACCTAGCTCTAGCGTTGTCCTTAAAACAGAATCACAGGTGGAACCATTTTTTAATTCATGGAGTGAACGTTCAATTAAATAATATTATCAGTAATTCTCTATGGAGACTAAAATGAACTTTCCAGAAGATTAGCCGTGTAACCAACAAAGGGTCTGATGATATGAAGAAATTAAAAGCTGGGTTATTTTTAAATAAGCTAAGGTTTCTTCACAAAATCTAGTTGCATTCTTTGCCTCGATGTATTAAATACATTGACGCTTTGGCGTTCCTTGGATTAAGCGAATGTACCATTAGCATTGGATATTTTCAAATTCATGTTGTTGTAAGAAAGAATTTTGTAAACTCTAACCATTCCAGACAGATGTTTTGAATCTGACCCATTAAATCTGTGCGAAATTATAGATATGCTACAGACTCTACGAGAGGTGTTTCAACACCAAAAATTGAAACAAAATATTCTTTACCATTGCAAAACCAACATCGGCCTTTTTCAAGGCTGGTCCATCATTTGTTCCATCTCCAGTGACAGCAACGATCTCCCGTGCCTTGCTAATCTTACTATCAATAATCCCCTTCACCAATGTGTATTTGTCTTCAGGAGAAGAGCGAGCAAGCACTCTCAGCTTTGGCCATACTTCGTCCACTAATTTTTGCTTCACCTAAAAATAAGTGCAGGCATATATTAGTTTTCAAGTCTTAATCCTACAACAGGCCCAGTGCTACCGGTCTGGTGAATATAGGCCAGCCAAGTTTCCAACCAATTTTACCAACCAAGTTTCCGGTAAGATCAGTCTTTTTTGAAAAAATAATATTACTCGATAAAACTTTAGATTTCTACAGTGAATTTCGGTTCATTTTTACGTGAATTCTCATAAATTACGTAAATTGCCCCAGAACCACTGATCTATCTTGAACCAGAACAACTATCGACAGCTACGGCCTGTACAACGACATTGGTGCACCACATATAAGAAACAGCATTTAATTTTCATTTTGAAATCGTACACTAACATTTCCTCAGCGCATAAACCAATTTTACATAATAAAAACGCAAATCTCATATAAATTCATAAGGCAAGTCCAACATTGGAATTATATTCACATAAGCGGGATGCAAAATTGTAATATGTCTCCATCAGATTTCGCATTCGGGACATTGCCTACCATAGACCAGCGTGCTAGCTACTGTCCTACATTAAGGCAAATCACACTGACTGCTAATCATGATGAATGTAAAAAGAAAAAATGACAACAGTTCTGTTTCTTAAATTCAGGAATATCATGGTGGCTATAATTCTAGAGAGTCTTGTGGCGTAATGATCTACTTTTTCAATTCTTAACCAGTTTTACATAAAAACCCTTTCAGATATCGTTTTCATGAAAAGATTCTTCTGAGAATAAATCTTAGTGTGACAGGGGACCCAGAAATTTACAGTCCTTTTGAAGGAGAGAAATCTCGCGATGACAAGTTTACCGATTTCAGAATCCAGAAGAACTACGACTACCAGTTGAATACGCTGTAAGATCATGAAAAAGAGATTCTTCGTCACGCCAATACGAGGGTTTTGTATAGGTGAAACAGCTAGATAGCTTGTCACGTGACACGATAAAGCTATCGATTAGGTCAAATGAATACTGCAAAGACATTATCACTCGCACAGGATATGAAGAGACTTGAAGACTGTAGCTAAAGATAAGATCAGGCTAAACCTCGAATACAAACAGAGGAGGAGACACACCCAAGATTAAAACGGAAAGCAGCTTTAAGAAACATCGCAGAAGACAGCTGTGTTAATAGTTCATGATATGGAATGATTGAGAAGGATAATTGCATTTGCGAAAATAAAGCGCGTTTTTTATAAGAACATCTCCACCCAATCCCAGACGCACAGAAATTTGCACAAAGCAATTTGAAAAAAATTGTAAATATTATTTCCAGACTTTCTTATCGAATTATCTTAAATATACCATATGCGTTTAATGGAGAGAAATCCAAGGGAAAACAGCTTGCAAAGATAACGTAAATATATTTAAAACCTGGATTCGATCCTTTCATCTAGGGGGCGATTAAAGTAATGCACATTTTCTATATGTACCTATCAACCAAATTGCCATTTCATAAAATAAAATGAAAAAATAGTAAATATTATTACTAGACTTTCTTAACAAATCATCTCAAATATACCATATGCGTTTAATGGAAAGAGAGCTAAGGGAGAACAGCTTGCAAAGATATCGTAAATATATGTAAAACTGGATTCAATCCTTTTACCTAGGGGGCATTTAAAACAATGAGGGGGTTTTAATAGAAGCAATACGGTATTAGGTTCTTACGATGTTTGGCTTTTATACTATTTTGCAAGCATTTAATTCACAAGTTTTCTGAAAGTTATGTTACATCTGAAAGTTTCTGTCATCTTTCTTATAAAGAATATATAATGATGAAATGTCGAAGCACACTTTAGTAGCTAGAATGTTCATTATTGATATTATCTCCAGAATAGTTTATGGAAATCATCATTAAATCGACCAAAATGCACACCTTCAAGGCTTGAAGTTTGATTAGATTCTGCTAGAATTTGAATAGATAAGAACGGGTCTTCTTTATCCATACTCCATCAAAAACGTTAAGATCATGCTTGATTAGGAATCTAAGTATGGTTGAATATTGAAATTGTGTAACAATTAATCGAGAAAAGGCAGCAAAAGAATGAAAACTGAGAAATTCTCATAAACGGTGTTTCTCTCATCTCAATTAAGTTTTTGTATGGTGGTTAGTAAATTTTGCAATAGACTAAAAGCAAAGATAAGTCGAGTCAAGGAAAAAGCTTTGTGGTTATTATGTGAAGATTAAAATTACTTCAGCTTTCTCTTGGAATCACTGAAGCTTGCCTCAAGTCGGTGCTAAGTTGGTGCGAAATACTCTTGTTTCATCATCGGCGGGAAAATTCGCAAGAACAATTAGCAGGGAGTTAGAAAAGTTATCTTTCCACTTTATTTTCTGCAATAGGGGCTTATCCTTAAACAGCCCTGCTCAAATCAATTCATGGTTTTCTTATTCCATTTTCATGTGATGGTAGAGAACGGTTCCCATTAATTCAGTTTTTAATTCTTAAGGAGCGAGTTTATTATACAGTAATCCAGCTTCTTACAAAATACGCGTTCTTTAAGTCGTTCAGATTGATTTCTAGAGTCGGTTCGTTGTTATCGTCTTACAGCGGATTAGTTTTGATTCAATTTTCAGAAAGAGAAAGGCAAATTCTGATTACAAAAACAGCAGGGCTGTGTCTATAATCGCGTATCTATTCACCAAATTAGAACAAATATAGGCAGAAAAACGTTTGATGTAATTAAACAAGACTCGTAATTAAACATTCACACAGAGAAATCGCGATAAGTATATTGCATGATTGCGTGATATGCGTCGATAAGAGACGACACGCCCGTGGGTTTTCTTGATTTTCAAGGGAGAGGCATAGCGATAACACAAATATTTTCTGTTTTGACATGATCTTGTGTAAATAAATCCAGACTTTCCAAGACTGATATCTGAAATCACAGTCTTGTTCAAAAACTACCACTCAACCTTTTAAAGAGCCATTTAGGAGTGGTCTTAGGACACTCTCATCCACTCCAGACCTCTAGCATCTGGGATTTTGAAAATATTCCACACACTAAATATGTCATTTGTAGAATTCACAATTGGAAATCTAGAGTTCTAATGGTAGATCCCTTTAATTTTCCGAGTTTTGAACGTCTCTTGTCGCCTAGAGCTCACAGACTGTTAACTCCTGAAAAAGTGTCGACCAAAATACCAGAGGGAGGACCTTGTGATAAGTGTTGACAATCATGCCTGATACAATAAAGAGAAAGAACAATATAACCTTGAATGAAACATTTCAGAAGCAAGGGCCTCGCAGGAGAAGGCAAATCTTCATCTGGCTGCATAATATCAGGTATTAACAATGGTTAGCCCCTAGAATGACTAATCTAGAACAGTGGAAGCCCTATACCTGGTAATACAGAATCAAGCATTATAAATCTAAATATATTTTCAGCAACTCTCGTTAGGCCCTAATACCTTTTTAACTATGGGAAGGCCATATCATCTTAACTTGTGGTTAAAGTTAGGGTAAGTCTTTTTGTAATCTGTTACATATGATTCTTTTCAAAAGCCAGTATGAGAAGAAATTAAGAATTTGAATATTTGACTCACATTTCCCTTCTTGTCTCTGATTCTTCTGTTGAACTCCTTGCCATCAATAACAAGGAAGTCTTCCCCGGCGTTCAGAATTCCACACTTGCTTGCGATGGCTCTGGCTGTATTAATGTTGTCCCCAGTTACCATGCGAACTGTGATGCCAGCAGACTGGCATTTCTTGATTGCTGGGGGAACCTGAGGAGAGATGTCAAGATTTGAATTTCAGATAAAACACCAAAAGCCTGCACATCGGCCTGCAAAGGTTGTTTGAAATACAATAAAATCCTTTTCAAAGAACCTGGGGTTTTGGAACCAGTAAGGCTAAGATTTAATTGCTTCATAAAGGCAAAGTTTGAAACTCTAGCTCATATCACGCAAGTTGAAATCATACAGAGTTTTATCTCTTTTTAGCAATTTTGCAATATATAAATACGAATCTGTCAGGGAACCCAAGGAGTAGTTGCATTTTCATCCATTTCAATAACAACCTAATTAGGGCAAGTGGAAAAATCAGTTTCACTTAAAATTATCATATAATCATCTAGGGATATCATTTCATATTTATACAATTATATACTCATTGTATTCATTGTTAATTCTAAAGGCATGGTCCATCGCAAGTAACTAAATCAGACCAGAGCAAGCTACTGCAATTGACATATGCCAATGCTGGGTCTCCAGCCCTGGTTGTTGCAGACAAAGGTGAGCGCTCCAACCACTGTCCTAAACCAGGACAATAAGTTAGTAAAGTGACCTTGAGGTGCTCACAACTTCAGGCTTATGGCTTGCCTATGGCTGAAACAACATGGATTCCAGACCAGGTTGTGGCATATCTCATTATAGTTGAGTGTCAGACGAAAAGCTTAAGTAATCCATGTTTTCATTCCACTATGTACCCGATATTTCTGGCTATACTGAAGTTCTGTACCATCCAAAGACTGTTATATCTCATTATACTTAATCATCAGTATAATTGAATCATAAATTGTACACACCATGACAAAGCAGGTAGCAGAGACCTAACAAGGCATTTCCAAATTAGTGCCAAATAATTCTAATCTTTGATAGAGATTTTCCAAGAAGTTTTCTGGCAAATTAAAGTGATTGCAGAAAGGTATATAGTACTTACCTCTGGCCGGACAGGATCTTCAATGCCAAAAATACCGACACAGGTTAATCCTGTAATAACTTCATCTTCATTTTCCCAGTCAGGCTCCCCTACAACGGAAATGATAACAAGAACAAATGCAGATAAGGCTTGATGTCTCAACTAACATAGTCTATCTACTTTACACAACATCTTCATCACAAGTGGAAATCTTTGGCTTTCCGTTAATAGATTTCAACTTGAAGAATATATTATAATAAATGTGCAGCAGGAAGAAAATTTTTAATATGCTTTGAGATACGTATGTAAGTCGAGAGCTTTGCTACAATGTTTTCCAAGTGTCATTTTAAATGTCAATTAATCAACATATAAGTCATTTCCTTTTAGCATGTTGTATTCACATGATTTTTTGCTATTTCAGGGGGGTCATGGCCTGGTTGAATTAAGTTTTATAGACTATGCTAGGGGCTTTATATGAAGTATCTCTTGTTATTGGCGCTGCATATAATGCATTGTCTGTCAGCTTGATTAAAAACACACTCTTCTTCAAGAGTTGAGACAATCTGTTGCTTTATATAAGGCTTCCCACTCATTCTGTTCATTCCTGACCCCCCTAAACATAATCTCGACTAGAGGGTACAAGAGCTGTCAGATGTAGAAACTATTTGAATATTAGAAGAATCTAACCTTTGCCAGAATCAAAATCTCTATATGCAGCTCCGATCGTCCTTAAACCATTGGAAGCCATTGGTTCAATGACATTCTTTATCATATCTTGCTGGTCATCTTCATTGAATGGCGATACAGTGTTGTCTTTTCCTAAAATGGTTGTACATTTGTTCAGCACCATTTCAGATGCTCCTTTGGTGTACATTCTGTAACCTCCACCACCCAGCGGCACCACTGTTGACATAGATTTTCTTTTGGAGTTGAAAGTGTAAACCTTCTTGAAAACTTCAACAGGTACTTCATCACGAAAGGCTTGGTAGGTTTCTCCCATGTCTAATAAAAATGCCAGAAGAGCGCATTCTGTTTTGTTACCAACGTGGTCTGGAAGCAGGTTTTCACTGCCGTATGGTGGTGGCTGTTAAAAAAAACAGTGCTAATAGCTATTATTGACTGGCTGAGTAAATAGAGATGTAAACAGCTATACCTTCCAGTATTTGCAATTATCATAACTAAAATCTGTTCTATAAACAAACCAGTGCTCTTGCCAATAACTATTCTTCTTTTAGGCAAAAAAAATTGGTCAACTGAAGTTAAGGAAACCCAAGGGCATATTTCAGGAGGCTGATTCCATCCCTGGCTCAAGACCCATCTAAGTTTATTTGGCAAGACAGTTCCATTGGACTCGTTTCTTCTGACACACTGCTAACTCCCAAAAGAACAAAAAATTGCATAAACACAAGAACCCACAAACAAATAGGCTCATAAATAAACAAACCTCAAAATAAATATGAAAAAAAGACAAAAGATCGTTAAAAGAAATGAATAAATCAATAAGAAATCCTCTTACCTCAATTCGAGACTGTGAGTTACTGTTAAGAGCAATACTACGACATAGCAAATCCACAAACTCAGAAGGAAGGGTTTCAGCAGAAGGTGTTGATCGATTATGCTCTCCAAGGAAATAACTCTCCACGACTGTCATGCGGTTCGTGGTGAGCGTTCCAGTCTTGTCAGAACAAATAGCAGTAGCATTCCCCATGGTTTCACATGCATCCAGGTGGCGTACCAAGTTCTTATCATCAAGCATGCGCTTCACGGAGTAGGCGAGAGCTATGGTTACAGCCAGAGGGAGGCCTTCAGGGATGGCAACAACCATGATCGTCAGACCAGTTATGAAGGCTCCAAGGAAATCCAAGAGGTGTTTGTTGCTCCATGCTTGCTTCTCAACTGCATAAGCAGATATGCAGAACCTGAGGACGAGGATAAAAGTAGTAGCTGCTGCAGCACCCACTCCCATCCAGCCGATAGTAACAGCCAGCTTGGTAAGCTTTGCTTGTAGTACAGATTTGGAACTGTCCTTTTTATCATCAGTTTCGTCTTCAGCCTCAGCAGCCCCAGCATCACTCAAATCGACTTCTTCCATTTTGCCTTCAGTCGCTTGAGCCTCCTGTTTCTTGTATCCTTCATCTTTATTATCATCAAGAAGTAGCGAGAATATAATGCCAGCCTGGGAGTTCTGACCAACTGCAGTTACCATCATTTTGCAGCTTCCTTCTGTGACATGGGTGCCAGAGAGAAGGGACAAATCCTTCTCCCCCTTCTTAACCATGTCTGACTCCCCTGTTAACGAGCTTTCATCAACCTTGAGGTCACTATTTTGTAAAATGACTCCATCAGCAGGGATCACATCACCATACTTGAGCTGACAGAGATCACCAACTACAAGGCTATTGGTGACTATCTCCTCCGGCTTTCCACCTCGAATCACGGTCACCTTATGCTCACTCTCTATCTTACTTTGCAGACTCCTGAACTGCTTCTCCTTCTGGTAGTCGTTGACAGCAGTCACCAAGGACACAATCATGACGGCAATTAAGATGGCACAACCCTCAATCCATCCGGTCTCAACACCTTCAAATACCATACCCAGGATTAAAGAGAAAATAGCAGCAACTATTAGAATGCGGAGAATAGTGTCCTCTAATGATTCCCAAATCAGCCTCAGAAACGTCTTGGGGGGCTTCGGGGGGATAAAGTTCAGACCAAATATTCTAACTCTGTTTTCCAAGTCTTGAGGTAGTCCCATGATTCCTTCCACAGAAGAACTACGTAAAAGCCTGACTAACCCATGCACCCCGCCATATTTGCTATTCATTAGGTTAATTGCATCTATACCCCTCTCCTCCATCAGTTTTCGAAGTTCAGGAACTGTGATGCGGAATTCTGCACCATCCACCTCACCGTCTGTAACATCACAGGAGTTCCGACGGGAGCTGCCATTGCCCGGCTGCAGGTTTGAAAAAGAGCCTGTCTCTGACATCTTGTTCTTTCGTTAGAGTCCTACAATTATACAGCCAACCAGCAGAAGATTGTCAATCATACCATGTCTAACAATAAAGAATAGAATGAGATAAGCAAAGGATAAGTAAAAAAAATACATTCATACATCTATCAATAACACGGCTTGAATTCATCCTACAATTATATACAAATAGAATTTCATAGGCTCAGTACCAAATTAAAACCTTTTAACAGAAGACTTATTCATTACCAGCACCAATGCTATTACTACTACTCCTGAGACCACAAGCAAATAACATAATCAATAAGATATTTCACAGAATTAATTCTAGATAACTAAATGCAACACCGATTGAATGAATAACTAGTATTGGAGTTTATGTGCCTAAATATAATCAAGAGAGAGGGATCTTTAATCGCCTGGAATCTAGAACAAATAGCTTGTGTATCTTCAAAGACCACAGGAAGAAAGGGAAGGGGTAGGGGGGAATAATCAAAAAATCACATTTTTCAGCATGGTAGATAGTGATTTTATTGTTCCCAAAAAATGGTTAACCCCAAAAATTAATTTTCCCAAAGCTGCTGCGCTGGTATTCTCTGTTGTATTTGCAGCACTGGTGAAATTTTTGCCATGAACTTATCCTTATTGAAAACTTTCAACTTATTAAGGAACACATTACATGAATAATGGATGCAAATAAAGCTAATCGGGTCACGCTAAACTTATTTACAACCACAACTTAAGATTGAGCCTAGATTAGCCAGCCATATGCCTAGAATTCTATTCTTTTATCATCTATTTTCTTTTTCGCTGCCTTAAACAATGGCTTTGTTTACAGAGCTGGAAATTTAACTCATTTCTTAACGCAACCATATGGTGTGACTAACAAATCCTAAGACTAAAATCATGAATTTAGCTCAATGCTAAGTTACAGGTAGCAGGGGCATGGCCATATCTAGAATAGTCAAGACAAGATAAACGCCAGGATAAAGTGTTTAAATTACAGCAGGACCTCAACCTTACATTCAGCTTTGAGAGGCTTGGAAAAATGGGGATAGTTTCTGAAATAGGGGTAGTTAGTAAGAGGGATTAGCATTTAACGACATTAAGTATACATTCCTCTCTCTCTGAAAGTACATTTTATCCTCTTTTATTGTTTCTCAATCGTCCTCAATATTGAAAGCCTTCTTGAGTCAATCGAGATCATTTATGTGTGAATGAAAGTGAACCGAGGACGACCCATGTCCAAAACCACTTGATTAGAACTCTAGTGTGCTACCACTGGGTCATCCAGGCACTTATCATGCCTCCTTGATTGTAAGGGCCCAGATATTTTGGTATTTGCCTCACTGGTAGCTAATATCTCCCCCCTTGTCCTGTAACTTGATCACATTTGTTGTTTAGATCGCGTTAAATAGAGTGAGCTAACAAATAACAAGCTGTAACTTGCCCTTGTTAGCGCAACAGCTGTGGTTCTACATAATGTATTCATGTCTAGGCATAATGTCCTTTGCATAACGTCAAAGGCTATATCAGGTTTATTTTAAGCAGTAGCGTAACAAAATAATGTCAATTGCTTAGCTAAGTTTAGCAGAGACGTCATATATATGTGCTGTCAGTTCAGAGAGTAAAAAATCTTGAATTCCGAAAAGTCCCTATTTTCTTTTACTTCTTGCTAGTCACATTGTTTTGGGGATGCCCCACACCTGTCAGTCTGAGAAAGTTTAGAAGGACAGGAAGCTCATGAGTCTGAATTTTGAAACCCAGTTTCCCCCACTGGACTACTTACAGTGGCAGTTTCAGAGACTGTAGGGGGGATAACCCCTAACAGACAAGAATAACCCCTAACATTAACAGGCTCTAGATTTGAAGTATTCTGGTATTTTGCAGGCCAGAGGTCTGTTTGGGTATAATTATATACTAATTATATACTAATTATCCTATTCACGTTTTCGGTATATAACACATAAAACACTTCTCACTTTCATTCCAATCTTTTGTTAGTTCATGATCTGATTGTAAACAGTATGTCTCTCAAGCTCTCTAAGTAATACTAAGTGGAGGACCTACCTACAAGTATGTCTTGTGATTGAAAGACAAACCTGGTGGATCGCCACTTCAACATACCAAAAGCATACCTATCTTTCTATTATAGTATTTATTAGGCACTATATATTCCTCATATCATCCGTGCAAGCATACAATTAATCTTTCAATCCATCCTCTTCTTACAATACAAGGATACTTTGCAACTATTTGGGAATAACATTTGTGCTCAGCACTGTCAAAATTCCAACCTTGGCAACTTTGCAACCACCACTGAATACATAACATCATACCAAGTCCTAAAAGAGTTAACAACCTAGAAAACTGGAGGGTAATAATAATGTTGCAAACTTTCACCATGCAGCAGCACCACCAATGAACACATACCATAATGTTGTAAACTAAAGAAGTAAAAAGCCTTGGGAAACTTGAAGTCAATCAAAATGTTACGAATTTACATTATGCAGCAAAAGGAACTCTCAAATATGTTCATAGGATGACCCAACGATTCAAATTTATCTAATCTTGTTATCTAAGACTCGGATATCAGCTAGCTTCATCTGCCAGTTTTGCCACAGATGATACATCTCCGTAATAAATGATACTTATAAATGACATCTTATTATCAAGGAGTCACTGATGAGTTTAGTAGGATTGACAAACGCGTCACTTCCCTTTGTCATCATTTCAAGTTGAATATTGATATAAAAATACTAAATGATTGTTCCAGTGGTTCTTTGTGCAAAAACATTTCAGCCACCATGCAAATGCTTCAAAATAAGAACATTTCAGAGTAGAAGCTTAAAATTCTGACAAAGATTTCCAGGGGCTCTGCACAGAGACAAAAAGATATACCATTATCACTGTCATCTGCTCTAAATATCAGTACCCTACAAGGAAATTCTGAAACTTACCAATTTCCTAATCAAGAAGTGGGGGGCAGTTGTCCCCTATGCACCCATAAATTCTGCCCCTGGTACCAAGTTATATTTTTCAACCTAGCTCCTACTTAAGATGAGAGCAGGCAAAAATTTAAACAGGATTTGTAATAATGAAAATAAAGTAGAAATTGAATTAACCTAAAATATGATAACCATCATTTAAACTAACTTTAACCATTGATAAATCTGACAAAAACTCTCCAGTAGTGAGCAAAAATTTCATATCCCTTAAAAAGATGTGTATTTGAGATTAACATATGGAATAAAAACAAATGATGGAAAGCAGAGCTTGGATTTTGTTTAATCCCAATAACTATTCTATAGAACTCCTAACAATGCTGCTCCTTCCTTTTTGACAGCAAAGTTATTTACCAAGGCTTCTCAAGATTTCTATAGAGTTTACAGCATGATTTATTTTTCATAAAGGATGAATCAAATTTGGACTAAATCGATTGTGAGCATATAAAAGTCATTCTTAAATCTTGTCATTATTTTCACAACCTACAATTCACTTCAAAGTAATTGTGTCAACACTATGAACCTAAAGAATCAAATATATCTAAGATTTATTTTCTTAACAAAACAATAAAGCCAGAAAACTCAATGGGGTTTGTTGATTAATAGGAAGCTGCTTAGCCTTGTACAATATTTAATTTCAAACTTTGTAGGCCTCATTGACTTTCTTTGAGAGTAGGACTAAGTCAGTTCTATTGGCAAGCTTCTAATGCTGTCAACGCTTCAACAGCCTAATGTACTTCACTCTTTCATCAGCTAGGCCTTATGAAATCATATAACTGACATCATACGAGCCACGGATTTATAATCTTTGAAAATTATAATAAATCTTTTAAATCAGCTATACTTTTTCTGGCTGAGAAGTTCTTAAATTGTTCTCTCTTTTTTAATACTTTGGAAGCTTGTACTGTTTTATTTATTCTTTCAAATTTTAACTCTTCTAACCCATCAATATCCCATTATGCTGCCAATAAGCTTGTTCCATATTTGTTTTCTTTGTCCATGATTATTTGTAAATATTCTTATACACAATTTTTCATAAGTAAGTTCAGTTCCAGCTCAGTGGAGAAATTGCTTAGCTATGGGTAAATTTGAGTACTCAGTGTTTAGCAAATCTTTGACGTTTAGTAAGTATTTTCTACAATAGCTTGGAAAATGGTAATCACATGATTGATGCAAAAGGTAATAAATTTGTAAGTATGGAAAATCAACTAGTATTAGTGGTAGATTGTGAGCTGCAGAGCATATTCTGGACGAAGGGGAGGCTAATAACAAGAAATTTGACCACGCTCATTGACTGTCTTTTGGCCATCATTGGTGGCTCCTTGCTCCGCCCCTGTGTGGTAGATCATGCTTACACTTGAGAATATCATGTCTCTTCACATTCACTGCTAAGATTTGAAAATCCTTTTAATTGCTTTGTTCCAGTACTGACCTTGCTGAACTTTATTCCTTGCTTGCTTATTAACCAATTTCTTAAAACTAAGAAGGCATGTATTCAACTGAAAATAATCAGCCTCAGCTTGTTCTTAGGCTCGGGCAAAATTCTAGGCTCATGTTCTCTTAATTCTTCTTTGAAAAGAGTGCACAAATATCATGATATCTACGGCAGAATATTCCATTTAGTAAATTCATCCAGTAAACTGTATTTATATAGATTTTTGCAAACTTGAACAAGAAGTTATTCCTTAAATATTTTCTGATAACAACTTTTGCAATTGAGTAAAATTGGAATTTTTGGGCACCAAGGTTGTATTTTTTGTTGCGTTACACACAAGTTGGGAAATTCTATAGTTTTGGTTTGAAAAAAATACTCTTAGAATTCAGGTGTGAAATATCATGGCAAAAACTTAATGTAGTCTTGATCTGATCAGCTGATAGACATGCCCAACTTAATTAACTAGCATGATTCAAATTCAAATCTGGATATGGAGAATTTTGGATATAATAGAAATTGTAATTTGTAGAAGCCTTAACTAGGGCTAGGAAAGCATAATCTCACTTAATTACATCTATGATAATCTTTGAATAATTTCATGTGGCTTTATCAAATTTTAATATTCATGTTATTCAGTAGAGTCAGTCAATAAACAAAGATATCAAATCATTAGGGAGAATATAACAAATATTTCATCAGTAGGAAAACTGAGGATATTCAGATAAAACGAATTCTTCTGAAATTCAAATCTTCTTCAGTAGAGGCAAAAGGGTACTTTGTGTACAGCAACCAAACAAGTTCGTGAACATCTAGCCTTCCTAATAATGAGAAAATCCACCTTACAGCTACTTTAGAGAAATATAAGTCATTGCATTCTTGAGCATGTGTTTTGACGAATATAATACTAAACAATGAATCAAAATTGCCGGATTTAGAGGAATTTGTGGGCGGTTTATTCAGAACAAGGTTACAAGCAATGTTAGTTGACACTGTACAAAATATTGTTGACACTGAGTTTTATGCAGCAACTTGTTGCGAGAGCAGTGCACATCTGTAATACTTACAATGCTGAAAAATGGTCTTCCTGTGGCTTTAAACAGATAAAAACACGTGGCAATAAGAAAAGAATTAGTTAAATTCTACTGTTATGATTTCTAATCAGCTTGAGAAAGCGGCACCGTCCATGGCATAACAAAATCTCAAATGTTTATGCATAACCATATCCGTGCGTGTGGTAGGCCCGTTCTCACATAGATAGCCGCCTTCTCCCCTGCCCTACAAACTGTCATTAAACCTACTAGATCAGTTTAAGACACACAAAATATCATGAAAGCAATCAAACTTACCATACAACCAGAATGAAAAGATGTTAACCTCGATAAAGTGCATAAATTGCAGCAGGACCTCACCCTTTCGCTCAGCTTTGAGAGGCTTGGCAAAATGGTTATTGAGCAAAGACAATTTGGGCGCAGTTGCCGAACAAGTTTCCTTTCTCTGATTCTGATTGGTTAACAAAGTGGGTGATTGTTTCAAAGATGGTGTCCGCCTTGCGCAGCAACAGCAACAAACTGTCATTTGTGATCATAATTTGCTACACTTATTTTTTATAAGAACTCGTTAAGAAACTCGTTAAAAGAAACCAAATTCTCAACTCGCTGGCAGAAATTCAAGGAGCTCTTGTGCTGTACTGGCAAAATATATTCTAAGTTACATGAATGTTTGTGAAATACTGTAAGTGATGCAAAAATTGTTTCATTTCTTAAAAATGAATACGCTCACGAAGACTACGCTATAGGGGGCAATCATCAATATCATACTCGAGTTGCTTTTGTTGTTCAAATATAAAGGCTGAGAGCCAGGGTTCAGTAACTTATCGAAAAGGGTAATTTTGAAATGATACCAAACCTTATACACTCTTTTTTCTATAAGACTACTTAATTTTTTTCTGACCCTCAATATTCTTAATCTTTTGCATTTTTGAGCCACGGAATATTCTTAGAATATTCTTATGGCAGAAAACACAGATATAGCAATAAATTGTTATTATGGTCATAAATGCCGAAAACGCAAAACATTCTTCAATCAGTAACATATCCTTATTCCCTGTAAAACAGAGCTCATCGACACTTGCATCAAGATTTGGGTAAGTGTACACTCTTTTTTTATAAGAACCAGTAAAATTGATTTGAAGCTGGCTGTTCTTAAATATTCCTCTATTTTCAGCCTGAAATGTTCTTAAATTGTTCTTACCTTTACAATGATGGGGAAGCCCTTTTTGCTATCAAAAGTGTTAATTGTTTAAAATTCAGACTCTCTTAAAACCATCTGACATTATCTGTAAGCTGTACATTATCTTGTTTTGTAATTATTCCCACACTACTCAGAGATGCCTCCCCACACTACTGAACATCCCCCACACTACTCAGAGATGCCTCCCCACACGACTCACGATATCCCCCCGCGCTACTGAACATCCCCCACACTACTGCACACACGTTGTATGGGGTGATTGTTGGGGAGACGAGATAGGGTAAGTTGTAAGAAGAAAGAAGCAACCCCCGTGGTGATAAAGGAGATGCAAAATACTTATTGTATAATTTGCCTCAACCTTTCGACGGGGGACTAGCTCACATGGTAGAGCGCTCGCTTAGCATGCGAGAGGTACCGGGATCGATGCCCGGGTCCTCCATAATAATTTATTTTATTTTGAATGATTTGATTTGTATTTCTGTTTCTCATTGTGTGTTTTAGAAAATGTTATATTAAAATGAAAAGCATCAAGTAAGCGCCTTTTTATGCCAATGATTGGGAACAGATTGGTTTTGTAGGACTATAACTGCACTACACGCATTTTTTCTATAAGCAACTGCTTTATGAGCAAGTCAGTGCATACACGCATTTTATTTTTTAAGCAATTGCTATATAAGCAAGTCAGTACTCGACATGACAAAAACTTAAGCAATTCCAGTACTGGATAAAGGAATGCTAACAGTTTGAAAATTCTTGGATATGAAAATTCTTGTGCATGAATTGGCCAAAATCCTTCTTATGGGTTAAACAAGTTATTGCAAATGTATCTTGAGGGATGGTTGGTCGAAAGTTAAATGGTTAACTGCACTTTGAAAATTAGTGTGTCTATGATTGTTGATTTACTAGAAGTTGCTGTGGGGGGGCTGAGGGGGGTGCAGCCCCCCTAGTTATTTTTTTCTTGATTTTTTGGGGGGGGGGCTATAGCCTCCTAGTTATTTTCAAAATAAAGAAAATATTTTTTTAAAAATCAAATCTTTATCATTGATCTTCAAATCTTTATCTTTATCATTGAATCCATCACGAAAAGTTATACTTCTTAGAATAAGTATAAGTATAAGTAAAACTTTTCGTGATGGATTCAATGATAAAGATGAGCCCCCCCCCCCCCCCCAGCTCTACACCACTGGATATTAGTCCCCCTGCATATTTTTTATGCAAGATACCATGGACATTAATCGTACAACAACTTGTGATATAGTATTGTAATTACTACAACTTGTGATATAGTACTGAAATTACTTATAAAAGAAATGCGTGTATAACGATTTGGAAGCCTGTTTGGAAGCTGTCAATTTGCTTATTTTGTAATTATTTGTCAGTCTCATTGTTATTTCGTATAATTCTTTAATGTTGACCATGAAATGGTCAGCTTCGGTTTGTTCATTAATTGTTCTTAAGATTTGGCAAAATCTGAGGCTCGTGTTCTTCTAAAAGAGTGTATTCCAATAGTATATACCACCAAATATGGAATCAAATATCTTGGTTATCTTGGACCATCTAAGCAAGTAAATAAGTAAAATTGTCCATCCCCCCTTCTACCAGCCATTTCAATTGCTGATGGAAACATGATTTTTTGAAAATGTGTGCAGTTGCTTGTTTCGTCAGCAATAAATTGTTATAGCAGTGGCCAGACTTGATGTAACAGGGGTCATCCTAAGGAAAATGTAAAACTGCCCAAAAAATTGACGGAGCTGCATCGCGGCCCGGAAAATTGTTTGGGCTATCCTAGAGGGGTCTGGGGGTATGCTCCCCCAGAAAAATTTTGAAAATAGAATCCCTCAGATTGGCTAAAAATGCCTTTCACAGCTTTTTTAAACACTTTATAGTACTTAGAGTAGATAGCAATTGTTGAATTGAAATAATGCAAGACTGCCCTTTATAACCCATCACCATTGCCTTACATGCTTGTAACTGTGCGCATTTGCTTCACTTGCTTGTCTAAATGTGATGTTACTAGGCCTTAGCTTTAGCTTACTTGGCTAGGTTATGTATTATTAGGCATAATTCTTTCCACCACAAGCATTGCATTTACCAGTCAAGCTAAGTTCATGGTTTTTCTTCATTTTCCTTTTCTTTGTTCTATACCGACCTCACCTGAGAAATCCGAAATAAATTTTTTAGAACTGCCCATTTTTTCATTTAGAGTTGCCCAAAATTAAGTTAGAACTGCCCATTTTTGAAAATGGGACGCCTTAGGATGACCCTTGTGATGTAACAACTTGTTATGTGTTTTTTGGTGTTGAATTAGTCATCCATACTTTGTAGATACTAGCTATAAACAATTCATTATTATTATTATTATCATTATAACTCATTTCTGGGTAGACACGTATATCTTGCTGCCGATGGTATCGTCATTGTTTTTATGTTTTGTAAATAGTACTTTTTTATATTGCATAAAAAACTAATTTCTTATCATCTTGCAAAATTTTCGATATGATGAAGATGAACTAGATAGACTGCAGCTAATCAATTGCAATAGATACAACATAAGACTCAAAGCTCATCGGTAAAATCTTTTACTGACAGATAATTAGCTAATTGTTATAAATAAGTTTACAAAACCCTAAGTTAATCAAAAACCAGATATGTGCGAACAGACAAAGATACTTCTTGCTAAACAATGGCAATTAATTATAAACTAAAGAATAATCGAATATAAAACAATCGAAAATTTTTTCCTAATCGGAGTGGTAGTGTGTGCATGAACAAACCACTCCACTTAGGATTGAATCGAGCTTACAGGATACTTCCAGTAATACATTGTTGATCTTACTGAACCATCAGTGATAATTAGTTGTTTGTGCACAATACCAATCATTCACCTCTTCTGATATGCCCATTACAATCTGCCTCTAGGTATGGTTACAGCTATTCTTAAAATTTTCATCATCGGTCTGTTATGGACATTTTCCTGTTTAGTTTTCGAGAAAAAGTGGATGTAATTGTATTTGTAGTTAGAAATGGATATTAAGATATTCACCAATGAAGATGGTGAGGGAAATCGAAACAGTGAAACATAATGGGACAAAATTGAAAAAAGACATGTTAATCTGAGACAAAAACACACTTCTGTTAATCTGAGTTTCGTACTTACGCACTCGTCAGACAGACTATACCAGCGGATACTAAAGCTTTGCATTTAACACTCATCACATAAGTGCGTCAGAAAGAGAAAATAGGTAAATTTGCCTATCATACATTAATAATCTTGTTGTATGTTTTGCGATGCTACTGCTTGTTTTCTATTATCTTTATGCTTGTTCTCTATCTTAGATCCTTCTAAAGAATCAACAACATGCGATCAAGTACTGTGCCATATTTCAGTACTCTCACTAAATCTCCAAGAGTGAGAGAAAAACTCAGCTATCTTTAACTAAGGCAATCAGATTTCATTGTTTTTAACGATTCCCTACTAGGTACATAACATTAGCTTCGTCAATTTCGAAAGCCCTCATATCGAGAATAAGAAAGATGCACGAGGAAGGGCAAAATAAATCTCGATGGAACGCGTGCAAAATCCGTGCAACATGGTGAGCAAATGTTGATTCAAACGCTATGAGAGAAATTGTTGAAGAGTTGAATGAATGTTCTCGTTTAACAATCAATGTCAACATTTTGAGAGAATTGTTTCAAATGTTTGACCTACTCACAAAATAAAAAAAATCTAAAATATTGTATTAAGTGTTGCTAGCGTTTGACCGAATAGGTAATGAAATCTGTGACAGGGTTCGCACTAAGAAAACTTTCCAGTATCACAAAAAATCACAGTTAAGTAATAGTTCAATAGAGAAACACAGGAATCTGGGGTGGAGGGAGATCTCTTATAATCTAAGCTCAAAGAAGAGGACCAAAATCCACATAAGAACAAGCCATGCTCTTGATTGCACTAAAAACAATAATTCACTAGAAATCTTTCCTTAGGCTAGAACAGCCTAGTGGACAAATGTCTTCTTGGAAATCAATGCTAACAAAAATAGGAAAGCGATTCTTTTTCACAACATTATAATTTTTGGAGATTAATTTCAATTCAAATGAAAACCAAATGACAAACAACTCATTGAGCAGTAGTTGCATTGTCGTTCACAAAACTGTGTTTCCAAACTGCATAATAATAATTGATGATATTAAAAATACTAAATAATTAAACATTTACATTGACATGTTCACACATTAAAATTTCACTCGCCTGAATATCAGTTTCTATTAGAGGTTGGGTAAAAGTAAATTGAGCAGTCTCATCGCCAATTCATACCCGAGGAAGCAAGCCTGTAAGAAATATTAGAGACAATATAAAATAACTCATTTGAAAGTGCAACAGCCTTACGAATTTCAGGACAAGCAACAATTGTTTTGACATTTTAAAAATTTGAATTTTTCAACAATTAAGACCTACTGTATCAATTTAGTGGTTTAACCTAATGCTAAATAATTTTGCGCAACAATGCTCTACCAACTCAGCTAGCGAGGCAGTTGATTTAATTGACAACCCGAGCCATATCGATTTCACAGATTGCACCACCACTCATTAAATTCTCAGAAAACCCTCTCCAGCCTCAGGATTGTCCCACAACAGAAGGACCTTTGCATCACCACTGCTGCACTCGATAGGGAGGGTTGAGAGGTGAACTTGAGAAGAAGCAGGGTTTGAGAAATCCTTTTCAGTAAGCAACACGTCAATAAGCGACAGGCCCTAGATGGAGGGTATTCTTCTGCAAAGAAATATTCAATGCAGTCTATAACTCTCTTGAATTGCTTAACTTGCTTCCTCTTGCCAGGAACTTACAAATAAACAGATTTTCGGGGTAGGTAGTTAGTCAGTTAGTTTGAGCAAAATTTCAAGCAACAGTAAACTTACCGCATTTGCAGGAAATGCTCTTGCCATGACTGGAGTAAGACCCCGGAAAAGAGCTGTAGGCCCTTCATTCTTCATCTAGAATAATGTAAATTTATTATATTCACTAAGTGCTGAATATGACATTTGATTTGAAGGCTCGCAAAAAAACTCACTCAATAACAGCAATTTCATATAGTAATGACAGCAGGTTGTACGAATCGAACTCACATCCCCTTGGTTGGAAATCAAGTGCCTTATCGACACTGCTTATTCTCTGTTGGTACCAGGCGTTCCTGTGTTATGGAAAGCCGTACTAAGTTGAGAAATGAAAAAATCAAATAAGAAATTACTCAAATGGAAAATAGATATCCTCAAGGAATATCATTCGATAGAAAATAAGGTACACACCATTTCAGCAAACACACTTCTTACTCCATGTTTGTAAGTTCCTTCAGGAGCTGAAAAAAAAATTGATATTAAATAAATCAATGTAAATTACTAGCAGAAAAGAGAGAAGAAATTACTCCTTCATCTCTACAGACCATTACATTTCTTTAAAAGTTTTCGTATAGATTTTCTCTTACGCGTTTAGCATGTTTCTTGAAATTCAATACCAGGATATATGCTTTGTAAGCTGAGGCTTAAGTTATGTATTGATCTAGAGCAATATGACCGAATAAAGTTTTTCCCCATATCATTTTTCTAAAAAGTCACGTTTTGGTAGACTGCAGAAGATTTCCCCAAGGACAGGAAAGTAAGCAAAAGCAAAACTTGAAACCTTGGCCAAATGATGCAACATTTGGAAGCAACAGCTGTAGCCGACCCGATGCTGCGTCCTTTGGATACCCTTGTTGCACTGTGTAACATTTGTTGCACGATGTTGCTAGAAGTTTGAAGACTGTCCAAATTGTTGCACCGTGCGACAAGTCGTGTTACATCATTTGGCCGGGTCATGTAACATTTGTTACGTGAACCGATGCAGTAAGTACATTTCGCGCCAAAACCATAGAAGCAAGATCATTGACTTGTTCCCAGTTCACTTTTTGATAACGCAGACAGATGTTGCACTAGAAATATTACATCGTTTGGCCACCAACCCAAAATAAACCATGCAAAATCATGCAACAAATGTTGCATCGTTTGACCGGGCTTATGTTCCGCTCTGGCTCATTTGTTTAATGAAATGCTTGCCAAAAAGTCTTGAGATACTCTGCTTATATTTCAACAATATTTCAAGCATAAAGCTATCAAATTTTCGGAAAACATTTCAGCAACTCCTATATACAAGACATATTTATATTAGGTTTGAAAGGCGCTTGGAGACTTCATGACCACATTTCTGAATAGACACAGACTTCAAACCAATATTATTTAGGTGGAAAGGAGTCTTTTTGTCAACCATTAGTAGACAACCTATGGCCAACAATGATTTTTTAAAACCTTATATGAAGGATTCTAGCTGCTTCGATGAGTCATGATATTTTATAAAGCCAGTCAAACGATCGAAGCGGCTGTTTTCAAATAGTAAATCAATATGTTTTATGTGAGACAGAATAGCACCAATCCAATAACAATCAATTTTTTGACTCTTTACCCGTCTGCAGTCTTGATTTCAGAGTGTCTGGACCAATAGCAACCATCCAGTTAAAAATACCAGCAGTTCCTACAAAACAATAAATAAGAGGTACTTAAGTTTTTTACTTCATTTCACCCTTTTTGTTATAAGCTTCACCATTGAAATTTGTACATAACAGCCTGCTCTCTGACATTTAACAGGGTATCATTACAATTAGACCCTGCAAGCACCCTTCAAGAATTACTAAGTAAAAATAACACCATATCTATCAGTTACCAAAATTTATTTTCATCAATCATGTTTTCCTTAAAATGAAAGCATACAGAAAACCACAAATGCTTTTTTCAGGATTGTGCTCATCTGTACTGGATCTATTAAGACACATATTGTAATGTAACTCCACCACAACTTAGTAGACAGACTATGACTATATGTAGTGGAGAAGTGTATACTACTGTGCAGGCGTCAAAAACTTTTTGTGCCCCTGAGACTAAAATAATAAATAGAAAGATATGCCAGCAAAGTGTCCTTTAAAACCTGAATGATTATCTTAAGAAAATATATCCACGCATTCGCAATAACAAAACATATCAAAATGTCACTGCAAGAAACTATTGTGCCTGCGACTGCCGGTTCTTGCAGTCCCAACTTTGTTGACCCTCGCTACAATACCCAACTAGATAAGGCCTTAGTCAGGCTAGTGAGTTACTTAACAAAAACTCACTTAAGTGTTGAGTACTAGAAATCAAGAGACATGTTGCTAAAAAGGTTAGGCTGGTAGCAATATGACACAGGGATGCTATCAAATGTTCAGATGAATTTTTCACTAATTGGATTAGCAGTGGTCTCATTCTACAAAAAGCTGCTTTGTGCTAACTATTCTTGAAAGTATGGTGATTGGAAAATTAAGAATGATTAGTGAATAAAATCTAATTCATACCTCCAGCTAGAAGAATTCTTAGTGGACTGAGCTCGTCCCTCCTAGAAAATCAAAATGAACATTATTCAAAGCTTTCAAATTATTCAAAGTTTGTTAGTAGATAGATTCTTAATTGATAAAAGCAAATAATGAAGCAATTCATAAAAAATAAATCATATTTACGTTTTTCCCTCAGGTGTGAGATTTTCCAGCAGGAGCTCGTAAGACATAAAGTACATTCCTGAACATGGAACATCTGATAAAAGAAAGGGAGAATGTCAGAGTGGTGTCAGTTGATAGTCATTTTGTAGTGATGGCTCACCTGCTCCAATAAACCCAGCGGCTAATTGGGGATTGCATATAATCTCGACCAATAAGATCGGCGGCCTATATGTCACCTGTCAAGACCATATTCAACAAAAAGGTCAGGAAAAGATAATAGCAAAGATGAATAAAGTATTGTAGCTAATTACCTCTAAGAAGTGTTGCGAATGTTCCTTTGTAAATTCCCCTAAAGAGACCAGCTTCCTTATATATTTTCTTAGCACAGTCGACTGGACCAGAATATTTTGCTTTAGATGGATCTCCTCCTTGTTGGATCTACAAGAGAAAAATTGAATAAAAAACATTTATTACTATACAAGAACCTCAGAAAGATTAATTGAATCAATTGAATCAATTACCCATTAATTGAGAAGTAGGGATGAGATATAGAGGTAATTACTAAATCTGCTTAGTTACAAATGGAAGATAGATAGCAAGAAAAATCAGAAATATATCTGTTTGCAATTTTTCTTGTAATCCTCAAGTTTTGTACCGATCAAAGACTGTTTTAGCATAAATTGCTTATCTTTGAAGATTGTTGTGATCAGAATAAGCAATGGAGGACTATAAAGAAGGGAATATCCTTTATTGGAAAATGGAAAAGGAATAAAGCATGAATTAAAGCATTTTCAGTTCTGCTATCAATTAAAAACATATTTGGAGGGTCCCTAAGTAGGTCTGCAAAGTGAAGATAATTTCTATATCATCACAGCAATTATGGTCAGTCTCATGGTTTCATTATCATGAAACTTTAAGTAACAGAGAGCCAGCCTCCATCTGCTCCCTTAATCGCTCTGCATAGAGTACTAAAGTGATGACGTCACAAAAATCTATTTTTAGAATTTTGGAAGTTTGGCTCCATAATGTGAAAGAGCTTCCAAAATTACATCAAATGGATGCAAAATCACCATAAACTTATGAACAGGCCGAAAAATACAGGGATTTCCTATTGAAAGTCAATTTTTCAAATGGTTATATCTCAGTTAATATTCAACATACAGAGGTGATTTTGCATCCATTTGATGTAATTTTGGAAGCTCTTTCACATTATGGAGCCAAACTTCCAAAATTCTGAAAATAGATTTTTTGTGACGTCACACTTAAGTACTCTATTTCCGTACATAGAGCACTGTGATACAGGGTTAGACAAAGCAATGCTGTAGAGATAAGATATGCATCATAAAGTTATTTTACCTGCAAAAGGCATTTAATTCTTTCCCCTGGTGCCATAATAACAGTTGTGCAAACACCAGCCATCATACCAGCATTCCAGTTCTGTAAAGGTCTAAAATATAGTGCAAAACAATGTCAATAACTCTTTGTTGACTTATTTAATGGTTTATAGTAGCTAGATGAATATGATTACTATCTTCGTAGGGTTTTTGTCCTATCCACATAGCACGAAGGACCCACTGAATAGGTAATAGACTAATCAAGCCATGGGGCCCTAGTCCTTCTTTTCAATATGACCACACCTCTCCTTTCACTATTTTGCATGGAGTTACAGAGAGCTGGCCAATTCTCTCCTCAAACTTTATGTGAAAGGTCTGAAGGTGGTTTTGAACCAAGGACCTTTCAACAAGGGGCGAGTGATCTAACCACTTGAGCCCATTCCCGCCACAACTGAGAAAACAGAAGTTGACAAGTAAACGAGTGAGTAACTTACGTTAACACATCATCTGGAGATTTTATCTGCAACTTTTTACCAATGCTATAACCCCAAAAGCATACAGCATACATTGGGGTGACTCCAATAATGGGAGCAAGCATTCCTTTGTAGAGACCACGGAAGCCCTAAAAATACAAAAAAATTGCTGTTAAGTTTCTCATTGCCCAATTATATGTCATACAATAACAAATCTAATGGGGAGCACTCTAAATTGCAATGCTAACCTAAACGGAGTAACACAATGGGGTATTCAATAGCCCAGTAGGCAATCCAAATCATTGCAATCCAAATCAGCTGGTAATAAAAAAGAGATAAATTGTATATGAAGTACCAAGTAATATCATTGAAAAATAAGCACAAATGTTTCAGGCGTATGCCCGTTATCAAAGTGATAGGAAAACGGTTGGGTAGAAAGGAAATAAGGAATAAAAAGCGTGGTTTGAATGATGGAAGTTAGAGTAGGAGAAACAATGTGACGTAGCATAATAATGGAATGAGCAGAGAATAGCATGGAGAAGAATGCTAAAAAGAAACGTTAGTGCTTATTTTTCAATGATATCACTTGGTACTTCATATAAAATTTGTCTCTTTTTTATTCTTACTAAAGTACCGCAAGCAACATATTATAATTTTCAGCTGGTAATAACCCTACAATACAAGTTGGCAATTTTTGTCAAGTTCAATAAGGGAAAATCTGCGGGATATCTAAGGTATTCTCTAGTTTGATTGAATAAAAATTCCAATACATTGCAAATACCACAAGAAAAGGGTGAAAATTGGGAAATGGGATTTGACAAGGGTTTCAGCCAGACTTTAGACGAATCATAACATGCAACAAACCTCTTTCGCCACCGTCTTTTTAGCACAATCCATGACTCCTGAATATAGAGGTGCATTTTTTGGCTGAGTTTGAAGACGCACCTGAAATTTTTAAGAAAAAATATATCCATTAATTGTCCCATTTGTCAGAACATTATAGACCCTTTCACTATTGATCTGACAGGGGATTTAAATCAAGTTCTAGAGCCCGCAAATTGTAAAAATCTTGATTTAATTTTTCATAGTTTTCGTTACATCAGTCAATTACTCCAGTTGCAAAAATTGAAAAATAACAAAACTTGCACTGTGTATACCTAAGTAATGAAGGCACGAGTCTTTCTTTTCAATTTATTTTTGACTTTCACAAGAGAGAAGAAACATCTTTGCAAACTCAAACAGTTATTTGATCTCTTCTCGAAACCGCTGCGTTGCTCATTGACCACCCAAACCATATTGACCAGCAATCTTGTGCATATGGCCGATATTAGCTTATTTTCAAAATGAAGAGTCCTTATGCTTCAATGATGATTTTCTAAAAGTTTCTTCTCATTCTTTCCCCACACTCTTTTTTTTTTAAAAGAACCAGTAAATTGGATTTGAAGCTGGTTCTTAAATATTCCTTTATTTTCAGCCTGAAATGTTCTTAAATTGTTCTTACTTTTACAATGGTTGGGAAGCCTATTTTGCTATCAGTTAATGATATACTTCTGTCTGTTAATTGTTACAAAGTTTGACTCTCTTGACCATCTGATATTATCTTTGTGTTGCCAATCTGCTTGTTTAATAATTATTCCTCAGTCTTTAATAATTATTCCACGGTTATTTCTTAAAATTTTCATACATATTGAGCCAAAAATAGTCAGCTTTGGTTTGTTCTTAGCTTTAGGACAAATTTGAGGCTGGTGTTCTTATGAAATTGTTCTTATAAAAAAAATTGTATTTGGGAAATGATAAAAAAACACAGACCAATGTCAAAATGTGGTACCATAAAATCTTAAAGTGGGGGTTTCGTGATTTTTTTTAAATTTGACATTGGTTAGCTATGGTAATTTACAGGAAAGGAAGCAAAAAAACCCGAGTCAAATTTATAAAGATAAGACCAGATAGATTGGTCCGTTAGAAAATCGTAATATTTATAATGTTTTAGGCAATAAGGCAAAGGTCTTCCACTTTTGTAGTGAAGTCTAGGACAGCCAACCAAGTGTTGGTCTTGGACTTTGGACTTTCAACATCGAGCTGGTAGAGAAGGGCCTAAAAGTTAAAAACTCACGAAAATGATTTTTGTTTCTACTTACCTTTATTGTATCAAGCGGGTGGCCAGAAGCAACCAAACAGACACCACCTACTCCGCCAGCAATGAAACTCTTCAACGAAGAAGGAGGTTTCTTTTTTGAGTTCTCGACATCTTCCCTTTTTTCCACTGCAGCTGGTTGCTCTGTTGCCGCCATTTTTTGAAGAGTTTGCAAAGATTCACGACAGATCAAAGGTCGTCCTTGTTCGGTCAAATAAATCAGAGGGCTGGTTCGAATAGCCAATCGACCGCAGGGAGCTAAAAGAAACCGGAGGTCACCCCGGGGCACTCCAATTCTGCGCTGACAGGGGGTCCAGGTTAAAGATTAAAGAGGACCAAGATTTCAAAAATCAGCCTCAATTGGTACTGGTAGAATAACTTTTTGACAACCCTAAAAACGGTGGTATTTGAACCAAATAACCGAAACCTCAGCAATCAACTGGAACAAACAAACCCCTTAAAAAGTTGCAAATTCAGGAAATATCGTAAAATGGTAATGTTAATTTCTTGAATTGGACCATTTAGAAGTCTTTCATCAGACCCTCAAACCAACTAAACCCCCCTGTCACGCCATTACTCGAGTACCCTGCAGGGGGGTCACTAATGAAAATTCCTAGTCTCCATTCTTTTAAAGGAATGATTTTGGCTTTTGCCTAATCTAACAATAATTTCCAGGTACAGAAAATTTGGCAGACGCTCAGATGTGAAATAGGAAATTACGCAGTGTGTGTGTTCTTGGCAGCATGGGGGCAGACAGCATGATGCAAGAAACGACCAAAGATCAAGAGGGAGCAATATTTGAGACCTTGAAATTGCTTCACAGCCCTGAAATTTCGAGGTACAACGTCAGAACTTTGCATTGAACCTCAAGGAGCAAATTTTGATATTTATTGGCAAGACTATGACAACATCAAATTATGATATTTATCCAAATTTTCGCACTTTTTGTACTAGCCACTCCAGAGAATGTATGTGATACTGACCAACAAGTTTAAGATGGGTTCAAGATACAGCTTTACTAACAGATGCAATTTTTTCCTCCTTTCTTTACTAATAAGTTGAGCTTGAAAGACAATTATAAACAAGAAAAACTACGGAAATCTAACCTATACAGACTCCAGTTTCAACAAAAACATCTTTATTAATAAAATACATTATTTTTATTGTGAATACGTTAAAGTTTTGGTTTGCAACGATGGAAACCTACAGGTACAATTTACAAGTACAAATATTTTAATAGCTGAGTATATCAAGGAATATAAGAATAATTGCTGAAAGACTAGACCACTGGTTTAGAAATTCTTAGCAACGATTGATTTGATTATAAAAGCACGAGCATCCCATATCAAATCAGCAGGGATAAGATTAAAAAGGTGCCAGGACCCTGGCGCATTTTTTCATTTTTGGCCAAATCCTTCTGCTCTCAAAGCTGGCAGACTAAACATTTTGTAGCTGCAGCTATTCCTTGGAATAGCTATTACTTGCTAAGGAGCATATTCCTAGCATGCATTGCGTGAATCAGTCTAGGGTACACCATCTTTTGCAGAAAGAATTTGATGAACAGGGAAAAATTCGAATTTCGAACTTTACATGCAAGTCTTTCCAAAATGCATTCTGGTTTTCGAAATTCGAACCTTTTTACGCGATATTTTCCAAAAGGCCTTCTCTTTCTGGTACGCAATACGGTACGGTACAGTAAACCTTGCTGCTTCTTGCTACCTCTGCCAAGTCTCTATACCAGTTTTAAGATCTATAAGGACGCCCTTCATTTTGGGCTATCATCATATGCAAGTTCAGAACGCGAAATCTAAAGCCTTCAGTGATAATTCGAAACCAAGAAAGCAAGCCTGAAAATTGAAAATAAAGAGTAAATACACTAGCCTATTGAAAATATTGCACAGGTCTATTCAAAATCACGGCAAAATCGCAAAGCTGTGAGGGCTAGGCCTAGACTAAAATTCCCATAACTTCTGTCAGAAAGCTCACAAAAACATCATTTGGTGTAGAAATTTAGGAAATTTTGCTGACACCATGTTTCATAACAATAAGCAATAATAAATCGAGGAAGAAACAATTTATGATTTGGGATTTGATTGATAGTTGAAATATAAGGAAGGAGCTTTTGAAGAAGTAGTTTTCATCTAAAATTAGTGTACAAGTGTTTTAAAAAGTCATTAATCAGACAAAGTGCTTTGTTACTTTGTTGCTACTGCTTTGAGGATCCCCATAAGTTTGTTTTTCCTGTATGTGATGGCATGAGGGGAAAATGAAGGAGGCTCAAATAATTTTAAGGGAGAGGGATAATATTTTTAACCTTGCAACCCACATCAGTCGCAATTTTGTCATTCTTCAGGTAAGTATGTTGGTGACTGACCACAAACACAGCAGTAATGGCTACAATCGCGTGTATCAGATAAATTTCTTTATTTACCAAAATTTGCTTTAGAATTCAAGGTCTCCTCCTTACCTTAAAAGTTTTATGACCCCTACCAATCTCTTGCCTTGCTACGGGGACAGCTAGGACAACACAAGACTCATGGGGATCCTCAAAGCAATAGCAACAAAGTAACAAAGTACGTTGCCTGATTAATGACTTTTTAAAATACTTAAGGAATGATTTTTGGATGAACTTCTTCTTCCAAAGTTCCTTGCTTATGTATATTTTGACCATCAATCAAATCCCAAGTAATAAATATTTTTTCTCAATTTATTATTGCTTATTGTTATGAAATATGGTGTCAGCGAGATTTCCTAAATTTTCCCACCAAAATCATGTTTTTGTGAGCAGTCTGACACAAGTTATGGGAAAAAATTAGTTTAGGCCTAGGCCTTTGCAATTTTGCCACCATTTTTGAATCGACCTGCGCAGTACTTTCAATAGGCTAGTGTACAATGCAATTATGAATGATGATACCAACAACGTTTGATTAAGCATAAGGAGTCCCCTTTCATCTTTACAGAAAGAACTCCTGAAAAGCGAGGAAAATTGAAAACATAAACAACGCGAAACTCACGGCATTAGCAGGAAACGCTCTTATCATTAGCGGCGTAGCACCTTTTAAAAATGCACTTGGTCCTTCCTTTGTTATCTGTACAGAAAATAAAATTTTATGATCAAGAGAATAGATTTAACTATGTCTATCCTTTTTCGTGAAAGGAAGCAAAGCAAAAAAAATAATTGATACAGAGGAATAGATTAGCTACTACCAATCACCTCGCATCTAGCTTAAATCGATAGGTTCTCAAGAAGGCAGTCGTTTTCAAATTGAAGACTTCAGAAGCACAAATTGAAGAAATTGAAGGGAATAGACATATCCATACAGACAGGCTTCTAGAATATTGCATTCTATTTCATATTCTATAAACGCTCTGCTTTGATAGCATTGAGCACTCTCGTCGTCAGCAGACTACACGTCTAATGATTAGACAGGCTTCTATAAATAGCTTCAAGAAAGAGCCACACGCAAATTATTTCCTTCGCCACTGAACGAAACCGCAGGCAGTAAAGGTACTGAACACAATAAATCTTTATAAAACTTGTTGCAAGCCAGCTTTTGCTCTTCAGGATTCTCTTTACGAATACTTTGACTGTGCAGGAAGGACCGAAGTGTAACCGCACCCCTGCTCGAAAGAAGCTCAGAGCTCGTTGGTCAGCACCTTAAGAATAAACCCACTTACTCAAACTCAAATCATGTTAGTTCGCTGGCATTCCATACAAAGAACATATTCAAATAAATCAATGCAATGCGAATCCATTCAATTAGATACTTACAGTCACTCTTATGACGTCAATTATCCCTCTATACATGCCATCAGGGGCTGAAACAAAAACAATGATTTAACAATCCCATCCATTACTAAGATACAACTTAGACTTTAGTCAAACACTACCCTCTCAAGCCAATCAAAAAACTATTTTCAAGTCTACCAAACTTTGTTAGATTTCCGTTTTCATGCTGATTTTAATGGAATAGTATGCTCGAGGAGTCTTCAGCGGAACCATTCATTGCATTCCGAGTTTGAGTGGGTGAGTTCTGTAAAATCTAATCATACATCAAATCTACAAATGATGCACTAAGTGACACAGGATGAAGAACCATTGAAATGGGATCTGATGATCGGAAACTTTGGTCCTTAAATTTGAATTAGGTATCCTACTCGAAAATTTTGATACCTGTGACGTAACAATTTATTTTGAATTAGTTTTCTTACCGGATAGGTTCGGCTCTACATTTCGCTAGTGTTGTTGCAATTTGTATGATCGATACGACTCAGGTTGGTCCACTAAACGAATTGCCCAGGTAGCTAAATGGATAAAGTGCTTGGGACTAGAACTCGAAGGTGGTTCAAATCCATCTGGGACATTTTCATACACACACATTTTTACATTTAATTTTCGAAATCCTACTTTTTCTTATCAATATCTAACAGGGATAGCCTGATACGCAGCAAGGGTTTTTTCAATCGAAGCCGTGACTAATATGGGGGACCATCAAGTGTAAAGTGTAGTTGAAAGCTTAATTGCATACAAACTACTTTTAGGCCTGGTTCAGACGTCGTACTTTACATGCGCCGACTTTAATATAGTGTAATAAGTTCATGAAAAGTGCGACGTCTGAGTCAAATTGGTTCTGCACTTAATATCAAGGTCGACCTAATCATTAAGTTCGACCGATTCAGTCGTACTTAATGCAATAAGTACGGTTTCAGTTCAGACGCCGTACTTTTCATGCACCGAACTAAACTTTAATTTGTAAAACTTAACAACATTGACAGTGATTTGACAATTAAGGTTTACCTGTTTGATACCTTGATTTCAATACATCCGATGGAAGACTGACAACACTCGCACATATGCCGGCAGTACCTGAATTAAGATTAAATTATAATGATAATAATAATAAGAATAATATGGTAAAAAACTCGAGCATATCCACTACTAGCGTGACTCTTCAACTCTAGAAAGAAAAGTTGACATTTACAAGATAAAATTGCAAAAAAAGGACATAAAAAATTAGGATCAAAAGTACATTAGTTCAGACTGCTGTTCGCTCTTTCTAACAAATAAATATCCTGACCTATCCTAGGTCGAGAAGTTACGCTGCGATTTTACGTGTCCAAGTAATTATTATTTTATTTCAATATTAACAATTTGCTTAAAGTTGGTTTTTACGATAGCTAAACTAATTAGTACCAACTAAAATACAAAATTAAACCTAAAATTACAAGGTAAAAAACAAATTCTAAAACAATACCATGTTTACAATTAAAAGCATATCAGTAATAATATATCTAAAATAAAATCTAGTAAAAAGGACAAAATATCAATTAAAAGATTCAATTTTCAGTCAAGATGGCTGGTAGTGGTGAATATAAACTAATAACACTAATGTAACACCATTGACTTACGAAAATTCTAAATGAAACCAAGATTTGGAACGAAAGTTTGGCACAATCGGCATTAGCAGGTTTCACCAGCCCAAAATTTTATTTCGCTTTTAAATTTTTTAAGAGTTCTAGAGCATTTAATAATGTGAGGAACGGTAGCCCAGGCTTGTGGGCCTCTAAAACGAATGGATTCCGATTCATGTCTTACTGTTCTGACTTAGGGAAGAGAAAATTCGTTCCCATTTCTCAGATTATAGTGATTTTCATTTTCACAAAAGATTTCTCTCACAAATACTGGATTTAAATCATTTTTAATCTTGTACATTTCGGTCATCAAAAATTGTAAGTTCCTCTGATGCACAGTTAGCGAACTACAATCTTTTTTCTTTATAAGAATAAATTCTATAAGAATATTGAGGCTCAAAATCTTCAAAGAACAATGGAAATTTAAGAATAAACAATAGAAAAGTTGAGGCTCAGGAAAATTTCAAATATTCTTATAAAAAAAGGTGTGTATCCTCTTCAAGTCAGCCCTCAAAACTAGATTCAAAATCCTGAAAGGTAATCCTCAGTGCTCTCTCTTGAAATTTATTAATTTTCTGATGTAGTTTACGACTGTGAAACATCCAAATAAGGGGACAATATTGAAACTGGCTGTTTATAAAAGCTCGCATTAAAAACCTTAATTTATTCTGATCTAGAAAGGGAACAATACGAGAGAGCATATAACTTGTTACTTGCCTTTTGGCAGAGCCCGGCAACATGTCGCTCAAAGGTCAATTTATTATCTACAATAATATCAAGCAATGTTTCTTTATCACTATTCTGCAAAGGTGTATTACCGATTGAAATGGTAGTAGGCTCATCAGGAGACACACCCAATGATCAAATGGCATTTATCTTCATTTAATTTTTGGCCACTTATTACCTTCAGAGAGTCATTGAATCATTGAGCTGAAGCATCTACAAAACGTCCAGTATTGGTGATGGCTTTATATGAATTTCAATTTTACTTCTTGACACTCTTGTACATGTTTGGAGTTCTATTCTTTTTATGGTCGGTGGATTTGTGTAGTGTATTACTTTAAATGGCCAGTTTAGATAGATTAAAATCACGTCTTTCTGCAATTGGAAGCCATTCAAATTCAAAATATCTTTTTTGCGAGCGTAGTATTTAAGTAAAAAACTTGTTGAAGCCTTCTGTAATGGTTGCAGTTTTATCAGCCGAAGCTGGCTCAAAGGAGAATAAACATAATCATTGAAGTTGATTTTGGAGAGAATCAATAATTCTCCTAAAAATTAACGCGATCTAAATTTTGTAAAATTTTTCAATTTTCGCAGAAAAGACAGTTTGCCTAACTGTTAGAGAGGATATGCTTTAAGTGGTTTTCCCAGATCAGGCGTTGGTCCAGATACATTCCTAGGTAACAAGGTTCCTTGTCAAGTTTCGGTTTTGTCAAACCAACAGATATGTCGGTATCCTTATCTTTTAGTTGATGGAAGTCATACAACTGCTTGGAAGCACATACCATGAATTGTATTTTTAATGCGTTGGTTGCCAGGGCATTCCTAGCAGACCAGTCGTTAACTTTCACCAAGGATTCATTCTGCAGATATTGTGCATTTGCTATCTCCTTGGCCTTGAAGTTTTCGTAGATTTTAGTATCATTAGTATACTGTATCGAGCTGGATTTCAAGTAATTTTGAAGATCGTTCACATAGAGGTTGAATATCAATGGGCCAAGAATAGAGACTATGGGTACATCAAATCCTGTGGGTAAACTGTCTGACATGTTTGCATCAATCTGAAGGAACTGTTTATGGTGAGTTAGGTTACTTGCTATCCAGAAGGAAATTCTTTGGGAAAACCTCGATGGTGCATTTTCATGATGAGGGTATCGCGAGCAATAGTATCGAAGGTTTTAGAAAAATCTATGAACACAAGGAGTGACAGCTTTCTGATGTCAACTTTAATTCTCAGGAGTGCATTTCCCGTACCGTAGCCTTTGTGAAATCCAGTGATAATGTCCTTCAAATTACATTAATTCACATACAACTAAATTATGCAAACCAATAAGAATTTAAGCAATTAATTTTTTTGATAACTTTTAACCTAAACACTGCAAAAATGATAATTCTCATATTTACTCAAAGTAGAGTTAGTTCTAGCTTTTCACGAATAAGTAATTTTGCCGCTTTCAGGCATACACGTTCCTTCACAAGGACGGTGGAGTTTGTTGCCTATTCAACACACTTGAGGTTACCCATCCAGCTGTTGACCTACATGACCAAGCTTGACTTTAGCTGAAGAGGGAAAACTGTTAGACCATCCAAACTACGATTATAGTACAATAAAGTAATTGTTTAAGGAAGTTACAATGCAACTACAAATTAAAGAGATCCTCACCTCCAGCTAATATGATTTTCAATGGACTGAGTTTATGGCTATAGAAGGAATAAACAAAAATTAAAAAAAAGGATGCTAAAATCCAACACAGTAAATGTGCATTCGTATGCATCCAAAAAGTGGACGAGTTTGACCAGCCACTATACATTTCATGGTTGCTGAATAAGTCCATTATCACGGTATCTCATTAGACAACTTAGTAGTAGAATAAGATGAATATTTTTGAAATTTTCTTTGTGATTCCTTCAGTAGCACCAGTCCTAAAGGTTTTCGAAAAAGTTTTTGATAAGAATAATGTATTAACTGAGAGACATTGAGCATGTTAACCAAACATGATACGTAAATTGTGAAGTATGAACAAGATGTCCTTATCTTTCTAAAATAACATAAAAATTCAGTTTTCACTTCAATTTGATCTCAAAATTTATGGAAGTAAGTAAACCTGATGTGAAGACCTGGACGTGGGCGTTCTAATCCTGGTTAAGCTCCCTTGATTGAAATGGGCAGAGTTAAACTCATTGTACCTACTCTTGACTGTCTGAAGCAGCAAGGTTGCGAAGGACAAACTCGTATGATGCAAAGTATGCACCACTCGCTGGAACATCTAGGAAACAAATATAAACATATTCCAAACACTTAAGGGGAGGATCAAAGGGTAATGAAATTTGCTAATGAATTATTCTTAGCTATCAATGCCGAAAGCCCCTTGATTATGGTCAAATAAAAACAAATATCAAATGAAACACACCAAACCTCGCAACAAAGTGAATCCTAATCCTCTGTATATTCCTCTGAATAACCCTTGTTCTTTATAAATTTGTTTTGCACAGTTCAAAGGACCATGATATCTTGCGTTTGATGGATCTGCGTTTCTCTGTATCTGGGGTATGAAAAACAAGGAAAAAGTGGCCGAGTGATCGCTTATGGGGAGATTATTCAACACCAGTGAGGTAAATTTGCAATAATATAATTTATACATTTGCTCTGCTTCGTTATATCAAATCAGATTTTACATTTAATACCCATCAACATTAACAAATGTTCTCTTGCCATCATAATGTTCAGACACTACAATCCTGAGTGATTTAGGAACATAAGTGGTAGCATTTGGGTTGATCTTTTTTATTTCTTAAGCTTTTCTTTAAAAAACCAACTGTCTTGCCTGGTTGCCTGGCCCTTTGATTTAGGAATTGTGAAAAACATTTTCTTGGGCTTTTGGTTATTGAGGAGATTGCAAATTGACAATGCTTGTCTAAATTAGGGGAGTGGACCAATGTGGCGTTTAATAGTTCAGTCACTTGCTTAGGCTAATAGTTAAGAACAATAGCTCTAGATAACTTTTGTATTGCTATTTTGCTGATTCGCTTATTTGCATGGGAGGATTTTTATAAAATTTTCTTAAATCATATACTCGAATTTAAAGTATCTGTAATGTATCTTTGTTAGTGTAATGTGTTTGTTTTGATGTGATGAGTAATTTTCCCCATACTGGTGTTTTTCTTTCGGCTCTCCTAAATTAGTGCATATGAAAAGGGTTACCTGCAGGAGACACTTGATTCTTTCTCCTGGACAATTCAGAAATGCTATAAAACCACCTGACAACATCCCAGCTTTGAAGATTTGGAAATCACTAATAAAAGAAGAAACAGAAATAACAATAACCAAGTTGCCAGGCTGGGTGAAGGTCAATTTGGTTAAAATATTTTGGTTTTCTTGGGGGTTTTAAAGATCAGTAAGGTTAGTAAGGTTAGTAGTGCTAAGTAGGGTTCAGTGGAGATTAAATGAATAAATTGTATACCAAGTAATTCACTGAAAGTTTACACTAGTTTGGTGTAAACTTTCTATAAATTACATGCAACTATTTGTAGAATTTGTTCATTTATTGGCCCTACTTGTTAACAGTGGCACACACATATTTTTAACTAGGATTCAGTGGAGTACGGACAAGAGTAGTCTTAGAGGTCTTATAGGTAAGATTTGTAAGGTTTCAAATAGTCCAGTAACATTGATGAAGCGTTTAAGAATGTTTTTAGGATGTGGCGTGACCACTTACAAGGTCAGAAGGTCAGAAGGTGACCCTACAAAACATCCATGTGCGGCACAAAAGTTGGTTGACTTGACTTGCAATCAATAAAGTGTTGAATATAAAAGGCTCTTTTTGTACATACCTTAATCTATTTGTATTTTTCCCTACTTGTAAAGATTTCCCTAGACGAAAACCCCAAAATCCAACAGCACACATCGGGGTGGCAACAAGTAGCGGAGTACCCATTCCTTTATATAAGCCCCTGACTCCCTGAAAAATATTTGAATAACTGAAAGTTATAAGAGTAAGTTATAAAGTTATAATAATTCCGTTATCAGAGTTTGAATATATAAGCTTTGGAGAGTCCAAAACGAGAAGACTGACAAGTAACCTGATGCAAGATGAGATTCATCAGAGTTCAAGATCCTTTGGGAGTTTAAGATTCCTTAGAATTCAATACTATGTTGAAATCAAAGAGTTTGTTAGCAAAGTTTACTCAAAAAGATTTTATCAAAACAGTAAAAAATGGCTCATTTCTAAATTTTTCTCTTAATATTTCATTAAATACGCAGAACAACTCCCATATTCGTAGTGGATTGTGTACAGGATACGGCTCCTGTAATCGTAGCCACTCCGTAGAAAAAATGCATTGAAAACTCTAAACTAAATTTCCCAAAATGTTTAGGTATAAACCGAAAAATCTTATGATTTTACTTTTCTTACCCCCTGCCCCCCTTGCCATAACACTCAGTGGCAGTTTAAGAGACTGCGCTGTTGCGCGGCCAATTCCATTTTACTGAATTTGATGTTTCTACACAATATTTTGCGAGGCCCTTTTGACCTAAATAAAGCACAAGGCTTGGAGCTATAAGCATAGGACCAGGGTCGCAAAATATAAATAGTGGTCAGCCCTCCCAACTCAGGGGTCCTTGAGCCGCTTATCACTTGAGGACGCAGGAGGGTCCCGATACCACGGACATGTCCGTGGGGTGTCCGTGGTTGTGTCCGTGGGTGTCCGTGGGTAATCGTGAATTTAATCTCGTCACGGACATACTACCACGGACCAGGTCCGTGGTGCAATTTCAAATGTTTATTTCCACGGACACCATTTGATCTCAGTGAATTTCAGGACAAGGAATCGTTCTATGCAACAATAGTCGTTGCGTGGGATATTCGAGAAGCAATATTTATATGGCAGGATGCAGAGTTTAATCAGGTTAATCCTGTTGGTATCAATTTTTGAGTTACATCCTTTGAACCCAATAAGAAACTCTTACCAACTTTTTAATTCTACTTTGAAAAGGTGCGCAAAGTTGCCGCTGCCTCCCGGGTTTAGTTCCAGCTTAACAACTCTTGTTTGTTGCGTTTTCGTCGATCACGTTGACAAGTGAAAAAACGATTGAATTATTCAGAACTTTAGTCGCAGTTGATTTGCAAGAGGTAAACGGGCGGAGAGAATAAAGATGCGATTGCACATGTTTCGTTCACTTTTTCTTAAAATATGTTCACGATGATATGGAGAAGCTGGTGCCTGATGAAAACAAATGCGAAGGGAAAGAGAAGGATAAATATGATTCAAGTGCAACAAAAGCAAGCGAGGTAGGTTCTGCTGCATATTTCATTACTGCGTAACAACTGCATAACATCTATTTAAATAAGATTAAAAACCAAATTCACTTCATATTTGATTTGTTACTTATAAAATGCATTTCAAATCGGACGAAGCCCTAAACTTAGCTATATTTGACCCTTTTAAGAGCAAGAGCTGACGAGCCATAATGAATATGAAAGCTTCTGAAAGAGAGTAGTGCAGGTCATCTAATTGCTAACCTGAATTCCAAAGTTACGTTAATGTATCTTAAGCATGCCCCGCTTGTCTTTGATATATTCCAATTTTTCTAGCATTATCAAAAAATTACTTTATAATATATTTTTAGGGGTCTCGCAGCACTGGTGGAAGCGAAATGGAGGCGAAAGCTGGGCCAAGTGCGGTTGTAGATGAAGAAAATCAGGGATGGCTACAAGCACTTTTTGCAAAACCGACAAGGAAAAGAACCGTAAGTGTTGAAATTTCCTATGGTGATACTCTGTATGAATCTTCCAAAAAAAAGCGTACGAGATTTGTTAAAAGAATTTGATTTTCAGGGATTTTTTTACAAATTTCCTTGAAAACAACAAGTTTAATTTTTGACTTGGAGAAGATATAATGGCTGCAACGGAATACGATGTCCTCATATTAGTGTTGTATTATTCGGGCTTTGAACATGTTGATTATTTCCGCTCAAGTTACTTGAACTTAATGTACAGTAAAGGACAATGCATTGTAGACAAGATCTTTATTTTTCCAATCAATATGAATAGAATATACCTTTCATTTCAGAAAGTTCCCGTACTCGAAACCAAAAAAAAAGACACAAAAAGAGGAAGAAAATCGCAGAAAGAACTTTTAAACGAAGAAAGTGCGAAAGCCATTGCTGAAAGCAGGCCAACTTTGACGTCGATTTGGAAACCAAAGAACTTGACTCGCGAATTTTCTGAGCCCACTGCAAGCGAGAAAACAGAAAGCAATGACAATGTCGCGCTCCATGAGACAGTTAGTGAGGTATTAACATCAGATGCTCCAGTTGAAGTAGAAAAGGTATTCGCTTTTGCTACCGAAGAAACCGACTCTGAACAAGACTTAAGAGAGCAAAGGAACATCATTCGTGACTTAACAAAAAAGCTTGAAACATCCTCATCATATGCATCTGCTCTTGAACGCAAAGTTTCAATTAATCGAGAAGAAATTTTTTCTAAAGATCAACAGATTGGTGAGAACCTTGTTGAGAAAAACAAATTGCTTATTCAAAACAGCGGACTGAGTCAAGAAGTCCAACAACTCGAAACCCGCGTAGAAGCATTAACTATTAGCAATAGAAGCTTGAATCAAAATTTAGAATTCTACAAGCGACAACCCACGGCAGTTCATGCACTTATTTCCAATTTCGAAAATAACGTATGGGAAGCCCATCCTCTTCGCAAAGCAGTAGTCGAATCCATAATTACGAATGCCTCGAGGGAGAAGGCTAGATATTCAAAAGAAGAGAAAGATTTTTGGCTTGATTGCTACAACAACATGTCGCACAGACAATTTAACAAATTAGCAGAAGTTCTGAACGGTCCATGGCCATCAACAGTCGAGTCTTGGCAAGAGAGATCTAAGTTTGACATTTTCGGTTTAAACTGGAGCACGGTACATGCCTATTCATCGACGTTGTATCCAGATTCATTCATAGAACTGTATGAAACTGGTAACGAACTTGAAACAAACAGCTTGAGTTGGGGCAATGATACGCATATCATGCACACGTCCTTAGCCTATCCTCATAATTGTATGATTGATGAAACCCCTTGTAAGATCATCGTGCAATATGACCCACAGTCAGGAAAGTTATACGGATTCTCTGCGATGCCAAGATTTGTTCTAATTCGAAGAATAACAGAAGGCTTCGACATAAAGCAATTTTTCAATGGACTTAAGCTGCAATATGACAAGAGAGGAAAATGCAAAGTAGCTGGGATAAAGACGATTGCGCTCGACAATGACACTTACCTGTTAGGCTATGCTCAGTTTGAAACACACGACGATTGGCAGAAGGCAATAGCGAGAAATGGCCAGGATGGAATCCAAGTAGACACAATTCCAACTTTTCCATCAGTACCTAGTGAATCCGCAAAAGAAGCGTGTGACAGGCATTTTGCGGAAGCACAAGCAATCAACAGACCAAGGTCAACCTACGTTTATTCAATGGCGATAAATGCGACAACATCTCAAAATCCCGTCACAGAAGTTGCAGTAATTTCAACCAATAACAGGTTATTACCATTATTTTTAGTCTCACATATAGTTGATATTTTTAAACTAGCTGTATAAAAGGGTCATCAAATACTTTTGGAAGTACTTTTGAATGAGAACGGTTTTTTTCATCCCTTGGAGTATTCAATGCCATATCTACTAGGAATATTGAGAGGTTCTTCCAGCCTCGTTTTGGAACTTATTCAAAATTTTTTCATACGAAATATTAGAGGCCGAACTCGGATTTAGCACCTAAACTTTAGTCTAAGCACAAGTTTTGATGTTGCTAGCAGTCGTAATGTAAACTTTATGACGATATAAAGTTTGAAAATGTTTAAAGGATTTGACAGTGAAACTTTACACCCTTAGCCATTTTTCACGGTCAAATCTCTTATAGGTTTTCAAACTTTTTGTCGCCATAAGATATACTTTCCATACAAAAAGGGATCTCTGATTGAAGGCTGTCATATATCTTCAATTTCAATTTCCTACGTTACCCTGGTTGATCTTACTCATTGGTTTTTCGCAGGACTATTTTATGGAATGAAATACAGCCATTCAATTGAATTCAAAGTGCTCTCTTGTTTACCTTTTGTATTTTGTTTTGCAGGTACCTTCAAAATCAGGACCACAAGTTGTATACGTACAACCTCATGAAGATGTTTAACTCTTGCCATGTTCCTATCCTCCAATTTGTTGCTGACGGTGACTCTCGATTTAGGAATCATATGCTGACTATGTCTGGTTTTACTGTCGAGACAAATGTTGGGAAAATGTCTTTTGAATACTTGAAAGAGCAGGCATGTGAAATCATGGAGGAAGGGAGACGATCTGGATGGGAAATTCCAAAAATCACAGCTTTCAATTCGCTACATTTCTTCTTTGCAGCAGAAGAAATGCAACGATGTAACATAGCCGACTATATGGAACGTAATCCCTTCGATCCTTATTCGCCAGATAACAACACCACGGTTCGATATTTCTTGGGTTTAAGATGCTGCCCCGATGTATTCTGCTGTAGATCCCCTATTCTCGGAGGATTACCGAGGAGCTGTTGCCAAGACCAGTGTCATTGGTTACGGAAGCTGCTAAAATCATCGCTGCTGTCAACGAAGCCTTTAAGGCTAGGAAATTATACAGCATTGTTCGCTGACATCTGTCAAGTGTATGAAGCTGGCCCCGCATATGGCCTTATCAAGAAGGACATAGATGTCCACAACAAGTCGGATCAGAAGTCTGTAGAACGTATTATTTCTGATGACTGCTTACGCGCCCTGGCAGACGTTCCATGGGCAAAGGGAACCTTGTTCCTGGTCACGGTTGGAAAAGAAGCTTTCGAAGCTTGGTGGAGAGTTGACATGACGATAGTCCAACGATTGAAGGCCATGTATTATGTGGTCAAGGTAATATGCTTGTGGGAGAAATGGGTACAGAAGGCAGATTTAGATACCAGCCAATACTTCATAACAAGAGAACTGCTGCGCGACACAATTGTTATGGCATGTGGAATGCTGCATTTAGCACTTATCTTCAAGCTCTATTTTCCTGACAAGCCCTTCTTGCCTTGGCAATGGTCTGAATATCCTCTAGAAAGCTATTATAGCTCAATCCGATTCCTTAATGGAAATGACGACGAATTTTCCACGCTGGAATACATTCATCGAACGAGAAAGATCAGGACGCAGCAAATGATTGCAAATAAAGGTACAATTAAAGGGAGAGCTAAGAGAAAATGCCGTGATTGGAATCACCCAAAAGGAGCAAGCAAAACTGACGAAAGCCACGTTCATTTCTACAGGCATGATTGGCGATTAGAAGAATTATTAGAAGGGTTCCTGGAAGCAGACATTCGTATAATCGGCGAATTTAAAGCACTTGGCATGCACGACCTGCTACAAGACGAAGACCTGTACAATGTAAAGACTCCCGCGCAACGCATTCGTTTTGTCGCCGAGAAGCTTGAGGAAGGAATTGAGAAAGACGCTTTGAACCAATTGTTACCTTTGACAGAAAAAGCATCTGCTCAGCCACAACCGCAACACGAAAGCGTAGCTTCAAACCAATCATCGATCCACGGTAACATTGCACAATCAGTGAGAAGTAGAGAAAATACTGGAATGCAAGCGCCACGAGTACGAGCAAATGGACGAGAAATGACAGTGAGTGCATACGTCACTCTGTACAAGCAAAGAGGTGATCGGAGAATTTCTGGACTACGAAATATTATGCGATTTCGACAATCAGATGATGACGCGCAGAGCACGAAGGAGAGAACTGTGTTAAAGGCTGGTGACTTCTTTTTGAGCAAACGGAACCATCTGATAGAGATTCGACAGTTGAGAGGCGCAAGAAAAACGTTCGTTGCTGAGACAGAGCTAAGTCAAACAATATGCTACTTAGGTGTGGCCTACCGACGGAGTAGCGAAGCTGCAACATACTTCGCTCTACCTGAATTTACAGACAAATCGTACAGCAACTTAAAAAAGAGCTTTAAGAAGAAAGTTACCGTGACATCAAGATGGCAGGACGAAATCGACCCAGAAAGGCAATTCTGTAGAATTGAAGGCGATATTGTAATCGAAGGAGACGAAACTGAAGATGAAGCAGCAGAGTTTGACGCCGATACAGCATATTGTTTCTGCAGAGAAAGTGGAGAGAAAGATGACCTCATTCATTGTGACAACGAAGGCTGCAGGATCAAATGGTTTCACCTCTGTTGTGTCGGCTTCTCATGTCAAGAAGATGCTCCTTCGGAAAGATACATATGTCCTAGATGTCAGGATGAAGACCATTGGTGTACTTGTGGAAAGACGGAAGGTATTCTTTTTGAACTTTCCGTTCGGTTACATAAAATATTAATCAGATCTGTTTCTTCAACAGTGTTATCTTTCTTCCACGTGTATCATACAAACTCTTAGTTAAAGAAGATTCTCAAAAATATAGACACTTGTTTATAACAAGTGTTTACAAGTTTGAAAATCTTTTATAATTAAATATAATAATTGAAGGAGCTTACGATTTATCATTAGTTAAAGAAATTATTTATCATTTCAAACATTCATTGAACTTGGAGGAAACCAAGGACCTTTTAGCTATTCTAAAAAAAAGAGTCTGGATCAATTGACATACATTTTTACACGAAAGGTCCAATTGAGTGATGTTACAGCTGCTATTAACGTACTAAACGACTTTTCCTTTCGCCTGCGTTGTTCTAACTTTTATAATCGCGAAAAAAGAAGCAAGGTATGATAACTAATGACATTAACTATATTTTGTAGATTTTGGCTGTATGATTGGATGCAACTGCGAAGACAAATGTGTGAACGAATGGTTTCATTTGAAGTGTATCAACCTGTACAGCGTTCCAACTGGTGATTGGACCTGCAACGATTGTGTTGAGAACGGAGAGCTTGAGTTAGACGGCGGGATGCAGTTCTGTACTTGCTTGAGGACCGCAAATTTTGATGAACTTATACGCTGCTCTTCGACCAACTGCTCTGTTGAATGGTATCACAAAAGCTGCATAGACATTGACAGAGATCAAGATAGTACAGAATGGTTGTGCGAATCTTGCATAGGCGCAAATAGCTAAGTTGATAATTTTTTTCTGACATTGGTCACATCAAATCGTCCGGTAGAATTCTAATTTAAATTGATTAGAGTTACATTAACTTTGTATTAAGAATTAAAAGAATTAAACATATACTATGTGCTGAGGGCAATTAGTTTCCTAGAATCAATTTTGACTAATATTCCATGACCTTTGAAGTAAAAATACAAACTGAACTTTTTTTCATTTGCGGATAAGATTTATTCTTTCAATGATTATGCGCAAAAAAAACTTTGGTCAATCTTATTGGCTAATTTCGAATCAATACACTGGTTACATTCCAGTCTTTTATTCAGGATTCTATTTGACGATTTGTTGCGACCAGTTTCAGACCAAGCTTGTGGCCGTTTCACGATTGTATTCTGCTCTCCTCGACAACCGGAAAGGCTAACCATTTAAGTGTTAGAATACGATCGCATTCTTCTATGGGTCTTCGCCTTGTGATGGTTTTCTGCAAAGCGACAGCTTCCTGTGATAGATCCAAATACTTTAAAAAGGCAAGATATTACAGGTTATGCTCAAGTCAGGGAAAAATTACAGTCACACACTCGCTGACCGTTAGGAAGGTTCTGAAAACAAAGGAATAACTTTATAACACGCCCTAAAAACATCCAATTTCTATTAAAGTGTGAGTAAGGTTTCAGCGACAGTAGCCTACTTTTGTTTCGGAGAAGGACTGATCATTTTTCTGGACAGTTCTGGACTGTGGTTATTTTCTGATTTTAAGATCTTTTCTCTGTAAGGTTAATGATCACATAAAGCACACTTCGGTAACTTCATTTTTACATTAAGATGTAACAGAACAGAACATTTCGTAAAAAAAACAAAACGGAGAAGAACTTTTAAAAGTCTGCAGTCTATTAGTTGGCTGAAGCATTGCTGCTGCCGGCGTCTGTTGGCTCTTTTGGCTTCAGTGTGCATGTGGCGATGTGCTTTTCCATGCGGTTTTTCCTCTCGAAGCCTTTGTGGCAATAAGGGCATGTATGCTTCAGGTGGGTACCGAGATGTACCCTCCTGATATGCTCTTGTAGTCGGTCTCGTGTAGCATATTTTTTGTCACAAGTGGGCTGCTTGCACTCGTACGTACATGCACTTTTTGTCGGTGTTGCATGTACCGATTTAACATGGCTCTTAAGGTTGTAGAGCCTTTTGAACACCTTATCACATGCCTTGCACCTGTGCTCTTTCGCGCGCTCTTTAGCTCGTTCCCCAGCAGCTTTCATTTGGGCAACCAATGAGGCTTTCGAAGCACCTGTTACTTCTTTAACGAACTCCACCTCGCTTTCATGCTCCCGTTCTTGTTCGTTGATGCCACTGCATCCTGCCTCGTCTGATACAATAGCCTAAAATAGTGCATTGACAATTTTCAGTCATTTTAGTTTTCGAAAAGAGGAGGCCACGCAGCACGCATGATGTACTTTGAAATGCCTCATTTTTTGTTTGTATTTAGATATCCGAGACTTCACACTATTAGAAGCTAGTTATCTACAAAGTATCCGCTTGTTGCGAAAGGACGCATTTATCAGAAGTTAATACGATGTACATAGATAACAAACAACGTTTTAGATCATTTTAGATTTTCAAACGATTATGATTTACAGTTTATTTGCCTTCGTACAAACCAAGCCTGCTCACATTTGAAGTGCCTCAAGTGACAGACTATCATTGAAATTATTATAGACACTGAACTCTGCCAAGTCCTCTGTAACATTTTCTTCAATACACTCTTTTTTTTATAAGAATATTTAAAATTTTTCTGAGCCTCAACTTTTCTATTGTTTATTCTTAAATTTCCATTGTTCTTCGGCGATTTTGAGCCTCAATATTCTTATAAAATTTATTCTTATAAAGAAAAAGAGTGTATGAAGAGTTGGTTACAGCAAGAACCTTTCTCGTGTGCAAGTAAAGGTCTACCGACTGGCTAGTTATGCAATCTTTAAAGACAGCGTTGGTATAGATAATAGAATAGTTCGTCGTTAGAATTGATAACATGATTTTCACATAACTGCAACTTAGTAGTAATCATAGTAAAGAAACGTGAATGAGATCGTATTATCACTACAAGTCATTGAGTTGATATAAGGAGAGGCACTAACCTCGACTTCATGTTGCAGTCTTTCAAACGGTTCTTCTTCACGTTCACCGGTCGTTTCTCTTGCCACATCTGCTACAGCACAAGTGGGAGCATTTTTGCTTGATTCCATATTGCTTGCTTTTGAGTTTACTTTAAGACTTTTAGACTCTTGTGCGCGATCGTCAGTCAGAAAATAAGGGAAGAGTCTCACGTGAAGTTAGGTATGGCTGTAATATGAATCTATTCAAATTTCAAAGATTTATTGCATTTTAGTTTCAGGCAGCAATTTGCACTTAATTGAACTGTCATGCAAACATTCACGCTTTAAAAATGTCATGCAAACTGTTTTATTATCTTTGTTCCTTGGAGGCCAGGATGTAAAGCCTAGCAAACTGCGGAACATATACAGCTGAAAACCTGGAATAAGGAACGACAGGGATTTTGACTGGTCTTTGAAAATTTCAGTTTTATTGTACACTCATTTTAGCAGTTTTATTTGCCTTTGTACACTCAATTTTTATAAGAAAATAAGGCCCGGGGCAGATAATTAGTTTCTTAAATATTTCGAATGAGTTTCTGATATCTTTTCATACCATAAGCGAAGAGCGCGGGGCATTTCACTTCCAAAAAATCTCGTACACTCTGTAAAATCCTTTCGTTTTCGATAAAAATCCATTAAATATCCTTAACAGTCCTTTTGTTCTGGAAACATCTTGTGCGCTTTTTTGAAGAAGTGAAATACAGACTTTTCCGTAAGCAGAACTTGTGCATACTTGTGCAACTTGTGCCTATTCCTTTGGTCCACGTTTTACAACTGTGACCAAATTTTTATCATCACAATTATCAGATTACTATCAGGTAGTCAAATCAAATTGACTTGCAATGGCTTTCAATAATTCTTGCTTTCTGACATCAGGTTGTCTATTGTCCGTGGTTTACTGTTCACCACGGACTTTAAAACACCCACGGACACCTAAAACAACCACCGACACAATAATTCTTCCATTGTTCATCCGTGGTTGTTTGTGAATTAATCTGACCACGGAAACAACCACGGAAAACCACGGACACCCCACGGACATGTCCGTGGTATCGGGACCCTCCTGAGGACGCTTTGTATAATCGAAGAACAATTACCGGTACCTCATTCTTAACTGTCTTTGAAGCACAATCAAATAGTCCATTGAATAAAGGAGCTTGTCCAGGATTTGGAGTTGGCTGAGTTTGCAGTCTGACCTGTTAAACAGAAAATGTCAACGATTAACCTTTGCTCCTACCCCTACCCCTATTCACTTCAGATCAGGGACTATGTGTCACTGTCAGTGTTAAAGGCTTTTTTCAAAAAAAATAGCCAATATCTTCAAAAATGAATACACCTTGATTGTATCCAAAGGATGTCCAGCAAAAACAAGTGAAATTCCACCACAGCCTCCAGCAATGAAGTGCTTCAAACTTGTCCTGAAACTTCTTGAATCAACTGAACTTGACGCCATTTTGAAAGGCGTAAGTGGAGTTCAGAGTAGAGGCTAGATTTGTAACTCCCTGAACGAGGCCAAACTAGGCTGGGGTAACTATGTGCCTTCTTGGGCCTTTTACTTTATGCAAATAAGGTCTGTGAAAATTAAGAATCAATGATAATTTTCGATAAAAATTGGCAATTCGTTGCGAAAATAATTTTTTCTCAATAATTTTTCAATTAAGCTAAAATTCAGCCATGGCGGCCAGACCAATTTGTCGGTAATGAAACGAGTCCTAATAGGAAAATTTTCCTTTTGGAAAAACCCAAAATAAACCAGATTCTGCATATTTTACCACCAACGATTCACTTATTGCTTCTGAGTAAATAAAACGAAAGTAAAGCAGGTAAATTGGTTTATTCATATTTGCCCGGGTGGTAATTTTCTGTTAATTTTCATATGAATAGATTATAATTTGATCAATTGCTTAGCTTTTTATACTTGAAGGTTTGTTTCTTAGAATAATATCTCAGAAGTTGTTGTACGACAAATGTCAATGGTATCTTGCAGACAAAAGTGTGCCAGGGCACTAATATCTACGGTAACCTACTTCTCTATAGCTCCTGCACGATTTCAATGACCAATTGGATCATAACTAAAACTTACAAATTGCTTAGCATTCCTCTATCCAGTACTGGAATTGCTTAAGTTTTGTCATATCGAGTACTGACTTGCTTATAAAGCAATTACTTATAAAAAAATGCGTGTATTCTTAGTGAGGAATGAAACGAACAGAATTCGCTCTAGATAAATAGATTGCACTGTTTGTTTTTTGAAGCTCCGGTTTCGCAGTGGTAGCGCTCTAAAGTACGAATCTAGAGGTGGTGGGTTCGAGTCCAACTCGGGTCATTCTAATTTTCACAAATCATCTCGATAGAATGCACTGTGAAAATAATATGACAGAGCTCCCTTCCTTTGATATTTTCCTCTGCTCTTAACTTTGTTAGCTTATATCATGTTTCATGAGAGATACAAATGACGGCTGGAACGGCAAGCAACTTTCTCATTTTCCCGCAGAAAAAGAAGCAATTTGCAATTCCTTTCCACACACACACTGTACGATTGCGGTTTTCATTTTACACAGGCAAGGCTTTGAGAAAATTATTTAGTCAGATCTCCTTTAAATCGAAACATGGATCGAAATAGCTGGCCTCTAAATATTGCAGGCATTCAAGCCAGTAAGTGCAGCTTAACGACATGCGTCACATTTACAGTTTTTCTTTCAGTATTGCTCCCCCCTGGCTCCCCCTTTGCACTGTCAGATCAAAGTATTCCTGTGCCCCAGGCCCCTAGTCTACTTCCAGACCCTGTTGCGTTCCATCACGCCATCTTGTTCTGCATCGTGCTCAAGAATGTTCAACTCCTCGATCCTCGACTTTTCCCACCCTTCCACCCATCTGGGTCGTATCAGTCGTTCGCCAAATGGTTACCCAGTTGTTTTTAGCCGCCCTCACAAAATGGCGGCAGTATTTTGTAGCTTATTTAAACATTCTAGGTCAAATTGTAGGGTTTTGTTATTAGTTATCCTGGTTATAGCAGCTGATAGTTCCCTAACCGAACTGAAGGGGAAGGGGTATTACCAGCAGCTATTTAGAAACTTCTTGTAGAGTCTCAACCATGACCTTAACCGAATGAAGGAGAAGAGATTTCAATAATTGGTGTAGGGATTACTGTTCAACCCTCAACCGAATGAAGGAGAAGAGGGCGTATAGCTTGTTGTTTTGTTTCTAATTTTGTTTGACAAGATACGACCCCAATGGCTGCCAAATTTAGTTGTCTATATTTAATGATATCTTGACGTTACAAAAGGGCTAAATAGATATATCACATCGAGTTGCCTAGGTTCTACTTACGAGTTGTGCCATATGGGTGTTACCAGCGCAGATGGCGTTAATGCACATTTTTTCATCAAAGAAATATGCAGAGTATGCATTAAGAAATGCCACCCTGAATACAAACACGCAAACTACAACTGCAAGCTCGAGTGGTGCAGCTAGCGTCAACGAAGGGACAACGCTGAAAAGAATACGTCTATGTCTTCCTTGTTCATGAAGTTCAAAATTTAAGGACCAAATCAATAACAAGAAATGACGAGACAAAACATTGCATTCTCACTTAACATATAAAACTGCAGTAGTCAAGACAGCGAAACCATAACTTGCGAAAATTCATCCTACAGTAAATAAAGTTTGAGCTTATGCTGAAATACGATCTCATTTTTAAAACGGAAATCAATTAACTTTGTCAAACGATGATAAAGAATTTCATGACAAAAATGATGACCGCTTGATGATGTTCTAGTGCGAACAGGGCCAAAGTAAAGGGTTCAACACATTAAGGAATACGGTAATAAGTTATAACAATTTTTGAATTTTTGAATTTTTTTTATTCCATCAACAGCCTAATTACAATGTAAATTGTATCTTTATAGCTAATGACAGAATTACGAAATACAACAACAACAATTAACAATACAACTAAGAACAGAACAAGATTTCAAAAATGTAAAGAACAGAGATGTTTCAAAGTATAAAGATACAGAAAAAAAAACGTTAATAATAATAAGGGTGGTTTTTCACAGTTTTGCTGCATAACTATTTTCTAAACATTTGACGATGAATGAATATATGTTTTGATCGCATAGGTTGTCGTTTTGTAACAAGTAAGTAAACTTGGTTACTTCATCAAAATGGTAAAAAGTCTTATCTTGGATTGATATTCTGGCAAAGGTTTGTTCTCGTTCTGATGAATTAATCTTACAGGTGATGAGACAGTGTATGTCGTCCTCTATTGTCCCACAGTTTTGGCAGAGACGTTGTTCGGGTGTTTTCTTTGGTCTATGATATCTTCCAGTTTCTATCTCTAGTTTGTGGTCAGAAAGTCGAAATTTGCTTAAAAATGTTCGTGTGTTAGAGCTATTAATCTCTGTGAGGTATCTTTCTAGTTTAACATCCTTCTTGAATAAGCAATATGTTCGCATTTTTGGTTGTTTTTGTAACGTTGTTAGTGTGTTTTGCACACTTATGTCAACTACACGTTGGAATATTTTATTAACAGTGTGTGTACGAGATAGATGATCAAGTTTGTTCAAGTGTGTATATTCCCAAATGTCTCCCAGTCCATGAGTCATGAGTATGTTTTGTAAATTCTTGGTCCACGTAAGTCCTTGAGTCATATTTTCTTTATATGTCATTTCGAGAATGTCATTAATAGGGTCGTGTAATATTCGCATCCGGTTTTTTATATTTCTTTTAAAATTTGATATATACAATTGATTACGACCTAATTCACACCGGCACCCAACATTGGATGTGGATTTCGTTACTCCTAAGATGTGTTTACATAGCTTTATGTTCAATTTTTCTATTGGATTCATGTCACTGAATGCCTGTTTTAAACAACCCCAGAAGTCTATACCATATGTAAGTATAGGCTTTACCAGCGCATCAAACAGATCTATAGCTAATGTTATGTGACTCCTGAAGGTTTTCCCCAAACCGTTTCCTCAACTTAAAATATGCTTTTAGACCACGTTTATATAAATCATCAAGAAGTTTTTTAATACTGAAAGATGGTGTTAGCATGAATCCAAGATAGCTAAAACAACTCACTGTTTCTATTTCCTTTTTATCATTTTAACAGTTAAACAACCAACTGGAAGCCCGGTAATCTTGGTCATGCAATCCTACGCTCTTGAGTTGAGTTTTCAATGACATATTGCGATGCAAATCCCGGTTGCAATCAAGATCCAAACAGAGGCATGGGGCGATTCAGCAGCACCGACAGGTGGTTGAGTTGAAGCATCTCTGACACCAGGTTTCGGCTTTCTGACACTAGGTTTCGGCTTTGTAAGAAGAACTGGAGTAGTTGGAATAGGCGAAGTCTCGAATAGCCTAATGTTTGGGATCTCGTTGAGCGGATCTTCCATGTAAGATACGCAATTATTATGCAAACTGCATCCCTCTTCTCCACAACTGCTGCCATTTGCACACAATACTCTTGTGTTTCTACCAAACACTACGATTTTCACAGTACCGAGGCCGCCTGTAACGGTACAATTCGAACTGCATGTGATTGAGCAAGATCTAGATTTGCATTTCAAATTGCAATTTCCTTTAGAGCAAATCGCATCGCAGGTACTTGTGTAACTGGAGCACTCCATATCACAGGGTCCGTCGGAGCACTGCAACATGTTTTTGAAAGAAGCAGTTGCTCGCATGATCTTACAGTCTTTCTTGCGGCAGGCAAGGTTGCATCTCCCAAACTGAAAATAAAAAAAAAGCCTTTTGCACTTCAGATTGCCTCTGCTCTTTACCTTAAACTTTCACTCTCTCGGTCTCGTTTATATTTTTCTACTTAAAATATGATTCAATCCAATTATTCCAATATAGGATTCTGTTGTAAGAAGATGGTGTTAGAAATGACGTTTCATCTTTGTGTCTCGTACATGAAGAGCTTATTAATCTACATTATTCCCCGTGTTATGGTATTCAATACGGCGTATTGTTTTACGTTGCAATCTTATGTGTCGATTCATGCTTGTCGAATTTTAGATTACGCTTAACTTTTAACAGATGGTGTGTTTCATTTTACATAATGCACTGTAAAGCCTGGTTTCTATACGATCGCAAGGATCGCACAAATTTGTAATCTGTGTCGGCTTCCTTCGATGCAAGGATCGCCACGTTTTTCTATCTCTGCGATCGTTGCGATCCTTGCGTCAAAAGAAGCCAACACAGATCACAAATTTGTGCGATCCTTGTGATCATGTGGAAACAAGGCTTAAGAATTTACTGCCTGCTAGTCGATAGCTACTGCAACTAACGATGCCTACAAGTATAGGGAGGGGAACAACTCACTACCCCTGAGCCGTGCAAGCTGAAAGGACAAGGGAATAAAAACCAGGTTTGTACACAATCCAGTGAGTTAGATCAGATTGAGGGAATACATCGTTTTGGTGCCATTCATCAACGAGTGACAGCCCTGCAGATATCAGGAGCAGATGATGAATTAACCCAGAAGATGATCCGAAATGGACGATTTTGTGGCTAAAGAAGAAACGAAGCTAGCCAGCACATACAGTTACAGACAAGGCAGAAGTAAATAAGCTGCAACAATCTTGAGAACTGAGATATGCAATTATTTCCAAGACAATAACGACCTCAAATGAAAGGATGATTTTTGATCTGCTTGTTAGAGCTAGTTGCTAGCATAGGACGAAACATACCATGCCTTTGTTGACACATGTCATCTCGGAGCAGCCTTCTTGGCAATATAGGCCGCAGCGGCTATGACTTGCAGTGCATTGTACATTCATACTACAATTGGGAAAACCGCAATGCTGATGGCAGGAAGCAGAGGAACAAATCACTTTACAATCTGTAGTATTGCAATAACGATCTCGTTTCGAACCAGGAAGATCAAGATAAGAAGTAGCGAACGAAGATTCCAGATGTAAAAATACCAGGACGAGAACCGCCAATCTTGCCTCAGTTTTCTGGAATTAAAATTGAAAGAATTATTTCCATTTTTCACATCGTCCAAATTTCGAATAGTTCCTTGGCGAGTATGTGCATGATGGGTGGGGCAAAGGAAATTCCTTACTTAATGATAAACAAATCATAGACTACGGAAATGTACTCATTTTTATAAGCTGGCTGTTCTTGCAGACCTTATCGATTTTGTAGTTTTATAAAGTTGCTGCAAAGTGGAAAGTATTTTACCTTACAAACTTTCGATTAAAAATTCCTAAAAATCTTTAAAAATAACGAAAAATCTCGATAAGACTGCAAAAGAATTGGCTTGAAAAATCTTATAAAATCTTAAAAAACCCCTAAGGTCAAAATAATCTAAAAAATCCCTAAAATATCTAAAAGTCCCAAAAAAGCTCGCAAACTGCCCTACAATCCTTGACATAAGGTATGAGACAGTGCTTGATTGCCACTCGATATATACTAATTGTCGAAGAAAGACCCCCATCCCCCCTAAACAATGTTGTTTCAGATGTTGCTTTGGTGCGGAAATGCATCTGCAACATCCTCTGATGACATCCAGACCTAATATCAACATTGGTTTGGGGGAGGGGGGCTCTAACATCATCTTACAGGTTCATAGCTCCATGTTTGAAATAATGCTAAAATCACCATTGTGTCTCAAGACCTAATGGCGAGGATTGTCTCAGAGTCAACTTTTCTTAAACTCATCGTACATAAAAGAAAATTACGTCTTTATACCAGTTTCACTAGCTGAGTTCGATTCTGGTATCAAAATTGTTACCACTCTGCTCTGTATACTATTGTGACGTCATTTATAGTGGAAAGGAGGCTGATTTGGATCTCAGGCTATTAGGCCCTTTGACTACTTTGTATGTTATGTTTTTACATGGTATATTGGATAACACCGTTAACGGAACGGTTAACACTTAACGCTTTTAATGCTTCAGTACTAAGATTCCTACGATTAACACGGTTAACGGCTTTTATCTAAATAATAGCCTTATTATTTAAATAAAAGCCGTCAACCGTGTTAATCGTGAAAATCTTAGTACTGAGGCATTAAAAGTGTTAAGCGTTAACCGTTCCGTTAATCGTGTCATAATAAATGTGTAGATAATTTAATGAAAGAACTAGGCCAAGATGTTTATTTAAGGCATGTTTCTAGAATTTTGTTATATTGGATAACACGGTTAACGGAACGGTTAACACTTAACACTTTTAATGCTTCAGTACTAAGATTCTCACGATTAACACGATTAACGGCTATTATTTATAATAATAGTCTTATTATTTAAATAATAGCCGTTAACCGTGTTAATCGTGAAAATCTTAGTACTGAGGCATTAAAAGTGTTAAGTGTTAACCGTTCCGTTAACCGTACAATCAAATATAACACGTTTCAAAAAAGCGACAAAATTGACTATACAGGCCCACAATTAATCAGCCTTATTTTCACCATAAATGGCTAAATAGAGGTTTACAGAAAGCACTGAGAACCATTTGGATGATAGAATGGAGCTCAGCTACTGGACTTTGTGTATACCTCAAATTTTCTTGCCTGTGAGAAAAGATTGAAAAAAGTTGAGTCTAAGACAGTGTCTCAGAGTCAAGAGTCAGAGACTCTGAGTCAGAGTCAAGAGTCAGAGACAAGTGTCTCAGAGTCAACTTTTCTTAAACTCATCGTACATAAAAGAAAATTACGTCTTTATACCAGTTTCACTAGCTGAGTTCGATTCTGGTATCAAAATTGTTACCACTCTGCTCTGTATACTATTGTGACGTCATTTATAGTGGAAAGGAGGCTGATTTGGATCTCAGGCTATTAGGCCCTTTGACTACTTTGTATGTTATGTTTTTACATGGTATATTGGATAACACCGTTAACGGAACGGTTAACACTTAACGCTTTTAATGCTTCAGTACTAAGATTCCTACGATTAACACGGTTAACGGCTTTTATCTAAATAATAGCCTTATTATTTAAATAAAAGCCGTCAACCGTGTTAATCGTGAAAATCTTAGTACTGAGGCATTAAAAGTGTTAAGCGTTAACCGTTCCGTTAATCGTGTCATAATAAATGTGTAGATAATTTAATGAAAGAACTAGGCCAAGATGTTTATTTAAGGCATGTTTCTAGAATTTTGTTATATTGGATAACACGGTTAACGGAACGGTTAACACTTAACACTTTTAATGCTTCAGTACTAAGATTCTCACGATTAACACGATTAACGGCTATTATTTATAATAAAAGTCTTATTATTTAAATAATAGCCGTTAACCGTGTTAATCGTGAAAATCTTAGTACTGAGGCATTAAAAGTGTTAAGTGTTAACCGTTCCGTTAACCGTACAATCAAATATAACACGTTTCAAAAAAGCGACAAAATTGACTATACAGGCCCACAATTAATCAGCCTTATTTTCACCATAAATGGCTAAATAGAGGTTTACAGAAAGCACTGAGAACCATTTGGATGATAGAATTGAGCTCAGCTACTGGACTTTGTGTATACCTCAAATTTTCTTGCCTGTGAGAAAAGATTGAAAAAAGTTGAGTCTAAGACAGTGTCTCAGAGTCAAGAGTCAGAGACTCTGAGTCAGAGTCAAGAGTCAGAGACAAGTGTCTCAGAGTCAACTTTTCTTAAACTCATCGTACATAAAAGAAAATTACGTCTTTATACCAGTTTCACTAGCTGAGTTCGATTCTGGTATCAAAATTGTTACCACTCTGCTCTGTATACTATTGTGACGTCATTTATAGTGGAAAGGAGGCTGATTTGGATCTCAGGCTATTAGGCCCTTTGACTACTTTGTATGTTATGTTTTTACATGGTATATTGGATAACACCGTTAACGGAACGGTTAACACTTAACGCTTTTAATGCTTCAGTACTAAGATTCCTACGATTAACACGGTTAACGGCTTTTATCTAAATAATAGCCTTATTATTTAAATAAAAGCCGTCAACCGTGTTAATCGTGAAAATCTTAGTACTGAGGCATTAAAAGTGTTAAGCGTTAACCGTTCCGTTAATCGTGTCATAATAAATGTGTAGATAATTTAATGAAAGAACTAGGCCAAGATGTTTATTTAAGGCATGTTTCTAGAATTTTGTTATATTGGATAACACGGTTAACGGAACGGTTAACACTTAACACTTTTAATGCTTCAGTACTAAGATTCTCACGATTAACACGATTAACGGCTATTATTTATAATAATAGTCTTATTATTTAAATAATAGCCGTTAACCGTGTTAATCGTGAAAATCTTAGTACTGAGGCATTAAAAGTGTTAAGTGTTAACCGTTCCGTTAACCGTACAATCAAATATAACACGTTTCAAAAAAGCGACAAAATTGACTATACAGGCCCACAATTAATCAGCCTTATTTTCACCATAAATGGCTAAATAGAGGTTTACAGAAAGCACTGAGAACCATTTGGATGATAGAATGGAGCTCAGCTACTGGACTTTGTGTATACCTCAAATTTTCTTGCCTGTGAGAAAAGATTGAAAAAAGTTGAGTCTAAGACAATCCTTGACATAAGGTATGAGACAGTGCTTGATTGCCACTCGATATATACTAATTGTCGAAGAAAGACCCCCATCCCCCCTAAACAATGTTGTTTCAGATGTTGCTTTGGTGCGGAAATGCATCTGCAACATCCTCTGATGACATCCAGACCTAATATCAACATTGGTTTGGGGGAGGGGGGCTCTAACATCATCTTACAGGTTCATAGCTCCATGTTTGAAATAATGCTAAAATCACCATTGTGTCTCAAGACCTAATGGCGAGGATTGTCTCAGAGTCAACTTTTCTTAAACTCATCGTACATAAAAGAAAATTACGTCTTTATACCAGTTTCACTAGCTGAGTTCGATTCTGGTATCAAAATTGTTACCACTCTGCTCTGTATACTATTGTGACGTCATTTATAGTGGAAAGGAGGCTGATTTGGATCTCAGGCTATTAGGCCCTTTGACTACTTTGTATGTTATGTTTTTACATGGTATATTGGATAACACCGTTAACGGAACGGTTAACACTTAACGCTTTTAATGCTTCAGTACTAAGATTCCTACGATTAACACGGTTAACGGCTTTTATCTAAATAATAGCCTTATTATTTAAATAAAAGCCGTCAACCGTGTTAATCGTGAAAATCTTAGTACTGAGGCATTAAAAGTGTTAAGCGTTAACCGTTCCGTTAATCGTGTCATAATAAATGTGTAGATAATTTAATGAAAGAACTAGGCCAAGATGTTTATTTAAGGCATGTTTCTAGAATTTTGTTATATTGGATAACACGGTTAACGGAACGGTTAACACTTAACACTTTTAATGCTTCAGTACTAAGATTCTCACGATTAACACGATTAACGGCTATTATTTATAATAATAGTCTTATTATTTAAATAATAGCCGTTAACCGTGTTAATCGTGAAAATCTTAGTACTGAGGCATTAAAAGTGTTAAGTGTTAACCGTTCCGTTAACCGTACAATCAAATATAACACGTTTCAAAAAAGCGACAAAATTGACTATACAGGCCCACAATTAATCAGCCTTATTTTCACCATAAATGGCTAAATAGAGGTTTACAGAAAGCACTGAGAACCATTTGGATGATAGAATGGAGCTCAGCTACTGGACTTTGTGTATACCTCAAATTTTCTTGCCTGTGAGAAAAGATTGAAAAAAGTTGAGTCTAAGACAATCCTTGACATAAGGTATGAGACAGTGCTTGATTGCCACTCGATATATACTAATTGTCGAAGAAAGACCCCCATCCCCCCTAAACAATGTTGTTTCAGATGTTGCTTTGGTGCGGAAATGCATCTGCAACATCCTCTGATGACATCCAGACCTAATATCAACATTGGTTTGGGGGAGGGGGGCTCTAACATCATCTTACAGGTTCATAGCTCCATGTTTGAAATAATGCTAAAATCACAATTGTGTCTCAAGACCTAATGGCGAGGATTGTAGATGATTTACACCTCATGACAGACAGTGGGAGAAATAAGAGTGCTCGGAAGGAAAACGAGAGGCTAAAAATCTACATCTTTCTCACCTTGATTTGCTTCTTGTTATCCATACCGTGTGGGGAGCGTTATGCGATGCGAACAAGGCCCTTCTTCGGAGAGATGCAAACATCTAATGAGCATATTACTGATTGTCATTTCATTATTTGTCAGCAGTCATGCAAATATAACAGTTTCAAAAGATTCTCTAGTTTCTTAAATATCTCGATTGCAAAAGTATTTGTTATTTTGAAGACAGTGTATTTGCGGAATAAATGTGATGTCATGGGTGTAGTCAAGTGACCTAAAAGTAGTAATTGAGATTGACGAGGTTAATGATGAAATTATTGAAAGATGAGAGAAATCAAATGAAATTAAATAAATAAATTGATCTCAAATGGTGACCTTTTCACGAATTAAGGTACAAATCAATGAGCATTGAAATAAACAAAGCTGATAGAACTATTGAGGAACTTGAAAAATTAAATTTAAAATAAAACTTATTGAAATTAAGGATGAATTTGATTAACGAATCACTCAAATAAGCACGAGGTCAAGTGACAAAGTTAGAATATGATTGAAACGCCATTTAGCCCATTTAGCCTACTTAAAGCCGGTTTATAAGAATAATAACACATCACCTGCCAGACCCGGGGCTGACAGACGAAGTAAATTTGAAGCACTATTAATATGGGATTTTCATGCCAGGTCTGAAAGGCGGGGTAAATCTCTAAACGTCCTTATTCTTCAACGCATCATTAATTTTCCATCGAAAAAGGTCTAGTTTACTTCACCACACCAGTAGTTTTGTGTTTATATGGACAAACTTCACTTCACCTTGGTGAAACTTCACCTCCTGAAAAGCGAAGTTCCACTATACCGGTAGTGTGGAGTGAAGTATTATTTTCCATATAAACGCAAACTGAGATTTAAATTGCATGCTATAGGAGGGTGAAATATCACTTACCAGCCAAGGGTTTGGCCGGTGTAGTAATTTTGCTCATATAAACAGGCCGTTAGTGGGGTCGCTCGCAGAATTTTTGTTCGTTATGTTTTATTACACGAAGCATAAAAAAATTCATAATTCACTTTTTGAAGAATCGTGCAAGAGCCCGTATTGGAACGATGTAGACACGAAACTTTCCAAAATCCACAGCTACCATCCAGGCCACCGAGAGGGGGTAGATTCTCCTAGGATCTCAGCCTTTATGGGGGCTCAGAGATAATATAGCGTTTTCAATCATGTTTTTCAGTTTCAGGTGGGGCTTCACCCGTCATTGTATCTCTACTTTTGCTCTAGGTCATCGGGTTTCTCTCAGTGGATCTGAATACAATGACAACGATGGAATATTACCGTCAACTAGCTCAACAACAACAACTGCATCTTTTATTCATTTGATATGACGTAAGAGCAGAGAGTTTCATCGAAGACGCTTCGGTCTTTGATCGCTGAGAATGAGTGGTTGGTTGGGCAACACATGGTCTACAGGCCATAAATCAGCATTTTCATCAGAATGAAACGAGCAGTAGCTGAGAAGCAAATGTTAGCAAATTTGAAAAGCGCAAACATGTCTTGCCTACCATTCTGCATCAACAAGACACGCGTTGGCTCGGCATGCTCAATAAAAGCGAGCGAAGGACGGTTGCACCTCCATAATAAGATCGACAGTGGAGCTTCCCATGCATCTAAACAAGTGTCCCAGAATACACAGCGAGCCCCCCAGAATACAGAGCACGTTTCCAAGAATTTACAACGAGGAATAGGACCAGTATGCGGAAATTTCACCGACCAGGACACCGAATATGTAATAAGCAGTTATGAGAGCTTAGATGCTGAACTAGCAGATGAAGAAAGTCACATGATTAGGGAAATTCTTTCCAGCGAGGAGTCAGACAGGTCCCTGCAGAGAAATCCGGAGCCGTTAAGAAACTGCCACAGCGAAACGAACATTTCGAACAAAAACATCCAGACTGGCACACCAGCATTTGATACCAGCACAAATAGGGAGGAGAAAGGCAAAACCAAGAAAAACTGTTTGCGAACTCTAGGGCGACAGGTCAAGATAAGTCGGAGCTTACACGAGTACGTGAAACAAGCGAGGAAACAACAGCTGCCCCCTCTGAAAAAGAGATTTAATTGGAAGATGAGGAATAAGACAGAGGCTAGACAGCTGGATAGCAATTTCAATGTTACAGGTGAAGAGTCGATTTTGTCACGCTGCCTCAGCAAAGCTTCTAGTTCGCAAATGAAGGCAGTGAGGCGGGAGACAGACGCAAGGAACAAGGGCATTGTGAGCGTCGATTACACCACAGATCAAGCCATGCAGCAACAGCATAGTTACGCAAAAGAGCTTGATCAGGAGGACTGGGATCTGGTCCAGGATTTACTTCAGATGAAAACATCAGACACACAATTTTGCAGCGAGGGAATTCAGGCAACTGTGTGCCTATCGAAAAGTGACCGTCCTGGAGTTCCGGGTGGAAACGAAAATAAAAACGACACTCGAGCTACGAGTAAGCGAAAAGAAGCAGAAACTGCTGAAGGTGGTCGAAAGGACCGAGTCGACAATCCACCGAACCACATGATGTACAACGATGAAGAATTAGCCATGATGGATTTGATTGAAGAAGAATATGCCAAAGCAAACGTGAGGTGAAGAAGTGCTAGCTTGGGGTGATTATAACAGAGTTCATGACAATCTTAGGCTATAAAATTGCTGAATTTGTGGGTTTAATAGGTCAAAGGGGATCCATAAAACTAAGTAAAAATCTTATATGGTGTCATAGATAATGCTGATTAGTTACGTCTAGTGAAATAGTTGATAAGATTGGAGTTTTTGATATCGTAAAATACAATGGATTGCTTGAAAGTGATAAATAATAAATCATCGGCGACGATGTGTTTTTGAAAGTCATGAGCAAATGATTTTACGGCAACACCATAACTTGATTCTTTTGTTAATGCAACTCAACCAGATTAGAGGTTCAGATCCCATTGAATGCAATTCAATACTGCTTAAAACTGCATTCCTCGAAACTTCATTAATGAAATAAGAGGCAAAAAGACTCTACTTTCGAGAATAAAGAAATGGAACTAAGTTAGTTGCAAAAATGAAACTGAAATTTACTAAATGGTTGTTCTGAACACATAAAGTGTGCATATTTTGGTCCGTTCTTGAGTTATGGGTTCAGAATGGTCCGAGCGTTTGAATAAGAAAACCATGAGTGAGCAATCTCTTAGTTGTGATAGTCTCGTTTCCCTGTAAATAAGAGTGAATCGATTGAATTGAATATATAAATTGTTAAGACCAGATAGACCAATAAGATAGACCATTAGATCAAGCTGCAGAGATCTTTGACGAATAGTGAGCAGGCCTACCGTTATCTGAAAAAAATTCAATACTCTTTCATGTTTTCAACAAAAAATTTTGTAACAACAAAACTCATACCATTGTATTGTTAAATTGTGGTGATGATTTTAATTGCATGGGTGCATGAAATTTTAATAATGAAGAGGTCAAAGTCTTTATTTATGTAACACCGGCTAAACCAAAAACGCATAATTTTCGGTGGGGGTTGATAAATGTTTTATCTATCCGATTGCATAAATAAAATTTGGTATGCTTAACAAATAGCATCAACAAGCCTGCTAAAAGAGGGTCTTTTGGGCCTTTCGTGGGGTAGCTAGCACGTTACACAAACTCATACTTTCACAAATGGGAGCAATAAACACTGGGACCTCATACTAGCTACTATCCTACTGATGATGTAATGCATAATACCATACGTGGCACTTCTTGAAATAGGCATCTTGTAGCCTTTTGTAGACTAGCATGTTTAACATGTACTTTCCCAACTTATAGAAACTAGGACCTCATCAACTACTATAAGTAGGGTTGTAGTGCATGCTACACTGTCTATTCTTGAAATAGGCATCTTGTAGCCTTTTGTAGACTAGCATGTTTAACATGTACTTTCCCAACTTATAGAAACTAGGACCTCATCAACTACTTTAAGTAGGGTTGTAGTGCATGCTACACTGTCCATTCTGGAAATAAGGCCTCTTGTGGCCTTTCGCAGGCAAACACGTTAAATATGAACTCACTCATTCAGAAAAATCTCCTAAAAGTATAGGAAAGGGTAAGAAAGATTCAAACCCTTGTTTTTCCCTTATTATTCAAGGGGTAAACTATAATCTAGTCGTAGCCTTAACTCCCTTCAATTAACAAAAGGAAAAAGTAGGTGATTTGAAACGAAAGTTTTGCCTGAAAAATCTGCTGATCCTTATATGTTGACAATCTACCCAGCATCTGGCATATCGCGGATCAGAAAAACGCATGTGGAGCAGTGGAGAGGTTGAGAGGATAAAAGCCACATCCTATCTTAGTAGGAATACAATATTTCGAAGGAAAGCTGAGTTAAGAAGAATGCGACAGTATGTTTACCGAGATGAAAAGCAGCGAGGGCACGCCTGCAGAACATCTGCAAGTATGAGCTTAATTTGAATATTTTGCAATGTAATATTTTGTTATATAATATAATATGTCAAGGGGTGAGTGCAGCAACGCCAGTGCAGCACGCCAGTGCGGAGGAGCAATAACAAATGCAAAAGGCTGTGCAGCTCGCTCGTGCAGCTACGGCAAGCAAAGCAGAAGGACAAAATTGTTCTTGATTCGGTCTTTGCTTTTATTGTTTGTCCCCTACAGAATAACAGTAAAGTAAAGAATTAGCTGTAGAAGCAAATAATTTATTCTTGTTTTTCTCTTTTTCCTTGAGAGATAAAGGAACGAACACCCGTGGAGTCGGAAAGAGTATGATAATATCCTCCATGCTGAGACACACAGATCAACACTGTACAAGACAGCGTTTTTCAGTTACCCTTTTGTTTTTTCAAGATATTTGTAAAACCGTTACTTGAAGATATAAACAACCCCTAGACAGCCAACCCAGCTGGTCAAGAATATCAAGAAACATAACATAAATTACCTGGTCTATTGGAATTGCATGGAGCATAATAATTCACAAGTGTTTGTTTGAATGCGTGATATGGCAAAATGAATCATTCCTCTGTATTTTGACGATATCTTTCAGATTATAATATTTTAATTAGTCTGTTTTTCTAGCAACCTTTCATTTCTTGTTCTTGATCATCCTTAAACTTATAGTTTAAAAGGGAAAATATTTTGAATCTGTCATCATGCAAGTTGAACAAATTCTAGAATTTTCATTGACTCAGCTTTTGGTCAGCTGACTTATCCTCTTCATTCACGACTTCGATTCTTGTTTAATCCAGAAGCCTTTGATGAAAGGATGCGATAAAAACGAGAAGTGATAAAGTATTCCTCCCTTTATCGATCGATTTGGCAAGTAAAAGACACCTCTGTGCAGTCTGTAGAATGCTTTTATTGGGGAAAGTGAAGAACTGCTGCTTGCCTCTCTTAAGTTTCTGCAATAAATTTTCCTTATGGTTGTCAAAGAAAATGCCGAGATGAAAATAAAAAGCAAGTGCTCAATAACGGTTTTCTTCTCGCAGCTCGCATTCACAGCCTCAAGCTCAGCTTTTCAGCTCGGAAAATTCGCAGCGCTGTAGCCTCGGTCCCATTTTCAACAGGAAAAGCTGTTTATTTTGGCACATTTTTTTGGACGTTAGATTATGAGTCCCAGTTTGAGCGGACTCGGTTTAGTGCTAGCCTCAGCTTCATGATGAGCGATATCTGGGACATCTGGGACTCATGTAATAAGTCTAGCATAAAAACTTGATGGTTCCTCATACTTGAGCCGCCATCAAGCGTACTGAATAGGTCCTATACTTGTTTAAAAGGAGCGTGCCACCCTTTTCTAAGGAGTTCGCAGGGCTTAACAACTGAAGCGTTTCCTGGGAGCTCGGCCCTCAGAGCTCGTGTCTTTTGTAAATAACCCCACTCAAAACCTTGACGCCTGCGAATCACACAGTGTTTGTGGCTTTCTATTCGATAACCTCGCAGATCAACAGCGTTCCACTAATCCTCTCCTCTGTTTCCCAACTAAACAGAACAGAGAGTTGAAATGGTTCCGAAACGATCACAGAAGAGGCAGCTATGATTGTTTTCAAACCAATAAACAGACTCGCACCCATTCAACTTTCTTCCCAGGTCCAGTAGGCTACATATATCAGAAAATCTAAGAAAACCTCAGAATATCCCAAGCATATAATTTATAGGTAGGCAAATACGCTTACTATCTTCGTAATGTATTGGTCTATGTGCAAAGCACAGAGGACCCACTGAAAAGGTAGACTAATCGAGCAGTGCGACCCTGGTCCTTCCTTTCGATGTGACCAAACCTTGTGATTTCTTTTGCCTTATTGCCTGGAACTAGAGAGAACTCTCCCACACTTTGTGGCAGGTCTGAAGGTGATTTCGAACCCGGTACCCTTTGAACAAGGGTCAAGTGATCTAACCAATCGCCTATCTCCACCTAATATAATATTCTCTCCGACACCTCTATAGAAATGATGGAAATAGGCGCGTACTTAATTGTACCTCTCCTGATGAGTGGGAAACGATGGAACAGGGGTGTCGAGATGAAGAATTTAGTCTTTCGACTCTTTCCTTCTTTTTGTATCATGACGCTCTACTTCAATCTATCGAGTACAGACTTCGTATCTCACTAAATTTCTCGCAAAATGAATTCAAAAATCCTCTATTTTCGATGCTGAAGATAAAGATGACAGTACCCTTTGTCATTGAAAAGCCAATCTAGATAATGGATCATGCCTTCCTTCATCATCCATTGCCATCATTCCTCAGCTTTCAAGGAGCTTCAAAGTTAGAGAATCTTATGAAATTCATTAAGAATCTTCGAGAATCTTAAGACATTTAACCCATCAATTGAATTTACCTAATACGTGAAACTTGCAGAGTTAAATTGTGATTTGTTCTTTCTCCGCTTCTTCTTTTTCTTTTTCTCGTTTGTCAAGTTTTTGTCATTCGATGAATTTGGTGACTTCTCTTGGTTTGCGGTTGTCTTTGGAGTAACATTCTCATCGCTGATTTCAATAGGTTTGCTGAAATTCAATATTTTCTATATGAATACTCAGATCAATAAAGCTAAGAAAATAATGAAAAATGACATAAATAAATATCTTAGATTATCCAAACAAATTAAATATACAATGAGCTACTTGGTCAGGGCATAAAAAGCACCTGTCCGTCTGACCGCTGGTCGCAGGAAATAATTTAACTTAAAATTCCTGCAGGAAATTTTATGAAATTGCTCACTTTTTACGAAGCAACAAAAGAGCAAAGCATTTAATTCCGTGCTTGTATTTTGGAATGTTATGGTATATCATGAACCAATGACTTTCAGGTGATTTTTCGGTCGCAGGAAGAAAATATCTTTTTCATGCTCTGTACTTTGCCATGTAATGGGAATATGAAAAAACTACAGTCAGAGCTGCAAAAACATTTTTCCTTTTCTGAAAGACTGGAAGCTGCTGAAATATTTCCTGACATATTTTCTCCTAAAAGTTACTCCAGTTGTAGCCTAGAAGGCGGACTGGTATAAGTTTATGGTTACCAAAGTGTGTGTTTCCATTTTTTGCGTAAATCTTGGGCATATGGTATTGAGAAAACCTCCAATTTCTAAAAAATTCAATAATCTGTTAATATACACAATACCCATTATCACAAAAGCCAGCTTTCTTTGGCTCATTTTCATTAAACATGGAGGACGGAGATACCTGATATTTTCAGGTTTCCATATTGTGCCGATATTTGCATTGAAGAACTTTTCTGTCCTGTTTTATCAAATCAAGAACAGATTCAGGTTTGTTTTTTGAAATTACTGAAAAACAGGCCAATCTCCTATTTTCATAAAAATTGCGCTGAAAATTTTCTGCCAGCACATTCATATTTTGATATTTTACCTTTTATCAAAACCTAAATGTTCCAATGTGAGCTCCATCGTGTCTTCCTCTTCACTACTGCCGCTTCCTTAAAAATATCAAAATATTTCTAAATAGTCAATCATCATGGAAATAGAGAAATAGCATATTCCATTAATAATCAAAAAATGCAAATATTCTCTGGCGAGAATTGCTGAGAAAACTTTTAAGTAGGATAAAGGGAGGTTTTCCATTCAAGAGGAATTTTCGTTCAAGCTGATTTTTTTATCCTTGCTCGCTGACATGAAGAAATATTCAATTTCCTTTTCCCTGGGGTGGGGTGGAGAATATAGCGGACCACGGCAATGGTCCCAGGAAGTATTTAGGTCCCCACAAAGAAAAAATGATCCATATTTCACTTAGGCTCAAATCGCCATCCAACACTTTGCTTTCAATCAATATTCAACTCAGAGCGTCACAACCTGCTTTTTCTAACTTTTCATTACAAAATCTCAATGATATTCTTCATGTTCAAGTCATACCTCTTCTCACATGATCATGAATAAATTGTTGTTGTTGTTGTTCTCCCAGGCCCGTCATGAATCATTAAGGGCTTTACCGGGGATAAGAAACCATGCATTGCCTTTCTTTGCAAAGATCTGACGACATTTCATGAAAGAGATACCTTGTATGTTGGTTACATTTTTTGTACAAGCAAAAATGAAAATTTCATGGTCCCAGAAAGTTTGCCACCCTTTCCTTTTCTACAAAAACAGTACGTATCACTAATTGTATGCCTAATTGTGTCCGAATGAAGGATCGAAGCATCAAGACATTTTGATTTGATGTACTTTTCCATTTCAATTAAATGTACTTGATAATTTCAAATTAATGTACTTTTTCATCTTAATTCAATGTGCTTGTTCATTTTAATTAAATGTACTCTTTTAGTTTAATTTGATGTGCTTGTTCATTTTAATTTAATGTACTTTTCCACTTTAATTTAATGTACTTGTTCATTTGAATTTAATGTACTTGTTCATTCTGATTTAATGTACTTGTTAATTTCAACTTAATGTTCTTACTCATTTTAATTTAATATACCACTTGATTGATTATGATTTGATGCACTTGATACATTTTAGTTTAATGTTATTAATTGATTTTAAATTAATTTACATGATTCTAATATTACCTGGTATGAATTTTACAAAATTCTTCCTTGAGAAAAATCATCGAAAAATCATTTTGTCTAGGGATTACCCTATACACAGTATAATCTACATCAAACTTTCGGGGATGGAAAAGGGTTGGAAAAAGGTAACTTCTTTGAATTGAATAAATTTTCAATAGAAAACAAACAGCAAGCCATTTTCCAACTATGGGTGTATAGTCTTTATTCAGGTGCGTTAAATCGAGGAGGTAACTTATTTCAAACTTTGCTTACTTCAGGGGGAGATTAATTAGGAAATACACTCTTTTTTTATAAGAACAATTTTATAAGAACACCAGCCTTAAATTTTGGCCAAAACTTAAGAATAAGCTAAGAACAAATCGAAGCTGACCATTTTTGGCTCAATATGAAAATTTTACAAAATAACCATAAGACTGAGAAATAATCATAAAACAAGCAGAATGGCAGCACACAGATAATTTCAGATGGTCAAGAGAGTCGAACTTTGCAACAATCAACACTACTGATAGCAAAAAAGGCTTCTCAACCATTGCAAAAGTAGGAACAATTTAAGAACATTTCAGGCTGAAAATAGAGGAATATTTAAGAACAGCCAGCTTCAAATCAATTTTACTGGTTCTTATAAAAAAAGAGTGTATGGTAAAACTAAAGGGGGGCGCTGATTGATGAAAAACGACAATAAAGGAGGCAATTACCATGCAGGGTGATTGGACCCGTCGTTTTAGATCTTTGCTTGTGTTCCTCAATTATCATGAGATCGTTATCATTTTGTCTCGTGTTGTCTTCGTCGTCAATGAGCCATGCACTCGAGTCTCCATCGCCTATTCGAGCAATATCAGCGCTCTGTCAGAAAAAAAAAATTAAGAAAAATCAACATATTATTGGAGCAAATCAGAAATGTTTCAAATAAATGAATTCATAGTACTGAAATATCGTTGCTTATTGTCTCTTACTCGCTGCAAATGGCTTTAAATAGCTTAAAATTATATGACATCAATCGAAATCGTATCTGCACGGTAAATTACGCGTACAGTATCAGGAACCCACAAATAAGAAATATTAGTAAATTGAGGAAATAAATTTTGAAAAATACTAATTGGTAAAACAATAGAATAATGGGTAAAAAGTAGGCTCCTGCTTTTATACAAAAAGGCAAAAATCAAGCAGAGTCAAAGATTTTCATAACTTTTCTTTCGAAAACAAAATCGTGACATTGGAATTGAACTGTTTACTTGGACATAACATGACACGATTACTTACCTCGCATATAACAGTCGACACCAGTGAACTGTCCAAGGAATTAAGGATTCACAATCGGATTGAGTTTACAATTAGGATTTACTTAAAAGTAGGTTTTACTCATAAATATCTGAAACAAACAGGTAACAAATTAGTCAAGCTAGACAGCTCAAAGCTGTATCCCTAACTTTATCAGACAAAAATGGATATTCATAAATCATATGAAGCAGTGAAAAGATACACTTCCTCGACTTTACTTGCTGTCTCTGAAATAAATAATTCATGCTAAGAATTCGGTTGGTTTGGATTTCCGATGCCTTATCATTTAATTTGACCTAGCTTGATATTAAAGTCATAATGCCTGAACAGGGTACCACATATCAACAAGTTTGAATAGTTTCAAAAATAGGCCACTTTACCATGGCCTAAAATGGTCACAACAAACTCCTCCTCTCACGGCAAACTCTGTTTCCTTCATGGTTAACTCTTTTTGCTTTATGGCACACTCTTTTTACTTTATGGCACACTTTTTTTCTTTCGCAGCATATTTTCTTTTTTCACCGCACAAATATTTCCTCACGAAACACTTTGTTGCTCACAGCATACTATGTTTCTTCACGGCACGCAATTTTTTCTTACGATACACATAGTTGTTCATGGCACACTTTCTTTCTTCATTGAACACTTTGTTTTCCCACGGCATATACTTGATCTGACCAAAGTTAAACCACTAACAAAGATCACGTGAGAGGCTTACATCGCACAACTATTTAATTGATCCAAGGATTAAACTATAAAAAAGATTTGGACCACACCTCCTTTTCTTGCACTTAAAAGGCATAAGAACTTCAATGAGGTCCAAACTCATTTTAGATTTACTAGATAAACCCACAGATATGAAATAACAATAAACTTAACAAAGTTGCAAAGGTGGTTCCATATGCGATGCGGGTCTGCTAGAGCCCCTCACATAACAAGGAATTCTGATTTAAATGTCTGTGTTAGGGTATCGGCTGATGATTTGCAACTATAAAACCCTAGGAGTAATGTCAATTAGACTATTAAACAGACAGTTGGAAGTGTCAACGTGACCTGTCTATTCTTAAGGAACTCTATAAAAAATAAAAGAACGAATCAAAAATAAAAGTCTAAATGAAACCAGCATCCTTGATTCAAGCATCTGAAATACTAATATTCTTAATCTTATGGCATCGCTGAGTTGGTTAAGGCTGGGGGACTGCAAGGGGACAATGGCATAGTTGGGGGTTGGGACTACCCTCTCATAATATAGCTATAATTTTCCATTTTTTCATCATTTATCCTTTCCTTTTTTCACTTCTTCTCCATTTATCATATATTTTTGTCATGCTTATCTCTTTACTCCAACTCTACTCTTGAAAAAAACAATGTGAACCATGAGAAAGAGAAAGTGTGCCAAAAGTGTGCCGTTAAAAAAAGTGTATCGTGAAGAAGTTGTGCCGTGAAATTAAGAAAGTGTGCGGGTGAATTTAAAAAAGAGTGCCGAAAAACAAAGAGAGTTTGAGGTAAAGGAGAAAGCGTTAACGTTAAGGAACTCTTGTAGGCCACTGTACCACTTTGTTTCGTTTCCGAGCAGAAATTTCAAAGGAGTCTCGCTTTCGTGCCACCAATCAAAAAAAGCAAGATCAAGAGGTGGTTTGGCTATCAAACCAAACAAACAATGTTCAAGACAATTAAGCTCCTTTCCTATGAAATGGTGTAATGTATCACTCAACAACATTTTCGATATTCATAAGATGAATGAGATTACCAAGCCTCCAGCATTTTTTCCTGATTCATCTGGTATCAATATTCGAGAGTTGTCCATTGCAAGTATTACTGTGATAAATACCTGTTGCCTCTTTCAGTGATTCTGTTATATCGATATTTGTAGGCTCAGCCATTGTTTTGGTAATCATCATCTCTTCAAAGTCTGTTCCCACGCGTTTCCTTACATTCAGATCTTTCGGGGGGAGTCTGATGAAAATTCAAATATAAGGCAATGATAGAAATTATATACAATGTAATCAAAACAATTGTCTTGCAAAAAATTTTGGCTCTTCATATCTAAATCAGAAATATTTCTACCAAAGAAAAAACCCAAGCTGACCTTTTCTTTGCGTCCTTTTCCAGACTTGTTTTAATGATCTCTGCGATTTCACTGACTCTTGAACTAGCAACTTTACAGCACATCATAATCTGCACAAGAAACAGAACTGCACATTTAGATAAAACACAGCAAACCGTGTGTATAAAAGAAATATTCCCCTGAAATAGTTTTATAAAGCCATTGTTTCTTTAAATGGTACCGCTGTAAAACTCTCAGCCCCTCTCCCGTTATCAAAAACTGTTGGCAAACATCTCCCTGTGGCCAAATTTAAGTCATCAATAATTTTCAGAATTCATTTATGCCAGAGAGTATGCGATCCCCTAATTCAATACAGTTTATAAAATGACAGTTCAGTTCGGAGCCAAGTAGTCATTACTTGCTTTTCATAGTTTTGGAAATAAAGTATTACTCACAAAGGTTTTCATGATGACCCAGATTATTTTAGCCCACTAGGTGTTGGAGAGCTGGGCTAAAAACATTCTGCAAGCCCATGCACAAACACCCTCCTGCCTATTGTACCCTCTAGTATACTTTTAGATTGATACAGTCAAAACCAGCTGTCGTCCTTGGTCACAAAAAACCATACAATGTAGCACAAAGAGGATCTACCTGGTCCAAATGGATTGGCACACCACACATTTTCGCACAACAGATTTCCGAGTGAGAGTTCAGGGCCATTATCATGTAACCATCAATGATAACTTCTTCTAATTCTGTTGGATCCACAATCGGTTTACCTCTGCGCGAAATAATCATATTCGTCAGTATGCTAGTATTATCTGCAATGGAATATCTTAGGATCTCTTAAGAAATATCATTCCGTATTTCAAGCAAGCTGATTCTGTTTTTCTTGCTTGCTGACATGATTAAAGTTCAACTTCCTACCAAAACAGTACTTTTTGTTGCCAAATAAATATACATCCCTGTTTATTTCACTCTCTTTGTACTAGCCTTACTTGATAGCCCAGCTTGTGATTCCAAGCCCCTTATCAGCACCAGAAAAGCTTACGTAAATTATTTTTTAATGTCACAAATGTTTCCTGAAAGTCTGTTCTGGCACTGATGATTGTGTGACAGAAAGCTCAAGTATAATCATGTTTTGCAATTTTGCTGAAAATAATTCTAAATTCTTCCAAAACTCCACCTAAAGTAGAGTGAGTTCTTTTGTCCAGTATATGATAGAATTCATCTTACAAATTCTCAAATTGATCAGGTGGAAAATATAAACAAGAATAGGATATTCTTATTGATAAAAGTTGAATAGAATTCAGTTACCTTTCACCAATAAAACCAAATGTAACACAAACAGGAATGTGATGCACATTAAGTGGTACTGGTTCTTTTTCATCAAGTGAATGCTGAAAAAAGATTAACATCATTTACAACAAGAACAAAACTTACTAGTAGAATCTAAAATCAATTTACAGCAAAAGACAAAATATCTCAGCAATAATAGAATCAAAAATGCAGATAAAACGGAGGTTATGAGAATATTTGCAAATTTGTTTCTAGCCTATTTCTATTACTACGTTACAAGGAAGTCATAATATTACTTGTGGACAGGTACTTTTTAGTAACAATGATAAATAAGCCTTTTCGTAAAATCCTACTTGAATCTATCAAACTGGAAAGCTCTATTTTTTTCTCTCCTCCAAGCAACCCAAGGGCATGTGCATCTAACAGCATCAAGTAAAGAGGCTGGACCACACTTTTCAATGTTAAGAATTAAATTATCTATTGTTTAAGGCAAGCTCGAGTTTCTTTTAAAACAACAAGTTCCACATCAATTGGAAATTCACTTTATGGGAAGGTTTATTAGCAAAAATCTTCAAATTATCATTCACTTACAATGGTTATGTCCTTGCCGTGTACAGTAACATCTGGACGCCTAAAATGAGATTGTTGATAAAGAATGAATTTAGGAATAGTAAAAGTAATGAAGTAAAGAGCTTTCCAAGAAAATTCACCAACGCTTTCTGGTGTGTTCTGACAGAGGTAATACTAAATGTTCAAGAGCTAGTCTTGCAGTGAAAATAGGGTCAAAGTTGAGAAAAAATCCCTGGGCCCTCTAATTGCTTTGGCCCACTATTCAAATTTCATCAAACATGCCCTGACTGAAGAGAAAATAAGCTAAGCAAAAATTGCAGATGGAAGGCTCTGACACAAAGAGCTATAACAGCAAGAAATACTAGCCATAACAATCTATGTAACTGTAAGTACTCAGTCACAATAGAAAGTTCAAAATAGCAAAACATGATAGACTAATGAATGATATTTCAGAATACCTGAAGTGTGCCAAGGCAGTAATAGCAGCCATTGATGCACAATCCAGAATGTTTCCCGCATCATCCATGACTTGGATGTCAACCCTCAAGCACCACACCTATTGACAACAGAAATCATGGCATACGAATGTTATAAGCTATTTGCTTACCAAATATGCTAGCAGAAATATAGTAGTCCAACGAAAGGTACCCAAACAACCCACCCAAGTGTACTCAAACAACCCAGGAGAAGGATACTTCCTTGAAAATTGATACTGAATCTACTCTACCTATGGGTCCAACTTCGTGTGTTCATCTCTTACAAGGGTAGAAAAAGTGACTATAAGGATATTCATACTAATTGAGTACAAATTTCTTGAAAATCTATTCTTGGGAACATTTTTGGGTCCTTTTGTAAAATTCCAGAACAATGTTGATACATGTTTATATGGCAAAATTTTAGCCCTAAAATAACTTTTAACTTGATTAGCTTTTTAGCTTCTTCTCCTTTATTATTATTATTATTATTATCATAAAATACTTTAAGTTGGTTTTAAAACAGCTCTGGTTTAAGAGCTAATGAGGCCATCCTTTTTAACAAAAAGAGAAAGACTACCTTATATTTCATAAATACTAAGCTAAAGATACCCTATTTCAACATCTATTCATTAATTTTGCAAAGGAAACTCTCCCCAGTCCATTTTTATGCTCTTTTTGAAGGAACAGACGGAGTTGACAATTTTTGCATCATTTGGTAGCGAATTCCATGAGATGTTGCCACGAAAATATATTTTTTTCTTTGCCATATGCAGTTGTTTTTGTTTGAGGCAACATTAATAGATCCTTAGATCTTACATTATAATTAATGTCCTTTTTGTAGAATATAACCCATGTAGGATTTTGCTTTGTTAAGCTGCTGTAAACCATGAGCATTAACTTTTGGAGGTTATTTTGATGAATAGTGCAGTCCTTCCTTTTTTGTAACAACTCATCAACTGAGGATGTAAAATTGTTCAAAAGAATTCTTAGCTGGCATATAAGATAGCTCTTTGTATTTTCAAAATTCTGTCATTGAAGTTCTATGAATAGTCAAAATATGCATGTAGAGATGGAAAAAAAACAGAACATCTCTTGACCTTTGGCTAACACATTATTTGGTGTTATTATGATAAACTCCCAAAGTCAAGATTCACACAAAAAACAAAGATCAAGCAAATGAAACAAACTTACTTTTTCCCCTGCTAAGATGCACAAGGATTCCAGATCAATCGGTCTTGACTCCCTTAGACATCTCTCAATAAATCGATTCATTTCTATAGCATTATCTGATGGTCTGAATAAAAGTAAAGTTGCTAAGTTTTTATATAAATTGTAAAGGGAGATAGCCCTCTAAGAACTACCCTACTTATCCTTCCTCCTACAGTCCTGTTCAGAAGTATGAAATGATAGATAAATCATGTACCTTCCTGTTTCAAACGCAGGTGATGCCATTGCTGATAATTCAAGGTTGAAAAACAATTGTCCTTCGTTTGGTCGATTTTGACTTGGTTTTACAGCCTCGCAAGAAACTTGTGCCAGACACCTGAAATTAAGACAATATACTGAAAAACTCCTGGAAATTCTAAGCTCGTTCTAAAGAGCAAACAATCCTCAAAAATCTCCTAAAAGTGGCCTAATAGACTAATAAAACTATCTTCTTATTTTTATCATTCTCTGTTCACTTATCAATTATATGAATATATTGCAAATGAAATCATGATTGCACCGTAGGATTTGATTAGATGTTTCTGGCTATTTTTGGCCCACTATAAGTGAAGTAATGTTCATGACAATAATGATGCAATGATGGGGATGATGATGACAATGATGATCAGTACCAAAAATATTTTGGCATTTCAGCTATTCATTTAGCCCTTCAATTTGAAATTGAAAATAGTGAATTTGGTGGATAGAGGCGGCTAAAATTGGTTTTAGGTGCTGCATAGTGGTTGTAAGTTTTGACACTAATAGAAAGAGAGGACCTGTTCATATTCACCTTGTATTTCCAAGACATACTTCACTATGTCCAAAAGACTCACCAAGCTTGATCTTCGGTTTCCTGAACTCATAGTTTCGCCTACCATCAAGTCGCTATAAATAGCAAAAATAAGGTGAAAGGATTTTCTATCACCGCACAAAATTTATAATACAGGGATCTTTTAGACAGAAAATTTGTCATTGATAGGTATACTATAATTGTAGTATACAACCTTACATCTACCTTGAGAAGATAGTGCCTATCCTGGCTATAGTGCTCGATATACTTAAGTATAGAGCAATTGTAAAGAAGAATGAACACATTAAAAACAGACATGTTCTTCCGTTACTCTGAGTTCCGTGCTTACGCACTTTTCAGACAGACTATACCAACTACAATCTACTTTAGTATAAAACCTTATAGTATTCTACATTGGGGATGGCGAAGAAAATCGTAAATATGGCAAAACACAAAAATCTTTATACAACGCTCGGACCTAGCTTGATGAATGCCCACTGCATATTGAGACTTAAGGATGGCATGGAAAATCGGAAACATAGGAAAATATATTAGCCACGATGAAACCTAAAAAATTCAATAGGGTTAGGGTCTCTTTCAATCTACTACCTACTCTGATGAGTGTTAGATGCAAAGCTTTCATTGGTTATCATGTTCCACCATGTTTCCGATTTTCCTCGCCATCCTCAAGTTTCTGATTCAAGAATTTTTTGCTTTATAGGCCTAGGTACAATTCTACTTTATACTTTAGATCTAAGGTACAGCGGGGTTTCCGCACAGTTGACCTCTGCAGATAACATTTCATACTTTACTTTCATACTAAAAGATTTCATACTTTCCACTCTTTTAGATTTTCTGGGTTGTAGAGCTTTTCCTTTTTCGCTTTTGAGTAATAAACATTAAACTAATGCTATCCATAATTCACGCAAAAAGTCAAGAATGATAGAATAGGAATATGTTTTGCCAAGAAATGAAAATAAAGATTCTAAAATATATTTTAGTGAATTATTACAAATCAAAATAAAGTATGGTATATTGATCGATCATTATCAAATTTATTCCAAGTATTTTTGATGAAACGTTTAAAAGTGGTAGCCAGTTAAACATTAACTGTAGGGTCTCGCCTTGGCATAATATCATTAGGGAGCTTACGATTTGACTACGCAGGCGACTGCTACGGTGAGTTTTGAGGAAAATGATGTGTGTGTGCATGTGCGAGGGAAATCATCACCAAATCTGCGTAGCGTCAATTTTTTTCACTACGCCTTGTTGTAGATTTCAACGTACTCTCGACTACGCAGGTAAGCAATAGTATCTTTTATGATATTTACCGGGCCTATTTCATCAGAAATTTTTCGTTTATTTATTCTGACAACATAATTTAATGTTTTCTGAAAGTTTCAGTGTTTTGCAAGCAATTAATCCTTGATATTTGAGATATTAAGGATATAGAAATGGGAGAGTTAACAGTGTTTTTAGTATTTGGTTTCTTGTTAAATGATGTATTTACTTAGGCTTTGGGCTGCACTCCCTACAGCTAGGCCACTATCTGACCTGAGTTTTACATTTAATGCCTATTTCTCTCTTTTTTTTAATGAATTGGCGACATCTGTGCTAAAATGTAAACGTCGTGGCTGGCCATCTTTGTTTTGGGAATCGTGAAGGCAGGGGCGGTGCTTGGGGGTATTCAAGGTATTCACAAATATCTGTTTTTTCCAGCGATGAAAAAAAACATTTTTGCTTTTTTCTATTTAATTTTATTGAATTAATTTAAGACTTGTCTTTCGATTGATTAAATCGAACAACCACCTTAACAGCATCCACCTTAACAACTTTTGGGCTTCCTTTCAAAGACAAAGAAATATTTACTCTGTAATCCATTCTAATGATGTGATGATTGCTGTGGTAAAGAAATTTTTACATCCGATATGTCACCGTCACCGGGTCAACCTATTCCAGAAAATTCTGAATACATGGCTTTGTTTTCTCAAAAAGAAATGACGTCGACAACAATAGACCACTATTGTATCAGATTATCATTTTGAAGGGCGCTTTGGCTTCGACCTATTCAGATTGGATCTGAATACCTTGACCAAAACGTGGCCTCTCTCGTCGTGAATTTTGCTCAGGGCAGTACCTTTTCTCATAATAAAACTTTACGAGAGAACTGGTGAATCTCTCTCGCCACTCTATGAGTGGTTTTCCATGAATTTATGGTGGCGAAGGAGAGATAGAAAAGGAAAGTCTTTCTGTTGGCCTTGGCCTAGATAATATATGAGCGATATAACTATTGAGATTGAGTTGCCTGAGGAATAGGAAGGGATAGAAATAAGCAATTTCAGATACACGGAAATCTTAAATGTGCGATAAAATACTTTCTATAATTGTAAGCCAAAGACTGTTGAATCAATGAGAATAAATGCAAAAAAGCTACTAGTTATAAGTATTTTGTCATTGCACTTTTTGGCCTTACATTGTTCAATTTGACGGTAGGTATTCAGGTTCAACTTCAAATAATCTAGCCTTTTGGTGGCTTCTCTGGATGGGCCTCAAGCCGATATGAGCTGAGGATGACATTTGAGTAGCAGGGGCCGCTGCCCTACTGCCCTACTGCGGTAATCGGGCTTCAACTTACGCTGATATTTGCAATTAGCATTACCCCCCAATAATTCTCCCAAGTAAGATATTTGATATGGCAAAAAACCTTTAAATCTGTTGTTTCTACCCAATAGCCCCCCCAATCGAGAAATGCTTCCGACGGCCCTGGTACTCAGGCTTCAACATAGCCGTAGTCCCCTATGTAGTCGAATCGTAAACTCTCTAAAATATCATTGTTGCAACAGTATCCGGGTTCTAGAGTACTGTCGCCATAGATGGGCCACTTTTTGAAAATCAGCATTAGCGACTGCATCCAGAAAACACCAAGTTTTCAGCTACTTGGGCCTAGTTTATTCGGAAAAAAGTCTTGAAAATTGTTGCTCGTGCTATTTTTGGTTATTATCTTTGTTTTGTTATTTATAAATGCTTAACATACTCGAGAAAAAATTATTGAAAATGCTTCACCTGAATTTGAATTCTAAGTATCGTCAACATTTGTTGTTATTGTTGTGAATTGCAGTTTTTGTTTTATTGATTTTCTCCTATTATTCTAAGCAAAAGCAAATAGTTTTCTTCCAACTTTGCTTCTACCAGCCTTGGTTGTTAACAAATTACAAAGACTTCCGGTAGATTCATGCTCACATTTTCGCAAGTTCAACTTTTATGAACGATTCCTGATCGGCCAACGTCGCCATGGCTGGGCCACCTGTGAGCAAAACAATTGTCAACGAGTGGTTGATATCATGTGACAATCGCTCAAAGAGATTTATTTACGCTCTGCAGCTTGCTCAAAAATATGCGGCGTACTGCGGAGGCGCACCGGCTATTTTGCTGCGGCCCATCCATGACGATGGCCTAAAATATCGACGAAAAAATTGGGTCTCATACTTAATGGCTCGTGTGAAAACAAAGAGGAAGCGAAGTTGATTCATTTTATGTCAATGTTTTAAGAAGAGATAGAGATACATTTTCACAGAATTTTTTTTGCTAAGGTATGTTAGTTGTGTAAGACAATGCTGTTTAATAAAAAGTGGCCCATCCATGGCGACAATACTCTAGTTTAGCCTAAATAAAGTGAATAAGTCATCCCCCCTCCATTATTACCATACTCACAATTCCATTATCAATAGCGTTTAGGACAAAATCTTTCTCGCAATTTGACCTGACAGTACTACTTGACTTCATTCTTGCAAGACTCACTAAGAATTGATGTTCAAGTTCTAAAAGTGATCCTTAAACTGAACATGCTTCAAACTTTAGGCCCAGAGAGAAGAATCGCGAAGTCGAGGCATTTTCAAAATAGTACTCTTGTTGTTGCTGTTGTTCATCAACACCTACCCCTAGTTGACATACAATGCAAAAGTTTGCTATGCTGCCAAATCATGCTGCTGGAGCTGATGCCAATAATGCGTGTGCCTATGATGACAGAAAAGCTTTAAAGAAATTTACAATGCCTTTTCAACAAAACTTTATCTACACCAGAAGTTGACAATGATAAAGATTCAGTTACTACACGACCTCAGACAAATGATAGCTCCGCTGTGTCTATCTAAGTCATTTGCATATCTGTCTAATCAGCATGTCTTTTCCAAACACCGACTAGCTTATTCCCAAGCTAGTTTCCTAAGCAGAATGTGCTGCTATGCATGGCATATGGAAGTTTCTGGCTACCATACAGATGTGCGCTATCCGAATATCTTGAAAAAACAGACATCATCCAATAATAATGGCAATGCAGAAGCTAAAAACCACCTTGCTCAGTTTCTCGAAAATTTAGAAAATGTAAAGAACAATGGTGATTTTCAAAAGGCAATAGACCTTTTTTATGAATTTCAGAAGGAAAATCCGAATTGGCACGAGCACTGGCCTTCACAGAAGATTGCAGCTTCTGCTCTGCATTTGTATTACATTACAGGACTAAATGATGTGGCCTTGTCTTTGCATGATGCGCTAATGAAGAAAGGTTTCCAACATGGTGAAGGAATCTATAAGACATTAATCAAGTGTTGTCTTGCAAAGAACGATGGCAAAAGGGCTCTGGAATATTTTGAGGTACTAGCTGGGAGGTTCCATTCCTGAATTTCAAGCTCGCTCTGTGTTACTGCTAGTTGTTTTACCAACAAATAGAATTCTTTCTTTCATGTTCGTAAGCAAATGTAAGGAAAATGGCAAAATCTACCAGAAAACGTTGAGGGGGCGCTAGATGATATTACATAAAGGGATCTCCATCCGCTTTTTTGGGTAAAAGAAAATCGCCAAACATGATGTTTTTGGGTCAAGATTAATATTTATCAAGTCCAGTCCTGAAATTTTTAGTTTAAAAATTTTGGAATTTAGATAACAACTTTTAGTATACCTTATCGGCCCTTTTTACGCCGGCCCTAAATGGCATTAATTTTCGTCCTGCAGCGGAATAAGGGCGGGCGTAAAAAGGGCCAAAATTTTACAAATTTTCTCAAAAAGCGGCGTTAATTTTTTATTATATTTTTTGCGGGCATGCACCTTATTTTAGGCTTTATTTGGATATAGTAATGTATATTTAACCAAGATTAGAAGAGAAACAGCAACAAAACAGAGAGTAAACTACTATAGATTTGCAAAGAAAGTGTTCTTTAGTTTAAGAATTACTAAATCATATGTCTAAGTCCTGAAGTGGGTTTTCGCACAAATGGGATAGGTTTGAGGCTTGGGTAACTGCCTCAGTAAAGTGGGCCTTCCTAAAGCCGAAAAGAATGAGCTCTTTGATTCCTTTAAGTTTTTATACATTTCAATGATTTGAGAGATGAGACTAGGGAGGAGCAGTGTGAATATGAGGTGGAAGAAGACGCCATGTAAGTGCCGTCGGACGAAGAGGTAGACAAGAATGCACCGAGAAAGAATAATTGACTATTTTTTCATGATAGTAGCTACTTCCTTATCTTTTTCAAAGGATAAAACACGTCTGTAAAATATAGTTTTAAATTTTTTCTTTCCTTGGTCTTTGTCCGGCGTAAAACGTGGCCCTAAATGGCGTTAAAGCAGATTTTCGGGGTGGCGGAGTTAGGGCCAGCGTAAAAAGGGCCGGCGTAAAAGGGCCGACAAGGTAAGTGTTGTTTACAGGCATTTTTGTAAATTTCCCAATTTTGTGCTGATGTTTTTGGGTCGTGAAAAAATTGGATTGATATTTCTGGGGTGTTCTTTATGTTCTTCATTTTCATGAGACATGGAGTCTGAAGGTTGGCTTAAGATTAGTAACATTCAATGATTCTCCTCAAAATTTAGTGTAGTAAAAGATTTTAAATTTGAATTTTCTCTTTATTTCAACTTTCAGTGTCTGAAAAGTAAAAGCCTGAGGGACATCAGGATATATCCTGAACTCATAAAGTATTTTGCAGAAGATGGACAACTATTTACTGCACATAAATTGTTTGAAGAAATGCGATTAAAAGAGCTGACCCAAAAGACACGCAAACAGTTAAATGACCAAGCTATGCTAGTCTCTCTGGTTCTGGCTTGTATCAGAGTCAGCAAAGAGCAAAAGCAACCACCTGATTTTTCAGCTGACATTTTGAAGAATATTTTAGACTATCTAAAAGAGAGATGTCTGTTTTTGTCACAAGGTTTAAGTCATGTGATATCACAATGGGTTGCATGTCAGTCAGAATGGATGATACAAGTCATTGAGCCAGGAGCTGTTAAAATCTCAGACCTATCAGATGATACCAATCAGCCCCATGAGAAATATGTTGATGAATTTTTTACTGCAGTAAAGTCTAGTTTTGTGAATGAGTGTCAAAGGGATGAAATGCTAAAAATTGAACAGTTTGTTGAAGAAAAAGGTCCATTCAAAGTTGTAGTGGATGGTGCGAATGTGATGATAGGATTGGAAACTGGTTGTAGAAATAACAGGACATTATTTCAACCAGGAAAACTTGAGCAGTTATTGGAATGCATTCAATTTGATAAAGCAGTAGTTGTTTATCCAATCCAAATAGAAAAACGTTCAAATTTCAGCCAAAGCAAAGAATACAAAGCGCTAATGGACTCAAGACAAGTTGAGTTCTTTTGCGCACGAAGCATACCGGATGACATCGTGGCTCTTCTATTTGCACTGAAAAGTGAATTAATCATGAAAGACCCAAAACGTGTTGTTTCGTTGATAACCAACGACTCATTCCGTGATCATATCCAACTTCTCAGAAGCAAACAATGGAACTTTCTTAGGTGGATTCGACACAGGCAACTGAGGTTCTCCTGGAATGCTGGTAATAATATTTTGGTTGAAAGCACAGGAGTGGATTTCTCTAATTCAAGAGATACCTGGGTTTTACAAACAAAGAGTGGACAATTTGTAAAAGTATATCAAGGAATTTTGATCAGTTCATGACGTAATACATAAATTATGAATTATGCTTTAACAGTATTGTCTTTGATCTGTTCAAAACTAAAAGTTGGCTATTTGCTCTGACTTCTCAGATCTTACATATCCTTCACAACTGGTGCTTTTCCTTAAAAATTGACAAGTATACATTGATAAATTCAACAGAGTTATATATACAGCTACAGATTTTCACAAATTTAAGTTTACAAATTTAAGAGATTAAGAAGAATTTTATGATGATATGCAAAATCTAATAAGACCCACTATTTACAATGAAACAAAACAACACTGTTACCACTAGCATGAAACAACGAGCATCCAACGTCACATGATAGTGTCCATAAAATCCAGAATTAGTCAACAAACATCACTTGCAAAAATTGCTAAAATCTTTTTTACAAGGTAGGTACTATTTGGAAGATGATATAGACTAGGTATTCGATTGTACATTATTTGACTATAGACTTGCAAGAGGAAGGGATTATATTCAAGTTTACAAAAGAGGGGAAGGGACACAGTTGTCAAAAAAGACGAAACAATTTTCAAACCCATTTATCTATTTATAGAAAAGTAAATTCTTGAATGGAAATATTTTTTTGTAGCTAATCTTAGTTGTGTCACACACAACAGTCTGGGCTCAAAGAATAATAGATGATAAATTTCAAGTGGATCCAGATCTGAAATGAGAGAACAAAAAAATCCAAAAATGACCAGAAGCCATAGGAAGTACTGACATTAGTAAGGCCCTGGGACAATACAGCCAACTACTCCACTTTTCCTGAAACACTGCCAAATGCAAGTTTAGATGCTCGTGATCTGATGATTACAGTTGCTATTGAAAGCATAACAATGCATGAAAACTTTTTAAATTACCAAAAATATTTGCTAAACCATTATGAAACACAGTCTATCTTCCATAAATGTGTAAGGCAACACTTACACCGTAAGGCTCACATTTGATACGAATAAACCCAATCAGGGTCATTATAAAATCTAATCAGGATAATATGGGATATTGATCTTCATGAGGTATAAGTTAATGTTCAAATCAAAAAGGCTCCACTGAATTGAGCAAATCAAGGAGTGTGACCCTGGTCCTTCACTACTACCTCTCCATTGGACCCAGCTCTCCATTTGCCTTTTCAGCTTTAATTAAAGAGAGCTGGCAAATTCTCTCCGCACAATTTATGAGACCAGTCTTTTAGTGCTAACTAAAGACTGATTCGTGCCAATTTTGTGTCACACTGTGTAAGCAGGGCCTTGATTTTGAATAATTTTTACTTTCTGAAATAATCTAAATCATTCAAGTAGCAAACTAGAGTAGCTTTGAATCAAGCAGATTTTCCGTAAATTACTTTCTGCTCATCTCATCAATCGTGAAATCACTCGTAGCCAACAAGAAATATGTTCACCACAATTATATTCAGGAGGGCTAAGGTCAAAAACCATCTCTTACACAAAATTTATCTTTACTCATTTCATACAAAATTTTATATCTCACTGCAAGAAACAAGAAAAGAAATACTTTATCACAAGCTCCCCTATTTTTTGGCCTTTTAATTGTCAATACTGTCCCATTTGTGACCACTTTTGAAATTGTAACTGCTTACTCTCTGGTCTCTAATAGACGTTCTCCCGCTTATTGATTTTTAGAAAATTTTCCACCCATTCTTATCCTATCCCCCTGTTAATTAATCATGTTAACGGGTTGCAAGCAAAATAAGAGTTTTACTACAAAAATCTATGAGATAGAGAATTTTGGGGGAAATCAGTTAAGTTATTGCACTGTATTTTCAACATCTCACTGTCACTCCATCTCTCACAAATGTACCCTTTTAGCAATTTTTAGAGAATTTCCTACCCAGGGCATTCTTATTCAAGCGTGCCCACTTATCAATGTTTTGAAATCCCCCCTGGTATTCCAGCCCCCCTACTATTAGAGACCAGAGAGTAATAGAATGATGAGACTGCAGAAACCACATAAAGAACAAAGGCCAAATTCCATATAATTTCGATCATGCCATACCAAATAACAAGATGAATTCTTTCGCTCTTGACGGTATTGGTCTGTGTAGTAGCAACTCAAGTCTGTGATTGGTAAAGGTGTGTAATTAAGTCTGTGATTGGCTAAGGTATGTGATTCTAGTAACTACATACATCATAAATGATTTCGATCATAATATAGAAAATGATACAATACGTATGATTACCGTTGTTTCATATGAGTACCTGCCTTGATTGTCCAGCATTTCAATTAAATCACATATGCCCTTGAGTCATCAGAACAGAGGTGGAGTTGCTCAGGCTTTCATCATCTGTGCTGGATGAATTCACTAGAAATCAAGGAAAGTTTTGCTTCTTAAATAAGGTAACAACGCGCAACTAAGAAACTAAATTTTCAAAGGCATTCTACCTGGTTTCTTATAAATTGATAAGGGATGGATGGAGATGAAGAATTCCAAATACATTAAGCAAGACAGTCACAGAATTTGCATTGCCTACCATATTTTTTGAATAAGAATTATTTTCTAAAGCAAGATGCATTTTTAGACCAAATAATTTAATCCATATCTATAACAGCATTTATTCATAAGGCATGGTCTAACACAGGTAATCAAATTATACCAGAGCAGGCTACTGCAATTGACATATGCCTCTACCGGGTCTCGAACCTTCTTCAGATGACCATGTCTTATGAATTAATGTTGATATTACATGGCTCTGAAGAAGGATTTAATCCGAAACTAATGCCCCACTGTGGATAAGCCTGGAGTTGTGAACAAATAAAGGTTACTGCTAACTTATTGACCTGGTTTAGGACAGTGGTTAGCGCGCTCGCCTGTGTCCGCAGAAACCCGGGTTCGAGAGTGGAGGCATATGTCAATTGCAGTGGCCTGCTTTGGTATAATAAGATAGATAAGCTAGATAAGCTTTGCTTTTCTTGGGTCGTGTAGATTACATATTTTTGGTATACTGTATTCAGATGTAATTTGCGAATAATATTGAATTGAATTGAATAATAAAATTTATATATAACAGGACTTTTTGTGTGTGTTTGTATGTATGTTTATATGTCCACTTAAAACTCAAGAACCACTTCAAGCACAGAAAAACGAAAGGCATCATTCTAACCAGAATGTATTCAAGAGTGTCTTCGGCTGAAAAAATTTTACAAATCGTTTCCAATGTAAAAAGGAAAAGCTAATAAGTACAAAGTAGTTGAGATAAAAAGCGTTAGAATATGGATTTCTTTAGGCCATGATAAGGTCAAATTAACCACCAGTCTGTAGCTGTGTTTTTTTCTAAGTTTCAAGTTTTCTGGTTAGAGACGTACACAAATGATTAAAGTATGATCTAATGTGATGTCAAATATATGTATTGTCTTATTGTCTCCATAAAAGTATTTGTTGTCATTGAAGTATTTCAGTTGCCACAGAGCTATTTGTTCACGTTTTTGTAAAAAAAATCTATGAATACAAGGTGCAAAGCATTGAGGAAATGGATGATGTGCAGGCGCGGATCTAGACTGGGTTTACCGGTTTGCAGAAACCGGTCAGATTTCCAGAGCAATATGTATATTTTTTGTCTCTTTGATTTTCATTTTGTGCTTTTCTGCTTAAATTGTGAGTTTACCCTGTTTACCCCCGACCTGCCACGCAAATATTTCAATGCGAAGGTGCAATATTGGATTTCAATGCCTATTTTATCCTCAATGTTGTCATAGCGATCGATAATGAGAATGAAATCTTTACTGATTGAGTGAGAATAGCAGTTGACAGGCCAACGTATCTTATTTCAATACAACCATCGTTTTACTTAGCTACAATAGGATTTAGCATTGCGCAAGGGAAGAAAATTCTGACCCGGTCATCCATTCATTTGGAGCTTCAAACCCGGTCAGAACTCGGTGCAACTCGCTCAAAATTGCGCAATTGAAATATTTGTGTGCAATGCACAGGGCTTTAATGCGATCCACTTTCCCAGGGCCGTTCTTAGTGAAAGGGTGTTGGAAGACTGAATAAACGAACTTGCTCTCTCTCATGTACTTATTTGTATGGCTACTGATCTCGAATCCTTGAGAACGAATCTTACGAAATTAAATAACAAGAATATTGAAACAAGAAATTCTGAATATTGAAAATTAAAAAACAAGAACATTGAAAGGGAACTGTCTGTAAAAGGTATGTTTTTAAATCCAAGCCTGCCTCTCTTTCTATATAGTAAAAGATAGTAAAATAGAGCCATTTACGATATCCACACTTACATTTCACGAGGGTAGGAGAGCGTTCCCTGACCAAAAAGGGCGTTTCCCGAAAAATAAAAAGGGCGTGGTCCGAAAAAATTTTCAGGGGCTTTGCCCCCGGAGCTCCTTTTTACCAGGTGCCTTTGGCGCCACAAACCGGTCATTCAAACACCTGGATCCGCGCCTGATGTGAAGCGCAAAGCGCTGAGAACTTGGATACCTTGGACACGAGTCATACATCATTGAGAAATTGTATGCAAGTCATACATCAGTGTAGATACTGTGCCATCTGGCAAGCTGCAATTTCTTATCAGCCTCTCAGTGGTGTGTTTAAAGATCTGAGACATTTTTTAGATGCAGGCTTTCACAAGATGGCGAGTCGTAAGTCACTTTACTTATACAAAGTCCTGCAAAGGTGCTTACTAAAGCATAGAGAATTCATATCAATAGACAAGCTTACCAATTATATTCATTGGTGCAGGAAATTCTTCGTCACTGGATTCACTTGAGGAGTGTCTGGACTCCTCTGACGTTCTTTTTGGTGCTCGCTCTTGCTGCTCACTGGATGTCATGGTAATTACAGTGTTTACATGAATTGGTGGCACAGCGGCAGCTACTCGCATGTCTACATCTTCAGAGTCCTCCCCAGGAATATCCTTAAAGATAGCGTTATAGATTGCTATAAATCTTCATGAATTATAGCAAGGCATGATGCTATGCTGCTATACTGTACTTGGTCAATGTACGGGATTAATCACAGAATATATAGGGAGCATTAGGAAGGGGTGAATTGGGACCTGGGATTTGCCTTTTCTATCAATTGGGAAAATGGGATTGGTTTTCTTGAGACTGGGATTAAAGGATGAAAATTAAATTTTGAAAAAGGATTGGGATTTTCACAATATGTTCCAAAATGGGAATTTCTGTATTTCCCCATTGGGATCTTTGATCATTACAGTGCCTGAAAGAAGAATTTCCAACCCCCTCAGGACTCTCTATAGCTCATCTCAAATCTACAAGCAATCAGCCAACCAACTTGGTGGTCTACCCTTAAAGGAAATCTGTAAATGAGTAAGAATACTGGCTGATAGCTTCCTTAATCATTACCCTCACCCTAGTGACCCGCAGACAGCACGAGTCATTGAATTTCTGCTCTGGTGATTATTCTCTGGTAAATTATTACTTTTGACTTACCAATCCCAGAGCTTTCAAAATGTTCATTTTGCATATTGGGCATGTTCTGTGTTCCAACAGCCAGGGATCAACACACACTTTGTGGAAGTCATGCCTGTTGAAAGACAAATTGTTTTAGTTGAAAAGTTCACAATCATATCTAAAGCTGATGATAAAGCTGATTTAGATATGCACAAAGGTGCTAGTTTTAACAGTAACTGGTATATCTTTTGTTCAAGCGTCTAGTAATTTCTCATTGCAAGGCTGAAAACAACTTCGCCCTCATTTCCTTTTCTTTTATGTCTTCCTTATAAATCTTTATCCAGAATCTCATACAGGTGAATAAAACGTTTTCTGCCTACTTTTTCTTCTCCAATCTATGCCAAGTTTCTCAAATTAAACTCTTTTTCAAGATTACCATGAAAAAGTGGTTCAACTTCATTGCTTTATGAATAATAATTCTCCATTTCCAAAGAGGCAAAAAGATAGTTGAAGTAAATGACAAACAAAAAAAACGAAATCATCAAGAATGTGATCTATGAAAACTTTCAGTACGGAACTGTTCGTATAGCCTAGTGGTTTAGGCCTTAGATTTCTGATCTGTCAAAGGCATCCTTTATGGGTTTGAATCCTTGGGATCACTAACTACAAGCCATCAGCCAATTCAACTGTCCATCCTTCTACGGTCAGTAAATTATTAACAATGTCATTTGTTCTAGACAATTAATTTAGTAGGCACAAGCAGCAGGTCCACATAAGCTGTAAAGCTGTCACAATCCTAACAAATGAATTGCTTAAATGCGTGCTTGCTCTACACACCAAAACAGAGCCCTATCCAACAAGCATTGGTTCTCACACAGCCTTTGAGTACATTCAGATGCTACATTACCAAAGAAACAGTTAAAATCCAGGACACTCCAAATAACAGTGGTAGTCCGTCTGGCCATAGAACACGTGTTTGTTGCATGTAGTTGAGCTGTTTCAGCCTCAAAGTGTTTTGATGACCAAAGATTTGTTCTGGTCATGAATGAGTAAAGACTATCGGTGTATGGGAATGCAAACAGCTGTAAACAAAATATTTCTGTATGGAAAATGCATACACAGCCATAAGGGTGCAGATGGTGTATTTAACAAAAATTGTTACTAAAAATGGCTCCATAAGGTAGATATTTTTTTACAAGGTCAGACTAATTTTTGTAAGGGATGATTGCAGTAATCCTTCACCTATATAGATATAGAGTATTGAAGTAAATCCTTTGAACAAAAACTACAACAACAACCAGTGATAGCCACATCTCACCTGCAGGAAAGCACACGTAGAGTCTCCCCATCCATATAACCATCAAGGCAAACTGCACATGTTTTCTCTGGGTCCTGGAAATTGAAATCAAACCAAGATGAAACAAGTTTTAAATTACTTACAGTTCTTCTGAAAAAATATTTAATGAAAACCTTTTTCTACCTAAAATTCTTGTATCTGTGTTCAGGGGAACAATTTGGGCACACATACTTTGGTACTGGGAAATTATTGATGACTTTGCAGCACAAGTTTTTGTCTTGATCAAAATCAAACTAATGTTGCTCATATTCTTTAGGGCAATGTAACAGAAATCCCATGATAATGGATTTGGGTAGAAGTAAGAACAATATGTCAATATTTGATGCCCTTTGTAGAAACTTTGGGAAATCATTTATATCAAGACTAAGGTCTTCTCAGCATCATAACCAAAATCTATACCAATTTTGCTGAGATTCTCAGTTCTCATTCAATAAAAACAGATGGCACCAAGATAGGAATAGCTTTATAGCCATAAAATTTTAAACAATAACAAGAATTACTGAAATAACTCACTTCTTGGATGTCAGATGTGCTACAAATTTTAGTTTTCAGCTTGGAGATTGCCTTTTTGGCAGCATTCATCAATTGTTTCTAAAATCAAAGTAAAGTTGAATAAAATATTTCCAAGACTAAAGCTAATTTTGAACCAGGTCTATGTGATATGGTACATTTGTTCAGTCTTTGACCCCTTAATCACAACTCTCTCTATTTTCAGGACAGGAATAAGAATTCTTTACTCTCCCATAATGAGAAAATACAAAGCAGGCTCTAGTTTGGAACAATTTAACAAAGCATGGAGTATCCATGTTATGATAAACAGCAAGCTCTGAAGGAACTATGAATTATTTATATATTTCTACAACAATCCCTGCCTAAAGTAGTTGGAGCACCCTTATTTTTCTTAACAGAAATTTTTTTTTAGCTTTTGTTGCATTTTTTTCAATTATACCCTTCTCCCCCTCAAAACAATGTTGTTTACTAAAGGAACTTTTTGAAACCAAAACAAACACTTGCAGAATGCTATTATGCTAGTTTTTGCTATCAGAAACAACATAGTAAAGGGGGAGGGGACAAAATGTAAAAAACTATAAGAATCATGTAAGTGTTCCAAAAAATTTGGCAGGGATTGTATATCTTTAGGCTGTTTTAACCTTGCAGCAGTTTTTGCAAGCACATGCACTACCTTCTAAAAATCCATTAAAGGAAGCCTAAGAAATTCCAAACCAAATCCTAATTTCAAAGGATTGCATTTGTTTCATTTCAAAAGCATGAAAACTGACCAGTAACAGCTCTTGTGAATGCAGCCTAAATCCACTTATACCTTACACATGGATTGAGAACACATAAATCAGATATAATTTGGAAGTTATGGTGAGCTGAAGTTTGGAAAAAGGGAAAATATTTGTGTACATATTCATAACGCAGTTTTTGCTTTCATGCCATTTCTTGGTTTCCTAATTGATGCATTACGTGCACAAAGAAAGTTAGGATAAATAAGTAAGTGCTTCATTGATAGCTATATGACAACAATTTTTTACAGTAATATCATGTAGTTATAGGACTTACGGTGGGTTGAGCAACTTTTTTAGTGGGGTAGAACGATATCGGTAAGGCGCATAGTTGGTTGGGCAAAAAACAGTGGGGGCGCCAGATTTTCTCTGACGTGGGACTAGGAGCTCTGATGAAGAGGCTATTTCCCATGAAAATACCTAAAAATTGCCCCAAGACAAATCAAAATCTTGAATCATCAATCTTCCAACATGGGGGGAGGTTGTTGAGCCCTCTGTCCCTCCCCTTTGGCCACCAGTGGGCAAAAAGTACGGCCAGTCAGCCAATGTCTAAGAACCAGGGAGTTGGGAACAACATCTTAGCAGCGTATATATTCAAAAGAAATAAAAATGGAATATACTGAATAAATAGATAGAACTATAGATAAAGAATTATAGATATAAGAAACATCATCATGTCACATGTATCTCTTGTTTGGATGCTCCCCGGAAGGCATTCAACAGTGCATATAAGGAGGTTGGGGTGAACAATAGACTCAATTCCAATAACAATAAGGTATTCAAAAGACAGCATGTCTCAAGTAGACACCACAAACTTGATGTTGGTAGTCTCACCAACTTAGGAGAGAAACTAAAAAAAAGCCAATACTACAAAACAACTACCAGGTTGATGATGAACAGAGACAAACTCACCTCTTTCTTGTCCCTTGCGTAGAAATATCTAAATCTCTGGACATAGTAAAAAACAAGCCAGGCCAGGGAAATACACATCAAGAGGATGAAAGACACCAGCACAAACAAAACTGAAGTTTTTCCGGCCTGCCATTGGGTCCGCTGTGTTTGGTAGTGAACTTTCCCCACCCTAATCGTAACGGAAACGTCTCCTCTAACGAGTTTAGAACGCAAATTCAGTCCGAATGACTTTGAGATTGAAACAGCGACGATGCTGCCCACTCCATGACACTTCATCACCATCTTATTACTCTGAGTGGTCGAGTCGTTGTCGTAGATGATGACGGCCGAGGCGTTCAGGGCCTTGGCGTTCAGTATTTTTGTTACGAATTCGCAGTTACCCCTCGGGATCAAGGCAATCCATTCCGGCCTGGGTTTCTTAATCATTTTTACCGGCTCACACCAGTCTTCGTGGGGTAAATAGTTTAAAAAGCCAGCAGTATTTTTAACGAGAGCACCAGTACCGAACTTGCCGTGTCCGTGCAATTGCTGAACTTTGCTTCCATTTCGAAACGAAGCGTTTATGATGCTGTCCACGTATGAAATCTGACCAGACGTCGATCCCTCGGATAATATAAGTCCAATATGTGATAAAATAGCACAGAAACAAGAGACTCGAACCATGGCTGTCTCCATTCTGAAGTGTTGCTCCGTAAAACTCGATAGTTTCAATCATGGGATTCCTCTCTCCATATGAATATGTCTTCCACCATGAACAACAATTTCATTATGTTATATTGAGCCTGTACTTAATTTCAAGACGTCACGCAAGGATCCTTATCTTGCATAAGTTTACAAGTGATGGGATATGGTAAAAAACAGACCAAGTGCCTAGTGGACCCTTGGGAGCCTTTAACCTAGTTGCTTTGTGTTTGAGATACGAGGGCTCAGATCAGAAATAGGTGCAAAGAATACACTAGGGCCTCATTGTACATAACATCTGCTTGAGTGGCCTAATGGTTTGAAAAATTACCATTGGAAATCAATTTCCTCTTCACAAATTGTTGACCCTAACCCCTCAAATGACCTGTTAACCCACTTCAAAAATTTTATTCTTATGTATCTGTCAAAAAATCTATCAAATCATGTATATTGACAATACATGACATGACCATCAAAGAAAGAGAAGAGATAAAAAAGTTATCACGGGAAGCAAAGGAGAAAGAGGCTCAGTCGGGGGGGGGGGGGATAGAAATTCAGAATGAAGGGCATGTGGACTAACAATGAATCCGGAAAAGGGAGATGTGAATTAACAGAGAAACATAAAAAATATTATTGCGTTAAATTAGTTTTTTGTTTCGTTTACGAATGCAGACACATTCACTATTCAAAAAGTTATTGAGTTAAGAGCACGTTTAAGTTTATTGGAGGAGAAACCTGCCATTATTTCTATTAGTGAAGTTAAACCGAGAGTATAGCTAAAAGCTGGAAAGAAATCTCTCTGAATATCTTGACGGTTATGAGTTGTTACCAGTAAACATGAATAAAGATGATGAAGACCGGGGAATTTTGACTTATGTCCATGAAGCTTTGAAATTTAATTAGGTTGAACTTGGAGTTTATCTCAGTGAATATGCGAGTATTGAAATAGCTACAGTTGAATAAAAATGAAACACTTTTATAAACAACCGTTTATATAAGCCCTGAACGTAGAGACGAAACAGTGGCAAGTTGAATGCCTTGTTTCAAAAATAAATTCGTTGAATTATGCACACATTGCAATTAATGGTGACTTTAACTATCCAGGAATAGAATGGGAAAATTTGACTACTCATCAAGGAATTGGCGAAATGGAATATGAGTTTATTGAAACAGTACGGGACTGTTTTCTCTATCATCATGTTCATGAAGTTACACGAGGTCGCAGTGAAAATGAACCCTCGCTTCTTGATCTCGTATTTAGTAATGAGGAGGGAATGATTTCTGATTTGACTTTGGATTCACCTCTAGGCAAGAGTGATCATTCAATGATTTTCTATAATTTTGTTGTGCATAATATTGAATCAGCTAGTGTTAAAACTTTGTATAAGTACAATAAAGCAGATTGGGAGAAAAGGAGAAAAAACTGCGCAGTATTGATTGGAATGCGAAGTTAAAGGATTTAGGCATAGATGAACGATGGATATTTTGGTTGAAGCGGTTGGTGAGTGCATACCGAAAATCACGGTCAAACGAAATACACATGTTCGGCATCATGGCGGAAGGAGAGGGGAAAAAGGTAAGATACCAACAAACAGTTATTGCTTATAGAATATACCAATAATGAATGATATATAATATTCTGATTTTAAATTCGTAAAAGACAGTTACTAACACTGATTTAGTAACTCATCTTCAGCCAATGCTAATTCTGAAGCCAATGATCACTTAGGGAAACATGGAACAACATACATCATTTGTAAACAGCGAGGATTTTTATAGTGTCCAACTGATTTTGCCTTTTCATAAGATAGCCTTAGTGCAATATTGGAAAGGCTTTGAAGGCAATTTCCGAAGAAGAATGCAATTTCGTGCTTCCGAATATATTCTGCTTGCTGATCAGATACCAGCTGATACATGAATGATACGTGTGCTGATGCGTCTGAGATAAGCAGTTGGTAGCGTAGAGGACATGGAGAAGAAGTTTTTGTTCAATTGACCAGTGCATAAACGAAATATAAACAATAAGAAGCTGAGAACAAAAGTACAACGAAAGCAAAGACTGTGGAATAGATAGTAGATATATCAACGGCGATAAGAGTGCATATGATGAATATAAACGTGTTAGAAATCAGATCAGAGCTTTAACAAGAAAGTTAGTTTGTAATACATGAAAAAATATAGCTAATCAGTCAAAAGAGAATCCAAAAGCTTTTTGGGATTATGCACAAAGTAAGACAAAAGTGAAAACTTCTGTTTCTGACTTGCATATGGATGAAGATAAAACAAAAACGACTAGCAATAATCAAGAAAAAGCAAGCGTAGCTATTAGCTGACTTTATCACATCAGTGTTTATAAAAGGTGATGAAGAAGAATTGCATGAAATCAATGGTCGACCTGATATTCCGACCGTAGAGACATCAAGTATTAGTCCTGAAATTGTGGCCGAAAAGTTGAAAAAATTGAATATCAGTAAGTCACCTGGACCTGACCAGCTAAATCCAAGAATTTAACGTGAAATGTGTGACGAACTGGCTTTGCCCCTGTCAATTATTTACAGTAACTCATGGAAAATAGTGTCTTAGCACAGGAATGGAAACGTGCCAACGTCACAGCTTTATTAAAAAAAGTTGATCGTAAAATAGCAGGAAATCATAGACTAGTCAGCCTAACTTGTATAGTCTGCAAAGTAGAAAGTATTTTACGTCAAAATATAGTGGAACACATGAAAGACAATAAACTGTTTAGTAAGAAGCAATATGGCTTCATCTCTGGCCGATCAACTGTTCTGCAGTTACTGACTGTAGTTGATAAGTGGACTGAAACTTTTGATAAGGTTGGTGCGGTTGATGTGGCATATTGTGACTTCATGAAAGCATTTCATAGAGTTGGCCAAAAGAGACTAGTTCACACACTGAAAACTTATAATTTTGGAGATCGTTACCAAGCATAAGACATTTTTAATAATAGGAAACAGCGTGTTGTTGTGAACCGAACTTTTTCTGATTGGAAAGATATAACAAGCGGTATTCCACAAGGATCTGTCCTTGGTCGGGTGTGTTTCGTATTGTATATAAACGACTTGCCATCTAGCATGTCAAATAACAGTAACATATTTTATTTGCTGATGATACGAAAATATTCCTTGAAATTATGTCAGTGAAAGACTGCGAAGACCTTCAGTCAGATATGTATGATATGAAAAAGTGGGCTGATAACCCTTTATTGAGATTTCATCCAGACAAATGTAAGACAATGAGACTTGGAAACTCGAAAGTTGAAGAATATGATTATAGGTTAGACATACACTTAGACCCAATGGCAAAACGTTTTGAAGAGAAAGATATTGGTGTTGTGATAGATAGCAAATTGTCATTTGAAAAACATATCCACAGTAAAGTTAACAAAGCTAACTCGGTAGCTGGGGTTATAAGAAGAACATTCACTGATCTTGATAAGTGAACCTTCAAGACACTATTTATAGCGTTAGTTCGTCCGCATCTGGAATATGCTAATTCAGTGTGGAATCCGCATTCGAAAAAACACATAGACATAGTGGAAAATGTTCAACGTAGGTCAACAAAGCAAGTACCTGGACTTTCAACTCTCAGTTACAAACAGAGGCTTCGTGAATTGAAATCGCCTACACTGACTAATAGACGACTGCGCGGAGACATGATAGAGGGGTTCAAGATTATGAGTGGAAAATTTGATCTCGAAGTGGCAGATTTGTTTGTGAAATCGAGTATACCCTAGCTACCAGAGGACACAGCTACAAATTGTTCAAGAAGAGACCAAAATTGGATGTGAGGAAATTCTCATTTTGCTATCGAGTAGTGGATGTTTGGAATAAGCTGCCTGACAGTGTTGTATCTGCGAATACGGTGCACTAATTTGAAAGTCGGTTCGACAAATACATGAGCAATCAAGCCATTCAATACCAGTACGACGCTCCTCTAGTATTGACTGGTAATACTAGAGATATCATAAACGATGAAAACTCGGAGTTGATGCGAAAGGATGGGGAACCAACCTAATGTCAGAAGAACTACTATACTATTATCATATATTAATCGTGCTATCGTGTGTAATTCATTAGTATCATTTTGTAGGTTTTTAGACCTCTTTTGTGGGTAATTAGTATAACAAAAAACGCGGCTATTGGGGGCCCGTAGGAGAACATTTCCGTTGGGTTCTTCCCTACAGAGACAGGCATTGCTGGGGGTTTTCAACACTTTGATTCGACCGTGGCCCCTACTTGCACTCCCGGATCCCCTTGAGCCGCTCCTGCATGGAAAAACTTAACAACATGCAATGAAATCCGAATTATAAATTGCGGGGGTTGCTTAAACCTATCATGACAGCCGCAGCTGTATAAAACACCTGTCCGTTTAGTTGTTGTTTTTGTCAACGAAGCACTTTTTTAATAGAATTTTGTGCATGAGAAACTGGGACTTTGGTTGAAAACGTAATGTATTGAGCTTATGAAGAATCTATAGTCATTCTTGTGCTTGAAGCTAAAAAAGGTTAAAAAAATTCCTGGATCAGAGCAGGTGATGATCATTTAATCAATCTGAGGTAAAGTTGGTATAAGAAAAGTGGAGATTCCCAAGGAGAGAAAAGAATGAACTTAAAACACGGAATGAACCTAGAGAACACGGAACGGAGATGTAAACACTTTCTTGTTTTCTGACTTGAACAAAGTTTTTCTGAAAGGGAAAATAACATAATTCTCTGGTATGAGCGTAAAATTTCTAATGATCATGAGCGCTATTTTACTCCATCCCTGTATTCAATGGAATTGAAATATGATTCTTTTTGCTTTTTGCGCTCCATAATATTCCAACACATCCTATTATGTCATTCCGTATTCTGTGTTTTAGATACATATTCTCATGTACCTCAAGAATTTGAGTTGGCTTCTCTATTAGACCAGGTGGAGTGAGGGGGTAGGAAACCTTGGTCAATTTTGGGGCGTTGAGTTCAAAAATCGTTGGTATACAGGCAATGGGCAGCTAAAGCAACTTCAGCCTCGTTTTCGCGTTTTTTTTGCCTCGTTTTTACGAAAATTCCTTTGATGCATACAAAAGAGGCCCTACCCCCTCTCTCCGCCTGGTATATATATATAGGTTTCTTACAAAATCAAGCGTATATGAGGATCTGTTTACATGATGTATGAAGGTAAGGCTACCCTGCAAAAAGGGTCAAAACTCAGCTCACCTTTTGGACAAGCTACAATCCCTTCAAAAGTCTTGAAACACTTGAACGATTTTTTACAGTATCCTACATTCTGCTCCCTCCCTCCCTTCAGCCTCTTTATCATGCTTAACTCAATGTACAAACTTTCTAATTTTCTTTCCTATTGTTCTCGACTGTGCATTTTATCTCGTGCAATTAGTTTATTTGTTAGTCTTGTCTTAAATATGTAAATGTCATAAACAAACGCTCTTTACTGGCTCCGTGTCAGGGGGGGGGGGGGGTGACAGCAGAAAAAAAGGGCCTGGGATGATTAAGTCTAGGGCCCAATCAGTGGTATTGCTATAAGGTTAAAAGGGTCCACAAACAAGTAATTCATAGGGGCCCAGCTTGAGGTTTCCGGGCCCCTGCTTCGTGTTTTCAAACTTTTCAAGCAACTGTGGATGAAATGGTCACTGCCTTTGCAATACGTGCAATCAAAAAATCTAGTCAACATCTTGAAGACACGAGACGATAAAACTCGAGAAATTTACTACGTTGTACGGCGTAGAATATGGCGTAGTATGCGTTCACCGTCACGATTGGCGAAGAACAGCACCAGATAAAACTAAATGGTCACTTCGATGACAATGGCCGACCTTCTCTTTATCTTCTGGTAAACTAATCGAGCAGTGCGACCCTGGTCCTTCCTCTCAATATGACCACACCTTGTGATTCCTTTTGCATTTTGCCTGGAATTACAGAGAGCTGCCTAATTCTCTCCTTACACTTTATAACAGGTCTGAAGGTGGTTTTGAACCCGGGACCCTCCGAACAAAGGTCAAGTGATCTAATCACTAGGCCATCCCCGCTGCTAGTTTTATTTTAAAAGTTAGCCATGACGACGCTCTCTATATCTTGTAGTATTATGTCATTATTATAAGATTGAAATTGAATTGATATGATACGCTGTGACTTGTGGAGAGATGTTCAGAGATTTTTTGAGGTCTTCCACCAACTATAACAGGGTTAAAAGAGCCTGTTATTTAAAATAGTCAGGAGCTTCAGAGCGTTACGTAAGGACTGATCCTTATAAGGTCTTATGATTTCATGCAGCTGTTGCAGAGATCTGACTAAATTACATGAAACTAGAAACTTTACGTGCTGGCATCCTAAATCTCCCAGGCTAGGTTTCTCATGAGCATTAAAACTCACATAACGATTCCTACCTCTTGAAAAGGAAGTACTGAAATGAAATTGCTCCTTGTTAACAAAGCTACTCCTAAAGGAGAAAAACATATAAGCTGTTTGTTTCGAGCCTCATATCTTATTATTCATGAAAATCATTCCAATAAATTCAAATTTACAATTATCGATAACAAAATCATGCAACAATACAAATCAAATACACACGTGAAATATCAAAACAACAATATACTTTATACAATAAGATTGGCAAATTTCTTGTCATAACACCATGTCTAGGCCCTACCAATGTAAGTTTTTGTTTTTAACTTTCATTATGATTTTATTTGCACTGAAGATGTTTTGTAGAAAAACTTTTGCTAATCTATTTATCATATATATGGTTGTTCTTACTATCTTATGGCATACGATTCTAAAATGACATATCAACCATTACGCCTATCGCATAAATATCACATAGTTCTTACACGTAAACTCGTTTTAAGAAACCCAGACTTGAATTTGAGAAACTCCAGTCAGTCCTAGAATATTCTTTAGGAAACAGCTGGTGATATACACTAGCTGCTAATTTCTTTGTTATTCTTAGTGTAAGCTGGGCAAAATGTTTAGTTACTTATAAAAAGGGTATATGCATTGATTGCAGTTTTATCACAGCTTGTATCTTTTTAACTGCTCAGCAAGCTATCAATAATGAATAAAATTCATGTACGGCCAATGCCTCACTATAATACAAACATGCACTGAAGTGGAAGATATTTAGTACACATTCAAATATACAAAAGTTGTATAGGCATTTTCTAAAACAAATCGCCTCTTAAAACATTCAAAGATACTGTAAAGAACCTATTAGAATCAAACGCACAAAGACACAAATACAGTGAAATGTTAGACAGACACCGTTTATCATTTCTGAAGGAATTAAATATTTCACAAGGTATTTCAGGTGATCTCTGTCCTGTTATTGATATGCGTATTAATGTTGCAGTTATTACGTGTTCCATCAATAAATGATTCTATAAAATATAGTAGATCTCATTCTCGCAATTCATGATAGGAATAGGCTTAGCTATAAATTGCATGGGCCTAAAATTTTCGTACCTGCAGTTAGGCTTTAGCCGTTTCGGTGCTATGCGTTGCTAAGGGTCATATTTCTGTCATGAATTGTGAGAAATGAGATCCATAATCCTTTGCAGAACCATCTATTAGCAAGTGGCTTTCTGGCCCTTCCAACTGTAGACATCTGGTACAAAAAAGGAGTGGCTCATCTCTACCTAATACGTCCCTGAAAATTACAATCAATTTGTTTCTTTAACAGAGCTTTACTCACGGTACATCACATCAGTCAAGAATGTTATTCCTTCTGCCGCAGAGGCAAGTTTTCGGATTCATCGAGTAGCCGTATCGACACATGTTCTCTTTACATATACACCGGCACGTGTTTTCGTCTCGTATTTTTCTCTCGTTCCTGCAGAACTTCTTTTTGCACTCGCAAGCGCACTTCCCTGCGTTCCAGTGCTTCTTTCTCGGGCAGGAGAGTTTTCGGGGGCAGCTGCAGCATTGGTATCCCCCAGAAAAGATGTAGTTTCTTGGGCAGTACCCCGTGCATTCGCATCTACAGCTGTTGTCTTCCCAAGTCTAATAAGAATTAAGATATGGTTAAGAGAAAGAATTACCGAAAGAGATGGTAGAGGTGACCACCCCCTTGTCTAAGTTGGTACAATATTGTTGAATCAATACCTAAGCATATACCCAAATCGTCTAAATTGCTACTCGATCATATACCAATTTCGTATTGATTAATGTTTGAACTGCTACCACTATCGTCACAATGGATATCTATGCTTATACCAATATCGTCTACATGAACTTACACAAATATCGTCTAAATTGATATTTGAGCTGATACTGATATCGTGAAGATGTATACCAGAGTTATACCAATAACATGCGAATTTATTCCAGATTTAATACTGAAAGTAAGAAAGGAACATGGCAATCCAGACTGATGGCAGGTTCAAGTACCTTAAATATCAATAACGAGTCTGCGTGATTTAAACACTCATCCTGTTGTAAAACAATCTCGTCTTCCCAAACTCCTACTACTAAGTAAATAAAATTACCCCCTTTGCCACGCAGATAGAGACTTCATAAAAACATCTTTACCTGAGTTTTCGATAAATCTATCAGAGAGGAGAAATAACTGGCACGATACAGCTACAAAGTATTTAGAAATAAACGGTAATATATGTGGAAAAAACCTGAAATTGGTTGCAGCCCTCTACTTTATTCTTGCACTCGCAGTTGCATCTCGTCTCGTTGTGGACAGGAATGAGAACAAGTTTCTTAGACCGCCCAACATTGTTTCCTGCCGATCCCCAACTTACTTCAGCAACTCGTAGCTGAAGTGGTTCTATTTCTGAAAAAGATACAATTGTTCGGAAATGAAAAGAACTTGAGACGAAATCCAGAAATATCAAATGCTTACTTTCTTCGTCGCTCTGCATATTTTCAGTTTGGGAAACCGGTGGACGTTAAAGGAATATTTTTCTTGGTTGGACCTTAGAATCAGCATTAATATTAGCATTTCTCAAATGCGTGGTCTCAAGATGTACACAAACGAGTTTTTCCTCTTCAGCTTAAAAGGTTACCGTTGTATATACTTAATCTAATTAGATTGGATTTTCGACTTGGTAACATTACTTGAACCTCTTTGATTCAAAAAGAAGGAAATCCCTATTCTCGTTTTGGATTTCAATTCTTGGAGATAAAGTTTTTTCTGCCCTGAACAATTTTCTATTCAAGTAATTTCTTAGTCATCACCCAAAAATGTTTGAGAAAATCTGTACCTGCTGCTCCGCATCTTGCAAGAAAAGGGTTTGCTCCACACGACCCCATACATCGAAAAAGGGTGACGTAAAACGGGTATCTGAATGACGAGGCAGTATTTGGTTGGTTCACTTCAACCAGAACAGGCCTCGGTCTGCAAGCCTCGTTTTCCAGTTCTGCAACAGCACCAGCTGAATAGGGGAAATAATGACGAATTAAATCAAATTCATAATGAAATATGACGGCTATATAGAAAAGATTTGTAATCCATTATCGCAATAAAATACTATACAAAATGGAATATCCTTTGGAAACAGAGAGTAAAGTAACCAGGTAGCCTGAGGGAAATTCAGACTTTGAGGGCTCTATATTGCTGCAAAGTCACTTTTTGGAACAACTAGGAAGGGGCATCTACCATAAGACCCTGAAGGGGCCTAGCCAAGTCATTAATCTGTATTTTCAAAAGGCCCTGAGATTAAGGTAAATTCTGAAGGTAATGGTGATTTAAATTAAAGTAGAATCTTAGGAAGGCAAAATTCTTACTATTAGCAACATTTCAAAATAGCTTTTTAGTTAACTGGACGAGGTCTTCAAAGACACCTACAGTACTAAAATACCACTTAGAAATTGAATATTGCAAAACTAGGTTTCTTATAGGTTGACAAGAAATAGGTTGATATGAAAAACAATTTGAAATATATTCAGCAGGACAGCCACTGAATTTGCATGTATTGATAAAATGAAATATCTTTGCATTCAAATTATTTTCTAGAGTAATATGAATCCTCGAAGCTGAAAAATCTAATCTATAAGAATAGGGTGCTCCTATCTGACAGGCTGAAGTTTCTTACACTCTTTTTTATAAGTACACTTAATCTTTTTCTGAGCCTCAATATTCTTAATTTTTTGCTTTTTTGAGCCTCGGAATATTCTTAGATTATTCTTACGGCAGAAAACACGGATATAGCAATAAATTGTTATTATTTTCATAGATGCCAAAAAAGCACACCTACACTATTACAAATATGGTGGCTAACAGGAAAATATCTTTATTTCCTGTGAAACAGAGCTCATCAACACTTGCATCAAAATTTGGGTTAGTGTATTTAAACCATTTCCCGTAAAAAGCACACCAAATCAGAAGTAAAAAATACACTCAAATACACAAAATTTTTCCATAAGATCTGAACCTTGCAATATTCTTGAAATATTCTTAAATTTCACCGATTTTGAGCCTCATTATTCTTATAAAAGTTTTTCTTATAAAAAAAAGAGTGTATAAGCCAGTTTCTAAGTTACGGGTTGGTTCTGCATCTGTCGTTTCCGCCGTTAAGATGATTATCAACAGAACCATCTAATACTGCTTTCACACCGATGGTCAAATCAGTTTAAACTAAAAGAGGTTTTTAAACGAGATTCTGGTTGTTCGTTTCAGATGTTCATGATTGGCAGTGAAAGAACCCAGTGTGAATTAAGCTTGGTTAACAAGGCCAGTGTTAATGTGTTAAAAGAGTTTTTCCAACAGTTAACCTTTTAAAATGAATGGAATCAAATGTGTTGTTATTCTCAACACCCATTATTGAAGTCAATCTACTGTTTGGGTTCTTGCTCACAGCTGTCATTTATTGGCTGGTTAGACCGTTAATGATAGAGCTGTAACCCTCTGACTCCTGTAAGTGTTTTCATGGCAACTTCTTTAGTTCTATTCATATCAGTATTGGTAACAGCAAACATACCATCGTTATTGCGCATGCGTGTATTATCAGCAGTGAAGTTCTTCAGTTGCTCTTTCATGTTAAAAATATCAACAAACGAGTTGAAGTCATTCACGTTCCCCAACATATCAATTATTTGTCTTGGCATTGTCTAAGAGAAAGAAAACAGCATTAATGGTTCGTAAATTAATTAAGCATTACCTTGTCACATGAAATTAAGGCTATAAAAACAACAACAAAACCCTTCTAAAATACATTCAAACATGATATATTAAAATTAGCCATCATGAAATAATCTAAAATCACATACACAACATATTAAAATTTAGCAAAATATCTTCGATTGAAAACCATTTTAAGTGTATATATTGTGGCATAACTGATCTCCACATTCTATCATTTAATCGAGATAATTTGTGAGAATGAAAATGACACGAGTAGGACTCGAACCCACGACCTCTAGATTTGTACTCTAGAACGCTACCACTGCGCAACCGGGGCTACGAGAAACCCAGGCTATTTCATTCACACAAATTAGAGGTCGTGGGTTCGAGTCCTACTCGGGTCATTTTCATTCTCACAAATTATCTCGATTGATTTTCCAAATTCTGCTTCTCCTCAAATTCTATCATTTCAACATCTAGCATTGAAGATGGTTTCAACGGAAAAGCTTTTGCTAAATTTTGATATGTTGTACATATGGTTTTGAATTATCATATATATTCAAAAAAGTTTGAGAAGGGAGGGGTGATAAATTGAAGGGAATACATCTCAAATATAAGCAACAAACAGACTGATCTTATAAACCTGTAGACAGCCTGAGGTGCGAGAGAAAAGACTGTGGTTAGACGCACAAAATCGATTGCCCGAGGTCCGAATTCAGCTCGAGCTATGTTTTCGTTCTCGAAACAAGCCGAAGTCAAACCTAAACGAAACCGTTGAAACAATGGGAACACGAATAATCAAGCTAGTCGCTCTTTTATATTCAAGTTTTCTAAAAATCTATTCAAGTAAAATCTTTCGTGCGCGACTTCCAACGTGTGTCACTTCGTCACGAAATCCTCGTTCAAACCTAGCTTCAAATCTCAGACACAAACAACGGGCCCCTGAAAGGGGTAAGGGGCAATTGACCAGGGAGTCCAAGCTTCATAATCCCACATAGCATTAGTCACAACGTAAAATCACAAATGAGGCTAAAAATTTACTTTTTGTGGAATACACGGAGCCGATGACTGAAAAGCCCCGAGGTCCGCCGTGGCTAGTAAAAACGTAGCAAATGTTTTGATGTTTGTGTTTAACTTCGAAGGAAAGATCATCCAATACTGGGAAAAACTGTACGAATTTACTGTTGTGTTATTTCCAATATCAAATGATATAAAAATCAAACACAAATTGTATCTATTCCCATAGGTGTATGCAGCACATACCGCATGTTCTCGTACGTGTAAGTCGTTTTCCTATTTAAGGTTTGAACAGTTGTTTTTCAGTAAGTTAATACACATGAGAGTTGAAATGAAATGCCTCGTCTCTGGCTTGTCTAACTCAACATTTACCGAAACGTTCAATCGTTGTCGAAATTTCAAGATGAAATAAACGGTGGTGAAAACTTTAAATACCATATAGGGTTTGATTAATGTAAACATGGACAAAGCCTTTTGATTCTCATATAACTTTACAGAACGTTGTTGGGATTACTTTATCACCGTTTGGATGGGAACTCTTAAATCTTCTTGTTTGCAACATCGAGTCAAAGATAAGATGAAAATATTTGTACGTAAGTCAGAAACTTTTGTCTAAACAAAAAATTTGTGAAATCATAAACTTTTGATTGACAAATCGAACTTTTGATCTACCCTTTGATCACTGTATTCAATACTGCATAACATATTGCCTAATAAATCTGATTCAGTCATGGATTATTCTGAAGAGCTCTGCGAAATTCTTCCTTTAACTTAACGAATCTTACATACTACTGCTTAATAACCAGATGAATAATCATAAGCAATACACGACTCAATAAAGTTCTGTACAGAAAAAACGCATAAAAGGATGTAAAGAGGATGTTTGTGAGTAGAGGCTTAAAAAACTAAGTCAGCCTAAGTGTTTGCGAGCATAGACAGGCCTTTCAAAAGATTATGGCTTGCGGGAAAAAGTTGTTAGGCTTAGCTCGGAGAGCTAAGTGAGAAGGGGCTTACATGTAATTAGCGCTGGATGAATAATAGAAAGCTTAGACTAAGGTCTGATCTCACAGTGTTAAAGACAGATGGATTCTTGAAAAAACTATCAAATAGGTTTCGGTACCTTTCATAAAAAGAAGATCGTTTCAGTTACATGTAAGTATCAAGCCAACTTCTACTGCAGCCTAATACCGTAATATGAACAGCATATAGAGGATGGATGACACAAGAAACTTATCATATACGCTTTGACAACCAAGAGTTTAAAGTATAATTAAGAGCAAAGCGTCATAAAAGTTTTAGTATATCATGATTAACCAGATTTGAGTTAATTCATTAGCACTTTACGGTTTTAGTCTTTATTGCTAAAAGAATGGACAAGACAGAACAACCCAATAACAAGCTAAGGAAAGGCCGAACAGTTGCAATGGGAACAGTTTCTATGTTCCGTCTCTTTTAGGGTTGTTCTATGCGGTTATTATTGGTTTGTTTTTTGTTGCTCCTCTAATTGCAAATTGTTAAATCTTTTAGTAACGACGTAGTTAAGCATCTGCAAGAATATTTCTCACCTTGGAGCGAATCGGAGAAATCGTGGCCAGGAGAACAAGGATGAGAATATATTTATGCGTGACATCCATTCTTGCCTTGGTCCTATAATTCAAATCCCAATAGCTTTTTACTCGACCTGTCTTAATAACTGTAGCTGCTACCGAATCAGCGATTTATACGGATTAATTCTTGATACGTTGATGCTCACTGCCGCATTTCATGGTCAACTCAAACACTCGCCTCTTGTCCCGTCAGGTCACTTAAATACGAACGCTCTAACATCAGTTCATGGGAATTCAACGGATGGAAAACTGTGGCTTTGTGGAGGCGATCCTGACAATTGCTGCCCCTGATAAGAATAATTGTGGTGCGTCCTCTTCTCCTGTGAAGAAAGAGCAGAAAATATTTGTAAGGCCTGATCGTAAAATGAATCAGATAAAACGAACAGTGCACACAAGTTATTATGGCTGGGGATGTTTTGGCGTCGCTTTGAAAAAATAAAGTCGAAATTCACCTGAGGTCACTTATCAATGTCGACTGTCAAGTTCGAAACTAAAAATTGACTCGATACCAAGACAATAATTAGAAAAACCCGATACTGCAAGGTGAAACAACACAATTTAGTTGGATTGATTTACGATTCTACACGTTCAGGTGACATCAGTTCATTGATTCAGAGTCCAAACATGCAAATCAGCTTTTCAATACAATTCAATCAATTCATCAACTTGGGACCTTTCTAACGAGTTTAGTGCACTCGCTAAAAGAATCTATTTCAAGAAATGAACTAAATTAGATGCCTACCTTAGATCATGATTCCGCGCCAGTTGTTGATTCGTCGATTGCAGATGAAATCATCTATTGGGTGGATTGCGAGAAAAAGTATGGCAACCCATTTCAAATTTTTGGCACACCAATTATAAAGAATAGAAAAACATCTGCACAGGTGTGTTAGGTGGTGTTGTTATATAGTGGCTGATGAAAAATGAACATGGAATGCTTGTGGGTATCTTTCCGTCATATTTGACACGATTGCAACCACAGTAGTCAACCAGGAGTCAAAATATCAAACAAATACCAACCCACTATCCACTCCTCGCATTCCAGTAAGACAGATGTGAATTGGCATGAAGCATGAAAAGCCAAGGCCATCGATGGATTCACCAAGGAAACTGCTTCCGAAAGAAAACTTAAAGTGAATGAATAAAGAGACCCATGCCATGGGTGAACTCACACTACCGTAGCGGATTATTATTCTTACTATGGTGGGATATTCTGCTAATGTGGTGGGAGGTTTGCACTACGGTGGTTGGATATCACTACAGTGGTGGATTACAAAGCGTCATGTGGTTACCAAACTTTTGTGGTGGTGGTTAATCAATACAGTGGATGATAATCAATACAGTGCTGGTTAATCATTGCAGTAGATGATAATCACTACAGTGCTGGTTAATCATTGCAGTAGATGAAAATCACTACAGTGCTGGTTAATCAATACAGTAGATGATAATCAATACAGTGCTGGTTAATCACTACAGTGGATAATAATCACTACAGTGGACAGTAATCAAGAAAGTTGATGATAATCATTGCAGTAGATGATAATCACTACAGTGCTGGTTAATCATTGCAGTAGATGATAATCACTACAGTGCTGGTTAATCATTGCAGTAGATGATAATCACTACAGTGCTGGTTAATCACTACAGTGGATAATAATCACTACAGTGGACAATAATCAAGAAAGTTGATGATAATCATTGCAGTAGATGATAATCACTACAGTGCTGGTTAATCATTGCAGTAGATGATAATCACTACAGTGCTGGTTAATCATTGCAGTAGATGATAATCACTACAGTGCTGGTTAATCACTACAGTGGATAATAATCACTACAGTGGACAATAATCAAGAAAGTTGATGATAATCATTGCAGTAGATGATAATCACTACAGTGCTGGTTAATCATTGCAGTAGATGATAATCACTACAGTGCTGGTTAATCACTACAGTGGATAATAATCACTACAGTGGACAATAATCAAGAAAGTTGATGATAATCATTGCAGTAGATGATAATCACTACAGTGCTGGTTAATCATTGCAGTAGATGATAATCACTACAGTGCTGGTTAATCATTGCAGTAGATGATAATCACTACAGTGCTGGTTAATCACTACAGTGGATAATAATCACTACAGTGGATAATAATCAAGAAAGTTGATGATAATCACTACAGTGGATGATACTCACTACAGTATATCATAATCACTACGGTGGATGATAATCAATCGCAGATTATAATCACTACTGTGGTGGATTACCATGCATATATGGTGGTTTATCATACTAATAAAGTGGATATTTCGCACTAATGTGGAAGATAGTCACTACTGTGGTAGGTCCACCAAACAATCACTATGACCACTGACAACATGATAGGCCCATACAGTTTATGATATCACCATCCAACAAGCAAATCTCCACAATATGACAAAATCTCCATCAAAATATAGAGGCAATACAGTATCACTACTCAATAAAGGAATAGTTATTGGCTTTTTGAAGTGTAATATAACAATAATCACAACATGCAAAAACCAAATGCTGCTGCACACGATAAAACTGTGTGATCCCATACGATAAAACATCGCCATACGAAGCATCAAACATTTATTTGATAATGTTCATAAACATAATCTTGTATGGCCTGTTCTTGAATAGTGTGATAAGTGGCCTACCGATGATCACTTCCTAAAAGAACATAATCATTTAATACAAGCAGTTCAGTTGATAAAGCACAATATCAACGAAATTTTGAGTCGTGGAGCCATAATACCAATATCACTTTTTTCTATCTTGCGACGGTGTAAGAGCTGCATCTATCCATAGTATGCGTGTGGTAAAATACTTTTTCAGCAAGAAGCTGTAGGCCTAGAAAGTAAAAAGTAAACATTATCGAGAGAGATTTCCAGGAAGTTTCATGAAAGTTTGATAAGATGCAGATTCGAAAAAGGACTCTTTATACACTTTTTCGATAAGCAACTGAGCTCAGGTCCAACTCATCGAGGTTGCTCAATATTTTGCTGAAAATAGCAAGCTTACTATCACCCCTCCATCCTTATTGATAGTTTATTTTACTGACAAGGCTATCCCTGTATCAACCTCCTTATCATTATTATGTCAATAGAAGATCTGTAAAACAATCGACGGTTATTCAATATTCAAGAAAAGATTTGTGCTGCGGTTCATCAGTGTCCCAAAAACCACGTCATCCTAATTTGTTCATGTGACCATAAACAAGATAACCCTGTGAACGTTATCAAGTTATTAGTGCCGTTATACGTAAATAAAACTTAATTTCTGAGAAATAAAACCTATAATAAAATAAAATGACTAATAAGATAGGTTATCACAAATTGTTTTACTTCCAGTAGACAATTGGAAGTTGTAGCAGGGCAATATAATGTTTCTCCATAGACGCCTTTCAAAACGTTTCTCGACATTCAAAGGCTTGGTAAAACTTGCACCTTAGGGAATTCGTTAAGTTTTATGACGGATGCGATCGTGTCAGGACTCAAAACCGAATCAATATTGACCTATTTTTTCCAATAGCACAAATAATTAACCAAATAAATATTTGCTCGCTTTTGAAAATACCAGATTCAAAATATGTTGACTGGTCGTCTTTATTCGACACCGAATTCGTTCTTTCCAGTTTTCCAAATTTTATACCCCAAATATGTATTCTGCTTTAGATTTCAGACCCCAAATATGTATTCTGCTCTAAATTTCAGACCCAAAATATGTATTCTGCTCTACATTTCAGACCCCAAATATGTTCACGATTCAAGTCAATGAGCATCCCTCTTGAGAAACTTGCTACTAGCCTTATAAACTGCAATACTGGTTTATCCCAATCCGTTTTTTATGAATTTGTATTGTTACAAAGCCTGAACCAAAATAACGAGTATTTCATTGGAAGTAAGATGAATTCTGAACAACTGAAGATGATGCTGATGATGAAACATATCTGAGCTTCAATATTTCTATTGTTCTTATCAGCTGAAGAGGTTATTAGCATCGTAAGGCATAGGGGATGTTATGTATCACTTCTAGGGTCAAACAACCTAATAAGTAATTCGTTGGCATTAAGATGAATTCTAGACTAATGATGATGATGCTGATGATGACTAATATGTGAGCTTCAATATTTCTATTGTTCTTATCAGCTGAAGAGGTTATTAGCATCGTAAGGCAAAGGGGATGTTATGTAGCACTTCTAAGGTCAACCAACCTAATAAGTAATTAATTGGCATTAAGATGAATGCTAGACTAATGATGATGATGCTGATGATGACTAATATTTGAGCTTCAATATTTCTATTGTTCTTATGAGTTCAATAGCATTTTGGCATCAAACCAAAAGGGGGATGTTATGTGTCACTTCTAAGGTCAACCAACCTAATAAGTAATTAATTGGCATTAAGATGAATGCTAGACTAATGATGATGATGTTGAGGATAAATAATACTGGAGCTACAATATTTCTATCGTTCTCATGAGCTGAAGAAGATATCAGCATTGTAACCCAAAGGTGATGTTAAGTGTCACTTCTAGGGTCAACCAACATAACGAGTAATTCATTGGAAGTAAGATGAATGCTAGACTAATGATGATGATGTTGATGGTGAATAATATCTGAGCTTGAGGGAATAATCAAACAAAGAACATCGATAATACTATCTCTTCTACGATCGAACGTGATAAGCAAAACCACGCTATACAACTCGAAAAAGAGCGAACAATGCATCACTATCGGACGACTTCCCATTAGCAACACATATCTACGACAGGAATTACATTCGATAAACTTATCTACCGATCAGATTAACGCAACAAAGTAGTTTAGATGATAAAGAGGATGTCTTGATAAAAGTATGGAGACACTCGTATCTTTAAGGGATAACGATGAAAGACAAGCATAACCCACACTATTAATTCTCCTATAGTAAATAAAAGGTGATGGTAATTCGATTAGCAGACCTCTCATGTGTTTAGAGATTTAGCAAAAAGATCAGTCAGCATAAATAGTTCATTTGAAAACGTGAGGAATCATCCATGATGATGCAATGAAACAACAATGGCTATAAAGGTTGATATTGAAATCAGCTAATTACTTTGTTTAGTCACTACGTGACTTAATTGTTCCACAACCAACCATTTCCTAGAAATTACAATGAGAATTGTTTTGCAGAGCACAGGCATCATCACATTTAAGAATCTTTCCACATGAAAATCATGGATCCCACATTGTGAAGACAGATGAAATTCGTTCCCACAAAAACCCCTATATAATTACTCATTATTCCTTTCATCAAACCACCGGTGATGATTTGTTGCTTCCGCACTATACCTATCATTCACTTCCTCTCTAATTCGAGAATTTCGATCCACCTCTTACAAATCGTTTCGTTCTTCAGTCAGGGTGTGACCATGGGTGTGGATGTCATGTGACCATCCTAGTCGCCTACTTGGCTGGAGCATCGGCATCTTAAGAGACCCATGCGTGAGCAACATTGTTTGTTGCAGAGGTCGCACGTGTGTAGTGTACCTTTTGTAACGTGTGAAGTGTTACTTCCGCACTATACCTATCATTCACTTCCTCTCTAATTCGAGAATTTCGATCCACCTCTTACAAATCGTTTCGTTCTTCAGTCAGGGTGTGACCATGGGTGTGGATGTCATGTGACCATCCTAGTCGCCTACTTGGCTGGAGCATCGGCATCTTAAGAGACCCATGCGTGAGCAACATTGTTTGTTGCAGAGGTCGCACGTGTGTAGTGTACCTTTTGTAACGTGTGAAGTGTTACTTCCGCACTATACCTATCATTCACTTCCTCTCTAATTCGAGAATTTCGATCCACCTCTTACAAATCGTTTCGTTCTTCAGTCAGGGTGTGACCATGGGTGTGGATGTCATGTGACCATCCTAGTCGCCTACTTGGCTGGAGCATCGGCATCTTAAGAGACCCATGCGTGAGCAACATTGTTTGTTGCAGAGGTCGCACGTGTGTAGTGTACCTTTTGTAACGTGTGAAGTGTTACTTCCGCACTATACCTATCATTCACTTCCTCTCTAATTCGAGAATTTCGATCCACCTCTTACAAATCGTTTTGTTCTTCAGTCAGGGTGTGACCATGGGTGTCGATTTGATGTGACCATCCTAGTTGTCTACTTGGCCGGACCATCGGCATCTTAAGAGACCCATGCGTGAGCAACATTGTTTGTTGCAGAGGTCGCACGTGTGTAGTGTACCTTTTGTAACGTGTGAAGTGTTACTTCCGCACTATACCTATCATTCACTTCCTCTCTAATTCGAGAATTCCGATCCACCTCAAACAACTCTTTTGGTTGATATATCTGCGTTCTCAAATTATTTAGAAAGAGCGAGGTAGGTTTAAACATGAACGGTTAATAATAGAATAGTCAGAAGAAATATCACGAGTCAGAAATGAGAGGGTTGGATTTTGTGATCACCTATGTCATCCTTGTACAAATGAGTATAAACTGGACCAACCTTTGAAAGTCTGGTGCTTTGTAAGTTGCAATGTTATTACGCTGAAGAAACAACATCAATACATCAGCAACCTAATGTGAAGAAACAATGTTAAATATCAAGAGAGGAACGGTATGATTTTCATGCTACTGTTCGACAACTGTTCGATAACTCAACAGGAAAAAACAACCAGAATTGTTGGGAACCCTGAAAAACCTTGTAATATTTTGGATGCTTTGCAGATATTAATCATAGGGCAGTTTGCAGCGAAAACACAACAATTCGTAGCTAATGGCATGATGAAATGTTAGCCGGTAACGCCTTTGCTGAGAGTCTGCATATGACTGCACGATGAAAAGTGTTCTTATTTCCAACATAAATTCAATAACCTTACCTTCCTAATCGTTTTTACTTATATCGCAGTTGTCTGGGGTATAGTGCTATCATTGAGGCAATAGCATCTCTTATCTGAGAATCATGAAAGGGCACGGAGATCAATCCGTTCATTTTGCGCCCAGGGGATACTCAGCATACACGCTTTTTTATACAAGGAACCAGTTTATAAGGAACCTAGAACTAGGATTAATTGTAAAATACAATGGATTCTTTTGTTCTACTGTTTCTTTAACAATACAGAACAACAGAAAATTTAAGGAACTTTTAGCACTCGGCCTTGGGTGGGTTCCTTATTAAATAAAAAGCCTGTATTTCGAGTACTTTAGGGCAAGCACTCCCAAAATTTTGCTGTTAGCATGCTCGCATACCTCATCTGGGGCATCCTCGTGCACAGTGTGTCCACAATTTGGGAGAACATGCATCTGAAATTTCCCTGAAAAACATAATTTATCAATTGGCTGTAGAGAGGATGTAAGTATCAGACATGCGTACTGAAAGAACAACATTTTAACAATCTGCAGGCCTACTTTAAAGTATTTTATATTTGCGATTAAAAATCGATTATTAAATGTTCTTGTCAGTAAAAATCCAGCTCAAGGCAACCCCAATAATGACTCTTTGAAGTAAGCACGTTAAATGCGTTATCATAACAGGAAGAATTAAAACTAGGATGCAGAGAGGTGACCTCAGCCGTGATGTAAATATTTTTGGTAGTGCAAGCACACTAAAGGCTAAGCAGATCGAAAAAATATCAAATCATTCATTTTGTTTGAGTTAGTCCCCACGTGGTCACAGGGTTACAATGTATTGACATGTGTTATTGCTTCTGTACCATGGTTTATCATATTCTAATCATTTATATACAAAAAAAATATCACAGGTTGGCTGAAGTTTGAAAGTAGTCACTTGAAAGGGACCTTACCTTGCATTTGGCCAATTGTCAAATTTTTATCAAGTCTATCGATACCTGAACGAAAAATGATATACTTCCAAAAACATTCGGTATTTGACTTAAAACAATTATGTATTCAAATTAGATAGAAACGAAACATGGAAAGGAATCTCATGAAAAACGAAATTATGAATATTGATTAAGTTGGCTCACCAGCTAAAAGTAGAAGTTTTGGAACACTGCACGATAAGAAAAGCTCTGACATGTTTTTAAACCAACCTGTTATTGCCAAAATGAAAAATCAAATACTTTATAGGAAACCAAGAAATAACAAACAACATTTTTACATTGGTTAAGATCACACCACGAGTCATTCCTTGCTTTTTTAACAAGATGTGTACGGCATTTTACCTCATTCAAAATGTAATTGATAACGTTAGTTTCCTTTAATCAACTACAGGAGTAAACTCTACTAGGTATTAAGTAGCTAAATACATATAAGAAAGTTTGATAAACACATTAAAAGGGCATTACCTTCCCAATATTTAGCTGTTTTAGTTAGATCTATCCGCCAGGAGTAAACAAAATCTCCGTCTGACTAAAAAAAAATGGTTATGTCAATTGTAGGATTGAGGGGAAATCAGAGAGTATATTTAGTGGGTCTGTTTTTAAACAGAATCTGTTTTAAAGAGCTCTAAGGCTGATAATGCACCGAGTATCCTTATAGAGCCAAGATAAAAAATATCAATTTGCTTGATACATCCCCCAAAATTTAATGGCCATTACCGTAAACCCTCGAAAACGCCCCCCATCGAATAAGCCCCCATTTAAAATTTCGTTTTTGCAAATAACCCCTTCCCCCTCGAATAAGCCCCAATTGGGCCTTATTCAAGGAAAGCCTGATTGCAGAATAGCATGTTATTTTGAGAAAGCGCACACAGGCCATAGCTATAGAGAACTCTATTACCACCTTCACCTGAAGACAAAAAGAGAAAAAAGAAACATGGGTTTCACGGTTATCATCGCATTTTGCTAGAGCAATAGCATTGTTTGCCATTTTTGACTTAGCTAATAAAAACAATTTTTCATCTTTTGAAGAAAATGGCAAACTTCTGAATCAGCCCTCCCCTTGAATAAGCCCACATCCAAAAAATCATTTTTGCAAATAAGCCCCCGGGGGCTACGGTTTACAAGTCAAGAGTACTGTAAATGACGATTGCCTCGTTTGAGTGGACCACATGATTCAATTCAATAATCTCATATGATTGTAAAGAAAATAAATATATTTTAGTATTTGACATTCTTTCAACTACAACTCTAAAGCCTTGTACATCTTGGTGGCAGAGAGTCTGTGATGAGAAACCATGACACCCTGGGTATGTTAGAAACACCCATTAGTACAAAGTTATCAATTACCTAGTCAGTCGTTTTATCAAGAAGAAAGGCTCTCAAATGTTATTATATGTGCAGAGTTACAAATGCAGAAACAGAGACAAAAATCGAGTTTATGCTGTGAATAACTGTTTCATGTGGATGCAATCATCAGACTGCAAAGATTTATGTTATTTCTTTACTGTAGTATTGAGTACTGTTTTCCTGCAGTCAAGAGAAAGGTTATTCTCTATGTATTATGCATGGCTAGCGCAGTCAATTGCAGTTCTTCTCAACTAAAACTAAATATGCTTCCGTTTTTGATATTTTAGTCTATGCTATCTCATGACACAATCTAAGTATTTCTTGAAGAATGAATTTTAAATAATTACCTTTGTACTTTCAGGAGTGGACGATGAGCTTGGCGAATTTGCTTGAACTTTTACAACGATCTCATCTCCCAACTCTTCCTCTTTTATAGCCTCTGAAATCGTTGATTCTTGAGTTAAATTTGTGGTTTCATTTTCCTGTGGTGTTAGTACTTTCGATCGAGAACACCTAAGGATAGAGAATTAGCTAATAGATATGAATATCGTAAATCCTCGAATAACCCCCCCTCGAGTAAGCCCTACATAAAATTCTATTATGATCATGATTGCAGAATAATGGCATGTTATTTTGAGAAAGCCCACACAGGGCATAGCCATAAAGTATTACCAACTTCACCTAAAGACAAAATAGGAAAAAGAACCGTGGTTTAATGTTTATTATTGAATTTGAAAGAGGCAAATTGTATAAGAAGTACCATTTGATATAACTAAAATTAACACTAACATTTTAGGCGTATGCTCGTTATCAAAATGATAGAACGGTTTGGTAGAAGGAAAACAAGGAATAGAAGGTAGTTATCAAATTATTAAATTTTGTTTGAGAAATGGCCTTTTTGTCATATTTCACTATAGTTGATAAAGAAAATTTTGTAATTTTTTATGTGAACCTTTGAAGAAAATGACAAACTTGTGAATAAGCCTCGTTATCAAAATGATAGAACGGTTTGGTAGAAGGAAAACAAGGAATAGAAGGTAGTTATCAAATTATTAAATTTTGTTTGAGAAATGGCCTTTTTGTCATATTTCACTATAGTTGATAAAGAAAATTTTGTAATTTTTTATGTGAACCTTTGAAGAAAATGACAAACTTGTGAATAAGCCTCCTATAAAGCCCCTAACCTACAATTCATTTCTGCAAACCCCCCCGGCTTTACGGTATGTTATAAAGACTACGACCAAAGTCGACCTTTGGACTACACTAGCGTAGGCAAGTCCTGCTTCTGCCTATTTCTATTTCGTCACTCTTCCATCTTTGAAAAGGAAACGATACGAAATATTTAGGATGGGTGTTAAAAAATTTCATGACATAATAGGAAATTCAGTGAGTGTCAATAAAACTTACCTGTAAAGCTGACCTGGTATTGATACCTTTGCTGATTCTAAGTTACGTAACTGATTGCTTCGAATGCTTGAAAGAAAAGGACCATAAAATCATGAAAAGTAGAATCAATTACCCCACCATCGTTGTTCCCAAAATTAGGCTTTGATGCAATAGCCAGCCCAAGAAGCCCCCAAGCATCCAGACTGGGCATGCATATACCTCAAAGGGGGAAGAGATTTTTCTAAGATCTGGAGCTGACTAAAGTAGGTTGGCGAAATATCTCATAATTTCCCTCTCACACCGAAGAAATATGAATGATTCGAGTAGTCATTATGATAAGAATGATCTATCCTAAAGAACTACAATCTTGGTAATAACTTATGAGACAAGTTAAAAAACTAGGATATTCGATTAGAAATTGCTTTGTCTCCCCCTTCCCCTATTTCATTGTGAAGTAAAGTAAGAATAATGTTTCCCCAGTTTCCAACAACCATCCAACCGTTGATCAGGTGGGGGAGGGGGCGTATATTAAGAAATTAGTGAATTCTTTAGAAATTCGGAGCTGTCTCAATATATAATGTCCAAGATTGTAGGCTACCATTTTAACAGTACCTAATCTTATTCTTAATACTTTTCGCAATTCTTATTCTTGGAACAAACGTTAGAAATACCTCCATTCAATGCTTTCTTCGAGGGAAGTGAATGCCTGCGGCCTACTTTTTAAGAAACTATCCATTGCTGAGAGTGCTCGAAGCGCTGTTCCTGAAAAAGCAAAAAAATCAAAAGCAAAACGAAAAAAACACACTTTGTTATGCAAAGTTTCTTATTTTTCTTACAATCTTATAGCGCAATTATATGGATGGTTGAATTTCTTAAAGGATGACCTCTCTAGAAAGGAGTATAGAATTCCCTATCTATTTGGATTGAAGGGAAATTATATCAAGAAATAGGAAGATATTTGCAGACATTTTATATTATATCATTTTTGGGATTGAATAGGACTTCGAGGTTCCAATATAAATGGATGAAACATTGATATTTTATGAATTTTGAAGATGGTATCTCGATTGTTATTTGAACGATGTTCTTATTTCTGATTTCTCTTGGAACATGTGAGATGAGTGGCCGGGCGTCTTAAGCGGTTGCCAATAAAAGTCAAAAATATGGAAGCGAAGTCAAGCACGGTCGTGAAGGGCAAAAAATCTGGAAGGGCGACCTTAAATGTGTTGACTAAACAATCCATTGCACTGTCCTTCGGAAGTGACGTTAAACTAGGTGTCCTGTACCTGTGCTTTCCGGCCTTCAACAGATTAGCACGTAAAACACAAACTTATTTACTTACTTTGGAATATCGTTCCAAAGTTAGTGACAGCCAACTACTCAATGAGATCTACTCACCCTCTACAACATCGATCACAACAAGGCCAGCTAGAGTAGGAATAAGATTGCTAGCAGCAATATGTACAGCTATTGCTCCACCCATGCTGCAATTTGAAATTGACAATGGAATTATTAATTTACACTTGAAGGAAAATTCAGAAAGTTAGGTTCATCACATCTTTAAAGTAAGATATGCTCTTAAGGTATTCAGAGACAAATAGTGAAACTGATTTAGAATTCAGAACTAAACAGGATCAGCCAAAGGTGGTAATGAACATCGCAATGATATCAAATCTAAAATAATTCTACTTCAATACAAACGATAGTGTAATTTGAATGTGTTTAAAGCAAGTCCATTGTGAACAAAATCTAAATCAGGCAGAAAAATAGATAAAAGTCTAGTTGCCAGTCTATTTGGACCTCCGAGATAACAGTCTATGGATGCAAGACCTCCTGGCGAAGTTAGAAACGGAAAATGAGAGTTATTTTACACGATAGTCATAGAATTATTTTTTACATGACTATCAAGTACCTCACCTGTGACCCAGCATAACAATTGGAGGAGTTTGTTTATTCTTGAAGTATTCCTTGACAACATCGGCAACATCCCTAAAAATACGTGCCATCGTGAAGTTATACAGAGGAACCAGAGTTAGTGACAATAGAGGCTTTCATATTTCCCCTCATTTTCAAAACAATAGAGAGTAGGTAGATACCCAGGTTTCAAGCCTATGGTCTGAGGATATTTCCAACAAGGCACAGAATTATACGTATTCAAATGAGGTTTTTAATTCATTTACTCTCCTGGGCTTTGTTCCCTTGTCAACTGGATTTTAGAAACTCCTCACCAACAATGGCTTGAAACATTGCCCCATATCATAGCATTTTGATACTAGGTGAAGATTTTTATTAAAGGTCATTGATCGTCAAAAGCGCATGAAAACTGCGACGTGTGTATCTAAATATTCTACACAGAGCTCATGTATATAATCAAGATAAAGGCCTACGCCATCCAGTAGGCTGTTAATAATAAAATGAATATACAATTGCAATATCAACTTAATAACCTCAAATTTAAACTTTTTCACTGGAAAAAGCAATTGTTTAAAGTCTTATAGTGAGCTTTGCAGAAATACAGTTATTAACGAAATTCATGTCCTCAATTTTGTGGCTTTCCAATTCTCGCAAAATTTATCCACTTAAAGTACCCAGAAGCAAGATAGAACCACAACATAGCATCAAAGAAGGGTAAAGATATTTAAGAATTATTACTTTGCTAACACATCTGCTGCAAGGTTGGTATCATCTGAAGTTTTACTGTGGCCTAGATAAATCAATAAAAGCTGTAGCTGGCACTTGAGAAAATAATTAAACAAAGTAGTTAAAACGTCTTATAAACGTGACAAATGCAATAAAAGGATCAATACAATAAAATTGATGGGCAAACACTCTTACTATCTTTGTATGGTATTAGTTAATGTACAAAGCACGAAGGACCCAGTGAATAGGTAGTTTAATCAAGCATTGTAATCCTGGTCCTTCCTCCCCATGTGACACCTTGTGATTCCGTGAAGTTTTCCTAGATTAAGGTGGTTTCGAACCTAAGGGTATTTGAACAAGGGTCAAGTCATCTCCTGCTTCTTCCCATATATAAAAATCTCAAAATCTTACCATGACCTCTTATGTCCATTGCAAGAACTCTGCAATTGCACCTCTTTGTTATCACCCCCTGAAATATGATGTGCAGTCGAATGTGGTTAATGCCGTTCGTAATCAAGGTATGAAATTATGAAAACATGACATGCAAGTAGAGTAACTCAAAAACAAAACATGCTTTCTAAACGTTTCGATAGAATCTTCATCAGTTAAATATTCTTGCCATCAATTGTAATAAATTCTAAGAATAGTTTACTGATGAAGATTATATCAAGACATCTAGTAGTATGGTTTGTTTTTGAATTACTTAATTAGAATTTTATAAACTTATGTAATTGGGCTCTCAAATTGATATTTTGACTTGCAAGTTGGTAGGTTTCAGACTCACCGTGAAAACAGCCCATGAGAGGCCTGAGTGACCACCTCCATGCAACAACAGAAGCACAGCCCCTTCTTTTCCTGAAGTATACACTCTGAACACCTAAGACGAATCAATTTAGAAATTTCATGTAAAACAATTTATCCATGGTAATATTGTCAAAATTTAATTTCAACGAAAGATAAGATAAGACGATGACAAGTTGTATTGGTTAATACAGTTCTAACCTACCAACAAGCACATTAATTTTGAAAAATCAAGCTGCCTGGTTTCTTGCAAATTGACGAGAAATAGTAATAGAGTTCGAAACATGTTCAGCAGGACAGCTGCAAATTGCAAAAATGCTAATATTATCAATGAAATTGTTCTTTTGAGCAATAAGAATTCTTACGCTGAATAATCGATACTTTTAGTGTTGATGCAGTCACACTTGAAATTTCAAATAAGACTGAAATTAATATTTGGGTTTCGAGTATATTTTAGGAGTTACAGTTGAAGTCTAAACAAAAGAGAGGTAACTAGATGATGCCTTACATTCTCTCCAACTCTGATATCTTCTTGTCCTTCAAAATATTTGTGCCATGCAACTGGAGTGTAATCTTTCCTCCTCTTCAAGGGCTGACTGAAATAGAGACATTAGTCAATTTCTCAATCTTGGCATGAGTGTAAACCGAATGAGGATTGAATTAAGAGAAAAACGAATGGAAGAATATGTTTGTATGGATAGGGATAAGCAACGGGTCCCCTTTTTGGCCTCTTTAAGGTATTTGGCATCAAAAGAGTATTCTTGATTGGCAATAGGATGCCTAACTTTGCCTCCTTGTCATTTCCAGAAGTAGCCCCCTAAAGGGAGTGCCATGCCACTAAGTTTTGGTCCACCCAAAATGAAAATGTACATCAAAATTTTGAAAAAGATAACCATCTACTCTCCCTTCACTAAAGTTTGGAAAGGAAAGGGAGGCAAAGAGGGCCGACAAGTTTTTAATCAAATATCATGGCAGAGGTATAAAAATGAATTATCACGCCAAAAATGGTCGAAGGAGATCCAGATTTCATCCAATCGCAGCAAAATCATCAATTTTTTCAAAAATCAATCTCATTGACTCAATACTTTCCTGGTTGATTCAAAACTTTCATGTTTAGTCTGGTGGCTACGAAAGCCAAAAAACGCTTGTAAGATCATCAAGATCACTGCTGAAGTTTGATGATCAACCTTTTTGACATTAATGTCCATTCTTCAACTATTCTTGCAGTGATTCTTCCCATTGTTTTGGTCCAAAAAAATCCAAAAAATTCAAAGGGTTTCCGAGGGGAGCGTTCAATCCTCATCAAAAAGGTCTTGAAACAAACTAGCAATTTTCAATCATGGAGCTATCAAACTTTAAAATGGTGATGTGTCTTCAACAGTAAGGACTGTATGTAGATAACAGTATCAAAACGATAACATAAATATGGGGGCTTATGGCAGGTGCTGGGCATAGGCCTTGGACTCCCCATTATGATTTTGACCCTTACAAACAAGGTAGATGAAAAATGTCTTTAGAAATTTAAAAACAATAAACCACAGTACCGCCAATTGTTAATTTAGAAGAAATGAATCCTTCTAAAGTCCTTTTTAAGGAGCAAAAGGTTAAGAGGGTTCAGATCCACAGAAATATTGAAAAGGTGATAAGAGCATGGTAATATGAATTAGTAACCTATAAACATTTCTTGAATATTGCGCTTTCAAATACTATGCAGGATTAATAATTTGAAATATCATTTCAAAATAGAGGATTTTAATTCAAAAATCAGTGTTGGATTACTGAGGTACAAATCAAGATAATTGCGTGTAAGGATTGAATTGTTAGAAAAATAATTTGAATTCTGAACACCTGAATCAAAGTTCGGAAGATATAAACTTTCACAAAAGTCTTGAAAGTAAAATTACATGAAAAAAGAGAGGAAAAAGTGCTTCTTAAAGAATGAAGTTTGGAGCTAAAAACTTATCATAAACTATAGAGTCATGTTGGCCTTTGTTGTTGGAGTGGAAAAGAGGTTTTAAAACTTCCCTTGCCCTTTTAACAACGGAGTGTATTTGATGAATTTCTCTTTTTTGTTATTATCTCGAAGGTATTTGTGCAGAAATTATGAATTTGAACTTACGAGGAATTGGTTTCAGCAGCTAATAATTGGATTCCTTCAAATAAGGATTAGTCTAATATTTATGTCACAGCTTGCTATCCATTGAAAATGTTCCCTTCCCTTACATGTTTAGGTTCTTGGCCTTTAAACAAGGTTTAAAAGCAAGCCAAAAATCTTTGGTAGTGAGGGAAATTGTAATTGTTTTTGCATGGAGAGTTTGAAGCATGTAAAAGTCACAAGGTCAAAAATTGGTAATGAAATTCAGGACTCCTAGGCTATCACAGCTTTGGAAGCCATGTTCACCTCATCATTTGGATAATCCTCAGCATTATAATCCTATGGCAATCAATCCTTATCTTATTCCTTTTGATGAGGATTGAAGTGGGCACGCCCCCTATACAAAGTTCTTTAGAAACTGTGGTGCGGAAAAAATGATTCAGAAAAGATTCCAGTTTAGCAGGCTGCAACAAACCACAGGGAAATAAGATTTCCAAAGAGCATTCACTATCAACTCCTTATGCATGGATTTGTTTTCTGCAGACTGCGTAACTGCGAAGAAGGCCGCCTGCTTAACTGTAATCTAGCTAGGATTCATCCTGATCGTTTGAACGAAATAGACTTTTTCTTCGAGTCTCTTGAAAAGGCCTAATAAGTTTTTGATGAACCCAAAAATCTATAACCGAAATCTAAGGCCTAACTTCGAACTTGATTGACAAAAAACTAAGTATTTCTCACGCAATCTTGGGTTTGCTTGGAAGTGTAGGAGGTAGCTTGCTCTTCAGGATTTCTGCGCGAAGAGACGTTGATTGAGACATTTCTATTTAACTATCTTCGCAGCTTTCTAGTGAAAAAAACATCAGGGATGGGGGAGGCTTTCAGTGTGAATCCATTTTTCAACCTTCAACTTCAATTTAAACTTCACATGGAATAAAAATCTGATATTCGTTTTGCCTCACTTTCATGTTTTCGTACGGGCTCTCTAGAATTAGGGGGCTCTAGCGCCGAGCTCTAGCACCTCAACAAAGCCCCTCAAAGAGAACAAATCCATTTTCCTAACTGATATCGCGTGAAAGATAAGTTCCCAAGAGATGCATGTAATAGGGGGTTTGTTTTTTTCGCCTTGCATTATAGGAAGTCTTGCCCTTCATCAGAACAATTTACTTGAATTCATGTGATAGTACTAATTGTTTTAAATCAGATAAAATGATTTTTAAAGATACCTTAGACTTCTTACAAGTACCAACAAGGGGCTAACTTATCTCCTCAAAAAGCCCCTTGGACTTAAACAATTGCAAACAATCTCCTTAAAAGGCCCTGATGTAGAATAGTTTTGTGAACCAAACTTCAAAGTAAGGGTCTTGGCAGAGATGTGGGTCTTGCTCAGATACTACAGGCTTAGTCCCGTTACGTAATTCCAAGCATTAGCACCATTGGCAACAATCCTTGCGCATGATTACTAAACTTTTTAATCTCCCTCACACTGATCAAAAAGTTCAATCAATCTACACGTCATATTAATCAACATGAATCTAGAGTGATCAAGTGACGTCATGAATCAAAAGCGTCGCATTAAATCCGGTAGGGAAGCTTTTTCGATCAATTCGCAAATTTTTGATTGATGAAATTTGCTATCATTGTTCGTGTGATATGGATACTAATAAAAAAGGTAAGATATATACTTATTCTTCATTTGCTTCAATTGCTAATTTCATTAACGACTTTGACCATTTTTATGTGTAGTACAGTGGCTAAGGCAATTGATTTTGCATTCTTGAAGGGCGATTTTCGTGGGTTCGAGTCTATGAATGATCAAGATAATGAACTACAAGTCTATGATTATATATTTTATACAAATATATCTCCTTAACTTCTTTTACTTCAAGTCTATTGCTTTTAATTTTCAATTCCAATTTCATTTCAGTTTTTGCGACCGCAAACGAAGTGCCATTGCACTCCGCCTGCAATAATTTCGAAGATGACGATCGTTTGTCTAGTCTTAGGGACAATCGTAAAAAAGCTGTCCTGCGCCTACGTGGAAGGGGTGTCGAGGACAGGTCAATGGATGTAAGTGGTTACACTTTCAAGCTATTCTTTTATTCAGTACAGTTCATTTGATTTAAAGATTCTACAACACACAATACAATGTAAATCAGGATGAAGAAAATTAAAATAAGGCTTGATAATATCAAATACGAGTATACCATATCAAAATTTATCAAGCTTTCGTATATAGGGAGTTTCTTAAGGAGGAACTCTCACTATAGCTGAACTAATCGGGAACAAACCATCCCTAACACAAAGATGAAGACTTCGTTCAAACTGCATATAAAATCACACTTCCAGCTAATTCTGACACCCCAGCAATCAAACATAAATGAGTAGCAAATTCTATCTGATTCATCAGCCATAACCTTGATGTCTCACAGATTCATTATTTTCGATTTCTTGGTTATTTTTTAGAGCGCTGGGTTCAAGACCAGCTCAAATATTCTGAAAGGAAACGGAGAATTCGAATCGTCTTGCAAAAATGAGATGTATGATGAACGTCTCAGAGGTGTTCGCAGTTTTTTCAGAAAACACCTGGAAAACACAAGCATGACCAGCGAAGATATCGGCAAGATAATCTGCGAAGAAGCCAAGAACTTCGTCGAGGGAAGGGCGATAGGATCTGAACTGGATCGACTAGAAGGTAAGACAACTAACTTATTCTAACAAAATAATCATAAGAACTAGAGTATTTATGAAAGAGTTTTTCTTTGTTTGTTTACTAAGAACTAGAGTATAACTTTAGGAGATTTGGGTTAGAATAATGCAAATATACATCTCGATACCAAACTCTACTTTCCCATCTGCAAATCAGCCTACTATACAAAAATATTTGAATGAAATATCAATAAGACTGCCAAAATCTACAAATCATTCAGTTATTGAAATACCACTTGGGGCCGAGAAGAATACCTGTCTTTTTAAGCCATGCACAATAATCCATCATCAAATTTGTCCTTTTTGAGGTTGTGTACCCTAATCTAAAAAGATTTATATTTCTTTATCTCTAATTATCGTAAAACATAATAAATCATATAAATCATCATTGCAATTAAGGTCTAGAAGATGACTTTCATCACTCAAGCAACAAGACGTACCGCGTTGATGGCCAGCTGCAGCGAACTTATTACAATAACGCTGACAACTTTAGAATATTATGTTGCTTGAGAAGACTGCAGGAATTTGAAGATGCCGTTGATTGTGATAGTTCTCAGGTCACAGCCATTGGTGCATGTGCATCAACAGAGATAGACGGATATGGACACAGGATGTCACTACAGATCGGCAAAAAGAAGAAAGGGAAAGCGATTGCAGCAGAAGACATGCTGAAGACATGCTTGATAGGTAAATATCTCACTTCTTCAAATTGTTTCGTCGTACAGGTTTGGTACAGAACCACGAGACAGGGTTGAAGTGATGCAGAGTTTAGTCTCTAAACTCTTTGCCTCGCTGTGTATATCATGCTCTAAATAAATGTATTAAGCACTGGTTTAGAGATAGACTTTGCAACTTTTGAGCATAGAAGAGTAGAGAACTTGGACTTACAATTAGAGATTCCTTGGTGAAAATTTCTATCCATCCAAAATTTTACCCTTGAGATAGATAATATTTCAAAAAGGGGTAGACAAGAGTTGAATTAATGACTATTCCCATACAAATACAATAATGACAGCTTATTCTCCAATCTCATTCTGCGTTTTTTATTCTAGTTTGAAAGTAATAGCCTTTGGAAATACTGTTTCATACTTTTTATGTTTTAGGGATCGAAAGATACGAGACCTTGATCGAGAAATATGATGAAAAAATGCACAGTCTGAAAATTCGCTTTCAAGATGTGCAGAACAGCTCAGGCAAGGAGATTTCCAAGCTGCAACAGCAACTTAAAAGTATGGCATCCGCAAAAAATAAAGTTGCCAAGGATAAAGATTTGATTGAGAAGAACTACAAAGAAATTGTCAGGGAAAAAGAGCGTATCATTAAAGATCTCGAAAACCAACGAAGACTTGAAATCATCGAGGCTCAAAATCAGAAAAAGCAGTTTATGAAAGAAAAGATTGATTCCACTAAGAATTTGAATAAGGTGAAACACAACTTGGCAAAGATAAATGAAGAGATGGAAAAGTCTCAAAATGCGGTGAAATCATTAGAGGTAATCTTATCATATTGAATTGAATTGCATAACAGTAGATACTTCATTTAAAAAGCAATTGAAAGATTTCTGGTAGTTATAACTGCAAATACCAAAGTTCTTGTTCGATTTAGACTTCCAACTGAAATAATCAGGGTCGTACAATGAGACCTTGTCTCCATTAAGTTCACGTTTCTGTTGTCGTTATAACACATCTTCCTGCTTGGTTTCCAAAACGATTTTTGTGTTTTACATTTGTGCAAGATGTCTTGTTATATACTTGCAATGCTCTGCATCAGTTCTGAACCATAGAAAAAGGTTTTATCGTTATTCACTTTCAATTTGTTAGGAAGCCATAAGGAATAAACAAATAGTTGGAGTATGCAAAACGTAATTATCTTTCGTGTAAGACTACTTTTTTTTAAGTTGACATCAAGTTCTCTTGACATCGTTATTTTCTATGACTAAATAGAGTTCACAGTTTTATTCATTTATTATCTACAAGAGATAGACTTTTGAATTCTCAAGAAGTAAGTAGAGGAGTAGCTTTAGTGAGAGGGGTCTTTTTGTTCCTCAGAATACAATAGATATTAGGAAAAACAGTTCTTCAGGATATACCAAATAGACAAAATTGCCTGAGAAAATTTTGTGCGATTATTCAATCGGAGAGGATGTAACTAAAGCTGCTAGCTACATGACCCCAGGAAGAGCTACTCTACAAAAATTCCAAAAAATAAGAAAAGTTTCCAGCCATGATACGCAACATCAATATCAATTGATAAAACTCTGTCCATTCCAGGTGAAATATGCTGAAGTTTCAAGTAAGAATGATTGTCTCCGAGAAGAGATCGGCGAGTTGCAAGTAAGAGAGATGAAGGAAAGAGAAAGAAGCAAGAAGTACAGGGAGAGAATCGCGCAGCTCACTAAAGCAAAAGTAGAGTGTTTGCTAAAGATTGAAAATTTCAAGTCGACGTGGGCCAAGGTTGCAGAGCAGGATTGGAAAATCAAAGAAATAGACGAATACATGAAAGACAAAGGTGAGCTGGTCATCTCGATAGTAGGCCTTTTAGGAGGCCTATCTACTTTATAGAGAAGAAGGGGTAAAATTGTGCAACGTGATTGGAATTTCGGATTCTTCGCTGTTCGAGTTTGGAATGACTAGTTTAGTTCTCGTAATTTGCTATTCATTCTTCTACTTTCTGCCATTGATTTTAATTTCTTTGATACTTTAGCTACTATCAACAGTTATTCTTTTGATATCTATCTAAAGTTTCAAATTTGTTTCATTTTAGATGAAGAAGTTTCTAAACTAGAGACAGAAATCGAAGGAATGAAAATGCATGAGAAAGCTGCCAGTATGAAAAGCAAAAATATAGTCGATAGGTTGAATCGAAGACTTCGAGATAAAGCAGAACAGAACAAGAAGCTCAAGGTCAAGATCAAAGATTTGAAGATCGAACTACTTGCAGAAACATCCTACAGAAAACATGTAGGTTTTGATAGGAATGAGTTATATGCTTGAGTTTGTCAAATCCGCCCCATGATACTATGATACTATACTATGACACTATGACGGAACGGAACAATGCCACATTGACACTATATGCAACTATGACATTATATGCTACTATGACAGTATATGCCACCATGACTATCAAATTATGAACTTTGATACTATGACACTAAGACACTAAAATGCTTTGCCACGATGGAAGTAAGACGCTGTGGCACTATTACAGTATATGCCAATTTGACATGATGAACTTTGATACTATGACACTATGACACCTTTCTATTACGACACTGAAATGCTTTGCCACTATGAAACCAAGACGCTATGGCACTATGACAGTTTATGCCACTATGACATAATGAAATTTGATGCTATCACACTATGATAACACAATGAAACTTTAGCATATACAAGATCTGTCAAATTACCTGAGCGTTAAAGCTTTACACTTTTCCTGACGGGTAGAGCAGGCAGGCGTTCTCGTATTTGACTTGAATAAAGAAATAAACTCTTATTCTCTTTTCAATAGGATCGATGGAGTGGTGGATTTCAGAACATTGAAAGCCAGACTGATATGACATGCGCAGAAATAACTCCCTCCATTCGAGTAGACGAACCATCTTACGGATATAACTACACCGCTCGCAGTCTTAATCCCAAAGACCTAGAAGAGAAAGAAATAGAGCTTTTGAAATTGAAGGCAGAAAATCATATACTAACAAAGAAGATTCCACAGCTGGAAGCTATCAACAAAAGCTGTCTCTCTTTAGCTGAACGGGCGTTGGAAAAGTCCGAGAGGGACAATGAAGAGAAGATGAAAATGAAGCAAACATTTGCAAGTCTCACACGAGAAACAAATGGGGATTTCGAGAGTGGTAGTACTGATAGAAGCGAAGGGTTCGTATTAAATTTGTTGTTTTTTGTTATTTCTTAGCAATATAAAAAATCCTTCATCGGTACATATCTTTAGGATGGCGAGAACAAAATGCTTGCATTGGACACTCAGCAGAATAGTACGTTAGAAGGAGTACAGCAGAGCGCATGCGAGTAGTACATCAGAGAAGTTTCTTCTAACGCACTATTCTCATGAGTAATTATACTATATTTTGTAAAATATATTTTCTGATACGATATTTTGTTTCAAATAGGGCAAGATTGACTCTTTGCACCGCTGTTTCACAAACGGCAGCAGTTTCCAGAGATCTGAACGACTTTGGTACTCTTGTGAGAGAAAGGATGTACCAGGAAAAAATGGAAATGCGGAGATTTGTTGACGATATGGACATGTACAAAAAGAGGTTAGTCTGATGGAGCAGGGGGTCAGCCTTTGGTCCAAGGGGGCCCATTTTCAGTTCCACAATCATCGCAAAAACTGCTGAGACAAATCTTTATTACACAACTTTTTCACTTTTAGCCCTCCACCTCTATTTCAATGATGTTTCGGCAACCCCAAGGCATTTTCGTTCCCTGATATCCTGACAAAAAATTTAACCAACATTGTACAGGGGGTAAGGTGGAAGAGAATTTTCTTCGATTTTCTTAGAAAGAATATTACACATTGTGCTTATTTCTTTTGCTTGTCTCAAGAAGTTTTGGCGAGGATTGCAGTCCATGTTGCATGTCGAGCATTCGTATCCGAATCTTTGTAGGTCTAGTCAAATAGCCAAAAGAACCATGAAGTGTTGTAATCTAAAGAAGAAGCATCATTTAGAATCACTCAAGGGACAGTCACTTGAGTGAAATGTTACTAAAACAACCACGTTTATTTAGTTGAAGTTATCAACTTAACTGATTAACTGAAGCTTTATTTGAAACCATTGTCATCATTTTTGAGCTTTTGACAAAGATATCTATTTTCAAGGTTTTTACAAAGGCTGACGAAAAGCAAGTTTTGCAAGGAAAACTGAAATATATTTGTAGTTATTTTCTCCCTTCAATGGCATTTGTGAAATAATAGATACAAAGCATGTCTACAGAAATAATTGCAATATCATGCAAGGCAATATGCACATATTCTTCTTTATCACTTTGTCTGATTTTTCTTCCTCAAACAGACAAGAGTTGGAAAGAATGCAAAAAGCACAGATGGAAGCAGAAAAGTTGTTTATAGCAGAAAGAGAAAAGGCAGAGAAGTCATTTATAGCAGAAAGAGAGAAGGCAGAGAAGTCATTTAGAGCAGAAAGAGAGAATGCAGAGAAGTCGTACAAAGCAGAAAGAAAGAATTTCCTCCACACAGAGAACAAGCTCAGAAAAGTAGAGGCCGATTTAGAAAGCGTCCAAAACCAGCTGTCAGCCACAACAGCCATGTACAATGCGTTGAAGAAGAGTAAGAATAGAGCAAAAAAAAGAATCAAGGAGCTTGAAAGGCTTCAGATAGAACAATTCACCAAGGCATCAAGAAATACGGTGTCAAAGGTGGCCCACATTAGCACTCAGACGGAGATGTCTCCGCCTGTTTTTCCTGAAGCTTTGGCAGAAACAGAAAGAAGAAGGCAGCCCAGAAGACAGTTGCGATTCTCGAATCAGACAACCCGTTATGGAGACGCATACGAGAAGAAGGTCGAGAGATATCCGAGTCGAGGTATGCGTTTATTAAAATTGACTTTCTTTTCTTCTGTAGATTTCCTTCTGCTATTTACGCTTCTTAGTTGAAATCTTAGCCTGGGCTCATACTGAACATTAGGGTAGGCAATTTCTACTCACGCTGCGTAAGTTTTTAGTGTTTTTAGTTCCTTGATCAGAATGGGTAATATTTTCTTCTTCCTCCAAATTCATTGGTATTTAAAGCTTCTTCCGTTTCTCAGAGTCTGTGTATTAAAACAGCTTCATATAAACGAATCCGTAAAATGAAATAATTTTTTGATTTCCTTCTTATAGATGAATTTGTTAATGAAGAAGAAATCGTGCAACAACAGAACAGAGCAAAGCAGACGTTTTACAGACTCAATCTACTAAACACGGCAGACACTGAAATCAGCCTTGGAGAATACGAACGAGAATCATCAAAGAAGAAACGATCCTTCTTCAAATGGATCAGAGAGAAAATAGCATCGAAGAGAAAAAGACGCAAATGCAACAAGATGCTTCTACGCTCGAGGATGGCAATGTCAGATGAGGAGTCAGCGAAGAAACCCTCAAGCAAAGGCAGTTTCTTCTTCGGAAGATTCAAGAAGAAGAAGTCATCCAAAGAAGGCTCTAAAAAGAGCAAAAAAAAGAAAGCACGTACTGTCGAGGAAGAGACTAATGATGCAAATGAAAATGTCCACAATCTCCCGATGGTTGGTGATGAAACCTTATGTAGATCTACGAATCCAACAAACCCAGCTGCTTGTGGGTTAGTAAACACAAATGAACCGACTAACGACGTTTCCGGCCAGGCTCCGAAGATTGAAACCCCTAATTGGGATGAAGAGAATCAAGTTAGGGAAGATACAGAAATTTCCAATGAATTTACAGGCCATATCAGCCGAGCTCCTTTGGTGGTTAGAGAAGCAACGGAGACTTTTATTCAAGAACAAAAAGCACAAGGATCTATAAGGCAAGAATCCATTGCATTTGGAAACGACACGGTGCATTGTCACAGAGGTCAAGATGCAGTCAACAAAGAATCTTACCAAGGGAAAGACGCTAGAGAACCCAACTCGGTTCTTCAGCAGCCCCCTACTCTTAGAAATGATGTAGCGAGTTCCAGAACCTTTTGTCAGAAGACGTCAGGATCTGGGACAGATACTACTGAAGTCCACAAAGATACGTCTACTAGCCAGCAATCTTCTGCTTTGGATCGAAATGCTGCAATCCACCAACAGAATTCGGGTTCTGTCTGCCACCCACCCATCATTGTTGTTAAAGAAATGGAAAGTTGTAACCAAGTGGATGTACAGAATGAAAGTCAATTAGTTCAAACCAATGGTAATTTAAACTTCAGTTTTGGTTTCATGACGTTTTTTTCTAGTAAAGAAATGAAGAATTCATGCCGAATCCCAAAGAAGGTCGGGGAGATCCTGAAGGATGCTGAATAATTCCTAAAGAATTCCTCTATGCCAGGGGAAAGTGTTCACCAAACAGTTTCTGATATTTGAACTTCTTATCAATCAATTGATTGTTGCATATTGACAAGAATGTTTATAACTTGCTGAGGTTTGAAGAAGCAAAACATAACTGGGTCCTACTTAAAGAAACTAATTTTTGATATCTAGTCTCATGTTAAGACAAAAGCATATTGCTTTGTTAATCTATTTCTTGAAAATTGAGTGGCTTTACTTCTTGAAATCCGATTTCCTGCCTGTGAGACTTCACGAGGTTTCTTCACATCGAGAGAAAGGAACGGGGTAGCACTGGTCGATTATTTTCTCTTTTCAGTGGGCCCTTTGAGCATTGCACTTAAACCAATACCTTACAAAGATGATAAGTGCATTTGCCTTTAAACTGTCAACTATCAACTCAACTTCATTTTCATCACAATGCATGTTTATTCATCTTTATTCTATCTCTATATTGCTCATTTACCTTATTTATAGTCGTTCATGTCAAGAGTAGTCAAGCTTGGGTATCAAACGAGAATCTGATCGAAATAAAGCTCGAAGGCACGACACTTGAGGTTGAACAGCCAGATGTCAAAGATAACAACCGTGTGACAAGTGGAAGCTCTGAAGCAATTAATGAAAATAGGACGGTTAGCAAAGAGGCAGGGGATTGCAAGAACGACACAAAAGAAACCGATAACGACGGGGGAAATAAAATTGAAAGTGGAGGCGATGAAGGCAACAGCGATAATAGTGGAGATGACGATAAAGCAAATGATGCAGGAGGAGCTCAAAATGGAAAGAAGAAGAAAGGAAGACTCTCTGTGATTTGGAAAGGATTTCGTTCAAAGAAAGGTAGCGAACATTCATATAAGCACCCTCATCTAGCTATAACCTCTGTTGCTACTGTTTCAATTCTTAGAGATCTCGTCAACGTGCTTCTATCCCTGTTTTTATAAAAAAAGTTGAGCTAGTTGTTGTGAAAACGCAGGGGCGGATCCAGGAAGCATTCTAACTGCTGTACTAACTAGTACAAGGGAGAGAATTATCCCCTTTTTTAACTTAAAGCTGAATAAGAAGTAAGAAAAAATATTAGGATTGAAAATCTGACCAATCTGACGGGCATCAGTGCTCTGAACACTGATCGATAGAGGCACATTTGAAACGGCAACTCGAGCCATGTTGATCCTACAAATGTTAATTCTATTTTTCCTTCAGGTAAAAAAACTAGCACTGACAACGAGGCCAATGTTGAGAATGGAAATAACGAAAAGAAGGATAAGAAGTACGAGAAAAAATTGAAAAAGAGGTTGAAGAAGGAGAAGAAAAAGCAGAAAAACGCAGAGAAGAAAAATAAGAAGAAAGAAAAGGAAAAGAAGAAGAAGAAAGAAAAGGAAAAAAAGAAGAAAAAGGATTCGAAAATAAAAGACGAAGGCAAAGAAGATAAACCAGCCGATGGACTAAAAGTTTCAAAGGACAAAAATAAGGATTCCAAAAAACAAAAGAGCAATAAGAAGTCTAAAAAGGAAACATCTCCGAAGAAGGGTAAAAAGGCTGAAGGAAAGAAGGACAAAGAGGCGAAATCAGAGATAAAGAAGAAGATTTCTGAGAAGAAGAAAGTTGCATCTGAGAAGAAGAAAGCGGCAAAACTAAAGGAAAGAAAGGCAAAGATTATGAAGGAGTGGCTTCGATTGGAGAAGAAGAAGGCCAAACTGGATAAAGTGAAGACAAGATCTTCGAAGGAGAAAGAGGATCTACGCAGGAAGAAGCGAATAGTATATTTGAAGAAGGCGCAACTGGAGAACAAATGGTCAAAAGTAGAGAGGGACGAAAAAGAGATGATCCAAGCATCAAAGCAAGAGAAAGAGGCAGCTCAAAACGAGCCAGGTACGAGTGGCACCGATGGAAGGCTATTGGAAGATAAAGTGGATGTCCAAAACCTAGCAGAGGCTATCGAGCCTGTTGATACCGGGGATGAACCAAGCTCCACTACGAATTCGCCTTCATCTGCTGCAGGTCATAAAAAACGCAAACGAATCTCTATCAACTTCAAGAAATTCTTCTCAGGGAAGAAGAGGAAAAATGATGTGAAACATGAAAGTGACTCAAACCAAAGTAATCAGGCTGGGGTCGAAACTGCTCCAGCTAAAGATGGAGGAGAAAATGAAGGAAAAACTGCTCCAACTAAAGATGGGGAAAAAAATGAGGGAGAAACTGCTCCAGCTAAAGATTGGAAAAAAATTGAAGGAGAAACTGCTCCAACTAAAGATGGGGGAAAAAGTGGAGAAATAAACCAGACTTCTTTCAGAAATTATGTTGTTGAGCCGGAAGAGGATTTCGATGTGCTGCCTCAAATCATCATACACCAATCTGAGGTACATGTAGATAATCATGTGCAAGACAGCGTAAACACGATTGGCTCTGCAAAAGAGATAGGATCTGGTGAAAGAAGTGAAAATGAAGACTCAGATGACAATATACAGCTGATTGAAAGCACGTACGAGTCAAACAAGGCATTGGCAAAAAGTAACTCAAACACTTCTGTAGAATCAGCAGACCAAGTTCGACCCTTCCACGGTTGGGACAGTTCTTCAAATGATTCTAGAGGATCACTTACAATAATCAAGAAAGTCAAGTCCTTACCAAAGCCGTATGAAGACAGTCCAAGGGACGCTTTGCAGTGCAAAAACAAAATATCAGCCTTGATTACCCCCGGTGACAGCGTGAAGATTCATGAGAAGGGTGAAGCGATTGAGATTGATACGGGGGAGGAAGAATATGACAGGGCTAAGGCAGCAGCCAAAGTAGTTTGTCAGGCATCAAACGATATAATAAATCTTCTTCCAGTTGGTAGAAGTACTCATTCGGAAGATCAACAGCGAGGTAAGTAAGCCTTTCGTGAATGTGATAAAAAGAAATCATTAAATATTCTCAAACAGCTATCCGTATTCCATTTGGGATGTATATATTTATATATGGAGTACCTGGTTGATTTTGAAACGGACCCCTCATTTGATCTCTATCCAAATCTTTAAAGTTTAAAAATCTTATTATGGAAATAAGTGTGCATGATGTTAATCGAGAGACAAAGGCCTCTTTGTCTGGGGTTAACATTTGCAAGTGGAATGTTTGATCGTATTGCTGGTTAGCATAAGATGAAATCGTTTTTTAGTGTTATACATCGTTGGTTCAGTGCATTGTATCAGCTATAGAAAACTATTGAGATGCTCGTGCATCCATTGTTATATGGATTGGTTTCCCATTAGGGACTTACAGGAATTTAGGCATTGTTTATTCATTGAGGCACGTATTTTTAAGCCATTTCGCTACATTGAGCAAGTAGATCATGGCGATTACCGTAGGGAAATAGATCAGCATTGTTTATGATTTCAACCTTATTACGAATACGGTGTTGCCCTCATTTGGGAATAATTGGACACCACGCGGTTTCTGGTTTCTAGTTTATAAATTCAGTCGTTTGGATTTCAAATTATTAAGACTCAAGTCTCACACAAGCTGGTTGCTTGTGTGAAAGAAAACTTTTAGGTGGCGGAGCAGATGCAGAAGCGAATGGCTATCCACACACCGTTTGGTTTCTTTGGTATTGATGAAGGCCTAAGTATCTTAACGTATTACAATGGCTTTTCGTTGAGTATTACAATGTCGGTTTTGTTATCTTGTGAGGCATTACCTTAGTAGGGTGGCCTGTTAATGTGTGTTGAATTGATTTGAAAATCTAACCATTGATGGTTTTGCAAAGTTGCGGGTCTAGAAAAAATTAATTCGGTACGTGATAGTGTCTACGTTGACAGTTATATCCATGTTGATAAAACTTGCTTTACCGGGAAAGTTATGTTTTGTTCGTTAGGGTAGATATGAATATCCTTCTCTACCAGCATGGTACAATGGAACTGAAAATGTTTTTGTTATGTTGACTTTCTCTTACGACAGATATTTGCTTTATTTGAAGTGTTTTTGCACAATTAGAATTTTACAGTTACTCGGCACCATTGTCTGAACCACAATGGTTCTGTTCTCCTGGGATCATCTAGTTTTGTTATTATTCCAGACTTTGACGGTGAAATTCGCTCTGTGTTGTGATACAAAAATCAATCATCTCTAAAATCAGACTTTTTAGAGTGAGAATTTTTTTAGAGTTTGGAAAATTAAACGATTCCAATAGGAAAAGAAAAATTTTGGGTAGTTGAATTTATCTTCTTCCGTTGACTGATTAAAAATAACGAGGCATGGTTTTAACCGTTTCTTAATAATTTCGTGTTACGGTACTTGGTATCTTATTGAAAGGCCACTAATAAATATATATGATAAAGGAAACTCGTTCATCGGGGAAAAAATTCTGTGAATCTGTCAGTAGCAATTCTCATAATTCAAGACTGCCTAATGAGGTTTGTCAAGACAGTGGCTTAGTTATTTCGTCAAGTAAAGTCGCTTTTATCTTGCTTTTGTTAAAGCCAGTTTTTCTTCGTCTTCTTAATTTGTGCTCCAGAAATTTTCTTTGTTCTATGTCGAAGTTTTATGGCAAAAACCAGTTGCCACAACAAAAGGAATACAGCATTCATTTTGAAGGTCATTTTGTCAGTATTCATTTATGTAGAGGCCTCATGCCTAATCTTTGAGCTTGGAACTGACTCTCATTTTAATTCTCGTTTCATCAAAACAAAATTATGCATAATTGTTCCAGCCTTTTAAGAATAATAAATGTTTTCGGTTTGTCGTTGCTTGAGAAACAAAGCGCTCTTATCTTAAATTAAAAATCGGGAAGTGAAATTCGGAATGTTATTGTTATACTTTTAAAAAAGTGATTTTAAACAATGAGTTGTTTTACTTCAATTTTTCAGGCTATTACTTCAGCCTTTGACAAGGTTTAAGGGCAGACCCGGTACACTTGCTTTTGATGATTTGTTTTTACAATTGCTTAACGATAATACCCTTTGAGCATGTGTGTTGAATTATAACAATGCAAACTGTGGGCTTGCGTGTGAACAAGCCAGTTTTGATTTTGCTAGTTGTTGTAGCCCAATTGGAACTTAACTTCGTTCGGGCTAGCATTAATTTTTGCCGGCTTCCATGCCGCTGTAAACATGAATTTCGTTGGTTGATTGAATTTGTATTAAAGTTTCCGTCCAAATTCAGATTGATACGAGTTCTATGCTGATAGCTAGGTATCTGTAATATTATTGAAGCAACAGCTTGGTTTCTAACGTCGCTGTTTTCTGCACTCCTGTTTCGTTCGAGGGTTTGTGCTTGTGTGTTTGGTCTTGGAGTTTTGGGTCTGACTCGGGTAGGGTCTTTGGGCTTTTGGCCGGTTTTTGATCGATTTTGGGAATTCTTATTCCAGATCCTTAATTTACTTCTCCACTTTTACCTTTGTGTAAAGTGGCAGGAATATATCTACCCCTTTTTGAGTCGACCCAAAATCTCCAAAAAACATACAAAAAATATATATTAAGGATTTGGAACGATATGATAAATAAAATTTTGATATTGGGACTAGTTTTCAATCATCATTATGTACTTTGTCTATTATGTTCTCTTTTATCTCTACTGTTGAATGTTTTGTGGCTACGAATAATATTATTCCTTAGTCACTTCTACTAAATTAACATCAACGTGGGCCGCCGGAATAGTGCTCTCTAAATAACTGAGAAATTACTGTCCGGTGGCCCCAACATTCCATTTTCAAATGTTAATCGAGAGACAAAGGCCTCTTTGTCTGGGGTTAACATTTGCAAGTGGAATGTTTGATCGTATTGCTGGTTAGCATAAGATGAAATCGTTTTTTAGTGTTATACATCGTTGGTTCAGTGCATTGTATCAGCTATAGAAAACTATTGAGATGCTCGTGCATCCATTGTTATATGGATTGGTTTCCCATTAGGGACTTACAGGAATTTAGGCATTGTTTATTCATTGAGGCACGTATTTTTAAGCCATTTCGCTACATTGAGCAAGTAGATCATGGCGATTACCGTAGGGAAATAGATCAGCATTGTTTATGATTTCAACCTTATTACGAATACGGTGTTGCCCTCATTTGGGAATAATTGGACACCACGCGGTTTCTGGTTTCTAGTTTATAAATTCAGTCGTTTGGATTTCAAATTATTAAGACTCAAGTCTCACACAAGCTGGTTGCTTGTGTGAAAGAAAACTTTTATCCCCTCCCTTCCCTCCCTTTTCTGCTTTTCCTTGTTCCTGAAAGATGTCATTCTAGCCTTGATTCATGCAGCTTCCCTTTCCCTCCCTGTCCCTGAATAAACAAACTCCCCAGGATATTCCTGGGTTGAGCCGGTCGACTCCTTGTTTTAATTGCCTGTTGGGGCAGATCGTGTTGGTATAAGCCACTTTTTATCAAAACCCGTTTGGGCAGTCATTGCATAGTCTTCTAGAGAACCTTTGAATATGTACCCGTTTTAAAGTTAAGTACAAGTACAATAACTTATCGGATAGTCCGTTCGGGGTAAACGATGTTTATTTAGTTGTTGCATAGCCCGTTCGGGCATCTTATGTTTCTTTGATAATTGTATAGCCAGTTGTTACAGTTATCTTTTAGCCCGTTGGGGACACATTTTAAAAGCTACTTGAGTAAATTATAGTTTCCATTCCAGATATGGGGGCAGTAAATATTGAGCCCAATTTGGGAGCGCTATATAATGAGCCCAATTGGTAAATTCGTGTATATCCTCCATTGTTTAGCCTGTCTAGGCACGTTATGTATATGTAGTTATTCTATAACCCATGTTGGCACATAATGTGGATTTGGTTATTGTATGGCAAGTTTTTTAGAGCATGCTTGGAAAAAAGTTAATTTCTATACTCCAATACGGGGTAGTAAATGTTGACCCCGATGTGGAGCGGTATATAATAAGCCCTATCGGTAACTTCGTGAAAAACTTTTGTTGGGTACTTCGTCAAGGCACGTAATGTATATGTAGTTATTCTTTAAACCACTTCGGCACATACGTATATTTGGTTGTTATATAGCACGTTTCGGCACAATTTTAGCTATTGTATAACCCGGGTGGGCAGTTCAGTTACAGCGTGTTGTAGCTGGTACGTCTTAGACAGTTCTGGCAGTTATTTTCTAGCCCATTGGGGCACACACGTCTTAGCCAATTCTGGCAGTTGTTTTTATAACCCGTTGGGGTACACACGTCTTAGCCAATTCTGGCAGTTGTTTTTATAGCCCGTTGGGGCACACACGTCTTAGCCAATTCTGGTAGTTGTTTTATAACCCGTTGGGGCACACACGTCTTAGCCAATTCTGGCAGTTGTTTTTATAGCCCGTTGGGGCACACACGTCTTAGCCAATTCTGGCAGTTGTTTTTATAACCCGTAGGGGCACACACGTCTTAGCCAATACTGGCAGTTGTTTTATAGCCCGTTGGGGCACACACGTCTTAGCCAATTCTGGCAGTTGTTTTATAGCCCGTTGGGGCACACACGTCTTAGCCGATTCTGGCAGTTGTTTTATAACCCGTTGGGGCACACACGTCTTAGCCAATTCTGGCAGTTGTTTTATAGCCCGTTGGGGCACACACGTCTTAACCAATTCTGGCAGTTTTTTTTTATAACCCGTTGGGGCACACAGGTCTTAGCCAATTCTGGCAGTTGTTTTTATAGCCCGTTGGGGCACACACGTCTTAGCCAATTCTGGCAGGTATTTTATAACCCGTTGGGGCACACACGTCTTAGCCAAGTCTGGCAGTTGTGTTATAACCCGTTGGGGCACACACGTCTTAGCCAATTCTGGCAGTTGTCTTATAACCCGTTGGGGCACACACGTCTTAGCCAATTCTGGCAGTTGTTTTTATAGCCCGTTGGGGCACACACGTCTTAGCCAATTCTGGCAGTTGTTTTATAGCCCGTTGGGGCTCACACGTCCTAGCCAATTCTGGCAGTTGTTTTATAGCCCGTTGGGGCACACACGTCTTAGCCAATTCTGGCAGTTGTTTTATAGCCCGTTCGGGCACACACGTCTTAGCCAATTCTGGCAGTTGTTTTATAGCCCGTTCGGGCACGCATTTTCAAACATGCTTGGAAGAAGGTAAATCTTAAACCCGGTACGGGGGCAGTAAATTTTAGCTCAATGCAGGGGCAGTAAGTAATGTCCCCTATTGGCAACATCGTGCAGATTCACCAACATATTTATCTATGGTATAAACTGTCATAGCTGTTAATTTATTGCCTTTGGAAACGAATTTAAAAACTTAGTTCGGCAGTAATTGTTGATTCGGGTGTGTGGGCCGTAACGGATTGAGCCGTTCATATTTACCATGGTCTAGCCCGTTTTCGGCATGGAGTGCATTGTTACTTTATAACTCATTGGGTCTGTTATGTATCTATAGTATTTCCATTACAAGGTTATGGAATATTGAAGGCAATAAATGTTGAGCACTATTTGGCAGTAACTGTTGAGCCTTATTCGAGGCAGTAAATGGTAAGCTCTATTTAGACTCTGAGCTCTATTTGGTGCATTAATTGTTGAGCCCTATTTGGGGCAGTAATCATTGAGCCCTATTTGGGGCAGTAATCATTGAGCCCTATTTTGGGCAGTAATTGTTGAGCCCTATTTGGGGCAGTAATTGTTGAGTCCTATTTGGGGCAGTAATTGTTGAGCCCTATTTGGGGCAGTAATTGTTGAGCCCTATTTGGGGCAGTAATTGTTCGAGCCCTATTTGGGGCAGTAATTGTTCGAGCCCTATTTGGGGCAGTAATTGTTTGAGCCCTATTTGGGGCAGTAATTGTTGAGCCCTATTTGGGGCAGTAATTGTTTGAGCCCTATTTGGGGCAGTAATTGTTTGAGCCCTATTTGGGGCAGTAATTGTTGAGCCCTATTTGGGGCAGTAATTGTTGAGCCCTATTTGGGCAGTAATTGTTTGAGCCCTATTTGGGGCAGTAATTGTTTGAGCCCTATTTGGGGCAGTAATTGTTTGAGCCCTATTTGGGGCAGTATTGTTTGAGCCCTATTTGGGACAGTAATAGTTGAGCCCTATTTGGGACAGTGTTAGTTGAGCCCTATTTGGGACAGTGTTAGTTGAGCCCTATTTGGGGCAGTAATTGTTTGAGCCCTATTTGGGGCAGTAATTGTTTGAGCCCTACGTGGGGCAGTAATTGATGAGCCCTTTTTTGGGGCAGTAATAGTTGAGCCCTATGTGGGGCAGTAATAGTTGAGCCCTATGTGGTGCAGTAATTATTGAGCCCCTTTTAGGGCAGCTCATTTTTATCCTACTTGATTATCTGATCTAACATGTTTAATTGTTTCAATTTTTTTTCAGCGTTTTCTTACAGAAAAGAGTTGGAGAAAGTGCCAGTTGTTGTGGAATTTGCGAATTATAATTCCAGTAATAAAGCCCCATGTTGGGGCAGTAAATATTAAGTCTATTATGAGTTATCCAACTTGAGCATTTACTATATACAAAGTTTAATTGTCTCGATTCATCTTTTTCAGCCTTTTATCGCAGAGATGAAGTCAGTTCAAGAAAGTGCCGGTTTTTGATCGATTTTGGGAATTCTTATTCCAGATCCTTAATTTACTTCTCCACTTTTACCTTTGTGTAAAGTGGCAGGAATATATCTACCCCTTTTTGAGTCGACCCAAAATCTCCAAAAAACATACAAAAAATATATATTAAGGATTTGGAACGATATGATAAATAAAATTTTGATATTGGGACTAGTTTTCAATCATCATTATGTACTTTGTCTATTATGTTCTCTTTTATCTCTACTGTTGAATGTTTTGTGGCTACGAATAATATTATTCCTTAGTCACTTCTACTAAATTAACATCAACGTGGGCCGCCGGAATAGTGCTCTCTAAATAACTGAGAAATTACTGTCCGGTGGCCCCAACATTCCATTTTCAAATGTTAATTAGTACATTGTTCCATACTCTAAAGCCCTAATTCCATATCGCAAGAAAAGAATTTGAAGAAACTTTCAGTACCATATTTACACCAAGATTTTTCTGAGGAGAGATTTTATTGCATGAATTATAATGATGTGATTCTAATCAAATAATGACCATTTTTTGATTCTAGATGCTGCGAAAAAGCAAGAAGTGGAATTGAAAAATCGCTTCAATGACTCTTGGAGTGACGAGGAGAGCGTGATGGACCGAGTTTTGCAAGAAGATGTAAAAAAGGAGCTACCGTCGATGAATATGACTCAGAATAAAAGTTGGCAGCAGCAGAACAAGGATGGACGTTTAATGGATGATATTTTGGATGTTAAGACCACGACAAGTCCAAAGAAAAGTAAGAAATTCAAAAATGTATTGCTCGAAGGAGAGACAAGTTCGCTTGTGCAATTATAAACTCCTGCTTTCTCTAAGGAGAATCATTTTGGTTGCCTCACAAGTTTTCAAAATAGAAATCTGATAACTACCATATTTTGCATTTAGGTGCTGCAAAAAGGCAAGACGATGAGCTGGAGATCAGCTCGTTTGATTCTCGGAGTGATGAAGAGAAGATAATGGACGAACTATTGCAAGAAGAGCTTGAAGATGACCAGCTTTTGAAGAATATGACCAAGAACAAAAGTTGGCAGCTCAGAACGGATGAGGTTGTCAGTGTTGACACCACGACGAGTTCAAAGAAAAGTAAGAAATTCAAAAATGTTTCTTTCTTCGAAATCAATTATGGATTCGTTTTCAGACTGTTTGATTCAAGCGAGACTATCAATTACCGTGATCTTTTATTTCATGCTACGATGACTGCTAAATGAAATATGCCAATGGCTGTGGGCATTTTTTGGGGATGCAAACTTTGAAATGCATTGTTTTGAAACAATAGCATGTTAGAGAAAAGTTGTTCGGTCAAAGCTTATCTCCACTGAGTAGCATATGTCATGGGTGCTCGAGGGAGAGATAGAATGCACATGTGCAATCATTAACTGTAGCTTTTTCAAGGAAAGTCATTTTTGCTGCTAACAGATTTTCAAATTACATATCTGATAATTTTCATGTTTTGAATTTAGATGCTGCAAAAAGGCAAGAGTTGGATTTGAAAAAAGAAATGTACGAATCTTGGAGTGACGAGGAGAGGATGATGGACCAAATTTTGCAGGGAGATGCTAAGAAGGACCAACTGTCGAAGAATTTGACTCAGAACAAACGTTGGCAGCAGCAGGACGAGGATGAACGCTTGATGGATGAGATTTTGGGTGTTGACGCAATGAAGAGTCCGGAGAAAAGCAAGAAATCGAAAAGGGTTTCGTTCGGTGATAGCACGGCAGAGGTAGTTGTTGGTGGTATTGAAGGCAGCAAACAACCAGAGGCGATGAAAACAAACACGCATCGGACTAAAGTTTTCAGTCATTTTGACAAGTGAGTACCTAAGTATTCCAGATGACGTACTGCACTAAATGCTAAGATTTTCGAGCAGCAATATTTCCAAAACTTAAGAACATTTAACTTATTTTCATCAAGAAAAGTATGCAAAAGTGCTCGGACTTTGACAATTTGAAGGGCCTCGATTAAGTGAGACACAACCTCCTTGAATCCAATGCTTTGATCTTGAGCAGAGAAAAGCTTGATCAGTGTGATTGCTGCCTAATCATGGAATCATCCTTCCTATCTCAACTGAATATTCTTGTATAAACATTTTCGATGTTTTCCCTAAGATTCTATACAAATCGTTGAATCAAACAGTGTTGCAAAGATATCAAAGCCTCATATCCAAATCCCATTCTACTTGTTTTAATCATATTTGAAATCCTTTCCAGGAATAACGAGAAAAAGGCTGCCTTTCCTGAAAAGGTTGAAAAGCATCACGTGGTTGCAGTGAAATCCAGCCTGAAGACCAACTTCACTAAACAAGAAAAGGGGCAAACTGCTGACTCTAAAGATGGAGTAAAATGGAAAGGAAAGAAAAACGAAAATCATCTGGCTTCTTCTAAAAATTACAATGTTAAACCGAAGGTTAAGTTTGATCTGCAGCCCCAAATCACCATACGAAAATCTGAGGAAGAGATTGTGTTTGAGCAAGATGTAGACAATCTCTTGGCTGAGCAAGAGGTTGAGCAGGAGGACCCCATGCCTTTGATATCGAAAGCGAAAACCGAACAGGACCCGTTTTCAAGGACAGCTTTGATGGGGAAGGGGCATTTTATCTACCGGGGTAAAAGGAAAGAACAAGAAATATTGAGAGAAATCAAACAAGTAGACATCATCAAGAAGGAAGATAAGAAACTCAAAAGGGAAGCTAAGATGGCTGCAGCCAAGACTTTTGCGTCCGTTGCTAGACCAGCAGAACACTCCTTCGTGATTTCCCCTGCGGAGCATACGATTCGGGTGAGCCCAGCGTTTGAGCATTACGGTGCGTTGCCAGCTATCTCAAGACAGCCAAAATGAAATATTACTTTTACAATTGACTCAAAATCTTTTCAGCTTTTATTGAATTCCTAGAAATGTAGTAGAGTTAAGTATTTGCTCAACTTTGTAAATATTGTATATATATTGAGAGATATTTGTAAAATCTGAATGCTTATTTTTGTGAGTTTCTCAGTGGATTACAACCAAGGTGTAGTGCTAAACTTCGACAGAGAATATATTCCGTCGCTAACAAGAAAAATCCTGCCTCCTGTGCATAATTTGAAACTGACAAAGTGGACGGTAATGAAGATCGTAAACATATACAAATATTATAACAACTAAAGCATTGCGTCTGACTAAGTGAAATACGCATTAGAGTAGCACGTCAGAAAGAGGACGAACATGAAACCTGATAAAATAATAATCCCAGAGATGGTTCATAATTGGCCAATCAGAAAGTAGGTTTGTATTTTACAAGCTAAGCATCTAGAGACATTTTGGTTCACATAGCATATACGATTTTCTAGGCCTCTTTACACAGCAGCCATCATAGCATCAAACAAAAGCTTGCATCCTTAGCCTCGACTTCGTGCATTTTAATTCAAGAGATTCAAGTTTCTTAGTCGCAAAACGGACACATGCAATAGCTTTTGAGCAAATGAGGGGTAGAGGGTTTGGGTAAGTTTCTACGGGGAGAACCTCGGACGGGGCAATTTTCATGTAGGGTGAGGGGGGTTAATGTGAGACTATAGCGAAAAGCTTTTGTTTCATGCTCAACGCATAGTAAAGTGCGCAATAAAGCCTAAACTGTCATTCAGCTACAAAATATCTAGGCTGCAGTTTTCGAACTTTATAGACCAGGCGGAAAATGGGGGTAGTATCCCCCGTCGGGGAAATAATTTAAATTAGGTGAATTTTGGTAATCTTGGGGCGCTGATTCCGAATATCGATGTTATACGGGCAAGTTGGGGGGCGTTTAGCCTCTATCACATGTTGAAATCTCGTTTTCATGCCAAAATAGGCAAATACGTTTCCCAAGGAACCTTCTCCACAGAATTCCGTAAAACTGGGTAATTAAGGGTAATTTGAGGTGACGAATCGAAAAATCGATCCTATATGGTCACAGCAGGAGTTTTTGACCTCGTTTTCATGTAAAAACCTCATTTTCATGCAAAATAAGCAAAAATGTTTGAAAGATTCTCGCTATTAATAGCCTTTTTAATAATAAAACATAAAAACTCGTAAATAAAAATAATAAAACTCGTTACAAGATATGAACACTGTGCAAAACGTTATGAAAATGGAAATAATCAAGCATCAAAAATGTGAATGATATCCTCATCGAATCAGATTCACTGTCTTCATCGTTTTCATCAGCGTCGTCGGTTTCATCAGCATTATCGGCATTGTCGAGCAGAGCAGTAGCGTTGCGATATCATCTAGGTAGCATACATTACTCCAAACAACTGATCTCTCTTCATTCTATCCATGATTGACTGGGTCGTCTAGATCCATAATTAACCGATCTGCTTGTCTATACATCGATGCCGCGTAATTTGCTCGCTCTATAAGCAGCTTTAAGTTCGATTGGCAAGGCGACAACAAACTTAAATCTTTTATCTTTTTCTCACTCTCGAATTTTTGCAAAAATAGTTTCTTTCTTGCATCGTTTACTGACAGTAATCTTTCCATCCCGTAAAGTGCGCAAACGAAATTTTCCAATCCTCTCGCTAATTCTTCACTTGCTGCAAAGGTATTTCCCAAATCTGCAAATAGATTTATGTATTCGGTTTTCTTGACCATTTCCTACCAAAATACTACTTTCCCTTTTCTGAAAAAACTTGAAGCGCAGTCATTTCATGAAAAGGCGTGTAAACTGATGAGTGCTCTTCTCTTGTCGTTATCAAACGTCGAAGATGTTATGTCTATGATCTTTCTACTCAATCCCGTTCCATTGTCAATCAATATTTGGATGTCTGCAAATCATGGCCAAGGAAGAGGACTAGAACATCTCCAGATGGTGACCTAATCATCACGGAATCCCCGACGGACACATTTGCTGCTTTAACTAAAGCGATCAGTTTGGTGTCAGCTTCTTCATTGTTGCTTTCTAAGCTTTCAATAACTACGACTTCGTCCTCCGACACTTTCGTACAGTTCTTTTCATTGGAGAAGAAGATGGTCTTCCCTTATAGGTCGCTTTTGCCTTCTTCTATAGCTCTTTGAATAAGGTCAAATAGCATTGCCTTGTTATCTCCATTTCGGAGGAAGCTACTAAAATCGTACAGAACTCTCGTGTCTGGACTTGTTATGACGTAGAGTTCACTTACTCCTCTTGCCTCTCTTTTGTGGCCTTTTATACTCACGTCTTTGTACGTGTCGCATACAATATACACATGGGTGTACCGGGAGGGGACCATTGCTCTCAAGACTCTTGACGGCAAGTCTCTAATTGTGTTGACTGTACCAACGACAGCTCGAATAGCTGCTGCAAAATCCAGAAAATACGTATAGAGTCGAGTTTTTGGTGGTAAATCATCTTCACTGATAAGAATCTAGTCGCTCATCGCAGCCCCGAAAAGTTTACTTTTTACTGTTTTCCTTATGAAGCCATCAGCAGTGCTGACAGGGATCGACACTGGGGCAAGAGGGTAACAGGAGACATTTTCGAGATCTATCCCTGCCTCGTGCTTGTTGACCGTAATGAACCCTGTTCGCAGAGACCCATGATGCTAGCGATTTTCTCAACGTTAAAAGACGGATATCATAGTCATTAGTATTGATAGCGTAGTGCAGTATGTGTTGACGGTCCACAAGTTGAATGTAATGTGTCCAGTACTGGGGAGTTTTCCCATATTCGCCTTTTAAACACTCGCTCATTTTCGACTGAAAATCGCTAATGTACTCTTTGACAGACGTATTGTCGAGCAAATTTGAAAGATCTGAGCTTTCTGGGTGACATTGAGCGAATTGGTAAACTGGCCTCATACTACCTATTATTACATTAATGTTAGGCATTGGCATTATAAAGCTTTCCTGATCCATACAGTTTGAAAAAAATTATACTAGTAGCGAGAATCTTTGAAATATTTTTGCTTATTTTGCATGAAAATGAGGTTTTGACATGAAATCGAGGTTAAAAACTTCTGCTGTGACCATATAGGATCGATTTTTCGATTCGTCACCTCAAATTAACCTTAATTACCCAGTTTTACGGAATTCTGTCGAGAAGATTCCTTGGGAAACGTATTTGCCTAATTTGGCATGAAAACGAGATTTCAACATGCGATAGAGGCTAAACGCCCCCCAACTTGCCCGTATAACATCAATATTCGGAATCAGCGCCCCAAGATTACCCAAATCCACCTAATTTAAATTATTTCCCCGACGGGGGATACTACCCCCATTTTCCGCCTGGTCTATTATCTCGACATTCATAAACCAATAAGTCCAGTTTCACGATAAGTTCACAACAGACTAAATCTTTCATAGCTGCAGTGAAGAGTTTGTGCTGCAGTCGTTAGTATAGGTGGCTACGGGTTGCTAGTGGGGATATTTCTATCACGCATTGTGTGAAGTGAGATCCATCATTAATTGCTTTTGCAGCAAAAGTTTAATTCATCCGGAATGCGTAGAAAACAAAGCTGATGATGGGAAATATGATAGCAAATTACGTTTCATTATCATTCAGGACAAATAGCTTGACAAAAACTTTTGCTAGTTTCCAGACCCCTCTCCGTTGACTATGTCATTCAACTCAAAAGGAATCTGCGTCGAAAAATGTCTAAATTTTCTTCAAAATTTCACGCGGTTTGAAGATCCTTCAAATGACTTACCAAAGTATAGTTTTGATTAGCTATGTTTATTTTTCTAAATGATGTTTGAACAGACGAAAGCCTGTTAAAATAGCCATGTTTAGCCTGAAAAGAAACATCATCATCATAATCATCATATTCTCCAGTAGCCCTACTGCTTAGTAAAATTTATGACTAAGACCAGATACAGACAAGCGTATTGTTTCTTACTTTTCGGTCTCTAATAGAGGTCCCCCTCCGCTTATAAACTTTTAGAAAATTTTCCAGCTAGAACATTCTAATTCCAGCCCCCCACTATTTAATTCTGGTAACGACTTGCAAGCAAAACAAGAGTTACACAACAAAAACCAGTGAGATTGAGAATTTAGAGTTTAGTAAGTGAGCTTTTTGCACTGTAAGTCTCACTAAATTTAGGGCAGGTCCTAACGTAGTCTAGAGTGGTCTACGCCACCATTCTGAAATGCCTCAACCGATCTCGAGCCCAGCTCTTAGATTCATGTAATTCTAAACATGACTATATAGAAGGATTTTATCCAAGAGACGAATTAACGCCTCTGTGAACAGGCCTAGAACTGGATGCACTTCAAAGCTACCGCGCTAACTTGAATTCATGATTTAGGACAGTGGTTAGCAAGCACACCCTTGTTGGGTAAGGGCCGGGGCACAAGGTCTGTTGGGAGAATATCAAAATTATGGTTAGATATAATTTTCTGCGTTAGACAAATGCGTCTTGAACTTTTGTTACATCTCTTTTATGTTTAGATTAGTAACTCAGTCTCTCCCATAGTGTATGCTTCACTGGAGGGCTTGTCAGTCATATTTCACATTTGGGATATTATTAAGTACTCTTTCTAAACAATTTTTCGAAAAGTAATTGCTATTTGACCAGGCGCACGCCCGGGCCTTACGATCATCATATAAACCAAAACAAGATCTCTCACCTGAGCATATTCAGACTAATACTACTCAAGTAGCTAATGGTTGGTAGTGGCAGGCACTATTACCACCTTCAAGATGAAGGGTTGGAGTAGAGGTTTGCTTGTGATAGCTCTTTTGTGCTTTTCGGGGTATGGTGATGCAGCGTGCGACCGCACGTGGAAGCTGAAAGACGGATCTAAATCCGCGGTGCTGCAAAGATTCATGAACTGCTGGGGCACTGAAGTGGAGAAAGGGAAGGTAGACTTGGTGATTCTATTGGATACATCTGGCAGTGTGCAGCAGTCGGGGTATTTGGCAGGAAGAACATTCATCAAAGCCTTGCTGAAAAACGTGCGAATAGCATTCGACGCCACGAGGATTGCTATCATCAGTTTTGCATGGAAGAGCAGAATTGATATCAATTATTTATGGAACCCAGATCGTTCCAAACATAAATGCAAGTACGTACCTCGTACAATTTCCACCCAAATATCCAATTGAGTCCTCAAAAACCATGAAAATCTTGTAGGACCCTGTTGAATTCTTTCCAGGAACCCCAGAGGCGTTTTTCTGAAGTCCCCATAAACTCCAGAATATTCCGGAGAGTTCGGCATTCCGAAATTTTCATACATTATAGGAGCGCTTGGGTAAATTGCTTACCGTTAAGTGCTGTAATATCCCCATTAAAAAGCTGCAATGTCCCCAGTTATCAATTCCTAATTCGCGACTTGCAGCTAAGGACTACATACCTCCCAAAACTCTTCTCAATTTTAAGACTTCTTTTCACCCAAGAAACACAATCGATCACCTTCTTAATGGATGAATCTGTTGCTGCAATTGACCACAAGTATGATATAGTTCAACCTTGTTTTAAATAATATTTTTAAGATCACGCTAACATTACAGCATTTAACGGCTAGTGGTAAATTTTTATAATCATAAGTTGAATTCTAATGAAATCAACCGGTTATCAAAAAACTCACTGCATTAAATTTTAGGTTTGTTCAAGATTTTAAGAAAGTGAAGTTCACTCGTGGCCTCACAAATCTTCGAGGAGCACTTAATGATGTACATACCATATTCAGTAAGCTGATAAACGAGCCTACGACAAATTTCTACCGACCCAACGCCAACAAGGTCGTCATGCTTTTTAGCGATGGCAAGGGAAACATTGACGAGAAAGGGAGGGTCAATCCCTTCACTGGCAATGACGTCACGGCTGAAATGAGAAGAATCAGGTCATTCGGGGAGGTTGAGGTGTATAGCGTTGCCGTGACGAATGAGACTGATCAAACGACTTTGAGGGATAAAGTTGCCACCATTCCGAGTTTCTTTATGTATCAGCCGGACGAGCAGGCTCTCGTGGAGATTTCAAGGTTCATTCGAGGAGGTAGGCATGAAATGATCTCAATAGCTAAATACTGTCCTCTCCTTCAAACGACAAAGAAAAGGGAGGAAGGGGGTGGCTATACCTGCAGAGCTTGCAAATAGATTTGAAAAAAGTAGTCTCTTTGTGTGCAATATTGTATACTACCAACTTTAAAAATATTGATTATTGTCATAATCATTATTTTTTATCGCTATTTGAATACATACGGTCATTAGGGGGGGGGGCACAAATCGGAGTCATATTCGTCCCACAATTATTTAGATTGATTTTCCAAATCCTGCTTCTTGCCTGAAATTTCAATTATGTATAAAAACATAAAGACTAAAACTTTCTCAACCTTGATTTGAAAGAAATCTTTTCTCAGGAGAATTAGTCTGAATTCGAAAAATAATCTTAAAAAAAATAGTTTTTCTATTGTTAATGCATCTGAAAACATCTTTGGACAACATCTCCAGCAATGAGGCAACGCTATCTGTCAGATAATCAAATGCATCTCTAGTTTCAACCCTAAACAGGGAGTTGCACCCCCTAAATCCTCTTACATAGTTTCAAAAATAAGCAATATCAGCATTTTTCACATTTTGGAAAATTTGATTGGTCTTTTTAAGAACGTATGGGGAATGTATGCCTGGGAATGTTTATTATGACAGCAAAGATTTGAGACTTGCTGCTAGTCATTGCCTTCAAGACCTTTAGCTGACTTGCATGCTAAGCAACAGCTGAAAATTATGGTGAAGGAGGGAAGTTTTCACCCTTGCAACCAGCTCCTGCTAAGGTCCATTACAGAGATCCAATGCACTATGCAGAAATGCTAAATCAATCTGAAAAGATGACCTTGCAAAAGAAATAAAAGAAAGCATTTGCTTTTGAGTACAAATGGGTGGCTCTGTGGAAATGAAGCAACAAGATAAGAAGTTCATATTTCTTTCATATTGTTTGCCAACAGCAAAGTTCGATCCAAGACATGCGGTTCAAACCTTCTTTAAATTGAAGGACCGTAGAATGAATCTGCCAAATATTGATTCGTACCGTGAAAGTTAATTAAATATGCTTTTGGTTTTATAAGATTAGATTTCCTCGCAATAGATCTTTAACTTGTACCTTATACCATAGTTTATGCCTGATAAGAGGTATAGATGTACAGAGTTTCCTAAGGAGTTTTGCAGCAAGAAATATTTCTTGCGATAAAAATAGAGTCCCCTTTTAGAAATTTGCTCCCTTAGTTATGATTCTTTAAATGAGGCCCTGGAAGTGAGACACTGAGACAATGAACCATTCTCTTTCAGATCCGCACGAGAAGGACTATGAAATGAAATCAGTAGATGCATCTGATTGTGACGACCCAGGCTGCGATAAGATGGCCGACTGCGGATGCAACCTTCTCAGTGGCAATTACAAATGCGCATGCAGGCGAGGCTATCACGGTACTGGCGAGGAAAGAGTACCAGGCAGTAGCTGCTACGGTAAATACCCATTTATTCATAACCATAAGCAGAAATCGGTAAACACGTATCTATTTGGCCATTTAAGGCTTAATATCACACATAGGGACAAAAAATGTAATTATTCATATCTAGTCGGATAATTCACGATAAAATTAAACAAGGGTATATGCATAAAAGAGTAGAGAAATAAAAGCAGCGTGGAACCTATATCAATCATTCGAAAGATTGGATAGGAATAGTTTGAGGCAATTCTAGAAAGGATAGGGTATTAATGTCATTGTGTTTTGCAATTTCTATCATCATCGTTGTGGCTACCAGAGCCCATTAAATTTGCAATCGAATTTGCGAATGGAGTTGCCTTTTTGATAAATGGGAAAGTGGAATCGGACTTTTTGGGATTCAGATTTGGGAATGAAAGAGTATATTTGGATTTGGATTTCTAAAAAAGTCATTATTTGGAATACCTCTATTTTCATCACGAAGAGAGGGATTTTTGATAATTTCAGTGCTGGGAATCGGCGTCAGTACCCTCCTTCTCATTCGGTCAACTACCGTGCGGCTGTCACGTTTTCCTGGCTCAGAAGGCTAATTTATACGTACGATTTCTTACAGAATGCCCAGTGGATACTTATGGAAGTAAAGCGGGTATGGTAGTAAGTTGCACACCGTGTCCACCAAACTCGGGAACACAAGGAAAGAAAAAACAACTGCAGCGTGGAGATTGCAAATGCAATTCAGGATATGAAGGAAATCCAGGTCGATACCAAGAATGCAAAAGTAAGTCGGCTTTAATTCCGTCTATACATGGTCATATGGATGATAATCAGCTTTCAAAGGGGTAAAAAGCGCTTCCTGAAAGTGAGCAGTAAAGCAATTTTTGTCACAAGGGAGGGAGCAAATGCTCCTAGCTGCAACTCCTAAATCTGCTAGGGTTGTTTTTAGTTGGGATTCTTGATGAATTAAAGTTCAATAATTTTCATCTTCTTTACGATAGTTTTATCATGAAAAATGTAATTTACAAATAAAACTGCTATTTTGGTTTTCTTTTCTTTAAGTCAAGACGTGCAATGGGGTTTATCGCGTGCCAAATGGATATGTGGCGAACAAAGCAGAGTGTGACAAGAAAGAATTTGGCACAAAATGTATTTTTCGGTGCAACGAAAACTTTAAAATGATGGGTAATGATGTCGTTCAATGCAATGAGAACAGAAGATGGGTTGGTGACACGCCAGAATGTAAACGTAAGTAAACAGTATATTCGCAAAAGAATAAGCATCAATGTCTAACTAAGCAATAGAAGTATCTAGCTCATCCTATCAATCTCAAACAGAGTAGAATCTGTCTTTCAATAGGGCGTATTTTTTGTTGGGATTGATCGCCATCAGTACACAAAGGTAAGGTAAATTGGAGCCTAACGTTTCAGTCATGTTAGTATCCATAAACCAATTGAGCCATTTCAGTTCCAGGTTTTATGTTAAATATTTGACTCAAATACTAATATAACTTGCGCAGCGCAATAACAGGGCACTAACTTTATAAAGCTTTGTTTGAAACAGTTTTTAGTTTTTCAGTTTCATTACTTTCTCCGATCACTCGAGTTAGAAATATTTAATATCAAACCTAGAACGTGAATAGGTTACTTTAGTGGATGGAAACAAATATGAACCTAACGTTTCTTCGAAATTCTAGAAAACTTACCTGGGTCTTAAGGCATCCAAGAAAAATTCTCTGTTTGTCTTGATTTAGACTATCAAAACGAGTTCATGAATTATATGGTCGAATATGGTGTTCCTTTATTCAGCTTTTTACCTGTAATAGGAAATTTAAAGTTAATTCAGGTTTTATTTGAAAAACAGTTTCACCGCTTGAACGCAAAGCTTTTTTATGAAACACACTGTACAACACGAGCTCAGTATCTTACACGATTTGAATTCATTTGCTTTCTTTTGCTAAGATGTGTATATTTGGTAAAAAGACCCTGATTAGCTTGGTTAGCTTTCTCATTGCACAAAACCTACTTTTGGTTAAATTGAAGCAATGTATTTTTATGATAATGAGTGACCTGATATATAGAAAAAAGTCATGACTTGCCATTTTTGCAGCTGTAAAACTTCTCTTCTATTCGGATCGCTATTGACTTCGCTAACTGGTGGTTAGGCCTTAATTCTTTTGATTTGTCCTCATGCCCTTTATATCTTTTAAGAAGAGAAGAGTCCAAGACCGAGCTATATTCTTTTGCTTGTGAACTCAGTTTAGGAATGAATATAAAAATTTACCCTCAACAGCAGGGCATTTACAACACAAGGTACAAAGGTAATGGAGAACAAATTACACCCAAATGCTAGACATTACATCTTGGACTCTTCTCAAATTATTGAAGCTGACGGTAATGGATTTGTGATAAAATATTTTCTGTTTATTCGCGTTAAGGTTTGGGATGCAAAGAGCCAACGATTTCTGCTTCACAGCCATACACTCAAAAATGCCACGGGATTGTGGATCAGGAGACAGGGGACATGTCATCTGGCTCCATCTGCGATTACGAATGCAAATCAAAGTTTTACCATGCAGGGGGCAGCCAAAAGAGATACTGTCGTGAAACCCAGCAATGGAATGGAACAGATATCGAATGTCGTGGTAATCGTTACGTTAAGGTTTTATATTGTATAGCATCCGAGTATTGTTAGTTACCACAGGAGATTTCCTTTATGTCTTGAATAGAACCGCATTGTATATAAGTGACTTCAGTCTTGAGTTTTAGATTAAAGTGAACACACGCACATGCTCGATTGCTCTCCAAGGCTTCTCTAAGAACCTTAAAAATCTACATTATCAAGCGTTTTTCTCGCTCTGTAGATTCCAAGACCATCTTAACACACTCATTTTCTATGAAAAAACTATTCTGAATATTGGTAGCATAGTTTCAACCAAAGTAGTGCTGTTATCCTATTCTTTCTACCAGTCTGGGCAAAGTGTATTTACAAACTGCATATAATTGACGAGTACACATTCATAACTAGTCTCTTGAAAGCTACAAACACGACAAATCTTCATAAAGAAAAACCTTCTTCCGCCGCTGCCGTTACATCTTCTGTTCGTTTTGTATTTTTTGCCTGTATCATAATGCAGGTTATACATTTGCGATACCATGACGATTAATCTCGAGGGGGTGGGGGGGGGGGGGGGGCTTGCAGCAGCAATAACACATTGGAACTCTATTCCTCCTCATTAACTATGTTCAGGCTGACATTTGAATAAAATTTCACATTAACAGTTAGTGATCTTATGCTTGTTTTAATTCTTTCCTTTGTTTTTCAGAAATAACTTGTAGTAAATTTCCCAGGAACAACGACAAACTCACGGCAAAAAACTTGGACTGCTTCAAAAATTCCCTGAAAATTGACGAACAATGCGAATTCGAATGCTCCGATGAGTTTCTACGCATCGGTCCAAAAAGTATGACATGTAAGAAGGGCAAAGGAGCCATAGGTGTTTGGGAATACTCTGGTAGTTCGTCACAACATCCGAGCTGCGTTGGTAAGGAAGTATTCAGCACTCAAAACGGAATATATCACGTTATACATAGTCTACACAAGATATACACATATGTTTTTTTCATGACCCTTACCTCGACACTGTTTAGTCCAAAGATTTGAGAATGAACCGCAAAACTGCATTTAATCAAATCAACAGCCCAATCCTAAATGTTGGAATTAGAATAATGTTTCAATTACAAAAGTTAACATATGCCTTACACCAATAAAAAAACTTACAAGCTAATTGTCAAAACCTTATACATTCATAGAATAAATAGACTAAAATATAACAGTCACATTGAGCTTTAAAAGAAGTAAAAAATTAAAGAAAAAAGGTGATAAGAAATAGTACAAATGAAATAATATATATCAGCAAATTTAAAACAAACAACGTTGAAATTGTCTACTAAATCGGTCTGAATCGATATAAATTGGATCAGAAAACATAATTTAGTAAAACGTGAAGGTGGTGACCAAGTACTTGGCCCCCAAATTTGCTCATTTATGTTCTTAGAGTAAGTCTCCACCTGAGGTTAGATTTTCATTAAAATAAGATACCTTCCATACTTCTTCAACAGCTCTTTCAAACTATCAAAAATGTAAATCGGTAAAGTACCGAGTTTTTCAAGATAATATCTAGCTTCCCAGCTTCGAAAAGAAAGTACTTCATGTAGCATCTTGCAATTTCTTGCATTGGGAATTCGCCTATTGCAGAAGAGATATATGATTATGGTCTATGATTGCTTATGGTAGCAGAGATCTATGATGTATTATCTAAACACCTTCAAACGTCCAAGGGTATGCTATGCAGCAATACTGCTACGACATAAAAGTATTTCAGCCATGATATAAGGGATACGCAAGGAATAGTGAGTTCAAATCTTTTGAATCTCAATTTTCATTGATTAGCATATGAAACACAAGCAATAACTTTTGTATTGATAAAAAGCTATAAAACTTAAATGCAATGATTACATTTAGTGGTATATACTCTGGATATTTCTAGATAACAAGAAGCCGGTGTTTGAAAAAGCGGCCCAGTGCGAGAAGGGTATTCCTCTCGTGAATGAAACAGAGCCTGGCCAGTCGTATGGATGGATCAACTTTGATGCTATTGGTGTTACCGATAACAGTGGTACTGTTATAGTGACGAGTGATCCACCAGGCAACGAGCTTGGTCGACCATACAAATTCCAAATAACACCAGGAAAGTTGGAAAAAACGGTCACGTTTACAGCCAAAGATCCATCTGGCAACGAACAAGTCTGCAGATTCCTCATTCGAATTATCGGTTAGTTTTTTCTATCATATTACTTGATGGGTGTATTAACACCTTTTGTATTAGAGCCTCGAGAAGAGAAGAGGGACAATGGGAGCTACATTGAGTAAGAGAGCCAAATAATGCACATACCCTAAACGAAACCACAAAATACCGTCTCATTACAAGAAAAAACACTCTCTTACACCTCTAAAACATAGCGCACAAGGAACGACTGCACCATAGGTGAAAATTCACTAAATGACTAGAATCAGCTCGAGACTATAGTGAGGACTGTTTTGACATCATTTTGATAGAGCAAGATTATTGTTTCACTCAGGAATTTTGCAGTCTGACTTTATCAAATGCACAGATTACATATTTTGGAGATAGAAGGGGTTCGTTGATTGGTTGTATTTCACTATTCCAATCATTCACACCCTTTCTGATTGGCCAATTGATTCAGCTATGTGTAGCAAAAATTCATTTTTTTGTCACTTTCTTTCTGACGTACCACTCTAATGAGTGTAAGAATAAAAGCTTGGTGAAGGTTTTTGATGATTTCAACTCTTTCTTGTTCTTCTTTATTTGATTTGAACACTCATGCCTCAGCTACAAAATGCCTGATTATTGCTACCTTCGGTGAATCATTATTATGAATATTCAACCTCGTTTTGTTCGCAGACATTTTGATTGACATTTGATTTTTAGAGTATTAAGCGTGACTCTAGCCTCGCAATCGTGTTAGTTTTAGATGTTCGTTTTAGTTTGTAATTAAATTCGCAGCAGGATTTAAGGCGTACGGATATGGGATCTAGTCTAGGGCACAGATCAGGCACAAATACATTTTAGACTCCTCATTTTGAATACAAAAAACGAACCTTAAAGTTATTCAACATGCTGCCTCTTGATTATTTTAGATTGTTTCTTAACACATGTAGTTTTTGATTAAAAACAGCTACTGTCGATATCAACCTCTTCAAAATCCTCGAGTCTTTTGAAACCTTCCATAGAATAGTTACTAACACTAACTAATACTGTTTTCTTTTATCAAGACAAGGAACCGCCAAGAAACCTAGCCTGCCCTAGAGACCAGACCATTACTACATCAGAGCGTCACGCTAAAGCTGATTGGACATTGCCAACGTATTCAGATAATTGCGGAGATAACACAGAATGCCTAGTCAAGATAACTTCGACTTATTATCCAAATCAGTCCTTGTTTCCATTGGGGAAGTCTCGCGAAGTGAGGTACACAGCAGAAGATCCATCAGAAAATAAAAATTTCGACTGCACGTTCAGAATAACAGTCCAAGGTAAGGTGTAGGGACATAAAGTGGAACCTCCAAATAACTGCCATCGTTGGGACCAGTAATAATAATAATAATCAATTTATTTACAGTTGGTTAAAAATCTAGTCTGTATGAAGGACACAGACTAATAAAGACCAACAACTAAACTAAAACTAATTACAAAGATTCAGAAATTATTACAAACTATTTACATATTTTGAAATTGCAGCCCTCCCCTTCCCAATTCTTTATATTTTTGCTAAAAACAGAGACTGTGTTGCTACTTTTTACCACATCAGGTGTACTATTCCAAAGTATGCTACCCCTAAACGTTATCGAATTTGTACCAAATGATGTTGTCAATGCTCTGGGAAGGGCGAGAATGTCTTTAATTCTTAAGTTATAATAAACTTCTTTCCTTGAGAATAAATCCAATAAGAAAGAAGGGTTTTCATGATTGAGTGATTCATATACTTCAATCATGAGTTTCTGCAGGTTCTGGACATGAACAGTTTTTTCATCGTTTTTAATGAGCAGTTCGTCGAAGGAAGCATTAAAGTCATTCAATAATATACGAAGTGCTCGTTTATGAACTCGGTTGATTTCTTTATTGACATTCTTTCCACAGAACCAGTTTTATTGTCCGTTATCAAGCGATGTCCGCTGTAAAGTTGTTTTAGGGCCTGTTTATATGGGCAAAATTACTTCACCTGCCAGAGCCGGGGCTGGCAAGCGATACTTCACCCTCCTATAGAAAACCATTGAAATCTCAGTTTGCGTTTATATGGAAAATAAAACTTCACTCCACACTACCGGTATAGTGAAGTTTCACCTCTCAGGAGGTGAAGTTTCACCCAGGTGAAGTAAAGTTTTCCCATATAAACGCAAAACTAGGTGGAGCAAATTCGAACTCATAACAATGGAAAATCAATGATGCGTTGACGATTAATGACGTCTTCCCATATAAACAGTGCGTGAAATTTACTTCACTTGCCAGCCTCGGGTCTGGCAGGTGAAGTAATTTTGCCCATATAAACAGGCCCTTAGATGACTATGCGACTTTTGGGACTCAAGTATCTCTCCGTTGTAAAAAGGTGCCCGTAGTATAGAGGTTCCACTGTATGCATATTCTATGTCCACTCTGAACAAACAGGAAATGTGGTTGATCAACGCTTTGTATCAGATCCCTAGGGTTTTGAGGGGTGCAACACTTCCCTAGCATCATATCTAAGTTGGTAGTTTTTAAAAATGGAGGATTCACAGCGACAATAACTTCTCTATTTCAAAATTCATCTTTTACAATCTATATCTATCTGTAATATGTTTTATATTGATAGTCAGACGAATTCCTCACACATTTCATCTGACCTCTCCTTTGAATTTGATAGATTCCAAATTTCTCGTTTCCCGATAGAGGGAATAGATCTCTCCCAAAACATTACCCTACGAGATATCAAAATTTTTGTCATGAATAGCGAGTTGTTATTAAAATCTAAAAAAATACGCTTTTCAAAAATATACTCAAACTGTAATCAATAAGGGAAATCAATAAATTAGCAAAATTGGTGTATCTATCAAGGCAGCCAAAAGTAGATGGTAGTTCGGTTTAGTTCTCACAGTTTGTATTTTGATTTATCGTGTTTGTTACTTGCATTATTGCTAATCTCATCAGTTAACATCTTTATTTTGCAAGTTTCTTTAGAGTTATTAGACCCCTTTGTGAATGATTGAAATTAAAAAGTTTCTAATCTATCATTACTGATTACCAATGAAAGAACAAGAAAAAGTAGCACCAGTGTGGTAGCAGAAGTTTGCTTACTTTTCAGGATCTACTTGCAAAAGACTGCGACCTCCACGCTTCGGAATGCTGATCATGCACGGACCAACAGTAGCATTGCCAGGATGCCTACAGGGAAGAAAGCCGGAGAAAAAATTTCCTATCCTGTATACATGTGGGAATTCTGGGTGGACATCATTGCCACCAAGCCCAGGTCCAGTCGTAGTACCAGATTGTGTGGGTATGTAACTTTCACTTATTCAATCGAGATAATTTGTGAGAATGAAAATGACCTGAGTAGAACTCGAACCCACGACCTCTAAATTCGTACTCTAGAGCGCTACCACTGCGCATTCGAGTCCTACTCGGGTAATTTTCATTCTCACAAATTATCTCGATTGATTTTCCAAATCCTGCTTCTCCACAAGTTTCATTTATTCCTTATATAACAGATGGCGAAGATTGAGAAGCGCCAAAAATATTCAAAAACGTATTTTCTTAAATTACTTTCAGATAACCTCTTTTTTAGTCTCCTTTTCTTTGTCATCTTTACCTTGATACTGACTAATAATACATGTTTGACAAAAATGTCTTATCGCCGATGGTAAAAAAAAGCAACAATGCAAGTGAGGTATTAATGATTAACAGTCTTTGATATACTGAACTTTTAAGTAGTATCTAAAAAAATCAAACCAGGATCAAGACCAGTATTTGTTTCTAAAGGAGAGCCCCTTAATCAGCATTCTTGTTGATGGGGTGGCTCTCCCATATTAAAATGGAATCGTGTTGAGATCATTTTGATATCTTCAAAGGGCTGTTAAATATCTCTTCTAGAAAAAAGCCCCCCAACAGGCGTCACAGAGGAAACCATTCTTTACTTCACATATACTGGAGACTGCAACTCTGCAGCTGTTAAAGCACAGGCAAAAGATCATTTTCTGAAATCTGGCCTTTGTTTTGCTTGCCAATCCTCCGGCATTGAAGTATTTTGTGGAGATACAACAGTTGTGAACCGCCGAAGAAGAAGCAACATGAAACAGCTCGGGTTGAGAGTTACACTCAAAGTCGCAACAACTAGAGAGGAAGCCAAGCGAGATCCCACAGCAAGCAAATTGCGCACAAAGCTGACATCAGTCGTCACCCCACAATTCCTCTCCAGCGTCAGGAAAGAAGGGAATTGGAAGACGAAAGTGGACAGTCATATCCAGAGTCTCGCAAGGGCATACAGTGAAAACAATCCTAGAAAGACGTGTGGAAATATTGCCGAAGCGTTTGATGCGAGTGCTAATGTGCAAGTTCAATGCAGTAAGTTATACCAATATCCGACCGCGGCCTCTTTTAACTTCGCAAAGTACATTCAAAAAAGATCTTCCAGTCTAGGAGGACTTAGTATGATTAATGGACATAGGTGTGCTTCACTAATAGTAAGAAGGGGGGAAATTTGAATACCAATATTTAATGTCTGTTTTGCAATTTTCTAATTCTGCCTAGCCACCCTCATTATACGTCTATTGGGACATGCAAGCTCTTACACTATAAGTGTCACGAAAAACCATATTAAAAACGATAAGATAGTGTACTACAGCCAATATAAACCATAGACGGTTTATTGGCACATGCACGCTCTTACACTGTCAGTGCCACCGAAAGCCATATTAAAACCATAAGACGAGAACAAACCATGCTTAAAGACGTCTCGATAATATATCTTCTCCAGTAACTTTTGCAAAAACCTTAAGATAGTGTACTATAGCCAACACCAATGATAGACAGTTTATGGGTACACAAAAGCCAAACTATAAACACCATGAAAACTGTCTCTTCCTTTTACAGCTGTGTGTCCGGCAGGAAAATTCAAGAACTTAGCAACAGGTTCTTGTCAAAAGTGTGCACATGGCTCCTACCAACCAAACGAAGGCTCTACCTCGTGCATAACATGTCCTGATGGAAGCACGACAATCGGAAATGATCTTAAAAACATGACTTCATGCCGGAGTAAGTATCAAGCATTATCTAGCCTAATACCAGATACAACTGACAGTTGATACTAGGTACATGACTCAAAAAACTTATAAATGTGATAAGAAAAATGCTATCTGATTTAGTTTATCAATATCAGGAGCCGTCCTAGTTAATCGCTTTTAATTATATGTCCACGATTGTGTTTTTGTTAAGGTAAAAGATCAAAATATATGAATACTGGAAGTATAAATATGTGATCAAGAGACTTATTTTGCCCTTCCTGTTATCACCACACTGTTTGTGCAGTTACTCATAAACCTAAGCATACGAGGTAAAGAGATATATATATATATGTATTAATGTATATACAAATTGATAGAAAAAAGACAAGAAACTACTCATTCATCTCGACAAGCCTGTTTCGTGGTTCCCCACTCATCAGGAGATGTATTAATGTATAGATATATTAATAGGTAGAAAAAAACTAGAAACTACTCATTCATCTCGACAAGCCTGTTTTGTGGTTTCCCACTCATCAGGAGATGTATTAATGTATAGATATATTAATAGGTATAGGAAATGATTCAGTCTATCACCTGACAAGAGAGCAACCACAAAAAAGACTTGTCGAAATGAATGAGTAGTTTCTAGTTTTTTTCTACCAATTAATATATCTATACATTAATACATCTCCTGATGAGTGGGAAACCACGAAACAGGCTTGTCGAGATGAATGAGCATTTTCATGTTTCTTTTCTACCAATTTGCATTTTAACGCTCTACTTCTATGTATTGAGCACTATTTTCTATAATTAAAACATAAACTTTATAAATAAATATACAAATATGTAAAAAATAATCATAATAAGTAGAGACTAACCTTAAGTAAGGGATCAATATACATTGAAATGAAATGAAATTAGTGTCTTTCCACTCACACAAATTATTTGGTGAGTATTCTAACTATAAAAAATGTCTTACTACAAAGATTGACTTTTTGACCCTGTCTCTTTTTAGAGTTATGTAAACCAGGTGAATACTCAGAGAATGGATTATCTCCTTGCACAGCAAGTCCCCCAGGCACATATACCGAGGGGTACAGACAAACATCTTCCAAACCATGTCCCTCTGGCACAACAACTGTGACTCCAGGAGCTACCTCACGATACACATGTGGCAGTAAGTTTTGATTGAGTTTTTTATACTAGAGCTATTAGTGAACAGGTTAATTTTTCTGCCATCTCTCTTACGCCATGTAGTTAACTTACACTGTGTCTGTCTACACAAAATGTTTATGCAAATGTGGAAGTAAGTTCATGTCCGTAGCGATTTTACAGTTCTTCAAGATTTTGATTTGTACTGCCTTTTCGGATTTTCCTTCTTTATTAACTCGACCCCATGCGTTACTCTAAATAATACTGAACTTTCAATCAGATTATAAAAAAAGAACTGTCTAGTTGCGAGAGTAGCTAATAAAACGTCGAGAGGCTGTAGAAGTCTATTTTAAGTCTGTTGATAGGGGTGGCAGTATTACTCTATCATTGCAAAAATGACCAAATCGAACAAATAAAGCCAAATGAAATTAGCATTGAAAATTTCATTATTCTTTATCATATTTTCCCTTTCTATCACTTTATGCATTTTCATATGTTTTTGTTTTACATTCTTAAAGCCAAATGCCAGCCGGGTACATACTCAAAGACTGGTGTGGAGCCATGTACACCGTGCGAGCAAGGTTCATACCAAAATTTGATTGGACGACTGAATTGTATTGATTGTCCCGGACTTACATGGACGTATGGAGAAGGAGCCAACAGCTTATCTTCCTGCACAGGTGAATTACCATCTCTCAATTAACTTGAACAGTAATGAATTAGAAAAGAAGTAAGTGGAATGAAGCCACCACTAATCTGCTAAAAGAAGAAGATTTGGATAAGCTAATGCCTGTTGATAGTGGTTGATAGGCAAATACACCTACTGTCTTCGTAATGTATTGGTGTATGTATAAAGCACAAAGGGCCCGCAGAATATGTAGACTAATCAAGCTGTGCAACCCTGGTCCTTCCTCTCGATGAGACCACACCTCGTGATTCCTTATCTCTTTTTGCCTAGAATTATAGAGAGCTGACAAAGTCGATCCTCGAACTTTGAGAAATGTCTGAAAATGGTTTCGAACCACAGACACTTTGAACAAGGATCAATGATCTAACCACTCGGTCATGCCTCAGCTCAGAGTAAATGAATTTACAAATGCTGCGTTTGAGAAATAAAATAAACTGAAGTAACAATAGGCTTATGTGATGTGGTACGGCCTACTCGCAACTAACATGATGCACAAAATATTGGCTTCTTTGGTATCCCATTTTTTGTGTGGGTGTAAATCACAGTGGTGCATTACAAATAGAAATGCGACAAAAACCTCGAACTAGGGAAGATATCATCTAAAATTTCGATTTGAAATTTCAACATTGACTTTTAAACAAGATTTAACGATAATTCTTTTGTGTACTTTACGATGGATATGGCTTAATGTTTAATAGGTACTGTTAAATTCTGTCTGAAATTCATATTTTGATGGTATTATTGTTTCCCTTAGACATCAATACTTGTGCATCAAACCCTTGCTTGAGTGGTGGTTATTGTGTTGATCTTAAAATAAGTTTGTGATAACTGAATAGGTTATTGGGGTAGAAAGTTTAGCATTAGCTCTACAATTGTGTCATGAAATACTATCTTGATATGATTAAGTAAGTAATTGTTTCCCTTAGACATAAATTCTTGTGCATCGAACCCTTGCTTGAGTGGTGGTTATTGTGTTGATCTTAAAATCAGTTTGTGATACTGAATAGGTTATTGGGGTAGAAATTTTAGCAATAGCTCTATGAATGTGTGATGAAATATTATCTTGATATGATTAAATAAGTAATTGTTTCCCTTAGACATCAATTCTTGTGCATCGAACCCTTGCTTGAGAGGTGGTTACTGTGTTGATCTTAAAATAAGTTGTGATACTAAATAGGTTATTTGGGTAGAAATTTTAGCAATAGCTCTATGAATGTGTCATGAAATATTATCTTGATATGATTAAATAAGTAATTGTTTCCCTTAGACATCAATTCTTGTGCATCGAACCCTTGCTTGAGTGGTGGTCATTGTGTTGATCTTAAAGTTGGTTTCCGGTGCGAGTGCAGGTCAGGGTACTTTGGAAAGAGATGCGAAAAGGAAGTCGACGAATGTGCCTTGAAACCCTGTCTAAATGGAGGTAACTGCTTGGATAAGGTAGGATAACATAACAAATTTCCTTCTACTTGAATGCGAACCTTTCATATTGAGTTTTAGCTAGAAGCATAGAAGCATCTCAAGAGACCCACTACAGACCCACTAGTATCAAAATGATCCTCAATATGTGATTCTTACATGTCTTAGCTTTGGTTTATGTAATTATTGCTTAAAGCATTTTGGAAGCACTATCTATCTCCTAAATCTCAGGCAATCTTTTTGGCGTTTCTGAACTACAAGGTCTAGAAGAGTTCAGTTTGCTGGTTCCTACAACCTTGCTGAGCCTTAGGTTGTATCCTCAATTCACCCATGGAAACTTAGCAATGGACCATCAAGGGGCAGAAAGCTGTGTGATGAAGTTGTTGTTCTTTTTGTTGCTATGGTAGAAGCGTTTTCTATATAATTCCAAAGTGAGCAAGAATCATAGTTAATTCTAACTCTCTTTTCAGTTTGGCGGATACTTATGTGTTTGTCCGGAAGGAGCCACTGGCAAAAACTGCGAAATATTAATGGGTATCTGCAAAAGTGGAGTATGTGGTTCAAACGGGGACTGCACCGATCTCTCAGACAATTCCTTTAAATGTGTTTGTAATGACGGCTACACTGGACCATTCTGCGAGACTTATATTGACCAGTGCCAGTCACAGCCATGCCAAAACGATGCCGTCTGCCTCAGCACCTCCTCCGACTTTACCTGCCAATGCAAGCCAGGCTTCACAGGCAAAGCTTGTGAGACAAATCTGAACTTCTGTGCCGCTGAACCTTGTCTCAACGGAGGCGAATGTGCTGATGGTCAACATGGATTCACGTGTCAATGCAAGAGTCCATATTACGGTGTGAGATGTGAGCATAAAACAGACATGTGTAAACATACAGTTTGCAAACATCAGGTCAGTTGTCAAGATTTGGGTACTGATGTGAAATGCTACTGCAAGCCTGGCTATGGTGGAAAACTGTGCGATAAGAGTAAGTGATAAGGTTTACCTTAGAAAAGAATATAACCCCTTGAGTGCGGGAGACCTACTGCAAAACCAGACTGTAGAGGCACTAGAGCCATAAGTTTCCACTAGCCCCACTGGTGATGACTGTATGCAAGAACACAGGGACGCAAGGGATGTATAGTAGAAGGGAGATTTGTAGAACCTTTTTGTCATGTGGTTTTGACTTACAAAGCTGAGTGTTTGGTTCTGATTTAAGCAGCACATCATTACAACAGTGATGACAGCAAGCATTGTAGGTCTCACTTGAAAAAGAACTCAACTTTGAAAGGATCTTTTCTGCTTATCTATGCATCGTGTTTTTTACCTCCCATTGATATAATATTCATGGGAAAAAGCTAAATATCCCCTTCAAACTCAGAAATAATATACAAAACATGAAACATGGGTTTGTTATCCAGAGAGCCTGTTTGACCCCCGGTTAACACTAGACTGGCTGTACAGCGTCTTTCGGAAGGGTTTTCAACTAGGTGTCCCCTACCCCTGCATGAAAAAGGCCTTTCTAGCTTTTCGCAGGCTAGAACGCTTACCAGAAAACTTACTTACTTACAGCAACTTGTAGATTTAGGCATATACAATACACAGTTTGAAAATGTGGACATCAAAATAGATTTTGTCTCGTTTCAAGAGCTGGGAAGTGACTTTGACATTGGGTTCCAAACTCGCCAGACTCCGTCCTTCTCATTCGTTGATGGGAAATTCGACATGACTCACTTCACCGTGGCGTTTTGGATGAGAACGTCAGACACTGACAACCAAGGCACACCCATCTCATACGCAAACAACGACAAGGGAAAAGTCAACGACAATGCTCTGGTCCTCTCAGATTATGGCAATTTCGAACTCACTGTCAATAATGTATCTGTTGCACTGGGTTTCACTGCAAACGACGGTGTTTGGCATCATATTGCTGTTACATGGTCTGGTTCAAGTGGTCAGTGGATAGCTTATAAGGATGGTACTGAGATTAAAAGGTAGGTATTGCCTCAGATTATTGGGTATTGTTCACAAACGGGTGCTGCCCAGTAATTAAGGCGCTGCATTTCTAATCCTTGAAGGGCATCCTTCATGAGCTTAAACTCCGTTACGGGTCACAGTCATGAACTGCAAACCGTTAGCAAACTCAGCTGTCCCTCCATCTGAGGTCGGTAAATGAGTACCCAGGATATTCGTTCTAGAAAACTAATTCTGGGGGCGTAAGGTGCAGGTACACATCAGCATCAAGCTGACATACTCCAAACCTGGATTAACAACCTAATCAGCTTGCTAGCTCGTGTGCTTGCATATATTTTCATTTGATAAAAAAGAGCACAATGTCGCTCCTGACGATCATATTTAATGTAAACAAAACGAACCATTTATTTCAAAAGTTGCGAAAAGCTTCATCTTATATTCCATTTAAATTTGACGGTTAGGGTAAATTCTCCAAATTTGGCACAACAGGGCGTCAAGTTCGTTGCAGTCCAAATTATGATTCTTTTGCTAACTCTAGGTTGACAACCCACTATCTAAACATCTCTGGTTTTTCAGGTCTACAAGTGCGTTCCAGCGAGGTGAGACGATCAGAAAAGGTGGGATGTTTGTGGTTGGTGAAGAGCAAGATGAAATCGGAGCGTCATTCACCACAACAGAGTCATTCTTCGGCGACCTGAGTCAGCTGAATATCTGGAAGAGTGTTTTATCTCCAAACCACATTTATGACTTGGCCAGGTCCTGTAAGCATGCAGCTGGTGATGTGTTGGCATGGGCGGATTTCAGCGAGAAAATCCATGGCAGTGTTGTTAAAACACAACCTTCAGTCGCATGTGATTGTAAGTATTGACAAGAAACATTATCTTATCGGCTAGAGAAGTTATCTTTATGGGTCGATAGGTTGTTGTATGAAAAATCCTTTACAGATTCAAAACAAAGGCTGGACAAATGATACTGAAGGCCTCTCTCTCTTACCACATAAAGTTGAATACAGAAGAGTCAATTGCTTGCAATTGTAGGTATTGATCAGGAATATCATTTTATTTGTTAAGCTGTAAAGTAGTGGCTTTTGCAAGAGAGGTCCCCAGTGTCGATAGGTTGTATTTCCAATTCTTTGCCTTGTCATGTTAAGTACTACATCGAATGGTGCCTCTCTGCTTAGGACCGGGAACCGTCAATTGCTTATGATAGTAAGTAATGACCTTTTTGTCTCAAACTAAGCACTTTTTTTGGCAATTGGCACTTTGTCTTTTTGTTTAGAAATTTTTGTAACACAACCAAGGTGAAATCCTAACAATTTTGATCATCTTGAAACTAATATTTTGCTTTAAATTGCAGTCACAAACAACTTGCGAGAATACCAACAACTAAAGGGCTGGCAACTACCAGCTGGCCTAAGATCAGTAATCTCAACAAAACATTCTGCCACTGTGAAAAGCTGTGCTGACACTTGCTCTGGAAGTCTCGGACACCTATGCCGTTCCTTCATACACGATAGAAGCCGTAGCACATGTACCTTCTATTCAAAATCTTTGTTGATTGCCGAAGAGGAAGGAGTGAAGGCAGATCAGTTCGATTTATACCAATACAGTAAGCAAGACCAGTTTAATCCGATTAATAATCACTAAAGCCTACAGCAGCTAATCGGAAAAAGCTCCACTAAAATCTGATCTTCTTGATTTAACAGCAAAATGACCAGAAAACCTTGACCTACATGGAGTGGTAGGTAAGCTCAATGGAGCTGGCTCATTAGAGCATGCCGGGACCAGCTCACTTGGATGTTGTTGAGAAAATTTAGTTACTGAGTAATCTATACAAGTTTAAATTGTTTAGTCATATCATAGCTAATAGTTAGAACATAAAGTCAGATCCTATTCGATGAATTAGCTGTTTTATCCGTTAACATAATTTTCATGAACAGATGTGACACACTTAAACTTCAAACAAAACATTTATCAAGGTGATGCTATCTTTTGCTTTATAAATACCAGCTATAGCTTCTCATTGATCCCAGTAGCCGATGTGCATAAAGAAGACTTTTCATTTTTTATCTTAAAATTCTTGCACTAGCTATTATTCAAAACAAGTAAAAGACCAATCGTATATGAAATACTGCATTGATGATATATGTATAAACACTGACGTTTCTGACTTTTGCTTACTTTCAACGAAGAGTTTTCGTTCTAGGCTGTGTTAGACCACTTGGAATGGAAGACAGAAGAATCCCGAATGATCGAATAACGGCGAGTACAACTCTACAAGGAACACAGCCTTACATGGCAAGATTAAACAACATCCCTGCAACTGCAGGACAGCCGGCACACTGGTCTCCTGCCTTCATAGGATTCACATTTATTCAGGTGAGCTCCTTTCTTGAGGCTAAAATATCGTATGTATGACTTTTTATAAAAGCCGTGACAAATATTTCATAACTGAGACTAGGGAGGATACCCGTTCGCTCGACGAGGAACTGTTCATTACTTGTAAATTGATAAATGAAAGAGAAAGGGAATAAATCACCACTATCAAGGATTTATTTACATCTAGTCTTAAGCAAATTTCAATCTAATATTTTTCAAAATAATGAATAATCAAACGTGCTCAAAATAAGTTACAATGACTCATGGGAATACCTGGAAAGTAGTATCAAAATTCCTTTGTCTAATCTGCACAGGGTAAGAGGAACAGAGTTGTATTTGACTACTCTATCCTTAACTTAAGTGACATGAATTGGTATGATTACCTTCACTTGCAAGACTCTTAAAAGCTGCTTAGGTGTGATTGGTGTGAAACTCCTCAAGACTCTCCAACTCCAATTCTACGTTTGTGTTGCTATTCTTAGGACATAGATATTAATACAGGTTTAATCCCTGCAGATAGACCTTCAGTATGACCACAAGATAACAGCAATTGGCACCCAAGGACATTGGAATGAAAACGTTAATGAGTATGTATCGACATACTTGCTCCTATACAAAGGTGACACAACCGATTGGAGACGATACCAAGTAAGTAATACAGATGCCTCTTTTACTGCATTTCTTTTCAAAGTCATACGTTGCATCATAACTAAATAAATACCTTTCTACAAAGAACCTAACACTGGCAAATTTATTGCCTTCTTTGTAGTACTAAACCTTCTTTGGTATAGTCTTCTAGGTGCTGAAAGTTACTTTGATTTTTCGAATTTTGAATTGAAAAAAATTAGGTGTTTCATGAAAATCTAGTGAGTTTCATGCTAAATTTACAAGAATAAATGCAGTGAAATATATATGTCTCTTGTCAAATTTTAATAGATGATCAGAATTATACTTTTCTATTCATAGACGAAAATGATTGGAAACACGAATTCACAGGATGTTGTAAGGCGTGAAGTGAAGTTCTTTGCAAGGTACATCAAAATCTACCCATTCTCAAAACAAGGCGTTAGTCGCGTTGCTCTACGTTTGGAAATATATGGATGCCCAAAAAGTAAGTGCTTGAGATCGTTTTACTTACTTCAAGTTTTCAACAACAGCACAGGTTGAGCCAACTTACATCGAGTTACTTCTGCAAACTTTATACGTCATCTACGAGAAGATCATTTCATAAAACATCCTGCAATGTTTGACACAGAGTGGAGAAGGGTTTTTGTCTAAATTATGGGTAGGGCAGCACTTTTCTACAGGTCATACGAAATCGTCCCAAACTTAAATCTTTATTTTTACTCAGTTCCACAGGGACAACCACAGCCAAAGTCAGACTCAAACCAATGTTCGGGTTCTTCATGTTTGAATGGTGGAAAATGTGTGGATTTATATCGAAGATATGCTTGCACTTGCCCAGATGGATATATTGGTAGTCGATGCGAAAAAGGTATGTGGTTAACCTGTCGTTCAATCATCGAAAAACTGAACTTTCAATCAATTTTTGCGCAATAGTTTTCCAAGTTTCATATTCAGATACAGCCTTGGATAAGACCAAATTAATCCGTTTGCAAAGTCTTTAAATAAATCTACAAAAAGCTGCTGCCACTAATTTTGCTGATTAGTGAGTATTTTTGAAAATTTTCGCAATTTTAATTCTAATTCTACTGTTCATTTCACAAAAATTTCTGTTTTTTGTTGCAGTTAAGCCTTGCCCGAGTCCAGATGTTCCAGTATATGGCTCCTTGGTTTCTAAAACATCAAGCAGAGCTGTTGTAAAATGCAATGCAGGCTACACCATGAGTGGCACGGCAGCCAGAAATTGTGTCAAAGGAAAGTGGACAGGAACAACACCTACTTGCTCTAGTAAGTTTTAATTCTGCTCCAACATACTGTAAATTCTCTTTTTAACCCCTCGCCAACTATCTCAAAATTTAAATGAGGCAAGATTATATAAAGACAGGAGTCTAAAACTATATCTAACCATTTCTCATAGAGCTCTTATTTCAATATGTCCATGATTTTTGTTTAAATAACTGAAGCATACGCTCTTTTGCACCGTCATCATACAATTTTGAGTTGTTCAGCTCTAAATGACTGACAGAATATTCATTCACATCATGGTTGTTGTGGTTTTTAGCATATAACGAGTGTGCTGCTGGACTCTGCTCGCATGGATGTCAAGATTTGAATGGCGGCTATCGATGTTATTGCCCGAAAGGATATCGACTAGGATCCAACGGCAAGACGTGCGAAGGTAGACTTTCATTTCATTGTCTCCGTTTGGCTTTTGTTAAGGAAAATAGCAATGGCCTGAATTTATTTGGCTTGCTAAATATTTGAAGTGAGGACCTCAAAGTCATTTTTAGTTACCTAAACAATACAGTAGATACAACGATTTTGAAACTCTAGGTAGCTAAACAAATGTATATATGTTACGGAACTTCTAAAAAGGGAGATAGCTTGGTTACACATAGAGTGGTAGTATTTTTGATATCCTGATGAAATATCATAAGATGTTTTACTATATTTCCGATTTTTCTGGCTATATTCTGATATGTCATATCATCACCATATTCGAAACCCCCCCAGGCCATCTTACGTATAAGAAGCCTAGTACACCTCTTTAAATGGTAGACAACAGGGTTTTAACCATTCTTCAAACGTTTTGATAAAATCTTCTACAACCAACTTGAATAGGATAGTTTACAGCAGGAAGATTGTATTGAAAAGCTCAAAGAATTGCATATTTTTGAATTGTGCTCTTACTATTTCATAAACCTAGAAAATTGGGCTCTCGTATTATCAACAGGGGTTTAAGATTCATATTTCATAATTGGCTCTTTTATCATTTACAACGGTCTTGATATATGCAGTTGGACAAGGAGGCCCTCTACATTTGGAGTCAACGGATATATTTTCGGGTAATATAAATATTTCTCACATTGAGAAAGGACGAGAACACCGATAACAAAAACCTTGTTTTTCAGATATAAACGAGTGTTCATCGAACAATGGAGGTTGCAGCCATGTTTGCAGTAACTCAGTGGGAAGCTATCGTTGTAGTTGCAGAAGTGGCTATGAGCTTTCTGGCAAACTTTTGTGCCTAGGTGAGTTTTGATAGCTCATTGGAGAGGAATATTATCGTAACCAAACATGGCTATTTGTCGAACTTTTTCCCTGGAGATTGTTAAAATGTGATGGCAAGAACGAACACGAGAGAGTAGGCAATCTGACTAACATAAAACGGCGAAGATGAATCAAACAACAGCAACTCTAGTTTACATGAGCACGCTTACGCTAGAGTCGTACGATGCTCTTACACAGCGTTCTAAAGCAATAATCGAATGATACAAGAATAATAATAATGATGAGTTCTTAACAAAGATTACTTTAATATTCGTTGTTTTCCTACCAGAAGTTTGCTTATCAACTTTCCTTATGAAGAGATCCCCAATATCCAAAACACCACATTCAATATTGACTAGGTGTGATAATTATACACTCGATAGATTACGTGAGTTGGATTATATTTTTTTTATAAGAGATCTGATGTAACAAGTAAGGTAAATGTTTTCAATACAGTCTAGATAGAGAGCCCAAAATCATCATTCTACCAACACAACATTTTTCCAATATAATCAAGGAAATTTCATTTAGGTATTTTTATACCTGTGTTCCGAAACCATCATAAAAACACGCTTTCATGTTTATAGAATTGAATCCTGAATATAATTCAGATTTTAGAAAATGAGAGCTAACGAAGTCATTGGCAGCTAACTCCAGTGCATGCAATAATGCAAGGAAAAATTCAGGAAAACCCTTCTTATAAAAACTGATGTAGGCAAAAAGGGAAATCACTTCTCAAATGTAAAAAAAGGGGAAACTAAAAGGACTCTCAATCTTTACGTTTAATGGAAGTAAGGCGAAGCATTTTTGATTTATTGTAACTTTTTGTCACTGTTTGCTACTTTATCAATAAAATAGCATACCAATATAATTCAAAACCTTATTAAGAATAATAGATTAATTCAAAAATAGCCCATGTTTTCTAAACGATTCGAAAAATCTTCATCAGTAAACTATTCATACAATGATGTGGAAACTTACTTAAAAACCGAATTTACAAAGCATAGGGTTACAAGGAGATAAACCTGAACAAGGATCTACTTGAGGTCTTAGAGTAAGTCCCCAAATCATTGTCTGAATAGTTTACTGATGAAGATTTGATTGAAACGTCTAGAAAACATGGTTCATTAATTTTAGAATTTGAATAAATCTATTAGAATTTTATAAACTTAGGTACTTAGGCTCTCATATTATTAAGTATAATACATTAATAGTTAGTATATCGCTATAATACATTACTATTATCGTTACCTTTACATACCTTTAATTCTATATTTGTTTAGATATTGATGAATGTAAAGGCAATCACGGCTGTTCACAAGATTGTGACAACAAATTGGGTTCATATAAATGTTCATGTAAATCGGGATTCACTTTGAGCTCTAATGGAAAGACATGTAATCGTAAGTAAAGAATTCTTGTAGTTTCATACTTAACAATTTCGTCAGCAATGTTATGTTATTCCTGACATTCTATGCATCATTAAGCATTCCTGGATAGCTACATTAACCCTATTGTTTTTATATTTGAATATGATCAATTCATTGCAAGTATTTTATAGCAAAGTATAGCGTTCAGTTCGATCAAATTTCTTTGTTGGATTTCCAGATTTCTTTGTCGGATCTGAAAGCATTGTGGAACGAACAGCCAACACATAGTTAACGCCATTATATGATATCGTTATTATTTCAGAGAGAACTTGTCCCTCAGTCCCTAACATCGCCTACGGAAGAGTGTCCCGGACAGCTCTGAGAGTCACGTACAGCTGTAATGCTGGTTACAAACTGAATGGTCCATCAACCCGGGAATGCCATCCTGATGGCAAATGGTCAGGAGAGCAACCAAGCTGCACAAGTAAGAATCTTCGATCAATCATCTTCGATATTTTGTTTTGGAGTGGATCGAAATAATGTTGGTATAATCTTCAATTTCATCTTGTGTTAAACAAACTTTTCTATTTTTATAGGAGTAAAGTGCTCGATATTGAAGGGTGAAACTGCTATTGCCTCGGTTTCTGGTAACAATTATGGCCAAGTTGCGAGGTTTTCGTGCAGACAATCCTACAGACTTATTGGCAGTGCATCGAGAACCTGCAGTCAATCTGGGGAATGGTCCAACAGCCAGCCAAGATGTGCTCGTAAGTTTGTGATTTGAAGTATTTATTATAAGACATCATCAATGTTTTTCCGCGATAGGACAACAAACACAAGTAAATTAAAACGGAAAACCAATCTTTCAGCTCTCTCTCCTGCGCTAATTCTTCTTTTGAGAGCCTCTCTTTTTTTGGAATAAATGGGTATTTGCAAAGGCACTATTAAGGACATTTTCCAAGCACTTGCTATCTAACATTGCTCCATGGCATGCACACAAAGAGTCTCCAATGGCTCATGCTTACTTTACTACTGATATGTAACAAGGAGAAATCGATAGTACAAACATGTCCTTAAAAATATGAGGACTTAAGTCTGGATCTGCAACCTGAATCTATTTTCCACCCGTTAGGGACGAAATTCTAGTTACAGATTAAATTCTTGCAGTGTTTTATCATATTCGTCGTGCTAAAACCTTTGCTATATAGATATTCTTGAGACAAATTCATTATCCCTACTGTCAATATTGAATGCCAGCACAATTGATTCTACATCTATTTTCAGGCTCATTCTGCCCAGCACTAAGTAACCCACTGCACGGAAAAATTCTTGGTTTGGGAACAACAGTTGGAAGTGTTGTAAGAGTGAAGTGCAATCAAGGATACAGACTGGTCCAAACACATCTTGATTTACGTACCTGTCAAAGCAATGGACAATGGACTGGAGGAAACTCAGCAACTATGACTTGCAGAAGTAGGTATCACTTGCTAATCCAGCACATTTGCTAATCTAATCTTTGCAGATATCCTTGAAATAAAAATGAAGATTATTGATGATGTACTGCGATTGATAAAAATCGCTATTTATGATAAGCATGTCCTAAGTAATCATTCTATATAATCCATTTCCTGAAATTTCTGTATCGAATAATTTGTGATAACCTCATCAAAATAAAGAAGAGGCTTTGAAAATAGAAAGGACAGTTAGCAGCTCTAGCTAACAAAATTAATTATTTGAAACAAGGCACATAGCTACTCACAAAGGTAAAACTTAAAACAGAGCTGCAAGAAGGATAAGCAGCTTCAAGCTAGGTTCCTTGAAATCATTCAAGTAGAAATAACAACTTGGCTCTTCAATAGATATTCAGAAAGATTTCAATTAGGCTTTAGACCATAGAAATTAAGAACCAGTTTCCTTTGACTCTACGATATAGATTTTGAAACAGATGCACTTATCAAGACCATTAAGGGCGCTCTGTCATGCATGATAGGTTCCCCTTACCATTCGAGCCTCTCAGGCCCCGTCAAAACGTATACGGTTTTTTTTAATAATGCTTATTTATTTATCCGTTTTGGTCTTCCGTCCACACGTAGCCGAAGTTTTCGGTGATGAAAATGGAGTTTTTCGAAAACGGTGTACAGGGTAGAGATTTTTGAACTCCGTTTCATGTTGTCGTGTGGACGGTAAAAACGTATCTTTTCGAAAACGATGACGTCACCAGCTTAGTTTTGCACACTCAATTTAGCAAGCAATAGATTTTTTGTTAGTGATTCCTCAGTATTCGTGTTGACGGAGATTTTTTTGAAAACGCTCATCGTGTGGACGCAGATTTCGTCGAAAACGGATAAATAAATATTCGTTTTCAAAACATCTAGATATGTTTGGACGAGGCCTAATATCCATTGGAAATACATTGGTAAAAGTGGCTTGTGATAAAAGAGAATCCAAATTCTAGGGCATCATAAAACAAATTCATGATTATACTTTGATTACAGTTATCGACTGTGGTTCGCCACCATCCAGTGCGCACCTTCAGATTTCAATGCATGGAAATACATACTACCAGGCGAGAGCAACCTATTCATGTTCACAGTCAGGAGGTCAACGATGTCTGGAGGGTCCTTCAACCAGACATTGCAATGCTGATGGAAACTGGTCTGGCAAACAGCCCAGATGCGTTGGTGAGTTTATTAGTAAACATTAGCTAATCTTGAATACAGTAGGCCCTTTCTACTTTGTGAGGAACCTACCTCAAGGCCTAGTATTAAAAGTTTGTTGAATTTTTCATTTTTTTCTATTGTTAGAGGAAAAAATAGATAAAATAAGCTATTGTATGTTACAAGAAACCCTAGTTTTAGCTGGAATTAAGTATAATGCGTAATCAGGTCTTTATCCCACTTAGCAATACAGTCTTAAAGGAAAATATCTTCTTCGAATGACATGCATAAACTTCAATGATCTGTAAGACCACATAAACATAAACATATTTATTGTGTTTTTCTCCTAGCTGAGGTTTCATCAGTAAAAATGATTCCGAAGAATAGAGATCATCAAGCCATCATAGATTCAAGTTTCAATGCCATAAAACAAGATTGAATTACTTTCGAAATCGTAATATATGAGCATTTTTTCCATTCAATATTTCTGTAATTGATCTACTTCATTCTCCTAATATTAATTTTTCTTATTTTCTTCTTAATAGCAAATTCATGCTGCAAGCCAAAAGTTCCAGAACACTCGAAGCTTTTCTCCGACAACCGATATAACTATGGTGATAAAGTCTATACAGAATGTGATAAGGGTTATAATGCTGGCGGCACAGCTTTGAGAACATGTCAAAACAATGGCCAATGGAGTGGGACGCAGAGCACATGCACAAGTAAGTAAAGAAATAGGAATTTTCATCTATGGACAACTAATAAGAATCCAACCCATTAATCCACTAATCCAATTTAATCATTAATCCACAACATGAAGATTTAAAGTGGACACTAAACTAGAAAAGATCAAAATGCACACTATCAAGCTTTTCATATGTCTACCGATCTACATGAAAATAACCTATGTATGACTTCGAAGCCCTTATCCCTCATATATTTCGAAAAGTAATTTTACTTTTTAAAAGATTACTGAAGTAGGGAAAAATTAAAATGATAATTTTACCTTCGTTGCTACTAAAGTTTCACGCATTCATAGAACAATTAGGCAACTGATGTTTCTACAGTGGAAAATGCCTTATCTATATGATTTACTTGCTAAGAGCTTACAATGTCTGTTCTATGGAGGTGTTAATTATTTTTGAACTACATAAATATGATTTGTTCTTGTGTCGTGTTCAAAATAGAATTATTATCATTCTCGTGTCGTGTTCATAAATTGTTCCCCTGGTTGCATCATTTCACCCGTCTTTAACATGGCTTTTATTGCTTTCATTAGTTACTGACTGCGGCAACCCTGGATCTGTTAGCAATGGACTAAAAATAATGACCGATTCGACGTATCAATCTGTCGTGAAATACTTCTGCCACCCCGGTTTTATTCTGAACGGATCTCCAGAACGCACTTGTCAAGCTGATGGCATATGGTCAGGACAACCTACAAGTTGTACTAGTAAGCTACTGGCTTTTTATGGTTCTTCAGCTAGTATCACCATGATACATTTTGTCATTGAAGATTTATCAACAGTATGAAATAATCGTAAAATGTCTAAATAACTTCTAAGTGAAACGACCCAAGCCTAGGTGTAGAGCTTGAATTATAAGAAAAAGAGTTTATCTTGATAAAGAGGTAGAATAATAAAGATTTTTCCAATGCATGTCAAGCACTTTTTTTGACGAGTCATTGTCTAAAACGGAAGGAGTCTTGGGGGTCCTGCGAGCCTGGAAGCTCCTGACAATTCCCAATTTCTTGACAATTCACAAAAAATGGCCTAGGAAATTTCCTAGGCGATAATAGAAAAGCACATAAATTAAGCATTCTTCCCTTAATATACCATTAATGCATTTGCCCACGTAATCTACGCATGAAATTTAACGAGTTTTTGGCGTACAAAAGATTATGTGTCGAACCATATATATGTTTATTCTGTTTATTTACCCATTTTCATTCATCAAGTTAATCATTTCAGGAGGTAACTGTGGGGGCTATACAGTGGCTAGATCAGGCAGCATTGTATCTACCGGAGGATCGGCTGAGTGCCATTGGCTTATTCAAGTGAACCAGGGCAAGAAAGTGAACATCAGATTCACCAGTTTCAACCTAGGAGACAACGATCAAGTGAAAATCTATGACGGTCAGAAATATGAAGAATTTGTCACGTTTACGAAAGCCAGCAAACCAAGAAGTATAACAGGAAACGGCCATTTCATGCGGGTGATTTATGTGGGTGGTAAAAGTGCTGGAAGTGGATTTACTCTTCAATTCAAGGAAGCAAGTAGGTCAAAATAATATTTTAGGTTAAATCTAATATGCAACAATGAATGTGTATAGATAGATATTTACCATATATCTAGGGTCTAACAAAACTCATACCGCTAAGTATGGCTTAGAGAACATATGCTATAGGGGAACAACTCTTTGGCAAAAGCTCCCATCATAATTCAAAAGCTGTCCAACCCTAACTGCCTTCAAAACAATGATAAGAATGTGGACCGACAAAAACTGCACCTGCAAGCTGTGTAAAATATTTATCCCGAGTCTGGGTTATTTATGAAATGAGGCATAGTTATCTTCATTCACCGTGTTATTCTTTTTCTTTCTTTTTTAACTTGTACATTTGTTTAACTTAGTTTTAGTTGGCTTTAATTAGCTTTAGTATAGCTATTATGCATCAGCCAACTGTAAATAAAGTATCAATAAATAATAATAATAAAAGGCATGTGAACCAATTTCCGAAGGGTTGTTGGTATAGCTTTCCTCCTCTAATTCAGGCCCGTAGGAAGCGGGGGGGGGATGCATCGGGGGCATTAGCTCCCCAATAATCCTTAAATTCAATTGTTCACAGCATGGTCCCTAGTCTTCCTATTGTTCTTGAACAATGGTTGCCCCCCGCCAATAATTTTTCCCAAGCTACGGTACTGGACTCTAATCATTGCTTGCTCTAGTAAATCGAGCAATAAACTTCATACGTTGTACCCAACAAACGTTTATGTTCTATTTTTCATGTTATCATTCTAAAATCTATTTTGCAGGTAAAAACATATTACCGCACAAGTTTGATATTCAAATGAATGCGGAATTTATATATTTCCATTCTAGCGTGTGGTGGAATTTTTGAAGCAGAAAATGGAGTAATAGCAAGTCCAGGTTTTCCCAACAACTACAAAGCCAATGAAGAATGCTTCTGGACTGTATTCAGACCATACCAGCGACTGCAACTCTCTTTTGAAATCTTCCAGTTATCAGGGCGTCCGGAAGACTACGTTGAAATTTACGAAGGACCATTTGAAAAGGCAAGACAGCTGATGGCCCAGACATTCGGAATACGAAGCCCATTAGTCGAACAATCTTATAGATGGATGTGGATTCATTTCAAAGTGAACAATGTTTTCCACGCTAAAGGCTTCCAGGCGTATTACAGGCCATATGAACCAGCTTCGGACGATTAATAATTTCAATGCTTGATGTCTTAAGAAGACGATCCGGCTTTATATGAATATTCTTGATATCATGATACATAATGAGTGAAAACATTTGAAAATTTCTTTTCCTTCTACAGTGCTCTTTTTCACTTGAAATGATAAATAATCATAACAGAAACCCATCTTTGGAAGTATATGTATAAGTATTTGGAGCTCCCCTCACTGATAGAAACTCAAGCTAAATCGATGCGTTAGTGAACTCTAAAAACACTTGCAAGATCAACACTAAAATCAATGTATGGAGGTATGGAGGTATGAAAGTATCATATCTTTTACAATAGAAACCACGACATACAGAAGTAAATTCACTACCCTCACAAAAGTTTGGAAACCTTATGAATGTTAGGCCCAGTTAGAAGCTCTTTATAAAAAAAAAATTAACTTTGTGCTACTCTTCTTCACTTCTTTAACCACTTGAGCGTGATTATGAATCAAATTATTGCAAAATTCAAAAGGAAAATAAAAATGCAACTTTTATCTGAATTGAAATAATGAAACGAAAGTTATTTATCAAAACTTACAGGGAGGTGAAAATGTAAGGAAATGTTATGGGAGGGAAGAGTAGCTAGCAAAACATTAAAATGAATGTGGGATATCTTGCGTGAAAATAGCAAAAAAGTATTTTCAAGCCAAGTCAATAATCAATAGAGAAATCAAAATTACCAACTGTCTGATTCTGTTTCATTTCGCAAAGCAGCATAACGACAAAAAAGTTTTTCGTTATCATCAAGGTTTTGGGGCTAAATTCTTGATTGAAATTTGGAACACGTTGTGGACATTTGACCACAAAAACTCATATCTACTGAGAATTTCTTCCAATTAAATTCTTTTATCGAAATAAAAGATGTTAAGCTGTTGTTAGATGCCAAAAACGGTTATAACATTAAATTCTGCCCTAGAATTCCGCTTTACAAAAATATTTCTGGCTGTTCCTTCTGTAAAACTTCGGCTTGGCCTAGCTTAATAAGACGATGTTATGTTCTTTATAAAATTTTACCTTTGCTAGGATAATTGAAGAATGGATAACATTATCATAGAGGTTTGTCTACAAATTTCAGCAGTAATTTTCAAGATGAACACAAATACATGTATGGAGATATGGAAGTATAAGATCTTATGAAACAAAGACAACAACTAACATATAGAAGAAAATACGATGTCTTGGGATAACCTTTCCTATCAAGGTGCTTTGATTTAAGCAATGAGAGCTCTTTACAGTGTTCGTGTGGTCTCTCTGCTTAATATGCTTGGTGCCAGGAATAATCTAAAAACATAGCGCGTATAGTTTTATATGTTCATTGTAGAAGTCATTTTACAAGATCTACCAATACTGCTATATAATCAATGTTTTATAAGGCACATCTCCTGATCAGTGGAAAACCACGACATAGGTCTGTAGAGATGAATAGGTCTAGTTCTCAAGTCTCGCCTTCTTACTGTATCAAAAGTTTCAAAAGTGTACAAAAGCTTTGTTTTTCCACAATCCACCTCTGACTCTGACTAAAAGAAGCAGCTTGATGTAATAAAAAGTATCTCAACCATTCCTGCCACTCAATAGTTTCATCGCAGACAAAATGGGAATCAATATAATGAAATATCATGGATACGTACCTGAAAGGAGAAACTTACCTATGAACATTACCTCCGATCAATGCCCATACAAATAAGGCGACACTTAACAGCATCACTTTTTCTGCAAATTTTGAAAGTATTTCAAATTTCAAATTGCTCTTCATGTGAACCAAAACGAGACATCCTTGGAAAGGCTGTCTGCTTCAGTAAATAAGTGGCACCAGGGATGATAGTGATTCTACAGAAGATAGATAATTCGCCAGCTCAAAACACAGCCATAACAGATGCAGTCTAGAAACTACATCAGCAGGTAGTGTACTCTCATTGCATCAGCCAGCGATCTTGTAGGGCGTGATGAGGGTTCAAACTAACGAAAGAAAAAAAATCGAAATTACATCAAGTCATGTGATAAAATTCACAAGCAGAGCAGAACGAGAGTGCACCATAACAAAAGACTTTCTTGGTTTCTAGACTATACAGTATGTTAAACCTATCGATTAAGAAATTTGACGAGGAAATCCGAAAATCGATTTTCGCCTGAAGCCCCAGAGGACCGACTTAAACTCTCTCCATTTGGTGTTAGTCTGTTTGCTTGTTGCTGGTCTTTACGCTCGGTGACAAAATGTTTAATTTCGTTTAAAAATTTACCGGGGAACGTCTGTGCAGTGCTGTGGAGATTACTGGTGAGATAATACCAAAAATACTTAGGGTTTCCCTCCACAGAACTGATGATATTCCTCCACTGAACTGAAAATCCTCCTCAGTACTGATGGTGTCCCCCACAGTACTGGACACTCTCAAACGCTCTGATAGTGTACCTTCACAGTACTGAACATCCTCTATAGTATTGAACTTCCTTCACAGCACTCATGGTATCTCTCCACAGTGTAGATGGTAATCCCCACAGTACTGATAATATCTCCCACAGCACTGAACATCGTCGACAGACCATACTTTTCTTGGAAAATTTCAGCATCTACACCTTTAAGATTCCTTACAAACGCTATAAAAATGCTTTCAAACTAATCAATCATGATTTTTACCACTGCTCCTGGCTTCGTCAACCTTGATTATGACTTTATCATTGGTCTGTTGGCTCCAATTATTTCACCATATGCACTATCAAGTATGTCTCGACTACCTTTTAAGTTTCTGTAAATGCCTATTTGCTGCTACTTCTAAACATCACTGTCCTTATACTCGCTATCCTAAAGTTCTGTACCGATTGAAGGCTATTTCTACACATCTACAACTAATGAATATGATTTGCGTTAATGGAAATACCAGCTAGAATTTGAAACCACGACCAATGAGTATGTAGCTACCTTATTGACTGAGCTACTGGAAAGCCATGCCAGTCACAGAAATGCCACCATCACTCACCGAATTTAAAGGCGAACCTATCCGGCTTCGTTCATAACTACACAGGACCTGCTTGAGTTCCCACATCAGGAGGGTTATTGTACCCCTATCCCTAATTAGGGTCGAGGAGTAAACTTGAGAAGAAGCAGGAAAATCAATCTGAATAATTTGGGCGAATGTATATTTCTGAAATTGCGATTCTTCTCAAAAGTAAAACTACAAGATGATTTCTTTACAACTGAACAAACAGAGTTGAGGATTATTCATTTTGTGTAGAGCCGCACGTTAAAGGGCCACACAATTGAGTCATGCGATATGCTTTGATTCAAATCAACTAGCCTGGAAAATACAGCTCGTTGGGCCTAAATCTCTGCTGACCTGAAAAAGAATCGTTGATTACCTCCGCAAGATTTCTTAACGATGGCAAGAAAATTTCTTGTTTGAGGAAAATGAATCAAAAGATTACTCAAGTTTCACTCCTTTGACGCACTGCAAAGCAGATGTAGTCTTTGATTTTCAGATTTGGCCCTACTAGTCCATATTTCTAATCATACTCATACATACATAGTAATTCAAAGACCACATCTGCTTTGCAGTGCGTCAGAGGAGTGAAACTTGAGTAATCTTTAGATTCATTTTTCTCAAACATAAAGTTGACTAACTCCTATGGCCTCATCAAGAATTATTGGCACGAGAATTATTCAGAAATACTTGACTTGCTCTTCCCTTTCAAACTAACGAGGATTTTTTGAAACTAATCTTATTCGCAGAGACTCAATATCTCTTGCCTGTCACCAGTGAGTTGTCCAAAATTTTTAATTGAGCTGAATTATGCAACATGCAAATTTCCAAACTACTAAACCGTCCGTGTGCCTGTAAGAAACCCCAGAGTTCTTCTACCTTCTGAATCAGTTTACAAGAAAGAGTCACTGTTTAACCAGGCTTCGGGGCTGTTTCAATATCATTTTGGCCGAACTATCATCTTGAGATGAAAGGGAATGAATTTCTGTTTTGATGTTTATGAAATCCCCCAAAATATTTTACTTAGATATATACTGTTGCTTTTTCAGGTATGGAGGAGAGATGATGCGATAGAAAGGAAAAATCTGCAAATAATTTAAAGCCTTGACAGCTGATATATTACTTCCAATGTTCACCATCAAACGAAAAACCGTCAGTGTAGAAACATCGGGTTGGGGTGGTGAGGGCAAACATCAATTACAGTCTTTGATCAGGTTAACGCCTGTGCAAATTTTAATATGTTTTGTTAGTATTTTAGACTCTGATATGATTGAACGCTTTAAAGCAGCTCAACTGCCCCTTTGCAGTACTACTGCTAGGTTCTCAACAGTAGCAGGATGACACGGAAGGCTACCATTTTCACATGTGTATTGGTTGCTTTTCTAGGTTGCATTTCCAACTCAGAGCAGCTATGTCAAAACAAGCGTCCACTGAAGGCTGGAGCTGGTGCGGCAGAAATTCAAGACTTCATGAACTGCTGGGGTGAAGATGTGGAGAACGGTCAATCAGATTTGGTTGTGCTTATAGACAATTCAGGAAGTATGCGGGAGTCTGGTTTCAAGGCAGCGAAAGATTTCGTTACTTCACTCCTTACAGAAGTGAGAGTAGCTTTCAATGCAACAAGGATAGCAGTTGTAACCTTCTCCAGGCATCGGAAGCTTGAGCTCAACTATTTGTGGAGACCAAACATGGGCAACCATAAATGCAAGTATGTCAGTCTTTAACAATTTACCTATCTATAATTCTGCTATATAGGCGTCATTGTGCAGTCTAACATATTTCCTCCATCCGATCATCGTAGCTAGAGGTGTTAGGGTGAAGGTGCTTGGTACGCTACCGCAGGTGAATTGAAAGTTCTTTACCTGAAGTCTATGAGTTAGTGAGTGAGTTTCAGTTTAGCGTGCTAGCCTGGCTAAGACGAGGCCTTGTTTCTTTCTGTATACTTATGGTCACGATTGTAGTTATGGGCTATTTGGTACCGGTTAGGGCTATTTGGCAATCGGCTACTTGGCTAAATTTCCTTGGTTAGGATTAGGGGTCAGGGGCTTTTGGCTATTGGGCAATAGAATATTTGGCTATGGGCTTTTTGGCTCTAGGCTGTTTGGTTAGAGTTAGGGTTAGGACTATGAACTGAAAACAGGGGTTGATTATTTTCAGGTTTGTGGACGATTTCAAAAAAGTGAAGTTCGTGGGTACGATGACAAATTTGAAAGGAGCTCTCGAAGATGCACACAACATATTTGGAGGACTGATTGGGGATCCAGTCGCAAACCTTTACAGACCCAATGCTAACAAAGCCATAATACTGATCAGTGATGGGGTAGGAAACACAAGATTGGACGGTGTAACAGACTGGGCGAATGGAAACAACGTCAACGAACAGCTCAAGAAAATAAAGCAGTTTCGCGCCGTGGAAATCTACACAGTTGCTGTTACGAACTTCAGGAATGTTCAACAACTGCGAGACGTCATTGCCACTGACCCATCGCTATACATGTTCCAGCCTTCTTTTGAAAAGCTGAAGAATGTTGCGAAATTGATCAGAGGAGGTAATTAAGACCCCATTTACACGATCCTAGTAGCATGTCGGTACGATATGACATCAGAATTATTTTTTTTAGCCTACCCGTTTACACGATGCCGGTAACATGACGGTAAGACACGACATCAGCATAATATCTTTTGTTTTTAGGCCACGCATTTACAATGTCGATAACATAGCTGCATGAAATGTGTGAAAACCCAGGCTGATACCCATACAGGTACGGGTTCATGCCTTGCCGGCACGGTATCAACATGATTTCGTTTCGCTTTCCCTTTGGCTATTGTGTTTGAAATTTACTTTGGTATTCCTTTTTCGAAAAGCACTTACAAGCGCACAATAAAACAATTACGTCACATCACATTAATCTTGTCAAAGCGACATGATATCATACCGGTATCGTGTAAACGGGACAAGAAAAATCCAAAGCCGGTATGGTTTCATTCGGTGTCAAGTTATACCGACCTCGTGTAAACTCTTACTCAATGAAACATAGCAATCATGTTTCATAGAGTAAGAGTTTTGTTGCCTGAGGTTATAACTTAATAACAAAGTTTCAGAATATCCAGCAGAATGATTAGCCAGATAGGAGATGGATTTTTCAATCCTAATAATTAATATCATGGGGCGAGGGTTGATCAGAATTTGGCAAATGCAGATAATGGCGATGCTAATCTGCGTGATGTATACAAATTATGAACTGGAGTCGGTGCATCCGTCTAAACGGTTGGGGAGATGAAAGATAAAAGGTCGAACGTTTCTCCATCCTCATGATATATAGAGGGAAGGGGGATTAACCAGATTTTCTATAGTAAAACATTGATTTTGAATGTGATGATCAATGGTAATCTGACTTAAGATCGGAAGATTTTAAGAAATCCGTCTAAATCGTTAGAAGGATGAGAGCGAGGGGTCAAAAGTTTCCCAAACCTCATAATCTTTAGGGGGACTGGGTTATAAACAAGATTTTTGTGATTGAAATATCATTTTGAAAGTGATGAGCATGACGAGCATAATCTGATTTCAGATGCATACGAGCATGATTATGAGCTGTCAACAGTGATGAAGTCGGAATGCAATGAAGGTTGCGATGATAATGCTGACTGTGGGTGTAATCTTATGAGCGGCAATCACAAGTGCGCTTGCAAAAGAGGTTTCTTTGGCAGTGGTAAAAAGTCGACATCTGGACCCACTTGCGAGGGTAATGTTCAACAAATCATAATTATAAATCATAAGAACCTTTTTACAGTTGGTTTATTTGTATTTATTTAAACGAAGAAAGTCCACAATACTAGGCTTTGTGCCGGATCTTTCGATGCTTGCGGCGAAGTAAGTGAAATATAGCGAGACAGGAACAACGCAAGACGACACACACAGAAAAAACGTAGATAGATTAAATATTTTATATATATATAAGAATGTTGTCAATATTTGGCCCTGGCATACAGGGCTTCTTCAGGACAGATAACATTCTGTCAGATAACATTTCAGATAACATTTCGCCCTGGCATACAGTCCTGAAGAAGCCCTGTATGCCAGGGAGAAATATTGACAACATTCTTATATATATATAAAATATTTAATCTATCTACGTTTTTCTGTGTGTGTCGTCTTGCGTTGTTCCTGTCTCGGTTTATTTGTAGTTAATAAAAAATAATTGACAACAACTATCTACAATAATAATACAGAAATACTTTAATTTAATTACATAATAATACAGAGATCCAAAGTTTCCTTTGATTCGAAGGCTCCTTTTCCATTGGCTAATTCCCCAAATATTTTTGAACAAAGGATTTGATCGCATGGGATCGCGATTATCGCGAAATGATATCAAAAATTTTTGATATCATCTCGCGATAATCGTAACGAATAACGCGATGATTTTTCATGTACTCACAAACGATTAAAACGAATAAACGTAATCGTTATCGTGATAATCGTGATAATTGTGATAATCGTCAAGTGAGTACTAGCCTAAAGAAATATTCAAATAAATTATTTGAGACATACCCAGACCTCTTGCATGCACACTTCACAGCTCTTGGTGCTCTGTTCGTTGCAATTCAAGCATGAGGCTTTGAGTAAAATTCGAATACTTGAATTTTTTCCGTCTCATTCTGGAATGTTTTTGCTATTACACATACATTTTCTTCATAGAATGCCCAGCCGACACATACGGAACCAAAGCAGGCTTGGTAACAGAAGCAGACTGCACGAAATGTCCTCCGAATTCTGGCACTAACGGTTTGAAGAGGCAAACGAAAAAGTACAAATGTAAATGTTTCACTGGTTATGAAGGAAATCCAGGAATAGGCCTTGAATGCAAAAGTAAGCTTTCAAAACATTGTTTAAAAACATAAATGTTAAGGCTCTTCTACAGTCTGCAAGTTGAAAAGTGCTCTCCAAAAAGTCTCGTCCAGTCACGAAAATCAAATTATTTTTCATGATAAACTTTACCGAGTTGAAAATATCAGAAATTCAACGACCCTATACATGCTTAAAATTTTAATTGGGCATCTGACATCCTACATCTAATAATCTTTGTTTTGGCAGTATTACCTCATTACAGGGAATTAACAAACAAGTTTCAAAATATTCTCATACTATACTCAAGACGCTACGGGGTCAAAATTAGGTGTACGCTGGAAATTTTTGCGGGCAATTTAATTTTTGGTTTAAAACATACCTTACACCTTGCTGATGATGATTGCACAGGTTGGAGGTCTTCAAATTACTTCATTGGCTCATCCAAGCAAATTTTAGTCAGAGCAGTTTTAGGCCTATTTTAGGCCAAGACTGCCATTTTGTTTTATGTTGAATGTCGATCTTTCTGATGATATAGCATTTAAAATTGTGCAAAAGACATCATTAGCTTTCTCTTGATAAGAGCTTTCGAATGATATATAATTTATCAACATTTGCTGATGTTAGCAAAATCTAATACGTATGACGCCATATCTAAAAAATCAATTTATTTGTTTGCTCAAAAGGGCTTTTCTAACACTCTTAAGGTAGATTAGCTGTAAAAAAGTAAATATTTCCATCTAAAATGTAGTTTACCCCTATAAATTCATTTATAAAGTGGACAAATACCCCCCCCCTAATACTAGAGCCCAAAAAACCTGGTAGTATTGGGGTTAATCCGATCCGCACTGCTGTGCTTGCAAATATCTTTTTTGAAAATTAGAAATGAGGAAAAATTAAAGGCATACACCACAGAGGCGTGATGGGTAGTTGTTTTTCCAGGGAACTCTGGAATGGGAGGTATGATTGATTTTTATGAGATTTCTTAAGAATTTAAATCGCACTTATTCTCTTTGTAAAACTCAAACGTCCCTTAAAAAGCCCAATGAAAACAAAACAACAAAGTATATAGTGTGTACATCTAAGCACTGCAGTGATAGAAAATCCGTTTGAACCCTGCTGAAACCATGTTTATACCTAACCAACGATATCATCGTCAGTATCGTGGAAGACAATGTTATCTGTGCTGAAATTTTCAATGCCCCTGTTCAATATCCTATCTTCTTCCATTTCAAAGATAAGTTGAGGTGGGGCAAGTCCCCCTGTCGAAAAATCTCAATTTTGCCTGTAGTGAATCAAATACCATGACCGTTGGGAGACGTGGGATAGGCCTCGAAGGTAAGCTCTACATAGGGCCTTTCTTCCTGAAAACAGAAGGAATGTTTCTAAGTTACCGAAAGTTCCATTTGAACTACTAATTGGGGCCCATCCTATACGCCTTTAAGACAAGATAAAAAATCGCAAAATTTATGTAATGGTTGAAAAAAGTTGCCATGTATTTCGTGTTCAATATGGTGAGGTGCAATCATCGGAAATTGCAGAGCTTTCTTCAAACCAAGAAGAAGTAGACGCAAAGGTTTTTCTCGACTGCAAACATGCAGAATTTATGGGACCCCAACATGTCTGCATTGTGACAGTGACAGCGACGTTGGCATACGCAATACATTTTGCAAGTCAGTTTCAAATTAATTTGTATGTAATAGGTGATGTTAAGGATCCAACTAGAGTTTTAGATGCTAAGGCGATATATGATAACCTCGATGAATCAATTACAGATGCGCTACCAGGACTGCACTTCTTTACTGGTAACGATTACACAAGTGCTTTTGATGGTGAGGGAAAAGTGGGGGCCTTGGAAGCTCTGAAGGAAGACGAGAGATTTCAGCATGTTTTTCCGAACATTGGAAATTAATTTTGAATTTGACGTTGATCTATTGAGATAATCCAGGAGTTGGTCTGCAACCTATATAGTATGAAATCACTTTCAGATGTAAACGAGGCCAGATAAAAAACACTTTGCCCCTCTAAAGGGAAGATACCTGAACCCCAAAAGCTTCCATCAAAAAGTGATGAGCTCCTGCAGCATTGCAAATGTATCTTCTTCGTCACCTGCACCGTCAGGCTGGCATTACAACAGAACCCTTGAATTCCATGGCTAGAAGGTTATGGTTAGGAAATCACTGCTGATGGTGGATTGAAAGTAGTATGGATGACGGAAAGCCAGCACCAGATTCCATTCGAGATTGTGTTGCTTGTGACTGCATAAAAAATAAGCGCCGCACCGAGAACTGTGTTTCGGGTTCCAACGGACTCAAATGTAATGAAGATTTTGTTAAAGACAGATACGAAGAAGCAGCTGAGGAAGATTGACATTAGGGAGAATGATAAAGAAATCGTAAGGAGAATATTTAGTTTGTGCTTTCGGTTCGTAAGAATCACTGATGAAAACACCGCATTTCTGAAGCGCTGACACTGCAGTGCTCAGATATACACACTACATACTTCTTGTTTTGTTTCCATTGAGCTTTCTAAGTGACATTGAGTTTTTTTCAAAGAGAATAAGGGCGATTCCAATTCTGATGAAATCTCATAAAAATCAATCATACCTCCCGACCAAGGGTTCCCTGAAAAAACTATTACCTATCACGCCCATGTGGTATATGCTTTTAATTTCCTCTCATTTTTCAATTTTCAAACAAGATATTTGCAAGCACAGCAGTGTGGATTGAGCTTAAGTTTTACCCTCATACTACCAGGTTTTTTGGACTCTAGTATTAGGGGGGTATGTGCCCCCTCATAAATGAATCCATGGGGTAAATTACATTTCAGATAAAAAATATACTTTTTTAGAGCTTATCTACCCTTAGAGTGTTAGAAAAGCCCTTATGAGCAAACAAATAAATTGATTTTTTAGATATGACGTCATCAATATTGATGAAGTCATAAATATTAGATTTTGCTTACGTCAGCAAATGTGGATGAATTATATATATCATTCGAAAGCTTTCTTCAAGAGAAAGCTAATGATGTCTCTTGCATCATTGTAAACGCTTTATCATCAGAAATATCGACATTTAACATGAATCAAAATGGCGGTCTTAGCCTAAAATAGAAAAACCTAAGACAGCTTTGACTAAAACTTGCTCGGACGAGCCAATGAAGTAATTTGAAGATTTCCAACCTGTTCAATCATCATCAGCAAGGTGTAAGGTATGTTTAAAACCAAAAATTAAATAACCCTCAAAAATTTCCAGTGTGATTCCCCGTAGCGACTTGACTACTAAGGTTCTGTGCTGATCGAAGACTTTGTTCTACTTTCATGCTAATCACCGTCATACATTCTCCAACAGAAAAGACATGCAGCCCCGTATACAAAGTGAATAACGGCTTTGTGGCGAATCCAAACGAATGTGGTAAAAATGAATTCGGTACTAAATGCATCTTCCGATGTAATGCTAACTTCAAACTTGATGGTAATGACATTGTGCAGTGTAACGACTCAAAGCAATGGGCAGGAGAAAGACCGGTTTGCAAGCGTGAGTAGACTATTCAAAATAATGACAGAGTAGCAAACGATTCTAATACACTACTTTCAATGTAAATATGAATTGGCGTATCTTCCGTTCTGATGAAGAAGCTGTTCAGACGGATTCTAAGTTTGATTTAAGGCCAACTGCTATGCAAGAAATGCAGAGCTTTCGACATGCAATAAACAAATTATTTCGAACAGCGTGCATTTTGAATAGGGTCCATTTTAGTTTAGAAGACGACGGTATTCTTTTGATGAAAACATCTGTGATAGGATTCAATGAATTTTGTTTGCCTGGAGAAGTACAAACGCTTCATCGTATTTCCAGATTATTTATTAGATTAATATTCGGAAACAGCAGTGCGAACAGTAGCCTTTTTTAATCTTTGAGAACGGAGGAAAACCAATAAGGATCAGTGCAAACAACGCCTCTGAGACTAGTACCAGGCCGAGGCTAGAGTAATTCCACTTCTAGATGTATTTCTCCAAGTGGTCCAAATAGAGCGAAGTGTGGAGTTCGGTAGTATCAGTTGGGAAAAAGAAGGAATCCTAAAAATAATAGAATGGCAGTGGTCCAACAGCCCCATTAACAGCATTCGATCTTCTTTTTTGATTGGCTTATAGGTATCCTCTGCCCAGGGGCACCGACTTCAGATACAAGCAATTATACAGTGGACTGCAAAGGTATTCAAGATAAAGATACACTATCCTGGGCTACAGGAACAATATGCACTTTCACTTGCCGGAACAAGTACTACCACCATGCTGGTGATAGAGTTCGACAGTGTCTTCATACAGAGAAATGGAATGGAACTGCAGCAGAATGTCGCGGTAAATCCACTTACTTTTAAACACGCTATTCAACTACGTTGAAATATCTCCGACTTTGGATATTTAGAAAAAAATCCGAAAACCGAATTTCTAAAATTGATTTTAGTAAACGATCGCTCCTTTGGATACTTTGATATTTCAGGCATTTTTAAAATTTTACAAAGAGAACAAAATTGATGTTCTGGACTACTTATGAATAAAATACCATCGTAAATCGTCATTGATAGATAATTTCTTTTTTGCATGTGCACTCTAAAATGCAAACTTTAATCGTTTTTATCAATCTAGAGAGCTTATTCATTTCTGTCTTGCAATCGTCGTAACAGATCAAAAAAAATATTTTTTTTCCTGACTGCACAGAAGTACCAGGACTTCTCGTGCCTAATAGTATTTACGACGGCGACGTTTTTAACATATACAGCATACAACATCAAACAATTGGAAAAGTGCGATGCCACCATCACGATCTAGGGTTAAAATGAAAGAATCAAACTAGTGGTTCGCCGTATTGTACAGAAATCTAAAGCAGTTGCGGGACAGGCAGTAGCGGTTTTAGTGGGGGGGAGGGGCAGGGGGCCATGGCCCCAGGCCCCGCGCCTTTGCTAGAAAAAAGGGGCCTGCACCTTTCATAAAACAAAAAATTCTCTCCTTCATAATGAAATATATAAGCTATACTGTACTGTTTGTTTTACTTTTTATCTGGTTTTTCAATAACATATCAAGCACATGTATCACATGTTTACTACATTGATAATTTATTCATATTACCAATTTTTTTACCGGGGGTATGGGCACCGCAAATTTTTTCGGCCCCACGCCTCACAGTTCCTAAAACCACCCGCAAAACAGTTTTCCCAAGCTACGTGGCTAGGTATTCAAGCAGTTGTAAAGTTTTTTATCTTTCTACAGAAATATCATGTCCAAAAGTACCACGGGGGCATGAAAAACTAACAACGCTCACTTCAAATAGAAACTGTTTTGAAAAGTCTCTTAAAGTTGACGAGAAGTGTGAGTTCGCTTGCAGCTCAAAATATCAACTAACTGGAGCAAAAGTCCTAACTTGTATGAAGGATAAAGGAGCGGTTGGGCGTTGGGAAGCTGCAACCGGATCGAAGACTCCTAACTGTTCAGGTAGGGCCTTGAACATCTGTTAATGGTTGTCGCAAATCTTGAATCTTCTTACCCTCCCTCCAATGTGGTGTCGATTGTCTTACTGGGTGTTTATTTCTTATGATCGATTCTTAAAAACTCTTACATTGACCTAAAAATGACAAGAAGCTAGAAAACATGACCGCTCATTACTGAGCAGAGAAAGGCTTTGCCTTTGAGAAAGGTTTGGATATCTTCTATCATTTTCTAGCTTATCGTTATCAGAGGCTTATATCTGAAGCAGAAAGATGTCGACTGTATTGTTATAGTTTTTAATTGCCATTCCTCTGTTGCTTCAAAACCATAGTTGCACATAGGAGCATCCTAAGCACTTCATATGCCACAGTTTTCATTAATCACGTCCACTTTTATCAATTGAAATGAGGAAGAATGGGCAGTAAGAATTGCATCGCAGGAAGGTTGGAAACTTTTCTGGACTTTGAAAATGGCCAGCCTGAGCTTGTTGTGTTTGATAAAAGTAATGTGTGAGATCATGATGTTAATGCAACGTTCGTTTTATTCAACCCAGATCTCACGAAACCAGATTTCAGTGACAACGACAGATGCGAGAATATTATTATTCTTGCTAATGATACACTTCCGGGTAAACCGTATGCAGTCATAAACTTCGATGCAATTGGCGTTAGCGACAACAGTGGGAGTGTCACGGTGACAAGTGACCCCGCGGGCAATGAACTCGGCCATCTATACCACTTTGGTATCACGAGAGAAAAGTTAAGGGTAACTTTCACAGCTTCTGACCCAAGTGGCAATCAACGAGTCTGCCGATTTAGTATTGAAGTCAAAGGTAAGGAGACGAGTATGGGGCGTATAAGGGTACTAGAAAGTGGGGGGGGGGGGCAATTGGAAACGGGTGAAAAGGGGCCATGTAGCACATTTTTTACATTTACAGTTCGTGGCAGAAAATGCAAACATTAAAACTATGAAAGCTAAAAGTATGATAATCAGAGCTCTTACTATGACTTCTAAAGCAAAGCCTATCAAAAGAAAATAAGCTTAGTTAATTCAACTCTTTTATCTGCTTCTTATCAGCCTGCTATATAATTAGGGTCAAGAAGAGTTTAGATACAGAACTGGCTGGGATAATGCTTTTTAATTAACTGGGAAATTGGATTGGACTAGTGGCGTAGCTGAGGTGTATGTGGCCCTTAGTGAAGTAAGAGGTCTGGGGCCCTTCCCAGTATGTTTTTCAGTTGGGGGCCCCTTCGTGGGGCCCCATATCCGTGTTGGCCCTTAGTGGTTCACTCTAAAGGTAACCACCGTCGGCTACGCCACTGGATTAGACTTTTAGGGACTAATAGTACAAAAATTTAAGAAAGAAATACGTCACTGGGATGGCGAAGCCTGCACGTGTCATATTTGCGCATAAGGCAAGAGGATATCTTTATATGTTTTGTAATTAAGTTTAAAATTTTAGGTTGTCAGTTGGTTTAGCTTAGTACCATTATTTCTATAAGTTACTATATAACTATGTATTTACCAACTTTGAATACATAAAAAAATCGAAAGATGAACTAGAATTTGGGGACGAGAAAGTAAAAAATTAGGATCACGTGTATTTGTCCGAGTTATGAGGTAGCGAAGTAAAACAAATTTAAATGCAACATTGACCCACAGGCTTTTAATAATTGACTCCTTAAATATCAAATTTCGATTCAATTTCATGCAGACAAAGAAAAACCGAAAAAGTTATCTTGCCCTGATGACATCGTCGTTCAAAGCAGTGAAGAAAGCGTAACAGCCAACTGGACGATTCCTGAATATTCAGACAATTGTGGAAATGCTACTGAATGTCCCATCCGAATCACTTCCAATCACCAGCCTCTACATTCAAAATTCTTTCGTGGTAAAACAACTGAAGTTCAGTACAAGGCTAAAGACCCATCAGACAATACGAACATTGATTGCATATTTACCGTAGAAGTTAAAGGTAATTATTTTGGATTCATTGACAACTATTTATTGACATATCAATACAGTGAATTGCTTCAAGGCGTAACCTGGTTAACAGGCAGTTAAAAAGTTGGCCTTCTATCAAACTCAGCGTCCCTTTATTTTACCCATTATTTAAACAGTCTTTTGTCAGTACAGAATTTGATGGTAAGGCTAAAGCCTGTCAGCCGGCATCAAGCTTCACCATGGTGTTTCGGGTATATTGCACTCTGAGAGAGTCAACCAGTTGATATCGGGTTGACCAAGTGTTGGGTGGAGAAAGATCATGAAATCAGTACAGCCACGAATCTCGAGATGCAGCATGCAGTAAATGATGAGCGAGAGGCTAAGAGCCCGTTTTTCTGAGACCGGTTCACTTTTGATCCGTATCAAAAGCGATGAAAATAGGTTGCGTTAACACGGAGTCGCACTTTTTGTGTTGCTGATGGGCTTTCTGTTTAGACAAGTGCGGAATCGCATGAAATAGAGGTGAAAAAAGAGAAGTGAGGCTGAGAATCCAAACAAGAATATGCACACAGCATGACAGCGCATGTATACTTGAATACGGTTCACAAGTAAGGTGGAATCGCTGTTTATACAGGACCGTATCATTTTGAAAACGTCTCATTATAATTAGGGTCAGAATTGTTCTGGCTATCTCGTGTGAACGGGAGACGTACTAGTATCATTTTTGATACGGATTCAAATTGATCCGGCCTCGTGAAAACAGGGCCAAAATTTGCTTCCCTTCCTGAAATTCTGATTCTAGTCATTTTCTATTCAACTATTCAAACTAATTGTAACACGTCTGTTTTTAATCACCAGCATAAATTCTTCACCAAAAAATATTTGGTCACAAAAGAGATATTTTGCGAGCTGCCCATTCTAATAATATTTCTTTTTTTCAGCCCCCTCTTGTGCAAGATTGAAGGCACCAAGAAATGGAATGATGACTGTTTTTGGAACAACGGTAGCAAGACCGTCATGCCAGAGTGGAAATTATCCAACTGCGCCATTCCCCTTTTTTTACAAATGCAACAAAAATCAATGGCAAGAATTTCCATCAAATATACTGGTCACCGAAGTTCCGGATTGCATTCGTAAGTCTAGTTTGTATCAATCTTCCTTTAGCATCAAATCAGAACTGAAACTATTACTGTTTATAATTTTCCTGGTTCGGGACAAAATTATTACTTTTTTCGAATAGATCAATCAATATTAGACAGCTGGGATTATTTTCAACAAGTTTCATTTCTCATTGATACGTTTTATTCATTGCAACTATAAGTTGCAAGGTAGTAAAAGCGGTTTTACAGTGCAGTGGTCAGAGCGCAGCCACGGTAGAGCCGTCGTAAAAAGTGTCTCTATTGACAATGAGGGTATCGCAGCCATGGTGTGGAAAGTTAGTAAACTAGCAAAAGCTTCCTATTGAGAAAACATGATACTCTTGATGCACTGGGATAAATGAATTAAACATGAACCACTACAATACGTACCTTTATTTACACAGCTTTAAAGTTCCTTTCTTCAGCAATATGATTCCAATTTGATACCATACTTGTTGGTCGTATTAACGTTTGTACTGAAAATAAACATGACAATTGAATTATATTTTAAGTCACGATAGAGCCGTGGTGTAAAAGCTTCAATAGACATTTAGGGTAGCACAGCCATATTGCAGCTGTGTCTCGGTACAGCATTGGCACAGCCTCTAGGCTATATGAAACTAGGCTTGATCTCCCGAGGTCCTTTCAATCCATTCAATCTCGAATTTCTAACAGCATTTTTTTAAAACTACTATACTTGAAGGAAGATGATATTTTGTAACAAAATATCACAGGGTAGGAGGATTTCAAGATATTTCGTGTTTTTTTGTCCAAGTTTTACCAACGATTGTAGTATTTTTTAGAAAACTTTGATAATAATGATGATAATTGATTTTGCAGTGAAAACACCACCAGCCGGTTTAGACAAAGACCTGTTTGTTTTCTACACATACGATGGGGATTGCAATTCTGAAGCTGCAAAAGCACAAGCAAGCCAAAACATGGTAATGATGGGTTTTTGTAGCGGTGAATGTACTATCGACAAACTCGAGAGTTACTGCGGAGAAACTTCAGTTGTTAAACGACGCAGAAGAAGTACTACCAAACAGCTGAGTTTCAAAATTACGATTAAAGTCACAACAACAAACGAAGAAGCGATTAAAGACCCAACGGCAAGTAATCTGATCACTAAAATGACAACCAAGGTGGCCCCAGACGTCCTTGTCAAAATAAGAAATGTGAAGAATTGGGATAGAATTGTGGATAGCAACATTCGAAGCCTCGACAGTTTAAGAAGCGATGGCAACCCTGTAAAGACATGTGCTACAAGTGCTGATGTTTATAATGAAAAAGCTACCGTACAAGAACAGTGCGGTAATTCATATTTGCTTTCATTCATCCCTCACTCATAAAATATTGTTTAAAACAGGTTTTCATTTATAGTTCCACAGCATAGGTACAGTAACCCTGCTAATAAGAAAATAGAATTAAATGTCCTGAGTTAATTTTCGGGAATGAAAATTACCCAAGTAGAGGTCTAGAGGTCGTTGGTTCGAGTCCTACTCAGGTACAAGCTACAAACACAAACATGGAACCGACTTACTCTTATGTTTGCGGGGTTTTCTTTGTAAGATACGTTGCTGTGTAACAAACACTGCTAGAACAGCGAGGGTTTCTCTGGAAATATCATTGAGAATTCAGTTTTTTTGAACCTCTTCACAGATTGACTTACTCTTATGTTTGCGGGGTTTTATTTGTAATATACGCTGCTGTGTAACAAACACTGGTAAAACAGCGAGAGTTTCTCTTGAAATATAATTGAGAATTCAGTTTTTTAAACAGTGCTTTGGAAGTTCATGGTTATCTTGGCGAATGGCGTGGGGGGCTGCCCCAGACTTTTACCGATTTTAGGTTAATTTGGGTCATAGCAAGCCGATAAGATTCATAGAATCGATAAATCTCCTACCTTAAGTAAGTAAGTAAGTAAGTAAGTAAGTATTCATTTGCCACTTCAAATTAAATTACAGGAATACGAAAATAAAATAAGATTGATAATTGAATTAGGCAAGTTACAGAAAAGCAAAGAATAAAAGCACCAGAAGATAAAATTAACTTGAATATTAAAAATATCTCTAACTACGGTGGCAGGGATAGCATTAAAAAGGTCAAATTGTCCTTATTTCCATAATGGTCCCCTTAGAGGCATGCATAAAGAAAATAAATGAGAGGGAGCAAAAAGAATAAATAAATTGTTTTTTGAGATAATCCATTATTGGATACTAATAAAAGTGGTATATGTTATCTTCTTCTTTCAGAAATATTTGCAAATAAATTTTTTCAAGCATGTGTTTAAAAGTATTTAAATTGTTCATAGATTCTAGCTCAGTTGGCAGAGCATTCCAAATTTTGGGCCCCAAAAACGACATGCTTTTTTGTCCCATATTACTATTTCGAAATGGAAAATCAAGTTTGAATTTGGATCTTCGAGTGACTGGACCTCGTTGGGCAGTATGAGAAATCTCTCACTAATAAGCAGAAACTTTGCATTTGAAAAATTTGAAAACGTTTGAGGAGATGTTTTGCTCCATTCTATTCCTGACTGGAAGCCAATTTATTGATTTAAATTCATCTGTTCCGATGTAAGCTGTATTCTTCAAATCTAGGTAAAAACGAATACATTTGTTTTGGGCAGATTGGATCATTTTGGATACTCATTTATTCAGCAATGGGTACCATGAGCTACATGTATAATCAAAGTGAGGTTGTATAATGGAATTCAAAAGCAGCCTCCTAAGGGGATAACTTAAAAAATTTTGTTTCCTATATAAGAATTTAAGCCTTCCATTTATCTTTCCTACCATTCTAGTTGCCATCGATTCTCCGGAAAAGTTTTCATCTAAAACACACCCTAGATATGTCACCACTGGATGCTACTTGATTTTTGTGCTACCCCTTGAAATATTCATCTTTTTACGACCTTTTTTGCCCTTTTGCCCGAATAGAATAGTTTTAGTTTTATCTTCTCCTAGATGTAAACTTAATTTGTTTTCTAGAAACCAATCACAGAGGGAGTTGAAATTCCTATTCAGAGTGTTTTCTATATTTTCTATTTTTTTGTCTCAATGGATTAGGCAAGTGTCATCAGCATATTGTAGGAGAATCTTATATTAGATATCACGATTTTCATTTTAGGTGGGTGTCCAGCAGGTCAATTCAAGAATTTAACCATTGGTGCCTGTCAGCGATGTCCATATGGCACATTTCAACCAAATGATGGCCAGACTTCTTGCATATCTTGCCCAGATGGGAGCACAACCATTGAAAATGATCTTAAGAACCTTACCTCATGCAGGAGTAAGTATTCAATTTCAACTGAACAATTTGCTGAGCCTAACAGGCAGATTTGGTATCAAAAAGCTTTCGAAAACAACTGTTTGTAACAAGACATTCTAGAAGGTGTAGAAGTCAAATGATAAATCTGGTTGATTTTATATCATTAGACGTTGATGTAAAAGGCACTTACTTCATTTAGGTCTTGGAACAAAGCCGAGTAACTGTAACTTAATAACGGAATTGCACTTGTTGATGACCAAATACCAGGCGCTAAAAGGAGAATATTGAAAAAGTTTTCAGCTCGTAGATATTGAGAATATTGTAATTTCTACCCCTCCCAATGAACCCCCCTTCTTCCGATTCTACGCACGTATAGTGGTACCACTACTTCTCTAAAAAGCCCCCACCGTAATAAGTGCTGAATTCAGCATGAACTACGTAAAATGAATTCAAACTAGTATTATGTCCATCCTATTTAAAGCACACGATGTATATAAGTACAATGCAATATGAAGGTAGGAATAGGACTAGAATGGTCACAAATCTTATTCCTTTGGTCTCTTTTCAGAGTTATGTAAACCTGGCGAATACTCAGAGAATGGATTATCTCCTTGCACGGCAAGTCCCCCAGGCACATATACCGAGGGGTACAGACAAACATCTTCCAAACCATGTCCCTCTGGCACAACAACTGTGACTCCAGGAGCTACCTCACGATACACATGTGGCAGTAAGTTTTGATTGAGTTTTTTATACTAGAGCTATTAGTGAACAGGTTAACTTTTCTGCCATCTCCCTTACGCCATGCAGTTAACTAATGCTGTGTCTGTCTGTCTATGCAAATGTGTCAGTAAAATTAGATTCATTCTCGTAATTTTCAATTATACTTTTTGAGAAGGACGGGATTGCTTAAACTTCCTCTTTAGATTTTGCCATCTTGTTAAACTTCTTAAAGTATCTTAACAAATTTCAGATTTGAAATCTGCGTATCAAAATCTACTAGTCCCATCAATAATCTAGTAATAGTAAAAAATCTCTAGATCAGCTTCTTGTTGATACTCATTAGAGAAACCGGATCTTAGATGTGTAAAAGAAACCTCATTTTTCTATTTATAGCCAGATGCCAGCCGGGTACATACTCAAAGACTGGTGTGGAGCCATGTACACCGTGCGAGCAAGGTTCATACCAAAATTTGATTGGACGACTGAATTGTATTGATTGTCCCGGACTTACATGGACGTATGGAGAAGGAGCCAACAGCTTATCTGCCTGTACAGGTGATCTTTTCATTTGTTCTTACACCTCGAGTCTCGGTACAAATAATTCTTACTGCAAATGGGCGAAAGTTCTTCCACTGGGAGTCAATAAGTTGCATAGTGCTGTTTGGTGTTGTACTATATCATTTATTATAGCCAGAAAAATCGGAACCATAATGAAACGAACAAATAGATTACTACTTAAGCTTTTTGTCTGACACTCAGCAGAGTAATACGTCAGTAAGAGAACGAAACAGAAACCTAACTGATTTATATACCCAGATGTGGATCGATGATGATTGGCCTATTTCGATCCACATCTAGGTATATAAATCAGTTAAGTTTCTGTTTCATTTTCTTTCTGACGTATTACTCTGTTGAGTGTCAGACGAAAAGCTTAAGTAGTTTATGTGTTCGTTTCGCTATGTTTCCAATATTTCTGGCTATACCGAAGTTCTGTACCATCGAAAGACAATTCAACTAATCCAAAGATTGTAGAAGAAAAACCTAATCTTGTTCTCTTGAAAAACGAAGTTGTAATCAAAGCTTTGAATTATTTAGCTCTCTAGCTGTTTCGATTGCGCCTGGTAATGAATTCAAGTGCAACCCTTGTCTGATATTGGTGACATTATCGTTTTCTTGGTCATGAGATTTGTTTCGGTGTTTATCTAAGTAGGCTAATAGGGGAGAGATGAGAAATCTATGAATATACCATAAAACCTTTTTCGAATATATCTTGTATACTTGTGCGTCGAACCCTTGCTTGAGTGGTGGTCAATTGTGTTGATCTTAAAATCAGATTGTGATACTGAATAGGTTAAAGGGGGGGGGGGGGAGAAATTTGAGCAATAGCTCTATGAATGTGTCATGAAATACTATCTTCATATGATTAAGTAAGTAATTGTTTCCCTTAGACATCAATACTTGTGCATCAAACCCTTGCTTGAGTGGTGGTCATTGTGTTGATCTTAAAGTTGGTTTCCGATGCGAATGCAGGTCAGGATACTTCGGAAAGAGATGCGAAAAGGAAGTCGACGAATGTGCCTTGAAACCCTGTCTTAACAATGGCAAATGCTTGGATAACGTGAGTTTGAAGGCATTTGTTTCGATTAGGGAGCATTACCGGGCATTGCATCATTCGAAATTATATTATATCATACATCTATTACTCTCTGGTCTCTAATAGACGCCCATCCCCGCTTATTAATTTTTGTAAAATTATTCACCTAGGATATTCTAATTCCACCCCTCCCCCCTGCTGATTAATTCTGGTAACGAGTCGCGAACAAGACAAGAGTTACACAACAAAAATCTATGAGATTAAGAATTTTGAGAGAAATCAGTGAAGTTTTGCACTGTATTAATAACATTTCCCTATTGCTACATTCTTTCTGTCACAAATTTCCCCTATTTCGAAATTATCTGAACATTTTCCACTCAGGACATTCTTATTCCAGCCCCCTACTCTTTATTTTTTTGATATTTTTCCAGCCTCTCCCGTCTTTAAGAGACCAGAGAGTATATCTTAATATATTATATATATCATTTACATATCAAAGAAGAGAAATGAAACTGGGTCTCTGTAACTAATATCTTCATGCTTTCGCAATCATCAGATAGACTATAAGCAACATATCATATTATATGATATATACCACATAAATTATTTATTTTCGATTGGTTTGCAAGTAGCAGTAGATAAATAATTGAGAGTAGAATGAAAGCAGAAATATAAATTATCTCGTTGGGCTATTGCTGGTAAGATTTAAAGTTGAAACGTTTAAAGCTTGAGTATCATATCAATTATTTCTAAACATTTGATAAACTTTGGAGTTTTGCTTCTCATATTATCGTTATTATATTTGTGGGAAAAGGAATGAAAACAATTCGGGATTTGTGTAGCTATATTTCCGAGAATTTGAAGGATTATTGAAATAAGAGCATCATGCATTCTATAAACTGAAACAATCTAAACATTCGAAATAGATGAGTTCCTTCTTAGTAATGAAAAATTGGACGCTATGATGTTTGATTATCGAATTAAATGAAATTTAATTGCTTTTCAGTTTGGCGGATACTTATGTGTTTGTCCGGAAGGAGCCACTGGCCAAAACTGCGAAATATTGGTGGGTATCTGCAAAAGTGGAGTATGTGGTTCAAACGGGGACTGCACCGATCTCTCAGACAATTCCTTTAAATGTGTTTGTAATGACGGCTACACCGGACCATTCTGCGAGACTTATATTGACCAGTGCCAGTCACAGCCATGCCAAAACGATGCAGTCTGCCTCAGCACCTCCTCCGACTTTACCTGCCAATGCAAGCCAGGCTTCACAGGCAAGACTTGTGAGACAAATCTGAACTTCTGTGCTGCTGAACCTTGTCTAAACGGAGGCGAATGTGCTGATGGTCAACATGGATTCACGTGTCAATGCAAGAGTCCATATTACGGTGTGAGGTGTGAGCATAAAACAGACATGTGTAAACATACAGTTTGCAAACATCAGGTCAGCTGTCGAGATTTGGGTACTGATGTGAAATGCTACTGCAAGCCTGGCTATGGTGGAAAATTGTGCGATAAGAGTAAGTCCACTAAACAGTTTACTGGATAGGGGACAGAATATCAAAGGACCTACCATAGTGGGTGCTTGATTTTAGGATATAGATGGATGTATAGCAAGATAATAAAAAACATCCCGATTCAGAGACGGTTATGTGAGATGGGGAACTTCTCCTCGATTTAAGCTGGAAAAATATATCTTCGCAGGGAGTAATTAGAAAAATGTTGGATGGTTTTAATTTTTAGATTTTTGCAGCTATTTGCTGTTTAAGTGCCAATTAACTATTTCAATCATGGAAGATACAAAAGGATATCCAAAAGCTTGGTGTGTTTACATTCGGGGGATTAGTAGGCAAATAACGCAATCCAAAATGTGAAAAACCAAGTAAAATAAACCCTGAATAGCATGAAATATAAAAATGATTACCCCAAGGGCAGGGCATCATCTAAATGAGGCCTCATGACATTTCAACTATGCTTCAATTTTTGTTGCCTTGTTGGATGACTTTCCATTTTTTTTCTCAAGAGCTGGGAAGTGACTTTGACATTGGGTTCCAAACTCGCCAGACTCCGTCCTTCTCATTCGTTGATGGGAAATTCGACATGACTCAATTCACCGTGGCGTTTTGGATGAGAACGTCAGACACTGACAACCAAGGTACACCCATCTCATACGCAAACAACGACAAGGGAAAAGTCAACGACAATGCTCTGGTCCTCTCAGATTACGGCAATTTCGAACTCACTGTCAATAATGTATCTGCTGCTTTGGACTTCAATGCTAATGATGGCGAGTGGCATCATATTGCTGTCACGTGGTCTGGTTCAAGTGGTCAGTGGATCGCATATAAGGATGGCTCGGAGATCAAGAGGTAGGGCAAGGTTACACTCAAAGATATCGATATTCAGAATAAAGTTGCCGGTTGCCACAACTGTATAAGGTTGGTCATAAATGGAGTATCCTAAAAGGGTATTTCAATTCACAAAGAAGATAATACCTAATTTTCAGCATATGTAAGGGAGTTATACTCATCATCCTACATCAAGAATTGAATCCACCTATGGATTTTTGTGTTCGCCATCCCAGATTTTGATGTCCCATTTTGATCAAGAGCATCAGTTTGAGCAAGCTTCTCTTTTAATGGCAATAGGTCAATTAGAAGACATTTATAGTAGCTTGGCCTTAGAACCTTTGGTCATAGTAAGGTCGTATTTTCCAAATAATGGCCTTGTTTGTTTTAGAAAATTACTTCATATTACATTTAGATAAGACATTTTTGTTACCTTTATTACTCATGAAGCCTTAACTATCAACAGATCAGAGTTTCATGAAAATCTGATTGTGCAAACCTCTCCAAACTCGAGGAATATCGAGGGAGGGCATACCTAAACAATCAATTTTCCTGTGTGCATTCGCGGTCAATAAACATAATAAATGAACTAAAATATTGATATGATATAGTTTATTATTGTTTAGGTAATTGATATTGTTTAAATATTGCTTGGTTCAAAATTTATTTGACTCTTTTTCAGGTCTACAAGTGCGTTCCAGCGAGGTGAGACAATCAGAAAAGGTGGGATGTTTGTGGTTGGAGAAGAGCAAGATGAAATCGGAGCGTCATTCACCACAACAGAGTCATTCTTCGGCGACCTGAGTCAGCTGAATATCTGGAAGAGTGTTTTATCTCCAAACCACATTTATGACTTGGCCAGGTCCTGTAAGCATGCAGCTGGTGATGTGTTGGCATGGGCAGATTTCAGCGAGAAAATCCATGGCAGTATTGTTAAAACACAACCTTCAATTGCTTGTGATTGTAAGTAGTGACCAGAAATATTTTCTCATTGGGTAGAGAAGTTATCTTTGTGCTAGAGAGGTCCTCACTGCGTCGATAGGCTGTTATATGCACAATCCTTTACAGAGTCATATGAAAGACTGGACCAATGGTACTAAATGCCTCTCTTTCCTAGCACACAGAGTTGAACACAGAACCGTAAATTACTCGTGAGTGTAAATATTGACTAGAAAAATGTTCTAATTGGTCAAGTCGCAGAGTAGTGATTTGTGAGAGGTCCTCACTTTGTCGATGGGATATACGTCCAATTCTTTTCGAATAGTAACAGTAAATATATATTTTAATAATTTGATAGTGAATTTGTTCTGATTGCAGTTACAAATAACTTACGAGAATACCAACAACTAGAAGGTTGGCAGCTACCAAGAGAATTACGAACAGTTGTTGGTGCAAACTCTCAATCCACCCCAAAAGGGTGCGCTGACTATTGTTCTGGTACCCTCAAGAAAACATGCCGCTCATTTATATATGATAAAAATCAGAGAAGATGCACGTACTATTCCAAGTCATTGTTGATTCAGGATGGCCAACCAGTGAAGGCCGAGCAGTATGATCTTTACCAATACAGTACGTATTATCACACTTGGTATAAATTATGATGCTTTTGAAGTATTTCATATCATTCGTTGATCCATATACATTTCATCTGAATAACCAATTAGTGGTACTAAAGATGAAGCACAGTGGCATGCACCTACAAACTAGCGACTTGTTGCTACAAATGCTAGACAGCATGGCTTCCAAACCACCAGCGTATCAAACTTAAAAGTAAGGAGGTTTCTGTGGGCAGCCGTTCTCAAATTGAAGGCTTCTGTGTAATGAACAGGGGCATTCAATCAACTGAGCCTCATTTTACTAGTGTGTGAAATGATGCAGTGTATGCTTGACCCATCCTAAGTTAAGATAGCATATCGAACAACAAATAACTAATTTATCGATGGGCGAATTTTCTTCCCTCTAAATCTCAAGCAAGCTTTTTCATTTGGCAAGAAGATGAGAGAAACAGTATTCTCGGTATAGTACTCTACGGAGAAGGAAGTGTTTCTGCAGAGGATAGTTTCAACAGATACTTGAAAAATGAGACACGCTTCTACAGAAATAACCCTTTAAGGATAACATTGATCAGGCCTTCAAACTCTAGCAATTCAACCGTCATCGACCCCTGTGTGTCTAAAAAGGCAAAATTTGAGAAAGGGCCTAAATATTAGCAAGCTAGGCAAAAAGAAGTACTCAACTGACAGGCTAACTAAACCATCAGGTCATTTTCCTAATAAGCAGTCTTAAAAAGAGAATATCTAGAGTAAACCTCTTATTTTCAGGCTGTGTAAAAGCACTAGGGATGGAAGACGGGAGGATACGCGACAGTAGGATTACTGCGAGCTCAAGCTTACCAGGAACAAAACCTTACATGGCAAGACTTTATAACGTACCGAAATCTGCCGGCGATGCTGCTCACTGGACTTCCAATGTCCAGTATTGGTCATACATTCAGGTGGGCTAACTCATGCTTACAATACAATCATTATGCTAATCAATAGTGAATCATTTGTAGCTACCTCATGCTTACAATATAATCATTATGCTAATCAATAGTGAATCATTCGTAGCTACCTCATGCTTACAATACAATCATTATGCTAATCAATAGTGAATCATTCGTAGCTACCTCATGCTTACAGTACAATCATTATGCTAATCAATAGTGAATCATTCGTAGCTACCTCATGCTTACAATACAATCATTATGCTAATCAATAGTGAATCATTCGTAGCTACCTCATGCTTACAATACAACCATCATGCTAATCAATAGTGAATCATTCGTAGCTACCTCATGCTTACAATATAATCATTATGCTAATCAATAGTGAATCATTCGTAGCTACCTCATGCTTACAATACAATCATTATGCTAATCAATAGTGAATCATTCGTAGCTACCTCATGCTTACAAGACAATAATTATGCTAATCAATAGTGAATCATTCGTAGCTACCTCATGCTTACAATACAACCATCATGCTAATCAATAGTGAATCATTCTTAGCTACCTCATGCTTACAGTACAATCATTATGCTAATCAATAGTGAATCATTCGTAGCTACCTCATGCTTACAATACAATCATTATGCTAATCAATAGTGAATCATTCGTAGCTACCTCATGCTTACAATACAACCATCATGCTAATCAATAGTGAATCATTCGTAGCTACCTCATGCTTACAATACAACCATCATGCTAATCAATAGTGAATCATTCGTAGCTACCTCATGCTTACAATACAATAATTATGCTAATCAATAGTGAATCATTCGTAGCTACCTCATGCTTACAATACAACCATCATGCTAATCAATAGTGAATCATTCGTAGCTACCTCATGCTTACAATACAACCATCATGCTAATCAATAGTGAATCATTCGTAGCTACCTCATGCTTACAGTACAACCATCATGCTAATCAATAGTGAATCATTCGTAGCTACCTCATGCTTACAGTACAATCAATCATAATGCTAATCAATAGTGAATCATTCGTAGCTACCTCATGCTTACAAGACAATAATTATGCTAATCAATAGTGGATCATTCGTAGCTACCTCATGCTTACAATACAACCATCATGCTAATCAATAGTGAATCATTCGTAGCTACCTCATGCTTACAGTACAATCAATCATAATGCTAATCAATAGTGAATCATTCGTAGCTACCTCATGCTTACAATACAACCATCATGCTAATCAATAGTGAATCATTCGTAGCTACCTCATGCTTACAATACAATCATCATGCTAATCCATAGTGAATCATTCGTAGCTTCCTCGTGCTTACAATACAATCATTATGCTAATCAATAGTGAATCATTCGTAGCTACCTCATGCTTACAAGACAATAATTATGCTAATCAATAGTGGATCATTCGTAGCTACCTCATGCTTACAATACAACCATCATGCTAATCAATAGTGAATCATTCGTAGCTACCTCATGCTTACAGTACAATCAATCATAATGCTAATCAATAGTGAATCATTCGTAGCTACCTCATGCTTACAATACAATCATTATGCTAATCAATAGTGAATCATTCGTAGCTACCTCATGCTTACAATACAATCATCATGCTAATCCATAGTGAATCATTCGTAGCTTCCTCGTGCTTACAATACAATCATTATGCTAATCAATAGTGAATCATTTGTAAATTCAGCTCCATTCCCGAGATTCATGAAATACGAAAAAAGATGGAAAATCTCTTTACTTTGTCAAAGATCAGCAGTGAAGTCAAAATTATATGAAAATTATCATTTCAGACAAAAATCATTCAGATTTTGACAGTTTGGGCTGATTTTCCAGATTTTGACTGAAGTCGTATCTCAAGACAACAAAATCATCGTGGACTATTTTTGCAGTCTTCGCATCGCTCGTTCCCTATTTGTTATTCCTAATTTAAAGCCTCCATCACATTTCAAAAGAAAATAAATATGCAGCAACATTGGATCTGTCTCTTCCTATGCACAGCAGATTAAAGGCGTTTTATGACAAATTTGAAGCTTCTTATTATTTCATGATTGTGTCTCTTTGATATGAATTCGCAATCTATGTAAGGTTGAAGATGTGTTTCACTCTTTACGTCAGTGCCCTAAGACAGTATCAGAAAGACAATTTTTAATGAAGTGGCTGGTTTGAATTTCATTTCAAATGGGACCCAATAAGACCCTGATATTTCTGGAATTTAATGTGAAGAATGAATGTTTGTTAACTTGCAGATAGATCTTCAAACAGATCATAAGGTTACAGCAATTGCCACTCAAGGTCACTGGGATGAGAATGTGAAACAATATCCACAAGAATATTACTTGGGATACAAACAACAAGCATCAGGCTGGGCATATTATCCGGTGAGGTTATTGAGTGTTCTTGATTCTAATGTACCATGTTCAACCATGTCTCATGATCGGGCGAATTGACTGAACTGTAAACAGGCATGCACTTACTTTACATATTCAAATCCCAAGAGATTAGCTCAAGCCCAATAGAAAATTTGATCGATGAGAAGAATGGAATTGAAAAAGAGAATTCAACCCATGAAGAATTTAAGTATCGTCATTTATAGACCGTCTAAAAGACCTTAGTTCGTTTTTCTAAAAACATTTGCAAGTTCCTGTACATACTTTTTTCTCTACTTTTCTTTTTAAAATTATAAATGAGCCCAACGGGTATGTTAAAAGGAAATATACTTACATTTTACAAACTCTTCAGTCCCTTGCTTGTCAAACAAAACTCATCTTCACACCCTCTACAACGACTTTCATGCTGATGTTTCCATGTCTCCGATTGCCTGAAATGAAATACGAGTAACTTGGCCATTGATTTTTCTAGGGAGGAAGAATAACAGCCAACACAAATTCTAAAGATGTTGTAAGAAAAGAAGTGTTCCTGTATGCAAGATATATCAGGCTGTATACTTGGAAGCAAGCTGTTACAGTATCTTTGCGTTTGGAAATATATGGATGCCCAAAAAGTATGTATTCACATGTTCAAAGATGACTGAACCCGTAACACTCTTTATGACCCAAGGCAGGAGATTTGGCACTACATTAGATAATTCGTACTTTACCAGAGGGCTATTGCAATTGCAATTGACATATGCCACCACTTGGTCTCGAACCCAGATTGTCGCGACTAAAGGGGAGATTGCTAATCACTGTCCTTAACCACTGTCCTTAACCAGGAAGATAAGTTGTTTACAACTCTAAGCTTATTTACAGCAAGGCCTTCATTCGTGTTTAGGATCAAATCTTTCTTCAAAGCCATCCTGTATTAACATTAATTGATAGTTGATAGTATCAACTATCAACTATCAACATTAATTCATAAGGCAGTGGCTAGCTCACTCGCATTAGGTCGAAACAACCCAGGTTCGAAACCTGGTGGTGCCATATGTCGATTGCAGTAGCCTACTGCGGTAAAATTTGATTTCTCATGCCAGACCATGCCTTGGAGTGCTGGGGTCAAATCAATGTGTTATTTCACCTTCAACTTTTTGCATTAAGATATTAATACTGAGAAAAAGTCAAAAGTGCTACCTAAATATTCGGACACTATGGTGAGAAATAACACAGTGCCGTAAATCAAACTTGTAGATTAGGATAAAAAGGGAAGGGGAAGCCGGCTCTTTGCTTTCTAAAAGATATTGATTAGGTATAAAAAACACTTGATGTCGATCGCGTATGAAAACATGGATAAAATCAGACATGGCAGACGTGAGTTCTGCCATGCAGAGAATCAATTCTCGTTCAAACATTTGGCTTCACTTCATCTAAAAACAATGCCCCTAGTGTTTTTATTCCTCATTCCGAAAAATAGAAATTGAACAAAATGAGTAATAATTTTTGTATTAATGTTATTGGTGATAATATCTTTCAGTAATCTTCATTTTTCTTGTTTGTTTTCAGTTCCACAAGGCCAGCCAGCACAAAAGTCCGACTCGAACCAATGCTCAGGATCTCCCTGTTTGAATGGTGGAAAATGTGTTGATTTATATCAAAGATATTCTTGCATCTGTCTTGCTGGATATATTGGCAGCCGATGCGAACAAGGTAAGAAAAAACAATTTTAATTCTTGGTATGTTAATAACGGACCCTAATATACAAGCTTTTGAAATTTTACTCTGGGCTTCTCTCTCATAAACTAGTTTTTGAAAAATAACAGTCAAAGATTTTCTGTTTCAACTTGCTAAACCCTTCTCGATGGTTTTTGATTCAAACTATGTATTAACAGGCTCCTAAAGAGAGCAAAGGAAGCAACAGCATAAGCTTGGCCCCTTAGATATTTTTCACGGTCATATTGAAGCGTTGATGCGATCGTGGGTCTTATACGGCCTTTCAATGAAAGAATTTGAGTACTCATTTGGAAAAAGTCTTATGCTTTTGATCTTAAAAAATATTCCTATTGTATTTCACTCGAAGAAAAGGTGATTTGAAATTTCAAAGACGAATAATTTTGTGTTAATTTAAGTAGTTCGTAAAGGGGTCTCAGCAGCTCGTAGAACAAAGTTGCTGAAGCAGCTTCTGAAACGCCCGTCCTGGCTCCGCTTCTTTTTTTTTCTATATCATTAAAACTAAAAACTCAAAATTACTTGTAATACAACAAGTGTACTATCCATAGCCAAAAAAGACACTGGGTCACCGAGCTCTAGCCATGGATGGCACTTACAATTTTCAATTAAAAAATACAATTACTGAAAACATTAAAGACGAGAAACAGAAGGGCAAAAGAAAGAAAGACAAGCAAAATAGGTACATACCTAAAAGGAAAAGGTTTTACAGGCTGCTGCTGTTTTGAATGCATAATTTCTTAATTAAACCATCCCGTATCTTTAATGAAGGTTATGGTGGATTCTAGAATAATTGTATTTTCCAAAATGGTACAATTAGGGCTACCGTATAGTAGAATACTTTATATACTAATTCATCATCAAGGGAGGCAAATCCAATTCCAGGAATATCATAGAGTTGACCAAAGAGATCTATGAGATAATCGTGATACTAAGGGCAGTGCAGGAGAAAATGTTCGTTACTTTCTTTACCTATTATGGCCGGGGGGGCCCAAAGTGCCCGCGGCAAATTAAAAATGCTGTATCTCTAAAAAAACACGTAATATTCTACTGAAACCTGTTCGACTTTTCCTCAAATTTATCAGAGAACCTGAAAAAAATATTTTTGTTACTATCACACCTTTGCTGATCACGTGACACCTCTTTTGTCAACAAGCGGTCAGGTGTTAAAATGTTTTAGGGCCTATATTTCTGCAACTATAACACATAAAGACTTGCTTGAAGCACCATTGGCTTTGTTTTGACAAGGGCTTTTGAATGATATATAATTTATTAGTATTTGATGACGTAAGCAAAATTTAAAATCTATGACGTCATCAATGTTTATGACGTCATATCTATAAAAGACAATTATTTTTTTCATTTGAAATTCTTTTTTTGACGTTACTGAATAGAGATAAACTAGAAAAAAATCTATTTTTTAATCTGAATAGCTATTTTATCTTATTTTTCTTCATTGTAAAATTCATCGACTTGAACATTTATGAAAAAAATGGTAAAAATATAAAATAATGTCAAAAATTCATAGATTATGATTTGAAAATGCTTTTTGTTCATAAATAGACCATTTGAGAGGCAAAAATACAATAAGGATGGCTTCAATAACAAGCTTAATGCCTATAAGTAGTTATCATGGTTTTAAAAACACCATCAATCGATAGAGCAAGTAAAGTTTTATAGTTCTACCAAGTTTCAAGCTTTTATCGCGTTCCTAACAAGAATTATAGGGAGGCGGGCACAATGTGCCCCCCCGGTAGTACAAGGGTCCAAAAAGCCCGGTAGTAATAGGGTTAAACCACAAATACAGACTGACAGTCAAAGGCATGCCTGAAACGATGTTCATTAAGGGCACTAAACTGAACACGGAGCCTGACAAAAAGAATCAAATATGCAAAGATGGTTCAATACCAAGAAAGAAAGGAATTAAATTGAGCATTTCATGTTTGATAAGCGAGCAGTTTATATTCATTTCAATATGCACATCCTTTGTGAAATCTAACATGCGTTTTTTTCTCTATTGGTTGTAGCTTTGCATGTCGAATTCATTTCATTTAGATATTTTTTCTTCTTTTACCATTGTACAACTATTAAATTGGTTTTCTCTTAACAGTGGAGCCTTGTCCTAACCCCGATGTTCCAGTATATGGCTCCCTGGTTTCTAAAACATCAAGCAGAGCTGTTGTAAAATGCAATGCAGGCTACACCATGAGTGGCACGGCAGCCAGAAATTGTGTCAAAGGAAAGTGGACAGGAACAACACCTACTTGCTCTAGTAAGTTTTAATTCTGCTCCAAAATACTGTAAATTCTCTTTTTAACCCCTCGCCCCACCATCTCAAATTTAAATGAGGCAAGATAATATGAAGACAGGAGTCTAAAACTATCTAACAATTTCTCATAGAGCTCTTATTTCAATATGTCAATGATTTTTGTTTAAATAACTGAAGCATACGCTCTTTTGCATTGTCATCAGAAACTCTTGAGTTTTTCAACTCTAAATTATTGACAGAATATTCATTCACAACATGGTTGTTATGGTTTTTAGCGTTAAATGAGTGTGCAGCTGGACTCTGCTCGCATGGATGTCAAGATTTAAATGGCGGCTATCGATGTTATTGCCCGAAGGGATATAGACTAGGATCCAACGGCAAGACGTGTGAAGGTAGATTTTCATTTCATTTCAGTTTTTTCTTGTTGACTTATATCATAAAACAATATTTGAGAAGAAGCAGCATTTGATATCATTCTTGCAATTAAACATGACCTATTAGTTATCTCCCATACCTTCAAGTTGATGAATAAACGTTATCCTATAGGATTTGATTGCTTGTTTAAGTTTACGAGCGAAACTTGTCCTAGCAGCAGTCATTCGCACAGTGTGATAGGTTTTCATGCACCGAACTAGCTTGAGTTCATTAAAAACCTAGGCTAAGTACGGTATTTTCACTGTAATTTTTGAGGTTCTGAGGATGGAGTACAGCACTTTATTCCGCAACGTTAACTAACCAGGGCGCATCCATAAAAAGTACTAATCCAGCAAACATAGAAGGGATGACGTAACACATATATGAAAGGGTAATATCAAGGACAATTGGGTATTATCAAGCTAGTTGGATTGTTTTTCTATCAAAATAGGGTGGGCGTACGCACCTTACAGCCCCCCATTAGATCCGGGCCTGCTAACTTGCAACTAACTATGGACTTGTCGTCACTGTAAACTAACCATGGAATTTTTGTTATAAACGGATTTGTCGTGGAAAAGTAACACTAATTTGTCTTCTTTCTTTGCTATCCAAAAATAATGAGTTTTATTGTCGCCGTTCTTATTCTTAAATCTATACAAAAACTGCAATTTTCTGCCAACACATCAAATTTCTACCAACTTTTTCTTTAGATATCAACGAGTGTGCAACAAACAACGGTGGTTGTACTCATGTTTGCAGAAACACCAGAGGGAGTTTCAGTTGCAGTTGTCGAAGTGGATATCAATTGTCTGGCAAACTTTTGTGCGTAGGTAAGAGTCGATTTCATTTCTTAACCTCAAAATACAGTCCAACCCTCTCACACTTGAAAAGCGGACACTTATTCAATATTTTAGCTAAGTTTTTGAGGATTTCATTCCGATATTACTGGAAGGGGTGCACGTATGTTATGAAATATAGGAGAAATTTTGTTTTTTTCTTTGATCTTGAGGATAAAACGCAGGTCTACTGAAGCCCTTTTTTACTTCATTGTATTTATTTTATTCATACTTGATTTGCTTTTAAATGAGATTAGCACCCTACTTTAAAACCAAATAACCAAATCCCTGGGGCGCTGTTTCAGGGCCTTTTGGTACACGCAAAACATATTGATAAATCAAATGAAAAAGGAAATTAAACGAAAAAGTGCAGATAACAACACTTTTATCATAAAAGCAAGAGATGCGTTGTTTAATGAAAGATCCAGGACAAGATGCAGTGGTACCGTTATCTGGGAAGACTTATCTCTAGAGCAATCACAGTAGCTATATCATTCTTCTTTCTGGGCAGCCATATTTTACATATCACTTGGTTAGATAATTTACTGTTCCAATGATTTGAAACTATGTCTTCCATACGAGTAATAATTATCTATCTTGCTTTAAGATATTGACGAGTGTAAAGGAAATCATGGATGCAAAGATGATTGTAAAAACACATTGGGTTCTTACAAATGCTCATGTAAATTGGGAAACACTTTGGCTTCTAATGGAGAGCCATGTATCGGTGAGTGTGACTGCGTTACCCCCTGTTCTACTTTTTGTACGACGTTATTCAATTTGACTTTTAGTACAGGCATACAATTAAGCCTCTCTATAGACAGGGGAAATCATTATACTGTGAAATATAATCAGTACTGTGGAGGTAAACCAAAAACACTTCGGGTATTAAATACTGGATATCCTCTGTTCTGATGGTATCCCTCCTAGTATTGTATACTTTCTCAGTAATAGATATCCTCCTCAATACTGTACACCCTCCCCTGTACTGCACAGATGTTCCCAGGGTGAATTTTGTGCATTGGGGCAGCAACAAGAATTGTCAACTATCCATCTCTCACACATGTAGCTCCTGCGAGTCAACAATACAAGACTCGCTGACGGGTACATTAAGGAGAGCTTTATCTGTGATCGGGTTTTAGGGCGATTTCGTCAAGCACCATATTGAAGCTGCAACTTGTTTGAATATTTCCAGATGCCGTCTGGGCTGGAGGGGATGGAATAGCAGAAAGCGAGGAGAGACTCGGAACAGTTGCATCGAAGGAAGATTGTTACGCCAGATGTAGCGCTCGTAGGAAGAATGGAAAACTCGCGGATGGTGCAACTGTGGATACGAAAACCGAAAGGAATTGCTACTGTGAATACGGAATGACGGGAAGAAATAATCTCAAAACATGGAGGACCACCTTTATACGTAGAGGTAGGTTGTTGCTGTTGCTATGTTGTCATGCCAGACTTATTACACGAGTCCCAGAAATCACTCATCATGAAAACTGCGACTCATGCCATCAGTCTATTGCTCTGTTTCTTCAGTGCAGGATTCTCTTAACATCGAAGTCGATTTAGATATTCAAAGTTTAAGCTTTCAAATCTTTTTCACGGTTTGGAAGTTTGAAAGCAACTAGAGCCTACCAACAATTAGATATTTCTGATATCATAAATGTCTGAAAACTATGAAATGAATAATAAGCCAGTTGGTACAAAAATGAAATAAAATAGAGGCAAATATTATTCATAATTTTCAGTGTGATTGCTCCAGGGGTACGGTTCCACGAAATCGGAATGCCAATACATTTTTCAAGAGTCCTGTCCTCTGCTTGAGATCGGGTCTCCTTAAAGGCCTTTGAAACCTCGGAGATAACATACAACCAAAATGCATGAGCAGGTATCTCTCTTTTTTGACAGTTTACACAACTGGTGGAAACTCAAATGGTGCTCCCTGCGTTTTCCCATTTTTGCACAAGGGCGTTTATCAGACTAAATGCTACAAAGGATCTTATCATTCTTACTGGTGTGGTACGACAAGCGACTATGGAAGGGATGGAAAATGGGGCATCTGCGCAGGTATGTGTTCTCCTAGGTTTTTTGTAGTGGAGCTGTAGTTGAACGACATCAACAAATATGCTGATGAGATTCACTATAAAGTTGCGTGTTTATCTGAATTCTTCACCTGCGTTTGAAAGCAATATCACAGAGTTTATTTGCAATTTTTGAAAATATCTTCTCATAAACTTCCAGACACTAATCTCAGGTACGAAAATTAACTTCACGAACATTGATCTATGAGTTCAAAATAAATCTATATAGCACTGCAGGGCCTATAACAGCATCTTAGTGATCGATCTGTAATGAAGATTTAAAGCGATAAATGAGAGACGACAAGAAAGCAGACTGGATCTCTGTAACTTGAAGCTCCACTCTCTTGCAATCATCAGAGAGACTATAATCTGAGTTCAGGATATAAAAACCTTTCTACAACCCACCAGAATTCCACCTCCTCACACTCCTTAACAAATGTCACACAAAATTATGCCAATTGAAGTTCAAATATGAATATTGAAGTCAAATTATGCCAATTGGAGTCCAAATATGATTATTGAAGTCAAATTATGCCAATTGAAGTCCAAATATGAATATTAAAGTCAAATTATGCCAATTGAAGTTCAAATATGATTATTGAAGTCAAATTATGCAAATTGAAGTCCAAAAATGATTATTGAAGTCAAATTATGCCAATTGAAGTCCAAATATGATTATTGGAGTCAAATTATGCCAATTGAAGTCCAAATATCATTATTGAAGTCAGATTATGCCAATTGAAGTCCAAATATGATTATTGAAGTCAAATTATGCCAATTGAAGTCCAAATATGATTATTGAAGTCAAATTATGCCAATTGAAGTCCAAATATGGCAATTCAATGCCATCTAATGTTCAACGATACATTAATAACGATGTAATTACGTTTTAGAACGACCATGTCCTTCCGTCCCTGATATCACCTTTGGAAGTGTGTCAAGAACAACAACGAAACTCACGTACAGCTGTAATGCTGGTTACAAACTGAATGGTCCATCAACCCGGGAATGCCACCCTGATGGCAAATGGTCAGGAGAGCAACCAAGCTGCACAAGTAAGAATCTTCGACCATTCATCTTCGATGTTTCTTTTTGGGTGGATTGAAATAATGTTGGTATCGTCTTCAATTTCATCACATGTTCAACAAACTTTTTTATCTTTATAGGAGTAAAGTGCTCAATATTGAAGGGTGAAACTGCTTATGCCTCGGCTTCTGGTAACAATTATGGCCAAGTTGTGAGGTTTTCGTGTAAACCATCGTACAGACTTATTGGCAGTGCATCTAGAACCTGCAGTCAATCTGGGGAATGGTCAAACAGCCAGCCCAGATGTGTTCGTAAGTTGATAATCTTTGGATATCTTGTTTCTTGAAAAATTGGTTGGCAAAATGATTGTAACAATTATTCAACTATTCAATTTGAGAACTTCGATGTTTAAAATGACATCCCGATTCTAGTAGAATGTAGTAGCATCATGATATGATCTACTAAGCAAAGTTCACTTAATGTTTATCCAAAGTATAATTTTCATGGTAAAACTACGGTAAATACATTTGGTCTTATCGTACACAATCCCAGAAATCTGGTTAAACAATGTCAAGAGCACCAAACGCAATTTTGGCGCCACTAATGATAGAAATTGAGCGCCAATTTCTCAGAAACCTCCTTTGAGGTTCACTCAGTGTTCACACCTCTCGATCCGACCTTTGCTTAAATAGGGATGAAACCACATTTCTCATTGCCCGATGATGGGAGACGGATCTCTCCCGAAACGTTGCCCCGCTAAATATCAAAGGCTTGTCATGATAAGTGGTGACTATCATGTCAAATATTGTGTCCTAACCACTATGTCACTGAAACTCTAAATCAATGCATAATTTGATTTTTTCTATCTATATGAATGCAAGGAAACACTTTTTCAAAAACATTAATGCATAAAGAAACTTATTCAAAGCTCGACATTCAATTTTGTGCACTTTCTTTTGGCCCATTTCTTAGGAGATTATCAGCTCTTGGACAAATAGAGCTTACTAGTGATGGCCTCAAAATCATCTCTGTATGTTGAATATTGACTTAGGTATATCCATTTGAAAAATTGACTTTCAATAGGAAATCCCTGTATTTTTCGGCTGGTTCTGAACTTTACGAACCTGTCAAAAATACAGGGATTTCTTTGTTTCCAATGTTCATATCTCATTCAATATTCAACATACAGAGTTTGCATCCATACGATGTTTATTCTAAAGCTCTTTCAGATTATGTACCCCAACGTCCAATATTCTAAAAGCAGATTTTATGACGTCATCACAAATAAACTCTATTGAACTGTACAAATTGTGTTTCTGTTAAGAGACAGTACCATCTCTATGGGTTTTTGTACGTACATTGATGAAAAAAGGGTAGTGATGTTTCGATTTGATCACAAAAATTTCCAACATCTGTCTGATTCTACTAAAAATGGAATCATGAGGGTTGTAAACAAAAAGTTTAAACTAATTACAATTCTGCACTTGAAATCTAAGAACTTATCTCAGTTGGTTGAATGGTTATCAATTTATCGCCCGTTCTTAAAGCATAAGTCTAGGATAACTTTTATCAAAAAAATCCTTGCTAAAACATGGGAATACTTTGTCTATGATCTGGAAAAAACTTCAAAAACGTTTTATTGTTGATAAACATTAATATGAATACTTCTAGGCTCGAGTTGTCCACTGCTGCGCAACCCACTACACGGTGAAATTCTCGGTTTGGGAACAACAGTTGGAAGTGTTGTAAGAGTGAAGTGCAATCAAGGATACAGACTGGTCCAAACACATCTTGATTTACGTACCTGTCAAAGCAATGGACAATGGACTGGAGGAAACTCAGCAACTATGACTTGCAGAAGTAGGTATCACTTGCTAATCCAGCACATTTGCTAATCTAATCTTTGCAGATATCCTTGAAATAAAAATGTATTGATTGATAAAGCGCTGTTTGATACACAAATCAATATTCGTTAGTACCTTACGATACCTAGTGGGATGTTTTTATGCTAAACAGAAACTATCTATGAAAATTTGCTGCTGACACCACAGATCAAAGCACGTTATACTCTGGTTAGTAGGAATACTATTGCGTGCAGGCAAATACCTGAAACGGTGAATACCTGCCTAATACTTGAGTATTAATTCAAAGTCTCAAGCCATACAAACTGTTGATGGGTTGCCTGTATGGGTAGCCTATCAGCAATGAGTTGAAACTCTTGAATCTTTTAGATATTAGCATTATTCAGACAATTACTTTGTATAAGAGCAATCTGCATGGCTTTAAAATTTGAAGCAATTACTGATTCTACATCTAATGTTTTAGTCATTGACTGTGGTACACCGCCTTCCAGTGCGCACCTTCAGATTTCAATGCATGGAAATACATACTACCAGGCAAGAGCAACCTACTCATGTTCACAGTCAGGAGGTCAACGATGTCTGGATGGTCCTTCAACCAGACATTGCAATGCTGACGGAAAATGGTCGGGCAAACAGCCCAGATGCGTTGGTAAGCCCATATGCCTCCTTTCATTCTATACATCAAATATTGTGAGTCAAAAAGGTTGAGATGTAATCATTTTTGCACTGATGGGCTCTTCATTGGACAAGATGAAAGTTCATTAAATGTACATATAGCCCTATGATTGTCCAAAACATCAACTCAAAATTCAAGAACGTACGAATTTGTAATTGAATACGCAATAATTTTAGTTAATATTTGGTTCGTCCCTGAATTTTGGGTCGAAAATATTATTTGGTTTAGAATCAGCAAACAATGATTGCGCTACATAAATGATTAGTCATCGAGATCAAGGTCGGCCTTTTTTGCTTTTCACTGTAGTTCTTTGTAATAAATAAAGATAAATAAATAAAGAGTATAATAAAGATTTTTCTTTTAGCGAATTCATGTTGCAAACCAAGATTAGTAGACCATTCCACGTTTTACTCTGACAATCGATACAATTATGGTGACAAGGTCTTCACACAATGTGACAAAGGCTACGTTGTCGGTGGCACTCGATTACGTACCTGCGAATCTAACGGGCAATGGAGTGGAACTCAAACCACATGCACAAGTAAGGAGAACTTTGAGACTTCGTTCGATCGTCTAAAGTCTATTATGAACGCATTTTTCCTTAACGCCGCATAAACGTTTTATTGGGGCGATTGGGAAACTGTAGGTACTGAGATATGCTATAATGTAATAAGTGTTGGTTTGCATTACTCGAAGTGGTAGAGTTGATACGAAAAATTTGCCTAGCTTGGCGAATTTCCCCGTCGATGTTAAATCATAATCCTTTCTTACACTTTGCACTGAGTCCATAGTTCATGTCTTCACTATTTAATAACTGGATGCTTTCATATCTCGTTATCTCTGATCTTCGTGGCTTAGCTGCTAGATATGCGTCTCTTCCCACTCATCCTCTCCCCTCTCTTCAACACTACAATATCGGGCATTTCTTTCTCAGAAATAAATGTTTGATTAACTGAGTAGTGTATTGTGATAATTCCATTGTAATTGTTTTGTTGACGAGAATTCAAAGTATGCCCAGACTCGCTCCTCTCTTGACTCTTCTGGTTTAGGTTTCAATATACACAAAGTCATCTAATAAATAGTATAGTATTATTAAAATCATTATTATTATCAAATTATTATTAAATATCATTACTAATAGATTTAAAAAATGTATCATAACATAAAGTAGCCTGATATTTCATTGCTAATGGAGTATTACATTCTGTGTTGTTAGTTATCGACTGTGGTGACCCAGGTTCGGTAACCGATGGACTGAAAATGATGACCACGTCAACTTATCAATCTGCCGTGAAATACTTCTGCAACCCTGGATTCATCCTCAACGGTTCCCCCAATCGTGTTTGTCAAGCTAATGGCGCGTGGTCTGGAGAAGCTACAAGTTGCACAAGTAAGCATGCCACTTCCCTATGCAGGGGGTCTATTACAGTGAACCTCAATACGCCAAAAATCCTGCTAATAAACGTCCACCGCGAGCCTTTTCCCCGAATAAACTCTTTTCTACTAATAATAATGCAGAAAATCGTCAACCGTTCCTAACCAATAACCGTAATCTACGTCCAAAATTTGCCCGAAATCCACCAAACTGTAATGGACATCCTATAAAATGACTCCATATTTCCAATGCAAAATCCTCTAGACTTCGTTATTTAAGTTTTTTATTTTCGATTTTCCGAAATTAGCAGTACATTATGTTAAACTTTCTCTGATATCACAATACGTTTGCTATACTGCGCATGATCAATTTCATCTAAATTCTAATTGTCCAACAGAACAGCCACAAGAAAACTTAGAATTCCCTACGATCTAATTTCAAATAACAGATATTTTAGCAATCACCAAATTATCATTTATAAGTAAGTTTGTTCGATTGATTTCTCAACCCCTTCTCAAACAATGAGTTTTCTACGAATCAACATGGAGAATTAATGAAACAAATCGTTGGCTGATATAAGACGCTCAGATAAAAAGTGTGTAGATCGAAACAGGAAAATTACTGAAGTAGAAATGCATTCCAATGCTTTCATTATCTTTATCTTAGGGGGTTCTTGCGGAGGAATCAAACGAGCTATATCAGGCAGCATTGTATCTACCGGAGGATCGGCTGAGTGTCATTGGCTTATTCAAGTGAACCAGGGCAAGAAAGTGAACATCAGATTCACCAGTTTCAACCTCGGAGACAACGATCAAGTGAAAATCTATGACAGTCAGAAATATGAAGAATTTGTCACGTTTACGAAAGCCAGCAAGCCAAGAAGTATAACAGGAAACGGCCATTTCATGCGGGTGATTTATATAGGTGGTAAAAGTGCTGGAAGTGGATTTTCTCTTCAATTCAAGGAAGCAAGTATGTCAAAATAATGTTTTGTTGTGTTCCTCGTATTCCATTTTTGTTATCAATCATATACTGCAACTTAAAGGCATCTGAATCCACATACATCAGTTTTTTGAAACTCGTTAAACTACAGCCAAACCCCGTAAACGACAACATAGAAATGCAAGAAACTTTAATTTGGTTAAAAGGAAAACAGAAGGATAAAAAACTTTATTATTTTAAATTCTTTCATTGATCTTTCGCAATTTCTTCCAACTGCAGGGCTCTCTAGTTCCTAGCTGACAGGGGACAATACTGGAGAAGCACTCATAAGCACCATGTTCCTAATAACCTGGTCTTAAATTATAGTATCTAGCCACCTGCTAGGGCAAACAATGGAAAAAATCCCGAAGTATCCCGAAAATCCTTGGCTCTCTAAAAAAATTCTGGAATTACTTTTTTCCTGAAAATATTTTCCACTCTTTCGAAAAGTGTCGGATACTTTTGCATGGTAGTTCCTTGCATACCCCTTACAAAACGAAAATGTATGGTTTGCGAATCACCAAAACGTTGGAGTTCTTAACTCACAATTTTGCCATCTAATTCCAAGTCCTATAGCTTGCATAGTGATTGCAACATTCAGACTTTTCATAATTCTAGCTTGCGGTGGACTGTTTGAAGCAGAACATGGAGTCATAACAAGTCCTGGTTTCCCCATAAGCTACAAAGCTAATGATGAGTGCTTCTGGACCGTATTCAGACCATATCAGCGGCTGCAGCTTTCATTTGAGATCTTCCAAATGTTTGAGAACACCCATGATTACGTCGAAGTATACGAAGGCCCTTTCGAGGGATCAAGAATGCTGTTGCATCGCACCTTTGGCATCCACAAGCCAGTCGTCGAAAGATCCTTCCGATGGATGTGGATACACTTCAAAGTGGACGCTCAGTTCCATTCCAAAGGCTTCAAGTCGTATTATCAAATATATGAGCCGAGAACTGTTGGTTAAAATGCATTGTTTGTGTAGATTTTAGGATTTAGAAAGCTTATTCTATGAATCATGTAGAAGTTTATTATTTGAAACATTTGAGAAAGGGAGTTAGCAAAAAATGCTTGCTTTCTCCCTAGTTAGTTAAAGCATAGTCATAAGGTACATTAATCTCGAAATTAACAATATCATTTGTCTTGTCTTTATGTGTAGACAATCATACACATTTCCGTTGCCTTATTTTTAGTGTGCACTTTTTCTTCTCTGCTCCCAAATAAGTCGGATGACTTGATTAAATCTTGTATAAATTTATTCGGAAAAGCTTCGCAGATGACAAGAAGCAATAAATAGAATATTCCCTGATAAATCAGCAAGTGCAGTGGTAGTACGAAGTCAAGCCTGAAGCTTTAGAGATATGATCTTCTTGATTTTCACGGTTTTAGGCGACTATGAATTCAATTTGGGCAATCTCTACACAATTTCCGCCACTAAATAACCCTTTGTTATTCTTGGTCCCATGAGGGGTGAGGGGACAGAATGATTGTGAATTTCGTTAACAGAACTTTCCTGGGTATATTGATTCAAAAATAAACGATGCTTTTAAACGTTTCGATAAAATCTTCATCAGTAAACTATTCTTACAATGATTTGGTGACTTACTTTAAAACCTAATTTATAAAGCACAGGGTTGCAAGGAGATAAACCTAAACAAGGACCTACTTAATAAAATAATAGTTAGACTAAAAATAAAACAAAGGATGTATGTTGTTGTTACTAGTTACTAGTTACTAGCTATGTTATGTTTGACGTTTGATGTACCTCCTAGTGCAACAGGCCAGTCATTAAATAATATGGATACTGTAGGCAGATGCGTTAGGCACCTGTAACAGCATTGAACCAATACAGGTATGCTTAAGCATGCAGAATTCATTGACCATAATATTAAGTTACACTTTTTGGCTTCATTTGTCAATTTCTTATTCCCTACAAGACTAAGTCCCAACTTAATCTAGGAAGAAGGCTGCAGAGGTACAAAAAACCCTACCTACCCAGAGAATATATTAAATCTGTGACATATCAGGGAGCATGACTCCAGCCCTATTTTGGAAAAAAACTGAGCTAATGCACCCCCTTCCATCTAAACAGAAGCCAGATGGTAGACCTTGCAGTAGGAAGGTAGATAACATTAACACATCACACTAAACAAAACAAAAATAAATGAATAAACAAAGTTGATTGCCTGATAAATAACTGGAATGGGTGGGTGGGAAGAAACTAAAAATGACAACATCAATTTGCGTGCTCTATCACAGTTTGTTAGTTTGCACCTGAAAGGTTTCCCAAGCTAGCCAAATGTCAAGCACACAGACCACATGGAGAGAGAAGTCAGTGTCCAACGTATTGGAAATGCACACCTACATGCGATGTCTGGGAAAGCATAGCAACCTGAGCTGGACACAGGACTCCTGGGGAAAAACCCAGCCTGGAAAGAAAGAGTATTTTCTTGGAAAGTATTTGAGACCAAAAACCCAGCCACCCCAGGACTCAGGGAATAACTCAAATTAACTCTCCACATCATTGACATTTATTGCGAAAGCCCTAACTTTGAACCCTAAGCCCCCTTAACCCCAGCCCAGCCCTAACCCAAAACCCTCACCTCCAAAGCTCTAACAATAACTCAATTCGATTCTTCCTGTATAAGTTAACTCTGCACAAAATATATGCACGCTAACCTTACCCTGCTTCCTCAACACTAGGCCATTAAAATTATTGCACAGGTGGATTCAAAATGGCGGCAAAATTGCAAAGCTGTGAGGGCTAGGCCTAAATCAAAATTCCCACAACTTGTGTCAGGTAGCTCACAAATACATGATTTTGGTGGCATTAGGAAATTTTGCTGACACTATAGCTCATAACAATAAGCAATAATAAATTGAGGGAGAAATTATGTATTACTTGGGATTTGAGTGATGGTCAAAATATAAGCGAAGAGTTTTTGAAGAAGGAGTTGCAAAAGTGTTGTAAAAAGTCATTTATATGGTAAAGTACTTTGTTACTTTGTTGCTTTGTTGCCAGTGCTTTGAGGAGCCCCATGAGTCTTGTTATAGCTGTCCCTGTGGTGAGGCAAGAAATTGGTAGGGAGTCTTAAAAATTTTAAGGGAAGGAGGAGACCTTGAATTTTGAAGTACAACTTTATAAATAAAGAAATTTATTTGATACACACAATATCATCATTATTGCTGGGTTTGAGGTCACTTACCAAGTAAAATACTTCATAAATGTAAATTATAGGGGCATAAGAAGGAGAACAAACACAATGTTTACCTGAAGAATGAGAAAATTGCAACTGATGTGTGGAATGGAAGATGAAAAACTACTCTCCCCCTCCCTTGAAAAATTTTGAGCCTCCTTCATTTTCCCTTCAAGTCGCCATACAGAGAAGAAACAAAACCCATAGGGCTCCTCAAAGCAGTAGCAACAAAGTAACAAAGCACTTTACCATATTAATGACTTTTTACAGTTCTTTTGTGCTGATTTTAGATGACAACTCCTTCTTCAAAATCTTCTTGCTGATATTTTGACCATCACTCAAATCCCAAGTCATACCTAATTTCTCCCTCAATTTATTATTGCTTGTTGCTATGAGCTATGGTTTCAGTAAAATTTCCTTAATTTTGCCACCAAAATCATGTATTTGTGAGCTGTCTGAAACAAGTATTTACTGTAGATATGAGAATTGTTTATTGAGTCCATTTGGGTAGAGTGTTCGTAAGTTAAATGTCAAGCGTTTTTCAAGTGTTTTTCGTTTCTGGTTGTTGTGAGGTGTGTACAGAAGTCCAAGGACAGACATGTCGGCAAAAGAGTGAGAGGGTGAATTGAAATGTCTTGATACGTTGCTATCAGGGTCATTCGCATGGTTTACATCTTCGTGTACCTTGTTCTTTACATTGCGCAGATGCTCACCAAAACGGTTGTTGATTTGGCGAGAGGTCTCACCAATGTATAGAGCTTGGCAACGAGTACAGATGATGCAATAAATTAAGCAAGATGATGAACAGGTAAAGCCGGATTTGATGCTGAACTTTCGTCCATGGTTGGTAATGGTGGTTTCTGGGTTGACGTAGGAGCAGGTTTGGCAAAGGTGATGGCGACAGGGTTGAGTACCGGGGTTCTGTGCAGTGGAGAGGTTAGTTCTAACAAGAGTGTCCTTCAAATTTTTGTCTCTGCGATATGCAAGGAGGGGAGGATCAGGGAAGATATCTTTAGTGGTGGCATCTTGTTGTAAGAGGTTGAAATTGTCGTAGATGATCTTTTTGATTCGATGTTTGAGAGGATGATAGGTAAGTGTGAATGGGATACGGTTGTTTGAAGCTGATGGATTAGATTGAGCCAGAGCGTCACCTTGGGAAAGATGTTTGACTTTGGTCAGGGCGTTGTCGGAGATTTCTTTTGGATACTGGTGGTTGTTGAAAAAAGAGGTCATTTCATCCGCTTTGATTTTGAAGTCATCATCTTTAGAACAGATGCGGCGGAGACGGCGTAGTTGCGAGTATGGAATGGAGTCCTTGCATTTTTTTGGGTGTGAAGAATTGTAGTCGAGGAAGCAGTGAGCATCTGTGGGTTTGTAATAAATTGAGGTGGAGATTTGGTTGTCAGATATAGTTAGAAGAATGTCCAGGAAAGGAATGCTAGCTTCAGTTATGGTGTGGGTGAATTGCAATGCAGGATGAAAGTTGTTGGTGTAGTCGATGAACTTTTGTAGGTCAGTTAGAGGAAGGGATGTAGCACCGATGATGTCGTCGATGTAACGCTTTATAAGACACGGCAGAGGACTAATCTACGGTAAGACTCGTAGATTAGTTGTTCCTGGTGGCCAACAAAAAGGCAGGCATAGCTAGGACCAAGTTTGCTTCCCATAGCGACACCGGATGTTTGGAGGAAGAACTTGTCGTCGAAAGTAAAGGCATTGGTGGTGAGCACTAACTCGGTCAAGCGAAGGAGTGTAGCGGTGGGTGGGTTTTGGTCACGTCGTTTTTCCAAGAAGAACTTCAGTGCATTGAGACCATCCGGGTGAGGAATGCAGGTGTAAAGTGATTTGACATCCATACTGAAGAGGTATTTTGTTGTTCCCGTGAATCTGAAATCCTTGAAAATTCGAAGAGCGTGAGCAGAGTTCTTGATATAGGTCGGGAGATCTTGAACCATAGGTGTGAAGAGGGAGTCGAGATAGGCAGCAATTTGAGATGTGGGGCAAGAAACAGCTGAAACAATGGGGTGGCCAGGGTTGTTTTCTTTGTGGATTTTAGGTAGCATGTAGAAGACTGAAGTTCTGGGGTGCTGGATGTACAGTTTGTTAGCATTGGAAGGCAGGTTGTTGTTGTTGATTTCTTCTTTAATGGTGTTGATAATAGTTTTGTTGAAGGATTTGGTAGGATTCTTTTCTAGGGCACGGTATGATGGAGTTTGAAGTTGAGAAATTCCTTCTTGAAGGTAAAGGTCTTTACGCCAGACGACAATCCGACCACCTTTATCTGCTGGTTTGATCACAATGTCATAGCGAGCCTTAAGTTGATTTAATGACATCCATTCTTGTCTTGTCAGATTGGATTGCCCATGTCTGGCCTTGAAATCTATCCGTGCTATCTCGTATCTGCATTTTTCAATATATAAATCCAAAGCAGCAACTTTACCAGGTTGGGGTGTCCAATTAGACTTGGTTGGGAAAAGGGTTGCTATTGCATCAGCTTGAGGGTCATTGCTATTTCCAGATCTTTCCACAGTTTCTCCATCATGTTCTGCTTCGAAATGGGCTTTGAGTCGAAGACGGCGGAAGAAAGATTCACAGTCATGCTTGGATTGAAACTCGTCGATATTCTTCTTGATAGGAACAAATTTGAGTCCTTTGTTGAGCAGTTTCCGTTCTTCATCCGACAATGGGAGATCAGCTGGTATGGTTTCTACAATGTTGACAGGTGTTGCAGACGAATCGGTGGTTGTTTCTCTTTGATTTGGAGTTGCGAGGGATTTGAATTTGCAATCTTTTATTTGTTTCAAAGCTTCGTAGATGGTGCGGTTGAGGAGATGGATCTTTTGACGGATCAGAACAAAAGTTTCAGTGTCAGATGAACAGGCCAAGCGAAGACGATTAACCAGTGAGGGCAAATTATTAGAAATTGTTTGTACAGTTTTCGTGTATTCTTGTAAGGTGGTACGAATAAGGCTTCTGGAACAACCTTTAAGATGTTTATCAATCTGTTTAGATCGAAACGACGAATGAAAGTTCAAGGCGAAACCTTTAGGAATAATGTTTGAACGAAGGCACTTGCTGAGAAAATAAATGTGGCTAGTAAAACGAGTTTTCTTAAAAGTAGACATACCAAGTTCGTAGGCAATCGTGTTGGTTGCTTCCGAATGTGAGATGAAAGTAACCAGGCTACGTCGAGCATCATGAATTGAATGTTTGAGCGAAGGCATCGAGTAAGCAGCATTAGAGCAGTAAGATCAAATATCACGCGATTTAGTAAATTGTAGCTAAAAATTATAATATGTTGCGTGTGGTACTTTAATAAGAATAAAAAAACAGACAAATTGTATTCGAAGTACCAAGTAATATCATTGAAAAATAAACACTGACGTTTCAGGCGTATGCCCGTTATCAAAGTGATAGGAAAACGGTTGGGTAGAAAGGAGATAAGGAATAGAAAGCGTGATTCGAATGATGGAAGTTAGAGTAGGAGAAACGATGTGACGTAGCATAATAATGGAATGAGCAGAGGAAAGCGTGGAGAAGAATGCTAAAAGAGTTACACAAGATATTTACTGTAGATATGAGAATTGTTTATTGAGTCCATTTGGGTAGAGTGTTCGTAAGTTAAATATCAAGCGTTTTTCAAGTGTTTTTCGTTTCTGGTTGTCGTGAGGTGTGTACAGAAGTCCAAGGACAGACATGTTGGCAAAAGAAAACCACCATTACCAACCATGGACGAAAGTTCAGCATCAAATCCGGCTTTACCTGTTCATCATCTTGCTTAATTTATTGCATCATCTGTACTCGTTGCCAAGCTCTATACATTGGTGAGACCTCTCGCCAAATCAACAACCGTTTTGGTGAGCATCTGCGCAATGTAAAGAACAAGGTACACGAAGATGTAAACCATGCGAATGACCCTGATAGCAACGTATCAAGACATTTCAATTCACCCTCTCACTCTTTTGCCGACATGTCTGTCCTTGGACTTCTGTACACACCTCACGACAACCAGAAACGAAAAACACTTGAAAAACGCTTGATATTTAACTTACGAACACTCTACCCAAATGGACTCAATAAACAATTCTCATATCTACAGTAAATATCTTGTGTAACTCTTTTAGCATTCTTCTCCACGCTTTCCTCTGCTCATTCCATTATTATGCTACGTCACATTGTTTCTCCTACTCTAACTTCCATCATTCGAATCACGCTTTCTATTCCTTATCTCCTTTCTACCCAACCGTTTTCCTATCACTTTGATAACGGGCATACGCCTGAACCGTCAGTGTTTATTTTTCAATGATATTACTTGGTACTTCAAATACAATTTGTCTGTTTTTTTATTCTTATTAAAGTACCACACGCAACATATTATAATGTATAGTATATTCCCATTGAACAAATTATTACCTAACAAGTTAAAAAGCTTAGTCCAGAGCATATGCTGCTTGGACCACAGCAGCCCTGCGAACAAGAAAAGGTAAGAGGTAAAAACATCAACTTACTCACGAAATATTTCATAGCTAACATCAAGTAGAGAAAAGTACCAAAGGAAGGGATTAGGAAGGAGTGTCATACGACTCATACGGTTGTTTATTACGATCTGCTGACGCCATTTTGATTCACGCTTCGCGCGTTTTCTACTCCTGAAAACTAGCTTCCAGACTCCTTTAGATAATAGCCTCGTTTAGCATTACTGAGCCTCCTTGATTGAAAGATTTGCGAAAAGTATTTCTTCAAATTTCTTCAAAATGGCTGCGAGTGCAACAGGGAGAAACCTGAATGCAATTTCAAAAGCAGTCAGAGAGCTTCGAATTCATCTCTGCCAGAGATCACAGAGTAGCCAAGGTGTAAGGTAATATGTTTCCTGAAATTAGAAAAGGGTACCTGGCTTGAAGGCTAATTTGAGTCTGCGTTTTTTCGTCATCATCATTAATTTAAGCCTTTTTTACCATCATTAGGGACCATCGACATTTATGTTTTGTCTTTATGGCCGCGATGGCTTATGGCTTATGGCCGCGATGAGGGGAGGGGGTCTAGTCTCAAGCCGCGATTTCAGGTTTTCTTAGACGAAAGCTAATTTTGAAATTTTATCAAGAAATTCAAGCCTTGAATATCTTTTCAATTCTCATTTTACTCTTAGAAATTCCATTTTAAAATTTGTTTAATAAAAGTTTATGTAGGGGTCAACCAACTTGGGTCATAGGTTTCGGTGCATAGAATAGATAATGAACCGTTATGCAAACTGCGATTTCGCAAGGTAGAAGAAAGATACCAAAAAACAAGCTGAAAGTTAACACAGAAAATATTTCATAAATAAAGCAATCCAGAATTAGGATGCTTATCTATATTCCATTCTTGGTTTTGATTATAACATCATAGTTGAAATTACACACACAAGGCCTTCAAAATCGCTGCTGACAATGATTCAAGAAAGCTCCCCGTTTTGAGATTTTTTAGGCCTTCCTCTCCTCTGACGAAAATTGACCGACTCGCATGAGGCCGTGATTGAGGAGGGGGGGAGGGGGGTCGAACTATTGCGGCCAAAGGCCATGATGAAAGACGAAACATAAATGTTGATGGTCCCTTAATGCCATGACCATGGGCGGGTCGGGAGATGGTGTTGGTGAAAAAAGGGCTAGTTACTAAGGCCTTGTCGGTGTAGGCAGCTACTACAGGACTATATAGTACAGTAAATAACTGTAAAGCTCTCTTGTTGAGTCAGGAACGATTTTAAGGTTTCCAAGATTTCCTTCAACCAAATCATATCACACTTGCAGATTTATTTAGATTAGAGCTCAAGCAGAATTTAATTTTTGAACTCAGTTGAGGGCTGTGAACCTTTGCCAACGTGTAAAGTTTGGTCTGCGCCGGGAATGCATTCCCCGTGCAACAATTTCTGGCTTGTCTTCCCTCTGCATGCAAAACTCCTACTGAGGACAATTTCTGCACAGTTTTTCCAACAGTTTGGTGTGCTACCCGTGCTGTTCTCAAAAGGAGTTTGTTTAGAATAAAAAAAGACACAGTTACTATTTACAGCATCAAAAATTGCGCACAAATATTTTGATACAGAATTTTTCTTAGAGTTAAAACATGCGTTCTCTGCGCAATAAAAAACTTAATAGCCTTTGACCTTTGGTAGCCCCCTGCCCTGCCAAGCCCTAAATGCCAAAAGCATTACTAATTATTTCCTTATTAGTCGATTTCTGAGCTTACTTATATATATATATATATATATATAATAGCTATAACCGCATAAAAAAACCATAATTAGTTCTTTTCTGCTTTAGCAGCAACATAAATGTCTCTCTGTTTGTCTCTCTTTCGCTAGTGTTCTCAAGCTTTCGAGATCGTGTATCGATTTGAACTAGGTTTATGCTGCTGTATTTATTTTTGAACGTGTTATTTTTCTTGAGCATAATAATGTTGTTGTGTAAACAAACTTGTAATGTAATTACTGGTCTTCCGCAAAAGTTCTTTGTATTTGATTCTTCAAAATAGTAATTCATTGCTTTCTGCGCTGGTGTCTCTGGATGGGATTGGACAACATGTCCAAATAATTTCCATCCATTTTGCCATCCATTTCGCCAGTTTGACCAGCTTACTTGGAGATACTTATCAACAGGGGTGATAGAGCAACGTAATGGCAAGAGAGGCAACTTTTTTGTAAGAACAATCATGTGAACCACTTGCGAGTTTGCGAGTCGAAAAATTATGCACAAAAGGAACTCCCAAAAGAATTTTTGTAGGCAAGCCCTCCAGATTGGCTTAAAATAGTAACTAACAAATGAAAAAATATCATTTTACAAATTTTTTCCAATTTTTTGTAGCTCATAATATTTTAATTGTATTTAATCTTGTGTATTTATCATTACCACTTTTGCCCCCCTCAGCAAAGGCTAGGAGGGGCACTTACCCCCTTGTGCCCATCCCTCAGGCGTTACTGTTATTTATCTCAAGTCAAAACTGTAAATTTCTATGAACATAAATTTTGATTCATTTCACTCAAGAAAATACCAAAACTTTATTCCTATTTCTTGTTTCAGGGAGTTTATTGAAAAGCATTATATAGGTATCAAAAAGAATAACCCTGAGCTTCCAATACTTATTCGTGAGTGTAGTGGTATCCAGCCAAAAGTTTTTGCAAGATTTGGTAAGTTGAATTCCATCAAAGAATCCAACCCAACTTTTTTTTGAGTTTTAGGTTTGGTCTCATAGTCCTTATATGTTCTTAAATCACTTGTTGTGATTGATTACATGAGTATCAAAGGATAAGCTGTATTTAAGAGGTTTCTAATCTTTTCACCATCCTAAAGTTTTGACTGATTTAAGACTGTTCTTACCGTGTCAGGAACAAAAGTCTGGCAGTAGACAAATCAAGCACCTTGAATTTTCTAAGTGCTCATTTGAGCTTTTTGGAAATAATCGATGGCCTAATGAAATAGTTTCGTTTTATGTAGCTTAGTGGTCCAATGACTGAATCAAATCCAAATACTCCTTTGTTACCCCATGATTTAACAGTAGAAAGCTCCATTTTGTTCTCTGTTGAGTTCATGCTGATTCACGATAGCTGCTAACAACCATGACAATGCAAAACGGGGGATCTGCAAGCCAAGGCGCTCAATTGATAGAGCTAGTAAAGATTTCTAGGCGCTTGTGGAGGTGCTTGATCAAGCTGAGGCGCTTCTGCCTGACAAGGCCTCCTTCTCCCATTTCATAATTTATAGCTCAATGTATTATGCTCTATTTCAGACTTTGGTCGAGAAGAAAGCATCAATTTAACTGACAAGTCAAAAGAAGAAGTTCTGGAGACAGTCACAAACATTTCAGACAAATAAAAACTTAATATGCAATGATGTTGTGAATTCCTTATTAAACCCAATGATTTGTTGTGATGCTTTGTCTTTTTGTCTTTGTGAATAAATGAAATACTAGTTTGAAATAATCAATATTTTGTTCTCTGAATTTACTTTGTATTTGTGTTTATGTTTTGTTCATCTTTCATCTAAAGCTAATTTATACAAGAGATATTCACTCTTTGAACTGAATGTGATTCATTTGGTATCACAGCTTTGCAATTTTGCCGCCATTTTGAATCGACCTGTGCAATATATTTGATAGCCTAGTGTACTTCCTAATTTCCTGTGAGGGCATAGCTGGATTTGCTTCAATTAAAATACCAATGCAGAAAATTTGGGGGGAGGTCAATTTAATCAGAAAAAAAGTCTGTTGCAAGTTTTGCTAGAAATTGTAGTGAAGAGGAAATTCAGGATAAGATTGCATTACTGAATCTTAAATATGCAAATTTCACTATCAAATTCAATTTGAGGTTAAGGTTATGATTTCCTGAGTTTTACATCAAAGTCGACCCTGAGGAATTAGGCCTCGCCGTTTGACATATATCGCCCTTTAACGGGACGTTTTGCCTCATACGAATATGACATCTTTAAGGAAAACACCAACATTTACAAAATAATTTTCATGCGTACAATTTATTCACATATAAATATCCGAAACAGAAAATTAAATTAACATAGTTTATCTTATATATTTATTGTGTGATCGTCTTTACAAAAATATATTTTCAATTACGTTCCGGTGTACAAACAAAGCATTCATTTGATTTCATAGTTGATAATAGAGGATTGGTCAAAGCTTTTCATAGTTATTGTTCTGGTATCGATAATGAACTCGCCCTGACCGGGCACAAAGCTGGCTCAAATTCAATAGAAAATTGCAATTTGAAATGACGGAAATGTTGTCCATGTATTATTGAAGCTTGTATCCCAATGTTGCTAATTCTGAACCAGAACCCATCAAACAAGCAGCAGAAAAGAAAAAAATGAGTTAGTTGCTCAACCACAACAATCTAGACTAAGAAACAATTGAAGAATAAGTTTTTTGCACAACCACGGCTGAAAAACAAAGAAAATACTTCCTTACCATCAAAGTCTATCAACTATGATGACTTGTCTATATCCAACATGCAAAGCCAGCATGCCATCCTAATTTACAGCAATGAAGAGGACAGTAATATATACTCCTACTCTCGCTCCTATTACAAGTTTAAAGGGTTATCGGCTGGGGCTTTTCTTCACGAGCAGTTTGTGTATTTTTCTCATTATTATCTAGTAATTTAGGTAGTGGCGACAAAAAACAGTGATTGCCGTTGTAGCATCATGTAAAACAGTTTAGTTTCATTTTGAGTATAAAGTATACCTAAATACTATCCAATTCTTTAGGAAAATAACCCATAAGTTTAAAATATTCCTGCTTCGTTCTAAGGCATCAAAGGCCAATAATGCATTATCGTATCAATTTGAGATCATTTACAAAAACTCTTTTTTAAGGAGTAGGAGAATCTTGGGTTGACATTCTAGGATATCAAATCATGGCAAGATTAATCCATAATTTCATATATCATCTATACACGACTTACAGTATGAACCTCAAAGTGATAGAAGCATTAATTACTGTTATTTTCTGACTAATAGCAGAACATTTCTTATTGGTCACATTTTATATTTCAAATATCTAAGGAGCACCCTTTCAATCAAAATGGGCTGGTTTTTGAATATCCAGTTGGAGGGTTATCTTGCTATTCACGCATCTTCCAAGCAGAACCATGCTCCACCTATCCAATACCAGATTCCACATATTGCAAGCCTGATGCGACAAGACCTCCATCTTTCGGTTATCTGTATGGAGTTCACCATAATGCGGGTGTTGACTATGAAGCAAAACACATTCATCATAGGCTGTATGGAGATGCCATTAAACAGACGTTGACTTTGCAGCATCACACATTCGTCTCCGGGCCGTCCGGACCACAGTTGAATGATTGGCGAATTTTCCGAACGCAAGAAGATACAGACCACGGACCAATCGCTTTGTTGTAGTACTGGGCACTCTTTCCCCTAATATACGAATAAGATTTCGTTTCAATCTCCCTATTAGTATCAACAGAATTTTAAAGTCCCGTATTAACCCAATAATTAAGTAATAGAAATTGAGCTGAAAATAAACCGAAATGTTACCTTAAGTCTGTCCTGCAAATGTAGGTGACTCGTGATCTGCCTAGGCCACAAGGCTCAAGTAAACATCTGTTAGCAAGGATTATTGCTCTGATGCCGAATGCAACTGGTGAGGAACGATGTTTGATTGATGTCCAGACCGAACCACAAGATCCTCCACTTAAATCATATCTCCAAGACCTATTAGAGATAGCATAATATATAAAATAATAATGAAATAAATATGAAAATATACAATGACGTACTAGGATTCTACCCTTTGATTTTCTACATTTTCCATTACTTTTCAACATCTAATATTCGCACTGACGTGCTTTGATATTCTTCAATTCCAACCAAAGGGAATATCCACCAAACATAATTGCTGATTGAAACTGGGGCATGGAGCAGCTTTGGTTGAAGACTCTGCTATTGAATAACCCACAAAAGCTATTTTGATTTTTTTGTATTCCCTAAAACACGTGTTTTGAGCTATCATTGCGTTCTAAAGAACGATAAACCATTTGTATTGTATTCTTTCCTGTGCTATGACATTCTGCTTAGGAACTCGAGATCAAGCGTAAATAAATTGATAGATGAAAAAAGATAAGAAGTATTTTGCTGACCTCAGAGTTAAGTAATCTCTTTTAACAGATGGAGCAATTGATTGCGTTTCGTAATAGAATACATCAGTTTGTTCATCAAGGGTTTCTACGTAATCCCAGTGCGTCATTTCTTCATCCCAAAGATGCCTATTCAAAAAAGTAATCATACGAATTAATGTACATGAAAATGTATAGACGTAAATGTATACATATACTGCTAAGAATAAATGTATGTTTCTGTAAAGGACCCCTTTCAAAATTACGTGAATTCTTTAGAAATTCGTCTTGAAACAAGCTTAGCCTCACTATGATGCGTAGCTAAATCTTAAAGCATGCATTACTTTCAAACTCACAAAGCAATTCTATTTGTTGCCAGAAGCAACGCATCATGTTGATTCTAAGGTCGTTACAAGATGAATTTAATCTATAAAGATGAGATAATTGTGAAAGGCGGTCTTACCGTTATTGAACCAGATTAAAGCTAATAAATCGAAATCTTCTACTTGACAAAAGAACCCTCTCAGAAAAAAATGAAGGTAAGAGATGGGACTCTCTGGTGAGAAAAAACTCTACTATTCATATCACATACTTATATTGTAAATAGAAGTAAAAAAACATTTGCTAAGAGCAATACACGCCACATGAAGTAGAGAATAGTGAGAGCAATGGACGCCACATGAAGTAGAGAATAGTGATGTTCCTAGAAGAATTTCAAAAACTGATGTTTCACAGAGCAGGCTACTGCAATTAAGATATGCCACCACCTCTAGGTCTGAAACCCAGGTTGCTGCCACCAAAGGCAACCATGCTAGCCACTGTCCTAAACCAGAAAAATAAGTTAGCACAGTAATCTTGAGGCATTTACAACTCCAAGCGTATCCACAGTAAGGCATCAATTCTTGGCTTGGATTAAATCCTTCTTCAAAGGCCATGTTATATCAACATTAATTCGTATGGCATGGTCTAACACGGCTAATTGAGTTTTACCAGGGCAGGCTACCGCAATAAAACCCGAATTCGAAACCCGGTAGTTGCATATGTCAATTGCAGTTGCCTACTTTGGTAAAATTGAATTCCCAATCTTAGACCACACCTTACGAATTGACGTCAAAAAATTTATTTCGCTGTGAAAGTGGTTTATTAATGGATTGCACACAATATAAATTCCTGAACTGGTACCCTTAACTGAAAAATACCTTTTACTATTTGTCCTTTATCTCACATTAATCAACAAAAATACATGATACAAGACCGAGCAATTTAAGGCACATTTCATTTCAGGGCACATTTTATTTCCTTTCATGAGAGCGGCAATGAATCATAAAAAAGCATAAATCAACCTCTCTTTTATGATTCGTTTGAGGACATCTTTAGGTGATGCATTTACTTCAACCACAGCTCTCCATAAACGTATTGGATATCCATCATTCACTTTTTTGTAGGAAATCTCAACATCATCAACAACACTGTGTGGCACCCATCCTTTCGCTTTGCTTTGCGATTCCTGAAAGAATGAAAAGGGAAAATATTGAGTGCCACATTATAATTCGTTGATTTCAGTTTTCGTTGACATTGGAATATGTAAATGCTTCATCTGAACCTAGATTTTGTCCAATTAGCCCAAACAGATTTTTATTGAAACCAAACTTTCTCTAGGATCTCAAACAGATTTCTATTGGTTATTGTTAAATCATTGAAAAAGTTGTCTGCAAAAACAATACCTAATCTTTAGAGATGAAACTCTTCTGATTGGAGACTTCATTCCAAGAGTTGCCTTTCAGAGGGAAATCTTAGCCTTACCGGGTCTCAAAGCAACTGCAATCTACTACAGTCTTCTTCATAAGTCTACCTTCACTACATAATACTCTACAGTAAAACATGAGGATATACCTGTAGTAGTCCAGAGAAGCAATTATCTAAGTAAGAATGGTAGCCATCTTCGATTCCAGGGTCTGAAATGTTTTGAGATAGTTGTTCCAGTGAGACGGGGTCGCCTTGCTCAATGTAAGAAAACCTGCACTTCATCATCACATCTTCCGGCACCTGATTCAAATAAAAAGAGGGCAACTTATGAAATAAATTAGATAGCAATGAGATCTCAATATACAGAAATGTAGACATATTTTGTTCCAGCAAATAGCTTTGTGGAAGACTTGATAATAGTAAATAACGTTATTTCCTTCTTCATTGTACAAGAATATCAAAAGGGATTGTACTTCTCCCAATCTACAAATTTTTGCGAGTTCTAGAATGTGAACTTTTTGGATGAAGAAATATATTCGCGGAAATCTTCTTTTGTATTTTAGTAAAAACCAATGGGAAAACTCTATAGAAAGTAAGAAATCCCATTTACCTTAAGGTGGCGATATTAGAAAATCGAGAAACTCACCGTAAACAGAACTTTCACTGACTTCATTAAATCAACCAAACACAACTGAGCAGCCTAGTATAGAATAAGTAAATCAGTAAAAAGAGAAAAAGAGGCCGGTCTTTTTCAGAGAATTGACGTGAATAAAAATTGCATGCATTTCATGAAAAAGAAAAATGTTGGAAAAAGTCAATGAAATTGAAAATTCCTCACTAACCACTGTGTCCTCTAAGTCTTTTTCTGATTTGCTGCTGTTAAAAGACCTTTTTAATCTTCGTGGGTTTTGACTCTTATCGAATTTCACTCCAAAGATATGAAACAGCGCAGGGGTAAAGCAAACAGCGAGATTTTTATGATCCATCTAAAATCAAGGCATTGTGACGTGAAAATCGGTGGAATTCCTAATAATTTTGAGATCCAAAAACCGCGTTTTTAGGGCTATTACGCAAACATAAAGTACCTTTTGCTGAGGGGTAAAATTCAGGATAAAAAAAGGACAATTCATTCTCGTTCAAGGAGAGCCAGAAGCCCCCTCACAAAACTAGTTTCATTAATCAATTGATCAAACCCTGTAGTCGGATGTACTCATTCAATAATTTAAGTACAGCAAACATAATTTCTTTAAATAGATACTATTAGTATTACCAAGAAAAACCTATAGATTAGGTGAATGAAGCCATTTTTAATTGGAGATCTCGGGGACCGTCGTGTGGGAATCGGAGGCAAAACTTCACGTGCAAATATTGAATAAAGTAGAAAAAATCTTTAAAGATCAAAACCACAAATTAAACATCAAAATCAAGACAAAGGTTAAATGAATGAAAATGATAAATACCTGATTTTCACTTGAAAACGAGGCAAACTCGTTTAGAAAAGCCAAAATCGTCTGTAGTGATTCCCTGTTCTCATCAGGCATCAGAATAATTGCTAGCTGCATAGCTTGCTCACGCAACTCACGAGGCACATCTACAGAATTCAAAAAAACGAGGCCATCATAGCTCAAAACTAAATCAGCCTTTCGTTTATCAGAGGAACGAGAAAACTATTGCTGATATGTTTCAGACAATATCGTATATGAGGCAGGGGCTGTAGTTTAACTATTTGTATAAGCATAAGATATTATAAAACTAAAATATCAAGAAAATATGTTATGCTCCCTTCTAGTCAAATATTTTCCATATCGGAATAAGGTCCACTTGTCATATTTTGAAAAATCTACCTAGGACGAGGCTATGTAATACTAGAGGTATCATGTTATTCATTTTGGCAGCCATGAGTATGCCATAGAAATGAGTGACGGAGTGACGTCTGGAGGACTCGTCTTGCCTCTAAGACCCTACATGAGAATTCCATATCAACAGTGCTTGAGAATTACCCCACCTACTCTCACATTTACCTCCATATGTCTACCAAGTTGGGCGTTTTGGTCCTTCCGTTAAGCCCTTATACATGTGGTAAATATCACACCAATGGAAGGCTTCAAATCACATAGCTCACTTGAAATGTGTTGGATTATCAAACATTCACTGTTTCATGTAACCATAGTTTATAGAAGTAGATGGTTAGGAAGCCTATTGTTGTACGTCTTTGTTTCATATTTGATGTTGAACAGTCCCTGAAAGTGCACAATATATGCCTCAATCTCTCTCTTGACACTTAAAGTTGTACATGCACATATTGCTAACATGAATATGATGCTGAATATTATAAAATCTTTCATGAATATCGAATATAATTGGATACGGAACCAAAAGATGCATTTTTGTTTTTTTGATAAAACTTATAGACTAAAACAATTACAAAACAATACACTGTCCACTTTAAATTTTAGAAAACTGAATAAAAAGATATAGCAATGGGTTTCCGAACCATCTCCACCTATAAACTGTGCTGCAAGTTACCTTTGTAAATAGCGATGAAAGTCTCGGCCAATTTCGACGTCAGAACAGGCTCGGGCAGCTCCCTCAAGTACTGCTTCAGCATGTCAGCAATATCGTACACTGCATATGCATTCAAGTCCACTTTTGAAATTTCTGATTCTATTTGTTCCCTCAGTTTTTCTATTCTTGATTTCATTCCAGAACGTCTGAATATTCCAACACTTTTTAAAGCAGTTCTTGTGAGGTAGTTCATTGACAGAAGAATATCACGGGGCAGTGGCTGTCCCGTTCTTTGTGCAATTGTTAGTAGAGGCACGCCGAATACGTTTCTTTCTGAAAAAAATTTAAGAACATTTGTGAAAATATATACCTAGTCATGAGTTCAAGTGACTTGAACTAATGATATGAATGTAGTTACGCAGTTTGTCGATAGACAAATACGTTTACTATCTTCGTAAGGTACTGCTTATGTTTGAAGAACCAAAGGCCGACTGAATAGGTAGATTAATCAAGCAGTGCAACCCTGGTTGTTCCTTTCCATCTGAACAAACTTCACGATGATTCCTTTTGCTTGGAATTATAAAGAGCTAGTGAGTTCCTCACAATTCATGTGATATGTCTTAATGTCTAAAGATAGGCTTTACCACCAAAACTTTGAACAAGGGTCAATTGAGCTAGCCACTCGGCCATCTTCGTCATTATCAAGCTAACTGCTTAAAAACTGCTTACACCTTTATCACAAGGCAAAACTTACCTCTATGGTCAGGAGCTCTCAGCTTTTTCAGTAATTTTGGTACAGTCCTACACAGAAATGAAGCAAATGTCAGGGATATAGCTCTTTTATAAATTGATAGCCTACTTGGTACCTAATAAAACATTACGAAAGCTCTTCACTAAAACTAACTATATACTTATGTCATAGCTTATGATGATTAAAACTTACGCGACCGAAAATTAAAATTCTATTTCTAAAAGCCAAGTTGATGCATATAATACACGAGGAGATTCGAACAGTCGGTGGTAGGCCAATAATTTGATGAAATTAGAGCAAGCAGTTTGCCAGCCCTAGAAAGTCTTTCAAGTACCCACAATGGTTCTCTTATTGCTCAGGGTTGGATTGTTTAGAATATGATTGAAATAGATTCGCCTCAGCAACGGTCAATAAAGATAGAGATATAATGCCATCTAACAAACCTGGTTTTCGAAAATAAAACATTGATGGAAACAATCCTAAATGAGAGCTTCTAGTCTTGATAGAGGTGAAAAAGGAGAGAATCATCTACAGCTAAACTTTTCCATTCTTGTTTTAAAGGCACAGGTATAGTATTGATAACATAAATGACAAGTATCAAAAAGTTTTAAAATCAATTCAGAAAGCATTTCAATCGTATAATGTCCAATCCCTTCTTGGTAGCCTTACCCCTATGCCGAAAACGTTTTTACTGGCTTCAAATTTTGCCAACACGACTCCAAAGACCTGGCTGCGGTTAGTTTTTGCCTTCACTTGTTGGAGATATCTTTATAGCAGATGTTTCAAAGTGATGCGTAAAATTGTCACTTGGAAATAGTAGTTTTGGCTTTCACTTTTAGGACATATCTTTACAGCAGATGTTTCAATTTATACGTAAAATTATCACTTGAAAATTGTAGTTTTTCTTCCACTTTTTCGAGACATTTTCATAGCAGATGTTTCAAGTTATACGCAACATCGTCACTTGGAGAAACATAAACATCAAGAATCTCACCAATGCCAGCCACTTTTACTGTGAACTGAATATCTCTCCATTAGTGCTGTTAACCGCAGCAACGAAATTTTCTTGAGAACACTAATCTGACCAGCAGACAGGTTTTGAATCTTTAAAGTTCTACAAAAGATTGAATTAATGACTAAAGGAGTCCTGAAAATCATACTTTGGGGGAACGGGGTCCCGTCTGACTAAAGGAGGGCTGAAAAGGAGTTTTGAGCTTTGCAAATACAGGTAGCCGAAAAGGTTACTTCAAAGCAGAACTACTGGAGAGGGAGGTTTTGATTTTCTTCTGAAGGAATTTTTAGAGACATCAAAAAATCTTAACATTAACCACCACTCTAACCATGCATAAAGAATTCCCGTAGTCATGTACAACAAAGGTTCTAATCCCCTTAGGACTACAGCATTAGATTTATTGTCCTGATTTAGGACAGTCGGTAGCGGGTTCAAGCTCAACTTGGTGGGTAACGCCCTGGGTTCAAGAAATGGTGGAGGCATGTGAGAATTTTGGTAGCCAACTTCGGTAAAAAAGTAAAATAGATTAGAGTTATGTATAAACTTACAAACAAACGGATTCCCGATCAGAAGATACTTGAAAACTGTGCCATCGCCCTCTCCGTCGGCGGACACTGCAAGGCAAAATGATCAGTGAATTACATTTCAACAAAAAACTTGAATAATTAAAGGCCTATTCCAACATTAATCAATGCCTGGGTGGCTACCAAATCCTTTCTCTCATACATCTTACCGAATCCACTCCAAGGCAGGTCGTTTTAGCTTTAGTCACTGCAAATGAACCAGAATGAAGGGAAATATTTCAAAAATAATAGAAAGAGCTCATATACGGAATCTGAGTAGTGAATTTAGGTAAAAACGATGAGAAAAATCCAGACAAGTCGAAGATGAAAATAGCTCAAGTATGACGACATTGGATCCATTACGTCATAGCATTGTTCAGTATCAAAAAAAAATTATATATCAATCGGAAAAGGTCTAATCAATTGCTTTCTAACTTCACTATTTTTGAACACGTCAGATTTACACACGGAGTTTTAATCTCAATTATAGATTACTATAATTGGAGTTATCACAAGGGCCTGGGTTCTCGTTTCGCTTCCTGTCACTAGGCATTTCTTGGCAGGGGGTCTAGCGTGGTTATCCCTCGTGTTGGGCTACGAATATTCCTCTTCGTTACTTGAGTCGCTCGCTCAAGGAGGAGACAATTTCTATAATCCCCCCCCTTTTTTATCTAGGTGGTTAATTCAAGGCCTGCTCTTGTCTGCCATCTGGCTCCTTTTCCTTCTGCCCTTCTGTTCCAAAGCGTTTCATCTGGCCTCTATTCGATGGACTGGTGTGCATCGGCTCATTGCCGAAACAGGGCCTAGAAATGTTTTCCCTGTTTACGTCACCGACTTCAAGAATGTATTGTCTGGGTAGTTCAGGGCCAATGCGCCTCCGCAGCCCACTCCAAGAGTTCCAGGGCCTTAAAGGGATAAAGGGCATTAGTTCTTAAAATGACAGTTACTGACGTCATCAAAATGCCACTTTGGTCAAAATTAGAAATGTACCAAAGTCTTATTTGAATCTCCATGGTCGATTTAGTACAAAGCAAGCTGAAAATAAAGGTTAGTCAGGTTGCTCGTTAGTTACAGGAAATTCCTTGTCTATACACGATGATATTTGCGTCATACAAATATGAATTTGACCATTGTCCATGATCGTGTAAAAAGTTATCGCCCTATTGCTCTTGACCTAGGGAGCGAAATCAATATGGCAAACTACTAGGTCACGCATACCTAATCAAAGTCAATTCAACTCAACCTGTCCTAAAAGTGACAAGGGTCAGGTCATGTAAGATATGTAATTTCAATTACAGAATATCGATTCAATTCAATCCCTCATTAGGATTATGAGATTAATGTATCGAGGCAAACTGGATTTGGGCAAATACTTTGAATTTCAACATTTTCGGAATAATCATTTTGTCTCAGAAATCCTCATGCATTTGTTTCATCTTTGTATCATTCTTGTTAATCCAAGTATGAAATTCTATTAAATTAAGTATCTCTCCGAATCGAAAAGTTTCCTAATACAAATTTTCTAAAGCCTCTCTTCAGAAAACCTTTGCCACTCAGGACATGTTTCATCCCTTGAAATGCCAATAAGGACGAACGAGTATTTTCATAGATATTTCCTGACATTGCTCTTTTAGAAGCTATTTAATATAGATATTCTATATTGAAGGATGAGCGATAAAAGACATTGGTTCCCTTTTCTTGTTATTCTAGATTGACCAGTCAAACTATGGTATGATAGATGCTACACTATAATCTATATGAAATCTGCATATGGTAGGGCATACCTGGGAGATCGAAGCACGGGGGACGAGGGCACACCAGAATCCACACTTCCCATTACTTTGCTCTTGGTAGCTCGACTAAGATCAACTCCCGGATTATTGTCACCATCTTCTTCGTCTTGGGAAGAAATAGAGAACAAATCATCTTCAGACTCGGTTGGCTCCCGCAGCTGATCCTGTCCCTTGACCAGCGTATCTTCAAAGACAGCATCATCCTGTGCCAGATCTTCGATTTCCGAGAAACCTCTCGCTTTAGCTACATTCGTGTCGCTTATACTGAAATTCGGCACATTGTCATAAAAACTCGTTCGGTCGTCTAAATTGTTGATACCGGTACTATAATTTATATTACGCGTTGCATTCATGTCATCGTTGTCTTTATTGCATGTGCCGGAGAATGAGAATGTCCGGGAACGTCTGCAGTCTGCCTCAGATTGATCTGCAGGGGATATCAGCAGACCCGATTTGGTCGTGGTACTGAGGTCATACACTCCGTATTTGGAGACCGGACGCTTCTTGTTGCTGTTGCTGTTCAACTCACACGACGCCAGAGACATTTCGTTTGTCTGGTTCGCGTGCAAGCGCTCCGAACTGCATGCTCGCTGGAAGTCTGGATCGAGGTCAGGCCTGATTGGTTGGCTGATTGATTTTTCTCTCGAAATGGAGGCGTTACTAACCTGGAAGAAGAAAATTTAAATACTGCTCAAAAATTCAAAGATTGATTTTCAAACCCTATTATAAACATTTGAGAATTTAATATAGCCAGAAACATCGGAAGCACAGTGAAAAAAAAACATATATTACTTAAGCTTTTCGTCTCACACTCAGCAGAGTAATACGTCACAAAGAGAACGAATAAAGCCTCCATATTCTTTAAAAAAATATATTAAAAATATCAAATTACAAAGAAAGTAGAATATTTAAAGTATAAAGAAAATAGAGCAGGAAACTTGAGAGAGTGTTTCATTCTCTTAAGGTCCGCAGATCAACCTAAGCCAGAGATCAGTCATCAAACCCATGAACATGATTAATCCACTGATTTAATATTGATTTATTTTTCATTTAATATTCATTCATTCTTTATCTAAAATTTGATTCTTTCAAAACTTAATATTGGTTCATTCTTAAATCACTAAGTACGTTTAGTAATCTTCATTTGTGGTCTTCAACAAAAGGATCTCTTCTTCAATTGTTCACGGTACACATTATCACAAAGTTCAGTATTTGCTTTTTCAAACAGTATACTCCATCTCAATAGCATTTCAAAAAAGGTTCAGGATTATAGTTGAGATATTCATTGTTTTTAAGATTGCAGTATGTGAAAATATCTACATTCATCATCACAGGTAAAAAATCCATTAGCACTATCAATCTTACAGTACTTGCATCCTAGGTTAAGACTGTTTATCAAGACTTATCATTTCTAAGTTCAATATCAAAAAGTTTTAGAAGGCTAGGTCTCTATCAAAATCTAAATTCTAATAGTTGTTCCCCCTTTTATTCAGATGAGGGTCTGCCTTTGCGATTTATCAAACTGCGGTTTGTCATTCATTAGGGCTATCATTCGTCCTTATTGTGGGGAAAGGTTGCCTTATATTACAAACATTGATGAAAAATCATTCTAATAGTTATCGATTTTTTTGAATTAATACATGACGAAAGAGGAATTTTTATCTTATGATGAACAAGTTTTGCATTACACACTTTTTTTCATAAGGACAATTTTATAAAAACACGAGCCTCAATTTTTACCAAAACTTAAGAACAAGCTAAGAACAAATCGAAGCAGACAATAATTTGGAAAATATAGGAATTTTAAGAAATAACCTTAAGACTGAGAAATAATCACAAAAGAAGAAGATGGCAGCAAACTGAAGTACTGATATGTCAGATGGTCAAGAAAGTCAAAATTTGCAACAATTACCACAACTGATAGCAAACACAGGCTTCCATAGCATTATGAAAATAAGAAAAATTTAAGAACATTTCAGGCTGAAAATAGAGCAATATTTAAGAACAGCCAGCTCCAAAACAATTTTACTAGTTCTTACAAAGAAAAAAGAGTGCATACGTATCTACCTCGGTATCTACATACTGTACATAAATATACAGGAACTAAAACCCCCTTTCCTCGGTTTCCTGTGCCATAAAAAGGTATTCTTATCAAATAGCTTAAATCAGATGAAAACAGGCTCTATTCTTTACATATTCGTTATAAATTTTATATTTAGTCTTATCACTAAAAACGAGTGAATTTCTGAGAAGAGTAATAAGGACAATGGTATGGAGTCATTCAAAACTTTCTTGCACAAAAGTAGACAAGCTAACAAAAACAAACCTTCCAAGAAACAGAGTAGCGTCTTCCATTACCCAGTAAGTAGACTTTCAAATAAAACACACAATTCGTTCGCCTGAGCTGCTTTTCGGATAAAACGGCCATAACAGAGAAGTTGGGAGTATTAAAGCACAAAATAGGCTTTAGAATAGCCTTTATTCTCATCACTTCTAGAAATTAACCCTGTTAGACTTTCATGGATTAGACATGCACATTTGTCTTACTTCCGAGAACAACACACCTACTTCCTGAAGCCTTTCTTTAGTACTTTCTGCCTTAAAACCGTCATGTAAATGGCTCCTGTGGAATCCTCGGATCACTGTCAAACCGAATTAGATTTGCAACCAGACGCTTGTGTGGAGGAGATCGTGTTGAAAGTGAACAAACAGGAGAGACCCAATCCCTCTTACAGTCAACTCGGCTTAATTTGAAAAAACTTTTTCGAGGGACAATACACTTCGAGAAAAATTTATGAGATTTTTTTAGATTCCCTGACATCTTTAAAGATTTTTTAGACTTAAAGGATTATCAGGGATAATTCAATATTATCCCTTATTTCTCAGGTTGCTATTTGTTGAGATTCCTTTGGAATTTTCTATGATCTTTAAGGGAGACATGTGGTGGATACGCTAAGCAATTCACTATGATCATATGCAGTGGATGCGCTTAACAGGGAAAGAAAAACCATTATTTCTTTAAAGATTATTCCCTTTCTCTAACCATCCATTTTGAGCCCCTATTAAGGATAGTGAGAAAATCGGAAACAACGAAAATGTTCAATTTCCCTCGCTATCATTAGTCCTGTGCCCTCCCCCCTGCCTCTATTTTATAAATAAGAGTAAAGGTAAAATTTTGCTACAAATGAACTAGAAATGAACTAGATAGAAAAATAGCAAAATCAAGAAGGAAAAGACATATTTTGGTCGCGATTATCACATATTGTTGATAATTTACCTCTAGAAGGAAAGTAGCAAACTAAAACCATGTCATGGAATGTAAAAAAATTATTTTGCCATATAATTTCCAATCAGATGTTTTTATCAGGTTATCATAAGAGAAAGGTTCAAAATTGCAGTAAATTCTCAAAAGATAAAAATCTTTTGAAAACCACATCCTACATTAGCCTGGCAACCATAGAACAAGCTTTTACATATTGATTTATTTCTGCTGTTAAAAGATTTCCAGAGATTCAGTGCAATGCAATTAATAGTGTGTGAATGTTCTTCTTTGTCAGATTTCTTTAAGACCTTGACTGCTAAATCATAGATTCCAGCAGTATTGAGAAACCTAAGCTCACAATTGCATTTTGATTAATTCAAAATTCGGTTAATACGAGTAAAAATTTCAGGCTCTGTATGACTGAGAATTCGAATTGGTCAGAGTTATCTTTGAGAATAAGTTTCTTAACTTCCTTCTTGATGGTATAAGTAATAATTTACGGTGAACTAAACTTATCTTGAGCAGTTGTTGTTATTAATTCAATCATATTAAGCGAGGGAGAATAACTTCTATTAGATGACAAGATATATATGTGCATGTCTAGGTAATGGGTTTTTTGCAATATTTTGCCCAGTTGGTCATGTTTCATGAGTTCTTAAAAGAATGTGTCTGATATACCAGGATTCTCTAAATATAGTCAAGTATACTGAATTTTGGGCAGAAACTTTAAATATTTGCCCTGGTTATAGGGTTGCTTTTCCAAATATTACTCTCATAATGGCAAAGTTTGCCAGGGCTATATGTCCATATTTTGTACTGTCATAGGCACATGTATACTAAACCACCTATATGAGTAACCCCCCTCCCCCTCCCCTAGATATTCAGCTGAGCAAAATAGAACTTTCTTCTTTATTACCCATACACATTATCGGCAATATCATAAAAAAATAAAAATCATCAACAGAAAATATTCAACAACAAAATAACATACCCTTTTCTCAATCAATCTTGCGCATTTGTTAAGAGTTTCCAATCGCCTACAAAAAATTTAAATACAAGTAACTCTAACTTGCAATGTTTGAAATTTCAAACCCTGGAAACTAAACAAACTTCTCATAGAAAAACCTAGGGGCGGTAGAAATTTCTAAGAACAGAACAAAATGCTTGATGAAGCACGCGAACTAGGCCTATCACACACAAGATTAGTGCATGGGGAAGCTATCGCAGGATCAAAGAGCAGCAGAGGTGATATTTCCTAATACTTTGAGAAAAGAAATAATCGTTTTTAATAAAGCAGTCAAATATTATGACCCAAAGCTAACATGGAGATTAGTTCAAGATCCAAATCAGCAAACACCGGGATTTCTAGAATTGATTTCTTTTCAACGCGCATTTATTCAGTATTTGTATAAAATTCTTTTGAAGAACTCTGCTCCCAAAATCACTTCATTAATGGTTGATGTAAAATGGGGTATCTTAAAACTATGATATACTAAATTTTGATAAGAGTTGATTCACTTCGTTTTAAGCTCTTTGTAAAACCTCTTGGCAAATCCTCAGTTCTGAACAATACTTTGAACTTAAATGGAGTGGAAATTATAAGGAATCAAGATTCTATTACTGTTGGTCGATATCTGACTTGACTATTTAATGTTTTGTTAACTTACAATTCATTATCATTCAATTGTTTAAAATTTGTTAAGTATATATAGCAACTAATTAATGTTTCACTATCTAATGAGCTTTGCTATTCTTAATTGTGAAAGAGTTAAACAGCCGTCTTAGCCAAGACACCTGTTGTGTTAATAGGAATACAGACTAATCAATCAGAAGTTACAGAAAATACAGGCCTGATGTCTAACTCAAACCATTGAAATTCTAAACCTTTTTCATTAGATTAAAACAAATCTCTGATGCTTTCAGCTCTACCTAGTTAGCTTTTTCTGTTATTGGGAAGAACTGTATAAAAACAAAAACTTGGCTAATTTACCTGAGCAAAGACAACCTTGAATCATCATCCAGCGAATAGTGCTCTCTTCGAATTCGTGATAAATCCACAGGGAATTTCTTTTCTACGAAATACGATTTATTTCAATAAATGAATAAACTAAATGTTCAATCACTGATCCCGGTTTTGTTTTCATCACAAAGCCTTGTGAAATTAACTTTAGCTTTGCTTTTTATCTTTTTCTCTGTATCCACTCATGAAAACTATTCCCAGGCAACTAACAGAATTCTTGTTGATAGAAATCTCCAGCTTGACGGCTCTGATAACAACAACAACATTTTTCATACATCCTATATTTCAATAAAACACATTATCTTTAATTAACCTACTCATGTCATGCATCCTATTATAAATTTTTTATTGATAAAACTGTTTACATTTTAAACTTATAAGTTTTGGTGGGAAAAGCTTGGGTTTGAGACCAGTTGGTGGCATATTAGAATCGGGCGGCACACTTTGTGCAAAATATAACACATGCAAAATATTACTTGAGAAAGTGCTGCCTTCTTCAAAAAAAACTTTACTTGTTTCTCAAAACGATCACTGATGAACCACAGCTTGTTGGTTATAAGCTTGTTGGATATACCGTGAGTCAAGGAGCAGAAACAAACTCAATCATTGACAAGGTAAAACTTTCTAATAAGGGACCAGCACGCTCTACAAATCCTTAAGAATTACTTCTGAGAAAGCTCTCAATAGGATTCAATATGATGCACTTGATGTCATTCCCATTTCATTTTTGGCCTACCCCATTTTTGTTGCATGAGGGCTGGTCCCCCTCTTTTCTTGAGCTACCCAAATAACGAGGCTCAAAGATTCATGAACATTATCAGACAACAATATTTGGGAAATTATTCATATATTTACCTTCGTACATGTGGACATATTCTGAAAAACCAGTTGCTCTCAACCAGTAACAGGCTTCAAGTGCTTCAAGTTCTAAAGGAAAGTATCAATTATTCAAATCATCCATTCTTGAAAAATCAAAGGATAGAAAATGGTTGGTTTTAGCTTCATGACCATAACCTAAAACACTCTTTTCTTTTTACAAGAACCAGTAAAATTCATTTGAAGCTGGCTGCTCTTAAATACTCCTCTCTTTTCAGCCTGAAATGTTCCTAAATTATTCAAACTTTCATATCGATTTGGAATCCTGTTTTTGCAAACAGTTATGTTAATTGTTGCAAATTGACTCGAACTATCCAATGTACTGTCAATCTGCTTGTCTTGTAATTATTTGTCAATCTTATTGTTATTTCGCATAATTCTTATGTTGAGCTAAAAATGGCAGCCCCAGTTTGTTCTTAGCTTTGCAAAAATTTGGCAAAAATTGCTCTTATAAAAAAGAGTGTACAAAGCTTCCACACCCTTAAACCCCTATGGGTCTTTTCTAGACAAAGGTTAGGCGTTGAGGTATCTATCCACCTAGTGGAGGAGCCAGTCTTCAAATGTAGGGGTAATAGGGCGTGATCAAGACTTTTTGACCTCGACCCAGGCCATTACCCCTCAAAGATCCTTCTTATTAACCACTTTATCAATTATCAAGGACCATCTTCGGTAAAAGTTGGGGAACTGAATGTCCCTGGTGGCGGCACTTCTGCCACTCACAAAGGGACCCATTTGTAATCAATGGATTCTTAAGAATTTTTCACTTCACGAGGTGAGTAGCTGCGCAGGTCCCTGAAAAGAAACTTTGATTTTGAGCTCATTATAGGCCTCCACATATCTAAACAAAGGCTTTTGGCTTTAGGCAAACCATTAGGCCTATAACTTGCTAAACTGAACGTCTACTTTAAACTATCTCTATCTAGCAGGTTTCTTCCTTGAAAACGTCAACAGTAGTGATACCTTCTCTGGTAACTTTCCACATGCAATCTTCAACAATCTTTTTCTTAATTATCTCCCACTTGAATTCCAAAATATTTCTTCTGTTGTAAGACATAGCAGGATTGGACTCTGCTAGGCCTAAATTGTTCATTCTTCCAATCACTAGGTTTATGGGCCTATTTAATTTAACAGGCAGTCCAGGTCCAGGCTTAGATTTTCAGTAGCCCTTTTTTGATTTCTTGATTTACGTTTGTATCTGAAGTTGACTAATGACCTATCAGATCAGGTGTACAGGTGGAAAGGAAAGTCAAGCTGACAGCAATTTGTATATTTTCTCACAATGTAATTTTTCAAGAGTTTTGAAGCCCGCAGCCAATGATTAATCTCAGCAAACCGACACCCGTCTTTCAAGGTGTAAATATTTAAGTTTATTGGACGATGAGGTACCGCTCACGGGGGGTAAATGAGTCATACTTATCCCCTTTTATCGTCTGCGAGAAAAGGTAGGCGCAAAAAGTTGATATTCAACAAGAAGCAACTTGCTGCACTTTGCAGGTACCTACAGTAATTGGTAAATGGTCTAACTGGAACATCAATAGAAAATTGATTTGGATTTGTTACTCAAAATTTTGCCTTTTCTCGGTGAAACACCTCAAAATCAAACACTAAGTTCCCTGCAATACACGTTTTTTTATAAGAAACCTAGCCAGTGGCGTCGCCACGGGGTGGACTGGGGTGGACTTGTCCACCCCAGTTTTCCCAGCGGTCGATTTTCTAATTCGCTGAAATCCGTTTAGTAAAATTGAAGGGGGGGGTAAGACACCCTGACCCCTTTTCTGAAAGACAGGTAAAGCAAGACCAGAAGTGACATAACATTGTGTGATATCATATAGAAATGTGAATGTCATTATGAAACCATTATATGTTAGTAGTATTTGCAGTCATATTGACGTCATTGTCAGTTTTTCATTGTAAGCACGAGAAAAAAACATGCAGAGCTAACAGAAAGAGCTTGCAGAAAGGGCATCGGCTACATTCTCTGAGCTTCTGAAAGGCGTGGTCGACGAAAATTTCTGGGGGCTCCGCCCCCCAGCCCCCAGGTAGCTCCCCGTCCACCCCAGTATATTTGGGCTGGCGACGCCCCTGAACCTAGCTTGGGTCCTAGTGATAAAAGTTTCTTAATTTTTCAACAGTTTCTAGTACTAAAAGTTTACTAAAAGTTTCTTAAAAATTTCTTATTTTTAGATACGCACTTAATATCAAATTTTGCACTTTCCCTCGCATATTTCTTGTATTAAAGTGAAACCTACCCACTGATACAAGTAGAATCAACATCCTGTGTTTCTCTAAATAAAAACGTGTAGCAAACTTAAATCAAGCAAAAATGTATTGTTGACATATTATATTTTACACCTTATTTTTTTTTCGGAGTTTCTTAAAGATATTGATGTAGTTCTAAAAGTTTCTTAAATTTTTTGGCAAGAAAAGCATTAAAACTCAACATTTTGCAATAAACTCGTGATAAGGAAACATGAAACATATCATAACACAAAGAAGCTTAGGAAAGACCTATAAAACGTACTAGTTACACGGTCATAAGAGAAGTTGCATATCTACACCAAATGAGTATATGCAAAATTATAAAGTTCCTTAGTGATTTGACCTTTGATAATAAAAGTTCCTTAAGTTTTCCAACCTTCGACATGCAGGTTCCTTATAAAAGGTTCCTTAAAAAAAGCGTGTACCCTTGAAAACATGCAACGAAGAATGGAAGCCCTTTGACGAAATCATTTTTTGAGGGTAGTCTGACAAAAGGTTGATTGGAAAGGGGCCTTCCAATGAAAACGCTAATATATTTCTAATAGTACAAAGGCTGAATCATTCAATCAATCTAACAAGTCAGAATACAGCTGACAGAATAATAGTTTGACTAGTTAAAAGTGAAATAACATTGTAAAGTTTTCAATCAGATAGGGATGATTATTTTACAGGGGTGCAGGGACTGTGGGGTAGGGGGACAATCTGTCAGAAATTTCAGAAATTTCATGAGTTTGTCGGAAATGTTTATGGTTTGAAAGGATGAAACATCAATAAATATGTCGGAAGAACTCCTGAAAAGTGTTTCATGAAACCATTCTGCGACCATCCCGAGATTTCTAATGGTTTACCTAAGCTTTTGCAAAAGAAAACCTAAAATTTTCCCTCGATACGCTCGCAAACATTTTTCTACAAAATCACCCATTCAGACCCGTGAGGCTAAATTGCTTATGTTATGAATTTACATATTAGCAATGTGTGCATTTTAAGCCCATTTGGAGAGCCCCTAGACACCCTCAAGTATGAATCATCAGGAAAATCTCAGTCGGAGAAATTTCCATTTTTTCGAAAAATTTTCTTCTTTGCCCCCCTAGAAATAAAGTCCCAATGCATCCTTTAAATTTATGGTCATCCATCAATTTTGGTTATCTGTGTACTCAATCGTTACTCAATATCGAATATTCACGATTCAGGGGGCTTTTTGAGCTTATAGCCAGTGGGGTCTTAAGTGGTAGCTATGCACCACAGGTAACAATCGTCCACTGCAAACTAACCATCAAAATGGCACAGAAAACATTCAGCAAAAGAAGCTCGCATCCTTTAACTTTACTGCCAGTGTTAATGCCAGTTGCTTTCATGAGACAGTTTCTTTCATGGGAGCATGAGACAGAGTACAGAACTTGTGTACTGATTAAAAATGCTTCGAAACCTGGAGTTTATTATATGGAGGTTAGAAAGCTAGAGATAATTAATAACTTGAAATGTTATTGGCCTTTGCTTCGTTGGTATGAAAATCCAGAAAGCAACGGGATTATAATTTCACTCTCATTCAGAAGAAATAATGATAAGTTGAAACTTACTGAGAACTTTGATGTGGAACGCTTTTACGTTTGAAACGCTACTAGCCAACCCAACTTCTTTGCTGGCGTCTTTTTTCTTCTTTGAAAGCTGCAAAACACGAACTCACCTCAATTAATGTGTGCACAGTAAGTTCGAGGGTTTGCAGTTATGAAGAGGATGTGGAGGGATATCATCAGCATGTAAGAGGGATATTTTACAGTAATGTAGAGGATGCAGTATTTTTTTTATGTGATATCAAAAGTAATACCGATTATCATTCACGTTATTAGAAGGACCTCCTCGTTACAAATTATACCCCGTCCTCCTGAACAGCATACACATTACAGCACAAGGGGTGCATATAACATAATCTTCAAATACAAGTATTCTCAGTCAACTAGAGAGCTGACTGTGGAAAGGAATTCTAGAGGTCTAGATACTATGGCAAAAAAGCCACAGTAGAAAAAGGTGTAACACGGTGCACCACCCTTTTTCCAATGTTGATCCGCGATCTATCAAAGGCTCCCCACGGAACTTGCTTACAATCTTAGTTTAGCTTTCTAATCGGTTGTATTTCACCCTTAACATTAAATTGTGCAAAATATTGGTTAAATGCACTCTAGGGGAGTGAGGAGGATTGTTCTATCCTATTTTACTTTAATACTGACCTATTCACCCCAATTAAGTTTTTGGACAGAAACATAGCCGAACGCTTGTAGCGAGTTTGAAAAATAGCATTCAAGGCTAATTACATAGTTGATTTGCTTACGTCTACTTGCAAGGAGTCAGATATATCTGTGAGCTGAAAAGAGATAGAAGGGTCATATCTACCTGGCTGAGCATGACTTGTAATAAGCTCTCCATCCCCTCCATCCTTCTCTGTTTTTCTTACATCTGACAGCAACAAAACCTCAACGGACTGCTTATGACCTTGCTTAATTACAACAGCAGGAAGTGGAAATCTCCTGAAATTAGACGAAGCTGATTATGCCATTAATTAGCAGCTGGTAGTGCTTTCGCAGCCTTCATCCAATTAGCTAGTCCATCAGTTTAACGAAACAAGTGGCACACGGCTCCACTTCACATTAGAGACTTCGACATTTTAATTTGGCCTAATTTGCGGTAATAGTCTAACTTGTCAAGAAATCGGGATCAGACGGAGGCTTAATCGTGCATGAAGAGAGAATCGGAATACCACATGCATCTGATAAGACAAAAACAACAATATATCACTCTCTGTTTTCACCGTCCACCAGTGCATAAAGCCACAGTATGGAGTTAGCAGATATCGAGATGAAACGATCTGAGCAGGGCAGAAAGGGAATTACTGCGGTTTTATCGTGTTTGCTACCTTACACAGTTTGCTGACTTCGCTGTCTTTGAGGGCAACGCCACAAAACCCTGTGCTTATGGCATTACGAAATTAATCAATTCGTCTTTTATCCAAACCCTAACTACAAGAGCCTTGAGCAAGAGGAGACGATAAGAGAGAGATTTTGGGGATACCAAAACAGAGGCAAAGCAAGTATTTTATCCCCCTTCCCTCTTTCACTGTCCTCTCCGTTTCCTCGACGGGCCTCGTGACTTTGAAAAGTTGCAGTTTTCTATATTGATGCAATTTTCGACATGAGCAACAGAAGGGATTGATAAATCCAACAATAAAGTTAACCATCATCATCATCATCCTCCATGCATTATTTTCATTACACCAGCTACCTTTTTAACTACCAATCAACTGTAATCAGGGTCACGTGTTTTTCACAATTTAGAATCCTATGAAATTGACGGCGAATGCGTTGTGGGCTCCCAAAATGTGCTCCCATTAAAAAAGTCTTGCATGTTGCCCAGCACTTGAGGCTATGATAGCCATGCTTTATGTGCCAAGTAATTAACGTGTGCAAGAAGAAAATATAAAGTTGAAAATATTAAGCTAGATATTTGCACGGGATTACCATATATTACGAAATAAACTCTTTGATTTTCAACTCCGCGAACTTTTGTGTGCAGTTCGCATACACTAGGATAGAAATAATCAACATTGTTTGAATCGGTGCACCCACCACTATTGACGATGCAAATCTCCCACATCTCAGACAGCTGTTCAAGATATTCGAGTTCGACTCATTTATAATGGATGAGCTGAAACACTCCCAAAAGATTGTAGCGTTGTTGATTGAAGTTAAAAATTGTGCTTTCTAGGCCGTTGAGAGACTGATAGAGGACCGGGGTTCAAGCAAGCACAGGGGGCTGAATTCCGAGAGCTTGAACTTCTGATGAAAAGTATATATACATACAATATATATACTAATACATACAATCCAATAACTCCTTGACCCCCCGTTAAGTGCCTTGGTTAACCTCCCTCCCATGCGTGCTTCGATTGGCGAGCTGCAAGCTGCTAAGCAGGTGTATGCTAGAGACGGGGGACGTTCCAAAATACTAGGTATAGATATGGCTGATGATTCGGAGAACGAGCTGTTGATTTTGAAAAAATATCAAGTTTGAACTTGCCTAAGTTTATGAAGCGGATTTCATTTTTCCGCGCTGTAATTTGAGGAACCAATTACATTACGAATTTCAGGATCACATGACATCACCAAGGGTTGATTAAAATTGTTTGTTTTGGTTCTTGAATCACAAATATCAATCCTTTACAAGCTCAGCCATCTTTAATCTTCATTTCACATGAACAATTAATTCTATTTCAAAATTATCTATTTTCCAAGATTGAAATACGAATTTACCAGTGTGTATCTGAAAACACCTGCCACAGCCTCTAAGTTTCTGACGTCAACCTAGAAGAACTCACCGTTAACGAGTCTATAGTACGCAACCCCCTGTACTCTTCGATGTAGATATTTGTAATGAAGCTTTTTAAAACGAATTTCCTTGCCCCAGAGTAAAGAAGAGATATAGAAAGCTTGCAACTTTGTTTTTAACAAATGTATCAACCAACATTATTGAAGTCGACGGAAGGATAGCAGACAAAATTCTACATTTATTCAAAATCTGGAATGGATGAGTGAGATAAAAAGCGAAAAAATCAGAATAACGATACGATCGGATGGGCAAATTGAGGATAGCAATATTTTGAAGTAGAAATGGAATTTTCGCTGGGGCTTGGGTATCTGCCGGTTATCTGGAGTCTACTGACGCTGAGCGCGGTTATCGTTTCCTACGCCGTATCGGTTTCCAACGGACATGTCTACCCATTTCTACCTGCCATCAGTGATACCGGCTCGCGGTCACCTGAGGCGAACATCTTCTCAATGTTGATGAACATGTCGATATTCGCGAGTTTATTCAATTTCTACACGCGGTACTTCCAATGCCAACTGCAAGCCAAATATTGCCGTGACAGCCGCGAAGTCATCCTCCGTCTCAACCGCATCGCCGCTTTCTTCGCAGGGTGTAGTATTCTTGGAGCTCTTGTTGTAGCAAATGTCCAATCGAGAAAGGTGCGTATTTTCAAGGTGTCTAAATAGAGTATCAAGTATATATATATATGAATATCAAATAACGTATGAATGGGTGATTATAGATTATATGAGTAACAAATAACATCCGAATGCATGATTTTAGATTAGGCCTATTCGACGTCGAAGTTGTAAATCAAACGAATTTTAATAAAAATTTGTGCAAGGTGAGACCAGTAAAACATCGAGGTCAAAGAAACGAATCGAACGGCTTGGAGACCATTCCCTCTTTAACCCGGGTGCTAGAGTCTTTCAAAGAAAAGAGATTTGCAACGAGAGAGTTTTCTACCAGGTTATCCCTCTATGATGCAGTGAACACATTTCGTTTGTTTTTTATTTCCAAACGAATCTTAGTCAGTATTCAGGTAACAAACCACTGTTATTCTCTCAGGGCGTAAACTCAATAACAATGAGTGACTATTCGCTTTGTTTTAGGAACATTTTATGCTGGAAATACACGATTCTGGAGCAGTCCTTCTATTCACGTTCGGCAGCTTTTACTTTTGGATTCAGACGATATTGAGTTACATGATGCGGCCCTATGGAGTCTACAGTTCATGCGTGTGCCACCTGAGGCTGGCTCTCACCTCCACCATCACTCTTAGTTCCGTCGCATTCTTCACTGCATCCACATACGGGTACCAGGCATTCGTAAAAAGAAGCCACCATCATCGCATCGACCACTGGATGGCAGGGGATGGCGGATATGCCCTTCATATTCTCAGTAACACGGCAGAGTGGTTGTCACTATTTGCCTTCCTTGGCATGTCTCTGTCCTTTTTCAATGAGTTTCAGGCGGTAATGATGTCCGTGGAGTGCCGTGAGAAGCGGCCTAAAGTCATTTCTGCGTACGACGAGCTGAACGAGTACTCGTCCTTGAAGCTGAACACCGAAGAGAGATGCATGTCTGAAGAAGAAATCAACCATAATTAAATAAACCATAAATACCGTTAGAAGCCAAAAAATGACATTTTACGGGCTATGCAAAGTATTGTAATAAATCTCTATTGTAACGATTCTAGCTGATAATTATTTAAAAAGGGGTAAACAATTGTCACATCTTTGTATAACAATATCTAGTTCTAGGTTGGAAAGTTAAAAAAGGTGTACATATGGCACTGAGCTAAACCTACCATAGGGCTACCGTGCAAAACTTTAAGTGAATGCTTTTCCGGTGATTTAATGAAATAATTCATGACGTTCCATGTATCATATGCCATGCCATATACCATGTATCATGACGATGTACCATGTATACCATGTACCATGTTCCATATAGTATTGTGGACCATGCTTCATAATTTCCCAATCTTTCTTGCTCCATCAAGATGCATTGGGACATTTCATAAGGTCTAAATTCACTGGGATAGATATAAGTCTGTCGACAAACACTTTTAATCAGCACCGTAGCTCTGGAAACTAATTGTTGTGTAACCAATGTTTGAAGTCAATAGGAAGACTAGGAACAATGCTGTGAATAATTGAATTTCAGAGTTATTGGAGAGAACGCCCCCTGATATCTCCCACGGTACAGGGCTATTTTTGATTCATTCAGCAATGGGAAACATCAGGTGTACGCCATGTCGCACGCGTGAAAAACCTCAATGTGTGCTGAGTTGAGTGTAATTCTTACAGTTATCCAAGGACCAACCAACGAACTATAAAAAATATGTCTTATAACGAGAAAGATCGGAAAATAACGAAAGAAAATTACTACCTAGGGTTCCCTACTGACACTAATTCGCAAACATTAGATTTTAAAAGGGGATTATTTGGGGGAGGGAGGGAGACTTGCCTGAGTGTAGGGGGCTGACGATTTTTATTATGATGATGCCCTCCTGTAGCTTGCAAGCTGAAGATGGATTGTAGTTCATAACTCAGTAATTTGTAATTGATTGATAAACTTGGAGTTTGCAATTCATGATTGAATTCAATTAAACAGAAAAAATTTATTTGTGCATTTCATTTTGCTCTGATTTCTGAATTGACACTGTGTGGATAGATGATTCTAAAATACTTTACCTGGTACTTGGAAATAATATCTTTCTGAAATTTCCTAGATACTGGTATAGTTTGGAAGGTATAGAGTAGATACTGAAATAGTTTGGGTACTTTGGATATTATATCAAATTCAGCTTCACCATTCATCACCGGCAGAGTGGCCGAGTGGTCTAAGGCGCTAGATTTAGGCTCTAGTCTCTCCGGAGGCGTGGGTTCGAATCCCACCTCTGTCAAATGTTTTTAGTAGCTTAATTTTTTCATATTCAAATCGCGTTACGTGTTTTCTGGCATGGCGAGGGGAAGGAAATATGCTCACAACTGAGCTGCTAGGCTTCTTAATAGTTTTATACTAAGGAGGCAACTCTCTTCCAAAAAATATAATTTTCATCATTGTCGATAGCCTATAAGTTGGTTCTTGAAAGCCAAGAATCAAATTCAGTATCTCTAAATTATAGGTAAATTAATTCTTAGATACTGATGCGTTAGGGCATTTAGTTAGGAAGTGCAACTCCTCTTCCACTAGTTTTGAATTGTACATATTCCAGAGCTGTTGTTCCACATCCAGACCTTTGTGTCTCCTAACTTCAACATATTGAAAGTGTGTGTGCTCCCTACATCTAAACTTACTAAATACCTTTCTATGCTCAAATGTTAGATTACTTTTCAAGTCAGGTTCTAGTTTAAAATCGGATTTAAGCAGGGGTTTTTTAAGAAAATCTAGAAATGCACATTTTTACCTGACTGTAACATTTTAGAGAACACAGACTGATTACATACTGTGTTTTTCTTGAAAAAGCTATCACAAATTAGGACTTTGAAGCTTTATCTTAAAATTTCCTTTTATACTACAAAACCAAATATAATGACCTGATTCTGATCTTATGCAAACTTGCTCAAGATAAACTCAGCAGTATGTACCAAATGTTCATATTAATCAGCTTTCGTCAAACCTAATGGCTTCTTGAGGCAGCAACACGTTTGCTGCCGAAGGGTGAAAAAATTTGAGTTTTGATGCTTCTAGATTGCTGTAAATTACCCATTTGACGTTATAATCATCATCCCTTTTGTGTCATTCTTAACCACTAAGATATTTAGAACTGTACAACATTCTCTTTAGAACTGCACAACAAGGGTTTAAAACTTCACATATTGTGTAGAACTGCATGTTAAAAAGCCCTGGTTGTAAGCATTTTATATGTGCGTAGTTTACTGTTACGAGTAGAGTTAAGGGGTTTCACGAGATCAGCTTAGGGGGTTTCAGAGAGCCAAAATGTATTAAAGAGTGCTACTAATTTGTATTTAAGCTTTCGATAGACTTTCTTTTTAAAAATATTCGACGGACACAGTGTCATTGATCTAAGTTGTGGTTTTCTTCATTTATTTTCTACGACATTCTCTTATCTTTAATCGAGCAATTAAGATCTCTAAATCGAACTAAAGTTCAGTCTGAACAAGTAAAATAAATGTAAGAAAATAGCAATGGAAATACAAATAAGAGTTGAGAATAAATTCTTATCGAAATGATTCTATAACCTTGTTTAGTTTTACCTGAGTCCCCTAGTATGCCTTTTTTCTAAGGTCTTTTAAATAAACTCGTCAAAACTTTCAGTATTATTCTTACTAGATTCCAAACCTGTCCTGTTTTTCGACATCAAAGGTTTCAAAGCTGTCTGAATACTTGAAAAGAGATTGGGGAACAGAACCTCCTGGTGAGCAAGCAACTGCTTGGTTCGATGTCTTTCCTGAAACAACAAACAAAAATTATCATCACCGTCAACGCATTTCTATTAGATGGTATCAAAATGTACTGTAAAATACCGAATAAGTTGGCGAAAATTAGGTATTAGCGATTCTGGGATTGGGCTGTTTCATCAATCGGCATTTGAGAATGGACTGCAAAAATCTTTGAGACTCGTGTCGCGATGATAAAAGCAAAGTTATCGGATACTTAAATTTTGAGTTCCAACGGGTAAAGAGAGTGACGTCAAAGTTGTCAAAAGAGCACAGATACTTCGCTCCTAGCCTCATAATAGCAGCATTATTTTTAGAATCAGCTTCTACACTTACTTTCAAAGTGTATTGAGACACCTAGCAACAAAATGGCGGCTAAAACTGAAAACATGCAAGGCCCTAATTTTATTTTTGCAATTTACTTGGATTTGACACAGTTGGGGTTGAGAATGAGAATATTCTCAAAAATATCAAACGAAAGGTGCATGAATATAATAATATCACATTTGATTAAATACTGTTCTTCTATTACTCTTTTTGAGAAGAAAACATAGCAAATATAAATTTGGGCTCAAGTGGATTGTCAAGGAAGAGACACTATTTTGTTGCTAGGTGTCCAAATATATTTTAGACGTGAGTGTAGAATAATTGATGTTTAAGAGCTGGTTCAGGTTTTATATAGGGTGCGTACCTTAGGAGCTTCAAAGCAAGCTGGACAATTTTCCGGAATAACAGGCAGTTTCACCTATCAACAAAACAACAACATCAATAACTAAAGAGGGAATCATACACAAACAAGGAAAAATTGAAGTAGTGAGTAGATTGTGAGAGTCTTACCAGTGGTAGACAGCCCCTCTCATTTAAAAGCAATAGAAATCATGTGACTTCAATCAAAGTAACGAGATGTGCCGGATATTCATCAAATAGTGGCCTTGAATGAGTCTTGCCACCCTATAAACTGAGCATGTGCTAAAAATGGCTAACTTTGTCCCTCAGCAAGTATAAAACAGGTAAGGACACAATATGCATGCTTGCTGGAATGAAACTAGGAACTCTTATGGAGTGAATAAATAATGATTCGATTTCAAGTTTCATGAAAATGAAAATAATGAAATACGAACCTGCTCGGCAAAGTCTCTTAAATCTTTTTCGCGAACATTTATCAGAGGACGAATCACTCTCAAATCTTCTTCTCTGCAACAAAAAAACAAGCGTCTTAAAAATAACATTCATAGTTTCCAACTAGACACAATTTTTTTAAATTTGAACATAAGTGAGGTGAAACAAGGCTTATCTAGTGAGGAGTCGTTTTCAAAAAATGTACTTCTGTTGCACAAATTGAAGAAATAAAAAACTAGGACCTCATTTATTCGTATATGAAGTAAAGTAGCGTTTGCTTCCGTGCCCTTTCAGGAAACCCAACGAAAGGTCACACCAAAGGCAAATCAAAATTAGCCCCACAGAAAAGAGGTCATCGACTGCTATACCAATTGGAATCTCTGCAGATTTTCAGGCATGAACAATTAATAAGCAGATAAGAATCAAGACTTACTTGACAATATAGCTTGCTTTCATCGTTCTGAGAAGTCCATTGTGAAATACAGACATGAAGAAGCTGAAATTTCAAAATACGTAAGACAAATATACAATGATCTTTAGATGCATTTAAGGCACAGAAAAAAGACCTCATGAGGCCTTTCGTATGGTATAAACTTGTTAAACATAGACTCGCTCACGAACTTTAAACGTGAAAGCAAAAATTAGTTTATATAAAGGTCAAGATAATATTTTGGCTATACTCTGCCGTATCTTGTATATTTCATGTAATCCACTTTAGCTGCTAAGCAAAACAGAGTACTTGAAGGTAAGTCTTCTCATAAAGAGACCATTATACAACACTTATTAGAGTTATATTAATCAATTGTTACAGACCTCTCGGCTATATCATCCAAGTGTTGTCCTAAAGCCAATACGTTGTATCCCTCGCGTCTTGCACATGCGTACATCCTGCCTCTCTTCATACGGGAACAGAAGCTACAGATTGACTCGCATACAGGCAGGTTTTCTGCTTGAGATATAATATCTAAAGTAAGAAAAGAAAGAGAATAAAAGAGGAGAACAGAGAACAAATAACTACTCATAATTGTAAAGATACAGACCGGCACCGAACTCCAGGATGGCAAGAAAAATCTGAAGCAGGGCGAACTACTTAACTACTTGTAAGCTAATTGTTATTTAAAAGTGTCCTATATGTGATATGCTCGGACATAAATTATGCTATAGACTGTCTCTTTGCATACTAGACACTTACGAGAGTGTAGTAATAAGGAATGAAACTCTGAGCACCATCTTGGTTCTGTTCTGCAGACACAAAGGTATTTTCACTGGGTAGTTCCAACTTTGAAGTGTTGATCGAAATGAAACACAACCAACAGTGCAGATGAGGCTAAATGTATCATAATGAGCAATAAAGAAATATATGATCATATTATCTTAATACACAAACCTTGTTCTTCAAAGAAATAAGGTACTTGCAATTTCGCCAGATACTGTTTCAGAGGACTTGGATCATATGCAGCACTTTTTGGGTCTACGGTCATTGCTCCAAATTCAAAGTTGATTCCCTAAAAAACAAGAGTCATTTGAGAATTTAGTCTTGATAAACAATAGAAAGTGATTATAATTGAACTTTGTAGGAAATGTTTGCATTCACACATTTTCAAGCATGAGCATTTTTACTTCGGCATTTATCTCTCATGTTACATTTTATTGAATGAAAGATAAATGGTTAATTCATGACTTAAAAAATCAAAATTTGTAAAAGTACCTTAGATTTAGCATAGAATTTGTATTGACGGATGGTGTGAAGCATCGACAAAGAATCTTTTCCACCAGACAAGCATAACAAAACACGATCGCCATTTTGTATCATCGAGAATTCTTCAATCGCCTGAGGAAAGTAAATGATGATGAAATTATAGAGCCATTCAATTTCAGAAGATTTTTGGTGATAATTCAAGAAGCCTTTTGGTAGAAATGATAACAATCCTCGCCAAAAGGTACGAGACAGTGCTTGATTAACACTCGATATATACTAATAGTCGAAGAGGAGCCCCGAGTCCCCCTAAGCAATGTTGTTTCAGATGTTGCTTTGGTGCGGAAATGCATCTGCAACATCCTCCGGTGACATCCAGACCTAGTATCAACATTAGTTTGGGGGGGGGAGCTCCAACATCATCTTACCGGTTCATAGCTCCATGATTAAGATAATGCTAAAATCGCCATTGTGTCTTAAGACCTTATGGCGAGGATGGTAGTGTTAGAAGGAGAGCAATGTCATAAGGAGAGGGGGAGCATTCTTATCTTCATTCTTAATATTGTGAATTCTGAAACTGGTATTCTTTGCAGGAAAAGTCTATCTTGCTGAAAGGTATACACATACCAAAAAATCACTAAAGTGATAGGGACAATTTTTCACAGTGTCCCTAGATGTTAATGCCATTGATCAAAGACAGAAATTATCATACCTCTACTGCAGGGCCAAATATTGATTTTGGCGGACTGTGGAATTTGATAACACTCTTGGTGTTAACATCAACAGGTGATTTTTCAATACAAACTCCAGGCTGTCCATTGCTGGATGCTTTATTCAACGTGCAAGATGTGATAGCTCCATTGCTTTCAGGGTGAAAACCATTCAAAGTATGCACAAGAACCTCTTCACGTGAGCTGGCAGCCTTCACAGTTGAAGCTTCTCCCTGAGCTGGCTCATCTGATATCTGGGAACCAAGCAGTGAAACCGCTGACTTTTCCTCTATCTGCTCCTTGGCTTTATCATCAGAACTTTGATTTTTATTACTCAATGTGTTATTGTCTGTCGTTCTACAGCTATCCCTTATTTTCTTCCCTCTGTTTTCTAGGGAACTGTTCCCTTGACTGTCATGAGAATTTGACATAAGATAGGCACCATCTCCTCCATTTTCTTCGCATGGCAATAACGTTAGGTTATTTGTTAAGCTAGCTAGCTGATCATTTCTGGATGCGTCATCTTGAAATGGCCTAGTCTCACTCGAGCTGCCTATTTGAAGTGCTCCATTACATCCAAAGCAGAAATGATGATTGAACGATGATTTACTTGATGACTTCACTCGCATTTGACTTTCTTTTACAGATTTTCTTGGGAAGAAAGGCATTTCAAATTTCTTAGGTTTTTTTCCCTCAAGGTAGAGAACAGCCTCACTTGGAAGAAGAAACCATCTGTATTTTTCTCCTTCATTGCCAAGCAACAGTGTCTGGTCACTTATCTTACGATTGTTCTGTTGATAGAAAATAATTTAATACTTAAAAAGGTTTTTATTTTATTTGGATGATAAACTAATACCAGATGCATCATATGTCCTTTAGGTGAACAATCGAGAAAAAAATATTTCCAGAAAAAATTGACATCTTTATCTTTAGCCAAATGATTCCTATCATAATAGATAGATATTTCAATATCAACTTCCAAACGAAGTACATTAGTTCTGTTATATTGGATGCTTAACAGGCAGACATATTCGACTGATATAAGGGTTTTAATTTCTGAAGCTCAAACCTACCTTTTTAGCGTCTACAGATTGAATAACTTCGCATGCCTTATCCAGTCTTTCCTAAAAAACGTGTTACATTAGTAAGAATTAATACGACAGATGTAGCCTGGCATCAAGAGTAAGGCTGCAGACACAAAATGAACAACTATCATCCACAATAGGAGCCCCTTTCAAGTGTTCATACAAACCAAATTTCCATTCATGGCTGCCTATTCTGAATTTTGAGTCGATCCTCCCTACGCCAGTAAAATATCTTGAAAGGTTGATGCTGCCTAAATCTTTATTCAAGGCCTGCTTCAAGCTTCTCATGTGCTGAGCTTGATCCACTGAAGAGTAGCAAATTAAAATGTTTTGTGCGACAGTTGTTTTTAATTTCAAATTGATTGCTGTAGGCAAAATATCGTCAAGCGTTAGCTCTGAGTTCTGAGCAACATTGAGAACGTTTTCCAACTACTCCTTCTAAAATATACGCTGTAGTCAAAAAATGGGGAGGCTGTTTTTTATAAAATGAATTTCTGCACTCTGCAGAGAGTTTTTCCATGGAATGGTTTATCATATAACAAAACTTTAAACACTTATTACCCAAGATGAATTCGACAATGTCTAAAATGTTTTGAATCTTCCATTAATATCATAGATACTTAGCTGCAAAATACCTGATGATAACAAATCTATCCTACCTGGTAACTTAGAATTTTCCCTGTTGGAGCTTCAGTAGCGGAATAATTCATTTTTCCATTGCGGTAATTGATGGCTCCCAACCATTTACGGTCTTTAAATACCTAGGAGTCGAATGAAAGAAACAACTTGGACGTAATCTCGAGATTTATTGGAATTTTGAAATCAACTATTTGTGTGGATGAAGGCTGAGAAACATCATTATCTACATACAATCACCTATACCACGCTCACACTCGCGGTTTAACCGGTTAGGCTAAACAAAAGGCTTTAACATGGAGGACCCTGATCGGTCAATTTGATAATTAGAATGCTCTTGTTTGGATGTAAAGGAATCGAGAGTAAATAAAGCTGGGTTGACCGTGGGTTGAAATTGGAATGACCATTGGGTTGAAGTTTGAATACGATATAAGGGCGATGTAGCATCCAAGTTTAATGGCTTTATCACAACTGAAAACTTGAGAATACGATTCAAGTGACTTGTAGTCTTAATCCACAAAGATTTGATCTCGAAATGGTAAAGCTGCCCAGAAAGTGGTGTACAGGGGAAATTTACCTTGGAATCAAAAGTAAACAAGATGGTAGAGAAAATGACCTTCACCTAAATCTCTAGAATAATCTAAAGCATTGTAAAACGTTCGGAAAACGTACCAGATTCTTTTTGTGCCGCCATTCTCCTGTCTCTGGGTTCATATTATACTGAAATAAGAATTATACTTTTTACTTACTTCATATAACATATATTACCCATTACAACTACAATAACAGATTTAGTATGCACCATAACTTCACAGGGGAGAGGGGCATTTAGGGGGGAGTTGAAATGAATCTATGCAACGCCACTACTGACGTCCTAGTTCCTTGGATGAAAATTTGCAGTTGACAGAGAGCAATATCGTTCAGGGGTGCAAAATCTTGGAATAATTTACCCTTGGAGGTCAAACTAACACCCTCTCTTAGCACACTTAAAGATAGGCCCAAGAGTCAAGACTCTAATTTTTTATCTTTATTGAACTTTCTTTTATTGCATAATTCATGTAGTTTAAATCAGTTTCTTCTTTAACAAAGTAATATTGTAGATTTCGACACAGCCCCCTGTAAAACATTACATATTGATCAAGATACCGTGTATAAATAATTAAAAATTGAATATGAATATTTCAATTTTGGTAGTAGCATGATTTGACTGTTTTAAAAAGAATAGAAAGAATGAATGAGTGAAATATTTTTTGACAGATGAACTTTTCTCGTAAATCTATTAGATCATAGGTGCGGATCGAGATCGGGTTTACCGGTTTGCATAAACCGGTCAGATTTCCAAGGCAATATGCTACTACGCCCCCGGACCCCCATTTCTAGGTGGCTTAGTTGTCATAAACAGGTCACTGCCGTTGCTTGATCCACGCCTGTAGATATTACTCTCAAAGATCTTTCCTACTTCTCATGGTGGGATGAATAAAAGATTCAATCTTACCAAAGGGAGCAGTTTCCATCCATGTTCAGCAACCATTGCAACAGATCTCAAAACGAATTCCACCCCTTCATCACAGAGGAAGAACGGCAAATTCAATCGAGCAAAACCAGGTCTGGTAAAAAAGTAAAACAAAATTTACGTCACTGAACCTATTGTGTAAGAAAGCATTTCATAGCAATGCAGCAATATCGTATCTGATCGATACATTCACGAGAGTAAAAAGGCGGTTTGGAGGTATTGTAACAGGAGTGGAAAAACATTTTACTTTCTGGGATCCTAGAAAATTTCTAAAATGATATATGCGAGCATACCAAAATAAATGAACAAAATTAAGATGGAAACTTATTATTTCTAGTGTTAATAATTTCTTTCGTTTTCTCCCTTTTCTTCCCTTTCTTTATTTTTACTTCTTCACTCTTTCGTTCTTGCTCTCCTTTCTTTTCTTTTCTTTTTTTCACTACAGTACATCCTCGATTATCCGAACCTCGATTATCCGAACCTCGATTATCCGAACCTCGATTATCCGAACGCCAAAAGTTTTCCATAAAAATTTTTTTTGCAAACTAGTTCTTGAGAAACCAATCGAAATATCCGTTGTCTGCTCAAACTGTTGCCCAATTTAAAAGTCATATCCAACGGAAGCACAAAAATAACACATTTATTCGTTGTAATCGTTGTTATTATAACAAATCGTTGTTGAAATTTACAAAAAACTGTTGCCTTAGTTTTGTTGTTGGTCTTACGTTTGCCAAGCTTTTCAATTTGCATTCAGTTTGAGCATCCTGTGACTGTTCAGGACGATGATAATAACCTTTATAGGAAGTTTAGTATATTAAATGTTTTTTCCTCGATTATCCGAATTTTTTGCATATCCGAACGGCCCAACAACAATTTGAGTTCAACCTGTTCAGATAATCGAGGATGTATTGTATTTGCTTTCTGGAGTCCCACAAGTATTTCTGGGACCATTGGTGCCGTGGTATTCTATATTTTTCTCCCCTGTATTGTAAGTGATCCGATACATGGCTACCATTCCCAAGGCAAAGCGATTTCACTCCAAAAATAATACGGAGTGTATCGGATTCAGATAATGTCATGCGAACAGCAGCCCTATCTAGAAACAGAAGCCCTTCGGGTACAGAAAGTAATCCCATAAGAGGTGAATCTTGTATTGTGTGAATGGGGGCGGAATTCTAAATACCAAAATTTGATGACTTTAATGCAGATACAGCTGTCACTAACCTTAAAATCTCTCTTTCGCTATATTCTCGATACCTTCGCAAATGATGTCGGTCTAAACGTCTGAGAAAAACAATCACAAAATTAAAGAGACACAATAATCTTCAAAATTGTAATAAAATACAAAAATTCAGCAACAAATACAAAAATAACATCATTTGGCTGCTTACTTTTCTCAACAAATCATAGAAAATCAACAATAATTTGGGGGTTCGAACGATTGAAGGAGTAATCACTCTTGCATAGAGACTGGATTTATTAATCTACACTCAATAGGACAGATATATTTAATTGATGTTTGAAATAAAGAAAAATATGCAAAATCTATGAATAGATGAAAATAATGTTTCCTGGTATAAGATTTAACAGTATTAGGCCTATTCTAACTACAGTATAACATCATTTTCAAACTTACTGATCTTCCAGCAGTAAACTCTCAATTTTCAGTGCAACTTCCTCATCCATTCCTAAAAGATCCTGAAAAATATTTCACACAATTAAGACCATTGTCAGTTTGAGCCTATTAAAAGTAAGTATATTTCTATTGTGAGTCAAATTGAAAGGGCCTAGAGTAAACTAAGATATCAACAAATTTCATTTTAGGTGGAGGTAGGCTTTCCTGAGGATCACCTCTTGTAAAGAAGAGAAAAGCAAGCTGAAACAAAGCCACATCTCGAATCGTATTTAGCACAAGTTGTCTAGGAAATGGCTGGATACAGCTCCACTACCACTGCAATCATTTCCAGCACTCAGCCAGTAATCATTGATTTCGTGTAACCAGCTTGGCACAAAGAATTTATCAAACAAAGAGAATATCATATATAACATAAAGATGATTGCGAAATTAATGAATACAAATAAAAAAATTACAGAGAACGATAAAACTCGTAGAATCAATCATATAAATGGTTTTAATATCGCTTCTATATACGAGCTCTTGAAAAATTTGTGAAACGATGGTTGAGCAAAGCCCCTAACAATTTCATGAAACAATTTTGCAACAAAATTTGATGAAACTACCTGCATATAGAGTTGCTATCAATATAGCTGATAAAGAGAAGGCCCTACCTCTGCATATGGTCCAGCACATGCACATCCACCTCTGGCTTGTATTCCAAACACATCGTTGAGGAGCGTGCAAACAAAATTATGATGAAGAAGTCGCCCCGATTCAGGATGAACAACAACAAACGAAAAGACTGATAGCCGCTTGGCTCCGTGGTCACCAAGAATTATAAGGTTGGGAGTATTTCTCCAAAACTCCAATGCTCGTCTTAAAAAGAAACAGTCATTTAAGACATAGTTTTTGAACCCAGTCCCGGTTCGCTTATCATACCTTCATCCCCACAACGTTTGTACCTTAGGTACTATATAATGCTCAAGCTTAAAGCTGCCAAAAAACATTTTTTGCTTTCTTAGATATCTAAACTGGTTGATCCTTCACCCGATTTTAAAAGTATTTTTATAGCTCGAGCCTTATAAGTGTATAGCTCATAGGGACCATTGACAGAAATTCTTGACATCTGAAGCTGACATTAATTTTCAGCATTCCTTCCGTTTTCAAGCGAGTTCCTTATCTTCAAATTCTTATTCCTAGCCCTAATATTTTTGGTGTAGTAGGTGACTACTAGAGAGCTTATCATTAGAAATATAGGGGGATTTTGTGGGTAAAGTTTAAAGCTATAGTGCATAACAAGATTGATTTGAGCCAGCTACAGTAGTAAAAAAAGGAATACTTTCTACATACTTAACAAGTTGTTCTTCTTTGTTGATTATGTTCTTTTGACCAAGAGCCTGAAATGAATAGATCCATCTTTAAGTTCAAATTCAACCTGTAATAGCGCAAATAATTTTAATGGGTTGTTGGAAGTAATAAGTCAACAAATAAGAAACTTTGCGAGTTCAATAGTGACAACAATTAGCATTCTTTCGATAATCTATTCTCCTTCTAACTGGACCCCTACTATGTCTTACTTCTTTCCAATTTCTAACAAAAACAGTGTTAAGATTTGTTTTCGTGCCTTTTAAGACTTTCTTTTGATACCCAAATTTTGTTGTGTTTAAATTTTCTGAAGAAAGGAATACCTCTTTCAGTTGAAATACCAGTCCAGCACGAATTGACTCAATGATTGACGGAGTACCAGCTTCTTCTCTCATCTCTATCTCTTTCAAGTATGTTTGAGTTTGATGAGTTACCTAGAATTGATATGAAGTAGAATACCAATGATTTTATTATGGAAATCTCATCATGGGGAAACAACAGTCGAGAAAAAGGTTTTGATAGCCTGCAAGATATAAGGCGAGATACCTTATTTCCTGCAGGGGCACAGGACGTCCCTTTAACTTCGCTCCGGAAGGACAGAGTTTAGTATTTGAGGGACAGCTCCACATGTGAAAATTGTACCTTTTTAGCAAATAACACAACATGGCTAAAAAATATATACATTGTAGAATACAGCTTCCTAACACAAGATATCATGTTGATGGGGGACGCTAGAATACTAGAAATATAATATATGGGAGTCAAAATTCTCGAAAACATATCAGCAATATACTTAAAAAGAAAACTGTTATAGTACTAACAAGGATAAAACTTTATTTTCACTGATGATACAAATTCTAATATAAACTCTTGCTGAATGCTTTTTGTGCAAGAAAATTGTTTTTCATGAGCACAGGTAAGAGAATTGATACAAACTAAACAAAAGCAAGTAAACAAATTAATCTATCAACAATTCACTCACAAAGAAGACTGTTCCACCACCTGCTTCATATGGTACTGGGTTTCGAAAGAGACTTTTCTTAGCCACCAATATGCCTATGAACAAAAAACAATGATAAAAACATTTTTGTTGAAAACGCATTTGGAGACAGTGTGAGAATTGAAAAACCAAAGCAAAGAAATCTGTGAAAATCAAAAATCAGTTTAGTCACCTGGTGTGCCTGGACCTCCAATAAATTTATGTGGAGAGATAAATACAGCATCTTTATGTGTCAGTCCCTGAGTTTCACTGAAATTCAAAACACTTTTAGAATTTTTGATTTTTAAAGTTTTTATAGGGCCAAAATAGCAAGTGTTAGATCAGTTCAAACCAAGGATTAAAACGTTGAAGGTTATTTGCGTTGTAACTCACCTAATAATCAAAGGATTCATATTGATTTCCACATATGGAGCTGTAACAAATGAAAGCAGTATTACAATCACAATGTGAAAGAATTACAGGTTGGCTACATCATATGACATAACGGTTTTACACAATCATCATCAAAGGACACGTGTAGTCAGTGTTAAACACCCCTGCCTGGTGTTGAATAGCAAAAGCTCCTGCCCTACAATAAAACACTTACTCCTCCACCAACAGTAAGAGAAAACAAAGACCCCTCTGATAACAGACAGTGTTTATACTACAGGAAAAAGTTGCTTTGTCTATGGTGCGATTCAAAGTGAATAGGAAACACTTCTCAGCGATTACAATACAGAAATTAACATCAAGCCTACAGCATACGCACAAAACAGTTCATTATTTCCATCAACCATCTCAAGACTCTTCAAATCAAGGAGCCTATGAATAAGACCATACTAATGGTCAATATTTTCTTGACACCCAAGAATATACAGCGGTTTGTGTTTTCAAGTTAAAACAACCTGAGAGTGCAGTTTACCCATGTTTGCTACCTCAAAAGTTTAAAAAGTCAAGAACATGGTATGGAAGCTATTACCTGCTGTAGCATAGTCAAAAAAAGCCAATCCACCATACTTATGCAGACATGCAGCAACAGCATCAACATCTGTTAAAATACCAGTGACATTTGATGCAGCAGAGAAGCAACCAATCAGTGGCCTTCCAGATTTATGATACATCTGAAAATGATACATGAGAAAATCAATCAGCAGGTGTTTAAAGATTCAGTTCCATCATAATTTTCTCTAAAAATAGATCATTCAATGCTAGAAATCCAAACGTTGGCAAAGTAGGAGGGACCTCTAGGCTAGAGCTTCCCAAGGTACCACAATGGTTCTTAGTGGTCACACCCTTACCTAGGCCCGGCGGAAGCTGTTCATAGTTTGTCCGGTTTGAGTTGAACCAGTAGGTCTAGAACAAACCCAAGAAACATTTTGAAATCTAGATTCTCTCAGTTTCAATTTGGTCCCTCTTTTAATCAGAATTTACGTAAAAATGAACAGAGATTTACGGTAAAATGTCTTATGGAGCAGTATAATTTTTTTGAAAAAGAGTAACTTAGTCCAAAAATTTGCCCGGCCAAAGCCGCACCAACCGGACCCGTTCCACCTGTTACCTGAAGGTTTTCTTCTAATTTGGCTATATTGACTCCACCGATATCATTTTCAGGCGTCCATACAATCTACAAACAAAATATTTATTCAAAAAAGACATTTTGCACATTGAGATTCACTTGAGAATCTATCTTTCAAATGCAGTTAGTTATGAAATAAACCCAATACAGCAAAAATGAAATAGGAAAAATATTAATTTCTGCTCCAATTGGATAATTCAAAATCTCCCTTGGTTATTTTCATCTGGTCTAAAATATTTATTGCGTTCTCAAGAACGAAAAAACAATCAACGATTTCGTTTTTTACAAATGTTACTCCATAACAGCAAGATGTCATGATTTCATAGCCCAAACAAGCAAAAACTTTTCTTCCCACGAAAGTAAAGTTATAAAAGACAACTCTTACATCTTGTAAAGCCTATTTCGAAATATCCCAAATGCTAGAAGTTGCACAAATCAGCAGATGAACTAATTTGCCTAATGAATGTTACTATGCATGATAAGGTGCCCTAGTATAGAGGATTTTTGAAAGACAAGTTTTGTGAATAGCTCACCTCTCCACCAATTTCTTTCCATGATAGCAAATTTGAGTGATGTTCATAGGGACTGACAAACACAATCTAGATAGGAGAACAACAAAAGTTCTCATTAATCAAAACCATCCACTTAATGGTGACCACTCAAAGATCGACAAGCAACCTATCCTCCAAGCATGCAGATCACGTGAGATTAAACACCTTCTTCAGTGATAATTCACCAATAATCATCGCAAGCTTGCTTCATCGGAATAAAAGGGTTTAATTCCTGAACAAGTAATACCAAAGACTTTGAAAATGGTACTTAGGCCCCTCTGCTTAGAACTTTAAGTTTAATTACTGATTTAAAGAGCATATCAAGAAATAAATTGTAAGATTATATATTGGTAGCTAATAAGAGTATTTTGGAAATACCAATTAATGTTTGTTAAAAGTCCAGATATTTTGCTATACAAGTTAAAAATGACGGCACTTTAGGACTTTTCTGTTAAGATCCATCTTTAAACCAATAAATTCAGTAGGATCATACTTACTGGGGGTTTCTTCAAATTAAGTGCATGAATAAGCTTATATATGGCCCCAGTCACGCCACTGCTCACAAATATGACAGCATCCTGCTCACCAGCATTCACTGCATTGCGAATAATTGTCCTTTGAAAAAACAAACAGATGTTAAGCATTCTGAGAAATACCATATCAGTCTAAATTGCATTGCTGGGATGTCTCCTGGATATGTAGGTAGTCTTATCACAGTATGTTTGAAAAACTTTTTATACATCAATACAAAAAATAGAATCAACGTAAGAAATTATGCTGCCACTTGGAAATTCACGCTTTTGATGCTATCGTCAGACAGAAGAGTCAATTTTGAGATGGATTGTTTATCACCAACAAGCTTCGATATATCCTAAGATATCCTAAGGCATCCTAGAGCCATTCCATTTGAAGATAGTCAAAGGAAAATATCACAGGGCTCCTAGTTTTGAAGACATAAATCAGATTCTCTAGGCGCAAGAAAGGGGCATATCAAAACATGTTTACCTTGCTTCATGCCTAAACAGTGTTGTCTGGAGTGAAGTAACACTTGTAGTCGTGTGGGTGTTTCCATAATGTGGTAAGACTTCATCTCGTATAAAATCTTCAATAAAGCCAAGTGACCTACAAAGATATAAATGTCCGATATAAATAGGGATATGTTGGGCTTTTAACAGTTCTCTAGATTTTGTTTGATGCAACAATGTTCCTTCAATCCTGCCCAGATATTGCAGTTACATGGGGTCTAAATCAAAATAGTCTTGGTCAGGACTAGCTCTCGAAGAAAGTAGATCTGTAATGATCAAGTATTTATGTAGTTTCTACTACACCACTCTGTGTTCCAACGCGTATGTTGACAATGCGAGAGCTAGCTGTAAAACCAGCTGATTGATGCTTGAGATTCCAGAGATTTTAGTGCGAGATCTAAACCATGTGTCTTACTTAGAATTTAGGTTTCAATGAAATAGAAGAAATGGATAAATAACGGCATGAAATTTTTCCCACAGACCAAAAAGAAACCAAGTGAGAAAATTCATATTGCAAATGCAAAAAAAGAGTTACAAAAAAGAGTTAAAAACATACCTTCCAGAAGCAGTGTAATCACAGTATGTCACTATGAAGGAAAAATTAGGAAAGATTTGGAAATTAGAAAAGGTTATAATCTTTCATTTGTGTTAGAATATATAGTGTCAACAAGATTTCACCCAACATGCTGAATTGAATATCTAGACAAGCTTACACTAATGTTGGTAAGACAAAAAAAAGCGGAACCACTGTCGAAGGACTATGTGCAGAACAACTAGAGCCAACACGGTACAGCTGAGACAACAAAGTAGCAGGCATAGAACATACTGGATTAAGTTTTGAATTCAAGAATGGATTATCAATGTCTTCCTCTATGGTTGCGCTTGTTCCATGCTTGTTACTTGATTGTTCTCCTTATTCCAATCATTATGCTATGAATACGGCAGAATTTTTTGTGGTTTCCAACATTCTAATTCGAATTAGCAGGTTTTCATAGCCTTTTGGAATGATTTATGCAAATTAAAATGGCGCTATCCATTCTGATTAAAATATATCATTTTTAATTGTTTTCAATCCTTCTTCTTAATCAACCAAGGCCCCCATTTACTTTCTCCTCTACTCTTGTATCTAATAGGCCTTTCTCCGTAATAATAGCTATTATTACGATATATAGATGGATGGGACTTCCAAATGGAATCGACAAAAATTAGATGTTCGATAATATAGATTTTAAGCCTTTGTTCTCTGCCCAGACCTGCCCTATGATACAGCCCTTATTCCTGCCCTTATTATACATCCCTTAGGTATCAGAAGAGAAACAAGAAAGGAGACTGGCTCTCTGTTACTTAAAGTTTCATGCTCACGCAATCATCAGACAGACTATCCCTTACACATCCCTTAGGTATTATATTATCCATTCATACAAGACCTGGCAAATCTCCGAAGGGGCCAGAAAAAACTAGATCTTTTCCAACACAGCTGTCTTCAACATAGTTGAAAAGCTTCTGGGCTGCCTCTTCTTTGTCTACATGCAAGTCGTCACCCTTGGAATAAGATGGGATTTTAATTTCATAAAATTTTCGACTCCCAAAGTTCGAGCCTAAGTTCATTTGGACATTTACGTCGTCCATGATGAGGCCTAGATAGACTGCCTTGAAGTTGGTTACGGATTTCAGTTACGGATTCAGAATCCGTAACCAATCCGTAACTGGGCTGTCTAGTGAGTTGAATTTGGTTGCGGATACTAGACATGATAAAACGAGAACTATCTACTATTTAAAGGGCCGATAAAGGTTTGTAGTAATAATCAGCTTATTGTTCATGCAATTACCTATCGTTTGATATGATTCTTATTTTTTTAGAATAAGAATACATCTTATAAAGTTCGCTGAAAAATTCGTAAGAATCGGCCTAAGAAACCCTTCCAACTGACAAACATGGACGACGATTAATCGCTTAAAATTCGAGTTTTTAGAATTTTCACTTCAAATTTGTTTTAAACAGTAGCTTTCAGGTAGTAGTAGCGACTAATTTTGGTCTCAAAAAGATTTTCAGTGAAAATCAAATCTCAGAGTAGGGGGCAAGTACCCCCAGAAATGATAAACATGGACGACGATTAATCGCTTAAAATTCTAGTTTTTGGAATTTTCACTTCAAATTTGTTTTAAACAGTAGCTTTCATGTAGTAGTAGCGACTAATTTTGGTCTCAAAAAGATTTTCAGTGAAAATCAAATCTGAAACTGGGGCCTGATACCCCCAGAAACGACAAACATGGACGACGATTAATCGCTTAAAATTCGAGTTTTTGGAATTTTCACTTCAAATTTGTTTTAAACAGTAGCATTCAGGTAGTAGTAGCGACTAATTTTGGTCTCAAAAAGATTTTCAGTGAAAATCAAATCTGAAACTGGGGCCTGATACCCCCAGAAACGACAAACATGGACGACGATTAATCGCTTAAAATTCGAGTTTTTGGAATTTTCACTTCAAATTTGTTTTAAACAGTAGCATTCAGGTAGTAGTAGCGACTAATTTTGGTCTCAAAAAGATTTTCAGTGAAAATCAAATCTGAAACTGGGGCCTGATACCCCCTGAAATGACAAACATGGACGACGATTAATCGCTTAAAATTCGAGTTTTTGGAATATTGACTTCAAATTTGTTTTAAACAGTAGCTTTCAGGTAGTAGTAGCGACTAATTTTGGTCTCAAAAAGATTTTAAGTGAAAATCCAATCTCAGAGTAGGGGGCAAGTACCCCCAGAAATGATAAACATGGACGACGATTAATCGCTTAAAATTCGAGTTTTTGGAATATTGTCTTCAAATATGTTTTAAACAGTAGCTTTCAGGTAGTAGTAGTGACTAATTTTGGTCTCAAAAAGATTTTCAGTGAAAATCAAATCTGAAACTGGGGCCTGATACCCCCAGAAACGACAAACATGGACGACGATTAATCGCTTAAAATTCGAGTTTTTGGAATTTTCACTTCAAAATTGTTTGAAACAGTAGCATTCAGGTAGTAGTAGCGACTAATTTTGGTCTCAAAAAGATTTTCAATGAAAATCCAATCTCAGAGTAGGGGGCAAGTACCCCCAGAAATGATAAACATGGACGACAATTAATCGCTTAAAATTCGAGTTTTTGGAATATTGACTTCAAATTTGTTTTAAACAGTAGCTTTCAGGTAGTAGTAGCGACTAATTTTGGTCTCAAAAAGATTTTAAGTGAAAATCCAATCTCAGAGTAGGGGGCAAGTACCCCCAGAAATGATAAACATGGACGACGATTAATCGCTTAAAATTCGAGTTTTTGGAATATTGTCTTCAAATATGTTTTAAACAGTAGCTTTCAGGTAGTAGTAGCGACTAATTTTGGTCTCAAAAAGATTTTCAGTGAAAATCAAATCTGAAACTGGGGCCTGATACCCCCAGAAACGACAAACATGGACGACGATTAATCGCTTAAAATTCGAGTTTTTAGAATTTTCACTTCAAATTTGTTTTAAACAGTAGCATTCAGGTAGTACTAGCGACTAATTTTGGTCTCAAAAAGATTTTCAATGAAAATCCAATCTCAGAGTAGGGGGCAAGTACCCCCAGAAATGATAAACATGGACGACGATTAATCGCTTAAAATTCGAGTTTTTGGAATATTGTCTTCAAATATGTTTTAAACAGTAGCATTCAGGTAGTAGTAGCGACTAATTTTGGTCTCAAAAAGATTTTCAGTGAAAATAGAATCTGAAACTGGGGCCTGATACCCCCAGAAACGACAAACATGGACGACGATTAATCGCTTAAAATTCGAGTTTTTGGAATTTTCACTTCAAATTTGTTTTAAACAGTAGCATTCAGGTAGTAGTAGCGACTAATTTTGGTCTCAAAAAGATTTTAAGTGAAAATCCAATCTCAGAGTAGGGGGCAAGTACCCCCAGAAATGATAAACATGGACGACGATTAATCGCTTAAAATTCGAGTTTTTGGAATATTGTCTTCAAATATGTTTTAAACAGTAGCTTTCAGATAGTAGTAGCGACTAATTTTGGTCTCAAAAAGATTTTCAGTGAAAATCAAATCTGAAACTGGGCCCTGATACCCCCAGAAACGACAAACATGGACGACGATTAATCGCTTAAAATTCGAGTTTTTGGAATTTTCACTTCAAATTTGTTTTAAACAGTAGCATTCAGGTAGTAGTAGCGACTAATTTTGGTGTCAAAAAGATTTTCAATGAAAATCCAATCTCAGAGTAGGGGGCAAGTACCCCCAGAAATGATAAACATGGACGACGATTAATCGCTTAAAATTCGAGTTTTTGGAATATTGTCTTCAAATATGTTTTAAACAGTAGCATTCAGGTAGGAGTAGCGACTAATTTTGGTCTCAAAAAGATTTTCAGTGAAAATAGAATCTGAAACTGGGGCCTGATACCCCCAGAAACGACAAACATGGACGACGATTAATCGCTTAAAATTCGAGTTTTTGGAATTTTCACTTCAAATTTGTTTTAAACAGTAGCATTCAGGTAGTAGTAGCGACTAATTTTGGTCTCAAAAAGATTTTAAGTGAAAATCCAATCTCAGAGTAGGGGGCAAGTACCCCCAGAAATGATAAACATGGACGACGATTAATCGCTTAAAATTCGAGTTTTTGGAATATTGTCTTCAAATATGTTTTAAACAGTAGCTTTCAGGTAGTAGTAGCGACTAATTTTGGTCTCAAAAAGATTTTCAGTGAAAATCCAATCTCAGAGTAGGGGGCAAGTACCCCCAGAAATGATAAACATGGACGACGATTAATCGCTTAAAATTCGAGTTTTTGGAATTTTCACTTCAAATTTGTTTTAAACAGTAGCATTCAGGTAGTAGTAGCGACTAATTTTGGTCTCAAAAAGATTTTAAGTGAAAATCAAATCTGAAACTGGGGCCTGATACCCCCAGAAACGACAAACATGGACGACGATTAATCGCTTAAAATTCGAGTTTTTGGAATTTTCACTTCAAATTTGTTTTAAACAGTAGCATTCAGGTAGTAGTAGCGACTAATTTTGGTCTCAAAAAGATTTTAAGTGAAAATCAAATCTGAAACTGGGGCCTGATACCCCCAGAAACAACAAACATGGAGGACGATTAATCGCTTAAAATTCGAGTTTTTGGAATATTGACTTCAAATTTGTTTTAAACAGTAGCTTTCAGGTATTAGTAGCGACTAATTTTGGTCTCAAAAAGATTTTCAATGAAAATCCAATCTCAGAGTAGGGGGCAAGTACCCCCAGAAATGATAAACATGGACGACGATTAATCGCCTAAAATTCGAGTTTTTGGAATATTGACTTCAAATTTGTTTTAAACAGTAGCATTCAGGTAGTAGTAGCGACTAATTTTGGTCTCAAAAAGATTTTAAGTGAAAATCCAATCTCAGAGTAGGGGGCAAGTACCTCCAGAAATGATAAACATGGACGACGATTAATCGCTTAAAATTCGAGTTTTTGGAATTTTCACTTCAAAATTGTTTTAAACAGTAGCATTCAGGTAGTAGTAGCGACTAATTTTGGTCTCAAAAAGATTTTCAGTGAAAATCCAATCTCAGAGTAGGGGGCAAGTACCCCCAGGAATGATAAACATGGACGATGATTAATCGCTTAAAATTCGAGTTTTTGGAATTTTCACTTCAAATTTGTTTTAAACAGTAGCATTCAGGTAGTAGTAGTGACTTATTTTGGTTTTAAAAGAATTTTCGACCATAAGAGAATATGAATCTTGGGGTAACTATCCCCAGAAACGGTAAACCTGGACGACAGATATTCGTTTAAAACTTGAGTTTTCGGAATAAAGTCCTCAAATTTGTTTTAAACGGTATCTTTCAGCAGGCTCCTTCTCAGCTGAGGTTTGTTCTAGGGCGCTCATAGAAGATATTTTTGGGGGTTGGTGACGCATATGGCGTCAAGAGAGTGAGCACATGTAGACAATTAATTATCATTTGTACTTGAAAAAAATAGTTTTGAACGGTTGAAATACTATATGCCTGCCTACTATGGTTGCTGCCATAGGAAGAAAAGTTTGCAACTTTGATCCCTAAGATTGTTGGATACTTCAGACCTCTCGATATCAAAATTGTTCCCAATTGTTTTTTTTTGAAGAAAAACGCCATTAGTATTTTTTGTAATTAAATATTTTTTCATTGAACAAATTCAAAGCACCCACCCATGATTGATATCGAATTGTTCTTTTCAAATTTACGGACTGACTTTCGGAAAACTTTTGGACCGTCAGCAAAATTATTGGGGGCGCTTTCCCACCCCAAACCCCCCGTTATGGGTGAGCTTTTATTAGTCAGCTTTTACTATTTGATGCAGCTACTCTCTTTCATTTTTTGGCTACACCATCTTCAAGTTCTTCTTCGAAAGTATCAACACTGTTTTCGAGATGCTTTAGCTTCTGATAAGTGAATTACTGGCCAACTCAGATGTCATGATTATCAACATTTTTGCAGTGATTTTTAGAATTAGGAAAAAATTTTGTTTTAATAAACTTTTGTAGCCAGGCGCGGATGCAAGGAGGGGGGCGGGTGGCCCCCCGAAATGATTAACTTTCAACGATCAAAAATTTCCGAGAAAACGAAGTGCAACACAATAATTAGACAGTTGAATAAATAAGGTAGTGCCTTGGAACATAAGAGCGTAACAAGAAAATATTACATACTGTAAGTACCGATCATCAAAATTATATAAAGTTTCAAAAATGCAACCACTCGTATTGATTCATGGTATAATTCGAAAGGAGGCGTACTCTCTTTGAGCAAATTGAAGTGGCAATTCGTTTAAAAAAATGAAACGATCTGTTTGGACTGGGATGCATAGAGCGAAAAACAAAAACGGCGTTGGCAACGTTTTACGGGGGTTTGAGGGGTTTGGATCAAAAATATTTCGGGGACTTCGCCCCCGGACCCTTGCACTATTCTCTCTTATTGGCCCTCCCCTCACTACAACGCTGAATCTGCACTTGATTGTAGCTACATCCAAATTTGAATTTTTAGATCATTTAACGGTCTCAAAAAGTTTCCAATACCGAAAGTTTCTTTACAATTCTCGAAAGTCTTAAACTGTAAAAATTTTCCTATAAAAAGAATGAGTGTTCAAAACATAGCTAATTCTAAGCCTGTTTTTAGTGCTAATGTGGCTTTTTAAAAGCTTCTTAATTTTGTTTAAGCAATTCATAAAAAAATGAATACCGTAATGATTCGATTAAACGCCCCCTCTTTAAAACAACCCCTATTCCATGATTTTCTTATAGAAACACCCCTCTATTAAATGTACCCTGTAATAGATAACTCCTTCTGAAGGGGCCTGTATTCGATACACATAGAACAGTTGTTAACAATATACTACCATAGATAGTTGAACTACTTATTTCGATGTTTCTCTCAGAATGATACTTCTGGAAACGAACTTATTTAGTTTTTGCTCAGAGTTTTACCTCAAGTACAATCATCATTAGATGTTTTTTATTCATCGAAAAGATAAACAAATTTAAACAAACGCCACCTCTTTTAAACGCCCCCTTAATGACACCCCCACAAAACAAAAAATTCAATAAACGTCCATGGCGTTTAATCGAAGCGCTGCGTTTTTATAAATCTTTGAAAATAAGATACTTGTTACAAGACTCTCAGTTTCAAATAAATTCTTGATAATAGAATTCATTATTTGGGTAAATTCTTACTGGGCTACTGGTACCGAGGATATCAAAACTATAATAAACGTTAAAGATAAGTTTAAATCTCGTTTGAATCAGGCAAAGATGTGGTTCAATTTCCTATTTCCAGCTTTAGTTACAATATTTTATGTTACTATATATCATTTTATACTTGTTTCTCACAGACGTTATCCTGCTTATCAATTCTTAGAAAGTTTTCCATCAAGCACCCCGCCTATTTCCATTGTCCAGCCCCCTCCACCTATTACTAGGTAGATAGTCAATAATCGTTCAAAATATTCTGTACAACTCTACTCTCTGCGCTGTATCCATTGCTTCTCTCGAAATTGCATATCTTACTTTCCTATTTTCATTACTTCGTTAATTCACTATTTCTCAATTTCGTTACCTCCCTTACCTCCCTATTTCGTTTTTTCGTTCAATACCGTTAGCCACCAAATTTATGCGTTACTACAACCTAAAATGTACTTTTTAGAACAAATTTGAAGACTTTAATAAAAAAACTCGAATTTTAAATGAATATCCCTCGTCCATGTTTGTCGTTTCTGGGGGTATCAATCAGGCCCCAGTTTCAGATTTGATTTTCACTGAAAATCTTTTTGAGACCAAAATTAGTCGCTACTACTACCTGAATGCTACTGTTTAAAACAAATTTGAAGTGAAAATTCCAAAAACTCGAATTTTGAGCGATTAATCGTCGTCCATGTTTATCATTTCTGGGGGTACTTGCCCCCTACTCTGAGATTGGATTTTCATTGAAAATCTTTTTGAGACCAAAATTAGTCGCTATTACTACCTGAAAGCTACTGTTTAAAACAAATTTGAAGTCAATATTCCAAAAACTCGAATTTTAAGCGATTAATCGTCGTCCATGTTTGTCGTTTCTGGGGGTATCAGGCCCCAGTTTCAGATTTGATTTTCACTGAAAATCTTTTTGAGACCAAAATGAGTCGCTACTACTACCTGAATGCTACTGTTTAAAACAAATTTGAAGTGAATATTCCAAAAACTCGAATTTTAAGCGATTAATCGTCGTCCATGTTTATCATTTCTGGGGGTACTTGCCCCCTACTCTGAAATTGGATTTTCATTGAAAATCTTTTTAAAAACCAAAATTAGTCGCTACTACTACCTGAATGCTACTGTTTAAAACAAATTTGAAGTGAATATTCCAAAAACTCGAATTTTAAGCGATTAATCGTCGTCCATGTTTGTCATTTCAGGGGGTATCAGGCCCCAGTTTCAGATTTGATTTTCACTGAAAATCTTTTTGAGACCAAAATTAGTCGCTACTACTACCTGAATGCTACTGTTTAAAACAAATTTGAAGTCAATATTCCAAAAACTCGAATTTTAAGCGATTAATCGTCGTCCATGTTTATCATTTCTGGGGGTACTTACCCCCTACTCTGAGATTGGATTTTCATTGAAAATCTTTTTGAGACCAAAATTAGTCGCTACTACTACCTGAATGCTACTGTTTAAAACAAATTTGAAGTCAATATTCCAAAAACTCGAATTTTAAGCGATTAATCGTCGTCCATGTTTGTCGTTTCTGGGGGTATCAGGCCCCAGTTTCAGATTTGATTTTCACTGAAAATCTTTTTGAGACCAAAATGAATCGCTACTACTACCTGAATGCTACTGTTTAAAACAAATTTGAAGTGAATATTCCAAAAACTCGAATTTTAAGCGATTAATCGTCGTCCATGTTTATCATTTCTGGGGGTACTTGCCCCCTACTCTGAAATTGGATTTTCATTGAAAATCTTTTTGAAACCAAAATTAGTCGCTACTACTACCTGAATGCTACTGTTTAAAACAAATTTGAAGTGAATATTCCAAAAACTCGAATTTTAAGCGATTAATCGTCGTCCATGTTTGTCGTTTCTGGGGGTATCAGGCCCCAGTTTCAGATTTGATTTTCACTGAAAATCTTTTTGAGACCAAAATGAGTCGCTACTACTACCTGAATGCTACTGTTTAAAACAAATTTGAAGTGAATATTCCAAAAACTCGAATTTTAAGCGATTAATCGTCGTCCATGTTTATCATTTCTGGGGGTACTTGCCCCCTACTCTGAGATTGGATTTTCACTGAAAATCTTTTTGAGACCAAACTTAGTCGCTATTACTACCTGAATGCTACTGTTTAAAACAAATTTGAAGTGAATATTCCAAAAACTCGAATTTTAAGCGATTAATCGTCGTCCATGTTTGTCGTTTCTGGGGGTATCAGGCCCCAGTTTCAGATTTGATTTTCACTGAAAATCTTTTTGAGACCAAAATTAGTCGCTACTACTACCTGAATGCTACTGTTTAAAACAAATTTAAAGTGAAAATTCGAAAAACTCGAATTTTAAGCGATTAATCGTCGTCCATGTTTGTCGTTTCTGGGGGTATCAGGCCCCAGTTTCAGATTTGATTTTCACTGAAAATCTTTTTGAGACCAAAATTAGTCGCTACTACTACCTGAATGCTACTGTTTAAAACAAATTTGAAGTCAATATTCCAAAAACTCGAATTTTAAGCGATTAATCGTCGTCCATGTTTATCATTTCTGGGGGTATCAGGCCCCAGTTTCAGATTTGATTTTCACTGAAAATCTTTTTGAGACCAAAATGAGTCGCTACTACTACCTGAATGCTACTGTTTAAAACAAATTTGAAGTGAATATTCCAAAAACTCGAATTTTAAGCGATTAATCGTCGTCCATGTTTATCATTTCTGGGGGTACTTGCCCCCTACTCTGAAATTGGATTTTCATTGAAAATCTTTTTGAAACCAAAATTAGTCGCTACTACTACCTGAATGCTACTGTTTAAAACAAATTTGAAGTGAATATTCCAAAAACTCGAATTTTAAGCGATTAATCGTCGTCCATGTTTGTCATTTCAGGGGGTATCAGGCCGAAGTTTCAGATTTGATTTTCACTGAAAATCTTTTTCAGACCAAAATTAGTCGCTACTACTACCTGAATGCTACTGTTTAAAACAAATTTGAAGTCAATATTCCAAAAACTCGAATTTTAAGCGATTAATCGTCGTCCATGTTTATCATTTCTGGGGGTACTTACCCCCTACTCTGAGATTGGATTTTCATTGAAAATCTTTTTGAGACCAAAATTAGTCGCTATTACTACCTGAAAGCTACTGTTTAAAACAAATTTGAAGTCAATATTCCAAAAACTCGAATTTTAAGCGATTAATCGTCGTCCATGTTTGTCGTTTCTGGGGGTATCAGGCCCCAGTTTCAGATTTGATTTTCACTGAAAATCTTTTTGAGACCAAAATGAGTCGCTACTACTACCTGAATGCTACTGTTTAAAACAAATTTGAAGTGAATATTCCAAAAACTCGAATTTTAAGCGATTAATCGTCGTCCATGTTTATCATTTCTGGGGGTACTTGCCCCCTACTCTGAGATTGGATTTTCACTGAAAATCTTTTTGAGACCAAACTTAGTCGCTATTACTACCTGAATGCTACTGTTTAAAACAAATTTGAAGTGAATATTCCAAAAACTCGAATTTTAAGCGATTAATCGTCGTCCATGTTTGTCGTTTCTGGGGGTATCAGGCCCCAGTTTCAGATTTGATTTTCACTGAAAATCTTTATGAGACCAAAATTAGTCGCTACTACTACCTGAATGCTACTGTTTAAAACAAATTTGAAGTCAATATTCCAAAAACTCGAATTTTAAGCGATTAATCGTCGTCCATGTTTATCATTTCTGGGGGTACTTACCCCCTACTCTGAGATTGGATTTTCATTGAAAATCTTTTTGAGACCAAAATTAGTCGCTACTACTACCTGAATGCTACTGTTTAAAAACAAATTTGAAGTGAATATTCCAAAAACTCGAATTTTAAGCGATTAATCGTCGTCCATGTTTATCATTTCTGGGGGTACTTGCCCCCTACTCTGAGATTGGATTTTCACTGAAAATCTTTTTGAGACCAAACTTAGTCGCTATTACTACCTGAATGCTACTGTTTAAAACAAATTTGAAGTGAATATTCCAAAAACTCGAATTTTAAGCGATTAATCGTCGTCCATGTTTGTCGTTTCTGGGGGTATCAGGCCCCAGTTTCAGATTTGATTTTCACTGAAAATCTTTTTGAGACCAAAATTAGTCGCTACTACTACCTGAATGCTACTGTTTAAAACAAATTTGAAGTGAAAATTCCAAAAACTCGAATTTTAAGCGATTAATCGTCGTCCATGTTTGTCGTTTCTGGGGGTATCAGGCCCCAGTTTCAGATTTGATTTTCACTGAAAATCTTTTTGAGACCAAAATGAGTCGCTACTACTACCTGAATGCTACTGTTTAAAACAAATTTGAAGTGAATATTCCAAAAACTCGAATTTTAAGCGATTAATCGTCGTCCATGTTTATCATTTCTGGGGGTATCAGGCCCCAGTTTCAGATTTGATTTTCACTGAAAATCTTTTTGAGACCAAAATGAATCGCTACTACTACCTAAATGCTACTGTTTAAAACAAATTTGAAGTGAATATTCCAAAAACTCGAATTTTAAGCGATTAATCGTCGTCCATGTTTATCATTTCTGGGGGTACTTGCCCCCTACTCTGAAATTGGATTTTCATTGAAAATCTTTTTAAAAACCAAAATTAGTCGCTACTACTACCTGAATGCTACTGTTTAAAACAAATTTGAAGTGAATATTCCAAAAACTCGAATTTTAAGCGATTAATCGTCGTCCATGTTTGTCATTTCAGGGGGTATCAGGCCCCAGTTTCAGATTTGATTTTCACTGAAAATCTTTTTGAGACCAAAATTAGTCGCTACTACTACCTGAATGCTACTGTTTAAAACAAATTTGAAGTCAATATTCCAAAAACTCGAATTTTAAGCGATTAATCGTCGTCCATGTTTATCATTTCTGGGGGTACTTACCCCCTACTCTGAGATTGGATTTTCATTGAAAATCTTTTTGAGACCAAAATTAGTCGCTACTACTACCTGAATGCTACTGTTTAAAACAAATTTGAAGTCAATATTCCAAAAACTCGAATTTTAAGCGATTAATCGTCGTCCATGTTTGTCGTTTCTGGGGGTATCAGGCCCCAGTTTCAGATTTGATTTTCACTGAAAATCTTTTTGAGACCAAAATGAATCGCTACTACTACCTGAATGCTACTGTTTAAAACAAATTTGAAGTGAATATTCCAAAAACTCGAATTTTAAGCGATTAATCGTCGTCCATGTTTATCATTTCTGGGGGTACTTGCCCCCTACTCTGAAATTGGATTTTCATTGAAAATCTTTTTGAAACCAAAATTAGTCGCTACTACTACCTGAATGCTACTGTTTAAAACAAATTTGAAGTGAATATTCCAAAAACTCGAATTTTAAGCGATTAATCGTCGTCCATGTTTGTCGTTTCTGGGGGTATCAGGCCCCAGTTTCAGATTTGATTTTCACTGAAAATCTTTTTGAGACCAAAATGAGTCGCTACTACTACCTGAATGCTACTGTTTAAAACAAATTTGAAGTGAATATTCCAAAAACTCGAATTTTAAGCGATTAATCGTCGTCCATGTTTATCATTTCTGGGGGTACTTGCCCCCTACTCTGAGATTGGATTTTCACTGAAAATCTTTTTGAGACCAAACTTAGTCGCTATTACTACCTGAATGCTACTGTTTAAAACAAATTTGAAGTGAATATTCCAAAAACTCGAATTTTAAGCGATTAATCGTCGTCCATGTTTGTCGTTTCTGGGGGTATCAGGCCCCAGTTTCAGATTTGATTTTCACTGAAAATCTTTTTGAGACCAAAATTAGTCGCTACTACTACCTGAATGCTACTGTTTAAAACAAATTGAAAGTGAAAATTCGAAAAACTCGAATTTTAAGCGATTAATCGTCGTCCATGTTTGTCGTTTCTGGGGGTATCAGGCCCCAGTTTCAGATTTGATTTTCACTGAAAATCTTTTTGAGACCAAAATTAGTCGCTACTACTACCTGAATGCTACTGTTTAAAACAAATTTGAAGTCAATATTCCAAAAACTCGAATTTTAAGCGATTAATCGTCGTCCATGTTTATCATTTCTGGGGGTATCAGGCCCCAGTTTCAGATTTGATTTTCACTGAAAATCTTTTTGAGACCAAAATGAGTCGCTACTACTACCTGAATGCTACTGTTTAAAACAAATTTGAAGTGAATATTCCAAAAACTCGAATTTTAAGCGATTAATCGTCGTCCATGTTTATCATTTCTGGGGGTACTTGCCCCCTACTCTGAAATTGGATTTTCATTGAAAATCTTTTTGAAACCAAAATTAGTCGCTACTACTACCTGAATGCTACTGTTTAAAACAAATTTGAAGTGAATATTCCAAAAACTCGAATTTTAAGCGATTAATCGTCGTCCATGTTTGTCATTTCAGGGGGTATCAGGCCGAAGTTTCAGATTTGATTTTCACTGAAAATCTTTTTCAGACCAAAATTAGTCGCTACTACTACCTGAATGCTACTGTTTAAAACAAATTTGAAGTCAATATTCCAAAAACTCGAATTTTAAGCGATTAATCGTCGTCCATGTTTATCATTTCTGGGGGTACTTACCCCCTACTCTGAGATTGGATTTTCATTGAAAATCTTTTTGAGACCAAAATTAGTCGCTATTACTACCTGAAAGCTACTGTTTAAAACAAATTTGAAGTCAATATTCCAAAAACTCGAATTTTAAGCGATTAATCGTCGTCCATGTTTGTCGTTTCTGGGGGTATCAGGCCCCAGTTTCAGATTTGATTTTCACTGAAAATCTTTTTGAGACCAAAATGAGTCGCTACTACTACCTGAATGCTACTGTTTAAAACAAATTTGAAGTGAATATTCCAAAAACTCGAATTTTAAGCGATTAATCGTCGTCCATGTTTATCATTTCTGGGGGTACTTGCCCCCTACTCTGAGATTGGATTTTCACTGAAAATCTTTTTGAGACCAAACTTAGTCGCTATTACTACCTGAATGCTACTGTTTAAAACAAATTTGAAGTGAATATTCCAAAAACTCGAATTTTAAGCGATTAATCGTCGTCCATGTTTGTCGTTTCTGGGGGTATCAGGCCCCAGTTTCAGATTTGATTTTCACTGAAAATCTTTTTGAGACCAAAATTAGTCGCTACTACTACCTGAATGCTACTGTTTAAAACAAATTTGAAGTCAATATTCCAAAAACTCGAATTTTAAGCGATTAATCGTCGTCCATGTTTATCATTTCTGGGGGTACTTACCCCCTACTCTGAGATTGGATTTTCATTGAAAATCTTTTTGAGACCAAAATTAGTCGCTACTACTACCTGAATGCTACTGTTTAAAAACAAATTTGAAGTGAATATTCCAAAAACTCGAATTTTAAGCGATTAATCGTCGTCCATGTTTATCATTTCTGGGGGTACTTGCCCCCTACTCTGAGATTGGATTTTCACTGAAAATCTTTTTGAGACCAAACTTAGTCGCTATTACTACCTGAATGCTACTGTTTAAAACAAATTTGAAGTGAATATTCCAAAAACTCGAATTTTAAGCGATTAATCGTCGTCCATGTTTGTCGTTTCTGGGGGTATCAGGCCCCAGTTTCAGATTTGATTTTCACTGAAAATCTTTTTGAGACCAAAATTAGTCGCTACTACTACCTGAATGCTACTGTTTAAAACAAATTTGAAGTGAAAATTCCAAAAACTCGAATTTTAAGCGATTAATCGTCGTCCATGTTTGTCGTTTCTGGGGGTATCAGGCCCCAGTTTCAGATTTGATTTTCACTGAAAATCTTTTTGAGACCAAAATGAGTCGCTACTACTACCTGAATGCTACTGTTTAAAACAAATTTGAAGTGAATATTCCAAAAACTCGAATTTTAAGCGATTAATCGTCGTCCATGTTTATCATTTCTGGGGGTATCAGGCCCCAGTTTCAGATTTGATTTTCACTGAAAATCTTTTTGAGACCAAAATGAATCGCTACTACTACGTGAATGCTACTGTTTAAAACAAATTTGAAGTGAATATTCCAAAAACTCGAATTTTAAGCGATTAATCGTCGTCCATGTTTATCATTTCTGGGGGTACTTGCCCCCTACTCTGAAATTGGATTTTCATTGAAAATCTTTTTGAAACCAAAATTAGTCGCTACTACTACCTGAATGCTACTGTTTAAAACAAATTTGAAGTGAATATTCCAAAAACTCGAATTTTAAGCGATTAATCGTCGTCCATGTTTGTCATTTCAGGGGGTATCAGGCCCCAGTTTCAGATTTGATTTTCACTGAAAATCTTTTTGAGACCAAAATTAGTCGCTACTACTACCTGAATGCTACTGTTTAAAACAAATTTGAAGTCAATATTCCAAAAACTCGAATTTTAAGCGATTAATCGTCGTCCATGTTTATCATTTCTGGGGGTACTTACCCCCTACTCTGAGATTGGATTTTCATTGAAAATCTTTTTGAGACCAAAATTAGTCGCTACTACTACCTGAATGCTACTGTTTAAAAACAAATTTGAAGTGAATATTCCAAAAACTCGAATTTTAAGCGATTAATCGTCGTCCATGTTTGTCGTTTCTGGGGGTATCAGGCCCCAGTTTCAGATTTGATTTTCACTGAAAATCTTTTTGAGACCAAAATGAGTCGCTACTACTACCTGAATGCTACTGTTTAAAACAAATTTGAAGTGAATATTCCAAAAACTCGAATTTTAAGCGATTAATCGTCGTCCATGTTTATCATTTCTGGGGGTACTTGCCCCCTACTCTGAGATTGGATTTTCCCTGAAAATCTTTTTGAGACCAAACTTAGTCGCTATTACTACCTGAATGCTACTGTTTAAAACAAATTTGAAGTGAATATTCCAAAAACTCGAATTTTAAGCGATTAATCGTCGTCCATGTTTGTCGTTTCTGGGGGTATCAGGCCCCAGTTTCAGATTTGATTTTCACTGAAAATCTTTTTGAGACCAAAATGAGTCGCTACTACTACCTGAATGCTACTGTTTAAAACAAATTTGAAGTGAATATTCCAAAAACTCGAATTTTAAGCGATTAATCGTCGTCCATGTTTGTCGTTCCTGGGGGTATCAGGCCCCAGTTTCAGATTAGATTTTCACTGAAAATCTTTTTGAGACCAAAATTAGTCGCTACTACTACCTGAATGCTACTGTTTAAAACAAATTTGAAGTGAATATTCCAAAAACTCGAATTTTAAGCGATTAATCGTCGTCCATGTTTGTCGTTCCTGGGGGTATCAGGCCCCAGTTTCAGATTAGATTTTCACTGAAAATCTTTTTGAGACCAAAATTAGTCGCTACTACTACCTGAATGCTACTGTTTAAAACAAATTTGAAGTGAATATTCCAAAAACTCGAATTTTAAGCGATTAATCGTCGTCCATGTTTATCATTTCTGGGGGTACTTGCCCCCTACTCTGAGATTGGATTTTCATTGAAAATCTTTTTGAGACCAAAATTAGTCGCTACTACTACCTGAATGCTACTGTTTAAACAAATTTGAAGTGAATATTCCAAAAACTCGAATTTTAAGCGATTAATCGTCGTCCATGTTTGTCAGTTGGAAGGGGTGCTTAGGCCGATTCTTACGAATTTTTCAGCGAACTTTATAAGATGTATTCTTATTCTAAAAAAATAAGAATCATATCAAACGATAGGTAATTGCATGAAAAATAAGCTGATTAGTTACTACAAACCTTTATCGGCCCTTTAAATAGTAGATAGTTCTCGTTTTATCATGTCTAGTATCCGCAACCAAATTCAACTCACTAGACAGCCCAGTTACGGATTGGTTACGGATTCTGAATCCGTAACTGAAATCCGTAACCAACTTCAAGGCAGTTAGCTTTTCTTATTACATACTCTGACTGAAGTCATGAGAGCAATCTCATTACAAATGCATTATAGAGCCATCAGACTATTAAACTTGGTTATTCCTCAAATCTATCTAAAAATATATTCATATATTTTCGTTAATGGTTATTCTCGGTGTTACTCTACTTCCATTTTGTTTGATAAATGTCGTCATCTGCAATGGCTCTGATTGCCTGATCCCCATTTTTATAACGTTGGCCCTCAATTATTGCCTGAAACTAAGAGATATCTTTTTTTTTCTCTTGAACCGACCTAGCCAGGCCTTTTCCCCTTACACATTTTGAAAGCTAGAACCTTTAAAAAGTCTCACTAACTGGATTTTTTCAGGTACAAAAACAACAGCAAGACATTGTTCCTAAAGTGTTTAATAACAATGAAAAAGAAAGTTACGAAAGAAAGGATGACAATGAAGACCATGAAGTTGAAGAAAACTATTTAGACTCTGATCCTGTAAGTAACTGCACTATCCAATGGTATATTGAAATTCATAAATTAGAAAGCACATAAGTTTCATTCCCTTTAGTTTTATTTCTCTGTCAGCTGAGACGAAGTATAGAATCAAAATTTTACATTTATTTGAAGGAAAAGATGAAACTACTTTATGAAATAGCAGTGGGGTAGGAGCGGGATGGTCTAGGGGCTACACCCCCTCTCAATTTGCATCCAAAAAGTATGCATGCCCTTACTTCTTTGTTAATGTGCAAGTTTTTTAAACCTCTGCAGAAGGTACACCTTTGATGCCTTCTTTGAAAAGGGGCTATTTTTCCATGTACTCCTCCACTTTATATTATCCTCTACGCCCTGTGAAAAAGATAAGTTGTCTCAAAGTAAAGAACACTGGAAAACAAGCCAAGTTACAATATCTGTGGGCATCCACAGGATTTCTTTCTTATTCAGGGGTATTATGGGACCTCAATCATAGAGTGGGCCAGCTACAGAATATCTCAAAGAAGTAAAACTTTTACACTAATGGGCCTTGCCCCTACCCCCTGGCTAAAATGCCCCTAGCTGTAAATTTCTTACTTATAATGATGATTTTGTTTCACTTCATAGGGTTGTATTTGTAACAGGAATCGGGAAGTGATTCTGTGTGGCGGCTGTGGTATGAAATATGATGGAAGAGTAAGGAAAAAATGCGCAATGCATCCCAACGTGATTCACCTAATGGACTCCACATATTGTTTTAATTGTGGAGCCCAATATGAGAAATTGTGAGTAAGCATACTAAAAAATCACTTCAATCCTCACTTTAAAGTTGGAGACAAGTATATTTAGAGGGGATGCATGAAGTTTTATGGGGACTTGTCTCCTTGACCCACCCTCTATTCATATAAGGTTATATGCCCCTTGGACTTGATTTACCAACTGTTGACGAAAGCTCTCTCCCCCCCTCCCCCCCAAACACAGTTTACATGAGAAAATGTACAATTTCTCCTGGAAATGGCAGCGTTATTCACAATTGTCTATTTGTTTTCCATTTGGATAGTTGATAGTACTAAACATATACACTTTGGACTTGTGAATTATTCCAATCGTTCAGTTATATTATACCGATTCTTTGACTATTGAGACCACCCGTTGTCATATTTCAATTGTATATGTTCTTAGATTTACAGATTATTCACTTGTTTATTTCAAACGCTGTTAGGTTCTTTAAAAACGAAATATTTTTGTATCCGTTTAATTTCTCATCCTGTTCGAATCTAGGATTCAATAAGTATTTCTGATACCATCTGACACAAAGGGGAATTTCAGAGAAGGTGCATGATGATTGGAGAACTTTTCGCAGTGCATTTTGAAACAATACCTTTCAAATTTGAATTCTGTCAAAAATTCATTGCATAAAGGGATTGGACAAGGCTTTAGCTTGGGCAATGTTTGAAAACTGTTGAAACCAACGAATTTGAAGCAGTTTCAATAAGTGCGTACAAAAAATTACCTTGTGGCTGGGTATTTTTGAAACTATATTGTTGATACTGCTTTGTATATTCTCTTCAAGTTTTAGAAGTTTCCCTAGTTTTAGAAAATTTCCCTCGTTACGTGGTATGAGCAAAACCAATGATTTGTTTGTGTTATTACGGTCAATGGCGTAAATTATGGATGCTGACCAGCTCAATTTCCTTGGTTATATTGTAATAAGGAACCATAGAAGGTTTTGATTTGAACGGGATAAGAAAATATTTAATAAAGTATTTAAAATATTGTTGCAGAAAAATTGTTCTATTAATATTATATTTGTTCTATTAATATATAATGTGTTCTGTTAAGTTTTTAGTAGCATGGGCATTAGATTTTCATTGTGATATGTTTAAACCTCAAGCGGGTGTGAACAAATCCCATTTGTCCCAGCCAAATTTCAGGTTCCAACTTTTACATTGAAAACTTAATCTGGGTACCTACAGTGAGAATGAGAAGAAAATGGTATGTTAAGTGAGTGATTTCAGAAAGAAGAAACAATTGTGTATAGATAAACTTGTTTTTTATTGACTACAGTAAATATGAAAGTCATCTATAAAGTTGCTTTTTTGTTCTCAAATCATTCACTTGAGTTTTCCAGGTTAAGTTCACAGCATTATGTCTGGAACTAAAATTTGAATAACCTGTAAGCTTGTGAAAATTTGATGTCTATGCTCATTCAGAGATATTCATATTTATATTCAAAAAATAGTTTGTAAAGTATTTACGAGTCAATATTTATAACTCCATTACTGAAATTGTTATATTTTGTTAAATATATATATTTGGATCTTTGTTATGAATTGTGATTTTTATAGAAATTATCACTGCAGTATTGAATATCCTCCACAGTACAGGTCATCATGTTGTTATGGAGGATGTTAAGGTTCAGGTAATCGATGATTTGTTTGGTGAGGCCAGGGTTAGGGAACACGTTTTCTTGTTGTCCTTTTGTTTTTGCTCTAGTTCTTAATTTGTTTGTGCCGCAGCTCTTTATTAATGGGCGCGCAGTGTTATTTATCATTTGGTTTCTTATTTCTTTATCACTCCGTCTTCCCTTTGTGTACTCTTCTCACTGTTGTTTTTCATTTTTGTTTAGTATTATTTTCATTTCTATGTTGTGACAGCGGCATTTCCCAATCCAATGTCTAAATTCGTCACTTTTCTGGACTTTTTAACTTCTCTTTGTTTTCTCAGGTTAACCTTTGTTCTATTTTTGTTTAACCGTCATTGTATTAAGTAGGTAGTTTCTTCGTGTAATCCTGTGTTTTGTAAATTAGGTTTCTAAGTAAGACCCCCAATCCAATCATTGTTATTAGAATAGCTTCTGATGAAGACGAAATTGAAACGTAAAATAAGTAGAGTTTAACTTTCAATTAGTCTCTACAGTTATATGGGTAGCGCTGGTGTAGCCTAGTGTTAAAGGCACTGGATTTCTGACCCTTGCAGGGTAACTCTCATTGGTTTGAATGCACGAAGGGTCAGAATCATGAACTACAAGCACTCAGCCAACTCAGCTATGATTGAACTCAGCTCAACTTTTCTGGTATGGCACCGGTAGCTAGTGAGAGTGTTCTCATAAAAAATTAGACTACCGCAGTAAGGTCAGCAATGGGTCACTGACAGGTCTCTGGCAGTTTTCACTTATATTTGAACCAGGCTTTATTTGTTTTTGTGGGAAAGTGTTGTTCTTCAATGAAACTGTAATCTTATTCGATGAAGTGCAGCTTATATCTGGAGAATGGAATATTTCATGTGTTAAATGATAAAAATTGGTAATGGCTTGAAATTTCAAATGTAACTTAGTCACATTAATATCAAGCAAGACACATCAGCAGCTGTAATTACAACACAACATAAATCAATAATTCTCAAAGGAAAGTTAGATTAGATCTAATTCGGTGAAGTGCAGCTTATATCTGGAAAATGGAATATTTTATGTGCTAAGTGATAAAAGTTGTGAATGACTTGAAGTTTGAAATGTCAGCTAGTTAGATAGAAAAACTACTCCATTAATGTAAACATAGCTAAGAAATTCCACATTTCGAAAGAACCTTGAACTAAACAGGTACTGAAATTTGTGATATTTGAAGAAGGAAAACTCGATTAGGTATTATAAAAAGGTATCATGAGCACTTTCTCTATGAAGAAGCGAAATTCAACATGGAGTTGCGGAGATAAAACGGTGTCGTGGCCTGCATGTAAATTCGAATCAATCGTTATCGAAACGTCACATCATCCGTGAATAAACCTGCAAATAGTCCGACAGCCTGCACGATTTGGCATATAGCTAAGTAGATGATGCTAGAATGAGCCTTACTTATGAGTAATTGCACGAAAGAAAGTCAGGTTTGTGAGCTGACAACACAGTTAAATGAATGACCAGGTTATCTATGTACACCAAAAAAACGTTTTGAGTGGTTTCTATTATTTTCATGAATGCATTAAATCGTAAGACTTAGTATCAGTACATTTCAACTATGATTAGTTATTTTCAGGGTTATCCTAACAGTAACTGGCATGCCGTGACTGTACGACGTATATAGAACTTGCCATATATTCAAGCAAAGTTGGCTAAACACAACGCATCAAGTGAAAGAAATTGGGCCGAAATCAACACATCAAGAGATAGCACGACCTTATACGGCTGGCTATCTAATTAACACGGTAGAGCCGAATCGTCCGCAAAAGAACCCAAAGCCGAAATACTTGGCAAGAAATCTTAGCATTGCAGAAGGAAGGTTTGTTTTATATCTTATACTGATATGAACGTATTGCCGTCACTTGTTAAATTCACAAGCAAATAATACCCTCTTTAAAGCGCACCTCTTAGGTAAACTACTCGAAAAACAAGCCGAAATTCAATACTATCATAGCATTGAAGTTAAACAATCCACAGCTAAATACATATAAATACAAACGAACGCTGCACAAATACTAGCAAATTGTTGAACAATTCTCTAGACTGGTTTGCCAAGTTGGATTAATATGAAGCAGCTGTATTTTCCATGGAGTTTCTCGACATGAAATGAAAAGGTGAAGAGTCTCGTTTCCAAAAACAGCCCACAGCGAGACAAAAGCGATAAGAGTAAAGCATGATGTGTAAACATCGGGATTCTCGAACAATGCTCAACGTTACTATTGGCTGAGCAGCGCAGCTTAAGTTTGATTGCTATAACGTAGCTCTATGTTATTGTGACAACACGCAGTGTGAAATTGTATAAGTTGTCGTATATTAGATTTGGAAATCCAAGCAATTCGTTGTGGTGTATACCTCAGGAGTGTAGCATGAGTAACTGACATCAAAGTGTGAGTAGTATCAAGAAGCCAACTTGTGTGAAGGGTGTAAGTGGGTTTAATTCGGTGATAGCTACAGAGTTATGTCGAAGTATTAAAGCAGTTAATGGCGATGAGTATACACCATCAAAGTACAGCCACGGAGCCAGTATAGAGGGAAATAGTGTAAAGACCTCAGCTCAACTATGAATGTTATGAAATAGTTTTTTTTGGTAATATAGACTAATATTGTAACATCTAAGCAGTTACAGAAAGTCCATTGTTATCTATAAGTTACGGTAACAGCCACAGGTAACCAACAATTATTATATATCTACAACTAATAAAGAGAAACAATTTATGTAAGAGCTCAGAGATGTCGTAGAAAGCGTATCATGGGAATATAACAGATTCTTGGTGTTAAGAGAGCGTGCTGTTTTGTTTGGAGGATATCTCGTGAACAGGCTTCTGCACTCGAGTGCATTCAATCGGTGCATCACAATTTCAGGTACATCATATCGCAGGAGTTCAGCGTTATCCATTAATATCAGAGAAGGGGGAAACATTCTTAAGGCCTCAGGCTCGATAGCATTGCTAAAGCAGGTGAATTAATATGTTATTTATCGCTTGAATTCATTCTATTAACATTTGATCATTTGAGATTTTATACACCAGAAGGGAGTCGAAACGTACCCTCGTCTCAACAAAGAATCGGAATCTACTCTTGTCTTTAAAGGATGGGATGATCTTCTTGCACTGAAGCAGCTATTCTATATTCTAGGATTGCACTATACTATGCAATAAACTATGTAGCTACTATATCATGAATATCTGCAGTCCAAGCAAAGAGTTTGCAATTTAAGGGCCAAATAACTAACTAGTATAAAAAGATGAAGCGATGAAATGCAATCTTTTTAAAGCCGTTGGAAACTTGAACAGAAATAACACGCTACAAGTGAAGAAAGTAATGCAGATTTCCACAAGAAAAGAAGAGAAGACAAAAGAGAAATAATCGAGTAATGGAAATAAAAGCATTCTAATATAATTATTTGTCAAGAAGTTAAAACAGCATTTCCAGCTGTTGACTGACTATCTAATGCCAAACTTTTAAAGACAAACGCTTAGCGTGATCAAAATGAAAACAAACATACTATTTCTGATTAAGAACAGATAAGATACATAAGTAGTTCAGAAAAGCAGGGGATTCATTTGCATAATCGTGAAAAGCAGCTGAAAACCTCGTTAAAAAGACCTAGAATTTTACATATAGTCATATGAAGCGTCATTAAGCAAACAAACTGCTCGAAAATTTCCAAACAAAAAAACGAAACTTAGAGAGTCTCAAGTTTTAAGCACAAGAAATGCTATCATATCTCTCTTCAAACCGAGTATATTGATCAATATTTCATGAACATGTAGAAGGCTTGGGAGTAATACAATTACGGATGTGTACATGGTGGATGAGGTTATATTTCTTCCTAGATGTTCAATGCTGAGCAGTGATGAAACTCTAAAGTCTCTCATTACGATACTGGTAGAAGTCTTGGAACATTTCGCAGTCATATCATTCTACCAATTATGACCTAACTATTTTCCACTCTAATCGCTGAGTTATACAATGAAATCATAGATAGCGACATAGCAACGAAAATCCAACACAATTTTACCTGCCGTATTACATTATTGAGGCTTTATTGAAAACATGACACACTTCGTTCGAAGAACAAAAACACAAGCCACTGAAAAAGAAAACATTAGATAAATAGCCTTTCACGTCTACTCCTCAAAAAACAAAGGAGTCATTGGGAGATAGTCATTTATTTAGCATGGAAAGTTGCAAGGAGAAACTGAAAAATCGCCAAGGACCTTCGAAAAAGCTTTAACATGATCTAAGCAAGTAATAATGGCAAAAATGCATCAAAGACACAAGTCACTAAAAAGAAAAACATGAGATAAATAACCATCCACGTTTATTCCTTGAAAAAACAAAGAAATCTTAGGGATATTCATTTATCTATTATCAACAGTTGCGAAGAGAAACTGAACAATTCATCAAAGATCTTCGAAAAAGTCTTTACTTATTTATAATCAAGAGCACATTTCTAGCTGATTTCTAATGGCAAAAATCCATCGAGAACACAAGCAAATCAAACTCAGATACAAGAAGTGAAAGACCAGGTTTCAGACGAAATGACTGGGGGGTACTTTGAAGTTATAGATGGCGATGCATTATCAAATAGTCCAAAACAGAAGTTAAAGATTCTTCGGCAACGAAGATGAAATAAAGTGGCGAGATAATCATTGTCAGCCCTACTCGTTAGAAAGTAATATGTGAGCATAGATGTTACAGAGTAATAACAATAAAGAAAAGTATCTATTCTGGATGGAGAGGAACGTTTCAGACAAGTTCTGTATCGAGCAAGAAGAGTATCGATTCACTAAAAAGTGTTAGAAAGACTACAAATATCAAACGTCACATATTTCTAGCTAACTTGGAAACTAGAAGATAGTGACACAGCATCAGACAGTCCAAAAGAACTGAAATAATTGCATAATATTCAAAATCAGAGAAACTGAAAGAGCTAGTATCAAACGATGATTTTCAGTCATTTTCATCTGAAAGTATCAGCATAGATAGATTTACCAATCCACAATTACCACATTAGTGACCCCCTTGCAGCATTCCAGTCACAAGTACGAAATAGCATTGCCAAGATGGCCACACCTTTTTTTAATAATTCAAGCACCGCAAACCAGACCAACTCAACTTCAGAATACAATGATCCTGGGTTCGAACCGTTCTGCTGGAGTTTGATAATAATCAACAGTTCGTCGGTACTTCTTAACACTCTAGTAGCTAAAATGCTGATCAGTTTCCGCAACAAATTCCTACAATCAACAAGTAACCGAATCTTACTATCTTTGACCATCGCAGATGCATTTGTCAGTTGCTTTGGGTTCAGCTCAGGTATTACACTGTTAACGGGACAGTCTATGACTGTGTATAAAATCGCTGGTTTATTGCCTCTATTCGGAAGCATGTTCGTATCGATGACGTCTCTTGCCATTCTGACAACAGACAGACTAATGGCTTTGAAGCTGGCGCTGCTGTATAGAAGTGACATATACATGAAGCAAGTAACCCGTGTTATAATGCTGAGCTGGCTTATTCCATTTGCAATAACCATAATTCACATCATGATTTACATCTATACAGATTCAATTACAGAGTTGAGAATTCGTGGTGCAACTTTGGTGGCCTTTTTCATCACAGCCACCGTCACACTGGCTGTAACGAACAGCATCTTAGTAATGAGTTTGAAGAAGCATAATTCGTTGCTGAATCAGCAGGAGTTAGAGCCGATCCAGCGTCTGAGCGTCGTCAGTAACCAATCCAACCCAACAACAGATTCCGTTATTCCTTCAGAGGTGGACAGGAATTTCGCCTGGAAGGGGGAGGGGGAAGAACCAAAGTGGAGCGAGAATGCTAAGCATCCCGGGAGTAAGAATCGAGTCGAGAAACGGGTATCATTTGTGGATAGGGAATCCAAACGAGGCAAGACAAGGAAAGATCTAAGAGCAGATAAAACAAGTTCAGAACACGACGATATAAAGCATTCGGCAATCCAAGGAAAATATGGCATCTTGAAAAAGAAGCAGAATATCTCAAAGGGTGGAGAGAGTGCACGACTTGAAATGGTAGATCTGCAGAAGGCTGGTGCTGTCAATATGGATTCGCCTGGAAATTCAGTGAAGCAAGACGAGGCAAGAGAGGCTATGCCAACATGGTCAGAACAAGGCCTGAGTTATCAAGGAAACCGGCATGCAGGAATTTCAGGCGAACATGGGGGAGATAACCTGGCATATACAGTAGACAAAAGAAACAGCATGGGACAGGATTTACCAATAATAGTTGAGGTTAAAGACAAAGGTCGAATACGGTATCAAACATCAAGTTCTGATTCTACAAGTCAGCAGAAAGTAGGCAAAAGGAAGATTTCACCGATAACAAATCAACGATGTTTTGAAATCAATCGAGACGGGAGTGCTGACTCACGCTTCCAAACAGGTCAAAAGCATCTCAATTCTACAAGAAAACGAAAGAAAGCTAGCAACGAAATCGCCAACTCCTCCATTCATAATCGGAAAGTCGCACTTGCAGCCACTAATAACACGGCATACCAGAAAGCTCTGGCAAGGCAAAGGGCGAAATCATTGGCACGATATAAGAATGAAGCGAGAGTAACATTCATGTGTGTCTGCGTTGTGTTCGTATTCATCATCTGCTGGGCGCCCCTCACGGTTTATCGCCTGTTCTTCTTCATGAATAAAAGCTTGAATCTGCCCTGGTATCGACGCTTCGCCTTGTGTTTGGCTTCGTGTAATAGCCTGCTCAATCCTTGCACGTATCTGATTATAAGGAAGGATTTTCGACATTATCTGTTCAAGCTATGCAACGTGGATGGTAAATAACTTATCGTTTACTGTGGAACATTCCACTCATGAAGTTATATTCATAACATTTTCAAAGTTAGAAGTAAGTATAAGCCAAGTTGCGTCATTATCTCTTTAAGTAAAGTATCAAAGTTAGGAGTCCAATAAGGAGGGATTTTCGTCATTATCTTTTCAAGCTATGCAGCGTGGAGAGAAAATAACCTATATTTTATTATGGAACGTTCCACTCATGAAGTTATATCTATAAAACTCTCAGAGTTAGGAGTAATTACAAGAAGGATTTTCTGTGCAAGGTAGGTAACATGGAGAGTGGATTACCAACGCATCGTCATGGACCATTCCGCGAACTAAAGGAAAGATTCTCAAAAACTTTTGAATTTGAGTGTGAGAGCCCTTGAAAGCTCATCAAAGAAAAATCCTCTCAAGTCGATGTTGATAACTATTGGAAGTTTATGAAAGAAGTAAAAAAAAATCTTTCAATAAAATAAGAAATAATTTAGTGAAGCGACAATTAATGTGATTTTAGATACTTTTAGCAGTGGCTCGATGAAACATTACTTTTTTTACAGAGCTCTACTACAATCCAGTAAGACATTCTTTAAACTTTAAACTTGAAAAACTTTTGGAAGTTTGTTTCTTAGCTATCACAGTCCTTAAGAAGACCAGCCAACTCTAACGGTTTTGTCAATTGTCACATGTTTTGACCTCAATGTCATGTGCACACAATTTCGTGTACATTTCAAACGTTTTTCCGGCGATTTTGCATCAAATTTAGTAATGCAGACATGCAGACTTTCGAGGCTTTGACATATCTATTCATTTCTCCCCTCCGAATTCTAGGTACGCTAAATCTATAAGAATCTTTATTCCCCTGTTTGGGTTTATTGAGTATCTTTGTTTGCCAGCTACATCGAAATGCACTTCTTTTGGCTCCTGAGCCTGTTTCTCTTGTTCTCGTTTACCTATTTAGTCACATTGCCTAGGAAACAAGATCTACATCATTTAAAGTTTATAATGAAAATTTATTTAAAGCAAAAAACCCTCGTACATTTAGGGATTTTGTGGTTAATACAGTCGCAATGCAAATTACGTTTCTCGCTAAATCTTCCGGTTTTTGAACATAGAGTTTTTAAATTTCCACGTTCTAAAGCTTTTGGGTTAAGCAGATCTGCCTTAAGTTTGACCAGGTAAAACATGTTGTGTTCCTTATCCACACCTCTGTACAATTCTGAAGGCCTCATGATACGCAATCTTGCATAGAGGAGGAATTCCTCATTTTCCAGCCTACAATTCCTAGATGAGCTGCAAGTGTTTGCAAAATATTCCACAACAAGTAGACAGCTCTAATTTCTCCATAGAGCGTGGACCACTTCAATAGTTGATCCATAACTATATTCGTTTTTCAACCCCATAATTTAAATTCAAATTTTGAAATTTCTTTATCATGGACCTTTCTCCTGTTTCTCCTGAAACGAAAGCGCAAAACAACTAAATAAATGAGCAATTACACCCTTATGCAAAAATCATTAGCTACATGAAGTGAGTTGACCTGGGTATAGCCAACATGCCGAGTTACATCAATTTTCGGTTACATGAGGCAGGTTGGCTCGGTAACTCAACTTGACCCGGGTTTCTCGAAGTGGGTTTGCGCGGCTAGCCGGGATGATCCGGGTCAGCTTTTCACGTGTAGTAGCAAACGAGGTGAGCTGTCCACAGGTTGTGTTGTTTTGCACATGCGTATTTAAGATGTTTTGGTGCCAACTCGGGTTGTAAAAGAGTTGACCTTACCGCTTTGTTCTTTCCATATAAGCACGGGTTAATTGAAATGAGCCCGGCAACACGGCATTCTGGCTCAACTCACGTCAGCTCACCTAATGTAATCAGAATAAAAACCGAGATATAAAATATTTCATGTTGCTGTGTCTAGTGAAATGGTTACCGTATTTCTTAGAAATTTACTTTTTTCTGTAAATCAACAGCCTCTATTTCCAACCGTTTTGTTTCCTTGTCAAATCTTAATCGGTTTGCTTTTGTGATGCTTCACGTAATCATCATCAAATAGGTTTTGCTTCTTGATAAGATTCCAGCAGCTGCTTTCCACGTTAATGGGAATAAAGTCTCCAATTATTATTCTAAAAACTTGTTTATTATTATATTTTTTTATCGGGTAGTTGACTGTCTGCTTTTATTGCCATCACGCCAAGTCATTATATTTTAAAAGTTTGGCATTAGATATTCAGTCAACAGCTGGCAATGCTGTTTTTATTTCTTGATGATTGATTTCATTAGCAAGCTTGTATTTCCATTACTCGATTGTTTCTGTTTTGCTTTCTCTTATCTTGTTATGAAAATCTGCATTAATTTCTTTAATTGTGCAGGAGCACGTTATTTCTTTGGCGATTTCTACCAGCTCTAGCAAGAACACGTACAAATGCTTTATTTCAACGCAGACTTTAACGAATGTCATCCTTCAAAACTTCTCATATGCAAATAGGTGCTGCCAGAAATAAACTTTGCACTACTACATGAATTGATGTCCTGTATGATTTCGTGTCCCTGATGGGAACAAGCCCTGCCAGGCTAGCACCTAATACACTCACTGACTCTATGACGTTGTGTGACCCTTGTGTTATAAAAGCCTTAGTACCTATGATACACACTACGCACATAAATATTGATTGGAACCGTACATCGCATGCCTAAGTTTATAAGTGGCTGTATAGCCAGCGTGGTGATAATCGAGAGGGCACATCAGGTCTCTGGATCACATATTTATATTTTGCTTGTTGTTTTTGTAATTTCTTAAGCTTTAATCATATACTTGGGCCATCTTCTACAATTTTAGACATTTATCTATGTATTTAGTTTCATAACAAGTTCAGTAAAGTAAACAGTGAAAAGTTAATTAAGTTCTGAAGACATGACTAAAATACCTGAAAAGATCCGACAGATGTCAACCAAAAGAAAAATGAAAATATTTCGAGATAGTTCGTCATCCTCCTATCATTTACTGTCATATGGACAATGAAATTAATATAAATAATCAAAATCAAATGATTATTTACAAAATAAGTAAGAATATAACCCACCAACTTTTTATCTGCCGGTCCTCTTTGAGTTCTGCGTTTTCAATTTGTTGTACCAAGAAGGTGCGTCCTCTTTCGTCTTAGGAATGAAAATTAGACAAATTCAAAATAAGGAAGGGTGTTTAAGACGGATGTATTTGAAGCAGCGCCGTAGCTTGGGAAACATTATTGGGGGGGGGGGGGGTAACTATTGTTCAAGAATAATTCATACACTAGAGACTATGCTAAAATAATAGATTGCAGGAATTATTGGGGGGAGATATCACCCCTCCCTCACTTCCCACAGGCCTGCTTGAAGTCGATCAAGGTGGACTTAACAAACCTATTTTATTTCGAGTTGGTAGAATGCTAGCTTTATCATTATGAAATACAATCAACTATCGAAATAAAAACAAGAAGTGACATAAAACACATTTAAGGCGCAATGATATAAAACTAATTCAATGCATTCTATACACGGTACTCGGTGTATGTTTTTTGAATTTGCCCCCCTTTCGAAAAAGCCACTCCTTTTATTTTAGCCATGGTCATGGTCTTACTATCTATAATATCTAATTTTTCTTCGAAGCACATTACCAAGGTCATACAGGGCAAACCGTATCCAGTTACCCTATTTTTTCAATATGCCAATGGAATATATGTACGAAATTTTTAGTACTGATAATTTCTCTTAAAAACTGCCAGCTTCGCAATAAAACGTTTAATCTACGGACTAAGCTAGTAAGGTAAAATTGAAATTCCTTAATATGTAGTCATAACAAATCCTGAATTCAATATCTATGATATAATAGTGTGCTCAAACCCTTCATCTCTTATCATTAAGATGTCTAGAAGGCAATCATTTTTCACATTATTATCAGGATTTCAATTATGCTAATCATTTTCGTTTTTATCATTACTCAGTTTTTCTGCTTGCAAAATGGACATCTGTCTACTTTTATTTGTAAAGCAACTTAGTTGGAAATATCAACCTATTCTTATTGTGGTTCACGACTATGAATTGCGGGCGTTACGAAGTAGAAGCCTCCTTTCCAAGATGAGTTGGCAGGTTCTGAGTCTAGACAACATCATTGCATCCAATAGGTATAGTTCTCTCTGGTCATAGCTTTCCCAAACACATGTTCAGCAATAAGAGACTGCCTTGATACACTGAGTTATGCTGCGCACTTTGATAAGCCGCACAACAACGAATGCAGCTTAATCTATTCATACAGATTCTCACAGTGTAATTAATACATCTTTTCATAACTTGCAGTAGATTGCGGCTAAATTGATGCACGGCTTGAATTTGTCCGTCTTAATCAAGTACGCTGCTTAATTTAGTGTCTCAAGGTAATGGAAAAATAAACCATTCCATAAACGTTTCGATAAAATCTTCTTCAGTAAACAATGGTAACATTTGAGCAATAATGTTTTCTTATCCCAACCTTAACACTAGCCTCAACGCAACATTTAAGAACGGACCGCGATTGCTCATCAACTGTCGCTTTCAACTCTTAAAAACTAGGAGATTTTAAGTTCAGTTTAGAATAGTGTTCAAGATCAATATTGTGTAATCACTATTGCATCTACTAGCTAAAAGCAGAACAAAAACCCACTCCAACGGCATGAAAAAGCATCATAATGTGTGACCGTTGGTCGCAGGGAATATTTTGACCGAGCAACGACTCGATTTTGACTTGAAATTCCTGCAGGTGATGATTTGACATTTTTTTCAAAGCAACAAAGGAGCAAAGCATTATATTCCGTGTTTGTATTGAGGAATTTGAGGGTATATTATGAGCCACTGGCATTCAGATTTTTTGGTCGCGGGGAAAAAACGTGTTTATGTGCTTTGCACACTCAAACAAAAGAAGACGATAAAGGATTTCATCAAGCCATATAACTGATTTTCTATTAGAGCAGAACGAGAGCACTCACTAATGAAAGAAAACGATTGACATTAGAAAGATTATTTCCAGCACAAGAGGTTAGAAAAATTGAAACTATCAGATTCTAGACCTAGTTCTAGCATGACTATGGCAGAATCGATCACGTAGCTATGAAAAGTTTATTTCACAGAGCGAAAGAATACATTCACGTAATGCGAATGGATATCACAATGAATGCTTGATACTCACAAAAATAGTTGGTTTTGGGGTGCTGACAAACGTATCCACTCCTGAATCTGGCCTGGAAGACTGGAGACCATTCAAACTTGCTGTTTTTCGTTTTAAGAATGGGCTTTTACGGTAAGAAGTTTCACCATTGATTTCTGAGGATTTCATCCCCAGTATGGCATGTTTCAGGACACTGACCTCCTAAATTAGAGCAAACTTCATCAATGTTGGCCTTTGATACAGTATAGAATTCTAGCTACAACGTGCGTCTATTTTCATTCGTAACTTGTGATGTATCAAACATAGAAGATTATTTTCTCTGTATGCTTTGCCTGTGCAGACATAATTTTTTAGAGCGGTTTGGTCAAACGCTGCAAAGAGCTCTGTTTTGAATATTTCGTTCGTTTTGTTCTCCGGAGGAACTTACGAATGCAGTATTTGAAACTAAACGTAGTATAAACCATTTTTGGCTGCAGCAATTCTATTGTAAAATATCGGTTCAATTGAATTGCCGAATCCACAAACCAGTATATGTTCCCCAGTCAAAAACCACATTCATGTCAACACACCAAAATATGGTCAAAGTGTGGCCATTGCGTTAAAAGTTTAATAAACTTAGAATAACCTAACCTCTTTTTGGTTCAGTAGCCTTTCCAAATCTAAAGTCATTTGATCATTTAATTTCTTCAATGCAACTTTCTCTTGTTTCAGTCTCCTGTTAAAAGCGGAACTCTTTAATGAAAGCAATTATGTGGGATAAAAAAAGGGAAACAATCTCAAATTATTCCAACCGATTACATATATTTTTCGTATTTACATTTTTCAGGGACGGGTCCTGCAGAAATAGCAGGGTGTCGTTGTCGTGTGGTCTAGGCAGGGTTTTAATCGTATTTTGACCCAAGATTTCTGAAAAAAACTCCAGTCGAAATGAGGAGAGAGGAGATCTGCTAAATATATGCCTGAAGAGGCATGATAGTAGTAAAAAATTGAAGGTTTAAGCTGATTGTCAATATGTTTCTGCCAAATTGGAGCCATCTTGATTTTTAAGTGGCGTATAAGTCTTACAAGGCCGTATAATGATGCATACGGCCGTATAAACGATTGCCTATAAAATGCGTGCAATTGTAAATAGAGGCTGACCGTATATCGTCATTCAATGTTGTTATTGTATCCTTCAGACTTCGATTATCGTCATCTCTCGTTTTAATACTGTCGATCAGGTAGTTGTACGGCTGCTTCGCTTCGCTCAAAAGACTTGTTGTTCTAGAAAGCTGCAAAATATAAACATGTTCTCAGGTCATCAGTGCAGCTGTCCTTTAAGTTAGGCAACATCATTCCTAATCCAACGCAACAGATGGTTTTAGTCGTTTTGCGAAATTATGCACTCTGTGGCCTTAAAGTAAGTTTCATACAGCAAGAAAATTAAACACCTTCCTGAACAATTAAACACCTTTTCCGACATACAGAACTAACTACATTCGGGATGGTGTACCATGCATAGTTTCTTTGAAAAAATTGAACAGTATCTGTTGACTGCGAACTAAGTCGACAAAACATTTATAAAAAAGCCACAAATCGAGAAAAGCTAAGCATCTCGGTTTGCGAAAATTTAAATCAAAATTAATCTTGTTCTGAAGTTTTACGTTAAAAACAACTGGTTTTTATACAGATATAACCTCGTTGGCAAGTTGGTCCGTCTTTTTCTCTTCAGTTTCTCTCTCCTTTCGCAAAGAAGTGTTGGCTCTCTCTAGCTGCAAAACACGTTTGGCGAGATGCACACTGAAACAACAAACAAATTGTATTAAGAAACTAATCTTCTTTTTCTTGTCTTAATTGTTTACAATAACAATCTCGGACCTAAAGCCTGTTACATGGGTCTCGTCAGAGTTTCGCCAAAATAAATCTGAATGCATAATCATTGAAAAGAAATCTAGGTAGAAAATGTTAATAAAAATCATTATTTGAAACCTGGGTTTTATTTTATCGTAATTTTTCTGCATCAACATTATTTTCGAATCGAGTAGTAGAAGAGGGAGCATAAAGGCTTTAGAATTGGACTGAAAAAATAAGAACCAACAGACATTGCCTTCTTCGCTGGTGACATGAGAAAAGATAAAATATGCTCAATATAGGAATAAAGCAACATGCCTGAGACCAAAAGAGTAGCATGATTGATACCACAAAAAATAGCTACATCATCGTCTCCCACAAAGCTAACTGAATGAAATCACGCTTAAAATATGCGATTCCTACCTTTGCTGCATCCTCCGTTTCGCTGTACTTGGCACATTGGCACCATAACCGTAAGAGAACAGGACTCTTTCTGCTTCTTGATCATTAGTCACTAAACAAAACGTAAAGGAACAAATCAACTATATCATTTTCATTTCCAGATTGGTATTTTAACCTAATGAATCAAATGGACCGACTTCGTGTGACTCAAGACGAATGCACTCATTATAGAAGCTTACTATTAATTAACTACAGCTGACTCACGGCAATTTCACACAAAAAGTATACTAACTGACCCCGGAATAAGAAATACGTTAAAACCCACGCATTCTGAAATCTGCTGTTAACTTTGATAAATGTTAGGAGTTACCGTTAGCGGATGACAGTAAGGGGTCGCTAGTAAATATGGACTACAGTAGAAGCCCGCCACTTAGGGACCAACATATAAGAAACTTCAGCCTGCAATTTAATAGCACATCCAAACATATTGAGTAGATTTTTCTGCTTAAAAATTCATATTGCCTCTGAAAATAATCTTGATTCCAAAGACTTGGTAAATTCATACTAATTCAGTGGCCGTCCAGCTGAAACTAATTCAAATTCTTCACCTATTTCATCTCAATCTATAAAAAACCAGGCAGCCTGGTTTTGCCACAGTCCGTTTTTTCGTGGTGGTTTAGTGTTATAATGAAGAACTGAATCAAGAAGAAAACAATATCCCGGCACTCGACACGTAAGATTCGGCTGTTTGGAACACCAAAGGCCGACTCTTTATTAAGTCAAAACATGGAAACAAGAGAGAGATGGATATATCTATAATTTACTTTCTGCTGCTTGCATTACTACATCATCAAGCTCGTTTTCCATTTTCTCATAAATGTGCAGTTTATTTTTCAACTCCGTTTCTCTTCCTTCTAGCTCTGTTACACGTCGACTTGAAGAGACTTGCAACGCATTGTATTCTTTATTCAAGGCCTAGAGTAGCAGGACTAACCGTTAAGATATCACAATTCATCAAGTTTAGAATAGTCTATGATAGATAATATTATATCTAGAAAGATATCAAATGAAATAGCTAAGCTATACGATTACAGTAAAAACTGAATATGAGATTCTATATATTTCAGCCATACCGTAAAGGTTCTTCATTATTAGGGACATCGAGAGCGACATGTATCAGCCCGACTGGTGGTCTAAAGAGACATGGTTATGTATTTCAAGCACTCTTTTATTTCCACAATATGGTCCACATTTCATCAGAGCAATGATATTTCAAAAATATCATATAAAAGTTCCCTAAAATGCTGAAAATATTTGGTAGAGGTTCTTTCAAGAAGTGTTTCTTATATGCAGGTGTTTACTGTGTAGATTTTCCCATACTGCCAATCCTCAACTAACCTTCCCATCCACATATATGGAGTTTGGTTCAGAGCAACTCATTGTTTCATTTTTCAACAAAAATACTACAATCAAAAGAGGCAGGATTTGGAACTCGTTCTTTATGACCTTCGCAATATGCTGAAGAGATGCAAACAAAAGTTTGGACTATGGTAAAACGAGTTGATCCCCTCAAGAAGAAATGGGCGGAGCTGTGTGTTGGGCCTAAAACTGTTTCAGGACATATCGACAGAGCAAGTCGGCATTTGGAGAAGGAATTCATTCTGCCCATAAGCACCTGTGTATGTCCTCATAAACAACTGATTGAGGCATGGAGTGTGGGTGGGAAAAGCATGGAGTGTGGGTTGGAAAAGCATGGAGTGTGGGTTGGAGTGAGGCATGGAGTGTGGATGGGAAAAGCAAAATGCGGCATCCGTAGCTGCTGAAGTAAATCTGGCATTGAAAACCAGGCCCCGATCACTTCAATATCCGTATGAAAACGACATTGCTATACATGCAAGAATTAGCCAATCACTACCCGCTATCAAACTGTCTCATGCAAAGGGCCTCCGGGATATGCACATGGCGCCCTCCGGGCATTACTTGGATTGATTACTATTAACCCTCATAACAATAATAACTGAGGTCTTGAGTCTCGCACGTTCAACAATAACAGCGCTCACTGTTCAAAGCTGAAGAAGACTCTGAAAAAACCCACGTGCCACGTGAGGAAATTTTAAAAATTGATTTGGTTTATTTGATTAGTTTCATCTATCTTTGATTCTCAAAAATCAATTGAACTGTTTACCTCGTTTTGCTTTCGCAGTTTCTCAGTTTCAAAATTCGACTTTTTCAGATTCTTCGTCGTGTCCTCATAAACGAGTTGCAGCCTCTCTACCTCGAATAATTTTAATCGAACTTCACTCGCTAGCTCAGATGCTCTGTTTTCTGAAGAAATCTGCAGATGTCGGAATCTAAAAAAGGAATCGAAAAAGCAACTATGACAAAATCACTATTTGAATTTTGGGTAATCTACCTTTGAGATGGTTGATAGTTGATAGGCAAATACGCTTACTATCTTCGTAAGGTATTGGTTTATGTGCCAAGCACAAAGGGCCCACTGAATAGTTACCTATTCTCACCCAATTAGCCACTCTTCCTCCCGAATCAATAAGAAACCCGAGTGCGAAGGAAGATCGCTATTCGAGAGGAATAGTGACTAACGGGCGGCTCCACTTCACTTTCACGCCCGCCATAGGGGGCTGGCCGCATATCTTTAAATAAATTTTTTCTACAGTTTTATAAGACTATGGTATGCTTGAAGATAGTATGTACCTGTATAGTTCCATAGAGGGACCTGCGTGAAAGTGAAGTGGAAGACGCCCAACCGTTGAAAAATTAAACGTCGCCTAGGGAGGAGGGCGGGCGCTTTGAATCCTTACAGCTTGTTGCGTAGAAGAAGGGGAGAAAAGCCCACGCCCTGGGTTTTATAACCTTTCTAAAGCCCTACGGGGTACGAAGGTAAGCAGCAAAGCCTCTTGAGGGTGACAGACATTGTCTTCCTACGTTGTTTCGAGAATCTAGAGTTTCCACTCGGGTGAGAATAGGTAAACTAATCGAGCAGTGCGACCCTGGTCCTTCCTCTCGATGTGACCACACCTTGTGATTCCTTTTGCCTTCTTGCCTTGAATTACACAGAGCTGGTTAATTCTCTCCTCACACTTTGTGGCAGTTCTGAAGATGGTTTCGAACCCGGGACCCTTTGCACAAGTGTCAATTGATCTAACCACTCGGCACCCCCGCCATAACCCGCCATAACCTTTGGCATCCATGACCCATTAGGAATATCACATCCTTCCCAACTAAGTGCTGTTCTCTGTAAATCAAATTCTCACAAATACAATCACAATGACACTGTAAGCCTAATGTGCCCAGCCAGTGAAGGGGTTGAGTACACAGAGCACTTTTTGTTGCTTTGCCCTTCTTTTGAAATTCATAGATAGGTTCTTCTGACTGGGGTTTCGGAAACAGTCATATGATATTTTCGATAGTTACTTACTCGGACAAAATCTCTTTATATTTATTTTCTGCATCATTTGCCAACGTTGTGGCTCGATCCTTTTCAGCTAATGCGGTGTCTCTTGACTCTCGCAACGCCCTGAATAAAAATGGGATAAAGAAATCAAGTAATAAATTGCCAAATAAAAATATTCTAATAGCAGAAAAGAAAAAAACTTGAAAGGCAGCTTGCTGTAATTATGCACACCTAAAATATGCAGCAAAGAAAGACAGCTCAAGATATCATCAGCTATTCTTTTTAAAGACCAAAGCACTTGCTTGGATGATCTGTGAGCAATGCTATTTTGAATCGAAGGTGAACAAGATTGCTCTTTAAAACATTGAAAAATGAGTGCAAATAAAATCTAGAAGGCAGATCAGTGGCTTATAATATTTTGCTGATTGGCTTCAATTTGTTCTCGATCGTGGTGGATGGTCACAAATTATCTAAAACTGTTTTAAAATCATTTGAAAATAATAACAAAATCTGATTATGAATAATATCACTAGAAGCTTCATGTTAGGAAAAGACGATGTTAAAATTTTCCAATACTATATATTCGGCCGTACAAACAAACGACCATCTTCAGAGTGAAGTTAACATACAATATTACAAGTTAAAAGCTAGAAATATTAACGAAATAATAGAATGCTAGCGACGATGATTAAAAGAACGATAAATCAGAAAAAAGAACGTCAATTAAAAAGTTGCAGAGGAGTCGCTTTCTCTTGGCAATTGAGCACCGGTTTTTCTTTTTTAATCGTCAAAGATTCTGCTATAGTCCGAATAAAATAACTACTTAATTTTTTGTGTTTATTTATTATTGTGAAATCTTCCATTGCTGGTGCCTTGTGACCTGTTTCCAAATGGTGCATGAAAACGTGCGACTTAGAATCTCTCCCGCAATGATCTTTTATTCGTTCTGAGAAGCGTCTTGCTGTTTCACCTATGTAGGTTGCTCCGCAGTCTTCCTCTTCGCATTTGTACTTGTAAACGATGTCGTGTTCATGTTCTTTCACTTGTTTATCTTTAACATTGAAACACGTACTTAACTTCGTACCGATCTTTGTCACGTGATTATTCTCTACTTTCACGATAACCTTAACCAAGGACTTAATCAATTTTTCACCCTTGTCTCCGTGATATGGAACTACAAGTGTGGTTTCCATGTTTGTGTTACCGTTTGGCAAGATATTTTCTCGTACTGGACCCTCTTCACTTCGTCGCTCGTGCAGAATCTTATGATTTTCTTGATTGAAAATCCAATGTGGATATCCATTAATTTCAGTGAAAACATGTCGAAGGTGTGCAACTCTTTGTCCAAATAATCATTACTTGAACAGTTGCTGTAGGCGCGTAACAAGAGTGTACGTAGAGTTCCCCTTTTCCATTTAAGTGGAGCAAACGACTTCCAGTTAAGATAGATATCAGTATCCGTCTTTTTACGAAAAACTTTCGATTCAACAGGACCAAGGAAGGAAGGCCCTTTCTAATGGCTTAGATCAACATATACCAAAGCAAGCAAACCAAACAGTTCTTGAATCCGAATTCGAGTTGTTTTATCAGAATCTACTACGAAAACTTAAACACGTACCCGATCAACAGCTCTAAAAACTTAAAACCAAACTCAGATCAACTTGCGAAAAATATTATCAAATTCGATTGCCTTATAAATACCAACAAGCTATCAACAGTCTAAGTCGCAATCCTGATATTGTTATTCTTAAACAAGATAAAGGCAGAGGTGTCGTTATTCTTGATAAAATGTATACAACGAAAAATGCTTAGCATTACTGAATAACAAACAATTCAAGGTTACTGGTAGAGATCCTACACCCACCGTAGAAGGAAAGATTCAAATACTCCGAAAAATTAAATCGAAACTGAGCACAGATGAATACCGACACATTTATCCGACAGGGTCTACTCCTGGTAAACTCTATGGTACGGGTAAAGTACACAAAATGAAGAGTGATGACGTCAATGAATTGCCACTCCGACCAATAATATCTAATATTGGAACTGCCTCATACCATCTGGCAAAGTATCTCGCTAAGCTGCTGGCACCTTTAGCACAATCAGAATACACCGTCATGTCTACCAAACAGTTTATTCAGGAATTCACAACGATTAACATCCCGGAAAACTACAAACTGATTTCATTCGATGTGACATCGCTGTTCACGAATGTTCCCTTGGAGTATACCATCGAGGTTATTTTGAAGCGAATATACGATCAACTTGAGGTCCGGACTAACATCAATCGTGCAGAAATGAAAGAACTCTTATTACTCTGTACAAGAAACGCACATTTCTCATTCGGTGGTCAAATATATGTGCAAGTAGATGGCGTTGCAATGGGGTCACCACTTGGCCCAGTACTGGCAAATATTTTTATGGTTGAACTTGAAAGATCGATTCTTCCTGAGGTTTGCGGAATGTATGTTGCCGTGGAAATGATACGTAGACGACACGTTGTCTTGGATAGAGGAAAACAGTGTAAATCGTGTGGTCGAGAAGCTAGAAAGTTTTCATGAGAACATTAAGTTTACTTACGAACTAGAGAAAGAAAGCAGAATTTCTTTTCTAGACGTTTTACTGATTAGAAGTGCTGATGGTCCTGTTGAATCGACAGTTTTTCGTAAAAAGACGGATACTGATATCTATCTTAACTGGAAGTCGTTTGCTCCACTTAAATGGAAAAGGGGAACTCTACGTACACTCCTGTTACGCGCCTACACCAACTGTTCAAGTAATGATTATTTGGACAAAGAGTTGCACACCTTCGACATGTTTTCACTGAAATTAATGGATATCCACATTGGATTTTCAATCAAGAAAATCATAAGATTCTGCACGAGCGACGAAGTGAAGAGGGTCCAGTACGAGAAAATATCTTGCCAAACGGTAACACAAACATGGAAACCACACTTGTAGTTCCATATCACGGAGACAAGGGTGAAAAATTGATTAAGTCCTTGGTTAAAGTTATCGTGAAAGTAGAGAATAATCACGTGACAAAGATCGGTACGAAGTTAAGTACGTGTTTCAATGTTAAAGATAAACAAGTGAAAGAACATGAACACGACATCGTTTACAAGTATAAATGCGAAGAGGAAGTCTGTGGAGCAACCTACATAGGTGAAACAGCAACACGCTTCTCAGAACGAATAAAAGATCATTGCCGGAGAGATTCTAAGTCACACGTTTTCATGCACCATTTGGAAACAGGTCACAAGGCACCAGCAATGGAAGATTTCACAATAATAAATAAACACAAAAAATTAAGTAGTTATTCTATTCGGACTATAGCAGAATCTTTGACGATTAAAAAAGGAAAACCGGTGCTCCATTGCCAAGAGAAATCGACTCCTCTGCAACTTTTTAATTGACGTTCTTTTTTCGGATTTATCGTTCTTTTAATTATCGTCGCTAGCATTCTATTATTTCGCTAATATTTCTAGCTTTTAACTTGTATTATTGTATGTTAACTTCACTCTGAAGATGGTCCTTTGTTTGTACGGCCGAATATATGGTATTGGAAAATTTTAACATCGTCTTTTCCTAACATGAAGCTTCTAGTGATATTATTCATAATCAAATTGGTTGCCCGAATCGATATTTTTAATAACAAAATCGTTTTAACATCGGATCGAGATCGCAGAAATTCGTTTCGATTCGCAACAATGAGTTGCAGAAGGTCCGTAAGAACGAACCATGATAAGCCAAGAATACGACAAACCTGTTTTCTCTATCATAAATTTCATGTGAGTTAGATTTTATCTTGTCCATTTCTAAAGATGTCTTTCTAGATAGTTCTTCGATTTCTCTTTGCAATTTCACTTCAAATTCTGATTTGTAATGATCCCTTAAAATCAAGAATAATCAAAGTTATTTCTCAAAGAGATGACATTCTTCTCTCTAACAACTAATGAAGTTGGTTGAGAATTGAATTGAATTCCAACAGCTAACCACATAACTTATCCTTGTGCACCTTTAAATATCAAATCAGTTAAATATCAATTGATGTGACAACGATGATATCTCCAAGGCCTCACCTAGAATGGATGTATTTCTCGTATAATTCCTCCCTGGCTTTTCTAACATCATCTAGTTGTTTTGTGGTTTCTTCCAGCTTTTGTTGCAGGAAATCATGCCGTGGCTTCAATTCAGACAGCTGCTTTGTGAGGTATTCTTTGTCTTGTTTCAAAAGATTGATTGACTGGCGAACATCTAGCATCTATCAGGGAAGCATTGAAAGTTACATTTGTTGTATCAATGAAATTACTAAATATCACACAAAATATTAATTCTATCCAGATAAACGTCACTTAAAGTTATTTCACTAACATAAAGCAATGGTACCAATCCAACAAAACATTCCGATAAAAATAGGCAAGATAACAGAAGACTAAACGTATCGGCCATAGCCCTTCGTTGTTAGTGAAAAAGAATAGAAAGCAAATGGAAGTTAGCAACGGTGTTTTCAAAAATAGAATTTAATTCAATAAGAAAATTTCATGAGACTAAAAAGAACAATCAGATTATTTCTAGAAAGGATTGAGAAATCCATTGGTCAAGAGGCTACATCTATTTTCAGGGTATCCAGATCATTTTAGGCACCTCAAAAGTTTTGTTTCCCTCTTCGACTAGCTTCTTTTACGTCACATATCAACGCTTTTAAAACTCTAAATCTCAATTACAAGTATCAGTGAAATATACCTCCTTTCTTGTTGCTTCATTCTCCGATGTTTTCGTTTGCAGTTCAGCATTATTGATTGTATAGTTCTTTCGAATTTCTACCAGTTCCTTCTCTAGTTGGTCTTTTTCGCTAAAATAATCGAGAAATGAATTATGTAGAATTGAAATTCTACAACTCAAGTATCTTTTTTGATTAACTGTCAATGATCTATTCTTCACATGTGCTTCTGAAGAGGGAAGGATTATTAGAGAGAGGTTTTTATTGAGAGGGACTTAATCAGTCTCTTGAATAATCCTTATCTCTATAAAGTATAACAGTACCACAAATGTCTAAAACAATTAATACATTAACGTTTAAGAAGAAAAATCATAGAATCCCATTGAAAGGAACTCGCCCTGAAGAGGTTGAATAGCCTAAATTTACTAGCTTAAAGAATAAAACATGGATTTTTATCTTGTAAAACTTTCACCTTCTCAGTGAATCGAAATTTTCATTTTTGTAATCCTTTCTTTTCAATCGATTTCTTAAGTCCTCCAAATGCATTTGAAGCTGTTGGCATCTCATGTCCGTCTCGGCTCTTGCTTGCCTCTCTTCATCCAGTTCCTGCAGGCCAAGGGAAATATGTCATTCCTTCTCAATCTAGAATTCTAGATTTGCAGTAGCTTTGTACTGTATATATCAGGAAAAAAGTAGAAGCGCTTGAAAGGCCACTTTGAGACAAATATTTAGCTACCCAACAGCTTGGCTTGCCTACATGGAACTGCTGATATGAGAGAAGGATGGTGAAAGCAAATAAATTGAGAAGAAGAAGGCGAATATTGTATTTAACAGATCAAAAGTAAGTTACAAATATGAAATAGAACATTTTAGATATGGTTTATTTCTAACTTCTTGGTCAGTCTTTGTGCATCTTGGAGCCTATTCTACTATTTCAATTTTTACTGTAATTGTTTTTAAAGTTTATATCCTTTTTGGCCAAATGATTATCGTAAGATCCCTAATTTAGCGGGAACTCATTACACATTACACACCTTGAGAGATTTGGCCATTTCTTCTTCTTTATCTCTGATGCTATTAGCGTACAAATCAATTTGATTCTGCTGCGACTCACATTGGATTCTCAGTGGCTTCAATGCTTCATAAAACTTCAGCTGCAAGAAATAAAAGAGATCGTGAACCAATAAACTGAAGTTTATATTAAACTATGTCAGATGACAAACACTGTTAAGATGATGGATTTGCACATTATAGTAGTAATGAAAAGATAGTTTAAGAATTCCTAACAAAAAAGAAACCCAGAGAGGCAAAATTAAAAGGCGACTTTTTGTGTAGGAGGGTAATTGCATTTAACGAGAATAAGAGAAGTGCTTTAATTTTGTTCTCTATGTCATCCAACAAGGATACAGGTAGCTCTAATAAGAAACTCTTATAATAGAGCCCTATGAACAAGAAACATACAAAATTTACACTGACATTAGCATCTGCAAAAGATGGCGGAACAAAAACATGATAAGTAATTAAGTTTTGTCTGACGCTCAATGCAGTCATACATCAGAAGGAAAAAAAATAAAAACATGACATATAATTATACCCAAAAGGCATATCAAAATCGCTTAAGCATAATGTTCTATCTTTCTGATTTTATTGTCATCCTTAAGTTCTGTACCAATGAAAAAATGTTCCCCATCAATTGTTTCTTTATAAAGAGAAGTGTGTACTCACAGCGATAAACTCTCTAAGTGTCTGCTCCTCAATATGCTTGCCTTTTATAGCAAGGTAATCGTCTTCATCCAATTCTAAATCAACCAACATATCTTTTGAGTCTATTGCTTTTTCCATCAGCTTTTGGTTATCAAGATTCATTTCCTTCTGCTGCTTCAAAAGCAGTTGGATCTCTTGCTTCAAGTTCCTACTATCTTTCTCATACTCAGCTTTGGCTGTTCGCAACTGAGCTTGAAGCTGTGCAGCAACTAGCTGTTTCTGATGAATGGCGTCAGAGAGTCTTTCTTCCATTTCATCAATTTTATTGAGGTACTCAGCCTTCATTGTGTCAATCATGAGATTCTTCTGGCTCAACTCAATTCTCAGCAACTCAAAGTCATGCTGAAGTTGCTTTCTGTCAATCATTTCCTTGGTTACTTTGAGGTCTGCCTCTGTTGTGGTGGTAGTTGTAAACAGGGAGTCGGTCAGGCTATCCGCAGCAGTGCTGTCAAAGTCACTTGCAAATAAGCTTGAGCCTCCATTAGCAGTGGAGAGGCTTTGAGAAGAGTCAATAACAGAAAATGTTGAGGAATCAGAGAACACTTTCGAGGCTTGTTTAGGCATTGTCAGTTGAGAAAAATGGTACTGAATAACTCTGATAATAGTCTCTATTTGACTATACTAGATTTGCCAGTTTAAGCAAATTGATCAGCCTTCATCAATGTTGATTTACAAAAGTTGGAATTCTAAAATGAAAAAGGAAAATGTCAAGGCTAGTTAACAATACTCATCTATTTTAGGATATGCCTGTTATCAAGTCTTCCTCTTTTTTTGTACCTCAAATAGCATAGATCAAATTTCACAACGTTTCGAGATTACTCGTAATCAAGTTTTTGTGTGTGTCCTTCAGCATAATAACACTGATTAGTCTGTTGTTTTGATCAAAAATTTTGATTAATGGTTATGTATTTTAAAGTGAGTATTTTGTATACTGTAGTTGATAATGTTTTTTTGCTGATAAAAGATGTTGAGTTTAAGTGGTTCGTTATGGATCGAGCAGAGCGAAGAGAAGACAAGTTTCGAAAGATAGAAGACAATGCGAGATGCAATGTGACGTAGCTAGATTATTGAAGGAAACAAGATAATTTGTGAGAATGAAAATGACCCGAGCAGGACTCGAACCAACGACCTCCAGATTTGTACTCTAGAGCGCTACCACTGCGCAACCGGGGTGCAGAGAGTAGTGTAGTGTCAAAGAGCCCGGATAGGTTTGTCTCTGCTTTTGGTAGTGGTGGTGCAATTAGTGTGAATGAAATGGCCTGGGTTTCTCGTTGCCCCCATGGCGCAGTGTTAACAACAGCGCTCTAGAGTATGAATCTAGAGGTTGTGGGTGTGAGTCCTACTCGGGTCATTTTCACACTCATAAATTATCTCGCTTGATTTTCCAAAACCTGCTTCTCCTCAAATAATTGAAGGAGCAGGAAAAGAGGAAGAAAAGCCTATTGTAAATAAGGAAATTGTTTGTTGAGTCTGTTAGGATGAAGAGTTTTCAAATTGAAAATTAAATGATTTTCAAGAGTCTTGTGTTTGATCTTGTCTTGTGGTGCATAAGTAAACTAAGGATGGGCACATCAGCAGTACAATGATCAGATAAATTGAAGAGTTTGAAGAAATATTTGTGGCTTTCTTGAGATGTAATTTGTTTCTGAAATTGCGTGTGTGTTCTCTGAAACGGTTGTTAATCTGTCGAGACGTCTCACCAATTTAGAGAGATCAAATCTAAAAATGATGCACTAAGTGACACAGGATGAAGAACCATTGAAATGGGATCTGATGATCGGAAACTTTGGTCCTTAAATTTGAATTAGGTATCCTGCTCAAAAATTTTGATACCTGTGACGCAACAATCTATTTTGAATTAGTTTTCTTAACACTTGACTCTTTTAAGTCTATCATTCAATATGAAATATGGTATCTTATTCATTTACTGTACATGGTTTGTATTTGTACTATTTCTACATGGTTTGTATTTTGATTGTTCTAACATTTGGAGGATTCTAAGCCAGTTTAGGACCTTAGAAAAGGCACAATCTCAAAAGCTTCCATTGGCTTTGCCCTCTCAATCCCTGCCAGGGCTCTGCTCAGTTTTCTGAGTAGTGACTTTGTCATTAGGTGTCATCAGCTCTGCCTTGCAAGGCCTAAAATGACCCGGAAAATTCAGCATGCTTGGCCCTTTACTCAAAGATCCCAACGTGGAGAAAGCCTATCTATGCTATTTTTGGTTCCATTCTGTTTTGATTTATTATTTTATCACCTAGGTAGTATATTCCTTTATATCTTAGTTCAAAAGTTTGTGTTTACTGTAGTTTACTGTATTACAAAAACCTTCGTTTTATGCATATTTGCACGTGCAAGGCCTAATTTTCGGCATGCACTTGCAGCTGCTGCCAAATTGACTCGCGCCTGCAGTTGCCATACTCTGCAGACTGGACCACCAGAGAACCAAACAGGAGGCAACAGACCTTGTCTTGACAGCTAGCTTGCAGAGTTGGCAAATTTTGGCCATCAAGGGTTAGGGGGTGCTGAATTTCTTTCTTGATTTGCAGGTTCTGCTGGTACTGAAACCCCCTTCAACGACTCAATGTAAAGTAGGGGAGGGGATTGTAAGGTTAACATGTAGTGTAGCATCCCCAGTTCTTACCATCATCTTGCAATGCCTTCCTTGACTGCTAGTACACAATCAAAATTATATTCATCGATCAAATCACTTCCTGACGTAACAGACAGCTTGCAAAGAATACAACTCTTTCAGGAATGCATTTCTTTCATTAGTTTCTCTAAAAGTTTTTCTTTTCTCCGAGCTTGTTCATTCAGATAATATCATTTTTATTTTGGCGCTGCGATATTTTTGCAACTGAGCTTTATTGAGTTGAATTGAAAAATGCAGCTTCCCGCGAGATAAACGCGGTTTCACGTATCTTGAAAAATGAGTTCACAACTTTCATCACGCTAACAATAGATACTGGTGCTCAAAGGGAACTTTTGTAGTTCAGCTAAACGCCGGAATAGGATTTCAGGACATTAGTTATGGGGGTTTAGAGTCGGCTTTAGGATCAGTTACTGGGGGTACGGTATTTTCTTGAATAGAAGCCGTGGCTTCTATTTATTGTAATGCTGAAATAATGCAGCTTATATTCAAAGGAAGCTTCTATTCAAGGGCGGCTTCTATTGATTAGATTGTAACGTCCTGAAATTAAAAAGCGCGTTAATTTTGCTAAGAATATTCTTAAACTCATAGCGCCTTGAATATTGAAAGAAAATGATATGCACCGGATTATCCAGTGCACAGGGATTTCTTTGATGCACAACTTGGTGCACAAACAATCTCGAAACCCTATTGTTGTTGCACAAAATTTCTCAACCTTGGTTGGGTGGTTGGGTCATAAAATATTTTTTTACAGATATTCATAACTTGTATTGCTTCTTTCTTGGAGGAAATGGGTGAAAAGCACTGGCAAAATTTGCTAATTTCCAAAAAATATCGCCACCCAGTGCACACCAAAATTTGTTTAATAATCCAAAAAATTTCGCTACCCAGTGCACACCTCTTGGTGCACAATAACTTTATCATTTGTATCTATGTATCTTGTGCACCAGGAATCAACTTTCCAAACTGACTTTGAAGATACCGTAATTTTATAGATAAAAGCTACCTGCATAAATTGGTAACGTGGCTTCTATTCAAGGGTGGATTTTATTCAAGAAAAGACGGTATATACGGGTTAGGGTTAGGACTATGTACACTATTTGGCTATGTATTGTTTTGTTAGGTTTAGGGTTATGGTCAGGGCTGGCTAGGTATAGGGCAAGGGTTAGAGGTAGGGCTGTAGGGCTGTAGAGTTTGACTGGAATTAGGGTTCAAAGGTCAGGCCAGGGTTGAAGTTAGGGTTAGGGTCAGGGTTATAGTATCGGCGGAGGGTCTCCAAAGCTGGGATGGGTTGCCCAACAAAAAGCCCTTTTTTTATTGAGCTTTTTGCCCGACTGGGGGAAAAAATTTTACTCGAATGGACCTCACGTTCAAAGAAATTTTCAACGTTGGGGGGTCTAACGCCCCTCTAGCTCCCTGCCTCTTACGCCCATGGGTTATAGGGTCAGAAAAATACGAATTCTTGAATGAATGGCATTCTATGGTTCTCAAGTTCATCGTGGTCCGGTTTTTAGTAAGTTGATAAGAGGTACTCTTAGGCATTAGTATCTATTATCAACTCTTTCATCCTCAAAGCAAGCTGCGGAGGCCGATGAAGATGAAGTTGGAAAACTAACAAAATGCAAATTCTAAACTCCTGACATCAAGAAGAAAGAATGGCTCCTTCAGATAAATTTGTTAGGACACTCGTCAAGCCACTGGCATGGATTCCAGTTATCATAATCAATGCTATCATATCCTGGTCGTACTTTGCTTACATTATCATCTTTTGCTTCGGTAAGTACAAATCACTGTTGGATAATCTCCATTCGGACTTAAGACTTTATCTGGCTAGGCCCGTCGAAGCCTGTTTTTACTAACATAAAAAACACATATCTGGAGTTTGTTATCAAGATCTGGCTCCATCAACATATCTAGTGGTGCATTACTGTCTTTTAGTCTGCAAAACGAAGCACCAATGGATCTTGTTTTCAAGTACACATGATGAATAAAGCTAGGCTATTCTGATGCTCAATTTCTGCCAAAACAAAACACTTAAAAAGAGGGAGAGGCTTAAAGTGAGGTCAATGCTTTGTTGCACCTGTTGGATGGGTATGGTATATTGAGCCACACTTTTTAAAGATTGTTTGAATTTTTCTGAGGCTCTTAAGATCCAAACTTCACGATAAGCGCTTTTTTCCAAACTTTCTTTTCAATGAAAAGGGCGAGGTGCCTTTAAAGCTTTATCCCTCTGATAAGTCAAAAGTGTTTCAGCAATAGGCTGCACCAGTCATCATTAACTGTTGGATGGAAGCCGATCCGCCCTGGCCTCTCTCACAAGTCTTAGCCAACCATTCCGGTTCTTTGCCAACTGACTCGCCTGCTCCATACTGCCACACCTTAACAATGTACAGCGTTTTTGGTCGACCTATTCCTTGCAGCTGTAGACAGTAGGTACCAAAAATAGGTTCCTGTCAAGCCTTTTTGCGTCTCTTGTATGTCCTACGAAGCGCATTTTCCTCTTGAGAATGGTTTTGAGCAGCCGTGTTTCAGGTTGGTATTAGCAGAGAACATCCTCATTACTGGTATTGGAAGTCCTGGCTATTCTAATTACTCTTCAGAAGCACCACTGCTCAAAAGATTCAATGACCTCCTTTAATGTCCAGGATTCCACACCATAGGTTGCAATAGAAAGAGCTAGTGCGGAGAGAAATCTCTTTTTTGTGGATAGAGGTATTCCTTTGTCCTTCCATATTTTTGTAAGCGACAATGTTGCAGATTTGGCTACAGCTATTCTTCTTTATTTTTATTGTAATCGAAAAAGTTTCTAGATAATTGCATTGATTGACATTCTCAATCTCTTCATTGTTTATCAACAAATGTTTTTCATCTTCATTTTCTGTGGGATATCTGAGGATTTTCAACACTTTTGTCTTCTTTGCATTCAAGTAGAGACCAACACTTTCAGTCCAGACCCTGTCTACAAGTTCTTAGAGTTTTTACAGAGAACCTGTAATCAGAACTACATTATCAGGTTGCACCCACTGAGTTTAATCTTGGAGGCCAGTCCACAGAGCATGGCAGAACTAAACAAGATCTCACATTCACGTTGTAGGTTAAGGCAAGCTTTTTCTCCTGAAAATATCTGAAAACTTGTCAAAAATCCAAAAAACTTCCTTCTATGCTTATCTGTGCATACAAGGCCTTATTTTAGGTATACTTGCAGATGGTGCCAAAATGACTCATAGTTTGCAGACTGGGTTATTGGTAATAAACCAGGTGTTCACAATAATTTGTCATGGGCGTTTCCCAATTGTTTCCATTCAAATTCTGAGAGATTGCTAATTTCTCTTCAAAAAGTCTTGCCGTCATGTAACTGTATTGTACTATGTTATGAAGATTGATTCAAAGCAGCTCAAGTAAAAGAGCAACTATACTCTTGCTTATTTCACAAACTTTATTTGTGGTCAAAATACCAAATGCCAGATATGATCTTTTGCTTTGTGCAATTCATTCAAAGTTTTATCTGATATTTCACTTTCTACCTCAAGGTACTGTACACAATATCACAGAAAGAGGTGAGATAAAAGTTTTTCTTTTGCATACTTAAAGATTTCTTAAACGTGGTCAAAGTCTGCCTGAGAAATTGCAAGGCACATAGGAATCCAAAGGCTTGTACCTTGTATTTGAGACATTTAGTTGTATATTTTAGACACTTGGTATTGTTTCTTTATAATACTTTGAAAGTCCTTGGAAATCATTGTCATTTTGTACTTTGGTCCATGGCATGAACAGCTGGCCATGTGTATTTAAGTAATTGAGCAGTGAATCACCCTCCTTGTTGCTGTCAGATGGGCTGTCCTTTAGTAAACGAGCACATCAAGGCAGATGATTTCCTCTGAATGGGATGAATAAGAACGACCCACCTGAATCACCCAACTTGAAATATGAAAGACATTGAGGTGGAGCAGGGCAACTGTCAAATGACCCTGTCTAGCATGCCTAATGACCCCTTAATCTTTAACTTATTTTTCTGTTCGTGCAGTCTAAAGATGATCTTCTTCAGGCAAGATTGAATGCGCAGATGTTTGTTTGGAAACTTAAGTCAACACAATAAATAAAAAGTAGTCAAACAAGCAAGAGGCTGGAACTAGTTCAGATGCCTGAAAATCCACTCAAATAAATGAATAAATGAAATAAAACTAATTTAGGCATGCAGGAAGTAACAGAAAATCCAACTGTGAAATACAGTTATTAAAATCAGAAAGCTTTTTATCTAGCCTTTTTATAAAACTTAATTTCATGTGCTTTAAATTTCTTCTTTGCAGTGACTTATTTATGTTTATTTCACCCGATCTTCTTTCTATTCATCATCTCGTATTGGAAAACAATTTTGGGCAACCCAGGGCAGGTCCCAGCTCAGGTGAGGATGTACAGATTTATGTTTCGTTTCATCTTAGCTGTGAATGAGTTAGTTGTTTGAAATATTAGCATGAGACCAGGCTTGGTTCCAACTGAAAAGCGAATATGAACTATATCAATACCTATATAGTAGTATAAGATTCTGCCTGGCAGTGGCGGCGCCAGCCACCAAGAAGTGGGGGGGACATTTGCACGACGGGGGCCTGACTAGGGAAAATTTTTTTAGGGCCACGCCCTTCAAAAACAAGGGACACGCCCTTGTAAACGCTAGGAACGCCTTTTTAAATGCTGGAAACGTTCTTTCACCAAAAGCTCTATTTACATTAGGAAATTTTCTTTAATTTTATAGACACAGATATAATATTGAAGTTGGTAAGTGATGTAACATTTCAAAAATCGAATAGTTACAACAGGAGCTTGCGGTGGTTAGCTAGCTTAAAAACTTCTACCTATTTACTGAGCTTGATATTATCGGTAATGTCACGTTCGCTACATATTTGAACAATATCTTCAAGTCTGTCGGGAGACATAGCTGCCCGCAAATAATTATGGATGATCTTTACTTTGCTGGCGCTCACATGATGCCACGGTAACAAGTAAAGTAGCAACAATTGTGATGACCCGAAACAAGTCAGCATACAATTGGTGGAGATCGTTCTTGCTGAAGACATTCAGTAGAGAGAGCAAGCACATCCACACAATACACAGGACGTAGGCCTACCCCCCCCATTTTCTCATCGGATTTGCATGGATCTCAGATACCATCTTTCTGAAAAAGTGGGGGGGACTAGTCCCCCCCATTCCCCCCCCCTGGCGCCGCCACTGCTGCCTGGTGTTTTGCACAAATTGGTGCCACTGAAATATTAAATTTAAAAATTTCCAGCCACCAACCCTGAAATTTTAAGTTTTACGCATTTTATTAGAATTAATGCTGGCTGGAACTAAGCACTAGAGAACTGGTTAGTAGGTCAGGCAACTTATTACTATACGTATGAGAACTAATAATGAGAACTTTTCACCTGAATTGAAAAATTTTTTTCTTCAGTTTTATCTATCTGTCAGTGACAAAGAAAGATATGATTCAGCCGTAAGTATCATTGATTTCTGCTTCCTGATTTCAAATTCAATATTTTCTCAAAATAGCCTCTATTGGTAGTTGGTAGTTAGAGATAGCAAGATAGCCCGCTCTGATCTGATCCTCTGGATTTTTGGTTATTACAATGTGGTAGTGAATTCAACTAACCAATGGGGCAAAAACATGTAGTTTAGTCTTTAATCCATGAAGTCTGTCAATCAGTTTTCCATAAGAGTGCTCAATACATAAAGTAGAAATTTTTACACTATGAATAAAGAGACTCAAAAGACAAAACTCTCAATCTTGACAAGCCTGTTTCATGTTTACTCACTCATCAGAAGATCTGTACATCTCCTGATGAGTGGGTAGCCACGAAACAGGCTTGTCAAGGTAGAGAGTTTATCTTTTGAATCTTTTTCCTCATTCAGTAGTTTAGAATCCAAATAGAAGATTGAAGTTAAAGAAATTCAATTGTGAGCATTGCTTTTGGCAATATGATTTATGTGAGAAAGTAATCCTTGCTTTGAGTCAACTATCTTCCATTTTAGGAAAATCCGCAAGCTGTTGTTGACGATTTGGCAAGGAATTTACCAATAATTACAAAATCTGTTAATGGAGGTTAGGAATTTTAACTTTTTGAAAACAATTTTGAAACAACAATTTTGCTAATTTTACTTTGTAAATGTTTTTTTGGATCTTTTTGTTTTGACTTTTAACTTCGATCAATGCAGTTGGAGCGCTTGGGGTTGTCAGGGTAAGCATGAGCTCAAGTTCGGTTCTGAACTGAAGGGGAAATGGTATCTTGATATATGGGATGGAGAAAGGAGCAAACATTATCATTCTTGTACTAAATAATGGCCTAAATAGTTATAGGAAATTCGTTCCATGTACCGCGTTCCTTAAGATTAAAGGGAAGGTGAGCTCCCAGCTCTAGGGCTGGAAGGTGTGATGTTTTTTTCACATTAACTGGCCTTAAAGGAGCCTTTTGTTACTGAAAATCAGAAGATGTGCTTGAGGAAACCATGAAACATAGACTTGCCTGTTAACATTATCCTGCGCTGCACGGATTAAGCAAGTAGCGGGGCTTTTGAAACATATACCTAACTTTTTGATAATGCGTCTGTAGATTTGATAAAACAATCGAAGTTGGACAGGAATTAAATATTAAAGTCGAAACTGAATTCTGAGGCATGTTTGTTTGACTACACTTGAATGGTAATTAGCTTATTACACAAATGACATAGAAAGTGGTAATAGGAAGAGGGAATAATTACTTTAAAACCAGCAAAAGGCAAAATTATTAATAAAGAACGACAATATCTGTTTTGGAAACAGAGGAGAAATCGGTAATAAGAAATAAGAGAGAGTTCAGGATAGTAAGCCAATTTCGTATTAGGAAACTCGAGAGGAGATAAAGCAATGTGAAGATAGAACCAGATGAAGCAATTTTCAGATAGGAATGGTCAGCGTTGAATAGAAGGTATTGGCAAGGCAATAGAAGCACAAACCACCAAAGCTGTGTCATCAGGAAACGAACGGGCAATCTAGTAGGTTTCATAAAAAGACATGTGCACGACAAGGCATGAGATCTTATTTGCATAGAGAAAAGCAAGTGAAGCATTGCATAAGGCAACAAATCATTTGCGTATACAAACATTTTGAAATTGCATCAATATTCTAGTTGATTGGCAACAAGCATCGCAGCTGCATCGATAAGATAAAAATTCTTACAAGAGAAAAACAATATTGAGTAAATATACATAAACTTGCAATTCATTTAAAACCTGATTCTGTTACTTGATCCTGCGATAGTATTAAGCTTATCGAGTATGAGTAACAAAGGAAACACGATTTGCCAAACAGTGATCCCTTCATTCGAAGGATACTCACAGGGCACGTCTAAATTAATTCTTGGCATACACAGTTCGGTCTTGTTAACAGATATCATAACCAACTCTCTGCTCATCTTTTGCGTATGGAAATTGAAGTTATATAACAGACCGACATATAGATTTATACTGATAATGTCGATATGTGACTTATGTTCAGGACTAATAGTTCAACCAGTGATGGTATACTTGAGTTTTCATCAGAATTGCATGGTTTCTAGATTTTATGTGCAGCCAATGCTGTACTTTCTATTCGAAATCAGCAGCTTCATGATATTGTATGTGGCAGCAGACAGATACATACATATCAGGTATCTGCTGAGGTATGACAGCATCATGACGAAGGGAGCTGCAATCAAGTGCATCATTGTGGCATTTGTAACGAGCATCATATTTGCCGGCTTATCGGTGCTAGCATCACTAATGAAGCACTTATTTCTGTTCCATGTGATTCTATGCGCAGTGCAGCTACCAGGATTAATGATGATTCTTGTGTCGTACGGTAAAGCATTCCAGTCTCTGAGAAGGCGAGTCAAAAACTCATCTCTTACAACATCAAGCTCGAATGCAAGAAGACACGTGAGGGTGGATATACACTTTGCATATGGTGCTTGCTTCATAACTGCATGCCTGATATGTTGCTTTGTTCCATATTTTGTGGCTGGCTCTTTTTGGATGTACCGGAAGTTTAATCGGCGTGAAGTGGCTAGCATGACTGTGGAGATAGCATACACCATGTCAGTTTGCCTTTTTTTGATCAATTCGTGTACCAATGCATTGGCATTGATGTATACAGATAAGAAGATGCGGAGGTTCTTGGTTGCTTTCTTTAGGAGGGTAGAGATGGAAGAGAGAAGTGCAGTAGTTGAGACCACGCGCAGCAGGATTCGAGAGAGTAGATTTTAACTTTTACATACACTTGAAATGATATCTCTACCACCACCAGCCTTGAATGCTGATTTCTTTTGACTGGTTATGCACTTTGCACTTATTTCTTAAGACTTGTAATTATAATAATACTTAATCTGCACATTAATTCAGAAAGCATGGTCTAACCAATAGATCTGCGGAAGGCTTTACTCCGAAACACGAATTAATGCCCCACTGTGGATATGCCTGGAGTTGTGAACACCGCAGGGCTATTGTGCTAACTTATTGTCCTGGTTTATGACATTGGTTAGCACGCTCGCATGTGGCTGCAACATCCCGGGTTCGAGACTCAGTGGTGGCATAGCTATGTCAATTGCAGTAGCCTACTCTGGTAAAATTCAAATTTACTTCATATGTAGATGTCTATCTACGGCAGCTCAAAAAAAGTAGAATTCAAACTTTCTTCATATGCAGATATCTATCAACGGCAACTCCATGAAAATGCTTCGTCAAGTGGTTTATTATCTCGCACTATACAGAAGCAGACTTGGTTTCCAAAGATTTCAATACTAATAGGAGAGACCACGAGCCCCCAAAGCACAACTGGTTTTTCATGCACCAGGGTAGTGCGGAGCATTATCAAATTAAACAGTGATATCTATGAAACAGTGATATTTAAGAATTAAACGTCATATCTATAAAGATAATTAACTTTTTCACTTTAAGATTTATTTTCTTGCTTTATTATTGTTGATTCACTGGTAAACCATTTATTCTTAAACTTGCATTGTGATTTTTACCCTAAATTTTCTTCATAGTAACCTTAGAGGCCTTGCACTTACAAGAAAAATTCATTTAAGTATATTAGAATATAGAAAAATGTTGATGAATTTGACGAATAACGTATGGAAGATGCTTTTGTCCATAAATAAATCATTTTGAATGTAGAAAAATTATAACTCATGGCTTCAAATGCAATCTAGATAACAAAAACCAAATTTCATTGCAGCCATGATGGTGTTAAAAATACCACAATTCGATATAGCTTGTCAAGTTGCATTGTTCTACCAAGTTTCAAGCCTCTATTTTGTTCCTAGCAGTCCCTGAATTCAAATTGAACTTTCTGTCTTCTTATCTTAAATTCATTTGTCAACGCTATAGCCGCCGAGATTTTGGATTTGCCCATATTTCTGCCTTTGAGATCTGTAGTCCATATTTGATGACCATGGTTCCGAAGCACCGACAAAAGGAATAAGCCATTTTTATCCATGACTAACGTCTGCCAAGTTCTCAGCAATTCGCTTCCTTATGTTCCTCTCCGCTATGATATGGATTAGTGGATTAGGCCTCTGCTATGTTTGAAAGAAAATTCACCTAAGGTCTTCGAGAATCGTTGAGCGATTGATTTGATCCATTATCATTATTGTTATTATCAATCTATTTAAAAGCTGGCTATATAGAATTAATTGCTACACTATAGCTACTTTAGGCCGAGTTTTTACAACAACCTATAATACTGGATACAAAGTACATTAGTAAAATCTGCCACTGGGATAAGATCCCGCTTCATCATTCTAGTAGTCTGTGTTTGTTAGAGTGGAGAATTTCGTTCATGTCTGCCAATTTCAATTTGATAAAATGAATAGCAGAAATATTGGCAAGAGAGCTAAAAAGACATAACCCTCTAAGTGACATGCCAGCAAACGTTTTCTAACGATCAGTGTATTCGTTTAATCAATATTTTGATTGATTCTCCTCATTACAGCTTCGCGATTCTGTGAGATTTGTCAGTTGATAAAACCTGACCGCTGTCATCACTGCTCTATGTGTAACAGGTACGTTACCTTATCAACGTCTTGTGCCTAAAACACACAATCTGGCTTGTGAATTTCCCCCTTCTCTTGAGCACCCCCTTCTTTTGAACACCCCCAGAATAGAATTCCATGAAATCTCAAGAAAAATTGATTAATGCCCTGGTCGTTTGATCGAAGCATTACGGTATTCAATGATATTACGCTAAAATCTTTGAAGCATGTGGTACTGTTAATTTTCATGGAACTCTACTGTTAATTCTACTGACTGTTAATTTTCTGTTCATGAAATTGTACTGACCTTTTAAGTTTAAAGAAATGGAAATTCAGTTTTGTATATAAATATAATTGTTTAACTAAAACACAGATCTGGCTATGAATTGATAGTTTAAAAACTTCTTGGGGTTAAATTGAATTTTCCCCTTCTTTTTATTACCTCCAAGAATAAACTTCCCTAGGATCTCAGAAAATGTGATTAACGGTTTTATAATTAAGCATTACAGTAGTCAATTATAATACGCTATAATCTTTGATGCGTGTGGTACAGTACATCCTCGATCATCCGAACAGGTTGAACTCAAATTTTTGTTGGGCCGTTCGGATACGCAAAACATTCGGATAATCGAGGAAGAACATTTTACCTACTAAACTTGCTATAAAGGTTATTATCATCGTCCTGAACAGTCACAGGATGCTCAAACTGAATGCAAATTGAAAACCTAGGCAAACGGAAAGACCAACAACAAAACTCAGGCAACAGTTTTTTGTAAATTTCAATAACGATTTGTAATAATAACAACGATAACAACGAATAAATGTGTTATTTTTGTGCTTCCGTTGGATATGACTTTTATATAGGGCAACAGTTGGAGCAGACAACGGATATTTCGATTGGTTTTTCAAGAACTGGTTTGGAAAAAAAAGTTTTTAATGAAAACTTTTGGCGTTCGGATTATCGAGGTTCGGATAATCGAGATTCGGATAATCGAGGATGTACTTTACTGTTAATTTTCAAGAAATACAAAGTCAGTTTTGTATATAGATGATAAGCAGTGATAATTTGTTGATGCTACATCAATCATATTTCACTATGCTTAAAGGGGACCTGCAAAGGTAAAACAAGTTGTGTTTAATCGAAAGCCCTTAACGTCCTGAGTACGAAAATGAAAATATTTTTTGAAATTGAAGCCCCGTTTGTCCGTAAGGAGCGATTTAAAGTGCATTTTCTGACGCGCGGGACAACTTTTTCATTTCAGTCTCGTTTTCGATTCTGACGTCAGAGGTGAATAATGAAATTCGGGCCTAAGTAATTTCCATACAGAAGTAAGAGTAATCATTGCTCGGGTAACGGCGCAAAGGTGCTTTAAAAACAACAAAAATCCGTTTTAAAGCCAAAATATCAAATTTAGTATAAAACTGCGATTCAAAAAAAATATCGGTGTGAGTATTTACGGAATAGAACGAATTTCAAAGCTCATCTAAAAGTGTTGTGGTATGCGTGGATTCGACTCGAAGAAAACTCACATTGCCGGGCGAAATATTTTCGCTTTGCCTATTCACGAAGATACAATATTACAAGGTAGAAACTTGCTTGTTTAAATATCGATATATGAATTGCTATAAGATTGTATTACAAATATTCAATGGTAATGAAGGCTGGTTGGGGGTTGTATATGGGATTGTAGGGAGTAGGGGGTAAGCTTGGCTCGAAAGAAGTTGAACTTTGAAGAAGGCCCAAAAGTTCAAATGTAAATAATGTTTACATCTAAAGCCCATAATTTTATTTTACTTACTAATTTCTGTTTACAATTACTTAATTAATTAGACTTTATTTATGTTTCATTATTATCAATTTTTCATTTTTGTTATCTTTTTATTTCTAATGTTATTTGTATTTATTTGGGTCTACTGGGGTAAAATGGGTAACGCAGGATAAAATGGGTCACACGGGGTAAAATGAGTAGTTGCTTATGCTTACATGCATGACCTAAGTTGACAATATCTCACTTTTCTTATCAAGTTTTAGTTCTGGTTATTTTTGATCCTCTAAGAGTATTAGCGTAAAAAAAGCAAAATGATCAACATAAAGTTATTTATACAAGATTGAAAAACTACTCATTTTACCCCGTGTTTCTCCTTTTACCCCAGTAGACCTTAGTCTTTATCAATTTTTTTTACTTGTAATTATCATTCTATTTTTTGTATTTTCTGCCTATATTCTTATTTTGTTTTATTTGTTTACTAAGCTGCCATACCTGAAAATGGTGTTTTTGCCATATGACAATGATGATGAGAAAACAAAAACGACAGAAAATTTAAGAAACTTTTGATACTTGGGATCCAGGCAAGTTTCTTATAGAATATGTTTTTCAATTGTTTTTTTAAGAGTACCGTCTTTTTTATAAGAAAAATTTCATAAGAACACAAGCCTTAAATTTTACATCTTATAATTTGGTACTCTAGCTACCCTTGTTTATTGTTGATATTTTTTTAAGTTGAAAGAAATGTGTGAAGAAAATAATCGTGCAGTTTGTTCCATCTTCTTGAAAAAGTTTTTCTTCCACTTTCCCCATACCTTGTTTTTCTAATATTGGAAAAACATTTTTCACCCTGTTATTACAATATCATAGATAACAACATCCGAATTCCGCTGTTTATAACCTAAAACAGTAATCATGTTCTTATTTCCCTACCCCACATGATTCCTCACGTCATGTGCATCAATAAAAGGTATCTAGATGACTGAAATTTATAGTTTGTGTTTGCAATGTGGGTTGCGCAGCTTACGATTGTTTCAATAACTTAAGTAATAATACAAAAAATCAATACAATTTACTGAAAAAGAAAGTGACTTTTCACAAGTTCTCAAAGAATGCAGCCCTCCAAAAAATATGGATACAGAACATGAGGCTAGCAAATTTGTTCTGCAACCATACTCACGTCTTTGCCAAGACCATTTTACAGAAGAAAGTTATCAGCGTGGCCCAAAATTTTTGAAGTCTTTAGGCTTAATGAGAGATTACTTTTGAAAGATTATTTTTGACAGAGGGTCACCAAAAGGAAAAAGGCATGTGAAGGGTTAAAAGAAATTCAAGGCAAAACACAACTGTCCCTCAGCTCTCCACTCAGTCCTAAAAAATGGCCCTTTGGAAGAATCATCACAAACAATGAAAAACTGACAGAAGAACTAAACAGACTGAGGGATAACCCTCTTCGGAGGGGTTACTACCTGTCCAATATTCAGAACCAATTCAGCAAAGCTATATAGCACACTCAACATGAATTAATATTCAAGGATAAAACACCAACTAATGAGACACCTAGACTTCCCCCTTTATTCTACCATTTGATAACACAACCATTCAGTTTGGAGCAATATTGAAGCAACATTGGCATCTGATAACCAAGGATGAAACTCTAAAATACATTTGGGCCACACCTCCTTTCCTGGCACTTAAAAAGCATAAAAACTTCAAGGATGTCCTAGTTCATTCTAGATTAACTAGATAAACCCATAAATAAAAAATAGCAATAAACATAACCAAGATGCAAAGGTGGTCCCGGACGCGGGTCTGCTAGGGCACCTAACACAACAAGACATTCTGATTTAAATACCCCGAAATGTTTGTGTTAGGGTATCAGCTGATGATTTGCATCTATAAAACCCAGGATTAATGGCAATTATACTATTTGACAGACGGTTTTAAATGTAAAGATAACCACTCTTTCCCTAAGAAACTCTATAATCAGTTAAAGAAAAATAAAAAGTGAAAGTCTAAATGGTAAATGCAATCTTGTTCCAAAATACTAAAATACTGAAATACGAAATCCTTACTACTATGGCATTTCTGAGTTGGTTGGGGCTACCCTCTCTCCTTATGTAAATATATTTTCATCTTTTTTATAATTTTATCTTTTCCTTGTTTACCCTGTTTTATACATACTTTTAGCATACATATTTTCTTAACTCAAACTCTGCTCTTGAAAGAAATTGATAGATAGCTTGTTTCAACGACATCCGGGTTCAGATAAACTGGAGCAAAGTCATTAACTTCTGTAATGCACTTGCAGTTTGATTCCTTTGCTTTGGTCGAAGTTCTTTGCACTTCTTGGCAGCAAAGGCTTTCAATTCCTCTTATCATTCCTCCTAGCATTTACCACAAGTACACCTAAACAATTAAAATCAGTAAACAATTCAAACAAATAGGATTTTTATAAAGAGCAAAAAATTTGAATGTTTTGAGTGGATGGCCTAAATTGGGCCTAAATACTCCGTCTTGTACTTTTATAAATATATTATTAATTCACCCATTATTTGAGTTTTAGATAAAGATTTGGTCATATAAGTTTTTTATAAGTTGTAATGGAAACAATTTTACTAAAAAACATACCAATCGACGTTGTCAATTCTTTGAATATTCAAATCTTCTTCTACCTTGTCTTCGCTGGCGCTGCTCTCATCGATATTCGAGGACCGTTCTTCTCGTCTGTTTTTAGGCAACGGTAAGAACATATACGGCTGAATATTTATCTCATGGTTATCAACGGCTCCATATTCTAATCTTTCATCGCTGTATTCGATTTTTTTTAACGAAAAAGCGACGAAAATCAACTTTATATCGAGCGTGTTTCAATACCAATTCCAGTGTGTTCCATGAGCGTCTCATTTCTTTATTCACCTCTGACGTCAGAGAGAAAACGCGGGCAAACCCGTCCTCAAAACAAAATGGCGTCCAACATGCAAAATCGTCAACTTTCGGCTGTCATAACTCAAAAACTATTTCAAATATTATATTTTTAATGTCGAATTCGGACTCCCCGTATGTGAATTGACCATATTAGCTTGTTAATAGCAAAACTTTTTTTACCTTTGCAGGTCCCCTTTAAGACTTTTTTACTATTCATTCCTTCAACATTCCACCATGCCTGAAAGTTACATCTAACTTGTATGTAGAAGTTCCATATCCTCACTTTAGTGCTGCTAAGACGCGAGTATAGAGCATTTATACAGTAGAATCTACACCCAATAAGCAAACATGCTCTTCTGTAACTTGGTATATTAGTCTGTCTGATTAGTGTGCAAACACAAACTCGAGAGTTATAGAAGAACCATGTCTTCTTATTGAGTGAAGATTCTACTATACAGCAGTCTTTGAATGATACAGAACTTCAAAATAGCCAGAAAAGTCGGAAGCATATTGAAGCTAAAACTTAAGTTATCCATGTTTTCGCTTCACTATGTTTCTGATATTTCTGGCTATTGTATTATACCTGAAATTTGATTATTTCTTTCTTATTATTCCATGTATTTCAACCATCACCTTTGCTGCCATGCAACTTATTCAAATATTCTGCATTTTTTCAATTCTTCAATTGTGTTTTAGCTGCATATTAAAGATGGATCACCACTGTCCTTGGGTTAATGGATGTGTTGGGTTTGCAAACTACAAATTCTTTTTCTTGTTCCTGCTTCATGGAATCCTGTACACGTTTTTCGTGGCCGTCACCACACTCCAGTACTTCCTCAAGTTTTGGACGGTGAGTCTTTGAAAGGCTTTTTTATTTCAAGTGACCTATTGTTTGAGTAGCGCTTTGATATCACCCTGCCAATATGTTTTAAACTTACGGTTTTTATGTTACCCTACCTAGGCCTTTTTCAGGAAGAAAATAGCACCAGATTGGCTAATCACTCTGGTCCTTTGGTTGGCAGGCTCTAGCAGTTACCTTACCAGTGTGCTGCCAAGAGCTTAGAGTGATCACTCTGATCAGAAGGAAAGGCCTGCCTACCAATAATATGTTTTAAACCACTGATCTTTAAAGAAGACTGGATAGAGCTTCTTATCGTGCCAAAGTGAAGCTGCGTTGGCGGCTATCTTGGCCGTTCCACCCATTCCCAAAAGCTGTGGGAGCTTTGATTTTTGGATTTACAAAGTTTGCTGCTTCAAATTTGTTGTAAATCATATTTCAACCAACGTTAAACATGAAATATACTTAGAATAACCCATATGATTGTCTTTTTAAACATTTCTAAATATAGGCCTAAAGCATTTAGAGGGATTCTTACGAGTGTGAAAAAATGTCATTCCTCATCTTCGTGTTCCTTGCTATCCTTTTGTTATTTGAATTCTGGTAAGTTAAAAAGTTTTTGTGCTTTATGTAGCCCGTAGTAGTGCATAGACTATATCTCTGCATCTTATCTGCTATGCCTCAAACACTAGCAGTGGAACGGCCAACATGGTGAATTTCAAATTTTCGCAGGCAACATATTTGTGTAACTAACAACGATGGGAAACTTTATCCAGTCGTTTATTGATCAGTAGTTTTAAACTTACGGCTCTGATGTTACCCTACCAATATGTTTTAAACTGATAAACACATTGAAATCTTATTCGCTTTTTCATCAGGCTGGTTCTCCAAAAGTAGACAGCAGTTTGCACGTTCTCTTTCTGTTTTTTATTGGAGCCATGTTCTTCGTCAGCCTTTGGACGCTGTTTGGCTACCACATTTATCTGTCACTAAGCAATAGGTCAACGCTGGAATCGTTCCGTCCTCCGGTCTTCAGTAGCGGACCAGATAAAGAAGGCTTCAACTTAGGCAAAGGGAACAACTTCAGGCAGATATTTGGCAACAGGATGTTGCTCTGGTTGATACCTGTGTATACCACGTGAGTAAAGTTTTTTGATTGCTCTTAAGAATCTTTAGTTGAGCTTTGGTGCAAACCATCTTACCTTTTACGTGTTGGACAAGTTCTTTGTGACGTGCTAACTTCACGGGACCTTTCAGTAAACTTGACAAGGTTCTATAGACTCAAGACGTTTCTTCATTACTAGAGGTGAAATAACTGTGTCATCTCACATGCGATATCCCTGTGCTAATTTTGTGTTTCTTTAATACATTCTTTTATCAATACTATGAGGTAAGCCTACAAAACTGAGCAAATACTATTGGCTAAAACAACTGCCTTGAGAAAGTAAGTTTATCAAATGAAATTCCTGCTCATCCACAAGAGCAAGCACATTTGATAATCAAAAAATTGTCAAATTTCCATCCACATGAACAAGGAAACTTGTCAAAGACAATTGTCATAAAATATTGCTCGTGTAAACTACGCTTGAGTTAGAACGAAAGCCTAATATAGATACTAGCACAAAGCAGTTGGTGGTTTACACGGATATACCACTCCACTGCACCCACTGTTGCCGTGTAGTTCTAGGTGCGGATGTAAGTTAAAGGCTGATTGCGATATGTGGCATGCGATTTCTGTTTCTGCCAGTAGTGAAAATACTGTAAAACCATCACGTTTCATTTTAGACCTGGTGATGGATGCGAATTCCAAACGCGTGAGAGTTTCAACCAAAATGTTTAATAAACCCAAATGGTAATATGATTTGACTTTATTTCCATTTTCATCAAACTCTTACCGAGCATGCACATTTTTGCAATCTTTCATCCCTTTGCTTATAGATGAAGGAAAGCCAAACTTTCAATTGAAAAAATTATCTCCGCAATCTAGTCATAGCCTAAACAAAAAACCAATCAATGCAAGTTTGTAGTCAACAATCGAATAGGGAAAAAAAATTTTCTTTAAGAAATCAATATATGTACATAGAGCCACCAATATATGTACCGATGCAATTTATGTACATATGTTGATTTCTTGACTTCAATGTACAGCTAAACGAATTGTTCACGCTTGAAAAGGTTATAGGGACCAAACCTAACATGGAATGTAACTTGAACTGTAAAGTAACTGATTTTCTTCCTAAGGTACAGTGTGTATAGACTCCTTGCTTTGATTCACATTTGCTTCCATTGATGGATACTACTGTTGTCATTTAAAACATGAAAGTTACTTTTCTGGTTTGTTCTCCTCAAAGCTTAGCCTGCCGCAGTTTCCTTTGCCTGCGTATTTCCTGCCTTGTTCCCTTTTCACGTACCAAATAAGCCCCTCAGTTGTGACATTAGTATATTTGTTATCAAACATTTTATGACAATTTTTCAGACTTGGCAATGGCTACACTTTCCCAACCGGACGTTCTCAAGGTCCAGAGTCGCAGGGACTTCTTAACGGTGTAGCCTCGTTTGACCGTAATTTACACATCGCCTCTGAGCGTGACGAACTTCTATCAGATGATAGTAGCGGCCCGGGCTACATGGGTGAAATCAGAGGCGTTGTGAGTGACAACACTGATGGAAATGTAGAGCATGGCGACGAAGACAGCGAGAACGAGATCACTATCTACAATGATCGCCAGGTCGATCATATCGCTGTCACTATTGACGATGAACAACGGGGGAGGATTCTTAATTCTTTATAACGATTCGATTTTGTATTTTGAGGGTTTTCACCACTGATCCATCACAAGACGGATTGAGCTTCTCTTCTTGTAATAGTCAAGCAGCGCAAAGGCTTGTGGGTAATTACTTATATGCACTCGCAAGCCTTTGTTTCCCTGTATTCTTTGATTTTAAATAATAGGTTAGGCTGTTTCTTTGATGACTTCCTTGATGTGAAATTTTTTGATTGAGCAGTGAATATTTCACTGTACTGTACTAAGATACAACATGGATGTTCAGTCAATTAGATGACTTTTTTGAGAGCGTGGAGAAGTTCTATCCAGTCTTTTTAGAGATCACTGTAATAATGGTGTATAAATAATTTTAGCAATTCAGTCTGCAGTAAACAAATAAAACAGGTCACAAAGTTGCCTATTGTAAATCCTCGTCACTTGAGTGACATGACTGTGCAATTTCCGCATAACATTCGTTGATCTGGATATAGCAGCTTTTTGTAAATGATGTTGTACTGTATTTCTCAGAATAAGTGGACCTTTTTCCTGTTAAGGCTGCCATTTTGAATTGAAGAGAATTCAGCCCCTTCCTATCCCAGACTCCTTTGCGAATTCTGAGGAATAAGGAACACAATGCATCAAGGGATTTCCAGGGGGCAAATGTGCATTAACTCAAGGTGGTGCCCTAAACATGAAAAAGCTCCATTCTTATTGATGCTTTTAGTTAAGATTAATTGTAATTTCTGAGCAAGAAATATAATTATGCATAGAAAATGTTTTCTAGGAGGGAATTATCTTTCACATTCCTTTATACAGAAAGTGAGTAAAACTGTATTTGATCTGTACAGAACTTTGGAACAGCAAAGGTATCCGAGTGATAAGTTAGAATGAGGGAGGAATCAAACCTTATTTTTATTTCTAAGAGAATTTTTAAACCCTGATGTCACATCTTTTCTGATTAGTCCCTTTGGATCCAACTTATCTTTCAATATTAGATAGGTTTGGGCCTTGTTCTCTTCCAAACATTACTCGAATGAGTGTAAACGAACAGCTTTAATATAACACGTTTCCGTTTCAAAATGAATACAGCCAACAGAGTAGTGTGAACTTCGCATCAAATCTTTTGTGACCCTCGAACGACGGCACTATATCAACACGGACTTAATATTTTTCAGGTAACAAATCATTCAACAAAATATATTCCAAAACAAAGAATTTTTCATTTTGATGATTAACTCTTTTATTGATTTAAAATTTCTACCAATTAACCATGCAAAATTATTTTTGTATGAAGACAATCAACTAATTTATTTTACCTATCTAACTGTTTCATTACCCAAAGTCCGTCGTTGAGGAAGTGTATGTTTTCTATTCCCACGCCTTTGTTCTTTCCAATTCTATAAAGAAATGAAGAAGCATTAAGAGAAAGAGAATATTCAAAGAATTCCAGAATAATTGGCGGACTTTGTGAAGGAAATATGGAATTTCAGAAAGAACTAAAGAATTTCAATGCGTATGATCAAATGAACAGAAAACCAAAACCTTCTGTCAACCCCAACACAAATAATCATCCTGGTTAGAATAATTATAATTATCCTGCTCGACACTATAATCATGGGAAAAGCAATTGAAATATAAATTTCATTAATTATCAAGCTAAGAGCCAAAGTCACCAATGCTTTTCCATTTGTCTAGCTATTCTGCAACCATCACGGTAAAACATCTTAATTCAGGCCACATTTAAAAGATATCGGATTCAAATGATTTCATACCGCATTGGCCTTCCATTTAGATGAAGACGCTGATGAATACAGTATGAAATGAATACGCTGATGAATACAGTATGAAATGAATACGGTATCGAGTAAACGGCCGAATCCGATATGATTTCGATACGGATTGATAAGGAGGCCATCGACAGACATGCACACAGTGGCCTCCTTACCGATCTGTATCATTCGATTTGGCCGTTTACACAATACCATATTCAACTCATACTGTATTCATCAGGGTCTTCATGTAAACGCAAGGCCAATACATTTGCATCTGATATCGTTTAAACATAGCCTCAGTTCAGTGCAGTTTTCATTTCCTAAATTACACAAACATACCAGCAATTCACACAAAAATGGTTTATCAAATTACTTAACAATGAACGTAGAAAAGTAAAAAACATGAACATTGCGAAATGGTAGGGTTGAGTGAATCTTTTAAGGGGGACCCGTTATTAAAGTTATGACTTACATATCTTCCGAAGACATTTTTGTTGATCCTATGCATACAGCATGCTTTTTACCTTCTGCCATCACAGCCTTTGCATCTGTTAAGGGAAATTCTGGTATTTCTGTCAAAAAACCCCTTTTAGCTTAATTATGACTTATTAGGTTTTATTACTCTGAAGTAGGCGTATTTTTACCAAGAAAGTTCTGGGAATTTTTCTTATATTTTGTGGATTTTAAATCTTTTTACTTAGCTTAATAGGTAATTCATATTAAAGCATTAGAATAAAAGAAGCAGCAAGAAATACCGGAAACATAGCGAATTGAACACATGGATTACTTAAGCTATCGTCTGACACTCAACAGAGTAATAGGTCAGAAAGAGAACGAAAACAGAAACCTAACTGAATTATATACCAAGATGTGGATCGAAATAGGCCAATGAGAAAAGAAGTGAATGATTGGTATAGTGGGGTAAATCTAATCAACAACCACGATATAGTGAGCTAACCAATAAGATTAATTCAAGAGTCCTAAGGCGGAAACCAACTCTTTCTGTCTACACAATAGGGGATCCCTGGTTTTTATGTAGACAGATTCCAAAATACCCAAGTGAAATGTAGATCTTGCTCTGTTAATTATTGAAACAATGTCTTTGTTTCGCTATCTTTCCGGTATTTCTGGCTATTTTGAAGTTCTGTACCATTCAAAGACTGTTCTAATAAAAGAAGCAGCTAAAAGTTCCATTCTGAGACACAATCAAGCACACCCAACTCACATGCAATGGAAAGTAGATAACATAAAACACTTACTGGGAAACCAGTTCTTCTCAACAAATTATTTAAAAAGAAAGGATACAACTATACTATTTGCCTCGACTGGGTTAAGCTTTGCACCAGGTGATGTTAATCCCGGACACATGATGTTTGCTCCACTCAACACAAATTTTATTGCTCCTTTGTCGACCTGCTCATGAGGTAGCATGAAAGGATCTGAAATAGACAAAATACAGACTTCATAAAGGAGAGATTCCAGGCTGGAGCTGCTACCAAGTGGTGCTTTTGCATCAGGGGCAGATCTAGAATCAATCTGAAGGGGGGGGCAGTTGCTTTCTTGGGGCTGATAGATGCTATTTTTAATAGAAATATCAAGAATAACAACTATTCAAATGGGTGCCAAACTCCTAGAAAGTGGGCACTAAGATTTGTTTTTAAATGCAAAGTGGGCAACTGCCCCAAACTGCTCCCTCCTAAATCTGCCACTGTTTCGCATTGTTCAACTTCCATAACAACTACATACCAAAGGTTCACGCTGCTCTCTTTCTATCCAAATATAAGTTTTTGGTTTAATTTCTTTCAAGTTAAAGTGCCATACGGTCAACATTGTTGAGCACCTTCTCCTTCAATGACTGTTTGATTTTGCAACATGATTAGAAAAAATATATTGAGACATAGATTAGAAAAAAACTGAAGAGTGTAGCTTACATTTATGCAGTAAACGTAGTGTAGGAATCCAGGGTCCATCTCGTTGTCGGAAAAATAGGAGTTCTGATTTTACTGAAATTATTTCTATATGATCATGGCTAAAAGTACAAAATGAGAACATTTGATAAGAATAAGATCATATTTCTTCCAAGTACATGGGTGCATGCAGCAGAAAAGCAAGACAAGTGGTAGTATACCTTTCCAGAAATTTCAACAAGTATTCACTATTTTATATCTCAAGGGACTTCTTTTAAGAGTTCTTACAATGAGCACCAAAACGGGGGTTACGGGGGGAAGGGGCTTGGGTGGCTTTAAGATCCAGGGCACATATAAATGTTTACCAATTAAAATGATAAAATTTTTTCAATAAAAAAAATTGTTTTTAAAATAACTTTCCCGAACGAATTCCAATTGCATCCTTGTTTTCCAAACAGTTTGATTAGGGATTATTTTCCAAGACTCCCCCTAGCCCATGGGACCTGGTTCTATAAAATAGTCTAAGGCCTGAACTGGCTCTCGACAGCCCTGGTTCTTACTTGAAGAGAAACCTGAAACCAGTTGTTAAGCATTTTGATTGCATTGAATTGTTAGGGTGGCAGTGAAAAACAAGATAATAGTTGATGTGGTACGGACAGCCGAGTGGTTAGATCACTGAACTCCTGATTAAAGAGTTCTGGGTTGGAATCCACCGTCACTTCAGACCTGTCAGGTAAAGTGTGCAAAGAAACTTTTCGAGCTCTCTGTAACTCCAGGTAAAAGGAAACAGGAGTCACAAGTTGTAGTGATTGAGAGGAAGAACTACGGTGGTGCTGCTCAATTACCTATTCGGTGAGGTGCTTTGCATAAACAGATAGCAAATGAAGAACCTTACTATTAATTCCTACTTACACTCACCATTTCACAAGAACAATACTTTCTTTTTTGGGGGAAATCTGGTTGATATATTCCTCTAATGCTGGGTATTGGTCAACGATTTTGGTTCTTATTCCTCTTTGGACAGATGCTTTTAGCTGTGTTGTACCAGTTATGTCATCTTTGGAAACAAATCTATATGAGAAAAGGGTAATTCCAAGTCAATTCAAATGGAGTATGTAATAACCAAACTGTTGGGAAAATCTGCGCACTGAAATAATTGAATCTTGTCCTAAACAACAAAGGGGCAGTTTTCAGCCTTTCAAGTCTCTAAAATCAATGACATAGTCTGGGAAGTGACTCCTTTTAATTTTCAGATATTTTGCCTGATATTTTGCAATATATAAACAAGGCGTGAGGCGTGAAAGTATCTATTGATTCTAAGCATAAATCAATAAATTCATCACTATGCTTGTACCTTGCATGACAAGTTTTTATCTCTCTTTGAACAACACTGTTACAATTTACAGCTCGAAAATCGGCACACAAATATTTCGCTTTGGAATTATTCCGTGCAGTTATTCAGAGTTAAAACATGCCTTCTTTGTGCAATAAAAAAATTTACAGTCTGGACCCTATAGATAAGTAAAGCCGGGTCATAGATATATTATATTGCAATGCAAAAACATTATTGCTCACAGGCAAGTTGCACGTGGAAAATCCTTGGGCTTCGAGAATTTTGTAATGAATCCTCGAGTATTCAAAACTGTTTTGTTGTTGCAGATGGGCCTAGCCTGCTAGGTTTTAGGCCACCTGGGCCTAATAAACTATAAACCCATGCCATTAAAAATCTTTTTATTTGCACTAATATAAGTGCAAGGAGATCAACTGGAATGAATATAAACCCATAACATCGCATTAATAATTAACTCACTTTTTAAACATGATTTCTCAAACTAAAATAGCAAGGACAAAGTCGTAACGGCAGCTACAATCACTGGTCAAGTGTTCGCGCTCTCTTCCTCAAATCTCAAAAGGATGGAGTAGCCATTGTTCCACAGGGAAGCAAGAGGTATTCTAAATAGTTTGATATCTTATGACGTCACAGCTTTCCCATGAACCTGAATGAATATGAATCAACCAGAGCTTGATATTTCACCTGAGCCTGAATGTTAACCTATTAACCTGAACCTTAACTTGATCATAAACTTTGACCTGAGCCTGAACTTTAACCCGACTGGACCTGTACCCTTAATCCTTCAACTTAACGTGAACCTCGAAATGACAAAAATCAAGCCAAAACTAAACTAAACTCACAATATGTCCTAGTTTTATTGACTATTTAATCTAAAAATAAGCATACCTTGTTTATAAAAGTTTAATTCTGTTTTCGAATCTGAAAATCACTTTGCTTTCTAACCCTCTACACTCTTTTTTCTTTATAAGTATAAATTTTATAAGAATATTGAGGCTCAAAATTTCCAAATTGTATTAGTAGATTGTATTCTAGTCATTTACCTTGTAAAATTGCGTTACATTGATCATTATTATTGTTATTATTATTATTGTTGTTATTATTGTATCTGAACCTGAAACTTCAAACTGAGCCTGAGCCACAACCTGAATCTTGAATATGAAGCTGAGCTTTCCCATGCGGATGGAATTCGAAAATGGCGACTCCTTCTGCTGCTGCTGCAAACCGTGAAAAAGGTGAAGCCAAAATATCTACTCATGGCTTGAATACAGACTTCACTGTCGGTGAGACGGCCCTTTGCTATGAGCCTGATCAAACGAAAGCAAAAATGCTCTATGAAGCAAAGGTATGTGTATGGTTTATAGCTTTCTTTCCCTGCGCATGCGAAACTTCTCGTCCAGCTTTACTTGTCTTGCACGCTCGGGGTATTCCCTCCTTGTGTCACCTTGGCACACTATATATGTTTATAGCTAAGCCCTAATGTTTCATTTTTGGAAAAGCAAATTAGATAATTTTGAAATTTAGAATAACAATACAATGTCATTTGTTTTGTTGGTATATAGACCACTTTCAACAATGTTTACATTTTTGGACAGGCAAATGAGATTCTTTTGAAATGCAAAATAGAAGCACAATAAGAATTTACTCCTTTTTAAAATTAATTCAATGCCAATTGTTCAGTAAACAAAGAAATTGACAGGCATAAAATGTTAACACTGAAAGTGGTCTATAAGAAATAAACAAGCATGAAATGTAAACAAATTGGAACTGACTCCAGGGGAGGGAGTTACACTCAGGTCAAATCCTTCTTGTTTTGTTGCCAAATCGCAGAGATTGTCTATTTTTATAGTTCTCTACTCTACCTGATCCTAATTCTCATGTAAAAGCTCAGCGCTGGGTTAAAATTTCAGATAAATCATTATCTGATTTTGCACATGAGAAACCTTTGGCACTCTCAAAAGGTCAGAAATTTCAATGCAAAAATGTTTGAAACCACCTTGTATGTTTGGCATCAAAATCAATCTGGACTGCTGACTGCCTTTATTTGAATGGGTAGAAACCCTATTTCTAGTTCCTCAAAAGTGGTAAAACAGATCCCTACCAAAAACGAAATATCTTTTCATGATATGATAAGTGTTCTTACTATTTTGTAGATTTTGGAGATAGATGTAACAAAAGATGAAAAAGGGAAGAAGGTTCCAGAATTTTTTATCCATTTCATGGGCTGGAATAAAAGGTAAAAACTGCATGCTTTGCAATTTTTTTAGGATGCCATCAAATCAGAAGATATTAACAAAAATATTCCAAGTTGCAAGCACTTTACATACATTTGATACATTTGAAGAGTTGCGCCAGGCTTGCATCAGGACAACTGCATCATGTGGGTCCTCCTTTCTCGTTGATCCAGTCGAGCAGCGCGTTTGTGTTTGCCGCTGTATACCCCGAGACGGGTGGTGGGTCTGGAATATTCTTTAGGTACTGAGCAAAGGCCTTTTTGAATTCTGCCAGCGAAGTCATGGTGTTGAGGCACTTCGGTAAAAGGTTCCAGAGGCGGGAAGCTTTTATCTTGAATGAGTTCTTATAGTCTGTTCTGACTGCTGCTTGTGACTTCTGGTTAATAGCAGGGAGGGTGATCTTTATCCCTAGCCGGCTGTTTTCGTAAAACACCAAACCAATAATGTTTGGTGCAAGCTTGTTAGTCATCTTCAAGGTATGTAAGATACAGTACTTTTCGCAGCGCCTCTGAAGAGATTGGAGGTTGAGCTTCTGTAGCCGTTCCCAGTAGTTCAGGCTTCGGCATCCTGCGATTTTTCTGGTAAGGTTGTGTTTTACACTTTCCAGAGCGTTGATGTCTTTGCTGGGATTCCAAACCAGGCAGCACTATTCCAGCTTACTTCTTATCATTGTCTTGAACAGTGTCAGCATGATGAAGGGTGACCGATCCCTAAAGACGCTGAGTACCCATGCAGCCATTGTCTTCCCACTCTGCACTGTCTGCTCTATGTGAGGGGTCCATGATCGGTTGCTTGATAGAATTACTCCCAGGTCCCTGATGGTTGCTGTTGGAGTGTTCATGTGCTCATTAGAAGTGGTGTACTGTCTACAATGCCCTGTGAAGGGCAGCTGACGGATGAGCAATGATGTGTCCAGGACGTAGTTGAGGACCTCAAGTTTCTTCTCGTGGAGCTGCATGTTGTTTATTTTGGACCACTCTATGACAAGCCATAGTTCTTCCTGCAGTAAAGATACATTGTGCATCCCACTTATGGCTTTGAATAGCTTGGTATCATCCACAAAACTTAGTCCTTTGCTGTGTAGCAGTACGTCAATAAGGTCATTTATATAAAATGAAAAGAATTGACCCAATGACCGTTCCTGGAGGGACTTTTTTCCCTCCGCAACAACAATCTGTACTCTGTCTTGCAGGAATTCCTTCATCCAGTTGTAAAGTTTTCCTTTGATGCCATACTTTCTCAGCTTTGCCAGCAATATGTTGTGGTCAACCTTATCAAAGGCTTTGGCGTAGTCCAGATAGATAATATCTACCTCCTCTCCCTTATTTAGGCACTTAAATATATAATCAACGTGATCAATAAGCTGAGTGAGGCAGCTCCTACGTTTCCTGAAACCAATGTTGACTCTCATTGAGCAGATGATTTTCCTCTAGATATGTTACCATATGGTTCCCGATAACTCTCTCAAAGATTTTAATGAGGTGGGAGGTTATAGAGACAGGACGATAATTTGCAGGTTAAGTCCTGTTACCCTTTTTAAAAATGGTCTGTAATATACTGGGTCTTCAAGCATACAACCAGGAGAGTGTTGATGTTTAGTAATATAAGGCAACAACCACGAGAGTGTTGATGTTAAGTATACTAAGATGGTTGGCTACTAACATTTGCTAATTGCTAACATTTGCTAATTGAACTTATTTTGTATGATATTGTCTGTTCAGCATTGCTCCATCAAGACAAAGAAGGCTGCTAGGTGCTATATTGCTAAGATCATGGGTCAAATACCTCTTGTGGTCTTCAACAGACCTAGGCCTACCAAAATCCTCTCAATTTGGAAACAGGATATTCTTTGATCGTTGCTATCCTTTATGTTTTTGCAGCTGGGATAGATGGGTTCTCTCAGAGAGTGTCTTGAAGTTATCAGATCATAATAAAGCCTTGCAAACCAAGTTGTACAAGCAAGCAGTCGGGTTGGTTGAATAAATTTATTTTCTAACTAGAATATCTTGTATTGTTTGTGTAAAATGTTCTATCATTGCAAAGTGCTTCACTGTGTGTTTGCATCTAAGAATCGAATACAATTAGCGTGCTTGTTTATCATACAAATGATTATGAAAGTTTGTATGGTGTGGAATGTTACTGATGGATACTTATTGAAAAGGTGTACTTCCTTTCTTACTTAAAATACTAACAATGCTGCCTGCAGCATCTGGAGTCAGCAGCAACATTGCTATACTGAGCAATGATTTAAGCAGTCTAAAGCATATGATGATGGTAATAAATCTTAGCATGAAGAAATCAGTAAACTTGCATGTTACTTTTAAGGTCGAAAAAGAAGCGGAAGCAACAAAGGGACAGGAGGGATAGAAGAGACCAAGCTGAGGATGGGTCTTTAGACTCAGTCAGTCGAACCAGCCAAAGTAGTGTCAACAGTTCACAAGCTGAGGTAATCCTTTCAACAATAATAAAATCTAAATTTGGTGAGAGTAATCTAGTTTGTAGTTTGTTGTTGGTTAGAAGGAAGATGTGGATGGTTTTGGCTAATAGCTAGTTTGTGCATACTTCAAACTTATGTTTTCAAACTTCTTCTGTATTATCCACTACGAAAATGAGCTTTATTTGTGCTTAGGTGCATGAGCTGTTCTTGCTTATTTCAGACAGAGGATTCCAGAGATCTCCCCCTGGTAACAATTAATCTTCCGAATGTCCTGAAGACCAAACTTGAAGATGATTGTTATTATATAAAAAGACGAAAAAAGGTTAGTTCTTCTACTTCTGCATTTAGCTTTGAATTTCTTCCATCTACGTTATCTGTCCTTTTTGCGCCCGCGTTAAAAGGGCCAAAAATGTACAAATTTTCAAAAAAGAGGCTTTAATTTTCTATCATATGTTTTGCTAACATGCACCTTATTTTAGGCGATATTTAGATATAGTAAAATATATTTAACCATGATTAGAAAAGAAACATCAACAAAACAGAAAGTTATCTAATATAGATACTGAGGAAGGGCTATGCTCGATGCATTTAGTTTTTCCATATTCTTGGTTATTTAGCTTATCTCAATTGGAATATCTTGTTATACTATGGATTAGTTGGTAAAGTTAGTGTTCTTTAGTTCAAGAGTTACTAAATTATATGTCTATATCCTGAAATAGGTTCTCACACCAATTGGATAAGTTTGTCGTTAAATAAGGGCAGGCGTAAAAAGAGCTGATAAGGTATTCCAAAGAACAACTGAAGCTTTTAACAAGTTTGAGAAAAAGTAGAATTTGCAAAATGAATTGATAACTACTCACTTTACCTAGTAGCCATCAGGGCCACATTGAGCCATTGGAAATATTTTCAGACCCTAATTAATGAACGATAGATTTCTGGTTTGGCTGAGTGAGTTGAGTGAGCTTGATTAAAGTAGGGGACACCCCTTGTTTCCAGCAGGGGATCAGTAATATAACCCTACATTCCTATATATAGCAGTTGAAGTCCCTGGTGTGTTTTTCCTCCCATCAGTGCTATGAAGTTTTCAATTGAAAATTACCATGGGTACTAGATTGTTGATATCACTTTCATATTACTAATTACCATTTGTGTTTTCTTTTCATAGCTTTTAAAGCTACCAAGATTCCCAAGTGCTTTGAAAATCTTAAACGATTTCTGGGATTATTGCCAAGAAAAAGAAAATGCAAAGATCGAATCTGGAAATTCTCAGAAGAGTGACAACAAGTGAGTCAATAAAGTGTTGGGCGTCACAAATCATAATAGAGAAGAACAGCAAAATCAATGCGTTTTGACCAATTCGTGTATCTTATTGCATCAGAAACGACTGGGCCATTGTAAAAGATACCTGTTAAAGAAGTGTTGCTCATTTCAATTTACTTCAGGGTTCTGGGTACAACAATTGTAAGGTTTTATTCTTGTTCTCTTAATGTTGCAACTGCAGTGCTAATTTCTACAACTCGCTAATCTATTTTACAAAGTAAGCCTCTTAGGTCGGAAGACCTGTTGTTGCTAATGATTTTGATGTCTCACTTTTCAACATGTTACATGTAACTGATTACTTTCACTACTCAGTATTACTTTTCATTTAGTAATGTAATTAGAAAAAATAAACGATTAAAAGCTATCGAAACGATTAAAAGGAATGTGAATTTTATCCTTTAGCTGGAAAACCTGATGAAGGACTACAAAAGGCTTTTTTACCGTGTTTCACTATGTTTCTGATTTTCTTCGCTATCCTGAAGTTACGTACAGCTCAATAAGACAGTCTGTACTCATAAGTGTTTTTTTTGCAGTCTCTACATTATCAAAGAACTCGTCTGTGGACTCCAGACATACTTCAATTTCACATTATCGTCAATGCTGCTCTACAACTTCGAAAAAGAACAATACGAAGCACTTTTTCCTCCCAGCCAGCATAGCAAGCCGGCCAAAGAGGCAAATGCATCAAACGAGGCAAACGCTGAAGAACATTTAAACCATGGAAGTGCAACTGCATCAGAATGCTCCAAGGCTGCTGCTCCGAAAAGGAAATACAATAGAATACGCGTTCCTGCAGCTGATAGAGTAAGCAGGAGCCAGGTTTCGAACTCATCAAATTCTAGCAGTGCAAGCATAGGTGTTGCCTCTCTGGATATCACACAACCTGAACAAGACACCGATCCTACCCAACAGAAAAATGTATGCCAGCCGGTGGATGATGACGCTTTAGCGGAGAAGGAAGATCTGGAGATGGAGTTGGATATTGCGGCTTCTGAACAAGGAATGGAGACCGAGGAATCTGAAGTTAGACTCGAAGAAGATGTAGCTACAGCTGCTGATAATTTAGAATCACAAGAGACTGAACAATGTCTAGAAGAATCTCTAAAGGAGTTTACGTGTAAAGAAAGTGATATTCAGAAGGAAGATACCAATGTTGTAAATACCGAAGCAGAGCAAAGCAAGGAAGTGAATGAAGGTGAGAATCGAAATATTTACACTGATGCTATTCAAGGACATCAAAATAAGGGATTTTTTGAAATTCATTCCTGCAAAGTTGTTTCTCAGAATTGTCGGAAAACGAAAGTAAGTTGATTTCATGAAGGTTTGAAAGATTTAAACAGTTGCACTGTAGTTGAAAAGCAATATAATTGCAAATCATTTCATAGTTTTTGGAAATCGCGCTAAAATGCGATTTTCTCAATCGTCGAAAATCGATGCAAAATTCTTTTTGAACCGTTTAATAATCTTTTTACAATCACTGCAATCATTACAAGGGTAATCCGCAGATGATCTATATTCCTGGTCTCGTCTTTTTCAAATAATGTTTCAAACAATGACGAACGGCATTGGGTAATTGAATCTTGGTCTACATTTTGTTGCAACTCTGATCCTTAAAAAACCCAAAATTCCATCCTTTTTCCTGATGGTGTTGATAGGTGATCGTGGGTTTATTTTACTACACCTAGGTTGAATAGAACTGAGTTTTCAAACATTTTTAGAATCAGAAGAAAAACCTCGCACACTACGACCAAGAAGATCTATTGTGCCTGTGAAGCGTCTAAGGCTGGATGAAAAAGAGGCGAAGAATGAACAAGCCTCCCTCCCAGTCGGTGCAACAGCTAAAAGCTTTGGAACTCCTGGAAAGAAAAGCAAAGAAGTGAGACAAAAATAGTTTGTTTTGAGTTTATTTCGTTTTTATCAGAAGATTGAAAAGTGAAGTGAGCATTTAGGCCAAACTTTAGGCTCTCTTTCTAATGTTTTTGTATCGAGTGTGCTTGAAAATAGAGCGACTCTTCTTGTAAACACGATGAACTGGGGTCTGCAATATACCAACAACAGAATATTTCTTTCATCAACATGCATTGTTGAACAGTTCTAGAATTCGCATATCATCTAAAGAAAGTGGTAACTTGGTGAGTTGGTGAGTTGGTACCCTCAGCTTCATATGTTGCTTGTTGATGGTTGTTTTCTTATATTCTAGTTATCTATAAAAGAAAATCAGGATCTGAGGGATACTTCCTTTGTGCCTTATCCTCTCAGTGCCTGCAAGTCTCTTAGTCCTGCAGAAATCTACGGAGCAGAACATTTGCTCAGGTTATTCGGTAAGGCGGTATTCTAACTTCAGGGATCAGTACCATAGGCTTGGCTTTACTTACTTACATAGTATATTTACTCAATTTTCAAATAGTGCATTGATAGTTATTGTGATTATTGACCTATGGTAATTCAGGAAGGTGAGAAAACTTCATCGAATGTCAGAAGAAAAGCTTCAAGTATTTAAGTTATTACTTGAGCTTTACTTCTAATTCAACTAAACTAAGCTTCCTAAGTCATCATATTTTGCTTTGTTTCCAATTTATTTCACCATGCTGAAGCTCTATACCAATCAAAGACCATTGTATTTTTTCTACAACTACATATAAGATCCTGTATCTGGTTTGGTCTAGACTTTTTGAATGCATCATCATCATTTTTTCCTGCCTCGAAATATTTAACAGGGGCTGAAGAATGACAATGACATGTTTAGTTTTTCATTCGATACTAGGAAGACCCTCCAAAAACCCAATTTCTCCACGATTTTTTAATAGGGTTATCTTATTTCGACTTAGCGTTTGTATCTTTCGTGAGAGTTAATTCATTATCTGATATGTCTCTTATTTTCAGTAAAACTTCCAGCTTTATTGTCTCGGACTGATTTGGAGCAGAGAAAACTCGACCTTCTTGTGGAACACTTGGACAAATTTCTAAGGTTGGTTCCAAGGTAATTATTACCAAATATTTAAACAGCAATGCTAGTTTATTAAAAATAAGTAACATAGACAGAAAACTAACTTTTTTTAAAGTAAAAGTTTTCCATTTATCAAATGATCCTCGGTTACAATTATAGTGATATCACCACACCTTTAAAGCTTTTATTCGTTTTACTGATTTTACTTGTAAATAATAGTACCGAGGATTGAGGATGATTTCATAATCGAAAAGCTTTTTATTTTACGAAAGTTTGTTTATGTCTATTTTACTTATATTACCAAATAGTCTTAAAGTCTCAGAATCATATTTCTCCGTTACTATGCGACTTTGTGAAAGATAATATTTCTTTGGTCTTTAGCTTTTAGCTTTTTTCTATTGATGTATGAAAATATTTCCTATTTTTGATTACAAAAGGTTTTTTCTTACTATAGGTTCATGGCGGACAGAGCTCACCTCTGGTTTTCATCGGACAACTATTCTCAGTCGATATTATGAAGAACATTTGGCGAAGATATTGCTTCTGTGAAGATGCGAAGAGGCCTCTGCGATTGAAGAAATATTTTATGGAACAGTTAACTGAAGATAAACACTCGTAATTCGGTCAAAATACCGTGCAGTATTATTTGGAAAACTAACAATAGGTACTTTTAAGATAAATAAAAGAGGTAATGTAAAAGAGATTGTGTAAATGATGGTATGTCAGCTAAGGAAAAAGAGCTTGATGAAAAAATCAACGATAGATAGCCTACTTTATATATAATGATCGGTATCAGGTTAATCTCTGTAAAGAAATCGAATGTTTGTTGAAAAAGTATTGAGAACAAAAATACTTTATATCTTATACATCATACCTTTTAGGTGTTGAAAGTAGCTTTCAGCTTACATAAAGTCCAGACAGGTTCCATTAAAAAAGTCCGTCGTTGGTTTATTTAGGGGAGGGTTAGGGGAATGCTGAATGGTGACCGCTTAAATGACGTTCCTCACTTCACATACCTCGGCAGCACCGTGTCTAAACTTGAACTCTGCTGACGAGAAGAGGTTCAGCTCAGCTGCCGCAGCGTTCGGAAAACTTCAGTGCAAGGTGTGGAAGCGGTCTGGTATTCAAACGAAAACCAAATGCAAAGTGTATAGAGCGGTGGTACAGTCGTGCCTACTTTACGGAACCGAGGCCTGCCCTCTGTACAGGAAACACATCAAGAAGCTAAAAATTGTTCAGCAACGACACCTACTTCAAATCATGCGTGTTAAGTGGCAAGACGAGATCCCGAATGTAGAAATCCTGAGGAAGGTGGACATACCTAGTGTAGAAGCCGCCATCACAAAAGCTCAGTTACGATGGGCGGTTCATGTCAGCCGAATGGACGACTTACGTCTGCCAAAGGCAGTCAGGGAAGGCGAGCTCAGTAAAGGAAAGCGTCGAGTTGGCAGACCCGGTCTCCGTTATAAAGACTGCCTTAAGCGTAGCCTTATAATAGATGTTAGATTTTGATCGTAAAGGAATTCGGAGAATGGCTTACTTTATTAGGTTTCATGTTTGAGAGTCATCAAAAATTAATTTCCATGCATTGAATCTAGTTTAGTGGGTTGCCCCAGTTTACCACCCCAGGGCCAAGTTTACCAATCCAAGCCAATGCCCAATGTTTGGTAGTATGTACAAAAGCACTAATGATTTTCAAGCAAAACATTTTTGTGGTATGCAATGTCCTACATTATCAATCTAGAATTCCATTGCTTTTTGGTCTTTTTGTATTTGAACTTATAATGAAATTCTTCAACATTTTTGTAATTTTTTAAAAACCGGCGTTGACATTCTGCACTGCAACCCACAAACCAAAAGTATTGTAACCGGAAATGCATGCTACCGCTACGCATGCGCATTGACCATAAGAAGCTGCCATATTGAGAAAACAGCTGCAGAAAACTGAATGAAAACAGAAACGAAGGTGTGTGGTTTGGAGTCGAAGACTTCTTTCTTCTTCAAAGAACAGTTTCAAGAAAGATATCAAAGTATTCGACGTAAAGTCAAGCTGAGATGGTTGGAGAAGTCGATAGCTTTAGGTCCTTGGTAAGATGTTTGATGAGTTCGTTTTAGTTTATCTTTTCCTTGCGATTTGTTTGACTGGATTGGGTGTTGGGGTGGGCCTAACTTCACTCACTAAGTTTTTAACTCGATGGCTAGACGGAAATTGTATGTCTGCCTACACCTTGAACAAAAATGCCTCTAGCTAAAGTTTTAGAATTTTATCAAATACTGCAGGCACTACGTTGCATTGCACTACACTTAGAGGAGGGGGATAGGACAGGCAGTGGTATCAGGATTTGTGAATTCTAAACTAATTCCAAATATCGTAAATTACCAATTTCTCACATCCCAGCACATGGCTTGTGGGTCTCAGACAATGTGTGCTCACTGCAATTCGTCTTGAGTTACAACATTGGCCGGTTTAGGGTGTTTTACAGGGAAGATTGCAGTTTAGGGGGTGGCAATTGCATACGGGGAAATATCATTTCCAATGTTGTTGATGGTGATAGCCAAATACACTTACTATCTTTATAAGGTATTTGTTAATGTGCAAAGCACAAAGGGCCCACTAAATAGGTAGACTTAACCAGGGGTGGACCTAGTGAATAATTTGACTGCCGCACAAATAGACTAAAATTAGGGGGAAATTTTTTTCATGCATCGCCGTTCCTAACACTAGAAACGCACCTTTTTCCGTCAGTTTGAGATTCCTGCCAGCCCTCATGCCAGCCTACTACGCCTTTTCAAAGTAGCAATAGAATAGATAACTCACTTGTTGTTTTAGAACTTCTTTAGATGAAATAAATGATTATACTAACGCTCTAGAATTTTTCATTATTTCTCTATTTGTAAAAAATATTGAAAAAATTGAAATAAATGTCTACATTAGAGAGATTGAACAACGTTCACCGCGGGCAGATCAGAACTCGCGACATCAAAACTTCTCGTAATTGAGGAGCGAAAATTCTAATACAGTTATGGAATAGGTGGATAAATATATGCACTTAATTATAAAGAGAGAGTTTGCAGAATAACATCTTTCATATAACAAAAAAACTAATTTGACAAAGGATTTTTGAACCAAAAGACTTTTCTTTTGTTCTTGGGGCGGCAGTCGAGGCGATCTATGCAGAGTAAAGGTAGGAAATCCAATAAAATTGTGACACTGAGGCGAACTCTGGCGATGTATGATTCGTAACAAGGGCCGCACAGATCTAGTTTAATTCAATGAAGCTAAGTAATCAAAATTGAATTCATTCAATTCAGTGAACGAGTTTTCAGAAGCTGGCACGCTGTAACACAACAAACTTTTGGGAATGATTTCAAAATACATACGTGAATAAAACCATCAAGTGAAGGAATTCCCATCATTTCAACGAAGAAAAACACAAGACAAGTTAAAATGGAAAATACATTCGAGAAATTTTGGGAAGAAATCATAGGCCTACTGAAAAAAAATTATTTTCGCCCATGTTGACTACCGCCTGTGCGGCGGTGGCGGCAGCCTGGATCCGCCCCTGGACTAAACGAGCAGGACTCTGGTCCTTCCTCTCAATGTGACCACACTTTGTGATGCCTTTTGCCTTTTCGCCTGGAATTACAGAGAGCTGGATAATTCTCTCCTCACACTTTATAACTCTGGCAGCCCACTAAGCTTTATCAGAAGGGCACACTTTCTAAATAGCTGTATGTAACTATTATTGGTGTTTGTTTGCATTGAGGAATTATCTTCTATTTTAGGGGCCACATGGTAGGAATATGAAATTATCTGGACATGTTGGATTTGACAGTCTTCCTGACCAACTGGTTAATAAATCAGTAAACAAAGGCTTTGCATTCAACATTTTGTGCATTGGTGAGTCATCTCAATTTGCAACAAGTGCTTATGATAAATGAATTTTAGAGCAGTCTTTCATCAGTACAAAACTTTAATATAGCAAGAAAAATCGGAAGCATGGTGAAAGGAAAAGCTCATACAAGCATCCACCTTACCTACCTACGCAAACCATCTACGCACCGCCATATCAACACTCTACCAATCATCTACCTCTTTCTAATTAGCCTATTTCAATCCACATATGGGTATGATAATTCATTAGGTTTTTTTTGTAATCTTTCGGACGTATCAGACAAAAAGTTTAAGTAATCTATATTTTCACTTCACTGTGCTTCCAATCAAGAGGTATCTTTTTCTTCCAATATTTTTGTAAGTGTGTGGCAAAAATATATAATTTTATGGCACTCTGCTAGGAACTAAAATCTTAGTTGATGAGTTTATGATGAACTACTATCAACTTTATTGGCATTAAAGACAACAGTGCCACATGTGGGTTCAAATCCTCGTCAGGTCATTTTCATACACGAAAATTATCTCAATTGATGACGGGAAGTATATAAAAAGTCTATAATAATCTACTCATTCTTTCATTCAGGTGAAACAGGCATTGGAAAATCAACATTGATCGATTCATTATTTAAACGGAACTTTGATGGTAAGAAATACAATTAATTCCATGTATGATTACACCACACTCCAACAATAAGATTTAACCCTTTCGCCACTGCTTCTCCAGTGTGGAAATGGCTGTGAGAACCGCTGTCCTGAGCACATTACTCAAGTCGAGGGTACCAAAATTCAAACGCAAATTTTTTCACGAAAAACAAATCTCACCAAAAAAATTCAAAAGATGAATGAAAGATAAGATAATAAACAATCAGTCCATGCCAGGAGACACGTGCGATCGCACGTGCACGTGCCCACACACGTGCAAAAAAGTTTACATGAGCGAAAAATTGCACTTGCAAACGATACTTTTACCTGCCCATCGCACGTGCTAAAAATTTTTCAAAACAATTATCTTTTCAATCGACATAATTTCCCAAATCCTGCTTCTCCTCAAATTATCTTTTCCCATTATAATTTTTATAAATATGAAACAAATTTTCTCGACAATTCCCTTGCAACAGCGCTTGTCTCTGATTCACACGCAACAAATAGCCTGGAAGCCAATGCAAAGCTAGCGACGAAAGCGGCACTCTCTATTTGTCATCATAGCGTCGTGACACTTTTATCTCTGTCTGAGTGGAATTTAGTTGCCTTGCGTTTGCGAAGAGATAAGATCAAAGCAGAAGAATTGAAAGATGTCAGGATCTTGTCAAACAAGAAAGGAAATAAAGTTGAGTACTCAACCTTCGTTTTATAGGATAAAGAGGCAGTAATTGGCCATGAAAAAGTTGAGTCACAAGGAAAAACATACGTTGTGAAAGTTAGGTGTAAAATTTGTGTGAAGCACAAGCAAAATATAAGTGCTAGGCTAAAGGGATCTGCTAAAGAACATGCAATTCCACTCGTTGATTTGCTAATCAGTCAAGTGAAACCAACAATCACTAAAACTATTACCAATATCAACGAAGAAATCGAGGTTGCTGGCACTGATGAAGAGCTCCTGACGAGTCATCTGGCATCATTTAGAGTTACAGATTTTCTGACCGTTTAACGTTCGTTTGTTGCAGCTGACAATCGGCGTAGGGACAACTCTGACAAACGGCAAATTGATATTGACATCAACGGGATGATTAATGACGAGGGTGAAAGAAGCCAAGCATCAGTAGAAAAATGTCAAGCCCTTAAAAATGTCAAAAGCTTGCTCCAGACGAGGTTTACTGACTTTGATGAACCAATCATTGAAAATATGAAATGGTACGACCCAAAATCTAGACAATGAACAGAAACTATGGTACAGACCAATTAACTGCCATGGCTGAGCATTACAGTGTACCACTGTTTGTGGCAAAGTCCGATAAACAAAAGTGCTTTCAAGAATGGAAACTATTCCGCTGGCTTGTTAATGAAAATTATAGAGGAGTCGATGCTAAGCAGTTGTGGGAGAAGGTGTTTCAATATAAAAGAGCGGAATACCCTAACCTATGCATTGTTGCAAACTTGGTCATGTGTTTTTCTGGATCCAACTCAACAGTGGAGAGGGCATTTAGTTTGTTGACTTTGCTGCTAACAGACAGACGTTTGTCTTTATCATGCGACACCATCAGTGATTTAATGACCATAAATGTGAATGACAAACGGTGGACCCCCAACGAAAAGAGCATCATAATTAAATATGCCGAGGAGGCCTATGAGAATGCCAAGCGTCGTGTCCGTGTTTTTGATGACTACAAAAGTTTCAAGATTGGATGAGAAAGCGGAAAGCAATGATGAAATCGAATCTGACATTGATTTCGGAACAAGCGATACTGACGAACTTGTTTAGATATAAGACAATAAAATTTACATAAATAAACATCTTTGTTTTCTTTGTAATTTTCAGCTTTTATTAACCTTAGTTTATTGTTCTGTTGAAACATATAAGAGTGAAAACAATGCTTTTGATCCATGTTGCGTAGGCCTTCATCTTATTCAAGAATATAAACATGGAAGCGTTGCTCTGACTTATAATTTGTCGCGTTGTGAATTCCATACTATAATTGATTGAAAGTGAATCGAATAAAAAGCATCAAAAATGAAAAAGAAACAAAATATGTAAGTTAAACAATAACAAATACTTTAGTATAACTATCTCTGCAATCTTTAGAGTTGTTTTCACGACCTCTGGAATCGCACGTGCAAAAACTAAAATTTGGTTGTCACAGCACATGCAAATTCGAAGACACGTGCGAAATACAGCTTGTGCATTATTTTCTTCCGGGCATGGACTGAACAATCTAAAAACGTGTTTTAATTCTCGTTTTGAATGTTTTTCAAGAATAAAACGAGAAAATTGCACAGTGTTTCTCCAGAACAAATAATTCCTCAAATTATCCAATAAACTTTGTTGCAAGGCTATGGTTGGCACTCATAAGCCAGTGGCTTGGGAATAGGGATGATGGATTGCATGTTTTTAAGCCAAGGGCACCAGGCCTGTTTAAAATCCACAAATTGTTCATGGATCAGTCCTAGTTATTCCAAATTGAAAAATTCTTGTATAAGTATGAATGGGCAAAATATAATGTCAGGACACGCTGTCATGCTCATCTTAAAGAGGAGGCTGTAGTCAGCAAAACACAGCAGCAGATTCATTGTTGGTCCCGTTAATTCATTTCACTATATTGTTTAGAGTTGTGGCTTGGTGGAAGGGTAGGGTTTTTCTTCTCAGAAACTCTGTAATTGAAAAACTCCAAGCACCAATACTGAAAGATAAAGTACATTATTCTCGAGTAGAGGATGATTATTACCTATGATTTTTCTATAGAGTCTTAGGAAACAAATTTTCTTGTAATATTCTGGAAATATAGTAATGAATTAGGTACAAAGCATGCCATTTGTTGATTTTGGCTTTTGATTCCTTGATTTGAATTTTGTGTACACACTCTTCATAAGAACAACCTTTGTAAAAAATACCAGGCCTTGCTTACAATGATTTTTCGCGTAATAAGTTATTATTGCTTCAACAGATGAGCCTCATAACCATGACAATCCTGGAGTCGAAATACAACATGTTACATATGGTGAGCATTGTTCTCTATTGAATAGCTAATTCTAATTTGCTTGTGATCACCTCTGATTGGCCCTCATTTGCTTGTCATGGCGATAAGCCTTTACTGGACTTTCTTCAAATGTTCACCAATTAGTTTTGAAGATCTCTCTCCTGTCGTTTGAATCTTGCAAATCTAATCTTGTATTTTTTCATTGAATCAGATTTGAAAGAAAGTAATGTGTCGCTGAAGTTAACTGTCGTTGAAACTGTTGGATTTGGAGATCAGATAAACAAGGAGGACAGGTTTGATTCATCAGATTTTACTTTTTACCTGTTATGTCCTTTTCACGGATGGCTGAAATAGTGAATGCATACTGGTCCTGATAAGTGTCAACAAAAGACCTGAGAAAACCTAAGACAGTTATAAGATGAGAGAATATCAGATTTGCGAAAATCAATTTCTCTTCCAAGCTAATTGCATTCTATTGATAAGATGACACGTTGTCAATTACATATTACTGAATTGTTTCCCATGTGTGTCTAATGCTTTCCAGTGATAATAATTTGGATAGAAAGACACCTGGAAAAAACCTGGCAATGTTTGCACTACAAAGGCTATTCGCTTAAAAGCTTCACTTGTTTACAGTTTTTACATTAGACTAGTGTAAATCAATTATTAAACTTTTTGCTCTGAGCATGTGGTATATAATTGAGTGAGTCGATTTTTATGTGCTAACCAGATTAAGGTTGGGCCTTGTTTCTTTGAAGAATACCGGTAGCTTAAATTACATGTTATATGAGGCCATAAGATGGGTGTCCAGTGAAGATTAAAAAAATAACCAGGGACTTTAAAAGCAACACTATTAGAGTTGGTATGGTTTTTTGATGATGCTCATTGTTCATTTGTGCAAGCATATAATCAGTGACTACCTTAGTACTTCTTCCACACCACCCCTGGGTTCTAGTTAGTAAAGTTGCATGATATTTCAATTTTAAAACAAATATACAACCCTTTGATGGTATTTAGAACCCATGCCATCCAGAGTTACCAGCACCAAGCAGCTTATTTACAGATACACTTTATTGCTCTCATTATCGCAATCTATTTGCTAATTCTTCTCTAAGATAAGCTATAGCAACCAACAAGAGAAGAAAGAAAATCAATCTCCCAAGGCTGTGGGCAATTTTTAAATTTGTTTTTTGAGGTATCAGAATTTTGATGAAGGAATTTTTGTTTGTAAATCTCTGATCTTTCCCTTAGCGTTATTTTAACAAATTATATTTCTTTCGCAGCACCAAAACAATATTGAAATACATTGACTCTCAATTTGAAGCATATTTACAAGAGGAGATGAAAATCAAGAGATCACTCAATGTCTACCACGATGCCAGAATTCATGCCTGTCTGTATTTCATCTCACCTACCGGTCATTCGTAAGTAATTACTTAAACCATATATGCTCTTTTATTCTACATTCCCTTTAATCCTGCCTCTCTGATATTTGGTCTTTATTTCATGGATTGGACAAGAAATCCGGCCTCTTTATTGATCCTGCTTGTGGGATTGCGACCATTTATTGTTATTTGTACTGTTATTTGCTGATATTTCATTTGTAGATTAAAGTCACTTGATCTGGTTTGCATGAAAATGTTGGACAGAAAAGTTAACATCATCCCAATTATAGCAAAAGCTGATACAGTTTCAAAAAATGAGCTGCAAAGTTTTAAACAGAGGATAATGGAAGAATTGGCAAGAAATGAAGTTCAGATGTACAAATTTCCAACTGACGATGAAACTGTTGCTGCTATTAACAACCAGATGAATGTAAGTCTTTCAGAGGCTGTTGGAAGATGAGGGTCAAAAATTGAAGCAAGAACTATTCCTGAAAAAATTGTTATTGTGAGCAGATAGCTTTGAAAATAAGGAAATTAATCGAAATTCTTTAAGGGAGGAAACTTTCTCGGGAAGAAACTTATGTTGAGTTAATAGTTTAGAACGAAAGTACTAAAGATGTTTCGTAGTTCAGTATTTCCTTCAAGAACAAGTTTTAGTTGCTGACTTTATTTACTTTTGAATAAGGCCCCCTCTTGAATAAGCCTCCTTTCAGTATCAAGTTTTGAATACCCCCAGGCTTCAAAGAAGCAAAGAAAAACACATCATAATCTGAAAGGATAAACATGTCAATCCTCGTCTGACAATCATGCGTATCAGCAGCATGGGTCTTTTTTGGGAGGATTTTTCTTTAGGGCTTAACGTTTCATATTTTTTCAGCAACATTTGCCGTTTGCAGTTGTTGGCAGTCGTGAGGAAGTAGTCATTAATGGAGAAAAGTTTAGGGCCAGGCAGTATCCATGGGGGACAGTTCTTGGTAAGTTAATCATTTATGCCTTTTCGAAATTTTTAGACATTTGAATAAACACTTTTTCAAAAATATAGAAAACATGGGTAAGCATATTAAAGTTTGGATGGCCTATTGGTGAGATTGGATAACCCTGGCTCAATCAGACCTTTTCATGTAGAAAATTCCACAAGGGTGGATAATTGCTCAGGTCATTTGGTTTGCAAGCCCTTGTGATGTGCTTACCAGTGTGCTGGCGAGAGCTAAGAGTGATGACTCTGGTCAGAAGGAAAGGCCTGCTCAGTGTTTCTTAATGTTGAAAACTTTAAAAAGTTAATTTCAACTATAAAGAATTATATTAGAACTGGGGATACTTACCTGTATTATAATATTTTTAGTTGAAAATGAGAACCACTGTGATTTCGTCAAACTCCGTGAAATGATATTGAGGTAAGTTGATGACTATTACTACTGAGTATTACTTCAGTGATGCTGTGTAGTTCCTCGTAATTAATTCATGATTTCAGGTTTTCACCTTATTTTACCAAGATATAACACATTACAGTAAAACCTCTGCAACGAAATCCGTTGAGGTTTGCACCATTTTGAATATAAATTACCAAAGCTCAATTTTATTTCTATAGATATAGATGTTACCTGAAATTATTTTTAGAATACATACATTGAGAGCTATGTATAAAATAAAAACCTGCTTCGTAATTAGGATTCAACTACCTTCTATTGGGCTGCATGTTTAGCACTCTTCGGTTCTTGACACCAGTTATTCATTTATAACTGTTCATCTTATACTTAAGACTTGAGTATAAGATGTACAGTTATAAATGAATAACTGGTGTTCAAGAACCTATCAAGTTAGCGAGTGGCTACACGTCCAGTGTAGTTGTAACTAGGAGGGATATTGAGTCTCTGGATCACATACTTATATTTTACACTTTGTTTATGTAACTTCTTGAGGACTCTTCGTGTATCTTGAACCATATTTTTGCATGATACTGATTTTATAATTGCTTCCCATTCTAGGACGAATATGGAAGATTTGATTGAAACGACTCATCGACGTCATTATGAGTTATACCGCAAGTTGAAGCTGGAAGAAAAGGGTTTTGACGATAAGCAAGACAGGTAGCTACTTTAGACCGTTTTTCTGTTTATCTTGGTATTTCTTAAAACAGTTGATTTACTATTTGAATAACTTATGCCTCAAATAAATGCTTCGTTTTAGCCAAAGTACTTTATCTCATTCTTACAGCATTCAAGAATCTTTCAAACAAAAGCGAGAAGAATATATGCACGTTTTACAAAAGAAAGAAGAGAGTATTCGACAAGCATTTGTTCAAAAAGTCAAAGAGAAGGAAAATGAACTTGCTGTGGCTGAACAAGAGGTAAGGATATATGTAAAGTGATTGGCCGATACAAAGTTTTGTCACGTTCCTTATGTGTCTACCCCGTCATCAATGCCATGATATAGTAAAGGGGTTCACTGATGTTTGGTACAAAACAGTGTTCCAATTAACATTAGAATAAGGGTGATTTTATTGGAATTCTTAGAGAATAGAAAGGGAGTTTCTATCTTGACAAGAACAGTTTAAGATGGGGAGGAGTGGAGATAGGCCATATATTCATGGTTGCACCCACAGCCACCTTGGCTAAGGAGCTAATTGATGAGTAATGTTGATGATGATGATGATATATTCATTCACTATCTTCCTAATCGTTTCAGCTGAAAGCCAAGTTCGAAGATATGAGATTGACACAAAATGAAGAGAAAAAGAAGATAGAAGCTCTGAAAAAGCAACTCGTAAGTTTATATTGCTCTGGAATTAATGATATTTCTTCTTGTATTCTTTGAACCATCTAAAAGCATAAAAAAATGCATAATATACATATCCCTACTTCGCCATGTGGATGATTAAATTAGATGCCTTCTTCTGGTCAGTGTAAATGCAATATTGCGTCCATACCGTATTTCAAAACATATCAATCAAAGACAGCTATTAATCATTATTCATGGTCACCAACAGTTATATTTTGACTTCAAAAAAAGAAATTTTGTGCCATTTAAGGATTCGAAATACTTTTACTTAAACTTTATAATGTTGATTCTGTTTCATCATCCCCCTTAAGAAATATTATATGGTATATTTTACTTTTGCTTTCTTTATACTTATGTTATCTTTTGTTAATACATGCACCTTTCTTTTATTTAGATATGATATTCCATAGGCAATGAATGCATGAACATGTTCCCGTTTGCGTTATCTTGTTTTGTTTATGTTTGTACCATTTTACAAGAATGCAGAAAGACACAAATCTCTTGAATTATTGAACTTGATGGTTTTTTACTTTACATTTGATAGGAAGAAGATGCAGCCGAACTCGACATGAAGAAACAAGAATTTGCAGCACAGCAAGCCAAAGCAGCTATGAAGAAGAGAGGAAAATAACTCGAACAAGTTAGTAATTTTATATACCTTGCAACAATTTATTTATACTCCATCAAAATATCTAATAAGTTTTCAAAGGATTTTCTAAGGAGCTGACATAGAGCCTTGAGGTACCTTCTGAATGCTTCTTTGAAATCAACGGTTCCATTTTTGTAGAAATTTATTGTGCTTCTAAATGAAATCTTCCTTTTCAACTATATCAGTTGATTAGGGGAGTTTCTCTAATCTTGATTTTTTGAGATCTTTTTCCTTTCGGATTTGAAATGATTTCTACCAAATAGAATGAAATCGGCCAAGAATCTGTTTATTTTGCTCTATAACTGAAGGACCACTCTGCAATATTGTCTACAATACGCAAAATGTCTACTTTGGAAGTGTTGATGATCTTGGAGCATGCCGCTTGTTTTACTCTTTAGATATACGGTTGATCTTTCCTGCATTATACTGCATGAAAAGAGCTTTCGCTTCATGCTCTTTAGCTTGCAGTGCCATGTACAACTGTTGAAAGTACATTTTATCTTTTGTGGCTAAATACATCTTCCTGAAATAGTCTCTTTATTGACCAAGTGTATGTTAATTTAGGGTTTATACTTACCATGAAGTGTATTTCTGAAAAGACTATCTCCTCGCAAGAACTTACTAGATCAAAGCTCAATCCAAACCTTGATATTTTACTCGCTGGAAAAGGCCTAAAATTGAGTAGTAATTTCTTGATAAAACCCTAAAATATTGATATTTAAATTTAGTTTGCTCATCAGATTATATTCGTATGTTCAGCGCATTTTTAATTTCTTTTTAGTGATTTTCTAAACTCGTAAGTGATAATTTTGCAATCTTAACATATTCATGAATTATGAAAATATTAGAGCTGAAATTAGATTCCTTCTTTTGGAAAAAAATATTACTGTTATGCAACTGGAGAGTCTATTCATTATGCAACTGGAGAGTCTATTCAAATTTCAGTATTTAGGATTTAGGAAATCAATCGAGACGGAATGAGTATCAACTGAGTGGGACTCAAACCCACAAATTGCAACTTTTTACGCCAGCACTCCAATCACTGGGCAACTTTTGCTCAGGGGGTACTCCCAAACCTCCACGAGGGGGTACGTGTCACTATTTAGGTTTTGAAATTTTTCAGTTAAATCAATATTGGGGGTCGGTGATTTATGAAATGGAAAAAATTCAATTTTTAGTATTCAATTTTCAGTATCTTGAGGGTTCTCAAAACATCAGGCTAAATATCTAGGTCAATAAAGAAATTGTGATATGGACCCCCCGGTATTGAAAGAATGAGGAGTACCCTCCTTGATAAATTTTGAGTGCCCCGATACCTCAGTGGTTAGAGTGCTGGCGTGAAAAGACGGAGGTAATGGGTTCGAGTCCTGCTCGGGTTATTTCTTTTCACACAAGTTATCGCGATAAAAATATATTTTGAATTCATGTTTCAACACAAGGCAGATAGCTCCATACAGATAACCAATAACGATATTGACAGTATTTTAACTCCATTTGATAATATTTGTTCTATTCTACGTTAATTTTAAAATTATTCTGATATATTTCCATTTCCATATAAATTTATAACGACTAAAATGCGAGTTTGTCTAATCTAGGCCAACAATAAATTTGATGTAATCTAAAACCAATGATTTAATTTTGGAAATCTTGATGCATGTTATCCCTAGTGCTGTTGTTAACCTTCAGTTCTGTAAACTTCAAACCCTTATAACCCCTGCTAGTGACCTTTGGAAGAGAGAAGAAATAGTAAAATAGACAAACTGGAAAAGGCTCAGGATACGCAGACACATTCATTACAGGCGTAAAATTTGTTGAATACAATTCTTCTGTTTTTAGTCATCATTCCTTCAAACTTCACTTTTGTTATATTGTTTGTTATAAGGATGAAGAGTAACGTAGTGAGGGTCCAAATTTGTGAAATTCAAGAATATTTTACAACATTCAGACAGTACTTTTTACTTCTTAATTACATTGATGTGGTTCTAGCTTGCTGAAAGCCTATTATTTCGTTTTTATTTTGATAATTTGTTCTGTTAGCCACCATATTTCTAATAGTTTTGCGTTTTTGGCATTTACGAAGCTCATAACAAGAATTTATTGCTAGAAGTGAAACGAGACTTGCTCTCTATAACTTTTAAGTTTCATGCTCTCTCAATCATCAGACAGACTATTCATTGCTATAAATATATTTTCTGTCGTGAGAATGATTGAATGTTATTCTGAGGCTCCAAATAGCAAAAACAATAAGAATACCGAGGCTCAGAAACAATAAAGTATCTTTATGAAATGATTGTTTAGAAAAGAGAAAAAACCCTTGGACCAGACGGAATCCCCAAAAAAGTCACAGAACAGAAAACAGGTTTTAAATGTTCACCCCCTTTGAGTCAAAATTAATTACAAGAATCAAAATCATTATCATGATCATACCTATTAGTTTAGATTTTTAATTGGCTAACTAATGAGGACCAACTATTTACAATATGTTAAAGATCAATATGCGTAATTCCCGTGCATAATCAGTCTATAGCTTTTGGGGTCATGGAACATCACAACGATGAGGAGAGGCCTACCTGAAAGGGTTGATTTCCCAGAGGTTATACCTTGAATTTCCTACGATAAGCCTATAACTTGAACTCATGAATAACATCCCATCCAGTATAAACTTAATGAATTATAATAGGATTTAAATTTGATAAATTCAACTAAAATATTCTGCAACTTAAATTCACTGGCAACATAATATCCCTTTCTCCCATTGAATATAAATTAGATAAATGAAAATGAAATTTTGATTTGATGAATTAAAATTAAAATGACCCTATAACTAAAATTCATAAGTAACATAATCTCTCATCCGATAAAGTTAAATAAAGGAAATGAAATTCGAGATTTAAACCTGTTAATCGGTGATGGCACTAAAAATCCTGCCAGCCAGAGAGCCCCTTCTAGAGCTTTTTGGTGTTCCAGTGCTTTCTTTGGAGTCGGTTGATTTTGCTGAGTCGGTTGACTTGTTTATTGATTCTTGGCTGGTGGCTTTTCTCACTGGGCCTCCGTTTGTCAATAATGTGTTTGGGTTTGCTCCTGGCTCTGCGGTTGCTGGTCGTTTTATGTTGGCAGTGTCAACTTTATGTGGTGACGCTGCTCCACCACCCATGATATTCATTGCTCCTATTATAAAAAAACATAATGTAGAAATATTTCATACAGTGAAAACCTGCAACTAAGAACTTAAAAATTAAGAAACGTTTAGCCCAAGATTTCAAAATTTTGACCGTGTTCTTACAGCAAAAATTACAAATTTTAGGTTAAAAGGTTGTCATTTTTACCAACAATAATAATGGTATTTAAGGCGTTTTGAAAGACCCACAAACAACCATTAACCATCATTTTTACTGCTGTTAACCACAATTTAGTTAAGAACCTGTTCAGGCTAACTCTTCCTAAAAATGTAGTTTCTTAGTCACGGGGCTTTACTGTACTAAAGGAAACGAATCACACAGCAATGGAATATTTCAATGTTTTTCATTCGAGAAACACGTGTAGGCCTATCACATGCCAAGTGGAATGCTGTATCCAATCTAGAGCTTTTTGTCTGCCACTGTTTCGAGTATGTTTTCATTCAGCACAAAATCCTTAGATACATGATCCAAAAACTGAATTAGATCAATAAAAAATTAATGTAACAATGTTGTTTGTAGGCTAAAACCTTCATACAAGAAATTTAAAGAACTTTGTATCATACAATATACCTTAAACATATGTAAAAAGTTTATTCTCCACTAGCTTGACGTTTTTATAAGTTTTAGAAATAAGCCATTCAATAATTGCTAACAACTCGGTATCATCGTTTGTCAGTAGGTTTGTGTATTTTTGAACCTATTTCTTGTAGCCACAAGTTGAGAGGAACTAGTATATTAGATACCAGGTTATCCTTGTTACTTGCTTCTTCTTGGTGTCATTTGAAGTTCTAGAGAAATTTTTATGATGTAAGAGAGAAAGATATTGAATAAAGGGGGGGGGCTAACCTGACAAAGCTGCAGTCGTTGTTGTGGTATTAGTAATTTCTTTGTCGAGATGTGGAGGGAAAGCTTCTTCCATTTTCTTCACAAGGAGATCTGCAATCAGTTTCATGTCTGCTTTCACTTGATCAGCGCTTCCTGTCATGCCTGTATCTGTCACCTGAAAAATTGCAAGTGAATTCAAATTTTCAAAGATCTTTTCCAATCCAACTAGTAGAGTTGATTATCTATACCTCAGTACCCACCTCATTAACATCACCATCGGTTGATATTTTCCAGAAATCTGCCAGGCAACCCTTTATTCTATCACCTTAGATAAAGTTTTGGAAAATTTTACGACATCGTTCATTTTTCAAGAATTCTTGCTATGTAGCTATTGTTATTTTCAACCATTTCGGGCTATATGATCAATGCAAATAATAGTTATGAGCGAGTGGTAATAATTCAATGATAATGATAATGGTTGTTTACCTCCATAATGTGCTCAGAGTTCTTCTTCGTGTGAATTGCCTCAACACAAAGTATATCGATACCGTTGAATATCTTGCTGCATTCATCTGCCCATAATTTATACCTGAAAATTGAAAGTTTTTATTTCAGCTTTTCCTAAGACAGTGCTTGATTAAGATTGTAGAGCGTAATATATGCTGTGGAGAAAAGAGTCAAGAGCCTAAATTCTGCATCACCACCTGACTGTTTCCTAGTGTCCCACTCAATATGAGATGGACTCTTCTCAGGAGATGTACCTGCTCTCGTCAGATGTGCATCTCCTAATGAGTGCGTAGCCATGAAACAGCCGGGTGTAAAGATGCAGAGTTTAGTCTCCGGAATCTTTCTTAATAACATGAAAATTGAAATATATCAATATTTATCAGGTGGGATCTAAGACGTTGGAGATATGCGATCTTGAGTAGGCTAGGAAAAATGGCATATACCTCAACTTGGTCTCGAACCTAGGACCTTGCCTGCTATGTACCAGTGCTGGGTAGTGAGCTGGTACACTGACCTATGCTGGTCAAGGTTCTGGTTTGGAAACCTAGGCACAGTATTTTGTGGTAATCCACTCACGAGAGTACATTGAAAAATATAGGCACTTACTAAGGCTCTTAATGGGCCATACTGGAAAATGAATGTAAGCATGAAATTCACTAAGGACATAGTCTGTTCGATTATTGCGGGAGTATGAAACTCTGAGTTGCAGAGAGCCAGTCTGTTTTCTTATTTCTTATATATATCACTCTATATCTTGGTTTATCGAGCGCTGTGATAAAGATATAGACAACGTAATGCTATAAAGATAAGCATGGAATTCATACATGGAACAGCGAAAGATAAGGATAGGTAAAATAGAGCCTCATAATTCTATGCTAGATAAATCTACTAGCAGGAGAAAAACCTTTCTAGGAAGTATACATGGTAAGTATTGTTCCATTTAAATAAACGACTACCTGTCAGTCAGTGCTAGCTCTTCCACCACCGATGTGCCTGTGTTGGCTTTCCATGAGTCAGATAGAGAACGTCGTCTGTAAAATAATGATCATTATCATAATTATCACCACTGCAGGTGTGTTTCAATTCTTGTTTAATGTTTCACACCGATATGGAAGTATAATAGCGATTATTCTCTATTTTATTGTTATACAAGTCAGAACTAAGCGGTTAATGGTGAAACAGTCAAAACGCAAGAAGGGAAAAACATTTAAAGATTTACTTGTAAACTTTATAGTTATCTCCAATCTTCTGAATCCGAATATCATATCTTCCATCAAGAAATGGTTCTGATGTTGCGTAAGTATCAGACACTGCAACCAGGCTGGCAACGTCTTGGAAACCCCGGGGGCTTGCAACGCAAACCTGAAATCAAGTAATGGGACAAAGTGTAGGGGACGGAAATAATGTGCCAAAAAACAGGGATAGCTATATGTCCCGGATATTTCGGGACTATTCATAAGAAATAAAGAAGCCAGGTTTTACCTTATTAGTCTTTAATTGATTGATTCATCGATATTTTTGGAATGCTTTATTGGCAAGTAAGGTATTCAATACATGGACCCATCAGGTCTCGAGCCCACGAGATCTGACTTTGTATGTCAGAGTTATAAATCCTTGGTTCGAGCCTCGTTAGGTCATGTTATGTTACAAAATCATTTCGATTGATTTCGCAAATCCTGCTGCTTCAAGAGTAACATTCTATAACCCCATATACGTATAACTTTCTTAGAAACCAATTCTGTTTGAAGACTTGTAAGTAGATATTTATGATGAATACTGCCCATTATATTCACATATTCACATATTGTTTGCTTGTTTTTAAGATTAAGAGCAAGCCTACCTTGCCAAATCCACTGTTAGCACTCCCAACCTTGACTATAACCGGCAGAGAGGGTGGAAGCAGCTAGAATAAAGAACACATCACTTTAAGAGGCTGTCATATTGACCTTTCCAATCATGAATCATGATTATGCGAGCTCTTGGAGATCTGGTTCAATGAGCTCTTTTTGATCCTTGGGCTCGGGGAAGGTAACTTACACTGCACGAGATGAAATTCATGATTTGGCATATCATCTTACACGTGGTTGAAACCTCGTGCAAGATTAGATACCGCTTCCTTGTAAGATGGTATGCCACCTGCTAAGCGTATACAGTCCTTGTAATATGATACGCCAACTCACGCAACATGATATACCAACCCTTTGTAATGTGATATTACCTCCCCTTGTAAGCAGATCTACCGAGATAAGATGGTAGCTTTGCTATTTTGCTGGGCAGGATGTTGGGGCTTTTTCTGCGTGGAAACCGAGGAGAAATTACAGGCTGTACATCGAAGAAGAAAACAGGGCAAAAGGCTTGAAGGTGGCTCGAGGGCAAACGCCGCCATCTTAGAGATCAACATGGATAATATCCTCTTACAAAAATAATACATAGAACAATATAAGCCAAACTATTTAACCACACGACCACTTCAAAGCATTTCTGGAAAGAAGGAAATAGTCAAAAAGAGCAGAGAGAGAAGTTTGAAACTCATTAAATCAACAATCTGAGAATGTATAAGTCAATTGGCATCCTTTTCGTGCTGGCAAGCGTCTTGTATCAAGTTCAAGAAAGTGATGCTTGCTCTTGTAGTGCGTGTCACTCCCAGGCTGTATTTTGTTGGTCGCAGTTTGGTAAGTAAACAAGCTTTTTGGTTTTTGGTTTTCGGTCTTCTTAGCCAAATATCAAAATGGCGAAGTAAGGAATGACTTTGTGTCCGTATTTCGTAAAAGAGATACTGGTATCCTTTCTAAACTAATTCCAATGGTCCAAAATGCATTAGCAGGCAAAAAATAAAAAATAGCACTTGTCTTTAGGGTATCGAATTTCACGTCAGATACAGCTATAAGACTGATTGCTTGTGAAAATCGAGAATGTTTCGGTACGGAATAACCCCTCCTCCCTTTTTCGGTAAAAGACATTTTCAATTCTAAATTTCTGACCATCAAGTAGAGTCAAATGAACATCCTATTACTCAGGTAACCACTTCCGCTGAGGTTGTCAATATTCCGTCAGTGATAAACATTGAACAAAGACTAAAACAACACTGGTCCATTCGATGTTAGTAAAAGGGTGAACGAGGAATAGGGGAAGAGAATAGAGGAAGGGAATTAGAGCGTAAGGAAATTGCAGATGAATAAGATCAAGTGTATCCAATGCCCAAACTTGAGCATCTGCTGTCTTACACGATCTTAATGAAAAAATATCAGATAAACTTTCTTGTTCCTTTTAGTAAAAGCTAGATAGTCCTGAAAACTATGGTATTCCCAATTGTGATGATTTCTCTAGCATTCATGGGTGAAGCAATTTCTTTATTCCTATTTCCCGTCCCCGATTCCCTGTTCTCCTTTTTAGTAGTAGCCAAGGTATATGGCAAGACTTCATAATGGGTATATGACCGTTAGGCTCGGGCCTGATGCTCTGAGCCCTAAGCCCTCTTAGAAGAAAGGCCAGACTAAAAACTTCAGGAATATGGCGTACATAGCACTCGTCTTTGTAAGAATTTAAGCTCTAAGGTTGTATTCAGTATTTGGAATTCTATAGCCATTTAAGTTCTAAAAGTTCCTAAAAGGTTTTCAGTGTTCTTGAGAAACTAATTATTTTCATATTTCATTTAGTGATAAAAGCAAAAGTACTCTCAGAAAAGACGCTAACAAAAAGACCGAAACTAGCGGAACGATGGTGGCCTTTGGCAAAATATGACATCACGGTCACACAAGTCTACAAAGGGGGAGATGCAATTCAAAAACTCCTCAGTATCGACAACTCCACAGCAAACGCTGCCTCAGTAGACCAGTCATACAACGGCCAGGTTTATACCAGCCCATGGGATGCAGGATGTGGAGTCGATCTTGAAAAGGGGGCAGAGTACGTTCTCAGCGGGTACTCACGTGACGATAAGATGAGGATCAACCTATGTGGATGGATATCAAAGTTTGGGGAGCTGTCCAAGATGGAGCTGCGAGGCTTGGAAGGAGCGTTCGATTGTTCCTGCACGATATACTACTGTTGGGGTGAAAGATGCCTCAACAACAGAAGCAAAGACCTCTGCAGTTTTGGCATTGATGCATTTCCATATGAGCCTAAGTGCAGTGCGAAGGGTGGGTTGTGTTTGAGGCGTGGTGACTCGTGCAGATGGGTGGATGACCAACAGTAAGATAAATCAGAAATGCTGCACCATTTTCATAGACTTGAAATTTCACAATTATTTTGCTGAAGCAAGGTTCACCTTAAATACCTTTTATCAATTCTTGAAGCATTTTATCATGCTTGCAAATTTTGGAGAATTCTGCACCAAACAGAGTTATAGACCCTAAAATCCAATTCAATTAAAGGAGGGTGATACTCTAAAGGAATATGATTCTCTATTGAGAAGATATAATTAATCTCTTTGCTGTATTGCAATAGTGATATTTCTTAAAGTATTCATAAGAATTCACGTCATTGTAAAAGATGGTAAGATTCCAGTCCGGTGCAATTTTTGCAAAGAGAAAGGTCACTAAACACTGCCCAAAGGGGTTGATGAAAATATGTTTACATCAATCTGGAGACTGTGATTTTTAGAATAACTCAAATCTTAGGGGAGAATTGAGAAATCAGGACTATAGCTCCAAGAAAAAATCTGTCGATAGAGCCATTATAGTAAACCTTGCTTCTATGTTTTAATCATATATACTCATGCTTTATAGCTTGCACTGATAGCGTTAGTTCATAGTTGAAGATTTTCAAATAGTACTTATGATTATAATTGTTATAACGTTTTCATGCCTATGCTTTAGGCCAGATATCTTCAATATGTTTTGTATCTTTTGTTCATTTCTTTAGGTGGCTCAGCTCAGGGATTTATGCAGCACATGAAACTTATAGGGACATTACACTAAGCCACTGCACCACTAGGAATAGGAGGGCACCTAAAATTTTGCTTGATGGGCGAGTGTATGTTGTGAATTACGGTTTAAATCGGGGCAGCTAAGTTTGATTTAATTCAAATTTTGTGGCGTTTTAGGGCATGACCTAGCCATGATAAATATTTTTATAGTAAAAAGTTAAATAAAATCTAATGCTGAAGAACTCACCATTTCACTGTAGCTTTGGTAGAACGTTTGATCAATCAAAGGAAATTCTTCTTTGCCATGCTTTTTCTGGATCTTCAACAACTGAGAATACTAAAGAAGGTAACAATAATACATTTAGAAACCGAACTGTAATTTCTGGCAAAAACATAGCTCAAGAATGGGTATTCGAGGTGATTATTCCGTGCATCATTGCATCAATGCTGCCAAGTGAGTGAAATTGGTATATACTGAAACATGCGTAAAACCATCCGAAACCAGCTAAAACCGTGTTGCTTCACCTACAACTTCTTAAAGCGTTGGTAAAACATTAAACTACCCAAATTTACCTAGCAGTATCTAAAAACCACCTAAAACACATCTAAAGGATCTAAAACCGTTTACTATCATATTGCTTTGTTCTAAAACCATTTACTGCAAGGTTTTAGATGTTTTTAGATGCTTCTAGGTAGCTTTTGGTGGATCAATATTTAAGTAAGTACGGATTAGTAGCAGATATCTAAATTTTGACGATTTCAGGCAATTTCAATGAGGACCTAGACAAAAATCTAACCATCAAATGAAGACGGAAGTTCAAAACGCAAAGGCATATTTCGAATGCAACAAGTATCTTTATAAATTCAATTACCATCAAAGGTTTTTCCATGAAACTGTAAGAGGCTTCCAAGGAATTCAGTGCTGGCACGTTTCCGTGCATCAGTCCAAACAGAAGATGCTTAGCGTCCGCCTTTGGTTCCACTCCCCGGATCTTTTCTCTTGTCAGCACGAAGTCCGGACGAAACGATCTACAAAAGTATAAAGGTTTACTAAATGAATATGCTTTGCCGTTTGCCCTAATTTCAGGTTATAACGTATTAATGCTGACATGGAAAGACCTGCGCTAGAGACTAAAAAAATGCAAAACCCTCCTCCGGTTAAAATTGTCCCATTCATTCCAAACATTCCTTAAAATCCAGACATTTTTCTGAAGAACACAGGATGGACCGCCATATTTGACAGCTATATTACCCAACACTACCCTTAAGACGTCTGGGCTGAGGCGATCAGACCTCTAACAGTCAGTCTAATCTACGTAATTGACTAAAAGCAGTCACACAAATTATGAAAGCTACCGGGTATCCAATCCAGTCTGCAAAATGCAATCATTATACCCAAACGAATTTCTCATCCTATTAACCTTCCCCAAAACTCAGAAGATTTGGCTGACCTTCCTCCGGCCCACAGCCGTGGAACTGTCATGTTTTCTTTACTGTGACCTGCGGTATTAACTTCAGCTGGTCTTGTTTCAACTGACTCGAACATCAATGTGAATATCAATGTAAATAGGGTATACGTTTTAAGTGTTACTCAAGTTGCTAACCAGGACTGAGCTTATTACAGCTTGCATTTACAGGAATTATGACCATCGTTTGTCTTAATCATGATTGAGCCAGGGTTAGTTCAATTTTACCACTTAACCCTATCGAAACCTACCCCTTAACTAACCAGATAAAGACAGCGCCTTAAATACATCTAAACATTTATGCATTTTTGACTTGTAGCAGCTTTGAAAATAGTGAGGGACATCCCTCTGGCATGCTATCCACCGTTAGAGTGCTATCTAAAAAACTGATTTGTTTCGGAACTCAAGATGCAGACAACTAGCAACATACGAAGTTATTTGCATGTACCTGGAAACGAATGCTCCGTTACGAACGACTCTCATACTGATTGTGACTCCCTTCTCGTAAGATGAAACAACGCTCAGCTCGGAAAATGTTGCCTGTAAGTGAATAATGTGGTTTTTTAGATAGAAATCAATAATTGAGGACAAAATTCAAAAAGTTTGGCATATTCAGGGCAAGGTATGGGATTAGTCAAAGATAATGAAATTAGGTAGAAATTGTTAGCTGTTATCAAATGTAATATAAAATCAACACACAGTTTTGTATTGCTGGATATTTCTACAAAGCCTCTTGATTCCACAATAAAGTCAATCCAGTTACAACTTAAGTCATTCAATAACGTCAATAACTTGCAGTTGTAGTCAAAATTCAAAAGGCATACTTGCTCAACTCTGATATCATAGATATTTCCATGCAAAGTTCTCCCTTTCAACAGCTTTGCCCTACAAAATGAACCAATAGTTTGAAACGTCAGCCCAGAGGGTTTCTTTAACAAACTAATAGTGACAGTGGAAGGAAGGGTAAGCTTGCATTGAAATAACTACTGTGCATACTGGCAACTTACTATGCTGCATACTTTTGTTACAATAATACTAGCCTCACTACAAAATATAAGCTGATGTGCAGTGGCGGAACGGAGGCAGTCGGGGCCTTTACGAATTAAGTACGATATGAGTAGCGACCACAATGCTAAGTGAGCTATAAAAACATTTTGGGGGGCCCTTATAGAGCCTCTGTTGCTCGGGGGCCCTTAGCTTTCGAACTAAGGTGCCCTAAAATGCGTTACACCACTGCCGATGTGCCTTTAATACAGTATCTGGACAAATAATTCCATTATGTGTTAACATGGCTAGTAGCACATGCCCACCCTCGCTTCTAATGGGGTCACGTATTAACGTAGCTGCTTGTTGATAAAGGCTGAAATACACGATCAGTTTTTTTCGTCAGTTTTTTCTCTTGAGTTGAAATTTGAAACGTTTTCTGACGTTTTTTACTGATCAGTTTTTTCGAAAGAAGGACGTGTTAAAACTTCCAGTCAGAGAACGTCATGAAACGTCTCAAATTTTGACTGAAGAGTAAAAACTGACGAAAAAACTGATCGTGTATTTCAGCCTTAAGGATTTCAATCTAAAGCTTTCATTCTTCACATTCTTTTTTATAAGAACAGCCTTTTTCAGAGAAACTAAGCAGACACATGTTTGAGGGCTTATGCAATTGACAAGAAGAGAAGATAAATGTAAATCTAGCTATTTTTCATCACGTACAATCCATGTGTAAAAAATTGTAATGAGGACTATGTATAGTTGCTAGGAACCTAATTAAGTCATCCTATCCTATCCTATCGTATGATCTGTATAGTGGAAAACATTTATCTTACTTAAAGCTAATAAACTATTCCCAAAAACTTGAATCCTTCAAATTTCCATGGAATTACAGTTATTACCTTATACTAATCCTCTTCTTAAGGCTAAAATACACGATCAGTTTTTTCGTCAGTTTTTTCCCGTCCGTTTTTTTCTTCAGTTTATTTGAAAAAAAAACTGAAGAGGCGCGCGTATACACGATCAGTCAAAAATCGTCAGTTTTTTTCAGTTGAGTAGTGGAGAGCGACACGGAATTTGCTGCTGCAGCTTTGATTATTGCTGTGATTTTGAAGCGAAAACGTAAAAAGAGATCGACCTTGGTAAAGACATGGCTTCAAAAACTCCAAAACCTTGGGATGTACGAGACACTCCTAAGAGAATTTCGTTATGAAGAGGAGGACGAACATAAGAAAATTTTGAGAATGAGCCCAGTAACATTTGATTACCTTTTGTTCTTAATAAGCGACCTTTCGTCCCATAAACTAGGCTCTGCTGCCAAGGGACTTATAAAGAACTCTGTTAGCTCAACGCGCTCTGCCTTTTATGTTTTTGAAGAAATTTTGAAGAAGACGACGATGCTCCTTTAAAACTTGCTCAAATATTCAAATATTTTCTCTGTATCCCGCAAGATATGCTAATGTTTTCCTGAATGCGTCATATAAATCCTTTAATTGCGTGTTGTTGACAAAAAAACCCACAGCGACCACCTCCTTTTCCGCTTGAGAGTCATTTTGACTGATCAGTTAAACTGATGATTTAAACACGTCCATCTTTTGAAAAAACTGATCAGTCTCGACTAATCAGTCAGAAAACGTCACGAAACGTCTCAAATTTCGACTGAAGAGGAAAAACTGACGAAAAAAACTGATCGTGTATTTTAGCCTTTAAAGATGTATTCCAAACCATTATCTTTCAGCTGCTCTGAACCAAAATCCAATTTGATCGTATTAATTCGTAAATATTCAATTTGTGCAAAGTTCCTCGTTGCTTTTAGCCTTTTCCTTTGTGTTTTGGCAAAATTTGACGCCCGGGCTCTTAGTCTTTCAAGACCAAACAGTCTTTTTATGCAGCAAAATCCAATAAAATATGTTTTAACTACTCCTTCTGAAAGCTTAGCTTGCTAATGTCCCCTTCAAAAGTGGCAGTGGCAGTTCTAAAGGGAGGCAAGGGAGCCTTTACCCCATCAGGTTTTATCTGCCCCTTTATTCTTCCTAATCCACATTAAAAGAATCTGTCGGCTCGGTTAGGCTAAGCCACCAGGAGATATCGTCAATGACTTAAGATACACTTAAGAAAAGCAAGATCAGAAAGTCCCAAAAATCTCACAAACTATTTTGGAAAGTTATCCACTTTTGTAATAGCTTTTATTAACATTGCATTCAAAATGTCGGTTTCATCATATATTTATATTTACATCCTTTGCAAAAATCTCCCAAAGCTTTTGTAAAGCTGAAAATCAGCTGTCCAAATTCACTTTTGATGAACCGAATAAGACGATTGTTATGATAATATTTAGCGTTGTTACAGATAACAGGACAGATAAGTTTTTCCAATATTTTGTTATGAACATGCGCCTCAACATATCCTTATCATTAATGAGTATTTTCATAAAGCTGAACGAATACGCTAATTTTTTATAAGAAACGTTTTGCAAAAATAATAATGTGATTTTAAGAAGCAGTGATATTTTCATCTTTTTCAGATTGACATTGCGAGAGCTTAAACCTTTCAGTGAAATAAATATACAATGTATACCATTTTGGACTCTAGAATCGTAGCATGCATGTTTCTTTTTTACAAGAACTTGTTGCAAGAAACCTAGATTCTCGAGTGGCTAAGAATTAGACCTTGTAAACCTTTGCAATTCTCCTTACCTTCATAGCATGACACTCTAAAAATGTTGAGTCAATCATTTCCATTAAACGTTAAATTGGCATTGCCCCCTGACATCTTGTACTTGTCAAATGACCATTTTTATACTTAATCTTCCTTTTGATTGGCTAATAACGCCTTGAGGAGCAGGAAATCCAAGGCCTGGCCTTATTATTTAGATAGCAAAGTAAAGTTGTTGAAAGGCACACCTTGGGATAGAATTCAAACTAAAAGCAACTTCGTGGCCTCAAAGTTAACTATGGAATCTAGTTTAAGGTACATTTATAAGTTAAATCATAGTTTTCAGACCTATTCATTTGATTTGCCGAAGCAATATACTATATAGCCTAGGCTTTTGCTCTTTCGAGCCACTGCAATGAATGTACTAATGAATGTATGGTATAAATCTAGAGCCAAAACCCAAAGGTATTCTAGGGCATTCCACTGCTTTTCAAGAACTAAAGGATTCAGCAAAGCTTTTCGAGGGATTTCATCAAAATAATCAGAGGAAAATAGGCCGAGATAATCAAAAAGAATGATATCTCCTCCCTCCTGCCTGGCACCCATTCGATGCAATCTAATATTTTCATGTTTTTTGACTGATTTCTGTTATTTAGTGTGGTTTGATGATTTCTAATAGTTTTCATGGTTTTTCTGCATTTTAGTTGGTACAGCCAATCAGCAGTAAGATGAGGGGTCACATGACATATAAGAAAGAAGCTTGTTGCCTCGTGCAGGATAATCGACCAGCAATCTCTTGAAAAACTCATTAAGAAATCAATGAGAAATGTTCGTCTGGCTCTGGCTTCCACCTGCAGCCATTTATTTCGTATTTTGCAATAGCAATTATCGTGGTGAGAACTTCCGAGCCAAATAAAGCTCTGCAAATATAATTTTGCTGGTGCTACCCTTATGCTTGGCCGATATTGCTTGTCTATTTGTTATCTTACGTTAATTTCATGTATGCAAATCTAAGAAGGTGGGCTTGCAGTCTTTTTACGAGGGGTATTTAGAAAGTAGGCTCACAGTCTTTTCAAGGCAGCCTTAAATGTTGGCTAACAGCCTCTTCAGAACAGCCTTTAAGGGAGTCTGGTAGTTGTTTCAGAACCGCAATTTTTTGTAGATAGTCTCGTTTATAGCTACTCAAGAGGGTGGAATATTGTTTTGCATACGATATAAACTAGGTGTTGGCATATCATCTTACATTAGGTGGATCCTTAATACGCTTACAAAGGAGAGGTGGTATTGTATTTTACATGTCGGGGATGGCTACAAGGGAGTGGCATATCATTTTGCATGCAGTGGATGCGTTTACAAATTGGTACTCCATCAGCTTGCAAGATGCAATCAAGGATGAAAATAAGACTCACCAATCATTTTCTTTTGAATCAATCACCAATAACGTTTTATGCCTTCTTTCAGGTTCTTTCTCCTTTTCCTTCGAAACTCCAAACTTTGACAACAAGGAGAACCCGCCTGACTTGCTTACTGGCGTTGTTGGCACTTCTTGTTCTTCCTCGTTGTTGGACAGACCGCGAGTCATGTTCCGAAACTTGTCCATTACCCCAGACATAACGGAAAGTTTACTTCGTCTTCTACTCACAATCCGATTTTACTTTGCCATCATGTTTGAAATCATCAACGAAATGACGTTTTTACTCGAGAGCCTGGATTAAGCAAAAAGCTGAGTCAATACCTGTAAAAGCTTCTTCATTTTATAAATTAATTTTTTAATAGATTTCCAAAGAAAGCAGTGTTTTCCTCTGAACACGGTCTTGAAGCTCTAGCCAGTGCACAGAATTAACCACTTTCAGAAGTGTCTTTGTCTAAGCTATGAAGCTCTTGATTTTAGTTAATTGAATATAGTCTGCAGTGAAAAGGAAATTTGAGATGATGAAGGAGTTGAAAAATCAATCGAGAAAGATTCGTGAGAATGAAACTGACCAGTTAGTGGGCGTCGGTTAAACCTTCTTGGGTCATTTTCCATTCTCATCAACTATCGCGATTAACAGAAACGGTTTTGATCAGGCTCGGCGGAAACTGTCCACAGTTGGTCCGGTTCGAGATGAACCAGTAGTTCTAAAGCGTACCCCAGAAAAATCTAGATTCTCTCCTCAGATGAAATATGGTGCATCTTTGAATCAGAAAATAGGTAAAAATGAACTGAAATTTGTGGTTAAAATCTAATTAGTTATGGAGCAACATGATTTTTATGAAAAATTAATGACTAAGCCCAAAAATTGGTCCGGCCAAAGTTGAACCAACCGGACCGTTTCCGCTGGACCTGTTGATAATCCATGGCACTTTAGAATAGGCAAGTTATCCGATTGGCCCATAAAGAACTGCTTTGAGGAAATAAGGTCAGCCCCTAGAAACACATTGAGGAAAATCAGATCTTTTTTCGTTGGTCTTTTTTTAGAACTTCGAGCAATGGTAAGATATCATAGTTTTCTCTGCCCAAAGTTCCAAGATAAGAAAGCCTTTGAGAAATGAAATGGAGTGCAAAAGGGTCAGTGGTGTAGACTACCTTTATATCCACAGCTTAACATTATTTCTAATGAAATTGATTTTTTCTTGCCCAAATTAATCAATGAACTTAAGTTGACATAATGAGACAGTCTTTGGTTTTTGGTTTGGACAGTGCGATGTGTATAAGATCTCTGAGATGATAAACTACAGTGCTGCAAGGTTAAAGTCTGTGATGTATCTTCAGTGCTAAAAATTCCACCATTTTCTTTTATTCCCTCTCCCAGTCTTTGGGAACTGGAAACTAGTTGACCCAAGACTTGCTCCAAGTTCTCACATTGAGCTCTGTATTTATTTCATAGGTCAATTGTTGAGCTTGCTAATCACATGACTAGTGAGTCTGTTGTCGTTACTTGATACATATCAAGCTGTAATTTCTATTCTTTTCTGCTAATGTAGCCCTATTTACTTGCTACTTCCAAACTTCTGAGAATGGAACTGCACCCCTAGTCTAAAATCCTTTTTTGAGGATAGCAAGTTGAGTGCTGAGCCCGTTCAAAGGTTTACCTGCACGACAGATTTTGACGTATAAGTTGCAAATGTTAAACGTGTCAAATTGAGTACCTGTAAGCTATTAACTACCCTCACTGTGATTGGTGGATTTCCAAGTGCTTTCTCAAAATCGAGGCTCCGCCTTTTGAAGGCTAATTTTCTGCTTCTTGCTACTCACTCAGGCCCCGCTCACAGTGCTCCGTATTCAAATGAAAACGGGTAAAAAAGTATCGGTTTTTGCCCTGTGTTCACACTGTTTCAACCTAAAAACGGAGACTTTTGAAAATGCAAAAACGCAGCTTGAACAGCGAAAGCGCAAAAACTAACACTTTCTATTATGATAAACGTTTTACTGTTATGATTCGACCCCGTAGCGGGGCAATGTGAACGCTTCGTCGTTTTCGTAGTGTTTTCATATTTACCCAGAGCAGTGTGAACAGGCAACACAAACAGAAATGAACACGGATAAAAGCGAATACGGAGCAGAGTGAACATTGCCTCAGTCGCCTGTCTTTCCGGCAAGTTGACAGGTGTTTGGTGTTTGCCCGATCGTATTTGTGTATCAATTTACAATCCCATTTTCATAAAGCACCACAGTACTCTGAAAGTAGGCCTTATAACGCTGTTTTCCCAGCGAACAATAGCAGAAGTTAAGTGCATTATGGTAGAATTGCATAGTGCAGTGCATGCATGGCAGTGTGCTAATGAGCCTTTAAACACTACTACTTTGATAGGTAGTCTCTCCTTTGGTAGTTATTTTGCAATACTGTTGTAAAAAGTCACTCCTAGATTATCATTATCACCTCTCCGCACAGTAGTGATTATCAACCAACGCAGTGCAAACTCGCTACAGCACTATTTGTGCAAAATCACCAACCATAGTGCGAATGATAAGATATTATACCAGAGAAATCATTATCCATTGAAACAGTGCAGAATAATCACTGACAGTAGTGATTATTATTCCACTGCAATTGTGATTCAAGGCTTACAAGTTTAAGGAGCAAATCAGTCAATGAACCAGGTCTATATGTAACCAAATCAAGATGCAACTACTATGAGCTTTTTTGAAGCAGATGTAAGCAACTTAGACTCTAGACAGTTAATGCTAAGAATGCTGGGGCACCATTAGATTAGGCCATCTGAGATCCTACCTCCGGTTTCAAATAAAAGGATTTCGAAGCAAATTAGTAGAATGTAGACAAAAAATGGCTAACACCTATCAAAAGTAGAAGGAATTTACTGAATTTAGTTGAAATGACCTGGTTGGTAATTTCTCTCATTTTTGACATAAAAATTGTTCAAAATAAGTTGCCTCTTCTGTGCTTTAAATTCCTTCAAGTTTTTCCTTGCATTGCTAAAAGTACTAAGAAGTACCTTTGCCTGATAGCTTTGCTTCGAAATTTGTGAACGATCACTCTTAAAACTTTTGGACCGAGAATGACACCTCAGAGAATCTAAGCAACTTCATGGACCGTGGTGCAGTCTGAAGCTTCTATTGATTGCACCAAATTTCATCAGAAGTGTTTGATATGAGCTGATTTCGTTAATTAAGATGGAGAAATCCTCCAACTCCCAAGCAACTTTCTCACCGATGCGAAATACTTCAGGTCATTTTCTAGGCTAGGTCATGAGTCAAATTGGTTAGAAAATCCTACTGATACAGTCTTGAAATTATTTACTGGAATTGCAAACTGGTAAGAAAATTTAAGTAATCGAGTCACGTTTCATTTGATATACTTTGCTTGGCTTTAAAATCTTCTTTAGAATTTGCAACGGACAAGAACCGGGCCTTAATCGAGTTGCTCATTATTGACGAGATTTGACGATATTAAACATTACACTATAAATAAAGTTAAATCTGTGTGAAGTTTAGAATAAACACATGCTAGAATACTATAAAATCAATATGAAATGATTACCAAATATTATTGCAAACGATCTTTGTAAATTGCTGCAAATGCCAAGCGTAAAATTGTAAAATTTGGTAGGCTTGAATACGCTGAAGTAAATCTTTGTGCGCTTATATCCTAAAGACCTGCTCACGATCACAAGCACAATCTTACATCAATGTCTTACTGAAGTTATGAAAATACCGCCCCATAATCATATACACCTGCAGATCCTCTCACTGCGCATGCGTGGATCAGCTGTTTTCAAAAATCATGTTATTGTTATTCGGAGTCGAGGATAAAAGATTAATTGTTCTTTGGATTTTGTAAATAAAAGAGCTATTGTTGTGAAAACAATGCACGGAATCAAAAGAGTTGTATTGTTTCGAACGATAAACAAAGATGTAAGAGGGTGAGCCTTTTCGTTGATCAAATGTTTAAAGGCAATCATAGTATGCTATAGTAACTTCAACCAGCAATGTCAACCAGCAATGTGTAAGATTAAACTGAAGTTAATCCATGCAATTGGAATGTCCTAAACCAATGGCCCTCTTTTTAATAAGAAAATTTTACGTGAAGACGAACAAAAGCCTCTAGTCTTACTGAAAATTAAGAATATCGTCAGAACAAGCTGTAGTCTACTACGTATCTTAAACTCTTTCATTCGTGATGTTGTTCTGGAACAACATAAAGAAAAATTAATCTCCGACCATGTCCCTAGTGACATTATCCTGAGCTACACGCTTTTTCTTATAAGGAACTCTTTATAAGGAACCTAGAACTAAAATTTCTTGTGAAATACAATGGATCTTTTTCTCTATTGTTTCTTGTAACAATGGAGAACAATAGAAAATTTAAGGAACTTTTAGTACTAGGCCTTGGGGTAGGTTCCTTATAAAATAAAAAGCGTGTATGTTATCTAGCAATAATTCTAAGACAATGATTTTAAGAAAGAACCCCATGAATATATAGCATTCAATGCAAGTCAGTGTGACTAGTAGTGCACTACGGTGCACTACATTAAGTGCCTACTAGTATATGTCTTAGACGCTCTTTTTTTTATAAAGAACCTTTAGCCTTGATTTCAGCCAGCCTGTTTCCTGCCTTTGACGTGATTTTTCACCAACTTGACACCCCTACCCTTCCCAAAAATGTGTTCAAGATGCGCTTCTAAACAGGGGCTCTTAGTTGATACAACATATTGTTAATTTTTTCCAAGCTGATAAGTTTGAGCTTGGGAACTCATTTTAAACTTCCGAAACACGAAAAGAGGATAGAAAAATTGAGAAGTCTTTGAATGGAATGATAGAAGTAATCAAGATTTATAAAAAGAAAAGGTTGTAGTAATGAATGATAGTAGTAATGGATGATGAAAATTATGATGACTAATAGTTGAGAGCAGTGAAAGCTTTGTTTGCCAGCACCTGCAATCGATGTAAACTTTTAAAGACGAGCTCTTAGTTTTAACAGCACCCGGAGTTGAAGCTTTCAAGTCGAAAGGTAAATAAAACAGCAGATGTGTCAACGTAGCCCAATAAGACGACATTTTTTAAAGAAACAGAAATAACCTATAGTAACAAATCCAAATATTATCAAGTAAGGATGAAATGAAGATTTAGCTTTGTCTCTACGAATCCATGCTCGCTATCATTGTAAGAAAGTATTATATTTCGACTTTCAGGGTCGCAAGTACCTCGTTTCCAGAGGGTCGTGGAGGGTTAATATGCGGTTCTTTGCCCTTTTTAGCTAGGGAAATGGGGTTTGGCTTTTTGAGAATGAAAAAGTAGATTGGGATAGGAATTGGTAAACACGTCGGTTTTGGAAATTTCTCTATTTTCCTCATTGGGATTTCGGATAATCTCAGTGCTCGGAATTGAGATCAGTGCACCCCCTGTTTAGGACCCTGTCTGTACATACATACTGCGTCATATCTGGTTAATATTGTGGATCAGTAGTCCCCCCTCAGGAACTCCTTTCAAGTATTTTGTTCATGGTTCTATCACGTGCATTGAAAAAGAATTTGCTTCAGAAGATCAAAAAAAGCTGTGCCAAAGAAAAAATATTAATCGAATCAATTTGTGAGATTGAATAATTGACCGAGAAAGATTGACACGAAAAGTATCCGTCCTGGGTCAATTACTCATTTTCACAAACTAACTCGATTTATTTTCCAAATCCTGATTCCTGCTTCTTCTCGATAAATATCAGGAGTGGTGAAATCCATATTTAAAGATGCAGAATTCACTGACTATTCAAATGCTGGCCAAAACCATAGTTAAATAAGAAAATGGTCTGAGATATCTGGTTATGTTTTCATGATGCCAAATCATATTTTTTTTTATAAAAATAAATTTTATAAGAATAATGAGCCTCAAAATCTGTGAAATTTAAGAATATTTTAAGAATATTGCGAGGCTAAGATCTTATGGAAAAAAATTTAGCGAGTGTTTCTTTACTTCTGAATTGGTGTGCTTTTTACCGGGAATGGTTTAAATACACTAACCTAAATTTTGATGCAAGTGTCGATGAGCTCTGTTTTACAGGAAATAAGGATATTGTCCTGTTATCCACCATATTCATAATACTGTAGATGTGCTTTTTTGGCATTTATGACAAAAACAACAATTTATTGCTATATCCGTGTTTTCTGCCGTAAGAATAATTTAAGAATATTCCCAGGCTCAAAATAGCAAAAAATTAAGAATATTGAGGCTCAGAAAAAAATTAGATATTCTTATAAAAAAAAAGAGTGTAGCTTAGCCCTTCGCATATAGTTTGTGATTTTTTCAAAATGAAACTGGTTTCAGAAGATCCAACTAGATATTAACAATCTCTCTTTTCTAAATCGACGAGCTTTGGCTTCAGCTACGTCCTTTTTCGCTATTATCGTAATGCCAGACTCAAAACTTGATGAATCGAACTTATTTTTCAAGCGTATTGAAAACGTTTCTCATGATTTTGAAAACGTTTTTCTCGTTATTATCTTGCCACGAAAGCTACAACCAATCCTTATCCTTATTATCTACAGACCACCAGCTATATCAGGGTTTTCAGATAAGCTATCACTGGTGATTTCAAAACGAGCATCTTTGATAACCACGAAGTTTACCTTTCTGGAAACCTGAATGTAGATTTAGACAACACAAATTATAGTTGCAATAGAATAAAGAGATACAATAGAACTCTGTTCTTTTCGATCCATGACTTCAAACAAGAAAATGATCCCCATCTCGTCTCGCAGAATCGTCACTGTTAGATAATCGAGTGCTTTATTCATGCTGTCCAGGACGGAGTCCTTGAATCAAACTGGCTTTGTCGTCTGTCTGATCATCGACTGATTTATCGCATCAGAAAAGCCACCCGCAACAAAATAAACTAACATATATACAACAAGATTCAAAATCAATGCTATGGACCGTGTCAGATAAATTATGGAGTACCTCAGGGATCATCAATCTGCTCTTTTTTGTCTAACTATGATTCGCAAGCGTTGTTATGGCTTTGGGAAAATTATTAAGGGGAGGAGAGAGTAGAATTACTCAACAACAATAGAAATACGAGGCACCATAATGAGAACAATAGATCTTGGGGATACCCTTCAACCCCCCTTCCTACGGGCTTCTGAGCAAGATCACTGTGCTGTTTGATTTTAATTATTGCAATTCTACTTCCAATTATTGTAACTTGCTTGTAATTGTCGTAATTTGCTTTTATTGTTGCAATTTTGCTGCAAATTGTCGCAATTCGGATTTTGATTATTGCAATTTTAACGAATAATGAATTTAAGGCTTGATAATTGTGGTACTCAAAACCTTTATCTTTCGAATACTTCAGAGTCAGATATCTTAGGTTGAAGTCCCCCTTGGTTTGAGTTCTGCTTGGGCTATGCTATTTCACGATAGCTATCTCGATTGACTTCTCGTAATCCTGCTTCTTCTAGATCTACTTCTCACCCGTACACAGTGGTGTTTGGCTGCAATGACCACCCTTCGGTGTGGGAGAGTGTTATCCATTGTCAGGATAAGTGGAGCTGTTAAAGAACTACGGAGGCACATTTCTACTTCTGGTGAGTGGTGAAACGATTTTTGTTAAGTGGTGAAACGATGGTTCCAGCTGTAATTTGTGTTGCCTTGATATTGAAAAAGTGCTCACGGCATCAGTCCTGCTCAAGATCACTTTATGTTGAATAGTAATCATTACTATATTGATAACTTGCTACACAGTTGAAATAGTTCGAAATAGTTCATGAAGTTAACAGCACTACAATACTAACAAACAAAACAAAACAAATCCTGGTAAAAAAATTGGTTTTAGGATGAAGATATAAAAGTGAGAACGATGACCAGGAAATTCAAATACATTGCTTACAGTTAATTTTGTGCCTTCAGCGAATTTCAAATCAACCTTTAACGAATCAATCACAAATCTTACTTCTTTCCAAATCCTTCTTCCTCTCAATTCCTACTTCTTCTCAAATCCTTCTTCTTCTCAATTCCTACTTCTTCTCAATTCCTACTTCTTCTCAAATCCTCCTTCTTCTCAATTTCCTACCTCTTCTCAATTCCTACTTCTTCTCAAATACTTCTTCTTCTCAATTTCCTACTTCTTCTCGATTCCTACTTCTTCTCAAATCCTTCTTCTTCTCAATTTACTACTTCTTCTCGATTCCTACTTCTTCTCAAATCCTTCTTTTCAAATCCTACCTTTTCTAAATTCCTACTTCTTCTCAAATCCTACTTCTTCTCAATTCCTACTTCTTCTCAATTCCTACTTCTTCTCAATTCCTACTTCTTCTCAAATCCTTCTTCTTCTCAATTCCTACTTCTTCTCAATTCCTACTTCTTCTCAAATCCTTCTTCTTCTCAATTTCCTACTTCTTCTCGATTCCTACTTCTTCTCAAATCCTTTTTTTCGAATCCTACCTTTTCTAAATTCCTACTTCTTCTCAAATCCTTCTTTCGAGATCCTACTTCTTCTTAATTCCTACTTCTTTTCAATCCCCAATTCTTCTCAAATCCTCTTTTTCCTTGTATCAAGTTCTGTTAAGATACGTAGGAACCTTAAATTGTGCGAATAACAGAAAGTGGCCTTTTCTCATACTTTAAGTGCCGTTATTTCACAAATAAAGCTCTTTATAATTATACTTCAATTTAGATTCATGTTTATCTTTGAGTGTATTGTAAAGAAAATTATACTCTTCCATGAACATTTGCTCCATTTCTGTTGCACATAACAGCACATTATAAAACAAAATTGCAATAGAGAGTATCCTACACTTATCCTCCTGGTGGCTAAAAGGGCTTCTTGTCCCTCCTAGTGACTGACGGCTACTTGCCACCCAAGCTTCAAATATTTCCTACGTCCTAAGTTCACTTGAAAGAGATTCTAATAAAAAAACGTGTTGCCAATCAGCCCCACCTAGATAAGCGTCGATAAGCAGCAATTGAATTTTTTTGCTATCATTATCAGTGGTTTTTCTTAACGTTATGAGTGTTCAGAATCACAAATAAAACACAAAAAAGAGGAAAGCGTCAATTATTGCGGTTCTTGCAGTTTTAATGCAATAAAAAACTCGATCACAAATATCGACAGTAACAGAGTTGTTTGACCGTGAAGCGATAAAGGTAGTTTTTCGTTTAATTGAGATGAGCAGCACAATCTGTTATTGACGTGGGGGGATTTATGTAACAGTCTTTCGTATGATGCAGAAAATCCCACGTACAAGGACTCTTATTTTTCCACCTCTCGCTGATTCGGTTGTAATCTCCAAAATCAGCCTTTGGTTGTTGTTCATCATACATTGTGCCTTTGTTGACTATTGGCTACCTTGCAACTGTTAACCATTGGCTACCTTGTAACTGGCTTTTCGGTTTCGAAACGCACTAACGTTGGAAAAGAATCACTTCCAACTATTTCTGACGCATTTGAACATAATTCGTCCAAGGTGTGACGCACAAGGTGGATTCGATTGATAATCTTTGGCAATTAATCCTTTATTTCTGCATAATCTAATTTCAACTAGTTTTTTTATAACTATAATTTGTATGATAAATGAATCCTCCTCCTTTGAGGCACTGGTACCTATGGTGTTTACTAACACGAATTTTGATGAATTCTATACCGTAAATCCTCGAAGAATACCCAGGGGGAATTTTTGGATTGGGGCTTATAAGAGGGGAGGCTTCATAGAGTGGGATTCAGAAGTTTGTCATTTTCTTAAAAGGTTGACATAGAAACGCTGACATAGAAAATGGGTTGACATAGAAAGGTTGACATAGAAAATGACACCTTTGTCTTTATCAACTACGTTAGAAAATGACAAAAAGGCTATTTTGAAATGTAATAATAACGATTGTTTTCCCTATTTTGTCTTCAGGTGATTGGTGAAGTTGATAATACTTTATAGCTATTTCCTTATTGTTAGCAAAGATCAAATTTTAGGTGGGGGGCTCTTTAGAAGGGGGGGGGGCTTATTCGTGAATTTACGGTATATCTATAGTTTGACCATAACGTTTGGGGCAAGATTGTTCAAAAGTGATAACAACAGGGGCTGCGCATTAGAACTCTTTTATTCCACAACACTTAGGGGAGTACACCCTCCAGTAGCTGGTGATTTGTCTGTGCATTACTCAAATAATTGCAGATTTACAATTAATACTCTCCAATTATCAGAATACATATTTCCCATATTTAACATTAGATCAAAATATTCTAAAAGAATAAGAAACTGTTAAGAGAAAAGTTTTAATTCTGATCCCCCATAAAACAAAGAAAAACTATTCTTGAAATTTGAGCTTGACGTCACTTCAATGTTTGACTGCGAGGAAAATTCCATGCTTTTTCACTGTGACACTGGAGGCAATAAATTATCCTCAAATAAATCAAATATTTCTCTCAGTGTCTTTTGATTCACAGCATAGATTGATAAACGATAATGATACGACAAAGAGTAACAGAGAATTAGCTTGGGGGCAAAGTGTGGAATTAGACCACCGTACGTACATTAGCTACACTTGATGTTTTTGACATCAAAATTCAGGCCCTCAGCCATGGGGTGGTCTACCCTAGCCTTACTGCCCCCCTGCTGACGAAATATTTTTTACAGAATTCGAAATCTCGCCACCCAAGCTGCCCAAGCTGCAAATACTCGGCTACGGGTCTGCAAACACTCCCATCAAGCAGCTAAAATCAAACCTATGCGTTCTTATTGAGGTTCATGAAGGGCTTAATTGTGAACTGGGATTTGCCTTTTTCATAACTGGGGTAATGGAATTGGACTTCTATGGACTGGGATTTGGTACTGAAAAAGTAGATTGTTAAACACGTCAATATAGAAAATTTCCCTCTTTTCCTCATTGGGATTTTTATCATTGTAATGCTGGGATTTGGAATCAGTACACCCCCTTTAGAGCCCTCTCTATCCCATCTTGTTGCTTTCCAGGAACCAGGAATATCCAAGGGTTAGGATTTTAGCTATGCTAGCTAAAGCCATACTGCCATAGCTTTTTTTAGCACTGAAGGCCAAGCAGTGCCTCAAATGGGGTTCAGAACTTGGAGCTCTTGAAACAAAATGAGATTTTGCTATTTTTATCGCATTGTATTTTGGAAAATCAAGACTCTTCTGAGAGCAGTTTCAAAAACTGTCTCAGAGAATTATTCTTAACCCTAAGACTATTGAAACAAAAATTCAAATACTCACCATACATATAATTTGGTATATTTATAATCGACTTAAAACATTTCTAGAGTGTTTAAAACTATAGAAAATAATTGATTAATATTGGCTCATCAAACTTGTCTAATTCCTCTGTTGCTCTCGGTATATCTTAGGCAAGCCTTTTTTGACTTGAAGAGCTTTTTCTGCATATTGCTTTAGTTGCATAGATATCTAGGGCGAGACCTGGGCGTTCACTATTCCCATGACAACATTATTGACTTCTAGACTCGATTATATTCCAAGTATGAAACTCCCTCCTCTAAGAACAGAAAGCACGTCTGATTCCTGAAATTAATCAGATTTTGGCAAGGATTAGGAGTCGAAAAAATGTCAGCTCTAACTCTTCGCAAATTAACTGAACAAACAATCAATGTTGGATTTCCATCTTAAGCGAGACAATCCAAAAATGTCGAGAACTTTCAAATATTCCAAAAAGTCAGGAGGGTAAATTCCTGCACAGCTAATTCGATCCTTCGTTAAGATAAAAAGACCGTGTTAAGAATAAGAAAATCCTGATATTTCAATGAGAGACATAACACGTGGGAAAAACCAGACCAGGACAAAATCAACCAAAAGTAGTCGAACCCTATGGAATCCTGTTTCGATATTTTCAGTCTTTTTTACAAAAACAATTTCACAAGAACATGAATCTTAGCTAAGTGAGAAACTGGTTTTGAGTAGCTCGGGGAGCTACGTAGCGGGGGATCTTCCACACACTTATGACATCTTTCTGCAAAAGTAACTTCTGATAATCGTTATACATGTCAGTGCCGTCATAAATGCGAGTGAAGGGAACGAGAAGGTAATAATCGAGTTTCGATTTTTGTTTTCAAAGCTTTATCCTAAGAGTGAATCCCTACTTTGAGCAAATCAATAACATTTTTTCTAAGCCGAGCGTTTCTATTGTTTGATCATCATGTGATATTTTTTGTATAAGACTAAAAATGATCGGACTTTCTTAACAAGATGTCAGTTTTTTATAGTACGAACATACTGAATTTCTCATATGATTTGGCAGGGACGTAAAACAACAACCTTCCGTCTTAGCAGCGAATACAAATGTAAATTGTGCTTCTCCGAGGAGATAAACGCTTGGGCCTCTCGGGGTTAATGTAAAAAACACGAAAATAAACACGATGGAAAAAGCAGATTTTTAGTGGAAGGCAACTACTCTCTTTTATTTAAAAGCCGAATAAAAATATGTTAGCTCCCCAGGGTTCTTTTTGTGCCTATCAGATCCAAGTCCTAAGTCTGGTTATTCCACAGAGCATGGAATCAGAAATTCACTGCATTGATTTCATAGATCATGGGTCCGTTTCATAAACATGAAAAGATAATCAGTTGGGCAATCGCAATGGGATTATAAAAGGCAGTTCTTTTGTGCCAGCCAAAGATAAATATCGTCCACACCGAGGGTCATCTCACAAGGAACGCCTCTGACGATACCGGTTGACGTCAATGTACGGCATGATCTGAGTCAGACTTTCAGATCCCAAGGAAGCAATTCACTGACCGTATAAAAGCAGGAGAGGACAATACTGAGTTAGTTTGTGTCAATTCTCCGCTAACATAGCTGTTTTCACATTCATCACTCTAAAAGCTCCTTGAGTGTGGTCTCCTTGCTTAAACCAAAACGCTGTCCTATTATATTCGAAGATTGTTTTAAAGAAGTTGGCTAAAACGGGTGTATTTGGAATGATGGCTCGCCTTCAGTTATTGCTGGCCGTGTTTGTTGCCCTGTGCTGCCGTGCGGAGGGATGCAGCTGTTATGCGAGGCACCCGCAGGAAATATTCTGCTCCAAAAGTACAGACTTTGGTAAGTAGAGATAATTCATAATAATCTTTTCTTTATCATTACTGAGGGAAGGGAAAATCAAGTCGAATCTTTCTAATAGAAGTTGCAGTATTGGAATCATTTTAGAGACTGTTGAGATTTTCTCATGTTTTTGTATTGAGTGCCATATGAATCGTAGTCTCCATGTTGGCCCCGGGTCCCTACATCCTTCTCCATATCGATTTCTTCGATGAAACGCCGTCTAATGCAAATCAGCCTTTCCCCGAGGAGCAAAGTAATCCGATCAAATTTTGCTCCACCATACAGAAAGTTTTGAAGGCTAAAATCTTAAAAAACTTTAGCTACTAAACCTCAATTCTAATAAAACTGCCAATTAAAGAAAGTTAGGTTTTGGGGTTGAGAAACTCGGTAAGAAATTTCCGTTCCGTAATTAGGTTCAAAATTTCAAGAGCCAAAAGAATGTGTGCAAAAACAAAGGTGGGAAAATTTGTTACCTGTTACGCAAATCAATCATCTGGATATCATTTGAAGCAAAATGTGATTGACATAATAGCTGGTTAGTTATCCAAAGCAGATGTTAAAAAGAATAGTTGTAAGTACATAACAGATAGAAATAATGAATAGTAATAATGAATGAATAATAATAATGAATAGTAACAGTGAATAGTAATAATGAATTGATGAATAGCAATAGTAAATAGTAACAGTGAATAGAAATAACGAATAGTGATGTAAGAATACTGAAATATAACGAGTAGTTGAATACTAGGGGCAAATCAATCCCTGAAAATCTCGTACACTTCTCCTGAACACCCTATCATTCCAATGAAAATCTCTTGAAACACTGAAAATACTTCTTTTCTCGAAAAAATCTTGAATGCTTTGGAAGGCGGTGAGATACCCCTCGGTTGAACATACGCTGTGTGCTAAATAAACGAACAACTTTTTGTACCAAAATCACATCATAGACCCAATAACGTTCTATGTCTAATTTGGATTGGATAGAAAGCATAGCTCTAGTGCCTCTTTCTCGATACACCCCGTCGAAAGTTTGACTGGGCCCCATGTTTTTTAGGGTAATTCAAGGGGCTTGAACTCCCATGAAACAGAGATAGTAATGCATAAACTCGTATAGCCTGTTCCACGGGTCTCTATCGCCCCAGGCCCACTCGTAACTGCCTTGGCTTCCATTCCCCTTCTCGACAGTCTAAGCTGAGAGAGGTTAGGGACCTCATGTACGATTTGTGTCAAAACTGTTACAACAGTTTTCTGTTATAAATAAGACAAAGACAAAGATTCGACCGAATAGATTTGAATATAACATATTTCAGGGGTGTGTAGTTGTCTGGAGAATGTTAAGTAGTACGGGAGATTATCTATTAGTAGGTAAGGCGATAATCGGGAGTGTTGAAGAATATTTCTAAGTTTAGTGGAGGGGTTGGTCCCCCATACTATGTCCCATATTATACGCACTAAATATCCTCTAGACTACTAAATCCCCACTGCACTACTGCACACACGCTGTGTAGAATGGGTGTTTATTTAGACTGTAAGACAGGAAGAATGTTTTAAAACTGACAGCCTTGTATCTTAAGAGTAAACGCAAACAACCCAAACCAGCATACTCCGCAATTCAATATGTCATAGCTTGAGCATTCTCTGTGAGTCAAATTCCGCATTGAATGAGGTAACGTAGCGTAAAAGGAACTCTTTTTCGAAGAAAAGCAAAAAGATACAAAACTAGATTAACCTTGCTACCATGCATACCCACGCTTGCTGCCCACGCAAATGCAACCCATGTGACATAATCTGTCCAATGGGAATGTGCAGTCAGTCTTAACTCGCAACAATACGATATTCTTGTGAAATTGTGTGGTCATATTGACGTCGAACTAGATTACGAATTAACTCAATAAATCGCGGTAGATGTAATCTGTCGAATCGGAAACTATAAACCCTGATACTGGGACATGAGACAAATCCTCAAAACCAAATTTATGTCTTTGTCTTATTTATAACAGGGATCTGTTATAACAGTTTTGAGAATAACAACGACTCCCGAGGTTAAGCCTCGCTTTTTTTAAGGAACCTAGCATTAGGGGCCACAATTGAGAATCGCTTGAAAATGCACTCTCCCTTTATCAATCTTAATGTAATTTTGTGGGGAGGAACAATCCTAAGCTGTACCCCCACAACGTTGGTTCGGGGAAAGACTGTCAGTCAATAAGCCAAAACAATGATTTTCATTCGCAATTTGGCATCAAGTGATGATTTATATTGACATCCAGAGAGCTAGCTATTGGGGCAAACTTACAAATTCAATCAATCATACAAATTGCACCACTATTTATCAAATATAGAGACGAACCCTCGCCATTCTATATGCTCTTATTCAAATATTCCATTTCAGTTGTGAAAGCTGTTGTGGTATCAGGCAAGCACATCTACAGGCAAAATATCAGCCTTACAGAAAAGCGATTTTCAGGACTGGCCTACTACAACACTTACATCACTAAAGTCTACCGCGGCCATGATGCGCTGAAGAAAACATTCTTCCCCAAAAACAACTCAGAAACTTTTAACCCTCGACGCCAGAAGGTCATCATGTACACTTCAGCATCATCTGGTACATGTGGGGTGTACCTCCAGCCTGGCACAAAGTACCTTCTCAGTGGAACCATTTCCAATTCAAAGCTAAAAGTCGGCACGTGTGACCTAGTGGTCCCCTTTCACGAGCTATCAAGGCAGCAGAGAGCTGGAATAAGAGGTGCCTACGATTGCCGGTGTTCGCTGAAGAGGTGCCCAATTGGCCAGTTTTGTGACATCCCGGCTGGCTCATGTGAATGGGGAGGCCACTCGCTGGGAAAGGAAATCAAATGTGACATGAAACACAGAGCATGCAAGAAGATTGGGAACGAATGCTTGTGGCTGGAGGATCAGAAATACGAGCGCTGCATCACGCAGCATTATTCTTGAAACGGGACGGTATATACTCTTGAATTCAATTGAAGTAGCAACTTTAATTGATATTCTAATGACTTTGTAATATACATTATATTCCTCACACTGGAACTGATAAGGCACGTATTTTCACGCGTCCGTATGATAATGAATAAAACGTGTAAATATAAATGAAACGTGCTGTGCTCTCAGTGGGTCGAGGAACAACAAATTTAGTCCGGTCTCTAACCAGTTGAAACCAGTCTACTGCAGTCAGTTTAACGTTGTTTTTGCCACACCCTCAAGTCCCCCTCAGTATATTTAGCCTGGTGCAACTACGTCTACCTAAGGTAAGCGCATACCTACATGAATGCCTACAAAAAAAACTGCAAACTGGTTTTATATTGTAGCATCAAATGAACATTGAATTTTTTAATTTTTTAGAAACTGATTGATTACCCTTCTAGCAACATTCAAGAAGGGTCACTTGAAGCGTAAACTAAGGAACAAGGAGTAGAATAACTTGTCAAAGCAATGTTCAAGTCCTCAGAGTTGCCATAATATTTCTTTATTTTTTAAGAACGAAGCACTACCAGTGATTCACAGTGGCTGACACCACTCCGGTCAATCTTGTCTCATGTTTCTAATTCAGATTTGAAAGATATTCTCTCTTGAAAATCTCTGAATTCCAAGCAGCATTGGGTTCGTGGGAAGTTTTTTTTCCTTGCCCCCTTTTAAATGTCCCGAGCCGTAGATTGTGGTGTTGTTAAATGTAATTGTGAATTTACAGTAGAATGTTTTTGCTATGTTAAATACGGCACCAGTAGCACGAGTGTAGAACTTTGAATTCTCGTTTCTGACGTGTTTTTCTTGAAATCAGGCCAGCTAGAATAAAGTCTGGGCAAATGCCCTCGCCTTTCATTCGAAACACTCGATCATTATGCAAAGACTAACGTCGAGTGCGTTTGACTACCTTGTTTTTAGTTGCAGAGATCTAGCTGGACTAAAGAGAGGCAATATTCAATGAAAAGCTCTATGTGTTAAGCAGGATGTTTATGTGCAAAACTCGTCTCACGCTTTCAAGCATCAACATGATTTCTAGCCTGTGTACATACTCAACTGGTTTGTGTTTTTGAAAAATTGAGGTGAATGAAAATTTTGAGGTTTCTCTCCAGTACAATTTTTCAAAAACACAAACCAGTTGAGTATGTACACAGGCTACATGATTTCACGATCAAAAGGTCGCGGAGCTACTAATACCCCTTATGAAAATTTTCCTCATTAATGCATTAAACACTTTCTATTTTAGAGATTTCCCTATGTTAAAATTCATGAAAGTGAGACAATTTCTTAGTGACTCGTTAATTGGCTGCAAGTTCTTCTTCCTGTCTCACATACCTGACCCTTGAATTCGGATCAATCATGCGCTCCATGTTTTCTACCGTCCACAACATATTTGCAGCACGACGTCTCAAAGTAGCTGCATCGCTCGCCATATTCTCTCGGCTGAATCCCTTATCTAAATGGCCGTATTTCTTTATTATGTCAGGATCATATTCATCATAATTAACGTAATTAGCTTTCATGCCTTTGACTCTCAGCCCACCAATTGACTTGTGCCCAGTTTCTGTATCCTCGTCACCTTCGACAATAGTTACTCCATCTTCTGCGCTTGCAGTGATGAACTCATCCTCCAAATCGAAGCGGCAACGTAAAACAGAGACCAATCGTTCAGATTGACTGGCTAGGCCCAGACTCTGCAACTCACGCACTAAATCATTGGTGTCCTTAGTGTCGATGATTTCTAGGGGGTATTGGTTAGGGTCTTCTTCGGAGCCTTCGACTGACATGAAACTTTGTGCTGATTGGCTGACGATGCTCCTGGGTGCTGACATCATAGATGAGGCATCATCGTTCTCAGCTCTGATGCTTGGGGGGTTTTCAAGGGTGCTCCTCTCCGAGATCTGATTGCCTTGGCTTCGATCGAGCTTATCGTACAATGGCTCGGATTGTTCGCTGGTGATGCTCGGTGCGTTGTTTGAGGGCTTTGGTTTCATTGGCTTTGCATACAGGGCCTCTATGTCTTGATTGTTTGGACTTCCATTGTCAGCTCGATCCATTTTGGTACTTAGCTTAGCAGTAGGTTTCCAATAGCTTGAAATAAGTTCTCCAGTATATGCCAGTCCAGATTGAGATTTCGAATGGAAGCTTAGCTGCTTTAAGTTGTTTTTGCTACTTATACCAGGATAAGCGTATATATCTTTATGCAACAAAGCTGCCTTCTTGAAGAACGCGTATTAGTTCTTACGAGAGCAGATTTAGACGCCCAATAGACTCATCAAATATGCAAAGTGACTAACAATGCTCTTGATTATAGGAATATGATGTATCCTATTTTGATTGAAATATTATATATAAAGCATCATTCATGGTGGCATATTGAGGTGTCTAATATGGACTTGAATGTAGCACCTGACGTGGCTTATGCTTGTTTAGGAATCAATGTCACATATTAAGTTAATTCGTTTCAGGCTATTTTGCCAAACTCTAGAATCCCTGTTATGCGCGTTTCAGGTGCGTAAAGCAACATTAGGAACTGAAGCCCTGTTTTTGTTTGTTTATGTTACTTTGCTTTTGTATGGAGCGTAGTTTCAGATTATCTTCAGAAAATTGAGGGTGAAAATCTTCTTCTCAGGCTTGCTTGCTGGCTGAGTTTGTGCAAAACACATGGCAGATACCAAATCATATGTTTCACGTCATGTGTTTTTCTTTCTTACTTTAAGGTTTGTTACGAACTGTAGCTTCTAGAAATTAAAGCTAATTTAAACCAACTAGTAACAAAACAAATAAGGTGGTGAGAGTTCATATATATCACACATTATGAATATACTGCTTGCATATATCGTAAGTATGTACAATCCAATTGATTAAAGGTTTTCATTATATTCTTAAAAGAATCAAGTAAAGCTGAGTTCTTCTACCGCCGCAGGTTAGGGACGGTAGGGAGTTCAGATTTGATTTCATCCCAGAGGCAGAGTAAATTATTGACGTAAGACGCTAAAAATTCCTGTTTTTGTGCAAGACTCTGTTGCAAAAAAACGAAACAAGCCGGATAGGAGTCTTTGCATCGGCCACTCTACTGACTGAGCTCTATCCTGCTGCTTACCTAATCAATTTTCAATCAACTAGCGGATACATCAATGCAGATCGATTGGAAATAATCCGTATGCCTGATGCTTAGGATAAAAAACGGAACTTTAATTTTTACAGAATGTGATTCTGAGCTGTGGGATTTCGTATTTACAGTGGCACCTCATGTTGTTGTTGTTGTTGTGGAATCAATGTGTCCATTTAATTTCATAATATATACTATCTAGGCACTGCCTTGAAGTTGGTTACGGATTTCAGTTACGGATTCAGAATCCGTAACCAATCCGTAACTGGGCTGTCTAGTGAGTTGAATTTGGTTGCGGATACTAGACATGATAAAACGAGAACTATCTACTATTTAAAGGGCCGATAAAGGTTTGTAGTAATAATCAGCTTATTTTTCATGCAATTACCTATCGTTTGATATGATTCTTATTTTTTTAGAATAAGAATACATCTTATAAAGTTCGCTGAAAAATTCGTAAGAATCGGCCTAAGAACCCCTTCCAACTGACAAACATGGACGACGATTAATCGCTTAAAATTCGAGTTTTTGAAATATTGACTTCAAATTTGTTTTAAACAGTAGCTTTCAGGTAGTAGTAGCGACTAATTTTGGTCTCAAAAAGATTTTCAATGAAAATCCAATCTCAGAGTAGGGGGCAAGTACCCCCAGAAATGATAAACATGGACGACGATTAATCGCTTAAAATTCGAGTTTTTGGAATATTGACTTCAAATTTGTTTTAAACAGTAGCATTCAGGTAGTAGTAGCGACTAATTTTGGTCTCAAAAAGATTTTAAGTGAAAATCAAATCTGAAACTGGGGCCTGATACCCCCAGAAATGATAAACATGGACGACGATTAATCGCTTAAAATTCGAGTTTTTGTAATATTGACTTCAAATTTGTTTTAAACAGTAGCATTCAGGTAGTAGTAGCGACTAATTTTGGTCTCAAAAAGATTTTAAGTGAAAATCAAATCTGAAACTGGGGCCTGATACCCCCAGAAACGACAAACATGGACGACGATTAATCGCTTAAAATTCGAGTTTTTGGAATATTCACTTCAAATTTGTTTTAAACAGTAGCATTCAGGTAGTAGTAGCGACTAATTTTGGTCTCAAAAAGATTTTCAGTGAAAATCAAATCTGAAACTGGGGCCTGATACCCCCAGAAATGATAAACATGGACGACGATTAATCGCTTAAAATTCGAGTTTTTGTAATATTGACTTCAAATTTGTTTTAAACAGTAGCTTTCAGGTAGTAGTAGCGACTAATTTTGGTCTCAAAAAGATTTTAAGTGAAAATCAAATCTGAAACTGGGGCCTGATACCCCCAGAAACGACAAACATGGACGACGATTAATCGCTTAAAATTCGAGTTTTTGGAATATTGACTTCAAATTTGTTTTAAACAGTAGCATTCAGGTAGTAGTAGCGACTAATTTTGGTTTCAAAAGAAATTCTCAAGCACAAGAGTATCTAAAACTGGGGGCTACTACCCCCAAAATGACATACATATGTAGATGATAGATATTCGTTTAAAACTCGAGTTTTTTTATTAAAGTCTTCAAATTTGTTCTTAACAGTACTTTTCAGGTAGTACTACCACCTACTTTTGGTTTAAAAAATTTTCAACCAAAAGAGAATATGAAGCTGGTGGTAACTACCCCTAGAAACGGTAAACCTGGACGACAGATACTCGTTTAAAACCTGAGTTTTTGGAATAAAGTCCTCAAATTTGTTCTAAACACTACCTTTTAGCAGGCTCCTTCTCAGCTTGGGTTTGTTCTGGGGGCACATATAAGATATTTTTGGGGGTTGATGACGCATATGCCGCCAAGAGAATGAGCACATGTAGACAATTAGTTATCATTTGTACTTGAAAAGAATAGTTTCGAACGGTTGAAATACTACGTGCCTGCCTACTATGGTTGCTGCCATAGGAAGAAAAGTTTGCAACTTTGATCCTCCAGATCGTTGGATACTTCAGACCTGTCGATATCAAAATTGTTCCCAATTGTTTTTTTTTGAAGAAAAAGGCCATTAGTATTTTTTGAAATCAAAACTTTTTTCATTGAACAAATTCAAAACACCCATGATTGATATCAAATTGTTCTTTTCAAATTTTCGGACTGCCTTTCGGAAAACTTTTGGACCGAATTTGAAATTATTGGGGGCGCTTTCCATCCCAAACCCCCCGTTATGGGTATACCTTTGTTGGCTCAGCTTTTCCTGTTTGATGCAGCTACTCTCTTTCAATTTTTGGCTACACCATCTTCAAGTTCTTGTTTGAAAGTATCAACACTGTTTTCGAGATGCTGTAAGCTTCTGATAAGTGCATTACTGGCAAACTCAGATGTCATGATTATCAACAGTTTTTGCAGTGATTTTTAGAATTAGGAAAAAATGTTGTTTTAATAAACTATTGTAGCCAGGTGCGGATGTAAGGAAGGGGCTGGTGGCCATGGCCCCCCGAAGTGATTAACTTTCAACGATCAAAAATTTGCGAGAAAACGAAGTGCAACACAATAATTTGACAGCTGAATAAATAAGGTAACGCCTTGGAACATAAGAGCGTAACAAGAAAATATTACATACTGTAAGTACCGAACATCAAAATTATATAAAGTTTCAAAAATGCGACCACTCGTATGGATTCATGGTATAATTCGTATAATTCGAAAGGAGGCGTACTTTCTTTGAGCAAATTGAAATGGCAATTCGTTTAAAAAATGAAACGATCTGTTTGGATTGGGATGCATAGAGCGAAAAACAAAAACGGCGTTGGCAACGTTTTACGGGGGTTTGAGGGGTATGGCTCAAAAATGTTTCGGGGACTTCACCCCCGGACCCTTGCACTATTCTCTCTAATTGGCCCTCCCCTCACTACAACGCTGAATCTGCGCTTGATTGTAGCTACATCCAAATTTGAATTTTTAGATCATTTAACGGTCTTAAAAAATTTCCAATACTGAAAGTCTCTTTACAATTAAACAGTTTCAGTTCTCGAAATTCTTATACTGTAAAAAGTTTCCTATAAAAAGAATGAGTGTTCAAAACATAGCTAATTCTAAGCCTGTTTTTAGTACTAATTTGGCTTTTTAAAAGCTTATTAATTTTGTATAAGCAATCCATTAAAAAATGAATACTGTAATGATTCGATTAAACGCCCCCTCTTTTAAACAACCCCTATTCCATGATTTTCTAATAGAAACGCCCCCTCAAGGTAACGTACCCTCTAATAGATACCTCCTTCTGAAGGGGCCTGTATTCGATACACATAGAACAGTTGTTAACAATATACTACCATAGATAGTTGAACTACTTATTTCGATGTTTCTCTCGAATGATACTACTGGAAACAAACTTATTTAGTTGTTGCTCAGAGTTTTACGATAAGTACTATCATCATTAGATGTTTTTTATTCATCGAAAAGATGAACAAATTTCAACAAACGCCACCTCTTTTAAATGCCCCCTTCAATGACACCCCTACAAAAACAAAAAAATCGATAAACGCCCGTGGCGTTTAATCGAACTGCTCCGTTTTTTATTAATCTTTGAAAACAAGATACTTGGTACAAGACTCTCAGTTTCAAATAAACTCTTGATAATAGAATTCATTATTGGGGTAAATTCTGACTGGGCTACTGGTACCAAGGATATCAAAACTAGAATAAACGTTAAAGATAAGTTTAAATCTTGTTTGAATCAGGCAAAGATCTGGACCCTGCCTATTTCTATTCTCCAGCCCCCCCCCCCCCCCCCCACCTATTACTAGGTAGATAGTCAATAATCGTTCAAAGTTATCTGTATCACTCTACTCACTACGCTGTCTCCATTGCTTCTCTCGAGATTGAATATCTTACTTTCCTATTTTCGTTACTTCGTTAATTCACTATTTCTCAATTTCGCAACCTCCCTATCTCGCCATTTCGTTTTTTCGTCCAATACCGTTAGCCACCAAAATTATGCGTTACTACAACCTAAATTGTACTTTTCAGAACAAATTCAAACTTTAATAAAAAAACTCGAGATTTAAACGAATATCCCTCGTCCATAATTGTCATTTTGGGGTAGCAGCCCAAAGTTTCACGTTCTCTTGTTGTTGAAAATTTTTTTAAACCGAAATTCGGTGGTAGTACTACCTGAAAGGTACTGTTTAGAACAAATTTGAAGACTTTAATAAAAAAATTCGAGTTTTAAAAGAATATCCGTCGTCCATATTTGTCATTTCAGGGGGTATCAGGCCCCAGTTTCAGATTTGATTTTCAATGAAAATCTTTTTGAAACCAAAATTAGTCGCTACTACTACCTGAATGCTACTGTTTAAAACAAATTTGAAGTCAATATTCCAAAAATTCGAATTTTAAGCGATTAATCGTCGTCCATGTTTGTCGTTTCTGGGGGTACTTGCCCCCTACTCTGAGATTGGATTTTCATTGAAAATCTTTTTGAGACCAAAATTAGTCGCTACTACTACCTGAATGCTACTGTTTAAAACAAATTTGAAGTGAATATTCCAAAAACTCGAATTTTAAGCGATTAATCGTCGTCCATGTTTATCATTTCTGGGGGTACTTGCCCCCTACTCTGAGATTGGATTTTCATTGAAAATCTTTTTGAGACCAAAATTAGTCGCTACTACTACCTGAATGCTACTGTTTAAAACAAATTTGAAGTCAATATTCCAAAAACTCGAATTTTAAGCGATTAATCGTCGTCCATGTTTATCATTTCTGGGGGTATCAGGCCCCAGTTTCAGATTTGATTTTCACTGAAAATCTTTTTGAGACCAAAATTAGTCGCTACTACTACCTGAATGCTACTGTTTAAAACAAATTTGAAGTCAATATTCCAAAAACTCGAATTTTAAGCGATTAATCGTCGTCCATGTTTATCATTTCTGGGGGTACTTGCCCCCTACTCTGAGATTTGATTTTCATTGAAAATCTTTTTGAGACCAAAATTAGTCGCTATTACTACCTGAATGCTACTGTTTAAAACAAATTTGAAGTCAACATTCCAAAAACTCGAATTTTAAGCGATTAATCGTCGTCCATGTTTGTAGTTTCTGGGGGTATCAGGCCCCAGTTTCAGATTTGATTTTCACTGAAAATCTTTTTGAGACCAAAATTAGTCGCTACTACTACCTGAATGCTACTGTTTAAAACAAATTTGAAGTCAATATTCCAAAAACTCGAATTTTAAGCGATTAATCGTCGTCCATGTTTATCATTTCTGGGGGTACTTGCCCCCTACTCTGAGATTTGATTTTCATTGAAAATCTTTTTGAGACCAAAATTAGTCGCTATTACTACCTGAATGCTACTGTTTAAAACAAATTTGAAGTCAACATTCCAAAAACTCGAATTTTAAGCGATTAATCGTCGTCCATGTTTGTAGTTTCTGGGGGTATCAGGCCCCAGTTTCAGATTTGATTTTCACTGAAAATCTTTATGAGACCAAAATTAGTCGCTACTACTACCTGAAAGCTACTGTTTAAAACAAATTTGAAGTCAATATTCCAAAAACTCGAATTTTAAGCGATTAATCGTCGTCCATGTTTGTCATTTCAGGGGGTATCAGGCCCCAGTTTCAGATTTGATTTTCACTGAAAATCTTTTTGAGACCAAAATTAGTCGCTACTACTACCTGAATGCTACTGTTTAAATCAAATTTGAAGTGAATATTCCAAAAACTCGAATTTTAAGCGATTAATCGTCGTCCATGTTTATCATTTCTGGGGGTACTTGCCCCCTACTCTGAGATTGGATTTTCATTGAAAATCTTTTTGAGACCAAAATTAGTCGCTACTACTACCTGAATGCTACTGTTTAAAACAAATTTGAAGTCAATATTCCAAAAACTCGAATTTTAAGCGATTAATCGTCGTCCATGTTTATCATTTCTGGGGGTACTTGCCCCCTACTCTGAGATTGGATTTTCATTGAAAATCTTTTTGAGACCAAAATTAGTCGCTACTACTACCTGAATGCTACTGTTTAAAACAAATTTGAAGTGAATATTCCAAAAACTCGAATTTTAAGCGATTAATCGTCGTCTAGTTTGTCGTTTCTGGGGGTATCAGGCCCCAGTTTCAGATTTGATTTTCACTGAAAATCTTTTTGAGACCAAAATTAGTCGCTACTACTACCTGAATGCTACTGTTTAAAACAAATTTGAAGTCAATATTCCAAAAACTCGAATTTTAAGCGATTAATCGTCGTCCATGTTTGTCAGTTGGACGGGGTTCTTAGGCCGATTCTTAGGAATTTTTCAGCGAACTTTATAAGATGTATTCTTATTCTAGAAAAATAAGAATCATATCAAACGATAGGTAATTGCATGAAAAATAAGCTGATTATTACTACAAACCTTTATCGGCCCTTTAAATAGTAGATAGTTCTCGTTTTATCATGTCTAGTATCCGCAACCAAATTCAACTCACTAGACAGCTCAGTTACGGATTGGTTACGGATTCTGAATCCGTAACTGGAATCCGTAACCAACTTCAAGGCAGTGTGTCTCGTGGTTGTATCTCTTGTCGGATCAAGGAGTCAAAGAATACTGACACCTTTTGACCCCAATTTATATCACCTACTTGTACTTTCCCCTACGTCAAGTTTTCTTGTTTTCAAGAAGTTGAGAAGAATAGGCTGATATCGCTCGAAACAAATGTAATTTAAAAGAAACTAAATCTACTTAGAATAAATACGAAACGCTTAGTCAATCTACAGTGGAACCTCCACATAAGGAACACCATCAAAGCCTATTTAATGTCCGTTAAAGTTGTAGATAGTGTCCGTTGATCGTTGATAGAGGTCAGGTTCCACTGCAGTTTAAAATTCTTTTTAGATGCATCTAATATCAAAAAGACTTAAATGATAAGAATAAAGAATGAACATGTACAGTCATTGATTTTGTATCGTTTTATCTTTCAAGGATTTCTAAAAAAATGGCTAACTTATCAAAGTTTCAAAAAAAACTCCGTACAATTTTCTATTTCCAACATATATATTGGGCATAGCTGCATGTAGAGGGGGTAAGGGAAAAATCGACCCCCTATAAATTTCCTAAACTTAACGCTCTCCTATGTAAGATCTTCTCCTCTATTTCATCCAAATAGGGTTTGCAGTAAGGTTTCATCCGGTTTCATCCCTTCATTCACACGGGGCCCACAAGCTGTCCTAGTTCCTCTGTATGCTGTAGGGAAACTCTTCTACAAGTGGAAGAACTATTTATCAGCTATAGGAATCCCCAGGCCAATTTCGTTCAGATCCAAGTAACAATACTCAATTGAGTTGAATCGCGAATTGTATCTTACATTGTATGAGGACTTTGTATGAGGACTATATTAGATGATAATGTTGAAACATATCCCGAAAAATAATCAACCCTAACACAAATTAGATCCTGGCACAAAGTGTTATTTTTTCTAGAGTAATCAATTAGCCTTTATAAAATAACTCATCAAACAAGTAAAATTGTAGGAAAAATTGGGCGTGCAATGCATTGGCACGGTTTTGACTTCGACTACATATCTCCGGCCAATGCACCTGTCCGACAAAAAGAGACTGCCAGAAACAAGAGCACACTAAACAAATCATATACATACTCAAAAACTGATAGAAAGAGGGACAGGGTTGAAGAGACAAAATATCTTTAACCACCGAGATACGCGTGCAAAACTGGAAACATTAAGAACTTAGACAAAAACCTTGGTTTAAACAAGACCGTTATCCTAGACAACAACAGCAATGCCGCCACCACGGAGGTAAACACAGACATCCGAATCACCCAAAACAACAATCAGCCAAAAACTATGCAAATGGCCGCTATCCATGATGATCAACACAATAGCGAGAAAACAGGACATCCGATCTACAATAAACACCAATTAGCTAAAACCATACAGATTGCCGCTATCAATTATCCAAACATATCAAGGATACAATTTCTTATCTTCTACAGCTGCACGCCTGTCAGTTTCTCTCCTTGTTTTACGACACACTCTTTTTTGTAAGAATGATTGATTTTTTATGAGCCTCAATCTTCTTTATATTGTGCTATTTTGACCCTCGGAATATTCTTAAATGATTTCAGCCTGAAAGTAGAAGATTGTTTAAGAACAGCCAGCTTCAAACTAATTACGCTAGCTCTTTTAAAAAAAGAGTGTACCTAGAGCTTTCATCATCATTATCGTTTGATTAGACATTATCAATACTTTGGGGTACGGGCAAGCAGCCCTGTCTTTCGTGAAAGTTATAGGGGGCAACCATTTTTTCAGAACTAGGGGCGAATAGACAATAGCAATTATACACGTCCACTAAGAAGAAAGAGCCTCAAAAGACAAAACTCTCTTGATAACCCCCGTGCCTTTACAAGCACATAATGATGCGAATGTTGCTGCACAATTGACTTGAAATGTTTGACAATGGATTAGTTTCGTTAGTTCTTTATCCTCATGCAAACACCTCTTTTATTTAATCCCTAGGTAACTTTATGTTTGCTCTCGAGATCGTTTAGCAATCAAGAGCCTGTAGAATTTTCTTGGCTGGGTCACACACGCATCTCTTTGGTTTATTGTTAAGTTTTACACGCTTTGCTAATGGTCCAATTTTTTGTCAACAAGTTACCCGCAGCTTTACCCTAGTTCCTGTCACTTTCATCACTTCCGTTAGGTTATCGTATTTATTAGTTTTCCCACCCCTATTTTCTAAGTTTTCTAAGTTTTCGTGTTGGATAAGTTTCGAGCAGAACTGCTCGCGTGTATTTAAGTTTTTAAAAAAGCCGAACTCCTCAGTGTATTGATGAGTTAAGAGAACCAAACTGCTTTGTATATTGCGATAAGTTTTTAGAAAGCCGAACTGCTTTCAGCCAAACTGCTCCGTCGATCTAGTTAGATTTGTAACTGGATGAAATCTTGGTTGTTGATATCAAAAAGTGTTAATAAAGAAAATCCGTTTCTTCGTGTCTGATTTCTTCAAAGATCTCAAGGTCGTAAGTTTCTACATATTAATTTTTGAATTCGTAACGCCTTCACGAACAGGTGATACCCCCTTGTAAGTGGTATTATAAAGCCCCAAATTTTGCTCCATTTTTCTGCAGCCGTCACGAAAAACCTGGCTCCGCCCCTGAGAAAAAAAGAACTCTTAGCACTATTAGACACCATTTGATCTTGGGAACTTTTTGCAAATAAGGTTAGAAATTTTAGAGATGTCTAGTTTAGTTAGTTAGTGACTAAGGGGATGCCATGTCGTGCTCATTGGAATACTTGTCCATAGTTGACATTTGTTTTAGGTTTTAACAATATTTCATGGAAAACACCCAGCTTTTAGGACTGATTTAGTCTTAGTAGTTATAATATTAGTAGTAGGTCTTGTTGCAATTCACAAACAACCCCCATATACTCATTTACGCAAAAAGCCGAGGGGCAATTCACTCCGTGAAAATTTTCTACACTCTTCCTGAAAATCCTATTGTTCCAATTAAAATCCCTTGAAAATCTCTGGAAATCCTTTTGTTCGTGAAAAAATCTCGTACTCTTTGAAAAGAAGTGAAATGCCCCTCGCAAAAAGCGTACCTAATTGTTACCTAAATAATTATTACTTTCAACAGTTACCAGCACTGTGATTAGGGTAGGTAGTACATTGAGCATGGTGGAAGGAGAATAAGTAGTTGACAGTAGAGTTGAATTGATATTTTGCAGGAAAGAAAAAGCTATCAAAACAAAACTTGAAGCAGAGAAAAACGAGTGGATTCCATTATCTGATAACTTATGTGAGACGAATCTGTCCAGCATCTGCTATGTTATGAAGAAAGGGAAAGATGGTATTAGTTGTCAATCTTCACCCTTCCCTAACATTCTCTTCACAGGAAACGATCTTTCCAGTCCTTGAAAACTTCTGGCTCTCTGCTTATTTGTGCAAACCATCAGTTGGAAGAAACCATCTATAAATAGAAAGCGTGTCAAAAGTTTTTTTAGACTTTCTCAGAACATTTTCAAACCAGCTCTCGGATTGGCTAGCAGCTGTAGTGATCGGACCGTCGAGCTGTGGCTAAGTTACTGTCGCGCACGTTTGTTTCGTTATGAACGTTTTTAATTTTAGGACACAAAGGATTTAGTAAAACTCGCACACGAGCAAAATTTCTCATCGAGGTGGAACAGGTAAGCTCATCGAGAAAGCAGCCCGTTTATGAGTTGACACTGTAGTTTACAAGACAAAATTGACAGTACATAATTGTTAGCGTTGTTCCTGAAGTCAAAAATTGTTCTTTATCCTATTGTGACTAAAGAAGGGCTTCTTTAGATGTGGAAAACTCTGTTAATCGCAGCTCTATCGGCGTATGAATAATAAAATCCTCTATATTTTCGGAGATCTTTGATTTGGAAGGACAGCGTAAAATAACAGGTGAAATAATACTGTTAGCAGAATAGTTTCTGCAGAGAAGAATCCTGTGCTCTAAACATCGTTGTTTTCCCTCAAGATTTTGACATCGCGCACCATCTATAATTACTGTCACCCAGCCGTGACGGAAATGGGAAACCAGGCCTCGGGAAGAAACGAGAAGGGCAAAATGGAGTTCGTCTGGCCTCAGAATCGTCCGTTCACTGCTAAAAGACATCCAGTTTCCAACGACTATGAGATCACACAGAAGTCACTTGGTGTTGGGATCAACGGAAAAGTTCTCGAGTGTATTAGAAAGAGTGATAAACAAAAATTCGCACTGAAGGTAATTATCTATTTCTCGTTGTTTCATGGCTTATTTGCTTCATGGCCTAAATTTCATCATCTTTCGACATTCATCTAATCTAGGTAGGACCATTCTAGGTTCGTTTTGCCCCCTGAAGACACTGTGACTAGGCTAGGCAACGCTATCGTAGTATAAGAGGTCCATGCTGCTCAGAAACATGTGCAGTACTCACGTGCCTGCTTGCAAAGTAGTTTTACAACTACGTTTCGTTTTTCGTTTCATCTAAGTAATAATACCTTACAGATGATATATTAGATTAATTGCAGTGCCTACGCAGGTAGGGCAGATAACAGGTATTGGAGGTTCAGTTCAGTTCATTCAATTTTAAGATTCCACATCATACATTACAACATAAATTGAAATAAAGAAAATAATCAAGTTAATACCAATAATACCAAATTCAAATGTATACTTAGAAAATTGATGAATTCAAAAAGCTAGTATGAAGGGAATTTCTTAAAGAGGAACTTTCTCAGTAGCTAAACTAATCAAGGAGAGAGCACCCCCTGTTTATAAGATATATTTCAATTCATTGGGCATCAAATGAGCTATATAGGTATCTTGATCAATGGCGTCGTAGGATGGGCCAGATAAAGGGCTGGGGCAAAGCAAGGTGAAATCTTAAGGGACAGCTGTGCTTGGGGGGGAGAAATGAAACAGAAATATCAAGAAATGGTTTTCTAAAGGGGTGCAAGCCGTCGAGAAAGTGGATGTAAGAAACTGTTTATAACAGTGGCTATCTGTATTCCCTTAAAATGTCTAGAGTCGTGGCACCAGGTATCCGAGGGGAGATTTCCCATGAAAATACCAAAAAGAGTTGCTCCAAGACAAAGGAAACCCTGAATCATCTGTCTTCCGCCAGGGGTGGCTAACCTCCATATCATGAGGGATCTATAGCCCCCTGACCTTCTTTTTGGCGCCACCACTAATAAACTACTTAGCCAGACACAAAACATTTCCAAAAGATAAGTCAATAATGGGTTTTTCTGAAAAAGTAGTACTTTTGCGAAATTCCTAAAAAAATTAGGTATTTTGCTTATGGAAAAAGAAGGAACATGCACCCCAAAGATTAACGAATGGAAAAAAGGTATAACAAGAAAAATTGTGCTTTCACCTGTGAGATCTTCTCAAAAGAATCAAAATTTCATTCTCAAAAGGCTCTGACAGGTTGAGGCGTGGCCCCCTACATACCCCTGACTAAGATGCCCCTAATCCTAAAGAACAAATAAGAATATTGGAGTGTTGTGCAAGGTAGTTTTTTATTGTCCACTTTTTAGGAAAACAATGATATAATCAACTCTGCATTAATAAGTGGTTTAGGCGTAGGGATAAGTGGAACAGTCTTCTTGTTCAGGGACCAAAGTATCCCATATTAGAGTTGTCTGGTAACATGTTTACCCTAAAGGATGTCGTCGTTGGGGTCTTTAAAGAAAGGCATAATATGCCAGTTTTCTGAATGAGCCATATGTGTCTCATCATGCACAAATTGACTTAAAAAAGCACAAAAATCAAAGAAATTAGCAATTCCCAAAAAAACTTTCTACATTTTTTGATACTTGTCTCTCAACACAACCCATGGTGGACAAAACTTAACATATTGACATTGCTAAGTATACTTTGTTGAACATTTGCGGGCCCTTTGGGTTTACTAGAGCAATCACTCTTTCCTTTCGCAAACACTCCCCTAGCACTCTGTCAGAGCAACCATTAGAGCTTGTAAACCAAATGACCAGAGCGCAAAGCCACTCTGGTGTAATTTTCTTCCTGGAGAGGCTTGACTATGAAATATGTTTTTTCACATAAAACTGTTTTCCTTCCAGGTTTTGAAAAACACTCAAAAGTCGCAGCGAGAGCTTGATCTTCACTGGAAAGCTTGTGGTTGTCCATACATTGTCAAAATCATTGATGTTTATGAGAATAAATTTGGGAAAGATGAATGTTTGCTTATAATCATGGAGTGGTGAGATCGCTGTTCTTATAGTTTCCTTTATTTTAGTCTATGAAATGTCAATTATATGGAGATTTAATTGCAGTTATTGCCAGAGTCCTTAGATTGCAGGGTTTGTTGCTATTAAATATTTTCCAAGGAAATACTCTTCCAGGCTGGGATTTTCCCTAGGAGGCCTGGGTCAATGTCAGTATGCTTTCTTAGGCATCGCATGTAGGTGTGCATTCCTAATATGCTGGATACTGACTTCTCTCTCCATGTGGTCTGTGCGCTTGACATTTGGTTAGCTTCGGGAAACCTTTCAATTTTGAACTACCAAACTGTGATAGAGCACGCAAATCATTTTCATCGTTTGGTTTCTTTTCCACCTACCCACTCTTATTGATTAAGTTATTTAACTTTGTTTTTTCATTTATTTTTCTTTTGTTTAGTATAATGTGTTAATGTTTTCTGCCTTCCTACTCCAAGGCCTATCATCTGGCTCCTGGTTAGATGAAAAGGGGTGCATCGTCTCAGTATTTGCCAATACAGGGCTGGAATCATGTTCCCTGTTACCTCTCCAACTTTTATGTTATCTGGGTAGTTAGGGCTTTTGCACCTCCACAGCCCACTTCCCAGATTAAGTTAGGACTTGTAGGGAATAAATCTCAACATGCAGCTTTCCTAAGCATGTTTTTCAATGTGGCACCGAAAACAAGAATTTCGTTGAATCTTATATAAGAATTAACATTTTTATCTCAATAAATGATTCAAACCTTTAAACCACGTATGAAGTTACTTGCCTCTTTGGCTGATCCTAATCTTTTATTATTATCTTTTTGTCAGTTTTCCTACTAGATATGAGTTATCTATCTGCATCACCCTGTGATTTAAAAATAACCAGAGTGCACTTCCTGACAATTTTGGAATTATTCGAATAAAAAATCCCACTCTTGAGTAATTCTCTCTCAGATAGCATCTTTGTTTGTAGTACATTGTACCTACATTTCATATGCTGGACTCTGGGTTACGGATATATTGTGTTCATATTTTCTATCACAATAACTAACTGTAGAGGCTCTGCTGAATGTGTTTTCAAAGTCAGATTGACTTTATAACTCTTGACTCCTGTTTCTGACAAACGCAAATCAACCAACGTTGACGTTTGCACATGTCTTCGTTTTCAGATATTGTCTTCAGTTCCTGCAAATAGAAAAAAATCATTTTAGGTGAGGTAAAGAAATGGCTGCAAATAAACCTAGTGGAAATCCATTTTTAGATTGGTGGCTCTCTGTCCACATTTTTTACTGTCCAACATTTTTGATAATTCTGAAATGAAGACAGGAAAAAACTATTGCCGGAAATTTTTCTGGTGCTTTGAGAAAGGCTATTTGCAAAAGAAAAGCCTTAATGATATTTTTGAGCAAAGATTGGCACTGTTAGGTTCTTCAGAAAGAGTAGAGGTTTAAGAGACTGCCAGACCTGAGGCCAGACACCATGATTTGACCAAATTTTATTTTTTCATACTACATTTTGCATTTTTCCTTATTTTGCGGGACCCTTTTCACCTATATGAAGCGTGGGCCCTGTGACCATAGCCCCATGTAAAGCCACCACTGAGTTAGGTCGACTTGCGTTGAATTAACCAAAGCTGGATCTATTTGCCCATGCCAGATGATATGGGGATTTTCCTAGACCTAGGCATTGCAAACAATCATTGAAAGCAGTATATCCAAGGATGGGTGAGAAAATATATTTCAACAACAGTGACAGATTGTCTATGAGTGTCTATAAATGTTTGAATGTATGTATGGGCAAAAAGCTCGTGAGTGAGTTTATACTTGACAAGCTAGCCTAAGACCCAGTTTACGCTTGTACGGATCCAAATGGGTACGGAAACGTGCCCATATTTGCCAGCGTTTACATTGGAACAGATCCATTTCAGATTGCATTTACACTGGATCGGATCCACAGCCAGGTCCAGCCCCGTTTTCAGCACTTTGACCCAAATCTAATTACAAAACAAAGTGAAAGTTCCCTTGCTTTCGATCCGTACCCGTTTGGGAAAGGTGCCAACCGTTCACACTAGACCTAAACGAGCACAGATCCAAATGAGTAGAACTTTGGAAAGCGATCCTAAATGGGTCCAGATAGCAGACCCAAATGGGTACGGATCCACAGGTCTAGTATAAACGGAAGGCCTATCTGTGCTAGTTTGGGTCTTTTCCATTTGGATCCATGCTTGTGTAAACGGGGTCTAAGAGACCCTATTTCCAGGAGGGGGCGGAGCATGCACTACATCACTATATATAGAAGTGTAAAGGTACCCATCTTGGCCTCAATATGAATGTATCAATGTTGGATTCGTTTTACTATTAAGTCTCTGTGAGAAAGATAAAAGTCTGGTAAAGGACTAGAGTTTTGAGCTAGCTCTTTGTTCTATTTGTTCTGGTCTATTCATTGGAGATGATCTGCCTATTTCTCCTGGGATTCCCACAGCTGTTTGTTTTTCCTTGACGAATGACATCATGTCTTTTTTTGACTCCGACTCAGTAATGAGATTTGTATTTTCGGCCAAAAGCTTTTAAGTTGGCGCTGCGCATCTGGTTATCGACGTATGTACAGTTAGAGTATTTTTTCTGAGGCCTTTTAGGACTTCTTTTCACCTGTTCTACTGGAGTTCTTAACAGCCGACAGCCTGGATGGTTTTGGACTCAACTAGTTTTTCTAGCGGAAAACAACATTTCACACGCATTCCCTATTCTAAGAGAGCATCCCTGGGGGGCTACCTTCTATTTTTGATAAAGGAACAATAGGCTATTGTTTAGACTTTTTATGTTGAAAAAAGGCGCCGTTTTCAAATATGTTGCATGGTACTAGGCCGTCGTTAGTGGCATCAATCTAGAGAGGGCGGTTAGTCGATCCCCCAATTGATTGATAGATATAATAATTTCCGGGCGTGCCAGGAGTGTTATTTGTTTTGGGCATTTGTTTGAGGAGTACAAAACTTGAGGACGACTAAAAACATATGTGTAGTCGAACTTGCTAGGGAGTAATCTTGTTTTTGTCGGCTTTTCAGTTCGCAAGATACTCGCTCTTTATTCTGAATTCGAAGCACGAGGCTGGCTGTCGTGTTCTTTGAGGCAGATGTTCCGAAATCAGTCGAATTTTCTTTCTTTCTTAACGCAGTGGCAACATCGTTCTTCGACGGTAGATGCTCCAATCGTATATCTTAGCTGTTCTTAAAAGCATTAGACACTGCCAAGACAATGAACTCTATTGACTATGGACTCTATTGAGTTGGGAGTACATATGCCCACACACAATTTCTGTTCCTATCAATATCTGTCTAACCAAATCTATAGTAAACATCGGAAACCCATGAACATCAAAGGCACTACTTCTTTGGTTTGATGTTTAACTTTACTTTTGCAAAACAACAGTTTGGTCACTGACATATTTCTCGTATTTGATTACCTCTATTGGTGTCACTAGATTTATGTCTTGTGAGTTTATAAGTAACCTTAAAGCTTGTGTCGACTTTGCCTTCACTCTCAGGTCTTGCTCATCTAGCGCTTCTGCTACAATCCTGCTATAACCTTTTCTCTCCTGAAAAGAGAATCATAATAATTACGGTAGCTTCCTAACTGAAAAAGAACCTGTTGTAAGCCGAGGCTAACCTAGCTTCACAGATCACAACTCTTGTTTGATGAGCTCTGGCTGTCCTGAGCTGAGAGTTTCTGGTACGAACAGAATTCACCCAAACCAGAAAAGCCCAAATAGACCACGCTGTGGTGTAGGTAGGTACCACGTATGTGCGGAATTTATCCCACTATGATTTTCGTGTAGCCCTTGTGTTGTTGGTGATTCAGAATAGTGATGGTAAACAGTGATCTGGGGGTGAGTGAGGGGTCAAAGTTAGGTTCTAAGCAGGTTGACCTCTGTGGAGGAGCTGACAATAAAATCCCTATTTCTGAAGTAACTGCACACCTTTTGGCTAGAATTTCATTCCAGTATGCACTGTTTGGGTCTTTCTGACCTATTAAGGTAAACACATCCATATTTTGGTCACTTGATTTAAATTAACCCTTTTTGTATTATGGAATTTTTCACATTTTTGAAATTTTGAGCAGGAAAGTGGACTAAACTAACCCAAAATCATTCGATACTGGCTTGGGTACCATCTGTATTGTAATACTACCATCTAAAACCCTGAAAGGCACAATTTGCAATGTGAAAAATAAGAGAATGATATAATAGTTCTACTTGCAACATAAAAAATTGTGTCCCATTCATTATACTTTTAACTATTCGTCTTCATCAGTCTCAATCCTCTAATTTGCTGAGAAAGCCATTTCTATCCAAACCGTCTCACCGTTCTCTGTCAAAACATGGGCAGAAAAATGTGGCAACTCCAGTTAATTTTCTCCGGTTATCTTTAAGATTTTAGCTACAATATTTGCTCGGCTAATATGCAGTTTTAAGACAGACTGACATGGAGGAAGTGATGGAAGATCGATGATCATGTATCTTAATAGGTCAAAAAGACCCAAACAGTGCATACTGGAATGAAATTCTAGCCAAAAGGTGTGCAGTTACTTCAGAAATAGGGATTTTATTGTCAGCTCCTCCGCAGAGGTCAATCTTCTTAGAACCTAACTTTGACCCCCACATTCCCCACACTCATCCCCCAGATCAATGTTTACCATCACAATTCTTAATCATCAGCACAAGGGCTACACGAAAATCATAGTAGGATAAATTCCGCACAGAAGTGGTACCTACCTCCACCATAGCCTGGACTAAAATCTTGCCATGAAAATTTTAGCAGATAGGGAACGAATCACCCTCATTACTCCTCCCAGGTAGCTTGATATTTAGTAAAAGCGCACGTTATTGGGCTGGGTGATTCCCTTGAGATTCACTAAACGAGGGAGGTTGCCGCCTCAATTGTCATTGAGGTGGGGCAGGTCTATCGTCTCCGGCTCAAATAGCCGCGTATTATTAAGCCTACTACTTATGTGCAATACTTTATAGACATAGGCCAAGTTGAGCATCCCGTAGAGCAACTGAGTGAGAATGAGGGGAAGAGTATAATCTGATACTTCAAGGCATGAGACCTGGACGAGAAACAAAGGTCTAACTCTAATTTGTTTTTGGCGGTGTGTCAAGGGCCGAATTTCGCGTAAGAAAACGGGTTGAAAATGACCCACCTTGGTGAGAAATGTCGCCATACGGGGATAGTCCTTCTCATATGAACGGGCAGAAAAGTCATGCTTTTGCTTCTTGGCTACAGGGGCAGAAGTAGAACTTCATTTACTCTGCTTAGATTTAAAATGGATGTTTTTTTCATTCAGGAAACAAATTTAAACCTTTGAGACACTCTGTTGTTTAGAAATGATTTCAGGCCTGTGATTGTTCGTTTTCAATTTTAGCATGGACGGAGGTGAATTATTTGAAAGAATTCAACAAAGAGGAGACTCACCTTTTACGGAAAGAGGTATGTTCATATGCTCAAATATTGTTTAGATCTGTTCTCTGCCTCGAACATCAATTCATGCTTACGGTACTGAAACATACCTGCGATAATCTAAGTAGTTTGACTTGCTTTTGATCCAATGCCAAAATGCCAAGTGGATGTAGTTATTTACCGCATTCGCTTCTTACCGCCATGATATGCAGTAAATTCTTATGTAGATGGGAGGTTTTGAACTCTGTCAGGCTGGATAGTTGTTATGACAGGAGGTCTCTATTATAGAGAATTGACGGTATATTGTTTTAAGTTTAAGTATTTAAATTCTTTTTTTCTGTAAGTTTTACACTACAAATATTATTGTAATATATAAAAGGTGATGCAAGAATAAACATTGCTTTCAGAGACGTTTCGATAACTATATTCTCTTCTGTAACTTTTCTTATAATGATTTGAGAACATACTTTAAAATTATTTGGAAAGATACTTAAAATAACAATAACACAGAAGTTGCAAACAAATTATATGATGGATAAACTACGTAATACAGACGTGTTATACTTGAAATTGAAAAAATTTTATCAATTTGGGTTTATCACTGTTTTTCCAAGCTGTTATGCAAAGCGCTTGTGGCTCCAGACTTCGCCGACTCAGTTCAACTCGTTTTCTGCTAGATTTGTCCTAATCATCTCAGCCCAGTTTCCTCCCATTTTTTTTTATTCTAACTATTTGATGTTTGTATTAAGAAGGTTGCCTATACGCTAATTTGTTTGCAATCCCTGTGCTAATGTTGATTAGGTATTAGTAAGTCCCAAATCACTTTAAAAAAAGATACTGAAGAAGATATCATTATCCATAGACAACTGAAAGCAATGTTTATTCTTGTCTGATCTTTTAGATATTTTATTAACTTAGGAAAATTAGCTTTCGCATTAGTATTATTGTGATATATATCAATATTGTTGTAATGTTAATTCATACGATACAGTATGCTCTGACATGGTCAATTAAATTATAATAGTCCAGGCTACTGCAATTGACATATGCCACCACTGAGCCTCAAACTCGGGTTGTTGTGGCCAAAGGCAAGCACTCTAACATTTGTCCTAAACCAGGACCGTTTTTATTGTTGTAATGAATATTCATATTTCTTTCAGAGGCTGCAGCCATTGTTAGAATGATAGCCATAGCAGTGGCCCACTTACACACCATGAATATCGCCCACAGGGATCTCAAGGTAATGAATAATTTTGCAACATTTGTTCGAAGCAGCAAATGCTTGTTGTGTTTATTCATAAGCTATTTGATTCAAAGTAGTTTTGTGTTTGATATTTGTTGCGTCTGCTTTCAGCCACTATCGGGAAGGACATATCCATGCGTCTTATCCTCTCCCCATCATTTTAGGTGAAAGTCTTATGAATAGCATAATTTTAGGTGTAAGTCTTATGAATATTTTTAGCCAAACCACCTCTTTAAGTTTTATAATAGGGCCAAATATGTCTGTTGTTTAGAGCAGTCAAATATTGTGAGCTTAACAGAAAGTGTGCAACTCCTGCAGATGTGAGTTATTAAGTAAGTTTATGTTAAATGTGCTTGTCTGCAAAAGGCTAAGGCCCAGTAGGGGAGCAGGATTCCTAGTTAAACATCCCTTCCTAAGAAGGCTGGAGTGAGTTGTTTACACATCATCTTAAAGGTCACCCATTCAGATGTTCAACTCAAATAACCAAGCTTAACCTCAGCTGCACATAGTAATACTATTTTCAATATTATTTGCATTTTAGCCTGAAAATCTGTTATTCTTGAATAAAAGCGAACAGAGCGTCCTAAAGCTGACGGATTTCGGCTTTGCTAAAGAGACAGTTAGTGTTTCATTGCAGACACCCTGTTACACTCCTTATTATGTTGGTAAGCCTGTTGCCTTAAAAACATCCATAGATAAAGTGTTTAAAAAGTCTAATATGATATCACCTAAGATATTATATGATATACAAAAACCTGGAGTTAAGGAATTTAGAATTAAGATAGCATAACATTTGAAGAAATTCCTAAAATTCCATGAGTAATCATAGAAACACGGAGGTCAAGGAAAATGTTTTTGACATTCAAGAATACTCTTTAGCATGCCATACTTTCATTTTTGACTTGAATTATAATAGGGATTCGGCATTGTTAGCTCCTGTTGCTCCTAACTCCTAGCTCCTATTGCCATATTTGAGGCCTTCTTTAACTTATGGTTTCAGCTCCATAATTATCTTTGTATCATTATTTCTTCATGTCAAAGATATTTTCCTGCTGTCTAAATATCTAATTCATAGATGAGGGGCGCAATTAGCGTGGCCTATCAATTTCATCCCTTGCGTTTTTTCTATCATTTGCATGTCTCTTTTTAGCTCCTGAAGTACTTGGCCCAGAGAAATATGACAAATCGTGTGATATGTGGTCCTTGGGAGTGATTACCTATATTTTGTAAGTGTCCCAATATCTATAGTTTTTCTGTAGTCTCAATGTATTAAATACTATAATATGTGGGCTATCCAAATGGATTTGAGCGGTTTTAAGATATTTACTTTTCATCGATTTCTCTTCAACTGGCAGCTGATCTCCCAAGAAAACTCTTTTAAGCTGATATTTGGGAAGGACATAAGCTTTTCCTGCACTTCCACAAGGCTGAAAGTACCAGTGTCTATCGGCCTGATTTTAAAAACGTTATTTGTGCTTCAGCAAGACTGCCTGAATTTACTAATGCGTGGCGCATCACAGAGATCTGTGTTCTATTATTAATTCAAAATGTATGTTTGAATCTATTCTTAGCCGAAACATCATAAAGAACATTAAATTTCCTCGTTTTTGCGTATTATTAATTCATTGTTGTTTAAAACGGTCATTAATACTTTTATTTCAAGTTCTTATTTTCAGAATATCTCTATCCACTTTAGAAATCTTAGATCCTATTTTTGTGGGATACTGAAAGATTAATTGTGCTTTCTTTGCAGATTGTGTGGTTATCCACCATTTTACAGTAACCATGGTGCAGCTATATCTCCTGGAATGAAGAGGAGGATTAGAGAAGGCCAATACACTTTCCCTGATGCTGAATGGAAAGCTGTGTCAGATCATGGTAACTTTTTAAGGATAATTAACTTTTTAAAGTACCTAGTAAAGAGTTCAATCGTGCCGACAGGGGGGACTGGAAATATCTTCCCATCTTCTGTCAGGACAGTCTTTCTAATTCTTACAAATCTGTGGAGAAATATGTTAGGGGGGTAAGGCATGGTTTCAAAGGAAAAGAACGAAAATAGTATCTGGTCTATTGGCCCAAGCGATAGAGAAACTAGAATACTGTACCTTTTAACCTTGCAAACAACCGTAAACTTTAATTGTAGATAACAATTTGTAATACAATAACAAGACCACCCATAACACTACCAGTACAAGAACCTGCAGCCTCTAATTGCTCTTTGCTGATTATCTAAAGAACGATTGCATTGCAGGCAACATTATAAGCAAAAACACTGGTTCGTATGTGTGGTCTTTTTACTGCAATGTTATAGTTGATGAACTATCTATATAGTATCATCAACCTTTTACCCAACTAGATAAAGAAATGATATAATTTTTCATACTAACAATAACTGTTCTTTAAAAAGAGGTGTAACCTTCTTTTTAGATGGAGTGGCTCAAAATACTAGGGCCTGGGAAAAAATAAGTGCTTACAAGAGAGAAGCCTTATTGAGTTGTTGAATTTCCTTCTGAAATAAAGTTAGGGCAGCGAATCAAGGGTTTGTTTATTTGAGAAAAGTACCTGACTGGGTCTAGCAAGTGATATTATTATTATAGGCCAATGCTATACAAACCTTTAAAAACTGCATGAAATACATATTTCAAAAATAGGACTTTATATAGGATTTTATTCAATCTTATATATGTAGGCACGGGTTGGTGAGAATACTGATCTTTTTAAATGTGGCCCATCCAAGTCCTATTCTATTTCTTGGTGTATCAACCTTACTAGATGATTGTTAACTTGAGCTTAACTTTTGAAACGAATTTGGGTTTTATTCCTAGCGAAAGAATTGATAAAAGGCTTGTTGAAAATAGAACCAAACAACCGGCTAACGATTCTCCAGGTTATGAATCATCCATGGATTAAAGTAAGTATTCTTTGCTTGTCTTCTGCACCCCACTTGAATGATTATTTTATATTTCTTATCATACGAGATACATACATGTTTATGTTTTACTAAATTATTTCATATTTCAAACATCCTAAAATGTTTATTTTTTCGACTGTGTTATATTAGACTTTCAATAAGATCATTTATTCCTTCATTTATATTTCAGCGATACACTGATGTGCCTCAAACACCTCTCCACACAGCTAGCATTTTGAACGAGGACACTGAGATTATGGTTGATACCAAGGTAATTGCAGTATTCTCTATTCACCTTTTAAACTGCCAAATTGCATTGAACATAATTGATTCAGGTCTAGATGATCTCATATCTCTATAAATAGATCTCTTCTTGATATAAAAGGTAGAGTATTTTGCTATTTTTGTGTGAATGCTTTATGATAATGTTTTGTGATATAATGCTTCCAACGGAAAGTGAAATTAAAGCAATTTCATCAGATCTTGTAGACACAGGTATGCATGGCAGTATTGCTAAAATCCTGTGTAAATCGAAAATAATTTTAAAATATTTACCTTATATGCTCGTTTATTCTTGATTCATACACTTACATTCTGATGCGGTCCTAGTTGCTAAAAGTACCATTCGACTTTTAGGAGGAGATGACAAACGCTCTCACAATCATGAGAGTTGATTTTGAAGATGCGATGAGACTTAAAGAGGTGACATTGTCTTCAAACCCTCTCTTGAACAAAAGACGTAACAAGAAGAAGTAGACATGCATTGGTCTTGCATGAATGAACTATGAACAATAAACGTATCTTTTTGATTCGTTGGTTTGATCTCGAATATTGTTTGGAATTCTACTCTGGCTAGGCCTGAACCAGCAGAGTGTCTTCAATACCGGAGACTTACATGATTTTATTAATGATCTGTACTTTATTGATTTTAAAGGACTTTTTAGTTGGCTTATAAATGAGTCTCAAGACAGAGATATCCAGGAAAAGAACTTAATTCATGATTTTCTAAACTTTGTATCGTTTCGCCTTTTTCAGCCAAAAGGTCAAGGCTGAACAAATAGAACAAAACGTGTCGTTTGGATCCTTTTCCAAAGATATTTGTTAACTTTGAACAATTTCTTATCTAACTACCATATTTATGCAGGCAATGTTTAAATGTACAAACAGTAAGGAGGAGAACTAGATATATGTTGTGCACTTTTCGTTTCCTACCCTTATTTTTCTTTTAACTATGCTCAAACTTATTACTAAATGGGAAATACAGCAAGAAAAAAAGATTAAATACTGGCTAACTTATTCACTCCAAAATCTCAAAAATAAATGTACCCAACCTGTGCATTTTTTTGTTAAGGGCAACAAATTAACTTCTGTTGCTCAGCCCTGCATTTTGGCACAGTTGGTTGCCACCCAACTAATGCTGATCATGTACATACCATCTTGCATATCCATTTGAAAGTAAATCTTCAATATTCAATTTTATTGATAAGATAAAGGCTTTTGAAGAATGTATCAATCATAACTTTAGTTATCTTCTTTGAAGTTGTAAATTTGTCCTTGCTATTGATAGTGATTATGCATTATTTTGAATGGTTTTTTTTAATAGTGTAAACGTTTCATCGTACATGGGAAGTTTTCCCAGTTTTATACTTGTTTATCCTGGATCTAAGAAGTCCTCTTTGCTAACTTTTAAAAGAACATGCAACTGCCACCTGTAGACACATATTTGTAAAGAAACTCAGTACCCAAACTCGGCAAATGGATTATAGTAGACTTTCCATCATTTGTTGAGTAAACAGTCAGACTTGATTTGAAATAGAAAAATTAACTTTTATTCATCACATGATATGTGTCCATCAATATAAAGTAATTGATTGGAAAAATTATCTGATTATATTTAAACAAATTCAAGTTACTAAAACTGTTCAGCTTTCATCACAACTTGGAAAGTAACATTCGAGTCAATAGGGTATTTATTCGTTCTAAAAGGGTTATCAGTATCATTTTAATACCAGAATGTAAATGCCAGTAGTGATGCAGCTCAATGCTACAATCCAATGCAGACGGACACCAATAACGGCAGCTGTAAGAGATATTTAAAACTTTCATGAATTGTATCACAAAATTAAAACTGGACCAAGCATTTTATACTGAAAAGGAGGACTAACACGTAAATACAGCATTTACTCATCTCATCTGAGCAGGCGCACATCAAATACTGCATACTTTGGATTACTTCTTTCGAAGATTTTGTTTCTGAATAAATATTTCTTGCAAGAAGCCTATACCATCGCCTCACTAATATGTGGTTCAAATGATTCTAACATCCATAATGATTCTATGTGATGTTTATTTTGTAAGTTTTTACATATTCTATTTGTGGATACAGCTTAGGGGAGTTGTAAAAGACGCGCGCGAATAGTTACGGAAAAATTGTGTAAATGCTGTATCTACGCTCTTGTAAATGAGGCCATTAGGCAGCCATATTGAGGGATTCAATACAATCAAATTCTACTGTTAAAGGCACTAGACTCTCGCAAGACGATGAGATCTTTCCGAACCTTCCCAAGACAGTGATTCAATCTCAGAAAGTATGGAATCTCATAATGCTGAACTTTTAAAGTCAATCGAGATAATTTGTGAGAATGAAAATGACCCGAGTGGGACTCGAACCCACGACCTCTAGATTTGATCTCTAGAACGCTACCACTGCGCCACCGGGGCTACGAGACACCCAGGCCATTTCATTCACACAAATTGTTGCACCACCACTCACCAAATGCAGAGACGAACCTATCCGGGCTCTTTGACACTACACTGGACCTGCCAAAGGGCGACGACTTTCTCACACCAGGGAGACCATCGCAGTCCCATCACTGGATAGAGTTGCAGGAAGTAAACTTGAAGAGAAGCAGGATTTGGTGAGTGGCCTGGGTGTCTCGTAGCCCCGGTGGCGCAGTGGTAGCGTTCTAGAGATCAAATCTAGAGGTCGTGGGTTCGAGTCCCACTCGGGTCATTTTCATTCTCACAAATTATCTCGATTGATTTTCCAAATCCTGCTTCTCTTCAAGTTTACTTCCTGCAACTCTATCCAGTGATGGGACTGCGATGGTCTCCCTGGTGTGAGAAAGTCGTCGCCCTTTGGCAGGTCCAGTGTAGTGTCAAAGAGCCCGGATAGGTTCGTCTCTGCATTTGGTGAGTGGTGGTGCAACAATTTGTGTGAATGAAATGGCCTGGGTGTCTCGTAGCCCCGGTGGCGCAGTGGTAGCGTTCTAGAGATCAAATCTAGAGGTCGTGGGTTCGAGTCCCACTCGGGTCATTTTCATTCTCACAAATCATCTCGATTGATTTTCCAAATCCTGCTTCTCTTCAAGTTTACTTCCTGCAACTCTATCCAGTGATGGGACTGCGATGGTCTCCCTGGTGTGAGAAAGTCGTCGCCCTTTGGCAGGTCCAGTGTAGTGTCAAAGAGCCCGGATAGGTTCGTCTCTGCATTTGGTGAGTGGTGGTGCAACAATTTGTGTGAATGAAATGGCCTGGGTGTCTCGTAGCCCCGGTGGCGCAGTGGTAGCGTTCTAGAGATCAAATCTAGAGGTCGTGGGTTCGAGTCCCACTCGGGTCATTTTCATTCTCACAAATTATCTCGATTGATTTTCCAAATCCTGCTTCTCTTCAAGTTAACTTTTAAAGTGTTTGGAATTGTCCATTGTAATCAATATATAATACTTTGTCAACCTGTTTCAAAATTAATACCTACACACCTTTATAGAGGACACCAAAAATGCCTTTTTTCTCAGAAAGAAGAAATTGTTTGAGCTTCGGGACTCTTCTGATGTAAGCGCAAGTACAAATCACCAGTAGCGCAAGAACTACAACACCATCAAATGAATACGCTATCGAAAGAAATACAAAAGACTTATGTTGGATAGATTTTAATTTGATATCAGCAGGTATACGTAATTTATTGGCGACTAGATTTTAACCTTTAAAGAATGCAAAGGAGGGGTACTTTAAAATGAACTTGGTTTGGCATGAATCTGGAACTTTCTAACAAGATTCGTTTTCTACTTTTATTTTCTCTTGTTTACTTTCAATGCCTTGCCTGCGACCCCCTCTTCCCAGGATGCATTTCTAACACTTAAAAGTCTGAAGATCCTTAGCATGCCAATTAAATTGTGTCAGAAAATAGAATCCATTATTTTTTGACATTAATCAGAACATTTTTGGCACTTAAAATGGGATGTACCCTACTTCTTTCCTCCTCCTGCCTGGCTTGACCATTGGATACAACCTGCAGAGAGGGCTATATCAGCCTTTAGCCTAGGCTTAGTAGATTGGTCCAGTCCGGGTGCATAGCAGCCTTCCTCGCTCCCTGCCTAGCCTATACCTATAGGGTCGAGGTGGGAGAAACTGTACAGTTAGGGTTTGACCGGCTACTATTTCTGAATATTTTTTCAAACAAACATGAAATTATTTCCACAATGTTCAATACGCTATACTTTATTTTGGTTTGTTGTATAAATTTTCAACTCTGTTTTGATTAGCTGCAAACTGACTTCAAGTCTCTAGTAGTTGGTGCGGGAGTTTCCGTACACCAGCGGGGGTTTCCGTACACTTTTGCAAGTGTAAAATAATACACTTAAATCTATTTTCAAATCTTCATTTTCATTCCCTGGCAAAATATATTCCTATTCTATCATTTTTAACTTTAATCGGCTTTAATAACCTATTTTTTTAATTTTGACCATATTTTCATTGAAGGCATATAAATTTTTTGACACGCGAACGGAACACACTCATTTTACGTCGATTATGGATCGACGTTAGTTTAATTTTTATAACTTAAAAAGGAAGAGCTCTACAGCCCAGAATATCCAAAAGAGCAGAAAGTATGAAGTCTTTTACCATATGGTTAGCAAATTTTTTCATTCAAGCAACCTGTTGAACTTAGAATTAACTGCAAAGTTCAACTGTACGGAAACCCCCGCTGTACGGTTTCTCCCGCCTAGACCCTACACGGCTATACTCACCATTGGTCATACTTGCTGGTGGCACAGAAAGCTGAGGATACTTCAATAAATCAAGTTTTATTCATTTCTCATCTTAATTTTGAAAGAATTTGTTCCACTTCAGTAGAAATCATTACCTCGCCGATATGTGTTGTTGTGTTGCTTTGTTGACTCGTGCGACGTCATCAACTTTTAGACAATAGATCTGCAGGGAAAGCAAACCGCAGAGACCCGTAGAAACGCAGAAACCCGCAGACACGCACAGGTACCTAAACATCAGATCACGCTGGACAACTGTGTCCACAAAAAGTGTTTATGGCCGCCGAGCAGTGAGGCATCTAGTTCTCAATATAATACTCAAATGATTCCGATTGGTAACTCTTCCTTTTTAAAGAATTTATTGGATAATAATCGACACAGAAGAAAACACGTGCGGCGTAAAAGTTACTTTATATCAACATAACACCAGCTTTGTCTAGCAACAAATTGGAATTTGATTTTCGGTGGTGTGGAGTTGAAAATTAAAGATGGACGGTGGTAGATCGAGAAAACTGCGCAGTTCGAAAAAGCAAGCAAAGAGAAAGGGTAAAGGCTTTTTAACCTGCTTTATGGAAGAATTTCTGAATTCTGCTATGTTTGAATTTCTGATGGATTTATCAACACATAGTGAAAATTAAGTCGAAAGGCTTGAAAGTCAATGTGAGATGACTTACTTAGGCCCGCGTGCTTAGTTGAGTGTTACTTGTAGAGATGCTGCGATCGAGATTTTACGACGACCATTATCTACCAGGCGAATACCTATGATGTTTTGATAGTCTTTTGATGCTACAAAACTTCAATATAGCCAGAAATATCGGAAACATAGCGTAACGAACACATACACGCTTTTTTTTATAAAGAACCTAGCTCAGGGTCTAGATCTTTAAGTTCCTTATTTTGAGACTTCTTTTGACCACTTTGTGGTTCTAAAAGTTCCTTAGTAGTTCCTGAATTTTAAGTGTCTACCTAGTAGAAAGGAATAAGTATCGATGCAAGAAAAGCATTAAAATTCAACATTTTGCAATAAACTTGTAATAAGGAAACATTAAACATACTATAACACAAAAAAAGCTTAGGCTAGGCCTATAAAACGTAGAAGTTAGTTACATAGTCATCAGAGAAGTTGCATATCTACAGGAATGAATATATGCAGCATTATAAAGTTCCTTAGTGATTTGACCTTTAAAAGTTCCTTTAACTTTTGACCTTTGTTTGACATGTAGATTCCTTATAAAGGTTCTTTATAAAAAAAGTGTGTAGATTACTTAAGCTTCTCATCTGACACTCAACAAATAATAATCAGAAAGAGACTACCTATGTGTTCGTTTCGCTAATGTTTCCGATGTTTCTGGCTATATTGATGGTTCGATAGCTTATTATAGGTTACCTGGGTTTCAATAGTGGATGTTAAAATAGTGTAGATTATCAAAAAAATCTACCCGAAAATAAAACTATTAGATTACTGTAAGTAATAGGTGCTTATTGATAATTGATAGGAATTTATATTCATTATCTTTGTAAGGTATTGGTTTATGTGCAAAGCACAAAAGGCCCCCTGAATTTACACTAATCAAAGCAGTGCGAGTTTGGTTCTTTCTCTTGATGTGACCAAACCGTTATTCCTTTTGCCTGGAATTAAAGAAAGCTGGCAAGTTCTCTCCTTGCACTTTGTGATAGGTCTGTAGTTATTTGGAACCTGAGACTCTGTGAACAAAGTTATCTAACCAGCTGGCCATCCCCCTACACCTTTTGGCTAGTTAAATGGTCTTGTTCTGGAGCAAGAGGCTATTGTTTCTGAAAATGCTTTGGGGGCAAACCACCGTTTGGGCCCCCACCAAGTGTCGGCCATTAATGTAAAAAGAGGACCGGTCCTCATGTAGCTTCTTTTTATGTGTGAAGGTTTTAAGACAAGGGGTAAAAAAAGACTTGTTCTTGTGTCATAATGGTAAATAGGTACAATAAGATACCATTAGAGGACAATGGAACGAAATAAGAGTTCATACATGCTTCCCTCAGCATTTACTTGTTGAGCCTCCTGAATCAGACTTGCATGTAAAGTGGTAGCCAGTAACCTCTGGACCTTGTTCAACTTTGCAACTAATTGCTGACTTTTAGGTAAGAGAGCTGAAGATGATGGAGCTGATGATGGCATGGGTAGTGATAGTGACTCCACAATTGCAAGCTCCATTGATACTGAAATGAGTGATGCTTGCGATTCAGAAATGCTGGGAGGTATGTTTTCAAGATATCTGCGCCTTATCCAGATGGTGATGTTATGATTTTTTAAAAAGACCAGGGAAAATAGATCAGTCTGTTGTAATATGTCCAGAAAGCTTCTGGACCACTAATCTCCAAGTGCACCCTGAGGAATGGGCAGAAGGAAAGACTATTTTTGGTATTTTGCTTGCATCGCTACTTAGAATGAACCAGCCCGAAAAACCCAAGAACAAGCAGAACAACCTAAGATCAAGCCAGGAACAGGGGAAAAACCAAAGGGCGCAAAAGAAACCAGACCAGGAAGTCAAAACAAGGTAGCTTATTCCTGGCTTTTTCAAGGGTTGTTCAAGCTTGCTTAGTAAAGCCATGCTCTGTAGGCTAACATGAGTGGCCTTACAATCAGTGTGGTGATTCCAAAGGGCTGCAGTGGAGAAGAGCAGCCCTTACGGAGTAATATGTCATGAGTTTGAATTATGTCGGTAAATATGCCATTTGCTAATATCCTTTCATCTTCAGTGTCATATATAGATGAACTATGTTTAACTCAAGTTGTCTTCCTGAATTTTTCTGCATTGCTGGTTTGTTTGAGACTTATTCTCTTATTTGCATTCATGAATGAAAAAATTTGCCAGCAGCACACCCACTCTGTAAGTGTTGATGCTACTGTAGAGCCTCCTTTTAGAAATCCCACTTCTGACAGTATGGCCTCCTTAAAACACTTGATTGGACAATATGTAATCTTTCCCTTTTGATGCCTAATGGCGTCAATTTCCAATTCTTTTTGTTCACTCCATATTAAAAATTTCAATGCCCTTATTGTAGAAGTGCAAGAGCTTGGAAATGACTTGGAGACAAAACTTATTGACAACATTGAAGGCGCAACTGCAAAAAGGTAAAATGAAATCCAAATATTTTACAGAGTTTGCAGATTATTGTTCATCCATTTGTTTAATTTTCTGGTCAACAAAACCTGCAGCATGATAATTATCTGCAATTTTGAAGTTTTATAAGCCCACAAAAACTCTATTTACTTAAGCTGTAGCGTTCTCCTTTCAATCATCAAGCTGCTGCCCTACTTTTCCACAAGGCTTGACGTGACAATTTTCAAATCTAATCATTCAAAAAACTGAATTTTACATGTTCAAGAATATGGGGACAGGTTTATTACAAAATGCATAGGTTTTATGTAATGACCAATATTCTCAAAAATGTTGCAATCTTATGGACTGCTTGATGTTGGCTCTTCAAAGAAAGATTAAATTTTCCAAAAGGGAAATTCCCCTGATATAATTTTTAACAGTTTGGAAGATATGATGAAGTAAACTCAGGGCAGGAAAATGACAAAATTAACAGTGATATTATTTTCACAAAACAATACAATTGCTCATTATACGAGAAAAATCCGTGCAAACTTTACAAAACTTTCTGAAATGATCTCAGCTGAATAGCCAAACAAACTAATTTACAATATATTTAAAAACGTCTAATTTGAAATATATTTAGATTCCCTCCTGGGCAGACAAATGATACAAAATTACCAATTTTAGTTCGAATAAAGTCAATTTTATTTCATAAATTTGATTGAAAAGTAAAATGCCATTTTAGGCAGAAAATTGATAACAAATTGAAAAATGAATTTTCTATCATTTCTCTGCCCTAAATGAAGTTAAGCCAAATTACTGAAAATTGAACAATTTATCAAAGAAAAATAGTTTCGAGGTTTTATGAAATATAGCAAACCTGTCCACATATTCTTAAACATGTCCAATTAGCCTTTGACGCATCTATGGCTTACTAACTTGAGTCTTTTAAATTGACTCTTATGGAGATAAGTGATGATCTGCCCTCTTTTTTTCTTTGCGTTTTTTGCAAAGTTTTTTGTTTGATCATGTAGTGTCTGACTGTGGCTCTTTTTTATACAGCCAATAGTTTTTTATCAATTACAATAATTTATATTTCCTTTTGTAGTGCAAAAGAAAGACAAAATTCACTGAAAGAAATCTTAAAGGGGTTGTCGAAAAAGTATCTTGTCGATTTTGTTGAAGGAAGGTATGTTCCAGCTCCTTTTTTCAATCAGCTCCTATTAGCAACATGTTTGTTTGTGGAGAAGCATGAGATGACACATTTGGGGTCAGTTGGTCAACTATGCAAATTTCATCATTTTAGCAAAAAAAGAATTAGCAAAAAGGTTATACTTTGTCACGGTTGAAGAGAGTTACCAAAGAAATACAGTTAATGGCTTCCAAAAAATTCTTCCTCCATCCGATCAGACCAAGGCTCCTCTCTATGTCAAAGGAGACCTTTTGTGACAATCTTCCAACTGCCCTCATGAAAATCCACCAACAGCCATGATGCCTGTAAAATTTGAAAGAAAGAGTCAGAGAGACTCAGGGCATTTGCCTGCACTAGTTGGTAATGTATATCAGGGCTACGTTAACATTTAGATTAATATGATTAGTTTGGTAGGAAACTTTGTCTATGAATGAAAATAAGCTTTATTTTGGCTGCCTTAAGCCAAAATAAATCTCTATCCAACTCCAATTCTTGATTCTAGTTTTTGATCTTGGTCTAATTCTCTCAACTCCTAGATAACATGCTATTTTAATGTAATATTCAAGAACCAGTATTAACAGGCCAGACAAGAAATGCTCATGTTGTTTGTTTGGATAATTCTACTGTTCATTTTCAGAAAAGACACATTGAGTGATATTGCTGAAAGGTCAATTAAGAGAGGTAAGATTAGCTTGATAACTCTCCTCCTACATATTCATTTTTGTTAAGTACATTACTGATTTGGTCTTGATATTTGTCAAACTCTTTTTGCTGTATCAAACTGGTGACAATGAATGCCCATCTCTTTGTTTTAGGACAACCTGCTGACAAGGGCCTTGGAGCATCCCTAAGCAGCCTCCTCTGCATCCAATTAGGACCAATAAATTCGCTCAATATCTACAAAACGTTAAAGCCGATTCTCACAACTGCCTTAAATGACACTGCCTGTCCAATATCCGCAAGAGCTAACGTATGTATACCTAACATATCTCCCACAGTGTGTTTTCTGGTATTTTAAGAAACTACAATCCTCCCCAAAGACCTCTTGAGACAAACCAAAAAATAGGCTCACTATGTAATACTCTTTTTAAAAAATAGAGAAAAATGTTTCTTATTAGGGTACTCCGTCACATTTCTAAATGAGTATCACGGACATAGCTGATCCGTATGACAAACAATTCACTTCAAATAGTAAATACAACCTAGGAATACACTTCTTGCCAAGACATATCGTGTATAACTCCTTGCAGCATGATAAACTTAGAGAATTATCATGGCCCTAGCAACAAAAATTTGAATATAAACTGCAGTGTGCGTGCTCAATAGCCTCATAAAAAGGTATGAATAGTTGAAAGTAGTCAATAACAGCCTTTTAACATATTTTCAACTTGATAAATACCTTCTATGAGCTGTAGTGCCCCCAAAGAGATGGGAAGGGAGAAATAGGTACAACGCCATATTTTTTTGTCAATCTTACGTCATAACTTAGCAACTGTTGGCAATATGCAAAAACTTAAAAGAAAAGACAGCTGCCAGTATTAAGGGGTGGTCAACACAGGGTTTGAAAAATACTTTACTTTCTAGAACCATATTAATATCAATTTCTTGTAAGCATATCAAAATAAATGTAGCTGGTATGCCAAGATTGGTAGAAACTATCATTCCAACAGAACATATTGATGCAGTAACCAGTTACCTGTAGAATTTGTTTGACTGTGATCAATTACAAATTTATTGTTTTAAAAAATAGACATCATCATGAATACAGCAAGGTATATGATATCAGTCTTTGATTGGTACAAAACTTCAATATAGCCAGAAAAACCGGAAGTATAAATTTATGCTTCAAACTTTTCTTGCTATATTGTATATGATATCCAACAATATCTTTATGCCATTGAATCATTGCAAAAAATACATGCTTTTTGCAACCATTCAAGCCTTTTTACCTGCAAATCATTATTGCATATTTCTTTTACTAAATCTTTGGAATATAGATGGATTGATAAAGGATTAACTAAAAAACCGTTGCATGCTGTCACAAATAGATTTAAAGTCTTTTCATCTCATTTTTTATATCAACAATAGTTACAAATAGTTGCGAAAATCGACTGGGGCCCATTTGGATCAGTTTGAACCAACTACAGAAAATGGTCATTATTTAACCATTGAAAATGTAAATAACATAAACAAAAACTCATCTACCCTTTCAGTTTTACATTTAAACATACGAAGCCTTAACAAACATGCCGATGAACTAGTTAACCTTTTAAGCTCATTTAAGTTTTCTTTTGATTGCATTTGTTTGACCGAAGTGCATAATACCAGCCTGGAGCACTTTTCATCCTTGTTGAACGGATACCAGTTTCACTCTGTCCTCTCTGAAAGGGGAAATGTTGGTGGTGTCTGTGTATATGTTCAAAATGATCTTAAAGTAAACACTCTAATCGATTTTAAACTTAAGTGTGATAGTCCTTGTGAGAACCTCTGTTTCGCACTTACCAAAAATGATATTGAAACTGTTGTCAGTCTTGTATATAGACACCCTGACGGAAACATTAATGAATTTTGTAAAAAATCTTGAGCTCCACCTTGAGAAAATAGCTGGCTATTCTGCCACCAAAGTAATATTAATTGGTGACTTCAACATTGACTTACTCAAATACAACGATAGTAAGCACAAAAATGTTAAAACGTATTTAGAACTTCTCATCTCCCATGGCTTCTTACCTCAAACTGTACTACCATCTAGAGTTACAAGCCATAGTGCAACCCTAATAGATCATGTCTTTTTATACGAGCAACGACCAAGCAATCAGATTATTGCAGGAAATTTGGTGACGGACATAAGTGATCATTTTGCCTCGGTGTTGATGCTAAACAAACCTTCTAAAGAAAAAGCAAACTTGCCTAAGATACGTTTCTTTAGTGAAAAAAATCGTGCCAAATTTAAGGAATCGGTGCAGAGGATTGACTGGAATAGGTTTCAAGAATGCCAAGATACTAACACCTGTGCTGAAATTTTTAGTGAAAAAATTAGCAGTAGCTTTAATACATGTTTCCCATTAAAAACTCTTCCTAAAAAACGTATTAAAGATAAACCCTGGGTTTCTAAAGGACTGCGAAAGTGTATACGCCAGAAAAATAAACTCTATAAACTTTCACTCTCTCGTAAAGACCTAATATCAATTGAGAAGTATAAAAAGTATAAAAATGTGCTAACAAACTGTTTAAGACAAGCTTAAGTGAACTACTTCAATAACATTTTAAACGACAAGGCAAATGCAGTTTTTCGCATGTGGGCTACACTTGGGCCAATGCTTAATCCAAAAAAGAGCAAAAAATCCTGCAATATAGCAAAAATTGTTGATAAGTCAAAACGTTCTCTTACAAAAGATGCAGATATTGCTGATGCACTCAATAATTTCTTTTGTAATATTGGCAGTAAAATTAGTAACGAAGTTGGTTCAACCGACACACACTTTTCTAAGTTTCTTAAAAATCAAAATGAATAATCTTTCTTCCTCGCCAAAGTTACCAGGCACGAGGTATTCAACGAAATTAATCGTTGAAAAGCTGGCAAAGCTGCAGGCCATGATGGCATAAAACCTGATATCATCAAAGAATGTTATGAAAGTTTGATTGAACCTCTCACCCACCTTTACAATTTATCTTTTGAAACGGGTGTTTTCCCAGATATCTGGAAGATTGCAAAAGTCATTCCTATTTTTTAAAAAGGGGATAGAACAAAGGAAGACAACTATATCGACCTATCTCCCTTCTCTCTTGTTTTGAAAAAATTCTTGAGCGACTTATGTGTAAAAGAATATTAGACTTTCTAAAAAAGCACAAAATTCTGTATAAGCTGCAATTTGGCTTCAGGGAGAGTCATTCTGCATCGTTGGCCTTAATCGAAGCTATGAATGAAATTTTCTCAAAACTCGATGAAGGAAAGTTCGTTCTAGGTGTCTTCCTTGACCTCAAAAAAGCCTTTGACACAATAGATCATCAAATACTTTTAAAAAAGCTAGAACACTATGGTTTCCGTGGTGTAGTAAACACGTGGCTTAGTAGCTACCTCTCAGACAGAAAACAATTCACCTACGTTAATGGACACTGCTCTAATTTAGGGGCAATCAATACAGGTGTTCCTCAAGGATCTGTCCTAGGACCCATTCTCTTTACGTTATATGTAAATGACATGGCTAATGCTATACAACTACAACCCAGACTTTTTGCAGATGATACAAACATTTTTGCATCTGGTAGAGATATTGATGCTCTGATTTATGACACCAACATTGAATTTCAAAAACTTCACACCTGGTTTAAAGCAAACCACCTCAAACTAAGTATAGAAAAAACATCTTATTGCATTTATTCTCCAAAACGGAACCAACCTTCACATAAAACAAATGTCCGAATTGGAGAAGATATAAAACGTTCAAGCTACGTTAAGTATCTAGGTCTAACAATTGACGAAAAACTTACATGGGAAAAGCACATAGCAGAACTAGGCTCTAAGATTGTTAGATATGCTTCAATTTTTTGCAAGGTTCGTCACCTGCTACCTAAAGAGTGTTTGAAATCTCTATACAATGCATTTATTCAATGTAAAATAGATTATGGGATTGAAATTTATGGTGATGCCTCCAAAAAGTTGATTAAAAGTACGCAAATACATCAAAATAGAGTACTTAAAATATTACAACATAGAAATCACCTTGCTTCGACCAATACAATCCATAGAGAGTTTTACGTACTAAAAGTTTCAGATCAACATGAAATGAAAATCTTAAAGTTGATGCATTTGCATGCGCACAACAAGACAAAACTTCCTGAAGTTTTACAAAATTTATTCCAGACCAGGACAAATGCTCATCGATATCCTACCCGTTCCAGTGATGATTTTTTTTTTACCAAAAACTGTAAATCGTTTTGGCAACCGAGCGATAACAGTCAAAGGTCCGAGGTTCTGGAACTCTCAACCTCGTGAATTGAAAAAGATAACCCCCAAAATAGGATACTTACAAGCTCTGAAAGAATACAAACTAGAGTCATACGTGTAAAAATGAATAAAAATACTTTAATTTGCTCTAGCAATTCAGTTTTCTTGTCTTGGCATTTCATAGCTTTTTCTAACCACTAATGTATCTTCATTGTATTTAACCTTGTAGAGTAGTTGGTAAATTTTATAATGTTTTTTGTTTTGTTGTAAACGCCCCAGGCTCGATAAGCTTTGCTTCTCCTGGGGCGTATGAAACGTATGTAGTTAGTTTTAACGAAATATGTTTTCATGAATCACTATCATCATCATTTAAAAATGTTCATGGACTCAAAACTTGATACTTAAGATTTATATTTGATTCTTAAAATGATGATCATGATTGTTTGTATAATCATCAAATATCTCTGCATAAACTTTGCAGTTTATATTGCCTGGTATTTCACATTACGTTACAAGCTTTAAGTATTTTTATAATCGTAAACATTTGTGGCTTATCTTATACTTAGGTATTTTTTCTTTGCAGTGCGCTGCTGCTCTTGGCATGTGCTGTTTTATTGGATCAGAGGAGTTGCAGGTAGGGTTTGGTTACATCCGAAAAGGAATCAGTAATAATGAAAGATGATGAATTCATAGATTTTAAAATCAGCAAAAGGTTTAAAATTCTCCTGTGGTTCAGGGTCAGAATTCATCCAACCGTATCTCTGCGTGTCGTAAGAGGCGACTAAAAGATTTGGCGTAAGGAAGGGCGTCCGGCCATAAAACTTTGCTCCAAATTGTAATCATGGGTTTTACTGACAAATGCATGGACCGATCAACCTCTGCTATGGAGGAAAAACGACCAGCATATGAATTCTGTTTGCGTGTGTGTCTGTGTGTAACATTACATTTGAAATATCATATGTGTCTTTTTCTGATGATTAATGAAAAATCTGCGTTTCAAAGTCTTCTTATTTCGCAAAAGAATAATGAAATTTTAAAAGACTAATATTATTCCATTTTCAGGAGGTGGTTGAGTGTCTAGCTGCATTGCAGGCAATATTCTCAAAGAAGGCAAAAGATTTCTATGCAAAAAAAGTATCTGATACCTCTTCAGCAAATGAGCTGTACTGTGCTGCTGTATTAGCATGGGGGCTGTTGCTTACTGTAGCATCAGAAAGTGTGCAGCAAGAGGCAATAGAGATGTAAGTTGATTTATTGTTTTTTATTTCCACTTTCAAAGTATTAGGTGTTCTTGCTTTGCTAGAATCAAGATAATGTTGAGAATCAACGTTATCCTTCACTTGGCCAGTTTTTACCTTGCAAACTCTTGTTGATACAATGGCACAGAAATTCAGTGACACTAATTTCTGATACAATCGATTAAATTACTTGGTAAGTTGAAGTTGAAACAAGAAATCTATGATTGATCTCCACAGTGGGTGAATGAATCTGAAAGAATGAAAATGACCCAAGTGGGATGCAAACCGGTAACTCCTAGATTAGTACTCTGTGCTAAACCGCTGTGCCTATGGGGCCATGAGAAATCCAACTCCTTCTCAGGTGATTTTCATTCTTAAGAATCATCTGGAATGCTGAATTTGTAGGTTTTCAAAAATTGGTACTTGCGGGTATGTCCCCTTTTTTTCGAATTTTTGGTGGACTCTCACTACAGTTTCACTCATGGAACAATAGCAATCTGTTTGGTCGAATTTCAAATAAAAATGTATATCTTATTTAGGTGTAATTCCCAAAGAATCTATCTGCAGGTTCTTATTTTTCTAGTTTGTTGTTTGCAGGGGTCTACGGTAGTGTTAGGTTAAGCTTTGTGATAAGAGTAAAACGGGAGGCTTTTTTCATTCTCTTTGTGTCTTTTTAGCAGCCCAGAACTCAAGTAAAATGGAAGGCTTTCTCATTTTCTTTGTTTCTTTTTAGCAACTTAGAAGTCCTGTACAATCTTCTGGAGACTGGTGATTTACCCCTCAGGATTGCCACTGGTGAAGTGATTGCATTGATTTACGAGCTAGGCCGGGACATCGATGAGAATTTTGATGGCTACATCAATGGTCTATATGATCTACTGAAAGAGCTTGCCACTGACAGCAGCAGGCACAAAGCCAAAAGAGAGAAGAAACAACAGAGGTCTACATTTAGAGACATACTTAAAACTGTTGAGGTGAGCCTAGAATTTCCTCTATATCCATTTCTCAAACCTGGTATGAAGCACGTCATGAATTCATGAAGGTATGATCTAACACGGGGAGCTATATTTAACCAGAATGGATTGCCACAGTTCTTATATGCCATCACCAGGTCTTGAACCCGGGTCTTAGGTCTTGAACCCGGGTCTTATCCCCCAAAGGCGAGCTTTCTTTTTTCCTGAACCTGGACTAAAAGTAAGCGTGGCGCATCCAGCTCCAGGCTTATCCACAGTGAGGCATAGATTCATGTTTCTTATTTAATCCTTCTTCGGAGCCATGTTATAAGTTATAGTAACATTAATTCATAACACATAGTCTGTTGATTGTCAATGTATGTTTTAAACCTTTTTCGTTACAGAATGGCATTGTTCCAACTGAAAATGTGAAATTCGGCTCGGAAAAGATACAGCTGAACAGTTGGACAAAGTAATTATGGTTTACGATTCTTTTATTTCCAACAGCTTAGCACCCCTAACAAAACGCAAAAAGATACCAGCCCCAACTTGCCTGAAGTACCGTCTTTAAATCAGTTTCGTCAAACAATGGACCCAGAAAATAATATTGGATTTTTTTGAAACCACTTGGGGGGAGTTCTTGGCTGAATTTCAGTTTAGGGGTTGCTTGCATATTCAAAACAGTAACCAGAGTTAAAGCAATAATGGTACCTTTGGTTAGACCAATTTTTACCAAACTAACACCCTTGATAGTTTAATATATCATACGCTATGAATTCTCAGATGTAAGTCTGGTCTGAGAATCCAAAGGTGGGATTTTTCCAACAAATCATTAATTTCAAAATCCTGATATGATTGATTTTGAACTAGAATTCGGATATGACGTAGAAAATAAATATTCGACATAGGCATACAGCAAAAGGTTTCTAGGCCTTTCTATGATCTCATTAAGACCTCTGGATGGCGTTATCGAAGATTCATTGTATGGCTTGACGATTGACCTCAAAATAAATGCGTGACTGAAAAGGCAAAAATTACGTGATAGCGTGATCTAACCTATAGTCGATTACACAATAACTCGTTTCTATTAAGAGAAGTTGACCCTCAATCACTAAGAAGAATTAAAGACGCTGCCCTTTGGAATCGGTGACGTATACAACTAACTCTTAACTCGTTAAGATAAGCTGGCCTATTCTTGTGGAGCCCTAGGCCTAATGCTATTTGAGTGGAAATGCCGTGATTTGGTATATCAGGGATCATGCTGTGCAGATGTTTTGCTGAAGGGTTAATCAATGCACGATAACCCATTCTCGTCTCCAGTCTCCAGAGTGGATAAGTCAGGTACGCTACGAAAGACTGACGGAATCGCCGATAAGATGCAGATTTAAACGATCCAATCAGAAATGGTGTGAATGATGAGAAAGAGTATTCTGAAAAACCACTCATTATCTGCGATACAGTTAGCTGATGCTACTAATGCATTAAATATGAACGTCTTATGCCTTATGCCTTATGCTCACACTGTATTCTATTATCAGTAAAGACTAATCACCCTACTTTATTTTAATTCTCTCAGTTTTGTGTATTACGTCTGAAGACATGTGCTCGAATTCGAAACAATGAATCACAATTAAGTTTACTTATCTATGTCAACTGTTGTTTGGAAATTTTCGACGATTATTAGGGTATACCCTTCCTATCTATTTTTTATTCGTTCCCTTTAAGTTCAGTGTTTCGAATCTGATCCCTTAAACAAATGCACTTTTCTGTGAAATATTTTATTGGAAGGACTCTAAAAATCTGTGAAAATCAGGAAACTTAATTTGCATTCAAGGATCAGCATGTCAACCGAAACACCCTAATTCTTCCGTACGCCCCCCCCCCCATTTGGAAATATAGAGGTTTTACATCAGACAAGTTAACAGCTAGCATAAACTTTGGGGTAAATATTCGGTACTTATATGACTTGCACAGGTATGGGCCTATATAATCATTTGCATTAGGCTTTGTCCTGACGTTCGTGCTAGCGCCTCGTGTGCACTATAACACAATCTCTTCCCTCCCCTGACCAAATTTACCCTCGGGTCACTGTTTTGAACGGATGCGAAGCCATTGATAAATTGATAGCCAATCTTTCTTGGTCCACTCCCTGACTCAAACATTAGACACAACTCAAAACTCGGCCCAATCCCCCTCAATGTTTTGTCTTGTCACCGTGGTATATTAAGAAATGTTGAATGAAATCACAATTTGATCCGTTTTTTTGCAGAATAAGACAGTATAATGCCATGAAGGATTATTTAGGCTCTGGAATAACATCACATTTACAGGTATTTTTTCAACTGTTATCATTTCCACAGTTAATGTTTATTTTCTTAACTGTTTTTGAGTAACCCATCCGAGTAGTACGTCAGAAAGAACGAAACCTAACGAATCACTTACCCATAGTTGGATCGGAATAGATCCAGCAAGCCGTTGGATAAGTGAAAAGTTCTGAAAAGAAAACTCAAAGAATTTATCGCCACAACTTGATATACACGCATTTTATTTTATAAGCAATTTCAGCTCGAGCTCAGTACTCAAAATTGCTTAGCAAGAGGGCAAAGTTGAGTACTCAAAATTTCTTAGCAATTGCTTAGCTTTTTATACTTGAAGATTTGTTTCTTAGAATACTATCTGACAAGTTCTTGTACAAGAAATGTCAATAGTATCTTTCATGCAAAAGTGTGCTGGAGTACTAATTTCCACTATAACCTACTTACCTATAGCTCCTGCACGATTTTCATTGCCAATATGAACAGAACAAGAATTTTCAAATTGCTTAGCATCCCTCTATCCAGTACTGGAATTGCTTAAGTTTTTGTCATGTCGAGTACTGGCTTGCTTATAAAGCAATTGCTTATAAAAGAAAATGCATGTACTTGTATCTTTCTCAGCCTTAGCTTATGTGCTGTTTACCAAAATAATTGCATAAGGTTTGTGTTATGGCTATAAAATTCCAAAAACGTTCTGAAACTTCTTCATATATTTTTTAACTGGTTGCTTATGGAAATGCTACTTTAGAATTACAACCAGTAAAATTAGCAACGAGGACTAAATTGGCAGAAATATTAGCAACTCCAGAGCTGATAGATTACTAGAGTGAGAAACAAATCCACCTTTATCAAAATGTCTTTACCTCCACCTCATTGGCTTTATCATTGATTAAGAACTTTTTAATCTTTGATTTTTGGGCTTAAAATATTTCCATTCTTTTTCCAAAACTCCAAACAATACTTTGTTGTTTTGTGGTTGTCAAGCTGTGCTCGTGGTTTCCTTGGACGCATGCCCCGCAAATAGCTTCAAAAATATCTTCGCTTTTCTCAAGAGATAATTCCTCAGTTTTGCGCGGTTTCTTTGACAAGATGATGTTCTGCGCTTTTCGAATCATCGGTAATTCCATTAGAAAATCTGGATTTGAATTAGCCCACTGTGAACCGAAACTTTTTGCGTCTTTTCAAACCAGCACCATTTATCTGCAGCCTTGTTCGCTGTTGTTCTCAGTCCTGTCTCTGTTTTCTGCAATTCTGTTTACAGATTTGTGGTGAAATTGTTATAAATATTATTCAGGGTTTCCTGACAGATATTTACATGTTTTTAGCTTCATGAATTAAGTCTATAAATTACTCGTAATTGGCAATATCTGTTGGTCTGTACGCCAATTAATTGATCTCCCTGTGTCATGAGATCGATGTTTAAGATATTGAAGAGCGTCTGCTTTGCAAACCTAGGCCAAAACTAAACAGAATATCACAAGTAACAGAATATTTCATTATGCTACACGCTTCTCGATTGAGCCTCGTTGGAGTAGTACGCCATCAAGAAAGAAATGAAAACCTAGCGTATCAAAGATCCTGAGGTGGATCGAAAAATTCCACTTTACCGATGTATAAGTCAAAGCTCACAGTTCAGAAATGAAAACTCAAATAATTTTTCATAACAACTAGATAAACGTGGCTCTATCTTAGGTTCTGTGCTGTTTAGCTCAGAAATCGCATAGGCACTTCGTTCACAACGAAAGTATTGTTGACTCTAGTCTTTTTGCCTACATTCTCTCGCTGCTTGTTCTCTGCAGCTATCAGACATCCCTGTGTTAAGCAGACGCATAGTATATGTTGTATAAATCAACAACTCACAGTTGAGAAATGAAACCTCGAAATGATGTATCCCGACAACTAGATTGACTCAGCTCTTTTTTAGCTTCTGTTCGAGGCTGAACCAAGTGCTGGAGAGCAATTACGCTCTGAGCGCAAGGGGGTAATGGAATCGAGTCACTTGCACTACCCTAGTTCAATAATGTCAGTCTTATTTAGAAAGCTCGCGTAAATTGCAAATAGAAATTGGAAGATGTGGAACAAATGAAGTTTCTAAAGGAACCAGGTGATACTTATTTACCAGTGATTTACCAAGAATTAGGTCGAAGATGAATTTCGTTTCCTAATCAGAGCTTTTGGAGACTTTGCAAAACCAAGCCGGCTAGAGCTACATACGATGCGATTAAGACTCGGCAATTCTGTTAGCTCATGATTTCTTATGGCTACCATTTTGTAAACACTATCCACGTGGCTATTACCAGTATCATCTCTTTCCCTTGTTGAGGTTTGTCTAGTTTAAGAAGCTGCTATGCTGTAGATAAAAGAGCCAAAATCACTGATTTTCAAGGAGAATGATGCTTTATGTGATGGACTGATCGTTCCAATTACGTGTAGTGGACTGATTGTGTATGAAATATCTGTGTGTGTAAAATTAATTTCTGTTTGATTGAGCGCGTTTATCCAGAATCAAGAGCGACGTGACTGACCAAGACACGGACTCTCTAGATTCCAGACCTCTTAATTAGTTTACATCTTTTGCTCTTCCTTACTCGCTCGTTTGTTTTACTCGGTTATTAGTTGTTCTTTTTATAACTCACTTGCAGCTCTTCGAATTATGGTATGACCCCGTAATGCACAGATATATATAATGTTGAAACACAACATTAGTGTCTTCTCTAATTGGTAGTTAATAGATTGGTGCCGTGACCAGGATTGTCGTCATTGCTGTCTATTCGTCTTGGTCGTTTCATTTATACTTCAAAGTTGGAAATCACAGCTTGAAAGGTTAATGTTCTGCGTACTAGTTTGCGAAAGGCTCTGTCTTCATTTCTAGCATTCAGGAAAACGGTAACATTATGCACCTTCATCCATCACTAAAAAAATAAACTTATGACATTGTCAGTTCCCATACTCTCGTACATCCTAATCTCTCTCTCGTTTTACTTTGGTCTCAAAAGCATTAATGATTACACCAAATGTAGCTCTTCGTTCTGGTCCAAGACAACTTGAATTTGATCTTCAGTTGGCCTATTCTTTTAAGAATATTCTTGATCCATTCATTTTTCCTACAGGAGAATTTACTTCTTCGAGATATATTTGATCTCGGAGCACCGTTGATACGAAGTCAAGCCAAGCCCTCAAAAGAAGGTCGTTGGGAAAAAGTAAGGGATTTTGTTTAGTGATACGTTTTAGACTTGCATTTGCTGAATCTGCTGATTAACTTGGGCTTACTCCCTTTATTTTACACGTATTTTTTATAACCAACTGCTCGATAAGACAAAGACTTAAGCAATCCTAGTACTGGATAGAGGAATGCTAAGCAATTTGAAAATTTTAGTTCTGGCAAATGACCATGAAAATCGTGCAGCAGCTATAGAGAAGCAGGTTACAGTGGATATTAGCTAGTAACCCAGCACTTTTGTATGCAAGATACCAACGACATTTGTTGTACAAAAACTTGTTAGAACGCATTCTAAGAAACAAACTTTTAAGTAAATAAAGCTGAGCAATTCCTATGCAATTCTGAGTACTACAAATTTGCATTCTAGCTAAGCAATTTTTAGTACTGAGCTCGAGCTAAAACTGCTTATAAAAAATGCGTTTACCCTGGATGCTCAAGCAAGAACCTCTCGACCCTAAATTCAAGGGTATGTTCTTCTACTAGATTTAAAGACAGCCTGACTGGATCGAAAGCACGAAAGGCTCTATGGTTAAAGAGCTCATATTCGATAAAATTTCTGGTTCTGTTCAGCTTAACTCGCTTTCATTACTCAATTTGAATTATGTGTTAGCAAGGATTATCCAACCTGAATGCCTAATGCAAGAGTAAAAAGTGATATATGTTACCTGATTTTGCCATTTTTGAAAGAGCCCAAAAAATCACAATTTCTATGAACAACTTTCTGTTATAATATTATGTGGCTGCCATTATTAAACTTCTGACATTGTGATAAATTTCTTTATAGAAAATAAGATTGTCATGAGCACCAAAACACCATAGATTAACTAATCATTTTAGTAATTAACAACAACAACGATCTGATATATATTGGTAGGAATTAAGTAATAACTGGGAATTATGTTTGTTAAATTTCAGACAATTGTTTCTTCTAGTCTCTTAATAACGCCGCGGCTGAAAAAGAAAGGACTAAAAGTCGAAGCAAAGGACGAGAAAATAAAAGGGCTGCGCACGGATTGTAAGCAGATTTATTTTTAATATTGAAATTTTGTTTTTATTTATGTGAAAGTAATTGAGCATCTATAAGAAACCAACATGTTTTGTTATAACAAGTGCGTGTGGAAACCTGATTAGTATAGTCATAAGTAGTGCAAATTGAATAGTGTAGTTATTTAGGCTCGCTATATTGTCGTTGTTTAACCTCACGATCACGACCTCCCTTTGGAATCATTAACTCAAAGCTACAGGGTGGCTCTAAAAGGTAACAACTAAGCTAAATAAATTATATGAATTTTTTTCCTGCATTACAAGATTTGATCAGGGTAATAGCAACCAAACCTGATAAATATTTCTTAGGTTAACACAGCTGAAATGCTTCTATTTCCATATCAAATTACTTATTTGATGAGGGGTTTATTCTCTCTGGTCCTCCCTGTATTATGAGTTGACAGACAAATACGTTAACTATCTTCGTAAGGTGTTGGTTTATGTGCAAGGGACAAAGGGCCCACCGAGCAGCTGAATTACCCTAGCTATGAAATCCTGGTCTTTCCTCTCAATATGACCGTATATTACAGAGAGCTGGCAAATTGTCAGGAGTATTCAAATCCACGACCCTTTGAACGAGAGTCGAGTGATCAGCCACTAGAGGCTGCGAATCGTGTATTTCTTATGGTTAACAAGCCTGTTTACAGTTTTTTTTTTTTGACGAATCAGGCAAACCACAATTTGATGCAACTTGTTTTTCGTAGATGCTAAATTTATCATTGCTTAGGTATTGCACAATGACGGTTTTATGGTTTTTGGATCCCAGCCTAAGCACTCTCGTAAGCTCAGACTGAAAGAGATCGACACTAGTTGTGAATGCTTGAGCAGTTAACAGTAGATATCGATTTTCATCATTCATTATATGCTCAGGGCCATGGATTGAAAATATCACCAAGGTGCGAGCCCGAGGTCTTCCCATTGCATTGTCATGGAGCCAAATATTTGCTTAGAAAATCATTTTCTGGCCTGTTTTTACTAATACAACAGATTGATAATATGTTGAATAGCCTTCTATCATACAATAATTAGAAAGAGAGAAACTTATCGAATTTTTAAGCATTGAAAAGTGCTGTATTATGCCAAAGATAATTTGCCAGAAAATATTTCGGCTTCAGGAATGAAAGGAAGCCCTCTAGTCATCCTATTTACATCCTTTGTTTTGCTTTGAACAATATATTGACGTCATGAAATAACCACAATTCGTATGTTAAGTTATTTCGCCCCTCTGTGGTTGACCAAATTTACGAAAAAAATCAGATATAGTTAATGTGTATGCTCTCAAATTAGTGGAAAGGCTTATGCATGTCTTTATATCATCAAAAATATCGACGGGACATCGAAAACTAGAGCGTGCAGCGAGAGGTCTCGGTTGCAGGGAGAATCACTATAGCTTTGTTGCAAGTATAATAGTTATCAAATGTTATTTTCTTATTTTCATGTGAAAATTGCAAGCTTAGTAATATATATTCTGATTTATATATGTATTTTACGCTAGTAATTGTCTCTGTGTTTCTCGTTCACTTCGTTATACGCTGTCTTTCGCCAGGTTACAAATTTAAACAAAAATGCAATTGTTAATGAAAGCTGTGTTTTTCAGGATTCAATAGAAATTGGTCAGATGGTGTGTTGATGAAAGCTTGATCTTGTTAGATCTAGGTCATCTCTATGTTCACACTCTCTTTTTTAAAGAACAATTTTGATGTCAATTATAGATGACTATAATTGGAGTTATCACAAGGGCCTGAGTCCTCGTTTCGTTTCCTGTCACTAGGCATTTCTTAGCGGGGGGTCTAGCGTGGTTATCCCTTGTGTTGGGCTACGAATATTTCTCTATTTTTCGTTGCTTGGGTCGCTCGCTCACGGAGGAGACAATTTCTATAATTTTCCCTCCCACCTCCCCTCTACTGTAATAGGTTTTATTTAGGTGGTTAATTTAAGGCTTGCTCTTGTCTGCCATCTGGCTCTTTTTCCTTCTGCCCTTCTATTCCAAAGGCGTTTCATCTGGCCTCTTTCAGATGGACTGGTGTGCATCGGCTCGTTGCCGGAACAGGGGCTGGAAATGTTTTCCCTGTTTACGTCACCGACTTAAAGATTGTATTGTCTGGGTAGTTCAGGGCTGATGCGCCTCGGCAGCCCACTCCCCAGAGTTCCAGGGCCTTAAAAGGGATAACAAGAATACTAGCCTCGAATTTTGTCAAAAGTTAAGAACAAGCTGAAGCTGGCCATTTTTAGATCGAGGTATGATGATAAGAAATAATCATGAGACTAGGAAATAAGCATAAACCATGCAAATCGGTGACACCCTTGTGTCAGACAGGACAGCAAAGTAAAAAAGATTTGACATTTCAACACAAATGACTGCGAAATAGGCTTACAAAGCATTGTTAAAGTAAGAACAATTAAAGAACATTTCAGCCTGAAAATGGTAGACGATTTCAGAACAGCCAGCTTCAAATCAAATTTACTGGTTCTCATACAAAGAAACAATGTATTCATTACAAGCACTCTTTCGTGGGAATTTAGGTCCATCGAATTGTGGTCTTGAATGAGTCTGTCGAAGGCCCTACGAAGAATATATTTAGTTCAGCATCATTTAGATAATGTAACCCCATGTGAAATCTAAGACACTCCTAAGAAACTTTCAGTACTCAAAATTCGGAAGTTTTAAGAAACTTTTAGTACTAGGAAGATTTTTAGTTCTTTTGGAAAATGCGTGTAGACAGCCTTTGCCAAAAAGGCATTGCTGTGACCTCTCTTTGACAAGGGACGAGGATATGGCCTGTGCTAAGTAGCCTATAAAAGGGATTTCATTAAATAAGGAATAAACTCATTTTAGAATGCAGACAAATGAGTAAGCAAGAGAATCTTTTGTTCAAAACAAATCTTAGTCCCGTACTGTACTTGAATTTGCCCATACAATGCAACACTGGTAACAAGGTCGTAAGGTTATTAGGTCTTTCCGGTCTCTTAATGTGTGGTTAAAAACTTGGGTCAAGTAGTGCATTAGGCTTTGTCATATGCAAAGGTCAAATGGTGTGACTGTGGAGAGAGCAGTGTTGCGACATTTTACCCCAGGGCGTTTCCATCCTATTTCATCCTAAAATCTCGTGAAATTGGACAAGCCTAGCTTTTTTAAAAGACACGGCTCCCTAGATGGAACAAAAGATCAAGAAACCAAAATCTTGATGAGATATTTTACAAATTCTCGATGAATGTTACCACCAACCAACTTGTAACCTCAGCTAACAATTTGCGTCTCGCAACTCGTATACTATCCAATGAAAAAAGCTTTAAAGAAAAATAAAGACATGTCATCGACGAAAATGAAGAGGCTTCTTCAAGGATTCAAGGTGAAGTGTAGGTAAACGTGTTTAGCATGACCCTACCCTGCTGTTTACGAGAAAGAAAGTCTAGCCAAAGTTACAATTTTCCTTTATTCTGATTGCCTAGGATTAGCATGGCGCTAGCAGCTTTTAGGCGCTTTTAGGAGTCTCTAAATTTCTAAAGCATTGCATGTTTCGAACAAGCTGGTCAATCTTTATTCAAACTTGAATTCAGATTAAAACCATCTTCTATTCACAATGGTTGACCTTGATCCTTCTAAGGTCAGCAAATAAAATGCCCTTGCTCGATCTCAAACACGAGGTCACCTGTTTCCAGGTCACGTGACATAAACCTCAGGAGAGCTCTCTCTCGTCCAAAGAAGTATCAGTCAGCGTATGGAGGCAGTTCCAGCAAGAACTTTTAACATAGTTAGTTGAAGTGGTGAATTGTCTAAGGAGGTATATGGTGAAGGCAAGGCTTTGAAGGCTATTTCTTGGGCATCATCTTGTGTAGATGAATGCAGCATAGAGCAAACGGTTGTTAGGATGTGTTTGGTTGTGTCAATCTAGCTGCATACTTTGATTTTGAATATTAAGAACAAGCTACTATTGGGGAAAAAAAGCTACCGTATTGATTTTCTGACCACCTAATCAAACCGAGTCCCCATTTTTGGATCAGCCAATAGAATTTCGAAAATGTTACTGTTTTCCACTGTTATTCTTTGCTACTGTATGAAAACCTTTTTTAGGATGTCAGTACATGTATTCTTTTCTGCAAAATCTCAAGAACAAGAACTTGGGCCAAGACATTTCCCACGTCAATGATATTGTGCTGAGAGCTTGGCATTCAACAAAGAGTGCTGATGATACCAGTCTCTGCTGCCAGTCCTCCAATATGACTCAGTTGAATGAAGCCATTAACAACAATCTTCAGCAACTAGATACTTGGCTTCAAGGAAATAAACTTTCTCTTAATGTAGATAAAACTAACTCCATGCTTTTATGTACAAAGCAAAAACACAATATCCTTAAGAGTCTCGATGATGGCCTGGATTTGAAAATTCACGAAAATGAACTTCAAGTAGTCAAAAAAAACCAAATTTTTGGGTTTGATCTTTTGGATTGAAAGGAATACATCAAACCAGTTTCTTCATAGATTTCTAGAGCAAAAGGTTTTCTAAAACATGCCAGGTCATTTTCGCCTTTAGAAACCTTGAAAATTCTCTACACAGTCATTGTAGAACCACATTTTCGATACTGCTGTTCTGTCTGGGGTTGTGCTGGAACAACTGAAATTAATCAGTTGCAAAAGCTACAAAACCGTGCTGTAAGAATTGTGACAAACAGCAGCTACACATCAATCAAACCGTTAATTGCAAAATTGGAGTGGAAGACAATTGAAGAGCTCACCAGACATGAGTCTCTGGCAATGGTTTACAAATCTCTCAGTGAGCTGGCTCCAAAATGCCTTTCTAGTCTTTTCACAAGAAACTCCATTCACCCCTCACATAGCCTCCGTAATACTGAAACGGATTTGAGGCTTCCAATGAGGAAAACATCAAATTGACAAAAAAGCTTCTACTTCAGGGACGCAAAGTTGTGGAATGTCCTCTCAACTGGGTCAAAGCTGGCATGGAAAAAAGCAAAGTTGACCTGGGCTAAATGACAAATTTTAGGTTTGTCAGCATATTAGCTAATTCTCGTCTTCGAGTAACTTTGCACTCTCTCACTTTATAGTATCTTGAATGATACTAAATATAATCACCTTTAAAACAACTTGTCTTTACTCTCTCGCGCTTTTTCAGATCATGGAGCCGCGACTAACTTCTAACTCGAGTAAAACATCTGCCCCAAAGACGACTACAGTTTCCTCCGTCTATTTAACACTGCCATTAGCTTGCCAAGTCTGCCTAGGAAAGGTAAGGGCATCTTCAATTTCTCTGAACGCTTTGAAATTTTGCTATTTTAAATCTCCACCGCAATTCACCACAACAACAGGCCCTTTTCGGGCAGGCCTCATTGATCCCTGATATAAGCATTGAGGGGTCGTTGTTGCGTAAAAATATTAAACTCTTTGATGCTCCAAGTTTAGTTTAGACTATCAAAATAGTAAGTGTCTTTCATTTTTTCTTTGAACTCTATTATCCTGGAGGAGAAAGTTTATTGCAATTTATTGTTTTTTCACAGCTTAACTAGCCTAGGGCATGAGGAGGGATGGGGGGAGGAATAAACGCTTTTTTTTATAAAGAGCCTAGCTTAGGGCCTAGTTCTTTAAATTCCTTATTTTGAGACCTCTTTCGACCACTTTGTAGTTCTAAAAGTTCCTTAGTAGTTCCTTAATTTTAAGTGTTTACTTAGTAGAGAGGAATAATTATCCACGCAAGAAAAGCACTAGAATTCAACATTTTGCAATGAACTCGTGATTAGGAAACATATGAAACATATTTTAACACAAAGAAGCCAGGCTAGGCCTATAAACCGTTAAAGTTAGTTACATAGTCATTAGAGAAGTTGCATATCTAACCGGAATGAATATATGCAAAATTATAAAGTTCCTTAGTGGTGTGACCTTTAGTAGTAAAAGTTCCTTAAGTTTTTCAACCTTTGACATGTAGTCTCCTTATAAAAGGTTCTTTATAAAAAAGCGTGTAAGATATCATGTTATTATGTAAGACAGTTTTCTATTTTTGCTGAAAAGTTATGGAGAATATGAAAATATGAAAATTTATCGTACACACTGATGATAGAGTATAATAAACAAGTTAGGAAACCTAATATACACCTATGCTTTACTCTTGGTCAGATATAGCTATGAAGTTTACTTGGAGGAGAGGATGGAAAGGTTAAATTTCTGGACGGTATATCATCCTAGAAGTGGTACTCATGCTAAATCTTGCTTGAAGTAGCAGCAAAGGACAACATTGAAGATTATATAGATACACCAATAACTCCACCCCCTTCTGTATCCACTGCAACAATGATATGCCTGCACCTTGTAAGCATATTATTATACTCTAAGGGTTTAAATGTATCGAAACGATGACGTAAACATTGCAGGTTAAGGTAAGACCTGGGCTTAGGCCTTAATCTCCCAGTTATGATTTTTGACCCCTAGAAACATCCTAAATGAACAATATCATCAGAAATAAAAAAAAATAACCCACAGTATCACAAAGAGGAAATAAATCCTTTTAAAGTCCCTTTTCAAGATGAAAAGGTCAAGAGGGTTCAGAACCACAGAAATATGAGAAGGTGAGTAAAGCATAGTAATATAAATTAGTAAAATGTAAACATTTCTTGAATATTTTCATTTCAAATGTAGTTCAGGATTTATGTTTGAAATGTTACTTCAAAGTAAAGGGGTTTTATCCAAATTTCAGTGCTGCAACACTGAGAAACAAATCAAGATAAGTTTGTGTAAGGATGAACGTTATGAAAAAATAATTTGAATTCCGAACACCTAAATTAAAGCTCAGAAGATATAAACTTTCACGACAGCCTTGAGAGAAAATTTACATTAAATGCAAAGAGAAATAAAAGTGTCTCTTGAAGAATAAAGTCTGGAGCTAGAAACTTATCATAAACTACAGAGTAATGTTGACATTTGTTGTTGGACTGAAAAGGGGAGTTTTAAGACTCCCCTTGCCCTTTTAACAACAAAGTTTATTTGATGAATAATCGCTCTCCTGTTATTGATTCCTAGCTGTTGTGGTTAAAATTATAAAGTTAAACTTACATTGAATTAGTTTCACGAGCAAATAACTGAATTCCTTCAAGTAATCAGTACTTTACAATTATTTTTGCGATACAGCTCGTTATCCATTGTAAATATTCCTTCCCCATACATGTTTAACCTCTTGGCCTTCAAACACTTTTTAGAAGTGAGGAAATAAACTTTGTGATACAATTTTAGGTCTTGAGAGAAATTGATTTTGTTTTTGCGCGGAAAGTTCGAAGCGCGGACAAGTCACGAGGTCAGAAATCGCCAATGAAATTCAAGCATCCTTAGGCCATCACAGCTTTGGTGGCCATGTTAACGTCATCGTTTCGATACTTTCAAACCCTTACAGTATAAAGATGATAAACCTCCCCCTTGTAAGGGTATCCACTGTTCATAAGATGCTATGCCAACCCCTTTTAAGCATAACACTACCTTATAGTCATAAGATAATGCCACCCCTTTGTAAAGGTATCTTGTGCAGTATAAGGGCATATGTTCCGACCCATCTGATAAGGCCTGGAGACTTGCAATTTCAGAGGTCTTGAGTCAACATATAACGTCCCAGCATCAGTACTGGTTGAACATTAAAATGGGACCATCGATAGTTGATGAATAGTTGTTTGGGTGTGCTGAGATATGATTTTTATGGTGAAAATGGAAATAAGTACCCGATTAAAAGTTCTAATTTTCAATGTCTTTTGTTTCAGGTAAAAGATCCTGTGGTGTGCCCAAACCAGCATGTGTTCTGTTCAGCTTGTATGACGCAGTGGTTGAAATCTAGCCAGTCTCGCATGTGTCCAACCTGTCGGGTTCCTATCACAGATAAACAACCTTGTAAAAGGATAATAGGTTAGTGGCAGTGGCTGTTTTAGAGCCTGAGGGGTTCGGGGCCAAACAACCTTGATTTGACCGAATCAAATGTTTACTGTGCAGTATATTTTGCAATTTTTCCCATTTTGCAGGGCCGTTTTTGCCCTCAATATATCTTGGGGGCCCTGGTCATGCACCCTGGCCCTCTTATTAAAACTGTGACTGGTTAGTGGTAATTCATCTACGAACCTTTTCTGAGGCTTCGAAAGGCAAACAATTAAGATCATTTCAGACTTTGTTTTCATGCTAAAATGGATCCTGGGTGATACTTGAATATATTTTTCATTGGACGTGTCACCTTTGTGGTTGGGTTATTCAAGCCAGAAATCTCTACATACAGATCAGATTTTTAGCTTCTTCTCTGATATACAAGGGTCAAATTTCCAAGATTGCTTGAAAAATGTATTTAAGGCTGATAGGTGTCAAAATGATATTTAACCATCAGCATTGGTGTTTCTATGCTCTTACAAAATATGAAGACATACTTCCAAGCATGACTGATTATTTATGTCATTTTCTATGAAAGGTAGCATGGATTGTTCTCCAACTGTCCACGACAAAAGCATCAAAGAACATATGAGAAAAGCGAGATTTGAGATACTCTATCAAGAATACGAGGTATAAGCTTATCAATCAAGATAATTTGTGAGAATGACACGAACCCACAGCCTCTAGATTCGTACACTAGTGCGGGGACCTCAGGGAGCCTGGTTGGATCAAACCTAGAGTACGAGAATTCCAGAGCGGATCAAACCTAGAGTACAAACCTAGAGGTTGTGGGTTTGAGTCTTACTTGGGTCATTTTCATTCTAACAAATGACCTAAATTTATTTTCAAAATCTTGCTTCTTCTCAAGTTTACACCTTAAACTCTATCCAGTAGTGGAACTGCGATGGTCCTCCTGGTGTTAGAAAGTTGTTGCCCTTCTCATGTCCAGTGTAGTTGTTAAAGAGCCCAGATAGGTTCGTCTCTGCAGGCAGTGATATGTGGTGCAATTTTTGTGAATGAAATGGCTTGGTTTTCTCGAGGCCCTGGTCGCGCAGTGGTGGCAAACTAGAGTATGAATCCAGAGGTAATTGGTTCAAGTCCTACTAGGGTCGTTTTCATTATCACAAATATTGATTTTCAAAACCCTGTTTCTTCTCAAGTATAAGCTTATCGTATTGTATTGGCCAAATCTTTTACTTACAATTGGCTACTATTTCAGTTAACTGTCAGAATTTAGGAGTAGATCTTAGTTTGAGGAGGAATATCCCTTACTCTTCAATTTCAAGGCTAATGAGCCCCCGCCCCCCTCGGTGAGTCAGGTTCTTGTCTTGGCAGGTCAAGCTCATATTGCAAGAGTAGGCAAGGCGATTCTATTACTTTGTTTGTTGTATTGACATTACTGGTTTATTTATCAATTCACAGAATGAAATCAAGGGAGCTGAACAGAAACTTGAGGAATCTCAAACAGAAAATCATCACATCAAAGAAATTAACAATGACTTAAAAGCGAGGTTGGAATCAGCCGAGACGAGGCTGGCTAAGGCACTGAAAGCAGGCACTCCTGAGAGCAAGAATGGTGAATGTATGACTCAGGATATAAATACCATTTTAAAGTTGTCTTCTCGGCTTCAAGATATGATCAACTATAATAAAACTTTAAAAGAGGAGAATGACACATGTAAACAGGTATGCCAGAGCTTCATTTGCGGTTTATTGTCATGGTGCTGTCACCATCTGCTAGGGTTTTCCTTTTAGAGGGACTAAAACAAAAACAAAGCACTTGCTATGCAAGCTCAGCAATCTTCATTTCTATTTTTGAAAAGCATAAATCACATTTATACCAAAGTATTCCCCAAAATTTTATTCACTTCATAAGAACCAACGTTTTCTGAAGACAGTCAATAATCTTATTACTAACTACAAGGATACGTTTGAGCTTTTCATTGACGTTTGGCAATTATATTTCTGATTTTACTGACACTTACTAGTTTTGATGAGCATGAAATCTAACAAATATCAAAGTATCAATGAAAATCGTCTCTGCTTAATCAGAACCAATGTGCTACTAAAATGCTAGTTATCTTTTTGGCCATCAATTTTTAGCTTCTTTGTTGACCTTCAACAATACATTTCCTGATTTTTACTGATTTAGCTGAATTTGATGAACAGAAAATCTCACATATAACCAAGGTATCATTGCAGACGCTTAATCAGCCATGTTTAATTGATGAACATTTGAGCTTAATCAAAATCATTTTACCTTTTTCAGCTTTTGTAGATTTTGAAATTTGATTGTGAAATGATATAGAAGGCTAAATCTGTGTTTCGAAGAACACACCCGTACCTGTGGAAATCATAAACAGGGCATGCTATATGGCAATGTTTTTGTTTTAGGCAAGTTACAACCTTCAATAAACACGTCAGCAAAGAATGGCGGATTTCTTTTTGTGCCCTTCGTCATAGCAATGCTAGTTACCAAAATTAGAATGGCCTGAATCTTTTTTAGCTGCAGTCAAGCTACAGCCACGAGTTTTGGTGGCTGTGTGTTGTTAAGGGGCCAACTCCCATCATGCATTGCATGAGATGAGATTTGCCATCTTTCACGGGATCATCTATTCTCTGCCAGTGAAAATTACCATAGTGTATTGAGATTTCTACGGCCTCTAACTTAAGAAAACGGTTGTTAATTATGGACATCACGTATGCGCATGCGTGAACTATTCATCGCCGTTCAAAAATATTCGTTGTTGGATTTTGACTTTTTCGGGAACTGATGAGTTATATGAATTAAAGTTTTTTTTTTAGCCGTAAGAATCGTTACAAAATGACAAAAAATAAAGTATATTTAGAATAGGTCAACAGTAATGATGTTTTAGTTTCATGTTAGTCTCTATTCCTTTTCAGGAAGTGCAAGACTCAAAGCGGAAGAACGAGTCATTGCAGGAAGAAATCGATAAACTTATCCAAGGCAATAACTTCAACAAGTCTCCTCAAAAGTAATTTTTATTATCATTATTGCTCTTTGCATTTTATTTCGACTTTTTTTGGAAAATCTCGTATCTCAACAAATCTTGAAACATATTCGCTGTGATAGTTTTCATTTCATTTTTCAATTGCAGATTCTCAAGATATACAGTTGCGGCTCTGCAAACGAAAGTTGAGAATTATGAGAGAGAGATTGCCCGCTTGCGTCGTGCGTTGGAACGAAGTGACGAATACGTAGAAGAGATAAAAAGACAAATCCACGCCCAAAATCACCCACAAGACTTAGCTGAATATCCGGTAAGAAGCTGCAACGATTTTTCTTGCTCTGAACAACATGAAGTGGTAGTAAATGAAACCAGTGCGGCGTCTTGTGTTAGCCCAAGACGCACGACCGCCAATGCCTTAGACGCCTCGCGGATTGACGAGCTCGCAAATATTGCTTTAGCAACACGGCATTTGCCCTTCGATTCAGATAATGCGAACCTCGCTCAAAAAAGCCCAATTTTTATTGAAGAAAACCAAATGGATCAGCCGATTATATATTCTAATGATGGTGCGGGTAACTCTCCTGGCTGCAATGCCTCGACGGAGAGCCAGAGAGGAAGGTCAGTGTTTGAAGACTCCGAGAAATTCCCAGCCTGTGCCAAGCTTATTGAACTGACGAAATGCCGTCGCGCTAATAATGAGCAAGCGGCTATTCCCTCTCCTGACGGACTCAATTCATTTCCTAATAATAACTACAAGAGCGAGTTGAAAGAAGCGTCGATGCGTAAAGGCACGTTGTTAAATATTTTGATGCAGCCGCGTCAGGGTGTGGGTAGTCCTATGTCGTCTTCAATGGTAGGTAGGGAGGGATCGGCATTCTCTTTCGTTGGAAACCAGCTCTCTAGGTCCACAGAGTGTCTCCCGAGCGCTTTGTCACCTGCTAGATCAGGAATAGCAGAAGATTTCCAGAATGACTTTTCGCAGGAGGAAAGCCCACCAACTTCGCTACAAGGCGCTTTCGCTGCTGGGCCTTCAGGCTTGCAAGACAATGACCCAAACGGCGAGCCAGATCAGCGACAAGTTTACCCAAGCTCAGTGATCCTTATGGATAACCAAGCAGACGATGGTATCTACGGCAAAAGAATCAAAATAGAACAAGGTGACTAGTCCAATTTGGTGCATTTTTTGTACGCTGATAAACCTCTTGATGTTATTCATCACCCCTGCTCCTTTGTACGGCGTCATTTGTAGAATTAAAAAACGAAAATAAAGCATGGATTGGATCACAACATGTCTGACACTCCCTACATACCTTTGCAGCAGTAATGCTTCCAAAAACGCTGTCCTTTCAAAGTAAGACCTGCATGGGCAAAATCACACGAAGAAAGTGACCGACTACATAGACCCGATCATGCACTTTTAGCCCATGGCAAAATATATCTTCGGTATATGATATTAAAACAACTATTTAAAGTAACTTTCTATTAAAATATAATCATAAATTATTTAAAAAAGCAAAAGCTAGATATGAATATGAATATTGTGAAAGAAAATTCCTTGGGGTGCTTGTGTTCAAGGCCTCCTTCACGTTGCTCCGTATTTAACTGAAATGATTGTATTGTGAATCAAAGAGACCTAGGTAGGATTTGAACCTACGACCTCGTAGTATGTGCCTCAATCAGCCTACCAACTGAGCTACCGAAGCAATTCAACAGGTCAGGTTTTCTATCATTAATCAAAACTACGAACCAATCGTGTCTTTCAGCTCTTATGCTCTTGGTGAAATTCTAAATTAGCACACAAAACTACTTGTCGTTCGTTGTCTTGCTTGAAAATCATAGCCTAGAGAACGCAAAAGGTGATCGCACAGTAAGACAATCGGGTAGAACATAAACAAACATCATAAAAACTCCCAATAACATGTACAATGAAATATCACTTAGCTGTCACTTTAGTTACTCTGAGTTGACCACAATTGTCACGAAATCAAGATTTTCCTCTGAATGTTTTGTTCGCTATCACGCTAAAAGTTACAGTCATCACAAGATTCAAGTTCCTCTCAACTCAACTTTCTGGAAAATCTATAAACTAACTATAGAGAAAATCTCGTCGTCTAGAATTAGATGTCTCGACAATTTGTGGTCCATTTCTTGATTTGCATGATAATAGGTAAATGGCGATGTGTTATCTTCATAATAATTTGTCGATTAATAGAGTTCCCCACATGTTGATAAAAATGAAATTCTCAGTATTCATTTTCATACTATTGCGATCATTTCTATCATCATTGAAAACTGTCATCTAAAAATGATCGTGTATTTCTGTCCTTTATGCTGGTACGAACCTAGTTTTTTATTATTTACCTGATCTGTTTTTATCACTAGTCAACACATTTTGAATTGATCATGTATGTTTCAGACTTCTTACGAAGACTGCATTCATTTATCTTAAAGCCCCAAAAATTATCTGAAATATTTATTAATATGCATGGTGTTATGTGTATTGTTTTATCGGAGCTAAGAATTGAAAATCTTTATGAAATCTATAAGTAGCACCAACATTTACCTGGGAGAAAGGAGAGGGACATTGATGGGCGGAAAAAATGTTTGTCTTTCTTGGACCATAACTGGAACATATCTACTGGTATACCTTCAGCCAAGAGTAAAAAGTCTCATGACATTCTTATCCTTGAAATAGCTGAGGAGTTCCAACTATAATGGACCTAACATCTTTGTGATGCGTGCAGATATCTTTTAGACAATCGAGCAACACTCGTCAGGCCAGCCCAAAAGCAGTGGTGTAAGACGTAAATGACGGTCCTTAGGTGAAATATGGACCCTTTTTTTATCTCTGCAGACCTTTTTATCTCTGCAGATCTTGAAATTTTCTGGGACCATTGGATCTGTGGTCCGTTGTATTTTCCAGCCCTGGGGGCTTAAAAGTTGCTAACAACAAACCCTGGAGGAAAGGGAATTATCCAGTTTCGGATAGGGATATGCCACCCTTGCTGAATGTTTACCCTTGTTTAAACGAAATAGTTCACAAGGGTTGTCCCTCTAAACATTTCCCTGAGTTTTCAATTCTTAGCTCATTTTTATCTCCGAAATTGTATTGCATTGTCATACATCATTCATTTTGTAAAGCATAACGGAATGTAAAGCACTTTAAATGTATACTCTGTCATTTCTATGAAATATTCTTTGGAAGAGAAAATATATGTATCTTTTTATATAATATAAAAACTTACTATATTAAATAGAATACACACATAGATACATTACAAGACGGTACCCTCGGAAGCAAGGGTCCATGACTATCCCCGGGCCATTACATTAATACTGAACTTAACTACATTATAATACTAATTTTGCGACATATACTTTACATAAAATTAACATACAAGTACAAATACAGCAAAAAAAGATTAATGAAGAAGAAATCTGTAAATACGTTACAAGAATCTAAGGTGGTTGCAAAGCAAGTGAGTGAAATCTCTAATATTAGTCAAATCAACCAGTTTCATTCATGAAGCGTATAGTCAATTCGAGTATATGTTTATTTAGATTATTTTGAAGCTCTTGATCACCATATGATAAAAGATTCATTACACGATAGCGTCAAAGATTTGTGATTTCGAAAAATGGTCGTAGCAGATCTGTGACTCTAGCAAGAAGATCTCGTCGTTGAGGGTGAAATAAGGGGCAAAGCAACAGAAAGTGTTCCGTATCCTCGATACCGTCATTTGAGGGCACATTGGGTTTAACGTATCCAAAAAATTGTGCTTGAATTTGTGAAAATTCAATTTACTTAAACCAACCCTTATTTGAGAAAGATATGCTAGGCCTTTCGGGTCATAAACACCGAAAACAGATTTAGCAGGGGGGCGAAAAGATAAAAAGAGAAAAGTTAAAAAGTCTAAAGGACTAGGTTGTTATTCCCTTACTATTGTAGGAAAGAAGCCCGCAGAGAATTCACCACTTCGACTAACCGCGTATTTGGAGAACAGGGTCAAGTTCTAGGGCGTAAAAAGCTAATTTTTGACATTTCTCAGCCAAGAATGACTATTTTCAAGAACGAAGAAGGCTGAATTACCCTTAACCATGTTAGAGAACGCCTATTGAAAGTCTCGATTTCACCAGAAACGAAGTTAAAGGGACTTATATCCTTAAAACAAATAAAGACATTTCAGTGCTGATGAAAAGTGGCATATTGCAATGATTTTGTTAAATTTGAGTAAAAATGTGATATCTGATAGCTGATTGCACCATTCCTGCATAAAAAGAGTGAAATATTGTGTTTCATTCTTGCTTGTAGCCTGCAAAAGAGCTTTTTACACCCGAATGCGGTTAGTCGAAGTGGTGTATTATTAATCGCTGTGTGAGGAGTTCAACGGTGTTACACGATTTGCCTAGGCATACACTTGGATTAGGTAACAAATGCCCCAATTTTTTATTGGCCAATGCAGCTTACACACCTTGAGATACTAACTAATCACGTCGCTCAAACCGAAAATGTAAAGTGTATAGTTGATGGATGGTGTTGTGCTGCCTCAGCTTTATTTATGTGCGAAATACTGCTCTTTTTCTATACCCATTGCTATCCTTTTAAAACTCCTGATGGAAAGGAACGATAAATTGAAAAATATGCTTGTTTCTTCCGTTTAGAAGTAAGAGCTAAGAACATTTTGAGGGACGAGTTCTTTTAAATTCACGTCCCTATTCTATACTAAAATGTAGAAAATCATAGAAAAATCGTGGCCTAATGCTATGTCAATTTCCAAGAATTACGGACGGCCTATCACGACGGTGCATCCCCATCCAATTAAACTAGGTAGTTCAACGGGAAAAAAAATTTCTCTCATGTGCCGAGAATCAAGATATGCGAATTTCAATCGCTGATAATTGCCGGTCGACATGAGATAGGTATTAACCCCATAAACGAAGCTGCCTGATTCAGTCCATTGTCCCTGCGGCATTGTAACTTGACCTTCTTCGACGTGAGAAGAAATTCTCAAAGTTTCAATTATTCATCTCATTCTTGTAGTCGATGAAGGCGGTGATTATCACAACCACTGGTGAAAAATATTCATAGTGCTGAATGGTTGTGGCAATGTCTTGTGCGCAAAATCGATTCTTTAGCCGTCCTCGCACTAGGTTAGCCGCCATATTCGATTAAGTATGAGTGATTACCCTGTTCAATATACCTTGATACTCTGTTATTTTTCAATGATAAGCTTCTGAGTGTGCTTTGCGATGTTGCTTTCGATGTCGACAGACCGATCACTGTTACCGTGAGAGACCCACCACCTTTCCGTCCATGTGCTCAGGTGGTTAAGAGGTTTTTAATGTGCATTAAGAATGAGATTCTCACCCACGCATTTACGACACGCTCGGGCAAATATCTTGGGAAATAATCATTTCTTACCAGCACGTGGTCGCAGATCGATTTTATTTATGACGTCACTTTGGTATCGTTAATATCCATGTTAGATTTAGATGTGAATAGGTTTGCAAGCATGATTGGTGCATGTCAAGTATTGGTATAAAAAACGAAAGCTTGAGCAGAAGTCTTTGTGAGTTAGTGACACAGTCGAAAATTAGAAGCTGAGTTTCCAGCAACCAACCCTCCGTTACCCTAATCTGAGTTTCAATTCTAATTTGTCATTTTCTATTTCAGTCGTTTTTCTGCATGGTATTGTCCATTCTAGCAACTCTGGTAAGGACTTATGTAAGTGCACTGGTTGTGTGGAAAAAACAGGATGAATATTTTTAACACTCTTATTTCATGGGCCTTGTGAGAATTAATCTGGCGAGTGTGTTTACATGGCCAACTGAGCCCCAATGATTAGAGAGCACCGCTTGAAATGGCAATGGAAATGTCCCGAGGTTCAATGAATTGTGGTGATACTCAGCCACTCATGAGGGCCCTTCCTGATCTAAATATCATTGAAGGAGGAACGAATCAGAGCACGAAGTTTCCTCTTCAACCAAAATATTCCATAAATACACGAATCTATCAAAATTCCCAAAATGAGTGAGTTTCACTTACCCCAGCCTGATTTAAAGAATTGCAATCGAAAATCAGACTTCTAGCTCTTTGTTTAAAAAGAGCTACGTCAATATGGTAACGAAATGGGTACGCGAAACACAGATTCTATTGATGCTGAAAATCAGAAACAAGGGAATCTTGATGCACTAATCCAATGTTGGCTACTAAAAGTGCTTAAACTGAAGATGAAGGACTGTGATTGGTGAAAAGCTACCAAAGTTTCTCAACGCTTAATTGGTAAGCTCTAAGCCTCGAGTGGTAAATACCCTGGGAAACATCCGTGCAGTAATGTGGAGGATGGTCAGTACTTTTTAGGGACACAAACAATACGATAGAGGGATACCATGCAGTACTGTGAAGGATATTCAATAACTATGGAGGGAGTCCTTGTGGTTTCCATCCACGAAACTGGATATCATCCAGTCTCTCACAGTACTGAACCTCCTCCACAGTACTGATGGTATCCCACACACAGTACTGAACATCCTCTACAGTACTGATGGTATCCCGCATACAGTACTGAACATCCACATAGCACTGATGGTGTCCCGCACACAGTACTGAACATCCACACAGTACTGATGGTATCCCGCATACAGTACTGAACATCCACATAGCACTGATGGTATCCCACACACAGTACTGAACATCCACACAGTACTGATGGTATCCCGCATACAGTACTGAACATCCACATAGCACTGATGGTATCCCACACATAGTACTGAACCTCCTCCACAGTACTGATGGTACCCCACACACAGTACTGAACATCCACACAGTACTGATGGTATCCCACACACAATACTGAACATCCACATAGTACTGATGTTATCCCACATACAGTACTGAACATCCACATAGTACTGATGGTACCCCACATACAGTACTGAACATCGACATAGCACTGATGGTATCCCACACACAGTACTGAACATCCACATAGTACTGATGTTATCCCACATACAGTACTGAACATCCACATAGTACTGATGGTACCCCACATACAGTACTGAACATCCACATAGTACTGATGGTATCCCACACACAGTACTGAACATCCACATAGTACTGATGGTACCCCACATACAGTACTGAACATCCACATAGTACTGATGGTACCCCACATACAGTACTGAACATCGACATAGCACTGATGGTATCCCACACACAGTACTGAACATCCACATAGTACTGATGTTATCCCACATACAGTACTGAACATCCACATAGTACTGATGGTACCCCACATACAGTACTGAACATCCACATAGTACTGATGTTATCCCACATACAGTACTGAACATCCACATAGTACTGATGGCATCCCACATACAGTACTGAACATCCACATAGCACTGATGGTATCCCACACACAGTACTGAACATCCACATAGTACTGATGGTATCCCACACACAGTACTGAACATCCACATAGTACTGATGGTACCCCACATACAGTACTGAACATCCACATAGTACTGATGGTACCCCACATACAGTACTGAACATCGACATAGTACTGATGGTACCCCACATACAGTACTGAACATCCACATAGTACTGCACAGACTTTTCCCAGGATGGTAAGCTCTTAGGTTGAAGCTCTCAGCTTCTTGTCCTTTCCTATTCTTTCATTTTCGATCCACAATCTGTAATCATTACATCGGATCCGTTTTATCAAGCCATTGTACTGCACGTACCCCCTGTTTCATATCAGCAGCCTGCTGAATTCTTGAACTGCGGTTTCTAAACTTTCCGCAATTGTGTTTACATGAAAATTGAATTTGGGAAGGATGTAGAGCCAGCGGCTATAGAGATGGCTATCTCTTCATCCACTCAAGTTGAATGCAATGAAACAGATGGTCGTACAGACATGCATACATCAATATTAGAAGAGGACCTTGTAATGTTACACACTACAAACACATCCACAACCTCTCCATATTTAATGCATTACATTCTTAAATAATAAAACTGCTGATACATTTTTAACGTACTTCTTTATTAACCTATGTCTACGGACTCATTACGCTTTTGTCGAGTAATGCTTCTGTCGTATAGTGGTAGGCCTAAATTACTGAAAGTGTTCTCTCTGCTGCTTGTTTTAGGCATACTTAGCCGATTAAACTGTTGGCCTAACTGCAACGATTGAAAACTGAAAATGGACTGTTTGCTAGTGATTTTCTGCTTCGCATCATAGGCCAATGTAAACAAGCTTTCAAAATGGCGTCGGTTAACCTGACTCAAACAACAACTGACGAATCGAGGTAAGGCCTAACTGATTATGTAAATGGAAAGAATCTATCTTTGGTTTGCAATCCTTTAGTTATGCTGCTGCTGATACAACCTTTGCAACAACCAGGGTGTTGAGTCGGGGTCAATCTGGCTACTAACGAGCTAGATGAAATTGACTTCTGCAATTCAGTTTAATACTACAATAATAATAACATTCATACACTAAAGTTCTTTCAGTTATGATACCTGAAGTACGAGAATGAAATAAACATAGAAAAGAGTCGGGTAGAATTTATTTACAGTTCATCTGTTTGACATTTCTTATTACCACTGCATTGAATTTATTAAGTATATCGAAATAAATTTGTCCAACTGTTTGGACGTATGCGTTCATTATCTCATATGTAACGACAGCCATGTTAAAAACGTCCAGCAATTCCATGTCTATCTGTCTGAAATATACTTTGCAACTATTGGATGGAGAAAACCCACTGTTTTGTTCTCTCTAACATAATTGTTTTTTCATTATTGACATTATTCCCAATTTCAATGGACAATCAGCACCCCCTAAAGCCCCCTCCTTAATTGCAATTTGTCACAATTCATTCGTTGGTAGGCGTGTCATTACAGCAAAGCCTTACGCACATCTCGCTGTTTGCGTGTTTTGTCTGTATAACCCAGCCGGTTTGGAAACAGTTGACCTGCTGCGAGGCCCTCATTGGTGGAGGAATGAAAGAGGATTTGTCTTGGTTTTTCACGGCGTCAAGCGTCTTAAGAAAAGAGTTTTCTTTCCTCTGATAAATAGAATATCGTGCGTTTCTCAAGCTTGTGGAATTCGACGTCAACCAATTCTGCTAAATTTTTCCTTGATTTGAAGGCTAAGCATGTAATCGTATTGAAAGTGACAAATCCGTTTGATTCCATATTTCTTTTCAAACGGTGGAGGCTGGTTTTGTGTGAAGCGCAATGCTAGCGAAATCCTAACAGTTTAGCTATGCAATGATTTGCAGCTTACGGTGTAATCGGCTTTTCTAATAAAAATCGTAACTCAGGTCATTGGCAAAAGTGCACACGTGCAGTCATAAAGTATATGTTATGGAAAGGGGGGAGGAGTGCACGTGGGGTATTTGCAACTGGTGATCCACCTTCCTTAATCCCTATGTCTCAGTCATTTGCTTCTTTCCTCCCTGCCAGATACTGGTTTCTTTAAGAACGAAGTAATATTGAATAGATGAATAATAATCCATTAATTTGGTCAATCATTGGAATCAAAACGGGGACCCTCGTGTATCAAAGCATTGTCTTAATCCACTGTACGAAAAGGGTTCTGAAGGGGGGAGGTACTTATATCCATTCCCAGCACTGAAATAATCAAAAATCCCAATCCCAAATCGGAAAATAGAGAAATTTCCCACCAGTCCCAAGAAGTCGAATCCCATTTTCCCAGTAAAGAAAAAGGCGAATCCCAGTTGCCGATTTACCCCTTCCTGATCTTCTACTAAGGCAACTAGAATGAGGGGTAACTATCAAGACAGCATTGAAACTAAGGGGGTTTCAGATGAATCAAACAGATGAAGTACCAAAACTATGAATAATGGCAGTTTGGATAATGTGAGATTTCATTCAGCTTAAGTGTCAATGTCCTTATCAGATTTCTATGATTCACTGCTGCTATTTGCAGCTTGTATCCTCCTTAGCATCCTAACAGTGATTTTGATAAACATCTTCCAAATTGGATCTCGTTTTCTTTCAGATGAGATATTATACTTGATGCTACTTGATGTTACTTCACGTCATGTATTGGTATTACTATTTATTTTCCAAATTATTATTCATCAACTCTCTTCGTGTTTGCAGTTATCTATCAAGTTCCTATGAGAAGAACCCTGGAACCAGACGCAGCAAGAAACAGTATTGTTTTGAAGGAGGAAGAGAGAAGGGAAGTGAGTCGACTTCTGTTTTTGAGCTTTCAATTTCCTCGTGCGCTGTTGACTGAGCTTTGAATTCTTTCCGCATTCAATTCTGACAGGAGGCACTAGATTCTCTGTAAGTTGAAATTGAAACGCGTATCTACACTTCTACATTGGCAAGAAGGGTATGAAACACTTGGGGATCTTTAGGGGGCATCAAGTCAATGCTTGGAACGAACAGGGGTACAAAATTTGTTCTAGAATTCATAGCATATCCTCCGTCCCACCATGACAGATGCTTATGTCTGCCCCCTCATTACTGTCAATAATTGTAAACTCTAGCTGAAAGAGGGGGGTAATGTATGTATATGGCCTTTTCTTATCAGGCGCTTTATTTCAGCTCAAAAGCTGGTCGTAATAAGGAGGTGTCTGTTATGATACGAGGTCACAGTTGGGGTTCCTCAGTCGCTGCTTGATCATAGCCTAGATATTTACATCTCTCACCATTATTTTTTTTTCTGACTAGACATATATTCTAAACTAAGAAAAAAACTTTAATTTTTCAGAAGCAAAGAGTTGTTATTGTACAACTATTTGAAATCTTTTCCTGACGAAACCAAAGTTTGGGACGTCAATTTCTACTCAGTTCATTGTACAAATATCAATCTATTTTTGTAAGCCTGTGATATGTAATTAGGTTCCACGGTAGTTTTGGCAACAATTAAGTGCAGTGGAATCTCGTCCTGAGGCCACTTCGTTAACAGCCACATAATAACAACAATGTTTTGGTCCGAAACTACAAAAAAGCCCCGTTAATACAGCTGACACCTCTTAGTTATCACCAACTTAGGCTGGTCTGTAAGTGGTCGTACCAGCGGTCGATATTCTAACTCCTAGCTAGCTACTTAGCATTTGGCCAATTAAGCCATTCCTTTGCATGGTGTGCTGCAAAACAGGTCTAAGTCTCATTATTCGAAGGCTATCAAGAAGATGTTTATAATGTATTGAAAGGCCAGAAATTGTGTGTATTGAATTCGAGTCATCAATACAGAAACCTGCGTCTATTGGCCGCATAAAGATATGAATATTAATGTGCTTATATTTACGAGGTCTGGTGTCCGTTGAATGGATATAACTTGTTCCATTCAACGCCATCAGAATATTCAATGATATTTAGAATTGTTTCCCTTCTCAGTTTATAAACAACAAATTTATATTCAAATCGGAAAAACTTCGCAATCTTCAGCTTCATTAAGCAAAAGTAGCTATTTTCCCATAGAATGAGAGCGAGAGAGTTGTAGTGCAAATATAGACTTTGTAGAGGTTTGGTGGGAAGCGTCACTGTGCTTAGGAATACGAAGGGTTTTTCTTCAGTGATTTGAGCAAATCAATATTGAATTAACAACTATTAGTTAATTAAAGATGGGGCTAACTAAGTACTTATCAAAAGTATGTGAGGATGTGCCACCCAAATGGGTCATGATTTTTGGAGAATTGGCTCAGAAATTGACCATTGGTTTGGAATTTGATCATTGGTTTAGAGTTGAATGATTGGTTTAGAATTTAATGACTGGTTTAGAATTTGATTATTGGTTTAGAATTGGATCATTGGTTTAGAATTTAATGATTGGTTTAGAATCGGATCATTGGTGTAGAATTGGATCAGTTTTTTTACGATTTCCAATATTTCGTATAGATTTGGGTCTATTTTTATTTCTGACGTAAAATGAGTCCGAAATATTGAATTTTTCATGAACCTTGGTAAGAGAATAATGCTCAGAAACGTTGTGCACTTTCAATGTATTCCCATCTGATGTTATTGACAGAACGAAAGAGAATTCAAATTCAATGCTTTTAAATGTATTTTGATGATTGTAAATAACCGTTATAAATGATTGTAAAGAGAACGTGCTTTTGTTTCAGCCTATATTTGAGTGAAATTTCTGCGAAGTGCTTTCCGTCACGGTAAGATGGAAACAGATGCAACGCACGAGTTGTTATTCGTCTTAACTCTCTCAGGTCCTTCATCGACCACATAAAGCCAGAACGAACGAGTCGGAATTGAAAGAAGCTCAAGCCTTGAGGTGAGCCTTGCAGGATTAAATCAAACAAAATGTTTATAAATGATCGGCCTGATAGAACAATCGATGGCGAAAACGCCAGAGGAAAGCAGGTTTCTTTTGCCCACGTTGCTTAAATCACGCTCCATTCGTCAATGGCGGTTGAAACGCTTTCAATCGTTCTATTCAACGAAAACAGTTTTCTTGAATTTATTCAATCACGAACCCAGCAATATTTTCTGTCATCTGCCCGGTGGTTTGATTGCCTCTCTTATCACTCACAACAAAGGTGTAGGGCCTAAATTCATAAGCTGCTCTTGTCGTTGTTGTTGTTGTTGTTGTAAATCTTGCTTTTGTTTCAAGTCACGTGTCTTGCTATTCTCGGTTTTCAAGCATTGTGACAAAAAATTCTGAGTTTCTTGGTTCTTGACGTCATGCCGCTTTGACGACAGTAGTTTATACTAATTCCCTTACGAAGATCTTGCGTGTTTTTGAGTAGCTACCTCATGCTAAACCTATTAGGCCTAATTACTAAACTTCTTGTCAAAGGTTTGTCCAAAGCAGAGCTAGTTGGCTAGGGTGAAGCCTTCTACCTCCTAAATCTATACTGGTGCAGACAATGTGACTTTGACCTGGTAGAAAAAAATGCTTCTCTCACTTACGTATAATTAAACGTGATAAAAAAAGAAAGAAAAATAAATGACACAAGATGTTCTGTTTAAAAGGAAGCATTTTCAAGGAAAGTATGCCTGTGATATTCTTTGATTGATACAGAGCGTTAGGATGGCGAGAAAAATATGATTAAGTAGATATTATGCTTAGCTAGTTATGTTTCCAATTTGCCTCCCATCCTGAAGTTCTGTATCGATCCAAAACTATAAAGGAATACTTTCTTTGAAACTGGTACTTTATAAACATAACATCTTGTATCATTAATTTTTCTTTTCTTTTGCGTTTAACTATGCGTAAGTTAGAGAAGCACTTTTTTCAAGTAGACCAAAGTCACATTGCCTGCACCAGGACTTCTCAAAATAACAACACAGTAGATTCTGTTACTCTAACTTTTGCTTAACATAATCAAACAACCCAATATTCAAGGAAATTTCAGTACTTTGCCCGAAAGTAAATCTTAAATAAAATAGAAAATGTCTTGATAGCCGATATCGAGATGTAGTTCGCACTGTCAAGTAATACATATTTCATGCATCTGTTTAAAAGAAGACTACAGCCTCTCTCTCAATTTCATCCATCTGCTATAAAGAAGACTACGGCCTCTCTCTCAACACAATAACACACAAGGCTAATTAGTCCGCTTTTACATGCTAATCATCCTAACAGCCTCGTAAGCGTGTCTTTCTATAAGCCTTTGAAATAGTTGCTTTATTCCATATCGTGATAAAAAGCTGTTTGTTTGCATAGAATAGAAGAGCTTTGTGATAAGCTTTCTTAAGCTCCGGCAACCTCTCGTTTATTGTTATCTGTGCGCGATAAATGTGTATTTGACTAGTTAAGTCAGATTACGTATTGTTAAGGATGTCTATTGCGCTTGCGTAAATCAATAACAGCCTCTAGTCAAAGGCAGTTCTTCTAAAGCGTGCCCATCAGCCTACTTCTGACTCCTTTGTCCGGTGCTACCGTAAGGAGGCGTGGAAAATGACTAGCATCACTTACATAATCTAAAACCCTTTTGCAAATTTCATAAACCCCCTAGAAACTTTCAGAACAAAAATTCATAAAAAGCTGAAAATTTCAGAGCTAGGCACTGTTTTTAGTTATGATGAAGAATATATAGTACGTGTATTGTAGTATATATATTATAGTATATATATTATATATATTATAGTACGTGTATTGCTACAACGTGTTTAGTCTCTCTTTATGTGTATGAGGAGTTGACGTGTTGAGCATGAAATACGGCACAGATTATCAGGTCTGATTGGAAAGGAATTCGTAAAATCCTTTCTGGTCTTTTCCAGTATGGGATAGTATAGGCATATGAGGTAGTATGGTAACTGAGAGATTCTTTTGGATTACCTGTTTGTGCTGAAAATCGTACTATTTTTACATTGCTCTATTTTGTTAGTGTGCAATGTCTTCATGCTCTACAAGATCGCTGGTTGATGCAATGAGAAAACTTTGCTTACGTTTTAGTTTCTAGCCCACCTCTCTTAAAACTTTGTTGATAGTTTTCTCTGTAGTATTCAAACGTTTGCCTTTGATTTCATTGGATCTCACCTTGTTGCTAGCCTCGAATCTCTAACGGAATTTCAATTGTCTTTTTATTCATTTAAGATGTCTTAGCGCAGTTGCCTTTTCATAGCTGCCATCTTTAATGCTTAAGGTCTCAGATTTATTCAAAACGGCACTTTCTTTGTGATAATGTTGTTATACACCAATGATATTCTCATTGTTTTGCTAAGATTCAGCTTATGATATTGGTACTTCGATCAATGCGTCTACATTCTGTGTTGTGGGTTTTGGTACCTAGATTTCGTTACAATAAGTCTAGGTGTCTACAAAGATTCGAAACAAACCCTTGTATGATCCAGCATGATTTGATGGATGGGTTTCTTTATGCTTTGTGAAAGTGAAACATGAAAGTGAAACATGAGAGTGAAACATGAAAGTGAAACATGAAAGTGAAACGTGAAGGTGAAACATGAAAGTTAAACATGAAAGTGAAACATGAAAGTGAAACGTGAAGGTGAAACATGAAAGTGAAACATGAAAGTGAAACATGAAAGTGAAACATGAAAGTGAAATATGAAGGTGAAACATGAAAGTGAAACATGAAAGTGAAACATGAAAGTGAAACATGAAAGTGAGACATGAAAGTGAAACGTGAAGGTGAAACATGAAAGTGAAACATGAAAGTGGAACATGAAAGTGAAACATGAAAGTGAAATATGAAGGTGAAACATGAAAGTGAAACATGAAAGCGAAACATGAAAGTGAAACATGAAAGTGAAACATGAAAGTGAAACATGAAAGTGAAACATGAAAGTGAGACATGAAAGTGAAACGTGAAGGTGAAACATGAAAGTGAAACATGAAAGTGAAACATGAAAGTGAAACATGAAAGTGAAATATGAAGGTGAAACATGAAAGTGAGGGTTTCTTCTCCAGGCCTATCAATAGCGAGGCATTTATTCGTGTTTCAGATCAAATCCTTCGTCGGAGCCATGTAGCTATGTAGCTAATCACACAAATTCATAAGAAATGATATAAGAACCATTAGATTTAAGACTAGCTTACTAAGGAACCTATAACAACAATGCATTGCATACAATAAGATGCACCATCTTTTGCATAATAGTCTATTGCTTAGCGAGACCAAGAATTGTCTGTTCAGACCTTTTGTTACAGTTGTGGTCCAGGGCAGTGGCGTAGCGTCTGGGTATTCAAGGTATTCAGTGAATACCCTGGGGTTTTGAGTAAAAAATAAAAAAATAGCCTAATTATAAGATTTCGTGAAACAAGAAGACCTTTTTTAACTTTTGGGTTATAAACTTCATAGTGTTTTCGCCATTTCTAGTTGTTGGATGCAACCCAACACTGTTTTTATATGTTCCATCTATTCCATTCAATTGTATTCGATTCCGTATTCCATATTTTTGATAGAGATCTCTCGTTGAGCAGAGGAAACATACCTAAATGGATTAGCGGTTACGTGTTATTGTTTATGAGAACAGTCTTATATTGAATTTTATTGTATTAATCACAGCAGAGGTCTACGGTACGCACTGAATCTCTTCCGCCAGTTTCCACCAATCAAAACTCTCCATTTCGCCAGTATTTGACCCCAAATTGACCTTTTAGATCGAGAAAACAAAAGAGCTGTACGCAGAGAAATCTCTGCGTACAGCCTCCTTTCTTGACTTAGATGATCAAAACTGATTCCGAGGCTCGAACAAAACATCATGGCAAGAAGACGGAAGTAAAACAGAATTGAAATCGCGAACAGATTAACATCAACAGATGAACATAAATAGGTGAACATGAAACCCAAATTTCGTCGTCGCTTTTGCTGTATAATATAAGGATATATATTTTGCTAAGATGGCCTGAGCTCATAACACGAAAACAAGTAAGAACGCAAGTACAAGGTAGATTTTGAGTGATTTTTAGAATCCTACGCCATTTTGAGGGCTGTATCAGGACCAAATCTCAGGGGCCTCCGGGGGCTTCGCCCCTTAGGCCCCCACTAGGGCGCTGCCCTGGACCTGTATCCCGACTGAATACCCACTACTGAAAGTCACGCTACGCCACTGGTCCAGGGGATGACCGCTGACATTGGTATCGTTTGATACTTGCATGCTTTTGATTTTCAACATATTGATTCACGTAATGGACAACTTTCAAATAAACTATACCATGTGTTGGGTTTTTTGGAAATTTTCCCCCCTACCACAAAGCATTGTAGGAAATATAATCCCAGAACCCTTTGCGAATTAAATGGTGGCATGAAGGCATTGAATGAAGGCAATACAATGTATTGAATAAAGCTCAGGGAGCAGAATTGCATCAATCCAAGATGGATGAATTAATCGGAAAGGTGAATTGTAGTACACTGAATACGAAGGTGCTGTTACCAAGCACGCTCTCAGGATCGACCAAGATTCTCCCTTTTTCCACGTGTGTCCTATCCTTTTGTTTGAGATGGTCAATATTGTTTTTACAGATCTCTCCATGTTACGTTCCAGTAGAATCTGCAGATATAGAAGCGAGTTGGTAAAATGCCGAAACTCCTTGTAACTTTCGAAAGGTATTTGCTTCATCTGTGTGACTCTATTGAAGATTAGCCTATTCTGCACTGTTTATATTCTTAAAGATGGGCTACCGAAATATTGATTTGCCCTTAACACGTCTTGACCCTGGAACCTCTCTATCCAAAGGCCAACGTACTAAACACTGTCGCAATCAGGAAGATAAGTTAACGTCTTATTTGTCTGCTGTATACAGCCTCAGACCTTTCCACAGTTTAGGCATGAAATCGTGTTTCTGATTGGATCATTCTACAATAAAATTGATACAAGAAACTTGAGGTTAAGGACATACTGTAGGCAAGGACCAGTTTAGAAAGAGAGCTAATCCATTATCCTAATGTATCCAATCAGAATGAGTTAAGTGGTTGCTAAGTATAGTTCAAAATGTCAGATGATATTGTCCTGAAAGAGGCCGCACAGGAAGTTTCACAGACTCAAAGACTAAGATATCACTTGGTGTCCGGGGCATTTCTCTGCAACTACACCTAGAGGTTGAAAACATAACGTGAAATTTGTATTTTTTCTGCTTCATAACAAATTTGTCGGATTTTCGAAAGTGTCTGAATAAACGTGGAGTGGAAGGTACCATGTGTTATTTTCAAGATATGATTGATTCCATTTCATCTGGTACAATTTTAGAAGCTAATTGTACCATGGATGTCAATGAAGTTTAGACGGTGTAATGTAAATTACAAAAATTTCCTTCGCGATTTAGTCCCTCAGATCTTTTGAATAAAAACTCTGGCTATATTTTAGTTTTAAGTTTGACAATTACAGAGAAGAGAAAAAATATCTGCTATTTTAGACAGCATTGGAAGCCGTGAAGTAATGATTGAGATATTCATCTTAGATCTGAATTATAAGGGTTTTCCATTGAATCTGATTCTTGGGGCAACAAAACTTTATTATCAATTAGGTCAATTACCGTAATCTAGATAAACCATTACGTCATCAATTCTATGCGCACGTTTTCCCCTGCATTGAACGTTGAAATTTGGTTACCCGAGGAATTATAATCCCACCACCCTTGGCCTGTCAAAATCACTTATTCAGTTTTCTTAAACATGTCTGCGGACCACTGTTTGATGACAACTCATGTTTAGACTGCCGCCACATTTGTGGCAGTCACCGGTTGTTTGAGTCAGACTCCCTACAGCCACCAGTGGTAGTCAAGGGTTAGGCGAGAACCGTTTCATCAAAGGTGATTCAAGCACATAGAGCCACGAGCCATGGGCAGCTCGGACTGTTAGTTTATTTAATTTCCTTAGATAACTATGAATATCAACAATGGTGGAATACATATATATTACGAATCCAACTATCTTTGCAGTTTGTTTACAATTACTCTTAGGCCCTTTAGGCCAGTGAAGAGTCGATAGGAGAAGTATAATATTGGGAATACAGTGATGCCTCAACGTTTTTCAGAGAAGCGAAAGCAAACTCTAATGTGTAATGTCTAAAACTGAGAATGAATACCCAACTGCACGAAACATCAACTCGCAACTACGTAGCTTCTCTTGCATATGACTTGCATCTTGCTTACACTGTAGATAAGTTAGCATTGCCTTTTTATTTCTACTGACAAGGTTCTTTATATTCAGCTCCAGACCTATCCACAGTTGGAGCATCGATTCATGTCTTGGATTGAATCCTTCTCCAGAGCCATGCATTTGTACACGATAAGCCATGGTCTTATATGATAATGAATGACACCACTTTTTTATATATGTAGATATCATTTTGGATGCGAAGCACCTGAAATATGGATTCCTAGCTTAAAACACAAGCTTGATTTATATGGTTTTGTGCATGATGTCACTTGAGATATGCCATTGCCAGCCATCATAGTCTGCAAATACCTTGGATGGATAGAGATTCTTGTTGAAGGTCCTTAAAGACCTTAATGCAAAAATGTGACTTCATGAGTAAAGTATTAGGCCCAAACATTGAGTAATCTTTGAATTATCCCAGGGACCCGAACGCCTGCCTTCATTGTCTGCTTATTGTATCTAGAGCCTAGGCTGGCCATTATCCAGTGATCTGAGTGGGCTGTCTTATTTACAATTTTGCTCACGAGAGTGATTCGAGGATGCTGGCTAATTTGCATATGAGTTAATCGAAGCTCGGCATCTCTCAGAGCGTCGTTATCAGCTCTGAAGTTTGATGCCGCAGTTTTTTTTACGCTCTATGAGGTGTTCTGTGGAAAGCACAAACAGCTGAAAGTGTAGTTCCACGTCATGTCCTTTCTTCCTTTTGCTCGTTTCTTAACAGGAAATGGTCTAGGGGAATACGAATTCAAATATGCTCAGCTTAACTGCAAACGAGATCTCGATAAGATGAAGAAAAATACTCAAAATCTGTTTCTAGAAATAACTTCATGTGTGCTGCTGTAAACTATATTATACCAATCCTCATGTTACCTCTATCGAACCAGTAAAGGTGGGTGGGTTTCGACAACAGTAAAACATCTCAAGCTCTGTAAAATTTTGACGAATTGTTACCCGAAAGTCAGAAAAATTGGATATTTTGCTGACATCTGATAATACCCTTGGAAAATACATGAAATCACCAAAAGAAGTTTTCTTCAAAATCAGCCGAAAATTGAAAAGAAGCCTAGCGGTTAGCCCATCGTTTTCGGTCAAAATTAGCAAGTATAAATGTTTCGAAATAAACAATTAATCCGCTCAGGACTGTTCAGGGAGCAATATAAGGCTATGCTAGCCTAAGGAAACGCATAAAATCACCAAAAGAATTTCCAATCAAAATCAGCAAGAAAGTTAGGAAAAAGCCCATGGTTTTTCGAATAAATTTGCCAAAAATGAATGGGTTCAAATAGGCTTTTAATTCACTCAGGACGGTTTAGGGAGCCATATTAGGCAATATTGAGGTTGGCCATGCCTGCGTTTTTGTTTTTTGGGAAGGCTGTGCTTGAAAGAGATTTTCCTTCGAACAATCGTTTAATGGCCCTGGTTTTGACAAATTGCAAGAACATGAAAGCCTAGATGCATGCGCAGACTGCATACGCTTTTTACTACACTGGAAACATTGTCCTCCATCTTTGTTTCATTGTCTCTCAAAGCCTTGTAGGGCCTCAATACCCTGTACACAATCTTCCAATCGAATGGAGATGGCCTAGATAATTTTAAATAAACAACTCATGTCATCTTCGCACCAATCATGGTTAGCCAGGTGCTACCTTGTAGCGTCCTTGCAAGGAAGTTCTTGGTAAAAGTCCAAAACCAAATACCCTAGGCCTAGGCCCGTTTTTCTTCTCTGGTGGAGACCAGCCTTGATGAGTTGCGCAGATCTGTTCTGTTTTGAAAACCAGTCAGTATCTTCGTAATCGAGCTCATGGAGCAGGCAGGACAGGCGATCATTGAATCTCATTTAGAGTGCATTTGCTTTCTTTGTTCTTAAAGTGATAATGATCTTATCGCAGAAAACCAATTACTAAACGTCTCACAAACTACTCAGTATGACGTAGTTAACCGCCAAGCAATTATTTTGGTACACTAGTCGAATTGGCCCTGAGTCTGATCAAAGGAACTAGGAAGTTTTCAGGGCAGGGGTCTATGGATGAAAATACGAAGGAACTACTCTAGTGGAGTTTCGAGAAAAAGTCTTGCAGAATCTGGCCATTTTATTCTCCAATCTTTCGAATCTCTTTGAATTCTTCAATATCTCGTTGCAATTATGCAGTCGTGGCAAGAATAGGGTAGACTTAGCTATCTTTCCGAATTAAATGCCTGGTATTAACATGAAACTTTGAACAAGGGAAGTCTGTCCAGGTTTGTTTAAAGATTCAACATTGGCCGTCTTTGATATAGTGCTTAACCAAGTAACAGGGTTACTTTTCAGGGTGAGAGATAATTGAGGGCCCGAGCACATTTTGAGGAACAGGCACGAAATCTGCATGCTAAATTCCCCACGTTTTTCTCTCTAAAAGTTGACATCTTGATTTAGTGTCGACAAACTAGTTCTCGAGTATTTTCAGTCTAGAATAGATTCATTTTATTTACTGCAAAAGGCATGATCTAGCCTGACCATTACTCTCATGTGGAAGCCATCTTGCTTTTAAGGTCTTGGTCAGGCGTAGATCATATCGAATCCGCGAAAAAGCTTCATAGCTACTGATCTGGCTGTACAGGTCTTGGGATAAATATACTGTTTAATCAAACCATATTTGTTCATACCATATTTGAGATCATAGCAAGGGCTGACAATCAGCTTTCAAACTTAGTCTCAAAAACTCCGAGAAATGTGACATAGCACGGGCAACAAGAAGTACAAAAATTAATTTTGGGTCGTCGAAATATTTATTAATGATATCCCATTTTTCTTTGGATTTTGCAAAAATACCTTGCAGGTTTTTTAGGGGGATATGTAGATTTCTTTGGAATTCTAGAGGATTCTAAAGGTTTTTGAGAAATCCAGGGGATTCTTTGAGTACGGAATAAAGATTTCTTGCAGTTGTCGAACAAGTCAAAGACATTCCCTATTCTGTGCCCCAGTCGAGCGTCCTCGTACTTTCATTATCTTTTTAGAATGTTGTCAGTCATAAATACTAAGAATGGTTATTTCCCCGCCATCCCCCTCCTCTGTTTCAGTGACTCCGTTTGCTCAAATCAAGGTATGGACAAAGGGTCATCTCGCATACTTCTGCAGGGACCCAAAATCTCCAAAGCTCCTTTCGATTCATAGGGAGTTACACGCTTTTACCCTGAATCCTAATAGGACTACCTGGATACGAGGGGCACACGGTCAATAAAGCGTACTGTATGAGCCTCTAGAAAATTGATCTAGGGTTCTTCGAGGCTCTGCAGAAAATCTTCTTAGGAAATCTTATTTCGCGGGAATTAAGGTTTCTAGAGCTTTCCAGAGGGCTTTCAAGGTTTTGAAGATTCACTGGGATTATGGGGTCAGAAAGTGAACGAAGTTTCTGATCGTATTCTACTCTTTGCCAGACATGGTATATTTTTCAGGCAAGAAATCTTCACTCTCAGACATTGTAAATGGCTATTATATGCTTCCTTGCTTCAACAAAGCGATTGAAATCGAGATCACGCCCCAAATCTGTGAAATAGGCTGGAAATCACACGAGGAAGGTATATTGTGCATAGGTGATTTGAATACCGCATAGTTAATCTCAACAGCTGCCTAGATGAATGTGCGTTGAAACTCGTTTGGCAAGAGACGCAGTCTGTAAGGCGGTCAAGCACAGCACCGGGCAGTTGAGCCTATTGACGCTCACAATACACTTCCAAACAAAACAACCTGCAGCACCTGCACCTACGCGCATGCGCAGCATACGCCATCATAACGCTACTCTTATATACTGTGGGAACGGTGTGCAGGTGGTCTCATAAGAACGTATGTTAACACAATGTTAATAAGAACTTGGTTGCGTTCATTTTCACGTTTTGGCCTACATATGTACGACGCTAGACTTTCGAAGACGTGTTCATGATCCAGCGCCGCTTGCAAGCAGATACAAACAAATATTACCCGGCCTAGCGACTTGGTTATTTCATGAACTAGCTTGGATAATGTCGCAAGCCTTCAACGATGGGATTGGTAGGGACAGCCTGTTTACAAAGGCCCTTGGAGGGGTAATACCTTCGCGGCCACCGTCGCTGCATTCCAACGGGATATCCCATGCCTCTTCTCTCGGCCCTCAGGTTGGTTTACTTTATTATTATTCGAACAAGTTTGCTGTCTGGCAGCTGAATAAAGCTTTCCATCTCGAGTTTTCTCTCCGATCTCTGAGCATATGTCTCTTTGTTCGGGCAGGTTGGGATCATAACAATACGTTCGGCTATTCCAATACGCTATCGCTAAATAGCATGTGTTTTTTTATTTCGCTCTAACATGTGTCTCCTTTCTTTTTCCCTCAATAGTTCGCTTTTCAAACGTCAAGGAATAGTGTTGTGAGTATAACTTTCATGTTTTTTATTACTGAATCTAAACTGCTCTGGCTTCTCGCTGAATTCGAGCGAAGCCTTACGCCGTAGTTGTGAATCATTTCTCACGTTGAAACTTCTTCACCGAACATGGGACCTTTGCTTAGGTTTAGAGCGAAAGACAAGGTTTGTGGAGTGTACATGATTATTTACTCTTGAAGACATGCTTCTAAGAATCCAGCAATTTCGTTTTTAATATTTAATTTTTATCTTGATTCGTAGTAAATTTTTAATCTATATTCTTGTACTGTTTGGGGCAGCTTTGCCGTTTCAAATTCTCGAAGCTCTGCGATGAAACTTAGAGTCCCCATGAACATCATATGAAACGAAGCGTAAAGCCTGGGCTTCTTTATATGTTAAGGCAAGGATTTCTTTTTAGATTCAGCCAGCAACGACTTCATTCTCCCGTATTGATACCGAAACAAGGCTTTGTGTGCTTAAAAACAACAACATAAAAAATTTAGAACTTTCCTTCGTCGGAATTCTCATTGAGGATGTTTCGCTTGTACTCTAGGAAATTACGATTTTAATTTCACAATTAGACTATGAATACGCTAGGAAGACACGAGTATACGGTTTATAAAGGCTGACTCAATCATGATAAGCGAGGTAGGCTACATTTTAAGTGGGTTGAATTTCAGCTCTGAGACATGCACGCATCTTCTAGCGATTAGGCTCGTGAAGTTTCAAGCTCTGTGATAAAATATTTATCGAATCACCTTTGTCACTACGATATCTAATTAATAAAGTTTTAGCAGTCTACTACCGCATGTAGAACAATACTTGAGCAATCTAATTGCCTAAATAACAAGTTTCTATCCTTTCCAGGGCTCGGGAAGCATGTTTGATGGCCTAGAAGATGCCCATCTCTTAGGCTCGGTTCAGCAGGTGGAGAACATGTCGAAATATTTACCTAAACCTAGTGGCTCCAAGATGCACACGGCTTTTGGCCTGCATAGCTTACATGCGACGAACCCAGACCCAACTCAATATGACCCTCATGATATCCTGGACCAAATATCGGCTAGCCTTCAACCTTCGGTGTCAGAAAACGGCTACGAGCACCCTTCACCCTCGACTTCATCTGTTGCCCAGAATCATCTCAGTAGCAGCCATATTTTATCGCCTTCGACGAGTAGTTCCTTCTCGTCCATCTCTTCGACGTTCAACACTGCCAGCTTCCAGGCAACCATCAACTCGTTAAACTTGGCAGCAGCCCAAGATGTCGAGTGTACGCCTAGGGAACTGGAATGGTTCGCTGAGAGGTTCAAGCAAAGGAGGATAAAGCTAGGCGTAACACAGGCAGATGTTGGCTCTGCTCTGGCTCATCTAAAGCTACCTGGGGTGGGATCTCTGAGCCAGTCGACGATTTGTCGTTTCGAATCCCTCACTCTGAGTCACAATAACATGATGGCATTGAAGCCCGTCTTGCAAGCGTGGCTGGAGGAGGCCGAAAAGGCCCATCGAATGAAAACCAACGAAAGTGCGTTCCTACCTAACCAAGACAAAAAGCGAAAAAGGACTTCTATAGGTGCTGCTGAGAAGCGCTCTCTCGAAGCTTACTTTGCCATGCAGCCTAGGCCGTCGAGTGATAAAATCGCGGCGATTGCTGAAAAACTAGATCTTTCTAAAAACGTTGTACGTGTATGGTTTTGCAACCAGAGACAGAAAAAGAAGAGGATGAAGTTCTCCGTTCACTGATCTAACACTATGTTTTAAATTCACTGGGACTGTGAGCACCAAATGTTGAGTTCTTTCTCCAGCAGCTAATTGTTCGCAAGAATTATGGACAGAGGGAATGTGAGTACAAAGTATATATAATATGTGTTATGTCTTTTTAAGAGGAATGATTGTAAATACACCCTTCGATACTTGGAGGGCCGACTGACAGTGTAAGCAGTTAAACCGTAAAGATGCCAGTAATTGTTCTTCATGAAGTTTGATGGGGTTCCAGTTTCACGAGTAATTTAGGGCCTGCCCCTTTCCCAAGCTGTGTTGCTTAACTTATCTAAATATTCATTCAATGATAGCAAGAATACTCTTTATCACAGAAGCTCAAAAGCTGAGCACAGTAAATGTTGCAGTGAAAGATTCCTCGAAGGAAATGAAGTTGCTTTAATAATTAGCAGACAAACAGAGTTTCCCGTAATGGGCCTAGACACAATATTTCTCTACCTTCTCGCCAAACTCTACTGTATCTAGCTAATGCTACTAACAAGTATGAATATATCAAGTAGGGAGAGCATAGGAAAGTAAATAAGATATATCCAAGTATCTAGCGTGAAAAATCTTTCCTAACGTTCTCTCCTTTGTCTCGCAGGCATTAATAATAAAATAAAACTTCCGTCTAGGCTGCAGACTTCAAGCTTCATGAATGAATAATGCGGTATGACTAAAACGGTCGACATAAAGTTCTGTGCTGAACTTGACGTATAAATCGAGTATTTTAACGAAATTAAGGTGATATTTCGTCGTTTTGTGTGTCGGTAGAAACAGGGAAGGGCAACGAAATTTGAACGCGTGGTCTTAGCACCTGTTCTCCATTGATCTTTCAGAGCTTTCATGATTCTAAGGATTTGCTTCATGTAAAGCACCTCTCAAGATGGCGTCCACTCATTGTTTGAAGTGCGTGCGTTGGTGAATTAAATGTTGTTATACCTGCTGGAAATGCTTGGGTCAATGTGCTGGTGTTTGTATGAAAGCGGCTGTTCATTAAAAATAGTTTCTTCCCCAAACTTTCAGAATTTAAGCATGTATACCTTCCAAAAAACTTGCGTAATAAACTGCACCTAATGTCTACGGATAAATATTTATGATTTTGCTTTGTTCTCCATCCAGTACTAACTTACTAATAGCTTCTTAATTGATGCCTGACCTGGTCGTTTTTTGAGCTTGTATGAAATGGCTGAGTGGTTCATTCGGTTACTCTGCATTCAGCGACAAACCTGTATAAAGTTATGCAATATGACATTTATGAATTATCTATATTCAGTGCCGAGTGTTGCGTTTATTAAGAGGGGTGCTCATGTTTCTTGTTGGAAGGAACCCTTCACTAAGTATTTCAACTCTGGGATGATGGGGGCAGCTGAAGCTTGAGAGGAGGGGACACGACTTTAGGGATATTTTTCCATTAGGGCACTCTCGATCACCCGTGTTTGCAGGTATCTGATCGCAGCAGAATATTGGGCAGATTGTCCAAGCCTGGGTTGTCGTTATTTGAAAATAAAACAAACAACATGTATACAGCAGATCCAATTTGGATTTGGACTCAAACAAAAGCTACTACATAGAAATCCTAAGGTATAAGGTAACGTTATTCCAAAAATTCTTAATTTGAAAGCATTTACACAATTTCAAAGATTTGATACAACCTTTCGTGTTCAAGATCGATAAAGTTAAGTGGGTTAGTTGAGAAACTTTAAGTACAAAATGCTGCTCCACGTTTCTAGACGCGTGTTGTAAAGAAATTTTGTGAAAAGAATTTATCTAAAACGATTCTCCATGCTCGGTGCTTGTCTTGAAAGGCAACTGAATTGGCATTGTGAAAAGCACTGGATACCTTCACTGAGCTGAAAATAAAGACTAGATTGAGCATTCTGTTGTTTCTGGATTCAGATGTTGAAACCAATTTCCTTGGCTTGCGTTTGGCCTCCCAATATTGCTGCAAAAGAAATGATATTGACTTGATTTTTGTTAACAATAGTTATTCAGTCTAGTGATCAGCATTCATAACATTCCAAAAATCATCAAAGAAAGAAGTAGCCTTTAGAGGAATCTCAATGTATATGATTAGACCTACCAATATGGCTGCCAATGACTTCATTCCAGAACAAGAGATGCTCGATCCATTCTTTTTTTGAGATCAGTGGATATCTCAAGATGCATTTAAATGGAGAGGCTGGGTCACCACTGCTGTCAGTATGATGAAAAGGTTAAGGATTCATTAACAAGGGAGGGGTCTTTATTTGTAAACGTACCTTGGGTGTGGTGCTGTAGATCATTTACGTTATCGAAGTTTTATCCTAGCCAAGGGTATCCTATTTTGCAACTTTGGTCTAGGCAACGCATTATGTTTTGAAATAGTGCAGCAATTTCATCTCAAGTAGCCGGGCTGTTGCCGAGTGTCTTCTTTTTCATCTAATTCATACATAAAATTGGCACTAGAGCCTTTACGAAGTTTATGACTCCACTGAAAGCAGTGGTTTGTTTGACTGATTAGACCCAAAGGCTTTTTAGAGGAATTGACGTCACAATACAGCGTAATGATGGTTTCCTAGACCACCCTAGATCCGAAATTGAAAAACAGACTGTGATCATGGTCGTTTTAACTGCTTCAAACACTTTTTTAGTTCTTTGGTAAATTCGTGCTCAGGAACTTAAGATTAGGTTAGAAAGCCATCATTGCATAAGAATTCTGATGGCATGGACTCAAATTCAACATTATGTTGTTGCTGCCTCTTACGATATGATATGTTTGAATCAATGTATATGTTTGACGACGACGTAAGGCTTATGAAGTTTTGGATGTGTGTTAAGTAAAGCATTCTGCTTTTAATGATGGTAGTATTAAACGTAATACGTTTCTGTTGGCAATATTTTTAGAGTGCTTTATTTGTTAGTTTATTTTGATAGCTTTATGAGAATTTATCATAAATTCGTCGGTATCAAAGGTAGAGGAATTAAACTACAAAAGCCATAAGCATATTATTGCTCAAATATTACTCCACGTAGAAGAGTCAGATTGGATGTTACTTGGGCACACAAAGTTGTTGCAACTGCATTGTTTCCATGTTGATGCAACGTTTTTTTCAAAATACTTCACTGTTGCCGATGTTCACAGTCTAACGTTGGTTAATGACATATTAGTGGTTCCTCGCTACAGCGTCATCTTGTATAGTGCAATTCTCTGATCCTAGACCTAAAGTTGAAAAATTATTTTTAGAGCTAGGGTAGATTAGCCATTGAATATATATAGGCCTATTTGTACAGGAGCCGAGTTTTACAAGATTGAAACAAGCCTAAGTAAATATCATGAAAATTGTTAAATCATATTGCTCCAAATATAGTTTCGATACCATGTTGGCCAAGATATTATAAATACAGTGCTTGACATTTTATCTTTGTCAACCAGTCAGAGGTTCAGGGTTAGAGAGTCATTAAACTATGCTACATGCTATGACATCTAATTGTGAGCTTTATATTTTGTATAATGCCAGCCACTAAATGCATACACTGGGTGCCAGACCCTCAGTTTGGAAAATATGAAGTCTGGCCTAATACGCAAGTCTGGTGAAATATTTAAACTAGGGGTCTGGTACCCAGTATACCAGAGGCATCAAAAGTTTTAGTTTGCATGATGAAACAATAACTTTTGTGGTGGCTTGTGGCCCCCGTATTCAGAATCAAGACATCAATTACCATTTAAAGACGCATGAAAACTCTTTTGAAAAATATATGATGCTTTTATCAGTTTAAGATGTAAACAAAATTATGTTGAATTGTACAATTTTTATTGCAATGTTCGACATCTTAATTTATCAAATTGAATTACATATTTAATATTAATATATGTCACGCATTCCAAAGCACTCTTTAATACAATTATCGATTTCCAATTTATGAAATAGATAAGAACTGAAAATATTTATCTCATTTTGTTTCTACTTGTTTGATAAAATACGGATTGAGGGTTGGGATTTTCTTTAGATTTGAACACCTCGTACAACGGTGTGTAAAGTGGTGTGAGGGATGGGTGAGTGAGTGTGGAAGGATGTTCGGAAGTGTGTGGAGTTTATCCCTGAATAATGTGGAGGGTATTCATTAGGAGGCCCTGTTTAGTATGGGGGATATTCATAAGGATGAATGTCATGATTGCTACCCAGTAATGCCAATTACTGAGAGAAATAGAAGAGAATCCAGCATGCTACTAAGAGATACCTCCCTCCTCTAACCCACAGAACGTGGTATAAGGGGTGACTAGAAATTTGAAGTACACGTGGAAAAAGAGGCGCTTTTTATAGAAATTCGCTTAAGGTGTACCCTACTGCTGCAAAGGTCTGAATTCATACTTTTCAAGGAAACTTTTGCATATGAAAGAACCAGTACTTCACTACATTGGCTCTCATGAACTATTTTGACAACAATTTAAAGAAAAGTCACACTGTAATAAGAAAAACAGGGGCAAGCTTTAGATATAGAAGGAGCATCTATACTTTTGGCTAAAAAGCGAGAAAGCAGACACGGCCCCATGGATCCTACGCCACTGTTTGATAATTCATTACAGCACCCCTATCTTACAACACATTCCTAAACAACTGCACATTTTGTAGAGGTTGTTCAAATCAGGTTCAGAGTAAGATGCTGAGGGACACAAAGTCTTTGGTAATAAAGAGGAGTCTTGCCCTACACTGACTGCACAATCGTGATTATGAATTATTGAGACAAGACTACCTTTCTGGCTCTCTTATTTGACCATAGTCGTATTTTAGTTTGGGCGAGAAATCTGAGTTTTGGGGCATATTTTGACTGAATATCTAGTCTAGTCTATGCCAAGACTATTTAGATTCTGGCTCATTTCAGCATCTATTTCATTTTGATTTGTATCACTTGATGGCTATGATGAAACGCAAAAGATGAAAATGAAAAGACGAGCATGTATCTCTTACACAATATTCGACATGATAGTCACCACTTATCATGATAAGCCTTTGATATTTAGCGGGGCAACGTTTCGGGAGAGATCCGTCTCCCATCATCGGGCATATTGTCCAGATAAGACAAAATGTATTTACTCATGTATCTCTTACTTCGTGAATTTTCAAGCGTGTTTCTGTCATTTTCTGTCGTGTTTCCTCGGTGAATAAAAGTTATCATATAAAAAAATTTGAAAAATAAGGGCATTCTTTCAATAACCTCAAAATTCATCGCGCTTTTTCAGAAAAGTTCATTTGCCAAACTCGGCTTCAAACATATTTTTGACTTGATTAGCTGAAAAAGGAGAGCATCTCAGCAGGGGTGGTAATAATATGTTTCTTATAAGCGAATAAGGCTCCTGATTTTCGATGATTTTTCGGGCAGCCGCTGTGAGCGAAAGAAAAAAAGCAGATGTGCGTTAGCCGAAGCAACGATTTTATTGTTTTCTGCTCTTTGAGATTCTCGTCAATGTAGAAAACAGCGAATGTGAGATACAGTCAATTTCTAAACGCCTTTCGCAGCTGTCTTGAGCTAGCGTTTCTCCTTTCATTCTTTGTATACGTGCTGGTGCAAGCAAGAAACGACGCTTTGGTCATGATGCACGTGCTGATCCTAAGAGGTTGGAAAGTAAGTTTCAATAAACTGAATGAGCTTAGCCATATTGAAAAGATTGTCCTATGCCGATGTATCGTGCAAATCAGAATTTGCATCCCCGTTGGTGAGATTGTGATAATAATGACACTCTTCCCAGTTCTGCGTTCTAGCTAAATATTCAGCTTCGATAAGTGATCAAATTGAGATCGAAGAAATTGTCTTTGTGACAGCTTTGAATTGTTCACTAATATTTCAATACATTGTTACGTTCTTGAATCCAACAAAATTGATACGTATTAGAGCTGAATGCTTAGCAAAAAACCGGAACTGGAAAGAGTATCCTGAGATTACTGCTTCGTGCAGGCAACGAGGTCAGATGACAGGCTGCTAGACGGTCCCTGTACTATACTCTATGCTAAACTTGCTTCTTCGTCTGTTGCAAAGAAGTGCAAGCTTAGCCTCGATTAAATTGGATTTTCTTAGTTGGTTGGAAACCAATTATGCCTGGCAGTTGAAAATGATCCCACTCATCTTCTTTAATTCGAAAGCTCGTAATATTTGCTTAGAATTCATCAAAAATTCATCTCTCGAGCAATGATCAGCCAGCACATATACCCTACAGCCTGTAAATTCCTGAGCTTTATGTTCTGCATAGTTTAGCACTCAGACTATGTTGAATTATTAAACATATTTAATTATTAAATTCGTATTTATCATCTTCAAACAAGCATAAATAATGCACAAGCCATTTTCTCTTTTGCATAATATCGTCTTGGAGAATGCAAGCTCGGCCTTCCGCGTTGTTCATAAAGTTGTGATCTACATATTTTTGTTTGGCACAGAACTTAACTACTTACTTACTTTAGGCTACATAAAGTTTCCTGAAGGAAGTTGGCTTTCTTTTAGAAGAATGTTTTACTCTAAAAAACGACTTCATTTTTTGTGTTTTTCTTTATTTCGCATTAACAGGTCCTAGAAACGTGAACCAATTTACGTTGGGATACTTCTCAACAGAGTTTTGCGAACTATTTCGAATGGGGAAGGCCAAAGGGATCAACGCATATGCGTAGTGAATGCAGTATCAATCTTGCACATGCTTGTTATACTAAGTAGATTACTTTGAAAAAGCACCCAATACAGTATACATTGGGGACATGTTTTTATAATTCTCTTATTGATAGTGATAATTTTAATTAGCCGGAAGACATCCTCCGTGCTTCCATGAGATCAAATGCAAGATTCGTCCATGTTTTTCGAAAAACACATTTTGAATGCTGAGCTATTTCCATCACCATTAGAAAATTATCAAGAAACTATTACTTTAATGTCATGAAAGGAGAAGTGACAAGGCTATAGGCGATGTTGCCAAATTATTAAATCCTAACATTTTTGAAGTCTTTGGCCTAAACATATCCTCTGAAGTTGAAAAGTGTCCTTCAAGAGGAAAGTTATAAAGAAGAAACCATTTCAACCTCCTTACAATATGCTGGACTTGCCTCGTTTAGAAACAAGGGATATCATATAATATAATGTAGACATAACCACTTCCTCTGTTCCATGCAACAATTTTCCTGCCCTTTATCACAACAAAACGTGCAATTTTTACCATTGAATGGATTTATAGGCTTGCCACAAGTAGAAGACAAGCATGCAATCGTTACATTGTTTTGCAATACAAAGCCTTCGGCGGCTTGTTTGCAACGGGCACGTGCGTTTTGAAGCCAGCCTCAAGCATTGGTTTGAATCTAGAAAAGAGATTTTCCTTGAAAATTCGCATTATCAAAAGCCCTCCAGGTCTTTTTAATCTTTCACTGTGCCTGCGAGAAAAGTAGCCATGCCCCCAATGCAAACAAAGCCATCTACAAGCCAAATAGAATAAAAAGACCGAACTGCGTATTGTATAGACTCGACCTCGGTAGCATTAAAAGCACCTGTTAGTATAGGCTTCGCATCTGCTTGTTTTCATAACAACCTGTTTTTATGACAAATACAGTCAACATGAAGCACAAAACGATCCACATTTTTTCTGGTGCCCACATTGTTTAAGAATGCAGCGATAATTCAAAATTTGGTAAGCAGAAAATTTTTCATGGTGAAAAATTCAGAATTTTGATGCAATTTTTGCGAATGTATACGCATAGATTTGAGTAAAGTCAAACCTGGATGAAACTTCTTGCGTAAATAAGAATACGTTTCACTGTCTTTTTAGATGTCTACATTTTGATGAAAGAGCTATCTAGAACATTTTGGTCGATATCTTTTTACCAGCAGGGGCACGGTACATGCACTACATTACATTGTTATAGTAGTTAGAGATTCTAACTACTATAACAATCTAGTTAGAGATTCGTTTCCCATTAACGTTACAGAAATATTCAAATTCGAATTTACTTCCCACTAGCCAGCCTCTCGACCAGAGAGTGGCACTTGTTTTTATCCTTTGTTCTTTTTGTTGCCAAAGTCCATTGTTCTTTAGAATCGGTATGCACTGAATACCTTTCATAACCTACTAATGCTTGGCCACTGTTTCTTTGTTCTTTGGGCTAGACTGCACTTTAGCGGACAGGGTTTTGCAACCTGATTCGTTATTGAATTGAAATTTTTGCTGCCTAGCAACAACAGGTCGGATAGCAGTTGAGTTGCAGAAGAAGTTTACGAGGACTCAAAAACACACACACTTTGCAAAAACCAGATATCAATTGCTGAATTTAACAGGGGTTTGGGGGCTTGCCCCCAAGAAAGAAGGAACACTAAAGAGCAAAATCGTCTAAGCTGTTATTAGATTGTTGCAAGCTGCCAAAGAACTTATTATCAGATCAAATTCTCTCTACTTACTGGCTCATTTTTATTGGTCATTCACATTTTCGATTGTCTAAAATGACGAATCAGGGCAACAGTTTAGAATTCAATTCAATTTTTGTAGGTAAATAAAATCTGTCCGCTAAAGTGCAGTCGTCCCAAACAATTATTTGGTGCATGGAAGTTTTGAAATTCCAGGAGATTTTGTCAATGTATCAAACACCGTAGCTACCGATACAGCTATGAGTAGCTACAGGAGCGATTCTGCACATGTGTAAATCAAATATCAAATACTTAAAAAACATTACTGACGTCGCAACTAAATAGATATGGCTCAGAGTGATCTTTACTATCTACTCCCCAACAAGTGGATCTATGTTTTGACAAACAACACAATTTTACTTTAGTTTGACCTATTCTTTGTTTTTCCAGTTTTCACTTTTGTTCTTATGGGTTACAACTTACAGAAGTTGTAAAATTTTTACTAAAACACATGCCTAGTATTGCTCCCTTTTTTTAGCTGTTTAAAATTAGGATACAACTCTCGCACTGGTAGTCACTTTGTTCATTAAAATATGTGGGAAGATCTTTTCTTAACAAGTTAGCTTGCGCACCTGCGATTTGGGGAAGTGTTGGCATGGGTTGGCATGTATCCTTACACTCAGAAAAGTTTCTTACATTTGATTTCTACTGATTTCTATCATGAGCATTTCGGCTATAACAGTAGGATTTTTCCGAGAAGTGCCCAAGACTTTCAGGAGCAACGCCTTTATTAATAGATGTAAACTTACACATATTCTCTTATAAGCAACTTTTTTATAAGCAAGTCAGTACTCAAAAAATAAAAAACTTAAGAAATTCTAATACTGGATGGAGGAATGCTAAGCAATTTGAAAATTTTAGTTCTGATCCAATTGGCAATGAAAATCGTGCAGCAGCTATAGAAAAGTAGTTACAGTGGATAGTAGTACCCCGGTACACTTTTGTATGCAAATACCATCGACATTTATTGTACAACAAGTTGTGATATAGTATTTTAAGAAACAAATTTTTAAGTAAAAAAAGCTAAGCAATTGCTTAGCAATTTGGAGTACTCAAATTTGCTGTCCAGCTAAGCAATTTCTAGTACTGAGCTCAAACTGAAATTGCTTTTTAAGAAAATGCGTGTTAAGTTCACTAGTTTTGAACAGGCTGGGAATGAAGCTGTAACTTCTACAAACAAAAAGCATAAAGGGGTTTGGAAAAGGGTACTGGTTCAGTTAGAGAATGATGAATTACGAATCCATTCCTGTGCTTTTTCAATATAATGTGTGATTGATACTGTCTCTACGCTCAGTACAAATACAAATACAAATACGTTATTATTCTAAGTTTACATGCATCTAAATATCTACAATTTATCTTATAAATACGAATTTTTCTTAAGCACTTGTACAATAACAAATAACTGCTGTGCTTGAGTCGTAATGTCATTTACGATAAGTTAAGTAAAATCTCAACATTTACTAAATAACCTTCCGTTGACAAAGGGACTGAAATGCGGGTTTTGGATTTGGATGGTCAATGCTTGTTGCAAATAGTGGTTTTCTCTAAGTTGCAAATGTCTTCACCTATTTCCTTCTGAGCAACTTTTTCAGAAGGATACCTCTCACTCAAAAATGAGTATTTACTGCCATTATTAGATATATTGGCTACTTTATCTAAAATCACTGCCTTCCTGTTCGGAGCAGCTCCACACCACGCTATCTTGACTCTTGTTCCCGATTGGTATCAAACTAATTTTAGATTGCCATGTAGAATTTTTGAATAAATGTTCTACCTCATCACTCCTTATATTGACCAAAACTTGTGATCGAAACTTTGAAGAGCCTGACATGGCTTACCTACCCCCTATGAAAACTTTTTGTTTGATTATCAATGTGCAAGATTTATCTGTAATTTTGCCCAATTTTTGAGGTAAACATCTCTCAATTCACTTTATACCTGCAATGATTTGCATTTCATTTTAAATGCCACTAATCGATTAAGCGAGCATGCATTCATCGAATGAATGGTAGTTGAAAGTGGTACAATGAATAAAGGGAATATTAATTATGGTAATCATTCAAAGGTGTTTGGTAGAAGGCTACTACAAAATGGGAAGAAGCAAACAAGAAAAGGAAATTGGAGGTTTTGCTCTGCTAACTGGCAAAGTGTATTTGCACTACCATGATAGGCTGAAGTTTTGCAAATCCAAGAATCCATCTTGATTCCTATGTCTGTTTTAGTAATATACAGTAGAATCTAATAAGATTTTCAAAAATATGGATTTGAACAATTCATTGATAAAGCTATTGCATCGAAAATCTTGCTCTATGTGGATAATTTACCTATCAGCCTTTACATCATTTTATTTTTCTTTACAATTTTCTAGAACTATCAATCTCACATTGTTTTAACACTTATTTTAGGTCCTGTCCTGTTCCTCGAGGCTCTTTCACTCACTATAGGAATAAAAGGAGCGATTTTGATATCATGATTATGAAATCTATGGGTAACGCACACTTGATTATACCTACCTACCTTAGCTGTAAGTTTGAAAAGGAAAACTAATAGAAATTTTTGCTAGTAAGATCAAAATGAATCTCCGATGATCTTCCTGTGTAGGCCTCAATGCACTGATTCTGAGAAAGAAACACTTGTCATTGCTGTGTGATTCTCAAAGTTGGAAATTGGTAAGTTTTTTCATCTGTTTTGCTACATTTGGGTACTGGGCGATCCGTTGTGACCCTGGTGGGACCATTAGTTATAAAAAACGATGTCTTTTCATTGGCTGGGACATGATCAGGAGTACCTGCAATTTCTGCTTATTTAAGGCATAACAGGACAAAATTGCTCACAGAGATCAGCCAGCTTTTCTAACACATGATGAGGAATTACTCGTTATTGTTGGAAAAAGATTTTCGCATCTTTACCCCTTCTTTGCTTCTTTGCCCCTTTTGCCTCCTTTTTCCCCCTTAAAAAGGCGTAAAGGGTCACTGCCCTCTCTACCAACTACTCTGGTTTTCCTACTTTCTTCCTACCAATGCCTCGTTCGATGAATGCACGAATGCAATACTATCTATTTTGTGTTTATTTCGCTACGACTAGCCCATTATTTACAAGTGTGCTCTTTGTCTAGAGACTCGCAAATCTCGCAGTCCACATTACAGCACCACGAAAATTTACAATTACATTTTTTCACGTTTCTCTTTATTCGTATATTGTATCCCTGTCCACAACACAGCAGCCTGCAACTGTCCATGTGACTCGACGTTATGTTACAAACCCGGCCACTAGTGCCCAGGACTCCCTTTGATAAATCTGTGAAGCAAAAGTTTGGCGATTTTTCTATATACATGAACTGCTTATTGTTGATTGTGTTCTTGGCCTCTCTTATTTGTTTCCTGCCTCGTTTTGTGAATGATACTTTGACCGACTTCAGATAAAGCTTTTTAAGGTTTTCACCAACGATTTTGAAGGGCGACATAATTTTCCTGCACACTCGAGTTGCGCATGATCCGCTGACCCCGGTGCACCCACAGACGCTCATCATGGAGTCGAGTAATGCCTGAAACGGAATGGTTAGCATTAGCCAATTTAAATTTAGGTTCTCTAGACTTTGTCTTTGCTCACAATCACAGCAAGGGATTTGCAAAAACACCGCCACACCTAGAAACCTGGTTTTAGTGCTGTGCCTATTTCGATGTGAGTTTTTCTACACTAGTTTGTTTACTGTGGATGAATGATGTGACTTTGTCTACATTTTGGGGTGTAGAAACTTACTTGTGCCATAATTGGGGTGAAATTTAAGAAACTCTGGTACCAAATTTGCATAAATCTATCTTGCTACTCTACCCAGAAACGTATAAAATCAAAGCTAGAGGGTATCTATAGACACCAGTTGCTCGGAAGTAACGGCACCGAGCTTAGGATGTGTTGGTTATGCGTGGGTTGTCTTGCTAATCCCTTTTCTAGGTTCAGTGTAGAAAGAAAGATTCGCGCCCTATGCATAGACAGGGAATTTTCTGTAACTTTTGAGAAACCTACCTAACCTGATTTTATGTTTGATTCATCATAAATCAACCATTGAGGTTCAAAAAAGACTTGGATACATTTTTGACCGGAAGTGCTATGTTTGATGACGTAATAGCTGTATTTTTATAACTTATGTCACCTAGTGCTCTTTGTGTGTAATACTGGCGTGTTAGAAAATATTTTAGTTGGATAGCTATTGATTAGGCCTCTCGATTGATGTATCATTTGTTTGATTTTCGCAATATCTGATCAATTTTCATGACCTCATCGATCCAGTGACGTCATAATTAGGCTTTTTTAGAATTGTTTTGTCTTGATTTTTTTCATTGTTCTTATCTGAATCGACCACGCTGATTCCGAATTTGCAGTCGATGAACAAATATGATATACGGCAATAGTGTTTTAGGCATGTCATTATTACCACTGTTGAGATAATTGAAAAGACGTTGAAAAGTTACATATAAAGTCAAAGCCTAAAACACTATTTCATCAATTAATGATTGTCCATTGACTGCGAATTCGGAACCTGCGTAGTTGATTTATGTAAACAAATAAATGAAAAACCTGACTCAAAATTAACTAATACTAACAACAGTGCTAATAAGAATGAGAATGTTGCTTGTGAATCTGTGAAAATCAAATTAGATTCAGTCCTTACCAGTCTCCCTGCTTTGTTGTTATGCAAATTCATAACCCTCTTGAGATATTTCCTCCTGCTCCTTCGAATCCTCTCAGCGTATTTTTCAGCGGAATCGATAAACTCCTCTGCAAACTCTGCCCCATGATACACGTTATCGTTACAGTCTCCCCATTGAAATTCACCACTCTTGTCCACACGGCCTCGTTTCGATGTATCGCATTTCTCGCAATCAGGGAACATTCCTGCGCTGCAGGACCGCGTGACCGAGTAAACCACGCCCGCTGACGTGACGGCGTGCACAAATGCAGTTTCTTTTGTGCCTAAAACACAAAATGAATGACAAGAGTCATTCCTATTATATTCGATATGAAGAAAAAGTTATGCGAATGGAATGTTGAATGGTTAGAAAAGTCAACAAGAAGGCACTGCTCTCTAGCTTTTTGGTTGGGGCTAATCACTCCTTAAAAAATTTTCTTCAAAATCTTGTTGTCCCAACAAAAATCAATTGAAGATGACTCTCGTAGGCCTTGAAAGGGAGTGAAATGTCCCTCGGTCCATTGTGCCAATCTCACCCAAAAGACACACGTATGCGTTTCAACCACTGATCTCAAACAAAGACTTGATCAAACATCCTGTTTCTAGAGCCAAATGTTGGAAGCCAATTGCTTCACCTTGCATTTGGCCTCCCAATATGGCTACCAAAGAAATAAGGTTTACTTGATTATTTGTTAACCATGTTGCTCGATGATTCAGTCTCATGCTGATCAGTCATAACATCCAACAGTTATTAAGGAAAAGATCACGCCTCAGTGGAATTTCAATGTATTGAATTGAACCTTCTAATATGGCCGCCAACAACTTCATTTAAGAACGACAGATGCTCGATCCAGTCTTTATTTTGAGATCAGTGGTTTAAACGTCACATTTTAGGTACACCCGGTGAAAGCCAGACTTTCTTACTCTCATAGTTTGACCGAAATGAAAATCTTTAGAATTCGCTTGGAAGGATGTTTGTTAATAGTTTTTGACGATTTCTCGAACGTTGAAAAAGTGGTACATTCAAACATAAATCTCGGAGAGACGGAAGTTCTAAAAACCTTTGGGACAGAATTTCTTAAAACACAGATTTTCAAATTCAGTTCCAAAAGACATTGACGAAGCTCAAGCTTGACCTTCCAATAGCGATAATTTTTAACCTGTGAGGAATCAAGGGTGTCAAATTAATCGCTTGCCTCCATCCGTTTCTAAAGCAGTCACCTCTTTTACAATTAAGCAGTATTCAGAGAGTCCTCTCCCCCACTGTGGGGTACATGACAAACTGTCCCTTTAATCGTTTGATATATCTCCTTAAATCGTCGGCCAATATTCAAGATTACTCTTCAGAGCTGGTCGAAATTTCAAGAGTGATTTTCTACTTAGCACTTTTTAAGAAACTGGTGTTTCATTTAGTAGTCGTTCACTCGGCTGATATTCCGCGCGGAGAATTTTATTTGGAGCGATTCTTAGTCGCGTTATGCAACATTTAGCTGTCATGTATGATGTTAGCTAAATTTTCTTTTTCCTGCTCATGAAACGTATGACTTTAGGTATCAAAAGGCGTACTTCTGGGCATGTGAATCGTATGTAATTTGTTTTAACTAAGTGTATTCTATGAATAATGGCCATCATCATCATCATCAGGTATCGAACTTTAAGGAGAAGCAAATAGCTAGATTTCACTGTGTATAGCCACTGCCATCTATACAGAGAGCCTGTCTTATGATTTCGTAAGCAAGGAACATTTGAGTTACAAAGAAGTAGTCTCCTAGTTTCTTATCTATATCACTCTGTACTTTCGTATATCGAGCACTATGAAGCAGGCATAGACATTGCAAATGCTGTAGAGATATTCCTTATCATTTGATTTTATTCCACAATTTATTAGACACACGGTGCAACATCCAACACAGCACTTTAGAAATATATTTTCTCAATTGGTCTACCATCATTATTATATACCTTTGTTAGCTCTCTAAGTCAGGAGTCTGAGGTAATAGCATCAGAACCCTCGATTGCACGTACACAATGTATAACTGTTATCAATAGCAGAAAATGGGTCGATGTCTCCATGGCGTGGTAGCTTAGTAAATCTTAGGGCCTATTGTGCATTAAGGTTTTCCACAGTGTTCCACAGGCTACAGTTCCCCAGGTTGTTAAATGTTCAAAATCCCTTTTAAAAGCAAAATAGAATTAAATTAAAACATGCCACTGCTGATTGTTGTACCTACTCTACATTCAAAATCTGAGCTTCATCTAAAGTTTTCATATTTTTCAACCAGTCCTAGTTATAGTCTAAACGTCAGTAGTTGGCTTAGATTAGCTTTAGTGTGGTTATAATTTGTAACCAGCTAACTTTTAAGATAAAAGCCTTGAAAATGTTCCCGGCCAAATCATTTGTTAATTGCAGCATTGTCAATAAAAGAGGACTCTCTTCTGAATATGATTGCAGGTTCACCAGAGCAAATTAGCAGAATCATTTGTCTCTAGTAGGCGTAATTAGGCCAGGTTACCAGGCCTTTAGATATTCATCTCGATCCGATATCCCCCAATGCAACCAGTGCCTATTCGTAAGTGCATACCAAGTCCCTACGTTTCTGCTATTTCATCCTGCACTCTTTTCAATGAGCAACTAGTACTGGAATGACCAAATCAATAAGCAACTCCAGGGCTCGATGAAATGAATCAAACAACAAAGCATCGAAGCAACTATGCTGAGAGTGCTCGACCTTCTTTGAACACATCAATGTACACCATCTATTTAAATGGGTAGCGGTAAAGAGAAATGCCTATATTTTGTTTGTTTTCCAAAACTCAAGCAACTTCTAAGCAACTTTGAGGGCTGAAAACCAAAATTATTCAAGCAACTTCCAGGGCTTGGGACCGGAGTCCGGTTGCTTATTGAAAATACCAAGAGAAATCTTCAGCCTGTGTTTTTAAAATTATCGCTAAGGAGGCTGAAGATTCCTCTCCTCGTCATGGCGAACGACTGCTGATTAATCTTCTTTTGTTCTTCACTGCCATCTGTACACAGTTGACATAAGGTAGCTTCACATGGTCTGTTCTTAATGGTGCTAGTTAGCAACGTAAACCCAACTGTCAATCAGCGGAAGGCTTTCTGAGTGGTTCTAGCTGTGGCAGAAGTGATTTGATCAAACCTCGTTTTGATATCACTACAAATCGCCATCTAAGTACTCGTCTCCGGACCTCCTGCCATGTGCCATTATTTGCTATTCTTGATTTTATAATCAGACCTAGCTATTCCTTTAGTCCCTTTCCAAGTTTATTTACTGGTGTCAATTTAAACCTGATGTCTTTTACCGTGTTTTACCGAGGTCCTTGTTTGGCTGTTCTCCGTTATTTGCTGCAAGGACTCGCCATCCAGTTGAGGTTTCAAAAGAACCTTAGGTTCGGTATAGATTCTCAACAGGATGATTTTTGCTTATCTAACACCAAAGACGTGTCAAGCTGCTATGGGTTACTGCGAGTCCCTACGAGTTACTGCTAGTCATCCACCCTTTTTCATCTCCAACTCTCACTCCAATAGGCTCGGTCCATCACCACCCTCTATGGGTGGTATAATACACTGGACCAGAATGAGTGCATTTTTGTTTAATTTGCTAGCCCGACAGAGGCTAGGCCTCGTTTCCAACAGGGCGTGGTTGTTTAAAATACAGCACTACACATAGTGGTAGCCTAACAACAGAGATACTACTAACATGTTGGACCATCCCTTTCACAACTCCCAAATCCGGTAGATGGATTCAAAATTACCTCTTTCTAGAAGTTTCCCGAAGACATTCTTGGTTTTTCCGTCGTTTACTGTCGGGCAGTTCCATCGTTCCCGCTGAAATTGGCGTTGACATTCATCGATGGCGATTTGCACGCCTAGACCAATGGTTCGAATTGCTTGAGGCTTGCTTTGACAGATTTTCGTGTGCTTGATGTTTAGGTTGGGTATTGTGTTGCATTCATTTTTGCTGAGCGATCTGTGTGCTGAGCTCAAACTCATGTACCTGGAACAAGATAGTAATTATTTTCTCGTGTTATTAAGCAATGATAAACTCTATCAAGAGAAAAAGTCATAAAGGACTATTCTCATAAACCAAGTCGTAATTCTAAGTTATCTGTGACTTGTTAAGTTATTTCACATTCTATATCAAAACAGGAGCCTGGTGACAGCAGTTCCATAGCCCCAAGGAGCATTGGCAGGTAAAGAAGGAAATTGACCCACCATCCCTCCCCCAGCAACCACGATCTTCCCTTTTAGACCCCTTTGTTCTCTTCATATCTCAGAGGTTTGGAAAGAAGACAGACAATACATAGGGCGAGAATCTTTGGTATAGATAGGTAGGAATGAGGCTAAAAGCATATTGATATTATTTGTAAATTCTCATTTGAGATTTTAAACATATCAACTTTTAGTAAACTTTTCCTTGACACATAAACCTCTACCTCTGGTACAATTAAAACATCAGCAATGAGAAAGAAGATGGAAGGACTTGAACTCGCAACCTCTCGTTTATAAATCCAGTACAATGGCAGTTGTGCTTGATTTCTATTTTCATTTTATAATGGAGGGTCTTACCTGATGGTAAGTACTATGCAGTTAGAAATGAATGTTTGTCAACAGAAATAAAATACAGTTTGAAACGACCAGAATATGATAAGGCCTTTCACAAGAATCTGTCAGCTACCTTGACATTTCTCTGAGATCTTTCAAACTATGTATTACAGGCCCTGGGAGGAATGGCTGGGACTGGGCTACAGCTTATTTTCAATTTTCTTCCCCCCAAGCTTACTTATTTTTTCCACGTCATGTCTACGTTTCGCAAATATCCCATGTTCTTAGTGAGTGTTTTTCTGGGACGTCATATTTTACAAACATCACTAAGATGTTAGATATACCGATGTTCCGATGTTATGAACAGAAAGCAGACTTTGGACGCGGTCAGAGAACTTAGGAAATCACCCCAAAAGCAAGGATTACCTCGTTCGCCCGTCACCCCTTGTGCTTGCCATTTTTCCTCTTTTGACGCAAGAATTTTCTGAGACTGAGTAAGAAAATGATTGTCTTTGAGTCATTTTGGAGATTTAGGCTCTTACTCATGTTTGGTTGTGATTAAATCGATCTGAGAAACTAATCTTTTGAGTCAGTCTTTTGTCCTCTCAATGGCCTTTGCAAATATCAGTTGTTCGATTCATTTGAACTTGCTCTGTGTGTTTCTTGGGCAATATCTCAAAGGCCATAAGGACTGGAGGGTACTAGAGGCACTGACCCCCCAAGATTTTGCAATGAACAAAAGCGTCTTTTTATCTACAACGTGCCCTATTCTTGAACAATTTCAACAATTGAACAATTTCAGATTTATAGTTGTTCTTTGATAGTTATATCAAGGACAATTCGCCCTAATCTACGCCTCAAGTTATAGTCTATGCTTGCGAACCTTCCGTAATGAAAATATCCCTCCCCTTCTGCAGTGGAAAAGTTCCCTTGAGAGTTTAAGTTTCAGATGCCTTCATCACTATCCACTTTAGAGATGAAATTTTTTTATGAAAGATAAATCCGGAATATGAATTCAGATCCAAATTGAAGTATGGTCATTAGGAACATTTTTGGTAAGATAGGGGTGGTTTGAGCAGAGGGAAATAGCTTTTTTGTTGATACCAAATTCCCCTCCGGTTGCTAACGTTCAACTCTGTTTGGAATTACAAGAAGGGACTGTTCTCTCTATTGTTTCAAGAAAACATTAAAACTGAGCAGATCAGCTAAACGAACTACCCTGCTTTGGTCAACGTTGCCTTATTCGCTGGGCCTTTTGCGTTTGTGTGCCTGCTTGTTCTTGGAGGTAACGGTTGTGCTATGGTGTTGGATGGCTATCACATGCACCCCTTGCAATCTATTGCGCGGAGAGCTTTTTCTTGCACAGATTTTCAGACTAACGTGCATTCTTTTCAAAATGTGCTTCTTGGCAAAGCTTCACATCAAACATTGTCATTAATGCTACCGGCGTGTGAGCCTGAAGTAGTTTCAATTGCTTTTGTATGTGCATGCAAAGCTCCTTCTTGTTTGTGTTTGTTTTATTTTTCAACGAACGCACGAATGTTTGAGAGAGAGCTTGGTGTTGTGTTTACTGGAAGCAGCTCGGAAACGGTAAAATAAAGTGGGGGGGGGGGGGGGGGGGGGGTAAACCTAGAATTATACGTGTCTGCAGAGACATGAAGTGCTAGACTTTCCAGCACCCTTAAAACTGATGTCATGGTAAGAATGGAGTTGTTACGAAGCCATTGCTATTTTGTATTGCTGATGATGCCTCCATTTCTTGTGCCTAAAGATATTTCTTGTCATTATTTTTTTCCAATGCTTTCTTAAGTTTATCTGCTACATTTTTGAATTAAGAGATGGTGGCCCCGTCTATCAAATGTGGATGATAACCCATAAAAAATTGACGACAACACACAATATATATGAACCTTTAAAATGGTAGAATGACAACTCCCATAGCTTGCCCTTGTTTATAATGCTACGTTCTTGTTATACGTTCTTGTTATACGTTCTACGTATAATGCTAGTCGTGTGTACTCTCGCATATTTTCTGTAGCCGAAAGTGAAACAAGCTTTCTCGCTTGATTTCCAGACGTAGCTGCCGCGACAAACGCACCGCTCGAAAAGACCGCTGTCTGATATCTTGAAAGACAAATTATGAAAGCAAACAGTTGATAACCAAAACAAATTTTGTCTTGAAAGAGATCAACTCAATTTTTTGATCCAGTAAACAAATATGATATTGGTAAGGTAAATATATTCGATTGAATTTTGAGAAATTTATGACGTCTAAATCGCTCCATCATGTCGCCCTTTTTGATTTACCTATTTCTTTTCTCTTTTCTTAGCCATGAAGCAATTGCATTATTACATATGAAACTGTCTGTATCTTTTGAGTCCCACTGAATGCGTTTTTCAATGACTAAAGCTAATATACTGTAAGGCTGTATTCAAGTTGAGTGTCTCCTGTATTTTTCACTTGTCGAGCCCAAAAGCAACTTATTGCTTTCAATAGATTCAAAAGCAATTTTAATATAAAACTGCCTGGGCGTTTCATTTCTAGCCTTAGATAAGTCTGTCAAATGTCCCCCTCCATTTTAAAGTTCTGGGTTAGTGAATTATGCTTGTTTTCCTTACTATGGATATTTGGGGATGAAATATATTTATTCTCAATCCCAAGACCCTTTCTTGCAACAAAAGAGTGAAGATACCGTGAACCAGACCGTAAAACATGCAGCAAATTTCATTATAGCTATGAGGAATTCTCATTCAAGCAATGAAACAGCTAAGAAATCGGTGTTTTTTTCAACTGCTTAATTTGGCTACATTTTAAGAGCGAAGTTTAAAGCTGTTTGATATGTAGATAGAATTACCCTTTTTAAAATGCCCCCCTATGAAAATATTTGAAAAATATACTGATTTATCAGATAGTTCTTCATAGCTCAAAAGTGTACAAATGTACTAAAAGAATTGAAATAATATTAGCCATTGATGTAACTCCGTTCCATCAATCGGGCCATATATTGCACATGTATCAAAGGGAACGGCGTACGAAAGTCTATATTTACGATGGCTACTTCCTTTAGTATTTGCAACCAGAAGGAAGAAAATACAATTTGAGATGACAGGCTGCAGTTTCTTACATGGCTAGTTCTTATATATAAACTTACTGTATTCCTTAAACACGCCTGATATTGGCTCACAAATAGCCATAGAACCTTTACTCTGATGCAGGTTTTTTGCAAGACAGTCAGGAACGAAAGATAAAATTTTACTTGAAACCTATTTACGAATAAATGTTCACTTTGTGCGGAACGAAAGATAAAATATTACTTGAAACCTATTTATGAATAAATATGCACTTTGTGCGTGCGGAACGAAGATAAGATATCACTTGAAACCCATTTACGAATAAACTGGAAACATTGGAAGAAATGATAATGACGGATGATAATATTTGAGATTTGATCTTGCTGATGCTGAATTAGAAATAACTGAGATTCTTTCTAAACTATTTTTGCAAACCATATCTTTTCCCCTTCAATTCACTTTATTTTCCTTTTTGAGTTGAATAGATTGTTATTTGTGGTAGATTCAATTTTCACCAGGTCTAAAACATTACTCCCCTAATGAAAAAAATTGTTGTTTAAGTTAAGGAACGTAGGAAGTATTTCAAAATTGTGGGACCCAACGCCTCAAGGAACTTTTTGATAAGACTATAAAGCTGCACGTTCTGAAAGTAACAATGGTACTACCTTATCTATTGTAAAATATTGAGGGGTACGTGCCCCAGCGCCCCTAGCTTTCTACGTAAAGATAACTAAGTAATTACTAAGTAAAGATTTCATAGTAGGGCTTCTGCTTGCATATTTCTTCAGTTGGATCAATAGTTACCAAGGTACATCATATCTATATATTCTGCCAAATCTTAGCTTTTGCTTTGGTCATAAACACAGTTTCATTTGATGTTAACGAGGGACATTGTTTCATTAATCAATTGGAAAAGACAGACATTCAGAGAAATAGTTATAGTCTGATTGAAGATATACTAAAGCTTGTTAATGCACATCATATCGAACAAGTTTGAAATGTGATTATAGCTATACTCTTCTGACAGGAATGAAAATAAGTATGAGAACTAATCTACTATTAGAGAAAAATATTTGATGTTTTCAAAGTTGTTGGGAAAATTAGAGGGACAAAAGTGGAGATTTGGCGTCAGTTGGGAGGTTCTTTTTTTAGAAACGTACTGTCGAAGGATTGAGAATTCATAGAAAATTAGCAACCTGTGAGAATATGAAATCGTTGAAACGTAAAGAGTTACAGTCTCTCTATTTTGGAGATACTGTACCCCTTGCTACCTTGCTAGATCGTGACGATTGATCATTGCGTAGTTGCAGCGTTCAGAGGAACAATCTCTCGATCTCTCATTTCGTTGATAAAGCTATGCCAGTAATATGCCATTGAATGTTGAAATGTTAAGAAGTATATACATTCTCTCTATTTTAGGGAGAAAATGCTGAATCGATATTCAAATGGTGATTCATTATAGAGTTATTAGAAATGTGGTACATTAATAGGAGCAGCAATGAAGAGAAAACACATTGAAAATCAAGGTAAGATTCTAAATTCAAATCTTCAAAAACACGAACCTCGAAACTTCAATGATGATTGTCGTTCAACGTCGAAAGACGCTTGATGAGAAAGACCATAATTTATTGCATGAAAATCTATTTAATAAGACACTGAGTACTTACATCCAGTTACCATCGCAACAGCTAATGGCGACACAAAAAACTGCTATTGACAAGAGGTATATCTTTTGTAACATTGTAAATTACGAGTGTGAGAAGGCCGCTACCAAGAAGTTGACAGTGCACGCGATACCACTTAAAGTGATCGTCCCTTTGCTGTATATATATCAGCAGTGTCAAACATGGTTCAGTTTGAAGGATGATGTGATCAGTGCGGATCAGTGTGGCTGACACATGATTACGCCCGTTTGTACTCTACCATTTTTTCCTGTGGGCCCGGTCAGATTTATGTCATAATCACCTACGTCGTTCGTGATCTTTATCACAATCGACTTCCCTACGTTTGATTTGTCTATTAGCCAAAAGTGTATTTTTATGTGACTATAATCTTGGGAACAGACCATGTGACAACTGAAAAATTAGGATATTTGATTGAAACTCACATCCCCCTCCCCTTTATTTCGACGTTGAGTAAAGTGAGATGAATGTCTCCCCAGTTTCAAACAACCATCCGACGATAAGGGGGAGAGGGGAGCTTATTAATTGGTTTTAGGCCCTTTCAATATACTATGTCCCAACTTTTTAGATATGGTAGAAGACCTAAGGAAGGGTCTGGAACCTCTAGAGTCGAGTGGAAATACTTTTATCATTTTCTTGTTAGAGACACAGGAGCCATTGATACTAAGGTTTGGTAATTAGCATTTAGTGTTCTTTACTCATATTATTGACATACAAAATGCCTCTATTTCACACTTCAAGTCCCCAGTGATTCTAATTCAAGTTTAGTTGAGTATCAAAACCTACTCTTCTAAAAGCACCATTTTGGCTGTGAATAAGGGAATACAATCGAAAATGCTTTCTACTTGCCGTACTACTTGAAAAGTGCCCTTAAATTACTGAGCCAAGTCTCGGTTGTTATCAAAGTCCTTTGCTCTTGATTAGTTTTCCCAGACGGCCTTTTTTAAATAAAGCATTGTCAGCCTGAGTTCTGTACATATCTGTGCATTAATTGATTATCTGCAGCGATCTGACTATCCCATATTGAACACGATGCGAGAACGTAATGGTTTTCTCATCCCAGATAGATCACGTATTGCTGGATTTTTGAAACGCTCACGCTTGAGGACGATAATTTCGATGTATAAAAAGACAGTAAACCTCGCTTTTCCTAACTCTACACGTACACTAGCCCCTCCTCAACGAATGGATCTGTGATTTCGATTCATGAATACTTGGGTGGAATCGGCAAGAATGTGGAACCAAGATAGCTAACGCATGCGTAGAAGCGTTTCAAAGACTTTCCCCTACGCGTGGAAGCACTCATTCCTTCTGAGGTTGCTTTGACGTGCGTCTCGAAAGAGTAAAAGGACACAAAAGAACCCTACTTAAGCAAACATCTAAAGTCCTTTCACTAAATACCGGCGCATTAAACTGGACAATCACTTCTACGGTTTTCTAACATTTATTATGTTTTTATTAAAAGGGAGATTTAGTTTTCTTTCTCCTAGAAATCTTAGTCCTCTCTTATTCCTCAGATCGACTCTCCGCTTGGTACCGTCTCTTCCCCGACAAACGGATAACACCTACCACCGCATTAAAGTCCCGCCTTTAAAGTGCCTAAACCTTTTGGAAATGTGGATTTTATGGTAAGAGTCAATGAAATAAAAGATTTACATCAATTTTGTGATGGCGAGAAAAATCGGAAACATACCCAGTTTTTAAAGCAACTAAAGCTTAGATTCTGACACTCATCGGAGTATACGTTAGTCAGAAAATGAACGTAAATGAAATCCACCAAATTGTTATGCTCGGAACATTGACCACCAGTAAAGAGTTGAATGGTTGTTATAGCATATAAACAACCCATCGGACCGGTGGTATTTCTTGGGGGCCATTGTTAATGGCGAGAACGGTGTTAGCCAGTGGGGAGGACCTAATACGCCAGGCCAACAGTTTTCTGTTATTATCTTCAACAGGCGTTTTTCGTGCGTAAACAACCTATTCATAATGAAATTTGTCTGCAAGAAACGTCTTACCAAATGTATTTCGGCTGGTAAACAACCAAATAATAACAAGTGAAGCGATTAGCAGATTTCGAATGATAACCATGAAAGATCTTACATGGTGAGGACGGGTTTACTTTGCTACAAGACCGAAACGTAATGAGGACCACGCATCACGCTGGGCGTCACAAAACCTACTACCTTTTAATACAGTAAGTCCTTGTAAGAAACTCAAAATATCCAATAAGGCTGTCCTGTTTTTTTGGTGTCTGTGTCTTTTATTTAAAATCGAAAAAATACTTAGCTACAAAAGTAACTAGTCTACTTAGATTATTTAGCTTCATATTAAAATGGTATACGAAATAAAGAAAAAAATGGTTTATTTTTGCAGTCTTTTATTATTTATGAAGGCATGCATTGCACCTGCAAATACCCAATCCCAGTTCTTTATTACCCTTTTGAATTGCACAAGATTTTCAACTGATTTTATATCTTCTGGTAAGCTATTCCAGATCTGTGGCCCAAGAGATTGCAGACTATTTGAAACGAAAGTTGTCTGGTTTGGCCTGTAGTGCTTCAAGTCATTTGGGTGACGTGATGGTCGATGAGAAGTTCTTGTTTCTTAAACAATAGGACTAATTTCATGATGATGTATTCATGAATAGGTTGGGAAACTGACGGGAATTTCATGGAACTGTCAAAAATTGAAAAGGGTACTCTTTGAAAGTCCCGAATGGATTGATAACCGCATAGGAGTTTTGAAATAGAGGAACATCTCTGCAAGGTTAAAGGCTGCAATTTCTTATATTTTCATTTCTTGTATGCTGGGACTTCTGTATACGTCCATGAATGATCTCAAAGTACTCTTGAATATGCATTGAACGGTTCACTTTCGCACTTTCTCTATAAAAACCAGAACTGGAATGAACAAAAATTAATGAAATGGAAATCCAGTGCTCGATCCAAATACAACAAGCAACTAAGTGTTTAACCTTGCTTGCCCATAATGTCTTTTGTTATCGACAGAAACAGAAATTGATTTTCTTGTCACTAAATATTTATTCTTTTTTCTAACTAGCTACCATCATTAAGTTACCTTACAACTATCTTTAAGGTAACTATACCATCTTAATGATAGTACTCTACCATCATAAAGGTAATAACATGATAAGAAAATGTATGACAGTAGTTAGAAAACAATATAATGAAGACTGGTACCAAGTTATCTTGTCGATAGTTGTCTGGAAAATACACTTATTAATCTTCGTAAGGTATTGGTTTATGTGCAGAGCACAAAGGACCCACTGAATAGATAGACTAATCGAGCAGTGCGACCCAGGTCCTTCTCCTCGATGTGACTAAAACTCGTTATTCCTTTTGCCTTTTTGCCTGGAACAACAGAGCGCTCGCAAAGTCTCTCCTCGCACTTTATGAGACAGTTCTGATGGTGGTTTCGAACCCAGGACTCTTTGATTAACGGTCGAGTGATCTAGTCACTTAGCCTCCCTGCTACATCAGCTTTGGCTAGAACATTTCAAATCATAGTTTCGACGCTTTGATGGTCTAAACACTTGAGATCGTAAACGAACGAAGAGAGATACAATTAAGCAAGTTTCCATGCTGCCCAAGGGTTTTGCTTGAAATGAGAGGAAAGATCCATTCAATTAACAAATATATGTCGATTCTAATGAGAGTACTCTGACGAGAAAGAGGGTACCCAAGCTAAAGACAGCCCGTAATCATTAGCATGGGCCTAAAACAGATTCTTTTGGCTTAAACTGTTTTCTAAAACAAATGCTGATTTCATTGATTTGATTTTGGTGAAGGTTCTGAAAATGTTTGCTGAAAATAAGAATGAATAGATCATTGATATTTGCTAATTACTTCAGAATGCCAACTCCAGACTAAACGCACCTTGGTCGGCTCTTTTACTGGGCCTAGCCTTTAAGAAAATAATTAATATCCAACCAATGCCTCTTTGGTAATTATCAAATGCATGACCAACACACCGCTAAGGAAGAGCGGTGGACTTATATTGGTTCTTGAGCATTGCACAGTTTTATGTCTGGGTCGACAACACTGCGTGAGCTTTTTCCCACGAAAATTAAGTGCCAAATTGCTGTTTCAACCCCGACAAAATTATGATTGAGGTTGAACGAATATTTTACTTATGTTGGTTATCTATACTATGCACCAAAACCTATCACCTAATTGAATGGAACCTATCACCTGAAATTTCTGGTTTTACTGTTTTTAGCCGTAGAAACTGACCCTATTCCTTACGATAGCCTTGGTCTCTAAAACAAGTGAAAAAGGACCGAAAAGCTAATCTTGAGGAAAACTCAAAGTCAAGAAATAAGTTTTGGTGCTGCATAATGAAGTTCATCAAATTTCTGCATAATGAGAGGTATTTTGCATGATGCTGAATTGTATGCAAGGGGTTTCCTGTTCAAAGAACAATGTCAAAGCTTTCTCCTTTTCTTCGATTTCAGATATAAGTAAGTGAGTATTTATTTACCAATCACAACGTTACAAAAGTTACAAAAGAATAAAAAAAGGAAAACGTACATCAAATCCTAAAAAACTTCATATTACTCCAGAAACGGAAAAAATTATATCACAATCAAAAGTGACAGTGGCAGGGTAGCATTAGACATATCGCAAAATTTTCATTATGGCTTCATCGTTGTTGCTGAAGTCTGAAGCTGTTGAGGGATGTAGGGGTTCACTAAAACAGTTGGCAACAAGGTAAAAAGTAGGCCAGGGAGACGGAAATGTTTTACATAAATCTGGTAACAAATGCTTTTCACATATTTCTTCAGAAACAGAATATTCTGCAAAAAGAGGGACTATTGGCTGCTCCTTAGGGACACTCATGTAAATTGCATGACGAAGTAGCGTATCTCGTTCTAACATCCACTCTTGTATTGCTTTTACCTTTTGGCTGGAATCACAAACCGCTGGAAATACTACACGATGGTAATGTAATGACAGTTTTGCTCGAACTCAGCTCTTATCATTGAATAAGCATATTAAACTTTACTGATCCAACGCAAACTTATCTCGACCTAATCTAACCTAATATTTTCGTATTGGCATAACGGTATGGATGTACCACGATCTGCCACATAAATCACCCCAGAGATGTATGCACGATTTGAATCGTTTTGTTTCAGTGGAGAACGTTTAAATCGCAAAATCATTTGCTACTGATAGGAGACACTAACTGAGAGGTGTTTTGCCAAGTTGTTAAGCGGCCAATTTCCCTTTGCTCTCCTCACGGTTTCACGCTCTGTCAGGTAAGAGCGCGAAAAGTATGTGTTTAAGAATGACTCAAAACAAACGTTATGTTGGCTCTTCGCGGCCCCCGCGTTCCAGGCTGCAAATGACTTGCGGCGGCGTAAGACTAACTGTATACACCGCAAAACCGCTTGCAAATCTTTGTGTTTTTCTAAGGGAGAGATGTGACGAAACCACTTCCATTTTCCATTCATTAATTTCTCTGCATTGATCTATCTGTGCATTATAGTTCTCAATCGGTTAAGTTAAAAACAGCAGCCTTCTCTCAGCAAGATCAGTTCTGTCATGGCAAGGTCGTTTCGTATGAAATTGAAAAAGGAATGCAGTTCTATAAGCAACAAGAAAGTGGCAACACCTGCTTCTTCTCGAGATATCAAACTTTTTAGCACTTTGAAGTGATTCTTGACAGACACTCGCATGGCCTTTTTGACGAAACTCTGCCAAATCTGGAACTTCAGATTTCCCAGCGTTATCGAAATACTAAACGTAGAGTTTAATTTGTTAGACGGTTGCTACATAGTTAAGGCAATAAAGGCACTATTGTATTTGATTCCTAGGATCCTATTGGTTTATGACTTCTAAGGCATCGAGTGTAGCAGTCGAGTATAGCCCTTCTGTTCAGACGGTAGTATGCATTAATAGTCGTAGCACGTTTTTTGGGCTGATATGCGATTTCTGATGATTGCTTCACTCATAGAATAAAGTTTTAGGTTGTTTATTTGCTAGCTTCCAGGGACGTAGGGACCGGGGGTAACGGAAGCCTATGCCCCCAAATATTCAGTAAAACACAATAAAGTGCCCCTTTTACTTCAGGAATCACCCCCCCCCCTGTTTGATGAAAAAGTACCCTTTTAGTACAGTGTCCGCCTAGTTTCGAATGCTACCTACGTCCCTGGTCAGGGGCGGATCCAGACTACAGCTACGACTGCCTCGAGCCGTAGTCAGATTTTCAGACCTTATATTTGTTCTTTCATCTGATTTAGGCTGTAAGATGAAAAATCGACAATTCCTTCACTTGGAGCACATTAGTGCAGTTGTCAGAATTTCTCCTAAATCCGCCTCTGCTGGTTGCTTCCCATTTGCTTTCCAATGCGTCATAGTCTTGTGACATGAAAATAGTCCATTGAATGAGAAATACTTATTTTCTAGTTTACTTCAGGTTCGGAAAGGCTGCTCTAAGAAATTAATTTTTCTGTTATGTTACTATAACGGTTTCTTTATTGGCTTAACATGTTCCGGCCACCTTATTCTAAGGTTTGAAGCCGGCTTCTCGATACATACTTTTTCTTTAGGTATTGCGTATAGAAAAAGTGTGTTAAACATAGCATTAAAACACTATGTTTGGGATAATCAAAATAAAAGCAACTCCATAGTTTTCAACATTGTATATGAATTTGCCTTTCCTTTCGAAGCTAGAATTTAAGAAACTCTAACTTCTAACTTACCATAGAATTTGAGAAACTTGGAAGTCAATCGATTTTGCTTAGTTGAAAGAAGATTATATAAATAATCTCTAGCCACCATTCTTAGCAAAATTACAGATGGCAATCTTGAGTCAAGTTTTTCAGACATGTCGTGATTCAGGAGAGTTGATTGTGCATTCTGCATTGACCTGTTATGGGCAAGGGCAAGGTCCTGTCTTCCTGACCTCGGGGGGGGGGGGGCATATTACAATATATAGCCAACTTGCGAGAATATACCTTTTATACAAGTTAGAGATATCAACTTACTCAACTTATACAGATACTACAAGGTATTAAAGAACAGTCTCCTAACAGGACAAGTATATTGAATGAAGTTTAACATTACGCAATTATCTTATGTTGAGAATCTTATACTGCATTCACACTGACATGGCTAACTCTGCATCACTTACTCTAGGTTCTTTTACAGCCAATCAAAAGTATTCAAATTGACCAATCAGACTGTTCCATTTTAAAAAGATTTTCTAACAGTTTAAGTTGGCCTGATTGCCATTGTGAAAGTGGTATTATACCCGACAACTGGATGCATGAAAATGTGTGTCTCATTCTTATGATTTTTATATTTCTTTCCATAGATGATTGGAGATGGAGCTAAGACCATTATGTTCTGCTCCAAGGCGAGATTCAGGTTGAAGAACTCTTTCAGTTAAAGGATTCAAGTAGGGACAAGGGGCAGTGCTAGCTGGAAATTTCAGTAGATTTGTTACAAAATTGCGTGAAGTGAGTTTGAAAGAAGGGTTCCAGATCTACTGAGAGGAGAGATGAATAAATAAAGAGGTGAGTTTTAAAAGACATGTAGTGATGATGTTCACGGGCGGTACTTGACCAGGTCTTGGGTAGGGACGTGCCTCACAAGAATCTAAGTGTATACCCATATTTGTACCATATTTCTGAAAATGTATACCCATATTTGTACCATATTTTTTAGAATGTATACCCATATTTGTACCATATTTCTGAAAATGTATACCAACATTTGTACCATATTTCTGAAAATGTATACCAACATTTGTACCATATTTCTGAAAATGTATACCCATATTTGTACCATATTTTTTAGAATGTATACCCATATTTGTACCATATTTCTGAAAATGTATACCAACATTTGTACCATATTTCTGAAAATGTATACCAACATTTGTACCATATTTCTGAAAATGTATACCCATATTTGTACCATATTTCTGAAAATGTATACCAACATTTGAACCATAGGCGAGCACGCTAACCACTGTCATATTTGTACCAAGATGTTTAAAATGTACACCTAAATGTATTGCAAAACCGTGGAAATGGATACCTAAACCCACATTCAAACTATCATTTGAAAATTTGACACCCATATTTTTACCAAAATAGCGAAAAAGTACACCTATTAACGGCACGTTCCTAGTACCCAAAAAGTTACAAAGTACCCCCCCCCCCCTTTCGAGTGTTATGATGATGAACAAGACTTTGATACTTAAACGCATAAAGGCAATTACTTTTTCTCGAGAAACAGTGTGGCATACGAGTAAAGCTACCATGTTATCGTCTCTGGTTATTTCACGCCATATATATTTGCTTCTCTTTTTTTTAAACGTCAGATGATATAAGGAATGAGAGAGGAAGTGAGAAAAAAAGTTCCAGAAAATAGCTAAATCAACAGGTTAGCTCAGACATGAGAGAAAATGCCAAGGATACATCAACTTCTACAAATGAAATATTCAGAGTTGGTGGTGGAACACTAGACAATATCGACGTTCGTTTGAGATGCTATTAAGCTGTCATTTTGTTCTACATAACTTCAAATCTCATTTCCGACGATAAGAAAGTTCTTAATGGTGAAAAAAAGTATGACACGTTTTATTTAGTGTTGCATTCCTGGTTGCTAGACGGCCCTATAAACGAGCCTCAACGGAGACTCTTACGTTGGTTATTCTGGAGCTGAGAAGGCAAGTAGACTACCAGCTAATTTTCTATTTCTTCATAATTCTTCTCAGATCCAGAAAGCCAAAGTAGGGTCTGCACGAAGGCTACTATAAACTCACTGATGCTATTTGGTTAAAACGTTCTGCCTCACTCAGCCCCAGACAGCCAGAGTTAACGAGATCCCATCCCTTTTTTTGTCCCGTTTTTCATGCACTGATCCACTTGTTATGTTAGCGATAGTGCAGGATCTCTGCAAGTAATATGTACATGGTCAGGATAAGCTTCGTATGCATTGCATCATGTCATTATGGTTATGGAAAACAGGAAGAGATCGTAATACAATACAGTCTAAACTATTCCCTACCTAGCGAGTGGATCAGAGCGTGAAATACGGAACAGAATCTCAGGTTGGAAAGAATGGGATTTGTAAACTCCCACTCAGCCACTGATCCGAAAATAGGACTGGACCGAGTTTCTATCCCTAAAGATTTAAGTCATTGGCAGCCATATTAGAGAGATCAAATCAGTACAATGAAACTCAGAGAAAGATCAACTTTGCTTGTTTTTTGCTTTAATTATTGCTATAATGCTATGAACGACAAGCGCGAGACTGGATAATAATGAAACTATCGTTAAGAACAATGAAATCACATACACGTAGCCTCTTCGCAGCCATATTAGAGGGACCAACTCGCAACTGTAGTGTTAAGCTTCAAGATTTCGATTGTACAAACAATAGAATACTCGACCCATTCTTAATGTTGAGATCAGTGCACTAGACATGAAATTCAAATCCACCATGCCGTGTTTAATCTGATCATTGATCCAATGACAAGTTGCTTCATTTATCCCACGTGACTCGAACGGGTGACCTATCATAGCGAACAATATGAGAGAAGGTAATTACATCAATACGGTAAAATAATATATCGTGGCCTATCTAGAATTAGAAATTCGGTGAATGAAAATAGACATTCAACTTTCGTGGAAATCAATGTTTCTACAGACAATAGTATTCAAGACCAACAGCTGAATAAACTTTCATCAGAGACATATTAATTTCAACCGAAACCCACCAGGAAAGTTACATGTTGAAATGGAGAGCTTTTAGCTCTGTGTGAACTGCTCATAGAATTTCTCGAGAGGTTCAGGCTCTAACAGATATCATGGCGCTCCAACCCACTCAGATGTTCAGGAATCTGGAATAAGTCGTCGTATATCTCATACTTATTTCATAATTCGCTAAAGCCAAGAAACGCAGCAATGTTTTCTCGCAGCAAAAAGACCTATGTTCTCTTTGTGGTCTTCTCGACCCTTCTGGGGATGTGCTTATACAAGTTATGGAACATCGACAAATCATTCGCTCTCCGAGCTGTTAGGAACTTAGAAATCGCCTCAAGACTAAGGAACTTGGAGATCGCCTCTAAACCAACGAGATCCAGTGCCACCGCCGCTATAAAAGGAAATTCAAGCGAGAGACTTTTCGAGAGAGCTGCGAATTGTTTGAAAGCAGCAAAGAGGGACATTTCAACATATCTCACCCATGCAAGTAACCACGCAGAAGCAGGACAATCCGAGACGAAGCTCGAGCCGAAATGCACTAACGATATCTTCTTCGTGATTTTGGTGACAAGTAGGCCAGGAAACTTCGCCAACAGAGCTGCAATTCGCCTCTCGTGGGGCCGGATGGACTCCGATGTGAATAAACAGGCCATAAAAAGTCGAACTAGCTTGACGTGGAAGACCATATTTTCTGTAGGTCTAGCTAACTCTGCCAAGATTGGAAGCGTTGTTAGTCTAGAGTATGATAGATTCGGAGATATTCTGCGCCTTCCGTATCAGGACAGCTATAAGAATCTACCGAATAAAACTATGAATAGCTTGGAATGGATAGCAGATTCTTGCAGGCCTAAATACGTGCTGAAAACAGACGATGACTGTTATATTAACATATTTCAAATGCTAACTTGGTTGCAATCCCTCCCCCCAAGTCACGAGTACATCGGCAGGGTCAACACTGAGATGCCTGTTATCCGTGACCCGAAGCACAGGAATTTTGTCGCTAAGGAGGAGCATAAAGAGAATATATATAAACCGTATTGTGCTGGGGGTGGCTATGTATTGAAGGGCAGTGTCATTAAGAAAATAACTGAAGTTGGGAAAAAAATAAAACAGATTATCAACGAAGATGCCTACATGGGGATGCTAGCAAATGCACTGCATATTGCTCCCAGAAACGAGGAGAGGTTTCTTCCGTTTATATTCTTTGGTCCTCCGGTGAAGAAGTTGAACATGTGTGACTGGAAGGACAAGTTTCTGGTGCACAATATTCTTGGAAAACGACAGCTGGTAATGCACTTTAACAGTATTGCAATGGAATTTCACGACTCGCTCTGTGAGACATTGTAAGCTTTTTATAGCATGTCATGAACGTTTGGTTGATCAGGCATTTACACTCTTTTTTTTTATAAGAATAAATTTTATAAGAATAATGAGCCTCAAAATCCGTGAAATTTAAGAATATTTTAAGAATATTGCGAGGCTCAGATCCCATGGAAAAAATTTTTAGCGAGTGTTTCTTTACTTCTGAATTGGTGTGCGTTTTACCGGGAATGGTTTAAATACATACACTCACCTAAATTTTGATGCAAGTGTCGATGACCTCTGTTTTACAGGCAATAAGGATATTGTTCTGTTATCCATCATATTTGTAATACTGTAGGTGTGCTTTTTTGGCATTTATGACAATGATAACAATTTATTGCTTTATCCGTGTTTTCTGCCGTAAGAATAATTTAAGAATATTCCGAGGCTCAAAATAGCAAAAAATTAAGAATATTGAGGCTCAGAAAAAAATTAGATATTCTTATAAAAAAAAAGAGTGTAAGTAAGCTAAGTGAGTTGTCTTGAAACTTGCAAAAAGTTAAACAAATGACATTCAGTTCACCCATTTCTCTCTTGTGACTTTGATTTAGCCATGGCCCTCACCTAGAATATTTTCAAAGATATTATTTTTCATTTCATTCAACAACAAAGAAAATTGCAGGCCAGAAGACAGGTCTTTGGAGCAGGAGATGGCAAAATTTCCAATTTAGTAAAAAAACATTTTCGAGTAAAGCTAAGCGAAAAAACGGATATTGACATTTTAGGAATGAAATACTTTCTAAATTGATTTTGAAAATTTTGAACACTTGTTTTTTATGCTATTATGCTATAGATGCTAGTGCCTTTAAAACAAGAATGCAAAAGTCTAGCGATTTAATAACTCTCTGCTTTTTGATTTCCATTGAGATAAGAATATCTCAACGATATCATGTTTCCATGAATATTTCATTCTCGAAAGACAGGTTTGGTCGATGGTATCCTCTCTCTGTCTTCATTGACCTTGGATGAGGCGATCTAGTCTAGTTAATGCCGAGAACAAGCACACTACACGTGTCCCTGTAAAGCCATCTGTGACTGCAACTTTGCACAGATTCGAAATTGGTGCACCTAGCAGTTATGTGTTTGTTTTTTTATGAATGTCCCTAATCGAAATTTTGAAAACGTAAATAAATACATTTTTGCACACAAATTGCTCATAAGATTATATTTTTTGTCCAAAATTGGTCATGTGACCAGTCTTAACGTTGTGCGTGCTTCTACGTTCTTTCTGAGAGTAGATCAGGTGCCGTTATTCCATAAGCTGTATATTTACATTTTTGCACCTAACAAGCTCCTTTTTAATGGAATACTCGTAAAGTTTTCTAAACATATATATCCCCAATGATACATTTTTATGGAGGAACATCGAAGAGCACTTTTCGGAGCACTTTGGGTGCCATAGTATATAAGTTGTCACTATAGCTAAATTTGGATGGAAGGAAAATCACTTACAATGCTCCTGAAACCAAGATAATGTAAATCACAAGAACCAGTCAGACACCATTAACAAACTTTCAAAAAAAGAACTTTATCATGGGAGCACTTTATGTGCACGCTGCAATTTATTTTCGACTGTTTTTTTTATTGAAATGGAATAATTGCACCTAAAGTGCTTTCTTGAATTGGAATTTTTCACCAAAAATCAACTCATGAGTGTTCAATGAAATCTTTAGGAAAATTTGAGCACAAAAATTCCACTGCAAAATATTATTTTCACCTTAGAATATTTGTGTCACTCCTCATTTGGAATATTTTGCACAAAAAGTGCTCCTAACTTTAATCACTTGTAGCTCCTTAACCCCTGTACCTATTCATTTCGAAACAGCGGGAGTTTACAATTTAGCATCTTGTTTGTCTGTAAAAAAATTCTTAAATTTTATTTAGAATAATTGCAATCACTATGGTTTATCAAAGTTACTCAGTCAAAAATCACGGTTTGGAACATTCATAAAAAAACAAACACTTATACCGGGCAATTAGAAGACCGCTGGACTATAAGAAAACAATTTTGGATGCTTAAAAAGTTTCATTTTGGCAAACAGCCTGCTCAAATTGAGCCAGAGATGGCAATGCCACCCCGCTTCCACGTGCCCGGAAAATAGGCAAAAGTTTCATTCTCCTGCAAACTCCCGAAAACCAGTTTAAAAATCTTTTCAAAGCCTGACGAATTTTGCATGAAAACATCAAAGGCACCGACGCCAGTGTGCTTTCTTTGTGTATTTTCCCATGCAAAACCTTCTTCTTTGTCCGTTCCCGTCTCTTTGAACTGTGCACACAGCATATCAGTAAGGTTTTGAAGGCCTATTCTTATTACTGTATTGCTTCTGCGTTGAACGGAGAGGGTTGCAAATGTTTACCAGCAAACTTTCGAACAAACAGACAAACACGAGCAAACAGAGGAAAGGAAAGACAGACGAGCATTGTAAAGTCGTGAGTTAAGTTGTGAATAGCTGAACTCCTGAACATGATACCTGAAGATTAAGAATAAATGTTGTCTGTGGTGTAGATTGAGACAAAACAGATGAAAGATGGCGTGGGTACCTTTGTATATTGCTTTCTATATCGCTGCAAATCGTCCATGCAATGATATACAGTGATCACTTCATAAAAATCCAGAATGCGTTGCGTAGCACATAGGAGACAAGTACTGAATATATTTTTAAAAGCTGTTTTTATTTTCCTGTTATTTCTTCTTGTCCATCTGTTAGTGAGGGAATATTGGTCAAAACTTCGTGTTATCAGTGAACAAGCTGTTTCTACGACCAATAATTCTATATTATTTGCAAATATTGAAAGTGGTAATCATGATGTTATCCACGGAAATAACTTGGATCGGTTACATGAAACAACAAGAAAGAAATTGATTGCATTTTCCGAGAATCAAGACTTGGTGTTTGCGGAAGTAAAGAGAACAACCGAGCATCAACTTCCGGTTGCTATAAGTAGCGATGAAACTTTGTTGTTGTTTATTTTTGTGCTCAGTAGACCAGAATCGTTTGTGAAACGTCAAGCAATCCGCCTCACGTGGGGAAAACAAAATAATGAAGCAAATCAATATTTGTTTGATGTAAAGGACTATTGGAGAACAATTTTTGTGGTTGGACAATCAGCAAATAAGAAAGTCACAGAAAAAGTGAAAAAAGAGCAAACAGCTTATCGAGATATTCTGATAGTTGATTTGATAGAATCTTTTGAGAATCTTGCAGTGAAAACTCTGGAGTCATTAAAATGGGGGTCAAAGAATTGTGATGCAAAGTATGTGTTGAAAACTGACGATGACTGCCATGTAAATTTGAGAGAACTATTGCCTTGGTTAAAAAAGCTCCACCCAAAGTACAATTATATTGGTAGAGTTCAGACTGGAATGGGTGTAGTAAGGGACAAATTGAGCAGATATTATGTTCCATATTCTGATCACCCACAAAGTTTTTATCCTGAGTATTGTGCTGGAGGGGGCTATATTCTCAAAGGAGATATTTTGCCAAATTTGCTGGCTACTAGTGAGGAAGTTAAAATAATATCCGTTGAAGATGCATATGTTGGCATGATTATGCAAGAACTGAAACCAAAAGTACATTTGAAGCATAATCCCAGATTTCTACCCTTTATATATAATGACGAGTTAGAGTTACCCAACTTGCACCCCTGTCAAATCAATTATGCTTATGTTATCCATGGTGTTAGCGAGCTTCAGCAGATAAAAATGTTTTACACTGGCTGGTTGGCAAAGAAGTATGCGTTTCTATGCCATAATTGGGGGTTAGAAGAAACCCTTGAAGAGCCCCAATCACATTTGTCGAAGTCTACTCATGCTACCCCAACACAACCCTAGAGCTATAGTGGGAAGCAGGATGTAAAAAAGAAACCATTTTTATGTTATAACAACAATTAGAAATTTAAAATCCATAGTTACAAAGAACCACTTACAAAATAGACTTTTTCATCCATTTACTATGTACACAAATCTGCCAACTATATCTGTTAGAATTTTAAGGTTAATGCAATGTAACATGTTGGATTAAAAATGTTTATAAAGCTGTATAAAGTTCTACTTTGAAAAACAGAAAAAGATGAAAACATAAGTTGTGCAAGTAAGTTTGTAAACCTAACCAGCTAACATGTCTGTTAGGGGGCAAAACCCTAAAACAGTTTCTGAAATGTCTTAGTTCTAAAGAGGAAAGTTTAGTTATTTCTCAACAGAAAAATACCTAATTCAGGGGCTATTTTCCAGAACAAAATATATAATATCCACAAATTTGGAATTATTCATTGTATGCAAATAGTTTTAATTACCAATCAACCTTATTGCAGTAAATGAGTTTTTGATTTCCTTCGTATCATGTCGTAACATAGGGTCAATTGATCTGCATTTGTTCTGCTTTTGTATCTAGATCAATCCACCGACTATGCTTGCCAAAATTGTTGGAACACATGATTGATTCTTCAATCGACGCAATATTATCCCCTCCCTCCCCTCCTCCCACAATGTTGATTCGTTTAACTGAAAAATTCTCTATGGTGTAATAAAGAGGTCACATTCCAAAAATATCAATTCAACCTTTGATTGAAACATTGTTTATCATGAGGGAAGGAGAGGGGATACTAATTTACCAACTTGCGTTGATGCTTCCTCCCGAAATTCATTGATTTTTGTCAGGTATTCCAGGTATTTCTGGCAAGCATTGTAAATTAAAATCCCCGCCATGTATTATATAATGTATTGAATAGACTTAAAATGGTTCAGTTAGTTTCTTGTCTTCTTTCGTTTCTTTTTCCTTGGCTCTGAATCGGAACTGGATGAGGATGAAAGGCTTGATGACGAAGAAGATGACGACGAAGAGCTTGATGACGAAGAGCTTGACGAGGAAGAGCTTGAGCTGTCAGAGTCTGATGAAGAGTCTGATGAACTATCTGAAGAATCTTTGTCTTTAGCATGTTTGTATTCCACGACTGTCCTGTTGGGTAAAATGTCAGTTATCTTAGCTGCAAAGATATTGCTTGTACATAGGCGTTTATGAAGGAGGCTAAGACTAAATATCTGCTCTTTGTCTTTATAATTCTTCAATGCAGCAGATATAAAGATTTATCTTATAAGCAATTTTCTTTATTGTTAGAGTGACCTCACACATCAATTCATAAACAAGATGATTAAAGATTATCAAATTCCCCATTGCTTCAAATAACGTGCAAGTGGCAGTGGATATCAATACAATTATAAGCACGGCTACAGCTTTCTGAAAGACACCTCTAGCCAAATAGTGAAACAGAAACCAGAAAGGCTAAATTATTTAAGAACAGAACAACAACAAAAATCTCTCTCCCACAAATGAAACAAACTTTTTAATTTGTCATTGTTTCATTCATAATGTGCCTTTAAAAGATTTGGAAAAAAGCTAAGCATGTTTCTAGAAAAGAGTTTTAATCTTCTAACATGAATACTTGCTGCTTTTCTTTATTTAGATGAAATTAAGGAAATATAAGCAACTGAAAAGGTGAATTTCTGTAGTTGGGAACAAAAGTCAGGGTCCTGTTTTCATACCAACCTTTTAACATCCAAGGTTTCTTGGTTATTCTTCATCTTCAGTTGTTTTTGCTTCATGAGTTTTGTTCTGGAAGGTCGATAGAGGTATTTGCGAGAATTTTGACACTCATAAGTCCAATGTCCAATTTCAAGACATTTCTGACACTTTTGACTTTTTGCATCTTTCTTGCTGAAACCAAAATAGAATGCCATTGATAAATATGTGTGATGTAGTTATTGAATGCGCATTTATTAGAAAACTTACCCCATACAGAGCTTTCCATTTTTTAGACGGGTAATTGGCTAGCTCCAGCTTCCTGAATAAGGTGGGTGATGAGCACCCCTACTTATTTGTTCGGTTTGAAGGTAGTTTCCCCTAAACACGTATTTTTGCTAAAGAATAAATCAATCAGTAAATCAATGCAGCAAGTTTAAGTAAAAGAAATACATTCGCATTCGTCTCCGCTTTTCCCTGTCTTTCCAAATTTTCTTTCTTCTTTTCCTTTCCTTTCTCAACATCCTTCTTTTAACGTAGTATAGCATGAGCAAGGCAAGCATTCTTCTTCTGTGGGCATTGGCGAGGACCATTGCGGTAGCTGCTGTCATCATCATGTTGGAGCAGGACACCACCATTTTCAGAACTTCTTTCACCGGATCCATCCCGCCAAAAAAAACAAAAGCATGCTGGGACGGAACCTACATACACGTTACGTGACGTAATACATCAGATTAAAAAAAGAAAGCAAACTTCGACACTTTCCAAATACTTACGTCTTTGCTTCTAATAGGTATCTCCTTGTCAGCGTTGACATAGCTCCCTGAATTCTCTACAGTATCAATATTTATAATTTTAAAGCTATTTTCGTGATTTTTTGCAGCTTTTTATCATCTACACAGGCCAACAACTCTTGCTTTGTAAGACTTTGTTCTGGTCCGTTTGTTGTGGCCTAAAGTGTTAACCTCGCTTTGATACCGAGGTATCAGTACGAAGTCATCATGGCCGCCTCTAAACAAGAAATGTTCATAGCTATTGCTGGGATTTGCTGCTGCCTAAAGCTTCTGCTGATTCCTTCCTAGTAAGAAATAATTATATCACTTAATCTCACGGGCTCTTTTCTTTCTTCAAAAAAGGATTCATGTCAATCACACCAACAAGACCAGAGGGGGGAGGGGGTGGTTTTCTAGTACCCAAATTTACTATGATTATCAAAATGATAGGGGTGGTATGTTAATCTTTCAACTTTCTAGGGGCTTTAAATTTTAAACTATTAGGGTAGGGTGGAACTTAATGGGTTGATGACTTCTGTGGTTCTCTCCCTTCTCAACAATATAGTTTTTGATGCAACTGCCAGTATGCCAGTCTGCAGAGTATGGCAACTGCACGCGCGCGAGTCAATTTGGTAGCAGCTGCAAGTGCACGCCAAAAATTAGGCCTTGCACGCGCAAATATGCATAAAACGAAGGTTTCTGTGGGGTTTTCAGGTGTTTTCAGACATTTTTGGGGGAAATACTCGGCCTAAACTCCTACTTGCACGCGGTTCACGCCGAAAATTTCGCGCTGCCCGCGCGAGATCTCGTCGAGTTCTGCCATGCTCTGCCGACTGGCCAGTATGGATAGCATCATCCAAGCCTGACTCGATTGTTTGCAGGCTGTGTGCTAGAGCTGCGCGCTATGCTAACAGAACAATAGATCTATTGTTTTACTTAAAATTGCACACAGACCTCCATAAGCAGTGCATACTTTCCAGACCAGTATTCAAGTGAATTCATAATGACAATTGAATCAACAAGCCATATTTTAGGTAGGGAGAAAAGGGAAGCAATTGACTGATTGACCCTCAATGCCCCATCCTACCATACGTCATCCTAAATTTGCCTTTTTAGCAACCATCTTGTCTCACCATCCTCTGTCATTTCATTCTTAATATGTTTTATGACATCACAATGAAAAGGAAGATCTCAGGGGCGGCTGGCAGGTTGAGAAAATAGGTATTCAAAAAAAATTGAGGCAACACCCTTGTCGACCACGCCCCTTTCCTCAGGCAGTATAGTCTATTTTGCATCACAGAGAATAAGCCTTTGAATTCTCACCTCAGTTTTAATAAAAGAACACCATTTCGTTATAACTAAAGCTTTCTTATAAATCTGCATCACAAAATAGTGTTTTGTCGTTTGTAGGCTTCCTATCAATCAATTAGGTCAGGGCCGATTGTGAATCCGTCTTGGCAGCTATTTACCCTTTGAAGCCGTAAAAATGTGTAGTATTGAAATTTCGTTTTGAATACAAGAACACGGACAGGGGCTCTGAGAGGCAAATATTCGCGTCAATCAACTTAGTTCAAAAAAACCAAAAATGAATGAATTTGCCTTGAATTCTTATACTCACACTCATAATATTGTATTTCTAACAATTTCACAACAATATTGATTTCCATGAATTAAAAATTGTGAAGTTGTTAAGCTCTGTTATTTTATCTTATCTTGTATCTATTTAAAACTGAAAGGCAAGGTTACCCGTCATTTTTCATACGGAGACGTTGTTCCTGTTTTAATGATCTTCTTGTCATGCCCTTAACGTAAAAAGATTATCTGCAACCCCTCAGCAATACTGCCCCCAGGCATACCTTCGATCATCCAGAGAGAAATATGTGATAGACTCGAAATGACTAACTTATTGGCTTGAGTATTCAGCAGGGTATTCAGAATGAGAAATGAATACCTTCTCTCTGCTTTGTAGTGCGTTTCAGAGGGTGGAAAACAATAGGTATTGAAGTCACTTTCTCGAGAAAAGGAAGTTTTAGTATTCAGAATGAAACTTGAATACCCTACAGAGAACGACCTCAGAAATTCAACACCTATCGAATTAACAAAGAAAGGGATCGTGATGGATTAACAGCTCATTCCCGACCTTTTGTATGTTTTTTCCTCTGCAGTCTATTTTCTTTCTTGAGATTTCCAAACGAAGAAAAATCGTTTTTTTTACTTCTTTATTGAAAATATTTAGGTATTCAGTGAATACCTTGGATACCCCTCTCCGCCGCCCCTGAGATCAACCCTCTCCCCTTTTGTGGTGATTTGATTATTAGATAGCCTCTAAACTTCCCATCCAGATTGGAAAATTTGTGCCCAGATGCTGCATACCTTCTAGAATAACAGGATCTATCATTTTACTTGAAATTGCGCAAGTTACAAAACCTTACAAAAATTTATGCAGAACTTGGAGGAATCACAATACTACTGCCATTCAGGTGCTTAAGAGTAGATATCATAGGTGGATGTTCCTTCATATTTTCTTAACTTTATTGAATTTTCATTTTCAGTCGTTCTACCGATTTCGAAGTTCACAGAAACTGGCTGGCTATTACACACAGCTTACCTATTTCTGAATGGTATTATGAGGTATTATGATAATATATGCATCACTTTTCCCCAGACTTGAAAATTGATTGATTGCAGAGAGATTGTAGGATTAGGACCAAAGAACTCAAAAGTCCCCTAATTTGATGGGATCTACAAATTTTAGTAATTTTGTAGTTTGTTGTTGGGCCCATCTCATAGTTATATAAACGCCTTTTAGATATATTCATAAGGCATGGTCTTAAATAAGAAATTAGATTTTACTAGAGCAGGCTACTACATTACTGTTATGCCATCATCCGGTCTCAAACAGGGGTTTTATCCAGCAAGGGCAATGCGCTAACCACTTGGTTTCGAAACAGTGGTTTGGAAGTTTGCCTTTGGTAAGTACAACCCACATTCGAGATCTGATGATGGCATAAGAAAATTGCGATCTAATTTTGTGAAAATTAGGCCTATTGTAGATATATGTTTTGCCCAAATTGAAACATATTAACAAAGAGTCTTTCATTTCACAGGAGACTTCAAATTGGACCCTTGATTATCCACCATTTTTTGCTTGGTTTGAATTTGCGCTGTCTCACATTGCTGGATATTTCGATGAAAACATGTTAGTTCTGACAAACTTGAATTACGCCAGTAAAGCAACGATATTGTTTCAGAGATTGTCAGTCATCTTTGCAGACATTGTTCTGTTTTATGCTGTGTGGCAGTAAGTCTTTTTTCATTGCCTTCTTATCTTTATTGCTCTAACTCATATCTTTGCTCATGCCATTAGGCAGCATAGTTTAATTTTGGTTTGGCCATGTGTCGCTCACGTGTTTGGGTTTTGCTCTTTAGATTAAATCCCATGAACATATGCTACAAAGCATTAGTAGTTGTTCTGTTTTAGAATTTTTCCCACAATCCTCAATGAGGATCTACTTTATATTCATCCAAATTATGCAGTAAACTAACAAAAGCTAAAAATTAGTTTGAAAGTAAGTATTTCAGGGAGATAGATGCTCCATGAAGAACAGGCATTTATATCAATTAGTTGTATAATGTGACTTTATCAGACTCAATAAAATTTATATCAGTTATTTCTTTTACCTTTAAATTCATAGCTATTTCAAGAATGTGATCCATGAAACCTGGAAGAAGGAGTTATTACTTAAAAAATCATTTGTGTTCTCTGTTCTTGTCCTGTTTAACTTTGGTCTATTCATTGTTGATCGTATCCTTTCATAAAGTTCTCCATGATTTTAGGGATGTTTGACTAAAGTTGCTCAGGAATAATAGAAACATGGGGTATCTTGCTGAAAACAATTATATTTTAGATATATTGGGGTTTACCTAGTAAATGATTTTATTCGTAATTGCCGTTTTTTGAAATATAGGAACAGCCCTAATATTGGGTCAGATTACAGGAAACATTATGTGAAAATTTGAAGAATAGAAGACAATAGATTTCGCTCACCTTTTTTGGAGGTGTTTTGAAATTTTCACCTGGAAAAAGGGAATAAACTATGATTATCAAAGGAAACAAGAAAAGGATCTTTTTACATGAATTTTTTTTAACTATCTGTGGAATAGGAACAAAGTTTTGTTGCCGAAAGTAAACAGTTTCTATGTCCACCTTTGTAGTGAGAAAGCATCTGATTACAGGTGCCTATGATAAATCAAGCTCTTCAAATCAAAGCATGATTTCTTTGATAGAAATTTTTTGTTGTCTAAACAAGACTGTTAACAATGAATTTTCTTAATTTTCTGAAGATATTCACTTTCAATACAATGGGTTTTTATTTGGCATTCTTATGCTGTCTGTGACCAAGATCTCTTTGGTAAGAAAAGTTTATTGTTTCTAATCATGCCATCATGTTTTATCAATATTATCTCAAACGTCTTTGCTCCCAATGACTGGGTCAATAACTCTCAGTGTCTCAAAATATACTTTGACCCATACAATTTTCCTTATTATCATTATCAGATGCAATATTTTGTGTTTAGCATCTGAACTTAGAATTCCATAAGCAGCCCTTATGAAACTTAATGTTTTTAAATTGTGAGCTTTGCATCATCCTCAAACAAAAAGTTTTGTCCCTCGAGACGTTTTTACAAAGAAAGTCTTAATCACTCAGAATATTGAATTGTGCAGGTCACTTAGCACAGGTTAGTTATTTTGTCTTTATGTTATTTTGTTCTCCTAATTCAACGAATTATGTACCAACTACAGAGAAAGAACTGAATCTCTTCTTCTCTCCATTACAGGGTCAGAATGTCCAAGGAGCATTCCTGTTTGCTGTTTTGCTTAATTTCAAGCACATTTTCCTGTATGTTAGTCCAGCGTATTTCGTGTATCTTCTCCGTGAATACTGCTTCGAAGTGAAACCAATCAAATCTAGTAAGTAGCCGTTGTTGAACTCTTTATTTCAAGGAGTAATTTTGCAAGAACTTATGCTTTAAACTTAGCAACCTACTATTTAAAAGCGCAACTATCACTTTGATACAGTAGGGTAGACAGAGGGGGTTCAGGTGATGCAGAAGACCCTCCTGTAGATCTAACTATCAAGTTTGACAGAAAATTTCTTATCTTGTCGGAAAAATAAAAGGCAAATTATATCTAAGGTATGTTAAGGTAGGTGCCCAATTTTTTATTCAAACTGTGCATACGACTCAAGTTGCATGCAAAAGTGTAGCTCACCGTTTTGAAATTGAGAGACTTACAAATGCCTTAAAATGATAAGCATTTTTTTGGGTAGTTCCAAAGTTATAGTTGATTGAATGTCATTTAGTTCTAGATAAGATTTCCAAGTTTTTTTTTAGTGCTTTCTGCATTGTTCAGTAGATTTTAAACTATTTGTCATATAATTTCAGACTTTCAGGCAAAGTCAGGCAATGTAATCTGTGCCAATTCTACTTCTATATATTTTGAAGATCCAAAATCAAAAGGTTCTTTTGGCAGCATTTTGCGGCAAAAAGTATATTCTCTCTCAAATATTGAAGTTTAGTTAAAATTGCAAAAATACTTTCACTTTTCCCAACTTTTCATCAGTCGAGGATTGAAACAAAACTTTGCTGACCACAGGTAACAGTGCAAAGTGATAATTGATAAAATTGGCCAAGAATTGTTTTTATCCTAATTGTAAATAATTAATGTCCTTGGTTTGACTTGGCTAGGTATTGAACCTGCAGCTATCTAACTCATTTTTGATCAATTTACTAGGCCACTGCTAGTTTAAGTTACGAAATTAATGTTTTTTTCAGGGTCGATTTTGATAAGAAAAAGTTATCAAGATCTCGAAGTCACCAATTAGTCAACATCGGCAGCACTTTAATATTGAATGATGAAACATTAGTTGCTTTTCACAATGTGCTGGTGTAGGTGTAATAAGTAGACCAGCATGAAGTGTTGAAAACAATAAGAACCTCGTGGTATTTCCTGTACCTCATAGTTACTGTTCTTCACATATCTTTCTTTTTAGAGCTTGAAAGAATCCTTGGTGCAAATATAAAAGATTTCCGACCTCTTCGACTGATATTCCTTGGACTTGTTGTCATCACCGTGTTTCTGGTCTCATTTGGACCTTTCATATACATGGTATGTATACCATTTGACGAGCATTAATGTTCAGGAAGGACATGAACAGTTTTGCACGAATTCTTTTACTCAAAATTGTAAGAAGTAATAGCTACGTCGTAAGGTCTTGAAAAGAAGTAAAAAGGGATTTTATCAATCTTCGAGAAAAATCCATTTTTTTAAATATATTGTTTAATTAGATGAAATTCGTAGGCCAGAGGTTGCGTTCCTGATCTATTTTCTTTAGTTTAGTTTATTTTATAAAGTTTCTTTGTTGATTGATTTTTATACACTTTATTTCAGGGTGATCTTCCTCAGCTATTGTCTCGTTTATTTCCTGTCAGAAGAGGGCTCTGTCATGCGTACTGGGCGGCCAACTTCTGGGTGTTGTACAATACTGTTGATAAGATCCTTACTATTTCAGGTTAGTATGAACTTTACAGGTGGAAATTCAAGCCTGGGCCAAATACTGTTGAATATTTCATGGAGTATTATCACTTTGTTGCATATTGTTCAATCTTGGGGTGACCAAATACATTTGACATCACGCAACTATGGAACAATTGTTGAACAGCCATACGCTCTCAATATTACAGAACAACACCTGAAACAAATTATAATACCTAGTGACTATCCAAATTTTGAATTAGAATATTTTGCTTGATCAAACTTGACTGAGCAAGACTGAGCAAGGTTGTTAAATGCTCTAGATCTTTTGTGCTGTGCAAAGGTCGATAAGTGCTTAATGAAATTTACAGTGTGTTTGGCCGGGGCTCTACAATCAGGATTGGCCAACGCCTGATTTCAACTGACCTTTTATTCTTCAAAGCTTTTTAGTCAACAGCTGGTCCGGTAGCCCCTCGACCAAGTAGAAAATAGAGAAACTTGTAAATTAAGACAAAGACACCTGCCAGTCTACTAAAAATGATTTTTCACATATTATATCAATCTATATTCCATGTCGATGCCTTTTTCCAACTTAGAAAATAATTTGGGGTTGTCCATATTTGTCATTAATATACTTGGCTCTTGAATCAGAGCCCCCTTTCTAGTATAGCGAATATCACTTCTACAGTTTAAATCCATTCATTGCAGTATTTTGTAATATGTCATGATAGATGCATTCTTTTGGAAACTTTTACTTTTGTGTCCACAGGTTCAAAGCTGGGTTTTCTAAATTCATCCATAACATCTGCATCAATGACCGGTGGGCTTGTAGCACAACAACAACATATTGTACTCCCTTCAATTCCCCCAATTGCAACAGCAGTGGTTACTTTATCGGCAATGCTGGTGAGTTTATTGTGTTCATGATGAGTAAGAAAGGGTTGAAATCTCTACTTTTCAATACTTGATCATAATTCAAGGGTACTCGGTACCTAACAGGGAATTATGATGAGGAATTGGGGTTTTCAAAAATGACAGATTTGATATTTTGAGTCCCCAAAACATCAGGCTTAGTATTAAGGGGTCAGTTAAGAAATGATCGCTTGGTCCCTCTGTATTGGCTGATAGGGGTACCACCCTAGTTTTAATCAGCTTCAATCATATTATTTTTCTTTAATCCTTGTGCCAAAAATTCAAAAATCTTAATTCATGAACTTTGAACATAGACTCTTTTCTGGTAGCCTTTTCTTCTTCGCATTTGGTACAAGCCATCTGGACCAACTGGATTTATTCGATGCTTGATTTGGTGTGCCTATTGTTCTTTTCTATTTGGATATCACGTGCACGAAAAAGCAATAATGATGATTATAATTCCCTTTTGGTACGTCTCTTCATTGATTTTTTTAGTCTTTGATTGAAATTAATGCTTTGTGCGTTATGTTTGCTAATGTTGAAGATATTGCCAATGATGCATTGTTGCAAAGAAAAGGCTTTAATATAATGGATTGGATATATTTTTTCGTTAAAATTGGTCATGGCGTATTTCGTGTGCTCTTTCAGAAATCTCTTGTTGAGCAAGTCTGTATTTTATTCACCAATCAATACTCATGCCAATTTGCTTCTGTGTATACCTCAACAATAGATTGAACATCAAAGGAATGCTCGCTGTAATTTATTTATTCTTTATGATCTACAATAAGCTCAGTTCATATCATCTATATCATTTGAATTTTCTACATACAATTTATGACTCTAGCAATACAAACAAATAACTAAACTACAAAGATAGAAGATAATGTTACAGAAAATTAATTCAATGTTACAAAAACTGATACAATATAAAAATACAAATAGGAGCTAAATAAATTTTGTGCAGGGAATTACTTAAAGGAGGAGCTCTCTCAATAGGTAAACTAAGAATAAGCTAAATACTTAAGCCTTGCCTTTTGCTTCTCATCTTGAAGATTAAAGTTTATTATCTTGTTCAGCATTCTAGCTATTCAGAATAGAAGAGATTGTCGAGCATTTCTGCTTCTAAGCATTCCTGGTCACTTCGCTTTATTCCCATTGCTGTATGAAACATTTGGTAAGCAATGATTTTTGTAATGTCCATCATTTGTTGTTTTTAATGTCAATTTGATCAATCTATCTACCCAATAGTCCAGGGAAAGACCCCTTTTCATTGTGAAGTGGTTTATGATTACGTGCGCCACTTGCTAATCTTTCATTAGGAACTGTGCACAAATAGACCTCTCCCGAATTCGCTGCATTTGTTTTCAAATTGAAGCTGATACAGCCTAGCTTCTATTGTTTGTATTGAGAATTCCCAGAGGTGTTTGATTCCAAAAGATTTCAATTCAGTTTCACTGCAATAAACAATGACCGGAGTTTGTTTCATCGAATCCTCCATGCGTGATGCGATTTATCGATGGCCTCTATTTCAAACATGATTCAGGAAACTTCTATTCCTGTGCAAAATAAAATGGTTTGAAGCGAAGATTTCAACAAACAATCTGAAAGATTTTGATTTATTCCTCATATTATAACGATTTGAATCGATTCTGTAACGATTTTAAAACAATTCGAAGCAATTAAAAGTGTGTTGATTAATTTAACCAATACTTTCACCAACCCCAGTCGGACTAGTTCTCTAACTACTATGATCTTACAGGTACAAGCCTTCTGACTCGTTTACTATTCAAATTTTTTAATTCCTCCCAAATTCAAATTCTTGTCAAAATCTTTTTCTTGCTTCGTGTGTTTGTTGTTATGGTTTTCCTGATAAAAAAATGAGGATTCTGTGATGGAATAAGAAACTTAAATCTTTCAGAAACTCCATTAAAAGTGACGCTGTTTATCGCCTACACTGTCTTCTCATGTTTGGCTTTGTCAAAGCTGCACGGGTAATTTGATATTTTTAGAGTTACTTAATCGTTTTTAGAGATAAAAGACTAGCCCGGCAAAGGCTGCATTTTGATTCCAGCAGGGCACGATACATACATAGAATACGAAATACAACAGAGTATAATACTTTCAGATCTTACTGTATGTTATTGCATCTATACGTGTTACAAACGTTTTAGATTTGGAAACGCATACTAGGCAGATCCTGAATTTTAACTTTCTATCGTTGTTTGGAACCCATTTTTGTACTACCCCATCCAGAACCCTTGTTCAGATGAACCCACTTTACCCTTTATTTTGCATAAAAGATAAACCGTAGCTAATGATTATATAAAGCCCCTCGTCTCAAATTATCCTAATCAAACCCTATATATTCTTTCCCTTAATATTCTTTCCCTGTATTATACTCTAATATTGCTCAAGCCAGTATATTTATCCAACTTATATTCATTAGACTGTGGAAATGAAAATGATAAATTATTAAATGCCTTATAAATATACTTGGTGTTTCCCACCATTTAAACGAACACGAATTGATAAGAAATCTAAACATCAACTTCACTGCGAAATCAACCATAATGGGTTTTTGTGTTCAAACTCAAGTTGATAGCTTAAATGAGGCCTTCTAGTTAACCAAGTACTTACTTCACCTGGGAAAATGGATTGGTCTGTTCCACATCGTCCTCAAAAGTTAGGTCCCTCGTTAACTTTTATGGTAACAATATCCTTTGCTAACTTGCTGAGTAAACAACTTACTTTCAAAATTTTGCCCTGTACCAGTAATGTAGTGGTCAGTGTTTATTGTCAAATTAATGCGAGCTATCTTCAAAATTGAAACAGAGAAGGCTCCTCCACATTTCAAGGGAGATTCTTCATTCATTTACTTACAAAGATAATTCATCAACTTTAGAATCTTGATGAGTAATCATATATCTTATATATCTGCCAATACCTTCAGATTGGAATGATTTGAAGGTGAAAAGTCCTAAGTTGTCCTAAGCTCAAATACCCTTGGGGGGACTTCCGATGAAAATGTACGGGGGTCGGAATGTAGGGCCTTTCCCTTAACCCTAGAGTACAGTTGGAAAACCGTTGGAAATCCTGAGTATAATTGTTCCCAAACTTAGCCTGAAGTATAATTGCCATAAAAACTTAAAAATTGAATACCCTAAAGTATAACATAAGAAAATTTGAAAATTCCGCAGCCTACACTATATTTTGTTTCTCCTAAATCACAATTTAAAGTCCCATAAATTATAATTCATTTGTCAAGCCAACAACAGGGACTTGGGCCAGCATTTATACTAAAAGGAAATACAATGATTTTGAAACGTAAAACCTCCTGTATAAAGACTAGCATGCGAAATGCCATTACAATTGTCTCCAGGGCATTCTTTCAAGGCTTCCTCTCGTTAATATCATGGATACAAACGGCCTGTAGGACTGTGCAGGTGTTAGCTGTTAGTAGGTATATCTTTGAGTCCTTCCAGCTCAGTGCTCTTTCAGTGCAGCTCAGAAAACAGGAAGTCAAGTGGCAAATCAAATATTAGATGCATCGTTTTTTTGTGGTAGCTACAACAACAAATTCATTTTTTTCAGTTCATCGTCAAGTTCTCTCGGACTTCCATTTTTAAACTTCTCCGAGTCTTGCTACATCTGGGGATTCCTTCCTCTATACCTCTACACAGATGTGATACATTACGTCACCAAAATTGGATCGAGGCTGCCATTCTTGCCACTGATGCTGACCTCGCTTTACTGTACCGTTGGTATTCTCTACTCATGGGTAAGGTTTTTCGTTGATTCGATTGAGACGGAGCCAAAGTCGAAAAAAGTTAATTAAGATGGACTAAGGACGAAATAAAATGATATTTATTGATTCAATGTCTTTTAAGTATTGAAACTAAAAATGTATTATAATATGTAGAACAGCAAAGTTGTTTGGGAAGTCTCTCTGTCCATCCTTCGGATACAGACCGTAATGATGCTCAAATACACTTGCTGAGGCGTCACGAGAGCCCAGAAAAATGATACAAATCAAGGAAGCGAGATAGGTTCTTTTTTATTTAGAAGATAAATTAATTTGGCATTTTAAGAGATATCTGTAATAACTTTAATACTCGTATAATGGAGCAAGGCTGTGTAAGTTCATGAAAAAGAGCTTGAAAATAGTCTTCGTGGAGTAGTGGCTAAAAAGTTGATTTAGTTAATCGAAAGTATGGCGTTTTACTTGATGACAGGTATAATCCCGAAGCGTCGTAAAATGGTATCTTATTTTTACGGTACTAAACTGTTTGATTTTACCGTCAGTGTGAACGAGGCCTTAGATATGCCTATTGCCGCAATGCTTCGAAGAATTCGAACGTTCTCCCAACTCAATTCTATCGAAGATCTGGAATTTCGAACTTAAGTGCTAGGAACAAGGAACTGATTTTATTGCATTCTATTGATCTTTTCATTCTAAAACACTGTCTTTGGGCTGGGCTGGGGTGAGTTTTGAAGAATAAAGACCAAAGGTTAGTCTTGTGTTTTTCTTGTTACATGCCAATTGCATTGATTTTAAGATTGAAATTAATGAAAAAACTCTTTTGTAGTTGTTAAAGATTGGTTATTGTTCGTATCTGCACTCGGTGAGTGGTAAAGCGATTTGAGTGATCGGCATAGGGTCGAGGTGGGAGAAACCGTACAGTTAAGGTTTGACCGGCTATTATTTCTGAATATTTTTTCAAACAAACTTGAAATTATTTCCACAATGTTCAATACACCATACTTTATTTTGGTTTGTTGTATAAATTTTCAACTCTGTTTTGATTAGCTGCAAACTGACTTCAAGTCTCTAGTAGTTGGTGCGGGAGTTTCCGTACACTTTTGAAAGTTTAAAATAATGCACTTAGATCTATTTTCAAATCTTCATTTTCATTCCCTGTCAAAATATATTCCTATTCTATCATTTTTTAATTAAATCTGCTTTAATAACCTATCTGTTTAATTTTGAGCATATTTTCATTGAAGGCATGTAAATTTTTCGACACAGCCTCACTTCGTTTTTTCAACTCTATTTCATGCGAATCTGCATCTGTATGAAAGAAAAGAACATCAGCAACAAAAGTAGTGCGGCTCCGTGTAAGCGTAAACCTATCTGTATCACTTTAGTTGCTGATCAAAAGTGAACCGGCCTCACGTAAACGAGGCCCTAGATTGTGAGACAGATGCACTTGGCTGTCTGGGTACTAAACTCAAAAGAGAGCATTTATGTTAATAACTCGAGAAGTCGGCTGCTTTTTCAGTTGTTTGCAGTATACTGTTAGTGTTATGGTCGAAAGCTGTTTAATGTTACCGACATTGGCAGTTAGGAAACCGACTGGTAAAGTTCCCATACTTTGTCAACAGTCGATTTCAGTTGCATTTCGGCGTATAACAGCCCCATCTGCCACTCATTCAAGCGATCGGGGCTTCAGAATCGACGCATAAACGGTTTATTGTGGGTTCTTGTACGCTTGTAGCTCGCCATTGCGTATATTATAAACGAAAACAATACTTGATAAAATTACGGGTACCGGCTATTGTTTTCGGTCTTGTGGTAAATCTCATAGTCAAGCGGTTTTCTGCAGAATCTACGTTCGCTGGAGAGTTGATTGAGCTCAACTCAATCGCTATGGTTTTAGATTCAGCTCCAGCAACAAAAAGGTTTGATAAGCTAATTTCATGGGAGTATACTAACTGCTTGTACTGGTTTGAAGCTCTAGTATTTTTAGCTCCTAGGGGTGTGGCCTGTTTGTTATAAATTGAAGCGGTTTTGGTTAGGGTTCGAAATTCAGACATATTCATTCAAGTAAGTAATTTATGCTTCACCCCTGATTGAGATTTGCTCAATAAAGCTCGATTGCTGTGCAACTAAAATCTTTTCCAAAAGGTCTTGAGACATAATACCGATCTCGACATAATCTCAAACAGAGGGCTATCGACTTGTGAAGAAAAGCTTTTGCTCCCCTTCCGATTCAGACAACACCTTTAATTCCTCGAGAATTCGGATCGATATCTATAGATATATTAATGTAGGTTATGTATAACTTATGTATAAATGTAGGTTATGTCAACAAGAGGTATTATAGACATAAATGTAAGTTATGTTAACGAGAGCCAGAAATCGGAAAATGATATGGCCTAGGGCTGATTTCAGACGGTACGAAGCTCCATGTGCGATTCCTGATTAAGTTTGCTTGATTGAATGAAAGAAAATTGAACCAGAAATATGGAAAAGGACTTAAGACGAGAGGTGAAAAAGGAAGATAGTCATTTTCGTAGATAGGTATACCCTGTGTTGCCATTGAGCTATTCATAAATCATGACGTCAAATTGAAGACTACTGTTTTTCTAACCTTTCCCAACTCCCCCAGGTCACGTTTACCATTTGCAATCATACGTCAGAAAACGAGCGAGGTCACATGACTTTTGTGCCGTCTTATTTGATATTTGATTGGTTGTCTTTTGCTTTTCTCAGTCATCTATTCCAAAGCACTCTTCATAAGGTTCGCACCTTGTACTAGTCCTTGCTGAAGATTTCATCGCTTGAACGCATACGAAACTCATACTTTGGCCAAGAAAGCAAGTTTGTATTTCATATTACTTAATATGTATATGGATTTAATGTAAATTGTGGTTAGTCTTTGTCAAAGTAATTCATATTCAACAGGTTACAAGACTCGCAACTTATAGCAGTTTGCCTTGGAAGTTAAATCAGTAATTGTTATTGAGTTTGGGAATAGTCGAGCTTACTCATTTGATGTGTATAGGATGTTTTAAAGTGATAAGTCTATAGTTTGTATAGTTTTTAAGGGATTTAGGGAATGATTTTGAAGATTCAAAATAGTTTACTTTGTTGATTGTCATACAAGCAATATGGTAGCTATACCTGAAATTCTATCATATTGATTTTCAAATTTCCAACTTGTATAAGCATTGGTATTAGGATGCATTTCTACTTTGAATTTGTGGGTTACAGTCTCCTTTTCGGCGGAAATTAACGGTTTGATTGATATAATGGTGATTGTTGCGCAAATCAATAGATTCGGCGAAAGGTAGAACACCCTTCGAGTCGGTAAAGGTTGCTTCAGTAATTCAGGCCACAGTTTTCAAACATCAATTGTGCCTTTTTGTATTAGTTCAATTGATTCTAGTTTGCCGAACTCTACTCGTTTTTGTTTAAAGAAATATGTTTGTTTATTAAGAATCTCATTTACGCTCTGCATTAGCAATTAAGGTTCTAGTTTATTATCAGGTTGAAAGGATTAAATTAACAACTCTGATATGATACATTAAATAAGAAGTCTTCTCCCCTTCAATTTTTAATTTTGAAATGTTTGATCCGAAATATATTCGGATTTGTAGTTAGCTTTACTTGCTGAAGCGGTTTGGGTAGCTGGTCATCATAGGAATTGCAGCACATGTCAAATATTTATCAATGGCTCATTGAGAGTTTTAATTGGCTAGTTAACGTGGTTAGCAGATTTGTGATTTGCATTTACTCTAGCAAGCCCTAGATTTCTGAGTATTCACACATTTTAGTGTTTGCAGCTTAATGTTTCTTTTACATATTGGCAAAAGTATAGACTGCCTTGAGCTGCTGCTTAGTTTTTCATCCTATTCCTAGTTGCTTTTTGATAAGTTCCTTACTGAAAAACATCTTACCGTGAAATTGTGTTATCCAATCAAGCAAAGTTTTTCAGTACACGGTTATTTGAATTTGCAGTTATTGATTTAATGCTTATTGAAAAAATATACCCTCATATATAATAAACTTCATTAGGTATGGTCTATCACGTGGAGATGCAATCTTATGCGAGGGCTTCTACAGTTATGATATACACCATATAGATCTTCTACATGGGACCTTGCTCGCCATAGGCTAGCTTGATGACCACTGTCCTAATGAGGACAATAAATTAGCGTTCTATAATTTCAGCTGTATCCAGTCCAGGCCTATCCATAAACTAAGGTGTGTATGTTGTCTTGAAATTCCCTGCAAATTCTGGATATTCTTCATCAAAATGAATGATTTATACATCGTTATTTCTGTACAGGTGTCAACAAGAAGGCTGTTTCTGATTGGCTGATACAAGCAAAGAACGTATCGCTTCAATATATCTGCAGAATAGGCAACCAGTAAGAAGCCGGTGGCAATATAGACGACGGCTTCGTTGGTGCTTCTTGCTAGCTTCAAAGTCTGACATTGGCTGCACGTTACACGCACTAGGTCTGCATAAGCACTGTCTCTGTCTGTGTTTGCTTTGTGTTTTTTGAAGAGGTAACAACGCAAAATGGTGAGTTTCTTACTGAAATGCATATTTACCTTAACTTTTTTATTCGCATTACAGTAAGTGAGGCTGATAAATGATTGCAAAGTGCCTCTCGCTACAGTTTGAGAGCCTCTCTCCTCGCATACAATCTTCTCTGCCTTTGGAGAGATACGGATTGTCTAGGATTCGCCATAGGCTAATATTTCATTCTTGCACTAAGTTGACCCACCCAAAGCATTTCTTGCAATAAAGGGTTATATTGATCTGAGAAGCAAACTTTGGAAGAATAGGAAGAGTTACTGTGCTGAGGTGCTGAGGAAGAAGATATAAAGAGAGGAGATAGAGTAGCAGTCATTTTTGGTGGAGCAGAAATTTAGTTTGAGAATGGGAAGGTCAGGAAGGAAGTAGTCAAGATATAGAGCTTGATGTTGTTAAGGATTTTTCTCCCACGAAAAAGATCTTGTTTGAGCTCTTAAACAAGTTTACTTCGATTCCATGCCTCTTTCTTGTTGCATTAAATATTCTAGGGTACATTTTCCCAAATTAGAGTTATGTTAGTGTATGGAGGTAGCATCGTTATAGACATTGCTATCCAATGAGATCACATCAACATATGTCCTCCAGGTCAACAATCGCTGATGTTTGAGAATTTATTTCATCTAGCAATATTTGATATCATGGTCTTCTTAGTAGTGATGCTTCATGATGATCAGAGGCCTTTTCACGTCATAATCTTGTATTTCCCCGTTTGTTCTCTTTTACCTTGGGAAGCTCAGGTCTATTGCAGATGAACTTTTCATGTTTGTTACGGGTGAGAGGGCTGCACAGGTATGCTAGAGATATACCTCATCTACGGACTTGTTAGCCATTGTGCCAATTTCACAGCTTGTGGGCGATGCACTGAAATTTATCCCATACCTCAAATAAAACTAATAAATTCAACTTTTCTCGAGTATCTTTATTCGAGGCTGGTCAAATTCAAAAATTATGGGAAATTTCAAGGAACATAAAAGAGCACATTTTGCACAAAAGCATGTTTTGATGATCGGAGCAGACATAAAAAAAAGTTTAAGCAATACTGTGATCACCTTTCTGAGTATGCGATAGCAAATTGATTTTTCATGACTGTTCCTTATGGAATTTTCTTATATAGATTTTGTGGGATAATGTTGGGGATTTTCGCAGTTATTTAAGGGGTTGCTCTGTGTAATGGGATATATACTTGATATTCTTATTGCTGCAGTTGGTTTTTTATGGATCGCTCTCATTTAAGATGTTCTGTTGTTGAAGTTGTTTTAATTTCTGGCTGCAAGGCTCTCAACTTTGCAAATCGTCCTGAAATCTCCCAAATTGTGCAAAATCTTTGTAAAATCGTTCTGAATCGTTTAGAGTCGCATGGATAACTTGTGGTAGCCCCCTGTCCAATAACAATTAAAATAGTCAGTCCAATGTCTAACAGCAATTAGATCAATTAGTCTAAATGCTAACAGTTAGAATTTCCCATGACCCAGTAATTGACGGTTTTTTTCCATTCAGCGTTCTAATTTTCATTGCAAATTAAGCCGTGAAATAGCGTCCATTTAGGAGCCTAATTAAATATTTATATTTCTTCAATGGCTGGATGTTTTGTTTTTGAATACTAAAACTTTTTGGTTTCGCCTTTTGCTGGTAACCAAGAAACCGTTGTCCGGGCTTGCTGTTTGCTTCTTTCATGCCGGGTCTCGTTGATATGCATCATTCTGGAGTAGTCTTATTGGAGACTGTTTTTCCTGCCAGGCGTCGATTCAGGTGGCTAGGAGTGGAGAAGACCCTTCTTTTTTTGAAAGGCCACTCAGCTGCCATGCAACTGTACATTAGGAAGGGGCATTCTTCTTGTTATCCAGGAGCAATCAGTTCCTTCGATATGTCCTAACCTTTTCAGAAAAATGCTATTCTTTTCTTGGAAATCTCAAGCGAATCTCTGGAAATGATTTTATTTTTATGAATGATCTCGTCCACATTGAGATAAAGTGAGATACTTCTTGATGTAATTCCTGTGCTTGGTTCGAAACAGGCCACCTTCGTGTGAGGCCCGATTCCTATCCCATTGCTAATACCGCAGGAAGGAGACCAAAAGTCTTTCGTAAAGGTTTGATTCTAAGCAAAATCTCCTACTTTTTTATTCTGAGCATTACCTATATCAATGAGTAAAGCTGAATTCGCACCAGATACAACACCAAAGGGCATCAGTCACTGGACAGAATGCATGTGCACTGCGTTTCATCTGCATTCGTTTCGATGCAGCAAATTTGAAAAAACAGCTTTCCCAGAGATTAAGGCATCAGCACTATAATAAAGAGAATCCCCAGAGAGGGAAACTGTGATTACTAATAACTTAAACAAAGATCTTGAAGCAGTAAATGTGAAAAGAACTGACTTTATATACGACACAACGTGCCATATTGTATAGTGACGTGACGCATCGTGTCGTGTGAGTTGTGCCTAACATGTGCTGGTCATTACGAATTCTCATCGATGAAGAATGTTCAGTCCACACTTGGATCACAGGGCGTTTCTTCTTTGATTATTTAACTGATCACTTTTTGAATCTTACAGAGGGAATGCATTTCACTTCATGTTGGCCAGGCAGGCGTCCAGATGGGCAATGCATGCTGGGAACTGTACTGTCTGGAGCATGGAATCGACCCAACAGGAAAAGTGGCAGAAGATCGCCTGAATGACGTCAACGATTCCCACACGACGTTCTTTGCTGAGATGGAAAGTGGAAAACGCGTTCCAAGAGCAATCTATATCGATCTTGAACCAACTGTTGTCGGTATGTCTCGTAATTTTGTTCTGTTTACAAATCATTGCGTGAGACCATCAAGCACTATTCGCGCTGATGCAGTCCCTCGTGTTCAACCTTATGCAGGTCAAATTCATTTACAGCAATTCGATGTACCATGATTCCCTTTTCGATATTTTCAGAACAACCAAAATCGAATCAATTTTTTACTGCCAATAATGTTGGTAAGGGAACATTAACAAATCGTTTTGAGTTGCAACGATTTTCAACGATGACGAAAATATTTTTGGCCCGGACTTGTTGATCCGGACTTCTTGGTCCAGGCTTGATGACGTTGACAACCATAACTCCAATCGGTTTATTACCCTGCTAGCGTGCATAAATATAGTTTACGAGTTTTGCTACCTTGTTGTTTTCAGATGAAGTACGTACCGGCACTTACAAGGGCCTTTTCCATCCGGACCAAATGATCACCGGAAAAGAAGATGCAGCCAACAACTTTGCACGTGGGCACTACACTGTAGGCAGGCAGATCATCGATGAAGTTCTTGATCGTGTCAGAAAATTGGTAAGGGAAACAACTTCTTTTAACACTAAATATGAACTTTCAGGGGAAATGCAACTAAAAAGACTGCAGGATATCGTAAATTTTGAGTTTAGAAATTGGTTGATGTTTGAAGAACGTAAGTTCTAATATTGAAGACCAGTAAGAACCATTTTCTACTTGGGCATGGAATCGCCTTGAAGAGAAGCTATACTGCAATACGATTTCTAAAACCTTAAATTCAAGGCATCTAACAGATAGTTGACAGACAAGTTAAAAATTCATTTTTTTGTGTGCTTTATGAATTGAAGACTGTGCGAGCTTTACCCCCAAAGTGTGAATGTAAACTTTTATTTACCTTTAGACTGTCGAAAACTCTTTTCATTGGCAGTTCCAGCAAATGTCTGCTGCAAATAGTATGGTAATGATTCCTTTATTTGCAATATTTGACATGATAGTCACTTCTTACATTACAAGCCTTTGATATTTAGCTAGTAGGGACGATGATAGTAGGATGCTCTACTAAAAATATCAAAGACTTGTCATAATAAGTGCTGACAATCATGCCAAATATTGTCAAGAAACAGCCAAGATAAGTTTGAATGTATTTGCAACATAGTCCCACTAAATATCAAAATCTTTCCATAATAAATGGTGACTATCATGTCAAATGCTGTCTGAAACAGCCTTGATAAGACCGAATTTATTAATTCCTTTGTTTGTTGCTGTTTTAGACTGATGTCTGCGAAGGACTTCAAGGTTTCATCCTGTTCCATTCTTTCGGTGGTGGCACTGGCTCTGGCCTAACAGCCCGCCTCATGGAACGGCTCTCCGTCGACTTCGGAAAGAAAAGCAAACTGCAGTTCTCCGTCTACCCTGCGCCTCAAGTCTCGACTGCAGTCGTCGAACCGTACAACTCAGTGTTAACCACACACTTCACGTTCGACCACTCTGACTGCGCTTTCATGGTCGACAACGAGGCTATCTACGACATTTGCAGAAAAAATCTGGATATTGAACGACCATCGTACACAAACCTTAACCGCCTTATCAGCCAAGTGGTTTCTTCAATAACCGCATCCCTCCGGTTCGATGGTAAGTTGGTTGTATTGATTACCATAAAACAAGTTACCTGTGACATATTATGTGAAACTTGATATAAATGAGATATATTGCTATAGATGATGCAAAAATATAGCACTAGAAACCCCTGTACCTGGTGATGACGCTAAGCTATTCATAGATTCGAATCCCATGATTAAATGTCATTGATCTCCAAAGTGAAACAAACAACAGAATTGGGAATATCTGCGCTGCCACCTACTGACGTTATAGTTTATATGTATTTTTCATATTATTTGTATGTTATTATTGTTTGTTACAAGAACAGAATTACCTGCTCATAATTTCAAATGAATTCTTTCCAGGTGAATTGAACGTCGATCTCAACGAGTTCCAAACAAACTTGGTTCCTTACCCGCGGATCCACTTTCCATTGGCCAGCTTTGCACCAATCATATCCGCAGAGAAGGCCTACCACGAACAATTGCACACAAGCGAGATAACAACTGCTGTGTTTGAGCCCTCCAATCAAATGGTGAAGTGCGACCCTCGCACTGGCAAGTACATGGCCTGCTGCTTGTTGTATCGAGGGGATGTGGTGCCTGGTGATGTAAATGCCTCTATTGCCAAGATTCGCAGCATGCACTCCGTGCAGTTCGTGGATTGGTGTCCTACTGGCTTCAAGGTCGGCATCAACCATCAACCAGCTACCGTTGTGCCAGGTTCGTGTTTGAATTATAAATTCGCCTGCTTCATGAATTCTTATTAGCAGCTCCTTTACAAGCACAGCGGTACTGAACAAAACGATTTCAGTGCTTGGGAGGAAACTGCTATGCAAATTTTTATTCGCTTTCCTTATTTAATTGGTTGAACAGTAGTTTCATGATATATTCACTATCAAGATGATGGGCAGATACAATTCCTATCTCCATATGGTGCTGGTTTATTCACTTAGCGAAGAGGGAGCATTGAATTATAACAGTAAGGAAAGCATTTTGACCCTGGTCATTGTCCTTCCTCTTGATTGAACTGCAGTTCGTGATTCCCTTTGCTTGTCAACCTGGAATAACAGACAACTCACAAACTCTGTCTTCACACTAACAGAGACAATCTTTGTAGGAAAATCTTCTAGTTGATAACATATACGGTGTCTAACCTGCAACTTAGGGAGGCACAGTCTTAGTACTTTGATCTCTGCTTCTGTGTCGATATGAACCTTAAACAGTATGATCAATAGCCTGAGGATTGGATTGACCCCTTTGAGAAAAGATTTATCCTGGTCTAACCACCACGCAATTATCCCCATCATAATCTTGAATGATTTGATTCCATTTCTTTGATTCCTTGTTGAATTTAAAGCGAGCTTTCTTCTTCAAAAGGTGGAGATCAGAGTAAGGCAAACCGCTCTGTCTGCATGCTTAGCAACACAACTGCCATGGCCTCACTCTGGGCCCGTCTCGATCACAAGTTTGACCTGATGTACAGAAAGAGAGCCTTTGTTCATTGGTACGTTGGCGAGGGCATGGAAGAAGGAGAGTTCAACGAAGCTAGAGAAGACCTGGCAGTTTTAGAGAAAGATTATGAAGAGGTGGGTCCTTAACTTGAATTTCAACCTTTCTAAAGGGTTACCTTTTCACGTTGATATACTTGGTGATACTGGAAAAATGGGCTGGCGTTAGATCATAGAAACGTAAACCACATGTTCGTACGAATTACTTTCGTTTTTTTTTTAATTCAAACGCACGATTCTAAAACAAGCTTGACTGTCTTGAATCAGATACTAGCTTGTTGTTCTCGCAATTGTTTGAATACTCTTTCTGCATGTTGAGCCGTTTCCTACCATCCTGAATGACTAATTACGTCATCACTTTGATAGGTTGGAGAGTCGAATCACGATGCAGAAGACGACGATGATGAAGCCGAAGAGTACTAGATGAAACTTGTTGAAAATGGAGTAAACTGGTAGGCTACTGTATTTATTATGTTACTAGTACAGTGGCATGTAAGAATGTATTTTTACAAACAAAAACTTGATTTTTAAACATGTATCTAAAACTTGTAATGAGATTTTCATAGGCACTTTTATAACCGGTTAAGAAAGTTACACATTTGGAATAATATAATTTCAGCTGTATTGGGCTGGGAATTAGTATTTATACGTCGTAGTATATGATGAGTATTCTTAATTCATAAAAAACAGCTTTGGTTTTTAAAAGTGATTTTGTTTGATTTTTCTTCAGCAGCTAACTCTTGACCAAGTTCATTTATAACACCTTGATATATTTTCCCAAGCTTTATTTGGAACCTTTCATTTTAGGCCAGTCTTAACCGATAGGAATGGACTAAACATCATACTCTTTTCCAATGTTTGGTTGAGAAGGGGGATTGCAGGCTAGTATTGCTCCCTGAATCCAAAAAAGCATATCTGGAAGAACTTATTTTGGGCAAATTTCAATCGAAACCCATGGGTTAACCATTAGGATTTTTCCAGAAATGACAGTATAAACAGTATGAATGATTATCACAATTTCAAAAGACGTTTCAATGCTCTCCGAGTACCATTCTCAAGTAAGATGAAATGAGAATGAATGGTGCTCGGAAAGCATCGAAACGTCATTTGAAACTGTTCATATTGTGAAATTGCTTCACTTTATTTTGTTTTCTTCTAAAGAGGCTTGCTCGCCGAGTTTATTTTCAGAAAAATCAGTCCTTTTACTTTGAAGGAATTTCCTTTTAACACTCTAGACCTATAGATCGACTGGATTTTGTATCATAATTTCAAAAAGAAAGACAAATTTTTGGCGTTGGCGTTCCAAGGCTATTATAGCCAAAAACTAGAGCCTAAACAGTCCTTAGTGGATTATAAGCCTATTTTGAACCATTTATTTCTGGTCCCATTTTGACCAATGTTTAAGTTTCGTATTTTTTGCGTTTGATTAGTAGCCTATTTGGAATAGTTTATTTTGGGCCAGTCTTGACCCAAAACCAGGGGCTTGTTTTCAATTTTAGGCTGATTTTGACAGTATTTTCTATAGTGATGTTATGCGTTTTCTAAGCTTATTACAGCCTAAGTATGCTCCCTAGACAGTCCTGAGTGGATCAATACTCTATTTGGAAGTATTTATTTTGGTTAAATTTCGACCCAAAAGTATGGGCTTTTCAATTTAATTTTTTTCCCCTTTTTGGGGTTTTCTAAGGCTATTATAGCCTAATACAGCTCCTTGAACAGTCCTAAGTGGATTAATACCCTACCTGGAACCATTTATTTTGGTTTTATTTTGACCGAAAACCATGGGCTAACCATCAGGGTTTTTTCTAATTTTCAGCTGTTTTTGAAGGAAATACTTTTCATTTTTTTTTTGGTTTCTAAGGATGTTGTAGCCTAAGGCTGCTCTTTAAATAGTCCTGTGTTGATTAGTAGCCTATTTTGAACCATTTACTTTGGTTCAAGTTTGACCAAAAACCATGGCCTAACAATCAGGATCTTTTCCATTCTGGGTTGTTTTTAAATGAAATTTTTTTGGTATTTTCTGCGTTTTCTAAGGCTACTATAGCCTAATACAGCTCTTTGAACAGTGGATTAATACCCTATTTTGAACCATCTATTTTGGTTAAATTTTGACCCGAAACCATGGGCTAAACATCAGGGTTTTTTTTCAATTTTTTGCTATTTTTGAAGAGAAAATTTTTGGTATTTTTCTGCGTTTTCTAAGGCTATTATAGCCTAAAACAAATCTTTGAACAGTCCTGAGTGGATTGATACCCTATCTGGAACCCTGTATTTTGTTTCAATTTCGACCCAAAACCATGGGCTAAACATCAGGATTTTTTCAAATTTTTGCTATTTTTGAAGGAAATTTTTTTCGTACCTTTTTTGCGTTTTCTAAGGCTATTATAGCCTAAAACAGCTCCTTGAATAGTCCTGAGTGGATTGATACCCTATTTGGAACCCTGTATTTTGGTTCAATTTTGACTCAAACAATGGGCTAACCATCAGGGTTTTTTCAAATTTTGGCTATTTTTGAAGGAAATTTTTTTCGTACCTTTTTTGCGTTTTCTAAGGCTATTATAGCCTAAAACAGCTCCTTGAATAGTCCTGAGTGGATTGATACCCTATTAGGAACCCTGTATTTTGGTTAAATTTTGAATCAAACCATGGGCAAGCCATCAGGATTTTTTCAAATTTTTGCTATTTTTGAAAGAACTTTTTTTCGTACCTTTTCTGCGTTTTCTAAGGCTATTATAGCCTAAAACAGCTCTTTGTACAGTCCTGAGTGAATTGATACCCTATCTGGAACCCTGTATTTTGGTTAGATTTTGACTCAAAACCATGGGCTAACCATCAGGGTTTTTTTCAATTTTTGGTTATTTTTGAAGGAAACTTTTTGGTATTTTTCTGCGTTTTCTAAGGCTATTATAGCCTAAAACAGCTCTTTGAACAGTCCTGAGTGGATAAATACCCTACCTGGAATCATTTATTTTGGTTCAATTTTGACCCAAAACCATGGGCTAACCATCAGGGTTTTTTTCAATTTTTGACTATTTTCGAAGGAAATTTTTTGGTATTTTTTTGCGTTTTCTAAGGCTATTATAGCCTAATACAGCTCTTTGAGCAGTCTTGAGTGGTTAAATACCCTACCTGGGACCATTTATTTTGGTTCAATTTTGACCCCAAACCATGGGCTAACCATCAGGGTTTTTTTCAATTTTTGGTTATTTTTGAAGGAAATTTTTTGGTATTTTTCTGCGTTTTCTAAGACTATTATAGCCTAATACAGCTCTTTGAGCAGTCCTGAGTGGATAAATACCCTACCTGGAACCATTTATTTTGGTTAAATTTTGTCTCAAAACTATGGGCTAACCACCAGGGTTTTTTCAATTTTTGGCTATTTTTGAAGGAAATTTTTTTCGTACCTTTTTTTGCGTTTTCTAAGGCTATTATAGCCTAAAACAGCTCCTTGAATAGTCCTGAGTGGATTGATACCCTATCTGGAACCCTGTATTTTGGTTCAATTTTGACTCAAACCATGGGCTAACCATCAGGGTTTTTTCAAATTTTGGCTATTTTTGAAGGAACTTTTTTTCGTACCTTTTTTGCGTTTTCTAAGGCTATCATAGCCTAAAACAGCTCCTTGAATAATCCTGAGTGGATTGATACCCTATCTGGAACCCTGTATTTTGGTTAAATTTTGACTCAAAACCATGGGCTAACCATCAGGGTTTTTTCAAATTTTGGCTATTTTTGAAGGAAATTTTTTGGTATTTTTCTGCGTTTTCTAAGGCTATTATAGCCTAAAACAGCTCTTTGAACAGTCCTGAGTGGATTGATACCCTACCTGGAATCATTTATTTTGGTTCAATTTTGACCCAAAACCATGGGCTAACCATCAGGGTTTTTTTCAATTTTTGGCTATTTTTGAAGGAAAATTTTTGGTATTTTTCTGCGTTTTCTAAGGCTATTATAGCCTAAAACAGCTCTTTGAATAGTCCTGAGTGGATTAATACCCTACCTGGAACCATTTATTTTGGTTCAATTTTGACCCAAAACCATGGGCTAACCATCAAGGTTTTTTTCAATTTTTGGCTAATTTTGAAGGGAATTTTTTGGTATTTTTCTGCGTTTTCTAAGGCTATTATCGCCTAATACAGCTCTTTGAGCAGTCCTGAGTGGATAAATACCCTACCTGGAATCATTTATTTTGGTTCAATTTTGACCCAAAACCATGGGCTAACCATCAGGGTTTTTTTCAATTTTTGACTATTTTTGAAGGAAATTTTTTGGTATTTTTCTGCGTTTTCTAAGGCTATTATAGCCTAAAACAGCTCTTTGAACAGTCCTGAGTGGATTGATACCCAACCTGGAATCATTTATTTTGGTTCAATTTTGACCAAAAACCATGGGCTAACCATCAGGGTTTTTTTTCATCTTTTGGCTATTTTTGAAGGAAACTTTTTGGTATTTTTCTGCGTTTTCTAAGGCTATTATAGCCTAATACAGCTCTTTGAGCAGTCCTGAGTGGATAAATACCCTACCTGGAACCATTTATTTTGGTTCAATTTTGACCCAAAACCATGGGCTAACCATCAGGGTTTTTTTCAATTTTTGGCTATTTTTGAAGGAAATCTTTTGGTATTTTTCTGCGTTTTCTAAGACTATTATAGCCTAAAACAGCTTTTTGAACAGTCCTGAGTGGATTGATACCCAACCTGGAATCATTTATTTTGGTTCAATTTTGACCCAAAACCATGGGCTAACCATCAGGGTTTTTTTTCAATTTTTGGCTATTTTTGAAGGAAATTTTTTGGTATTTTTCTGCGTTTTCTAAGGCTATTATAGCCTAAAATAGGTCTTTGAACAGTCCTGAGTGGTTAAATACCCTACCTGCAACCATTTATTTTGGTTCAATTTTGACCTTAAACCATGGGCTAACCATCAGGGTTTTTTCAATTTTTGGCTATTTTTGAAGGAAATTTTTTGGTATTTTCTGCGTTTTCTAAGGCTATTATAGCCTAAAACAGCTCTTTGAACAGTCCTGATTGAATTGATACCCTATCTGGAACCCTGTATTTTGGTTAGATTTTGACTCAAAACCACGGTTTTTTTCAATTTTTGACTATTTTCGAAGGAAATTTTTTGGTATTTTTTTGCGTTTTCTAAGGCTATTATAGCCTAATACAGCTCTTTGAGCAGTCTTGAGTGGTTAAATACCCTACCTGGAACCATTTATTTTGGTTTAATTTTGACCCCAAACCATGGGCTAACCATCAAGGTTTTTTTCAATTTTTGGCTATTTTTGAAGGAAATTTTTTGGGTACCTTTTTTTGCGTTTTTTAAGGCTATTATAGCCTAAAACAGCTCCTTGAATAGTCCTGAGTGGATTGATACCCTACCTGGAACCCTGTATTTTGGTTAAATTTTGACTCAAACCATGGGCTAACCATCCGGGTTTTTTCAAATTTTGGCTATTTTTGAAGGAACTTTTTTTCGTACCTTTTTTGCGTTTTCTAAGGCTATCATAGCCTAAAACAGCTCCTTGAATAATCCTGAGTGGATTGATACCCTATCTGGAACCCTGTATTTTGGTTAAATTTTGACTCAAAACCATGGGCTAACCATCAGGGTTTTTTCAAATTTTGGCTATTTTTGAAGGAAATTTTTTGGTATTTTTCTGCGTTTTCTAAGGCTATTATAGCCTAAAACAGCTCTTTGAACAGTCCTGAGTGGATTGATACCCTACCTGGAATCATTTATTTTGGTTCAATTTTGACCCAAAACCATGGGCTAACCATCAGGGTTTTTTTCAATTTTTGGCTATTTTTGAAGGAAAATTTTTGGTATTTTTCTGCGTTTTCTAAGGCTATTATAGCCTAAAACAGCTCTTTGAATAGTCCTGAGTGGATTAATACCCTACCTGGAACCATTTATTTTGGTTCAATTTAGACTCAAAACCATGGGCTAACCATCAAGGTTTTTTTCAATTTTTGGCTATTTTTGAAGGAAATTTTTTGGTATTTTTCTGCGTTTTCTAAGGCTATTATAGCCTAAAACAGCTCTTTGAGCAGTCCTGAGTGGATAAATACCTTACGTGGAACCATTCATTTTGATTAAATTTTGTCCCAAAACCATGGGCTAGCCATCAGGGTTATTTTTAATTTTTGACTATTTTTGAAGGAAATTTTTTGGTATTTTTCTGCGTTTTCTAAGGCTATTATAGCCTAAAACAGCTCTTTGAACAGTCCTGAGTGGATTGATACCCAACCTGGAATCATTTATTTTGGTTCAATTTAGATCCAAAACCATGGGCTAACCATCAAGGTTTTTTTCAATTTTTGGCTATTTTTGAAGGAAATTTTTTGGTATTTTTCTGCGTTTTCTAAGGCTATTATAGCCTAAAACAGCTCTTTGAGCAGTCCTGAGTGGATAAATACCTTACGTGGAACCATTTATTTTGATTAAATTTTGTCCCAAAACCATGGGCTAACCATCAGGGTTTTTTTCAATTTTTGACTATTTTTGAAGGAAATTTTTTGGTATTTTTCTGCGTTTTCTAAGGCTATTATAGCCTAAAACAGCTCTTTGAACAGTCCTGAGTGGATTGATACCCAACCTGGAATCATTTATTTTGGTTCAATTTTGACCCAAAACCATGGGCTAACCATCAGGGTTTTTTTTCATCTTTTGGCTATTTTTGAAGGAAATTTTTTGGTATTTTTCTGCGTTTTCTAAGGCTATTATAGCCTAATACAGCTCTTTGAGCAGTCCTGAGTGGATAAATACCCTACCTGGAATCATTTATTTTGGTTCAATTTTGACCCAAAACCATAGGCTAACCATCAGGGTTTTTTTCATCTTTTGGCTATTTTTGAAGGAAATTTTTTGGTACTTTTCTGCGTTTTCTAAGGCTATTATAGCCTAAAACAGCTCTTTGAGCAGTCCTGAGTGGATAAATACCCTACCTGGAATCATTTATTTTGGTTCAATTTTGACCCAAAACCATGGGCTAACCATCAAGGTTTTTTTCAATTTTTGGCTATTTTTGAAGGAAATTTTTTGGTATTTTTCTGCGTTTTCTAAGGCTATTATAGCCTAATACAGCTCTTTGAGCAGTCCTGAGTGGATAAATACCCTACCTGGAATCATTTGTTTTGGTTCAATTTTGACCCAAAACCATGGGCTAACCATCAGGGTCTTTTTCAATTTTTGACTATTTTTGAAGGAAATTTTTTGGTATTTTTCTGCGTTTTCTAAGGCTATTATAGCCTAATACAGCTCTTTGAGCAGTCCTGAGTGGATAAATACCCTACCTGGAATCATTTGTTTTGGTTCAATTTTGACCCAAAACCATGGGCTAACCATCAGGGTCTTTTTCAATTTTTGACTATTTTCGAAGGAAATTTTTTGGTATTTCTCTGCGTTTTCTAAGGCTATTATAGCCTAAAATAGGTCTTTGAACAGTCCTGAGTGGTTAAATACCCTACCTGGAACCATTTATTTTGGTTCAATTTTGACCCAAAACCATGGGCTAACCATCAGGGTCTTTTTCAATTTTTGACTATTTTCGAAGGAAATTTTTTGGTATTTTTCTGCGTTTTCTAAGGCTATTATAGCCTAAAATAGGTCTTTGAACAGTCCTGAGTGGTTAAATACCCTACCTGGAACCATTTATTTTGGTTCAATTTTGACCCAAAACCATGGGCTAACCATCAGGGTTTTTTTCAATTTTTGGCTATTTTTGAAGGAACTTTTTTTCGTACCTTTTCTTCGTTTTCTAAGGCTATTATAGCCTAATACAGCTCTTTGAGCAGTCCTGAGTGGATAAATACCCTACCTGGAATCATTTATTTTGGTTCAATTTTGACCCAAAACCATGGGCTAACCATCAGGGTTTTTTTCAATTTTTGGCTATTTTTGAAGGAAATTTTTGATTATATCATCAAGATGTAAAACTTGAAAATGGGCAAAATAGGACAACCGGTAAATTTATGGATTTCGTTGGGGAAAAATGATATGTTGTCATAGGATGAAATACGTTGTTAAGGATGAGGTCTGAAATTAGAAAGACAGGAATAATAAAAAATGTGATTAAATTTTGATTTTTCGATACTTGAATCAATAAAGACATTATACCATTAAATAAAGGTAAAAAGCTCGACCCAATTATTCATAAATTCAAGTATTTCATTGCATTGTATAGCATTTAACAGCATGTCATTATAATCATAGAAATATAACAGTAATTCAAGAATTATTTTGATGCGGATATGATAACAAATTTAACTTAATATTGGTTATAGATTATTAGAATAACGTTCATTCTTTTAAGGACCAGCGGCCATATTCAAGACTGCATAGGGTAGCCCTTTATTTTACACTTTCATCTTCAATTTCTCAATTGTTGTGAGCCAAAGGGCCTATTTTGGTCAGAAGCACATGATTTCGTACCCTGACGCCTTCGTCCCATCTTACAATCAAGTATAAGATACTTAACAATTAACGGTCTACAGGGATGTTTAGAGAGATGCAATTTCACTTCTAACAGCGAAATCGCATTTCCATTGCAAAGTAATATAGGTACACAAGCAGCAGCATTTTCATATTGCACATCTTAAAATTCAGGTCAAGGTGACATTTCATTTTTTGCATGCTGGAGCTTAGGTTGTTTCCTCTCGTCTATCATCTCTTTTTTAAGTAATATTTATCTGCAGATACCTTGGTTTAAACAATTCTAAGTGGAAATATACCACATCTATCTTTCATATGAATTCAAAACATTTCTACCTTCCATCAATTCATTGATAATGAATTAAATAAACGAAAAGTACAAAGATTGAGCCATCCGCGGATTGGATAATATAGAACAATAAGTTGAATTAGATTGGTTAAAAGGGAAGCAGCGGTCATTTGATTGGTCCTCATCCAAAATCAAAGTTCATGCAAAACCATGATATGAGGCTCGATATCACAAGATATCAACATGAGATTCATTCCCATAATAGAAACATATTTATTAAAAATAAACTGAAGTCTTACGAGTGCTATCTACCAACGAACTAAGAAGAAACATGGGGCAGACGTGGTGAGAAATAAAGACACCTCGTGGAACTTTCTGGATGTTGTGGGTATGGGATACCTAAATAAAGCAGAAAATCTAATTTCCCAATTATTAACGAGAACAGTAATAACCCAGGAATGAGAAACTAAGTTTTCACTTTCAACTTCAAATGATTCTGAACAATATGGCACATTTCAAATTGGCAAGTTATCTTTGGGACAAGAGTTGTAAGTTGCACAAATCTATTGCCAGACCAAAAAATTGAAAAACGACTACGATTTTTCTTACTAAGTATATATTCACAAGGGAAAATGCAAGAATCCAATCAAAAATCACGAATATTCCCATAGAAAAGACTTGTAAAGTTACAAAGCCTCTCATTGAGGAATAAGGAAGTTTCCTTTGATTCCCAACACGCCTGCACCACAACAAATAAAAACTATAACCAAAGTCTTCTAAGCTAGAGTTGTGCCTCGGGGTTAAAACCCAACGGTCCGGTCTGGGTTCTATGAAGGGGGCTATTCCCCAAAGCTATAAAATAAGCATAAAAAGATTAAATATAAAAACATTGATAAAAACTCAACAAAATATTTTCAGTTTAGAAAAATACACAAGTTTAATTAGCAGCCTGTGGTCAAGCATGACGTTTGAAAAATATTTTTAGCTGAAAAGGGAAGAAAAACTGTCAGGTAAAGGCAATAAGGTTTGGTCATTGCGTCAGTGGACCATTGTTTCAGCTGGCTTCTTTCCACAAAGAGGGAACAATTATTAGCTATGACTTGTTTCATAATATACCCCCCAGTCGCATTATAAACTCTGCCTGAAATACCTAGAATACCCTTCAAATGATTCAATTCAAAAATGTTCAGAACAGCGTTCGCGTATGTCCTTCCCATTTACCCTGATTCAATCAGAGTATATTGATTTTGGTAACAAGTTAGGCCATAAAAACAATTCGCCATCTGACCATGACAATTAACAATCTTAATTTACGGTCGTGTAGCGGTCCATTATATTGCAAATACAATAGCCATTGAATGACGACTAAATTACCAGAGAGGATCTTCTTTTAGGTTCCCTCCAGCTTGAATGTTTATTTGCATATTTAGATGTCCCTCAGATTTCTGTACCCTCTTGGTCACCTACACTGATGTTGGACGCAGTTCGTTTGACTTCTCCTGCGGGTTTTCTGCGCTTGTACAAGATCACCGCAGCAAGAGCAATGACGAGAAGCAGTACAGCAACTACAATACCCGCCACTGATCCAGATGAAATTCCAGCTTTTTCAACTGACCTCCTTTTTGAACTAGCCTCCTCTGGAAGCTTGCCTCCGCTCGCAGGTCTCGAATTACTGGCACTTTTGCTGTTTCCTGATTGGTCACTGAGCTCTTGTCGATAAGCCAATCGTATCATCTGAATATTAGTTCCTTTGTCTTTACCAATTGATTTAAAATCCGGGGCATCACGGCGGAAACGACCGTGAGTTTCTGGCATGGCCATCATGGCGTGCTTGGAAATGTGAACTGATTGATAATCAACACTTCTCTTGCCGATTCCTCTGTTTTTCTGCGCTTGGGACCTCACTGTGTAGATCGTATGAAGGAACCAGTTACGACCACCAGAAACCTACACGCAAAATATTCATATCAGCAACGAAAATCAGCAGACGAGTTTCAAAGCCACAACTGCATTTAAGTGGGTTATGTAAAGGCGCATAGGGGGAAGAAAATCCAGGGGACTCCAAGTTTTTGTAACGATTTGGAAACAGTGTGTAACGATTCGTACAATTTAAATGACGATTCAACATGACTACGAAACTGCAAGGACAGTAGTAGCCTGTGAGCATCCTCTACACTTTGTGCGGAGGAGGAACGACAAAAGACAAAAAGAGTTTTTAAAGAAAAGACTCCTGCAGCCAACTCCCTTGAGTAAACTCTGAATTATTAAAGGAAACCTCTTTTGAATACGCACCGTGACAAATCTGAAGTGAACTCTTGTGGAACTATATCCTCTTTTGTTGATATATTAATGTTGAAGTCGAAAAATAATCGATCCAGGTGAATTTCATTTAATAATATATATTCTTGTTGGTGGTTTACGTCAAACGCCCTTCATTGCACGGGATCGTAGCGTATCTCATCTCGTCTGGTACTTTTCTGGATAGTTGGCATGGGCGAGACTTTAGAAGGGTCAAACATCCTAGCATAGTTTCCTTAAAGCGTAGTTTCTAGTTTATAGTTTCTAGTTGATAGTTGAAAGCTTTAGCATACATACTTAGTTTTTTTATCAAATTCTAAAGTTATTACTATTTCTATAAAATATGATAAAAATGATAATAAATTATACGTTTTATAAAAATGAGTGTAGTTATGAAATGGGGAGTTGTAAAAAGAGTGGAGTTGAATAATCAGCAAGGACTTACCACATTGAGAAAGCCTCGTGTTTTAACACCACCCCTCATAGTGTAGACAACCCCCCATATATAAAGCAAATCAATTGAAATAACAAAATTACCTTGAATAGTGGCGTACTGTCGAGTTTGAATCCATCAGCTCCCGGGTTGGAAACGAGGTCGTCTCCCTCATCTGAATCAATGGCGAAGTTGGCATTGAAAAATACGTTGTCAAACTGTGTAGTGACAGTGCTGGGAGCCAAACGGTCCTGAAATAGAAAAAGAAATAAATTCTATAAATTGGGTAAATAAATAAAGAAGGAATCATATGAATAGCTAAAGAATATAAATCAACCCTGGAGAAAACGTTATTTAGAATAATTGATATTAAAGGAAAAGGACTGCTATGTTGAATATTGAGGTTAAGAGCGAATAAACGTCTCATGCATTTTGTCGAGGATCGCACGACGATAGCTCATTAACTTTTTCAAAGTCTATATTGTTGATAAATCTTTACCGCGAGAAAACAGTTGATGTAAAGGAAGAACTTGTTCTGCAGAGCTCCTTGCGGAGGAGCCGCATAGAGTGAGAAGAAAGTTTCTACTCAGTGTCTTTGGCTCCTCAAAACGCCCCCTGCGGACAGCTTCCTCCTTCCCATTAGGCTTTCCCTCCCAGCACAGATTTTCACAAAAACTGACTTTTTAGAAAGTCTTATATAAATATAATAGGTCTCTGCTTAAGTCATGTACTAAAAAGTGGAAATCGTAGAAAAACTTACCAGAATTTTAAATCGGTATAAAAGATTGGTAGAATCGGCTAAGCAACCAAAATCATTTGACGAAGGATCGAATTTAGGAACATAACCATCCAATCCGCTGCACAGGAATACCTTCTCAATGACCACGTGGTATGCACTACCAAGACTTTGAGCGGTGTCAATCATCACACGTCCATATATGGTAGAGCCTGCAATTGATAACAGAAGTTAAGACTCAAGTTATGGAAAATTTATAAGAATACATCTTTTTGATAAGAAAATGTTCGTTCTTATTTCTTTCAAACCAAGAGAGAGGTATTAGGGCCTTCTATGGAGCCCTCAAGGAGTCCATGTCAATCAATGAATTTGACAGGACATTTCATCATTTTCCTAAGAAACAAAAAGCATTGTTGACGTCTCTCAAAATGCTTGATGTAATTTCTTTCCGGGTATTCTCCCACAATAAATTGCAAGGAAGAAAATCCTCAGATACACAAATGTTATCTTTCTTTCCCGTGGCGTTGACAAATTCTAAAATCTTTGAAATCCTTAAGGACTGGAAATTTCACAATGGGCTCAAGGGACAGGCTGACTTTATCAGTGAGCATGGAGCTTCTATTTCTGTTTTTTTCACATTTTTTGAGGTAAGAGGAATACTCACAAGTTCAAAGGAGCTGAAAATATGATTCGGATTTCTCTTATCCATCAAATAGTTTTCAAACATAAAAACCTGAATAGAAACTTTTCTTTAAAGACTTTTCAAAATTTCAAAATACCTTTTGTAAATGCTACATCATCAGCCTCGGATCCAGTAAACTTGTTGGAAAGCCATTGCTGTTTTCTGTTCAACAAAAAGAACCTCGTATTCAAGCTGAAGTTAGCTGCGACTGGCTCACTCGTCTGCTGGAATCTGATTGGTAGTTTGAAGGTGATTGGGTTTCTTGGTGTGCACTCGAGTGGAGTGGAGTATTCAATGTCCTGAAACGAGTTTAATATTCAAACATTAAAATGGAGAAGAATATAAGAGCTCATGCTTCGGATGCTTCACCTTATTTCTTTCTTATCAATAAAGATGGTGCCAAAATATTGGAGAGTTGAAGGTCTCTTTTTGTTGTGCCAGGGTTAGCCCATATTAAGAAGTCACTTAAGTCACTTGAGGCTATCCGTTACAAAATTATTACTCAAGGGTCATTGACTGTTGAAAGTTCACGCAAATGAGATGGATTCCTGCACGATCATGTAACAAGATACATATAATAAACGAATTCAAGTGGAATTGCTAATATATGCGAGAAGATTATATGTGGATTCATGGACTAGGTGTGAGAGGCAAGGAAGGGATTACTTCTAGCCAATAAGGGATTTCATTTCTTCCGAGCACCTACCATGGAAGAAGTGACAGAGCAGAAAATATTCACAAGAAGCTCAACGGCGCTATAGTCCATGAATAAGAAATGCCGATGAAACTGGCACATAGTTATTTCAAGCAATTTCTACCGTTTCCATACCTCAATCCAAATAGATAACCGATAAAAAATTGGGAAAGGTTTCTCTAGGAAAATTAGGCTGAAAACTTTAGCTTACCTCAGTAACGGTACAAGGTAGCAGTCTCACGATGTATTGACCACTGTAATCACGAACGGCAAAGTTTGAGACAAACTGCCACATTTGTTCAGGCTCAGAGTAGGTTGCGTCACTTCGTATCAATCGCAATGTCATTGATAAGCTGGGCTGGTCAGGTGACATGACAAGGGATTCTGCAGGGCTTACTAGAATAAAAACAACATTTCTTCCCAATGTACAGATTCAACAAAACATAAAACATACACAAAGCAATACTATCCCCATCCATGCTAGAAGTGGGTACTACAGAGGGGTACTATCTAAAACATCATCAGATATGACCTTTGAATAGTCTTAGAAGAGATATCAGGATGTTGAGCATTTCACATTCAGAAAACTACTCAGCTTACAATAAATAAGAATTAGCCTGATCAATGCAATAATATTCTAAGATTTAAACATATTTCAACTTACCTTCACTTTTCATGATGAATTGTCCTCTGAACCTCGCTTTCGTTCTGAAATTCACAACTAGTTTCCTATCCGAGTCACGAATCCTGATACTAGTGGGGTATAGATTTCCCTTGAGAACAGAGGTGGCCGGGGGTCCCACCCCATCTTTCCAGAGAACAGCGGTGTCATAAACGAATGTCAGCCTCAAAGAAGATTTGTGATCGAAATGCATCCAGCCTCCGGCAGCTGTGGGGGAGTGGTAGATATACGACACGAATAGGGGTACTTTGATGGACATGTGGGACTGCACGGTGTCTTTTACTTGTCCGTCAGTGGTGATGGTACCTCCACATTTTTGCACCAGCTCAGTCATGTCGTAGTACGATTCAAATGTCCACAAACAAGCATCTAGATTCAGATTGCGGTAAAACCTAAAGCAAGACATATTTTCATTGAAAGGAAGGAAAGTTTATTGAATCTGGGGGCAGAAATATGTCAATCAGACAGAATGACAGCAAGTCTGATGAAATGCGATCAAATGATAGTTAAGGTTTTGCAAGGAGGGTACTCAGCAGTTCATGCTTATTCAAATCTTGACAATGGTGTCTAGGCGCTTATATCCAAAGCGCCTATTGTTCCCATTTTGGCTTATGCCAATTGATATTGAAATTGGTATGTTATTTACATCAGGACAGGTGAGAATAAATCTCTGGAAATTTTAAAGCTATCTCATCTTTTACAATCCTTTACATAATTTTATAATTTCATTACCAATACGAATTGTTTCAGAAAATTTCCTTATGATCTAGGAAGGTGGAAAGCAAGCATTTGCTCCTTAAATCGCTGACTCTACGCCCAATCCTCTAGAGGGAATGTTAGAGTTTGTACACAGGGTAGGGTATCAGTAGGTATTGAAGTAACCTAATATCAATATTTTCATCATAATCATCATCAGTTTGATAAGAATCAATAACAATCAATCGCAGTCATAAAATTGTAACCACACTCTGGTTGAGATCAAAGAGGGCTTTGGTTTCCATCAATATGCACACATTTTCAAAGCAGGAGCATTTGCCGGTAAAATATGCTACTGCTATATGTTACTACCCATGAAATGTGCAACAGTCCTTTGAGCTTCATTGCAGGCATATCAATAAACGATTCCTTACCTTAGTGTGGCATTTCCTCTCAAACCAGCATCATACTGGTAAGGCTGGCTTTCTCCCGCTGAGTCCGGATCGATAATCTGATTCTTGATGAATCCGAATCTGGTTCTAATTTCATTGATATCCAGAAGATTGGAACAGGTATGTTGGGCTACTCTACTCGCATCCGGACTCAACGCGATTTCAAAGTTAGAAAGCTGCTTCGTAGAAATGGCGGGCATAAGTCCGTCGAAGTGAGGCACTAATATACGCACGTGGACGAGGTTGGGGTGCTTAGGGTCTTTCAGTCCGGTGTATTTCACTTGGGCTGAGAAGGTTTCAGCACCTATGTCTCGTGCGTTTCTTGGCATGCAAAGACCTTCGTTGGGGTCCACGGTTACGGGGTCACTGAAACTCTCCACACCGTAACCCTCGTCCTCATCAACGGCTTGTGCTACACAGCGGACGCGAGTGCCAGGGCCAAAGTAGACGCTGAAAAAGGAAACAATTAGAATTAGAAATATAGAATGAATCTGTAGGGTTGACCAAAAAGTCAAAATTTACACCGTTAATAATGTACAATGTATATAAGTTGTTTTGTGTGGCTATGGGCATGGAAGCAATACGCTTCTCGATTATGAATCCATTCAATAATTGACCTCACGAATAAATATTTTTCAACTTCAGATGGTGGCAGGGAGGTGGTACTCTATAATTCACTGTTTCATATATAATCAAGAAGGAGCAGGATAACTTAAAAACAATATTTGAAATGTTTCTCCTGGGTAAAATGGCTTAAAAATACCGAGATTATCATGATTTCCCAAGTCTTAATTGTGCAATTCGATAATGAAAACATAGGCTACTATATACCTGTCAAGTGTGATTCTGTTAGTCTCAGTAACAAATGTTTTGCTGTCAACGTTTTTGAAATCATAAGTCACCCCATCTTGACTGTCTTTTGCAGAGATTTGCCATCGATATCTTGTCATTTTGTTGGCGATTCTCTCCGATTTGCAAATACCAGCTGTAGTTGAGTAGCCAGGGAACTTTGGATTGCAGGACTATTAGAGAAGAAAAATATTACAATCAAAGAAGAACTTTATGTTTTACTCACAGTACACAGTGGTAAGCACGCTAATCACTTGGAACCTGAAGCAGATTATGAACTTAGAAGTCTCTAGGATTTTCGGAGAAATACTTCAGGGAGGCAGATTAATTCGAGGAATCATCTAAAAGTCGTAATTATCAGCTTGGACTGACAAATAATTTTAGATGGGTATTGATCCTAGCATAAATGAATGTAAGCAACATACCGTTACGCAGATCAGGGGGTAACCTTGGATCGGACTTCGTCTTGCTCTACGCAAATTGTCATAGTCTTGTAAAGAGACGACCTTTGGTTTCAGAGGGAACGTGACCCCCGTCCTTCTACCAACTTCTTCAATGTAAACAATAGTCTTTTTAAGCCCAAGTTCTGCGACTCTATTCGTATCTGGCTTGATGTAAAGCGAGAAAGCACGTCGAAGGCTCTTTTCTCCCTCGTGGAAAATTTTTATTTTCACCATCTTCGTTGTTTCATTGACTCCAAATGTGATTTGCTGCAATGAAGAAAATAGCTTTAAAAGTAATCAGTAATGACTCATTACGAAATGGAAAACCGAGCATCAGGAACATTAACTCGAATTCTATTGCTGACACTGCCTTTTTCCATGCTATATTCGCAAATATCTAATATATCTATTTGTTAGCCACTAAAATCACGAATTCGCTCCTAAGTTAGATATGAAAAAACCAAATCATATTTCGAGTTTTTTTCAGCCTTGTCTAGAAATCTGAAGTTATGATTGAAGTTGAATCTTATGAAGTAAATGCTCCAACATTCTAGCTCCAAATAAATCACATTTATTCGACTTAGCTCCACGGGGGAGCCATATTCTCACAGATAACTGTTGGAGACGGATTATCAAAATATTGCAAAAATTATCTTTTTCAGATGCTAGCATTTAAACCAACTCGCTGAGTTATGGACCCTTATGAATTTTCAAAGTGCGATTAAGCTTGCCAGAAATGATAAAAAGCAAATCTGATTTAAACGTATGTCTTAAAGTGTTGATCAGGTCTTTTCGAAACCGTGGCACAACTTTTTCTCTACACTCATTTCGTTCTATTTGTTTTTGTACATACCTTGGCGAGTGGTTCATAATGGATGCCACTTCTGGCCGATCCGTCTTTAGTATGGACAGTAACGGCAGAAACTTTCGAAGGGTCCCCTGCTCTCATGACTGGAATTTCAATATACTTCAACCTCTGCTCAGAAGCTGGCTCCTTCACGTAGTACTTAGTCTTCATGAACTTGATTATCGGCTCTAAAAACATTATGCTTGTTAGATATCATGATATACAGTCATACTCTCAGAGATGGTTCTTTAATATGAACTAGACATGGGGTGAATTGAGTTTGAGAATTTCAAAAAAGAACCAATTGCAAAACTAGATTTTCAAGAATTCTTTAATCGAACTTTCAACCACAACTGTAACAATTTCATTGATTCTAGCATCCACTTGGACATCTTGTTTTGGGAAATTTTGGAAAAGTTGATACTTTCATGATAATAATAAACGTGAATAAAGGATCCAATAGTAGGCAATTTTCGCTTGAAAACCCAAATAATATCCAGAATAAAATCATATTGAAGTAATCACACCGTAGTTGTAAATAATAATACGAGAGCCTAACTATCTAAGTTTATAAAATTCTAATATATAAATTCAAAAATAAACCATGCTTGTGTTAAACGTTTCGATATAAATCTTCTTCAGTAACTGTTCTTACCTAGTTGTAAATAAATACTCACAGGGTGATGTAGATAAAATACTAGACGTTTGCAGATGTTTTATTATGATAAATGTTCCAAATATTTGAATTCAATATAAATTTGCAGAGAAGGAGCACCCCAAAAAATTTCATTCCACGAAAATCAGTCTTTCAATTTTATAGCTACAAGCTAAGGGCTGGGAATCTGTTCTCTGTTTATGTCATCATCTTTATTCTGTTGATGAAAAGGCTAGTGCATCACCGTAGCCTACACGTCTATTCTTAGGACTTTAAGAGTATAAGAAAGAAAACAAATCAAGAAATGGTTTGTTGACTTACGATCGTCGTCAATAATCTTAACCATGGTTTTAGTTCTTCCTCCAACTTTTCCACCTCCAGCGTTCGAGCTGAAAACTTTTCCCAAATGTAGGAAAAACAGTTCTTCTGGTTCTTTCATCGTGTCATTGATTATACTGACCTGAAATAAAAAAAAGAACAGGTCAATTTTTTGTATCCTAAACCCATTCGTTTACACATGATTCATCCATTCTGTGTTGCAGCAATCCAGCAGCCTTCTCCCAGAAACACTGGAGCGGTGCAAATGGAGTTACACCGAGAACAATAATACCTACTTGGACTACACATTCTTTAACAATATTTTTGATATGAAATAAAACCGAATGAACTCAGCGAGCACCAAACCTATTGCGCATTTTACTTGATTCTAGTGCTGACGTCATATATTGGCTCTTCCCAGGCTTTAAAACATCAGCGTTTTAGTGCAACCAGGGCAACCAGAAATGCAAAATAAGCGTGTCTGATCGCTGATTGGGGGAAAACTGTAACTTACGGAAAGTTTTGGTACTGATTTTCAGAGACAACACATTTGATTCAGACACACAATATGGAGTCTCATTTCGAGTTGCATGCACTTTACACATTCATCAAGACAGGATAAAAGCTATAAATGAGAATTGACAGAAATGACAGAAATACCTCGCACTTCTTTCTCCTCTCTTTAGCTTTGAAAACAACGAATGATGCATTTGTGTCAGGCCTTTCCACATAATCCTTTCCAACGGTGGAGGTGTTCTGCCGTGTGTAGCATCTGACTGACGTCACGTGACGAATGTCACCTCTCCGCTTGATGAAGGCTGTCACGACACTATCGTTCTCTCTCACTTTGTATTCAGGCTTTTCAAAGTAGACCGTAGGGACTAATAAGAAAAATGGCACCAATTAGCTTGTGCTTTTTGAATTTGTAGGATATACCGTTTGTAAAACCCAACATCTACATAAAGTCAATGCAAACTAGGGTGGGGGTGAATTTCATATGTGAGTAACGCAGAAATAACGCAGTGAAATCGGTATGAAAATTTCTTCAGCAGGAATGGTATTAGCAATCAAATATACGAAAACCTCATACTACAACACGCAGTGATTGGGCATGTGCTAATTCCCACCTACTAAAAACCAAGATCAGCATCCTAGTTTGTTAAAAAGAAACTCACTGACTCAGTGATACTAGGGTTCCACGTCAATTTAGTAATTTCTATCCATACACATTAGAAAAGAGCCCATCAATGCAAGTCCAAGATAATAATTTGAATCATGAGGACCCAATGATCTTATTGAATTTTAACAATACTCTTGAAGGGATACGTTAAATCATGTAGTTAAATCATTTAGTTAACTCATGTAGTTGAATCATGTAGTTAACTCATGCAGTTAAATCATGTAGTTAAATCATGTAGTTAACTCATGTAGTTAAATCATTTATTTAACTCGTGTAGTTAACTCATGTAGTTGAATCATGTAGTTAACTCATGTAGTTAACTCATGTAGTTAAATCATGTAGTTAAAACATGTAGTTAACTCATGTAGTTAACTCATGTAGTTAAATCATGTAGTTAACTCATGCAGTAAAATCATGTAGTTAAATCATGTAGTTAAATCATGTAGTTAAATCTTGTAGTTAAATCATGTAGTTAAATCTTGTAGTTAAATTTTGTAGTTAAATCATGTAGTTAAAAGGTTGCAATAGAATTAACTTACGATCAGACATCGAGTCATCGACAGTAACAGTTGCAGAGGGGTTCTCTCCAAGAGTGGCGTTCAGCGGTGCACGAAGAAGAACTGTGAAGTTCTCTTTGCCTTCAATTCTCGGTCTGGCAATATCATCTAGGATAATAATGCTGACAATCTTTTCTGTTTCACCAGGAGCGAATTTCAAACTTCTGACCTGAGGAACGTAGTCGCGTTCAGCTGTTGAAGAAATAAACCCGTAATAGGAGACCTAAAAGTATCTACAAATGATGAAATAGAGTCGCAATCTGAGGGATATCATTTTCAACTGAGCTGATCAAATGCAGATAGATAAACCAAGTGTTGTAGTTGGGTATTTGATAAAAAGAATAAACAAGATAAAAACTAGCTGATTGTTCACAAGTAACAATTCAACATTTTCAAAACAGAACTAATTAATCTCAACCTCAGATAATGAATATTAAGAGTACAACGAGTCTGGCATCAAAATTCAAACTACAACACCAAAGGCAGATTGATAGAGATAAGAAGAGATAAAATTCATGTTGGACTTGCGTTAAGGTATAGCCTACCTCGAGCAGAAACAGGTCTCCACTGCCTTGTTGCAAATAAAACGGATGAATCAACGGAGAGATCTGATCCTTCACGGCGAACAATAACATCGAATGTTCCAGCACTCTCATCAACATCATATTGGTCTTTATCCAGCGTGAATTTCGGCTCTAAAATAAACAAATGCAATGCTTAACATAATAAGAATCATATTAATGAGCTTGTCTATTCTAGATGAATACAGTAATCTATGCCTTAGGTAGAGGAAAAACCCAGATGTAGACTTTCAAAGCTCATATCTTTTTTGTAACTCTGTAAACTGTATTTTACAAGTCTAAGTAAAATTAGTAGTAAACTCATTACTTGATAATCGCATAAATGCGTGAAACTCGGAGTCACGACAAAGATATGTGTTTTCTATGAAAGTCTACATCTAGGTATCATAAGAATTATATTTCCGTTATATGTGACCATGCAGTTGGGATTTCAAGTTAAATTTGGATGATTTCAAGGGCAGGACAGATATATCGAAGAAGAAACGATTTTGAAATAAAGCAACAAAGAAATGAACAGTCATGCAGGGATTTTCTTTTACATAATAATGGAAGGCCTCCTATACAGCAACTATTGCCTTCAACAAGCTTCAAACTGTCCTATGAAATACAAATGTTTTAAAACTGACATCACATGGTAGAGATATTCAAGACTGGAATCTTCTTGAACGAGTTTTAGAGACAAACCTACACCCAGGGTGAAAATGAGTTAGAAATGGGTCAAAATACTAAATGGACACAATTCGAAGAAACCCGACTCTGACGTTTGAATCGTTCATACAAACCTCAAGAGACCCATAATGAGGGCAGCAATGAATCAACAACTACTTATTGAAACAATGTTGCAAATACTCATTTTCACGTTAAATGGTACATAAGAACAGGCACCTACCATCTTTATCATCTGCTAATATAATGACATCAGCAGCAGAGAATTTCTTGCCAATCGCTGCCCCCATAAATGGCGATAATTTGACTTGGAATTTTTCATTTTTCTCGAACAGTGAGTCGTCAATTATCTTTACTGGACAGTATTTCACAGCTTCATTCTAAATAGAAATTTAGGTAATGAAAAATTAGTATCAAAACTTGGGTCAAAAGATCAAGGATGTTAAACGCCGGTCGAGCTAATTGATAGCAATGGTGTTGAGAGGGAGTAGAGATTACAAGATTGTCTTTATGATCTTATAGTTTTTTCCATCTTATAAATCAGAAAACTTTCCGAAGCAATAAAAGTTATTTCAACAATCCTGCAATTAAAAACCTTTGAAAACAGGCAGCATTCTAAACAGGGGTGTACCAGCCTGTCGCGCTACGGGGTAAAGGACCAAACGGCTGTGTCAATCTAACCCTGAATATAAGTTAGTGTCTGTTAAACTAATATTCTGTCAGCCCAACATGCAATACGAATTTAACCAAAACACCTCTTCCAATCGATATCATTTTTAGCGTCTTTCTATCAGTAAGCCATTCTTTGCTAGCTACCACGCTACACGGCTTATCTCGGCTAATTAGGTTCACTTCACTATAAATCTCAATATTTCTGGTTAACCTTGCGAGATATTTTATCTCTTGACATTCTAAGTTGACTTTATTTCAAGCGGAAATTAGAAATTAAAATAGACTTTTGAAGGAAATGATAAAACAAGTATTATATGGAGAGCTTTGAACTTACCGTATCAAAGGTGATTATGTTATCTCGGTCGTCTGCAGATTTAGAAATGAAATCTCGATAAGAAGTCACCGTTGATCCTAGTGTTCCCCTTGCTGTACCTGTGAAATATGGAAACAACATTTAGTATGCAACAAAATCAGTTTTATTGGTATAGAGCTCATCAGTATTTAATCTTGTCTAGATAAAATCGAAGGGCCTTTAAGAATTTCACACTTTACACTCGTTTCACACTCGTTTTAGTCCGTTTTCAAAACCTTTCAAGACCCTCGCAAAGTCGTTCCCAAATCATTGCAAATCTGAGAGTCGCATATATAATTTTAGGACAGTCTACAAAGCAAGGCAATGTCTCAGTCAGTTCTTATTGAGTGTAAATAATAGAAAGCCTTCAAGGAAGTCCTCGATATATCTGTGAGGTATCTTCGATAAGAAAAAGTTATGGAAAAATGCATGAGAACGAACCTGGAACTGTGGAGCACACGACTTTGACAAGAGGCTTCAGGTCACCATGCCTCCGCAGAGGTATCTTGAGCGTCCCGATTCCTTCTTGGACGAGATATTCTTGGTCTTGGATTGCAATGACTGGCTCTAAAAAGAATTACATGGCATAATGAATAGAAATCACTAACCCTCGCAATAATGAACCTGAACCCTATTACTAACCCTAACCTTAACGCTAGCCTTAATGCTAACCCTAACTCTAATTCTAGCCCACAAAAAGTCATAAGCTATTAACAGGCTTCCAATAACCATTGTGCCTGCACTAGAAATATTTCAACACGACTTTACATCCCAAGGAGCTAACGATATTTTAAAGACTCTCACTCACCATCCTCTGTATCGATGATGTTGACGCTCAAATTCCCAGGCTTCCCGATCAATGTGTGGATGTTATCGACCAGAGTAATCCTAAACGTCTCCATAGCCTCGTATTCAATATCATCTTTAATCTTGATCTTTAGGTTTGCTTTGGTCTGCCCGGGACTAAACTGTACTTGATTGGATCTGGTCAGCTCAAAGTCTTCGTTCTCGATGGCTGTGCCGTTGTTGAGTTCCAAGCTAACGAAACTTGTCTCTCCGAGAAATCCTCGACGGTTCAGATGGACAGTCACGTGACCCTTTGTCTCACTGATGTTCACTTTTGGCTGTGCGAATGAGACCCAGGCCCAATTCAAGTAGAACTGCTGCCCGTGAAGCATGTTGTCGCCGCTATCTACTAACTTGAAGACGAACATGTCACTTGTTGCGTTTTCCCCATCTTTGAGCAAGTAGCGGATCTGGCCATTGTCTATATCGGCCTGCTTGAACATCTCCAGAGCTTTCTTTGGTGCAGAAACATTCGCGAGTCTGCCATGCTTAGGCTGCGTGGTGATCATGTAACGAAGCTCCTTGTTGTCGCTGTCAGCGTCGTGGCCTTGTATCGTCTCATCCGATAACTGAAACCCAGATGTTCCGTCATCGAAATGACGAAGAGACGAAGCACCGAGGTTTTTCGCCAGAACCGGTAATCTATTGTCCACTGGACGAATCTTGATGGGGACGACTTGCGGTTTAACCTTGGTGATTGACGAGTCAGGGAAAACGAAAAAGTCGGAGTGGGTGCCGTCAGTTACGCGCACTGAAAACGAATCTTTGACGGTTTCGCTTCCATCGTGGCGATAATTGATACGATTTTCATTGATGTCCTTTTGGCTGAAACTGCTGATCGATTCGTACCCGTCTCTGAGGATTCGTCCGTGCAGCGGCGACTCAGTGACTGTGAATATCACATTTTCAGGCTTCGTGTCTTTGTCGTCGGCGCGTAGTTCGAACGGGGTTATTATCGTGCTTTTGCCTTCCAAAGCTGGCAGAGAAGATATGTGTAAGATCGGCTTCTTATTGTCAACATCGGTCAGAGTGATGCGGAATGTCCGGTGTATTTTGTTGACTCCGTCGCTGACTGAGAATTCGAAATTGTCGAATTTCACCTCATCTGTGTTTGTATGTACGTATACGATCTTATTGCCAGCCAGGTCGATTTGCTTGAAGGAAGTTATTGGCACACCGGGGTGGTCCGTGTTTTCTATGTAGCCTTTAGCAGGTACCTTGGAAGTAAAGAGGAATGTGTTCGTTTTATCATTTATACATATCTAAGCTAAGGCATTGGGTTATTGAAGTCCAGCTAAGCAAATGATGTATCAAAATCATGTTCCGAGATCAGTTTCAACTTTACTGCATCGTCATACATAAACTTGTTTCAAACGTGTTTTCTATCATCTACCTGTTTTCCTTTGTTTTGTTTTTGTTTTTATCTCAACACACTCTTAATACTTTTCTACTTTTGTATCTAGTAGTCATGAATCTTGAATTCATTCGTAATTAAATTTTGTCACCTTTAATATGTAAATCACGCTTCCACTATTCATAACCATTTAAGAACCAATTTATTGGGTTTTTAAAAATGGAAGAAGAACGTTGTATTAAAACGTCAAATCAATTCATCCAATGTTGATAGTGTAATTCTATCACTTCTACCATAAATAAATATCTTACCCAATCATTGGGTCCGAGTTCCTAGTCTTTTATAACTTACAGAATATTTTGCAAAATCACATAGTAAGCCTAAAATAGAGTCTAAGAAAGTTTCAATACATTATAACGAGCATGGTAACGAACAGACTGAGAAATGACGAAAGCATGAAAGCAGAAGACGAAGTTGGACAAAACGTGCTTACCTTATTAATGTTGAAGACGATGTTCTCGTCCTCGCTATTCAAATCCGAAGCACTCAGCAAATCAGTGGTCAAGGTGATGCGGTCCTTTTCTTTCAAAGTGACGCCCTTATTTATGACGTCAGGATGCACATTGTCGATTGGTGCTATGACAACATAAAACAATTGGTTGATCAGTCGGTTGAAGCCGTCAGTGACGTCAAATCTGATGACGTCACGCTCGCCTTTGTCCTTGTTAAAGTGCTGGTAGAACACTCGTTTTTCGTCTACGTCTTTCTGAGTAAAGTTGCTTCCTTTCGTGAGGTTTACGTATCGTCCTACCGACAGGCGTTTTCTGAGCATTCCAAGTTTTGCATCGGACATTACCAAATATGCCAATGTTTTGTCATCGGAATCCAGATCGGTGACTTTGATGTTTCGGTTGGTAATGACCTTCATTTCAGCTCTGTCGATACTTAGGCCAGTGTTGATCGTTACGTGAGGTACTTCATCGTCTACTGGGATAATGGTGACCGGAACAGTGGCTGTGACGTTGTGGACGCCGTCGGAGACTATCAACTCGAAGCTGTCCTTTTTAGTCTCGGAGCCATCATGCTGGTACAGGATTCCACCCTCGCTAGAAATGAGTTGGGATTTGCTGAATTGGGTAAGAGGCAGCAAGTCGTCCCCTTGAATCAACAACTCACCGTGCTTCGGCTTCTTGGACACGTAGAAAATCAGATCAGATTCCGGGACATCGTCGTCGATAGCGTTCAGCAGGGCAATGTCAAACGATATGAAATCGTTCTCTACCACAACGAATTGCCGGACCAATACCACTGGTACCTCATCATTGCTTGGCTGAATCAACACGTTGATAGTGGATGGAGGGGACGTATTATTCTTATCAGAACAGGTAACAACGAACTGGTCAACAGTGGGCTCAAAATCTTTGTGGTTACTCTGTACATAATTCACTTTGCCGTTCATTAAATCCAAATTAGAGAATTTGGTAGCCCGCTTTCCAACTCTGCTGAGTTCGGATCCTTCCGCAGGGGTTGTCGACTCGATGAATCCATGTTCCGGCTGCTGAATTACAGTGCACATGATCTTATTGCGTTCGGTATCAACATCAGTCACTTCCAAATTCACGGAGGTGATTGTTGCCTTTTTACCTTCGTTGACGATAACGGGTCGGCCGATTTGGAGTTTCGGTGGTTCCGAGTCGACCGGTAGAATGACAAACTGAAGGATGATTCCGTTATATCGGTTGCCTCCGACGATCCAGTCATCGGACATGTCCGATAGCGTCAGGTTCAGTGTGTCGGTTTTGGATTTCAGTCCGATTTCTCCGGCGATGTGTTTGTAAGCAATGATGCCATCAAGAATGTCTTTTTGGGTGAAAATATTGACTGGGGTTCCTGAAAATTAAAGGAAATGAAGAAATTGAACTTTTCAATCAAAAGTAGTATGTTGATTGAGGTTGTTAATTAGCATTTGGCATTTGACAAGCAACTAAGCAAATATATAGTGATATAGGTGGATTTGAGATTAAGAAATGTCTTAGATATATAATTTCCATTAAGAATAAAATGTCTATCAAACTTAGTTGGAATACTGAAATATCACAGTTTTTTCCCCAAGGCACACCGAATAACTAAGGGAGGCTCCATTTGATCCCTGTAGATCTAATTTCTTAATTGCCAGATCAATAAACAATTAGATAATCGTGTACCAAGGCTTCGGCCACGACAACCGCCACGTAGCATTCCGTACACTTTAACATCACAACAATGCTTTGTAGTACCTTTGAAAAGCTTCATACTGTATTTCTAATTATTTCGGTTGATTTTAAGTTCTTATGCTGGCATGGTTGTTTACTGTGAGAAAAGCCCCTACTCGACTGGGTTCCCTACTCTAGAATATTTGTATGAAATAAGCTCCTTGGGTTTCGACTTAGGTGTTTCCATTCAAACGCACGTCTCACCAGACAACACCAGGACGGCGTTCTCTGACCTCCATTAAAGCAAAACCGCGGTTCGATAACTAATTTCATATAATTTAAATTAAAATAAAGTTTGATAATAATAAGGCATAAACAGCCCCAAATCCAATTATGGTTGAGTCAATAACGATGGGCCCTTTCTAGCTGGTAACTGAAAAATGTAATCCGTAAGCTTAATGGTAATTTATCTTGGTTTAAGCGTCCAAAATAAAAAGGTTTTGCTCCGCTTGACAAGCCCGCAATCAATTGCAGAAATGAGAATTCATCGTGAGCAGGATGTTTATTAATAGTATGTTAAATGTGGAAGAATGGAATCACAGAATAAAGATGTCGAAAACAGGCACACAGGAAATCTATGGGGTGGGCGGTGTATCATCTCCTTTCATGTCAAAATAGCCGAAAAACAGCCGAAAAGTCAGCCTAATAAACAGGCACGCTAGGGAGTACTGAAGAACTGAAACAACAACCTGAATTCAAAAACCATTCATTACCCCATTACCCAGCATCATCCTGAGGAACATCTGTATAGTATTGTGAAGGTATTCAGTACTGTAGAGGATGTTTGGTATTGTGGGGGGTGTTCAGTACTGTTGATGATATTCAGTATTATGGGGGGTGCTTAGTACTCTAGGGGGTGTTCAGTATACTGTGGAGGATGTCCAGTACGGCGAGGGATGTTCAGTACTGCGAGGGATGTACAATACTATGGCGGGAAACCAACATTTCATTGGAGGGTGTTCAGTAATCTTGAGGATGTTCAGTACTGTGGAGGGTATTAAGTATTGTGAAGGAGGCTCATTACAGTGGAGGATGTTTGGTATTGTGGGAGTGTTTAGTACTCTTGGGGGTGTTCGGTACAGTGGAGGATGTTCAGTACTATGGGAGGGGGACTAACATTTAATTGGAGAGAGAAATATCATCAATACTGTGTGGGGGGATGATATTCAGTACTCTTACAAGAGGAAATTTAGAAATCCAACCAGGTTTCAACAAGAAATTTCCTCTCCATAAGTATTTCTTAATTTTCCTTGGGCACAATTACCATGCCTTCAGGCGTAAAAGACTGGGTCAAATGAATTCACTATATAGTTTTTTCTGTTAAGATGATGGAAGTGGTTTAAGACCAGTCGACCTACGAATGTGAAATTTGAATGGCAAAACCTTAAGTTTTCAAAATTGAATAATCATAAATGACGTTCGAAACCAGAAAATGACAAATCCAACCCAAAGGCCTTCGAAGGCCAGCTCATCCACCATTCAAACCAAGACATGTAAAATAACTGCGGTGTGTTAAGGAGATCATCTGGAATGCACTTAAGGTGACAGTTCGTTTTCACTGAATTACATCCCAATTCAAAACCATGAGCTGTACAATCAACTTAATTCCGCAGATTCCAACTCAAGGCAAAGACAAAATGAATCATAAAAGTTGTCAAAACAGCACGAGGCTTCTCGATTTGGCGGTTTCTAAAGTTGTATATAGAATCAGGAATAGAGCAGACTGAGTCTAGGAGGGGGCAGGACTCCTGGTACATAATGGTTCTGAGGAGCAAGGAGCAAGAAAGCAGTTAGGACCTTGTATGGACTCTGTCGATCTCTATAACTAGGAAAACGGTAGCAGGAAAACGGTAGAGAATTGAAAACATATTATACCAGAAATTTATTTAGAAGCAAGGGTAAGGCAAAAGGTTCCTTTTCTCACCCTTCCTCAGTCAGAGAACTTGGAGAGCGTCCTGAAAACTAGCATGGCAGATAAGGAATTGACAGAGTCATCAAATTCTAAATTGGTTACGAGATTAACCGTGCAGAGAAAAGTGCAAGTCACTAAGAAAAAGTGGTTTTGAACCTTAAGGCATAATCCTTACACCTAACTTCAACATGCTGCTGACATTGCTACTAAACCATAAGAAGATGTTTTAAAGTTCAAAAAGAGCGCACATCAACTCAAATATCTGCTCCATTATTTCCCTCATGGGCCTTATGGTTATACTCGATAGATTAAATTAGAAATTTATTTAGAAGCAAGGGTAAAGTTTTGTGAAAGGTTCTCCCACGTCTCCTCAGTCACTGAACAGAACTTAAAGATCACGAGAAAACGAAACCAAAAAACGTAATGGTTGCTCTTGCTAGATAGAGTCTTCTATCTTATCAACCCCACAAGTCTTGTTGTACAGCTGTATACTGGGTTTGTAAGTGACTTGACTTTCAGAGATTGCCTTCATTGAAGTTGTTATAGACTATATATCATTGAAGCTAAGAGCTCCATAATCAGGATTAATGCCACGAATTCCAGTTGAAGGATGAGCTACATGAATATCGATTTGGAAGGAGAATACGGAAGGATTTACGACTTGGTGGCTTCCTTAAGTTCCAAAGACCGTCTGTTGAAAATTAAATGTTACAGTGCAAAGTCCAGAGCACTATTTAAAGCTGAAACTCTATCAGCTAGGATGCTACTATCGGTCGAACACAGCATGGTTTCATTAAAAAATGTTTAAGTAATAATTTACTCTATTACTTTATGGTATGAAAGAGTAAGTTCTGCACATATATCGTGAGATTTATGGCTGAATAAAAGCAACGAAGAAAAATGTGGGTTTGACACGAGGGAGATAATCTTCTCACCCCCCTGAAAAATGGTGCAACATGATGAGAATTTGCAGACTTCAAGTTTATTGCAAAATTCATTCAATCAAAGAAAAGAAGAAACTGAAGCCTTGGTTCTTGAGAGATGAGCCACTATCTCCTTACAAGGGTTCTGAAGTAGGCCATGCAAAATTCCTGACTTGTATGCAAGTATGAAACCAAATATATAAACATATCATATTAAAATCTAGAGCCAAGAACATGAATGTTTTGCTCTTAAAACCCAGAAACAAGGTAGTAAAATCCGCAAGCCATGAGACCCCATAGCTCCCTCACTCAACATTAGCTACGTCATCGCCACCGGCTACGAAACCATAGAAGGGTAACTTGCTCAACTCGCATAGATAAATTCATTTCCATTAGAGGTAAAAGATTAGCAAAGGACGTTAATAAGAAGGGTAGAGTATGTTTAATCTTGATAAAATAATGAACTTGACTTTCAGAGATTGTCTTTTCTCCAGGAGCAACCAAAATACTTTGGATCATATCATGATATAACTCTAGGCTGAAAGTCAGATTGAATGCAACATAGTCCTAATCAAGGATAACAAAGAACAGTGGGAGAAATTGATTTACAATTTTGCAGATAATGAGCTCAAAGTCAGAAACTAGAAATATAAACATTAAAAGGATGAAAGGCAAGGTCTATCAAGCTATCTAAGGAAGCAACCCCTACGGCTGAAGTGCTAACTGCCCGTCAAACTAAGCAAGGTCTTAGCAATAATTCACATTATCACTTCGCGGTATAACAGTATAGTTTATGCATATAGATCGTGAGATTCACGGCTAAATAGAAACAGCAAAGGAAAACTGCGGGTTTAATTCTGGGAGATAATCCTCACACCTTTCTGACAACTGATGCTGAAGAATACCATCGACAGGGCAGAGTCCATTTTTAATGCATTGTCCATATCATATACCTCATGTAAGTCAGTCTCAGATAAGCCACGATATACCTTTGGTTTGACCATGAGATGCAACCTTCCTCTCATATCTGATGCTAGCCTCCCATACACTAAACTTAGGATGTAAGCGAGGGCAGAAGTGTGTGATATCTAATCCAGCTGCATATTACTGGAAATACTGAATGGCTGATTTCAAATCTCACGGACTGAAAGGGAGTGGGAGTTTAGGTATAGTGTATTGGTAGTAGTTCAAACTCGTCTAAACCTGCTTCATCTTAGCTTAACAGACTTACGTATTATAACATTATCGACAAACCATGAAATACTTTTGTAAGAGAGACAGCATTAGGTTTATCAAGAAAATCTATAGCTCATGTCATAAACCAAAGCCTTCGTAAGTTTAAACGATGTATGGCTTTCGCTGCAATACAGTTTTACCAACAACGAAACACAAACTATAGTTTCCTAAGGGATTTTGGGATCTCTAGCAGCTGTGACTTTGCTAATTTTAATTCGTGAAATAGGCCGAGTTCATCACCATATTGAAAATTGTTTTCGACCACTTTTCAACAGAAAAGCAGCCTCGTTAGGAAGTTAGGCAAAGTGATGTCATATCTCAGTGATGCAAGAGCTTGAAAATGTGATTCAAGGCAAAATTTGAAACACGAGGTTTTGCGCAGAAAGGAGGTGAAAGTTAGAGAAAAGTACAACACACAACTCACAAGAGCGTGTATTTTCACGTTATCGACAATTTTACCAACCACAGGGTTGTCCTATTATGTCGTGAATTCAGAAGACAAGAAAGAGATCCGGCACAAAGAAAACAAGAATGGATCCCATAAGGCAATGCACTCTTAGCAGATCAAGCCATGTATCCTAGAAACCATTAATTCCAATTCAAGGAGAGAAACCATAAATTCTAATTCAGAGATAAGACGACATTGATTATGGATTTAATCAAAACAGTACTCGGATTTTTGCCTTGGTGGTTTTCTAAGTCTAAAATCCCAAATTGAATAGGAAGAAATGATGTATAACAAAGACTATTGCCCAATCTCAAGTTGTCTTTCCTTCGTTTGAAGTGCTAACTGTTATCCAAGCCCAGCAGAAACGTTTTTCAAAAGGGTTTTTCTAATAATATACCCTGTCAGTGCAAGGTACAACAGAGAAATCTAGGCTAGAATAAATCTTGATATTAATAGCTAATAAGACGCTACGAAGAAACTGCTTTCCTGACTTTGGGTGTATAATCCTCACACCCTCCCGACAACTGATACAAAATGATACAAATTTGCAGATGCATGAACTCTTTGCCTAAATGTGGCTGAAAGTCTTGCCACTACCAAAGTGTGGGTTTTATTTTGAGAGATTCTTCTGACACCCTTACAGAGCTGATGCTAAACTTGGCCACAAAACCATAGAAAGGTAATATAAGAATCGACGAAGAACCAAAATCCCTTCGCATACTCCATGCAACTGCGTTTTTTCATTAGGGCTGGAAAGCTGAGCAAATATCGCATAGAAAAGAAAGGTTTTCTCAAGATACCCAACACAAGTTTCTTCACATATCAGAAATGGAGATCAAAATGCAGAGAAAAGCCCTCAAAACCGAGGATGGTCCTAAAACGCAATCTCCTCTTTCGCCCTTTTCCCCCTTTAGGGTTTGAGAGTATTGGAAAGCGATGCGCAATCTTCCACGAATGTTGTTGTAAGACCATGCTTTCACTCCCTGTATACAATAAGTGCGGCTAAACAGTAAAAATGCAATAACACATGCCAAAGGATAGAATGAGAGGCTAGAAATGAAGAATTAGAAAGAACAAGGAGCCAAGCATTGCTCCTGTTTTCTGCCTTAAGCTAGAAACAGCAGAGTTGGTATTAGATCAAGTGGAACGATGACGTCAAAGTTTACCGAATGAGAGGTCTAGCCTGAAGACAATTCTGAGCCAAAAATGTGTAGACCATGCAGCATTCTTCTATCTTCTCGACAAGACAGACGTGGAATAAATTGCATTGAATGAATGAATTGAATGAATTGAATTGAATGAGTTGAGTGAATTAATTGAAGTAAATCAAAACTTACCTTGCTTCTCGATGATGCCATGGTTGGGATTGGAAACAACCAAGAAAGCGAGCATTTCATCATCAGTGTCTTCATCCGTGCCGCTGATTATTTCTTTCGTTAATGTTGTCAGGCCTCGTTCTTTCACTTCGACTTTAGCTGCGAGGTATTTCACTGCAGGAGCTTGGTCATCGATTGGGCTCACAACTGCGAAAAGCAAGACGGAATTAGATGAATATTTAATAATGTGTTAAAGTTTTAGGTAGAGGTGTATAGGTAGAGAGTTGATAAGATTGAGATACAACAAAATAAACAGATCCTGGGTGAAGATATTCCCTCACTCGCACAATCAAGTAGGCACTTCCAAAATTTCTAACAACATAAGTCTCTTGGTTCTGTTCATGATTTTTTTCTTGCATATAATTAGAGAGCTCACGAATCTATGATTAGATGAGGTCTATTCTTCCTTAAAATTGAATTGATATCATGACCCATATACATTTGGTATTTGTTGTTGTTTGTTAGTTGTGGCATATATTTGGTGGGTGTGGTGCTTCCCTTCACTATCATCTCATCTAAAACTGGCTTTACCTTCCATCCTCACCCTAAAGGCACAGTATAACGGCAACAAACACAAAGATCGCTTAACCTCACTACGCACCTTACAAAATAAATATCAATGCCTCAAGATACCGGGAGTTAAAACAAGTTTCAGACCAACAGAGTAGCTAGTAGTTTAAATCTACGAAATTATTTGTCAGCTTTGAAGGAATTGTACTGGTCCAGAGAGGTGGGGGCCTGGCACTAGATCAGCTGATTACGTCATTAGGCAAGCTCCCCATTGCGTAGCCATTCAGGCTTAAAAACCCCACCCTACATACTTTCCCTGCACGAGACCTGACTCATAGCTGATGCAATGAGCTAATTATTGCGTTACATGATTTGCAGTCGATTATCAAATCCAATTAGTATGATTACACTTGCGTGAGTGCAGCTTAGGCCCACAGACAAAGGCACTCAGCCTATCTCGTAGTAAATCTGCAGTGAAATCTTAACTTAGTTTTCTTAATAATTTGCTGTATCCGAATCCAATCATCTCACAAAGTAAGTTCCAGAGTTTTGCGTAATAACGGCGTATGGAATTTCTGGGGAGAGCCGTTTGAAAATTAAGCCGATTAGATTATCTGGCCCCGATCTAATGAGGTAAAAATGGCCTCCCGGTAAGGGAATTTCAACGGAATAAAGTCAGTTTATCTTCTTCTATATCAAACTGGAATTCAAATTGGTGTTATCTTAAAGCCCCCTATGGCAAGCGGAAAGACGCAAATACTTTAGTTTGTTTCTAATAAATCAATGAAAGTACTTTAGCCTTGCCTCATACACTCTAATCTACGAATCAAACTTGAAGGCTCAAGAACATTATCATGATATCTTCATACAGGGTCTGTGAAAATGCTCAGGAAGGATTCGACGTGTAAAATAATTAGCAGGCACGTAGGAACTGGGGGGGGGGGAGTTTTTGCAGATTTTGCAAACGACAATAAAGTGCTCTTTGTAAAGTGTCCCCATTAGCTTATGGAAAAAAGGACCTTGATGTATGAATTGTACCAAGTTATTTGGGTAAAGTTCACCAGAAGGGGCAGCGATGCATGAAAAGTTGATTAATATCAGCAAATGGCACCGTAAACACAATCCAACATTTCTCTTGGACATCAGACTTCGTGATGAAAACCAAACAAGGCTACGTGGAGCATTTGAGAAGTATGACCTAGACTAGAAATCTCGAGTGACCCCGTCTAATTCAAAAACCAGTTGCATTTTGAGGGAAGCAAAGCGGGGAAACAATTGCAATTTCAACAGATGGTAAATTAATTTGGATATTTTCGAGACGGTTTGACCATGCCCTTTATTCGACCTGACTAATTACAGCAAAATGCATGAAGAAATTAATTAAGATTCGTATCAGATGCTTGAATCGAGGCAACAATAGATTTTGTAAAGCACGAACTATGATTAGATAAAAATAAGCGTGACACGTGTTTAGAGAACTTCGACCGTGAATACGTATTCTAACCCTGCCTTACCCAGGTCGTACTATAAAACTAGAAATACTAGATTTTCTTTGTGCGGGGTAGATTTTTGAATCTTTATTGGAAAATGGCCCCTCCTTGGAGAGCTAGACCCCTTCATAGAACATCTAGCCATGGGCTTGGTTACCAGTGTGGCATTAATTGTTGTCTATCTGGGTTTGAGAAAACTAACAGCACTGTTTTCTAAACTACATTACAATCTCTCCCCTGGTTGAAAAGCTGCGAGTGTGACGCTACCAACGCAAGACAATTGGAGATTCATTCCATGGAACGCCTCTCTTATTGAAAGATCCCATAAAGGCATAATTCCGCAAGTCATAACTCAAAATGAAATATCAAGCAGTTTGTTTACATTACGTTTCCTTCTAACAGAGCATTTCCTTAAAATGCAATTTCCTCCCAATGCCGGAAAGGGTATGGTGCATAATGCACAGTTCTCCCATCGCAGTGGCCATTTGAATGGCAAAGATTTAAAGAATCATATCCTCCCACTATACAGTAATCTGCAACAATCATGTTTTATCTCTGAGATTAGGCCGTTGATTGAATCGCAAGGATGGCTATCAGCACTTATTATATGTACCCCGCCCTTTCGTTTTCCATTAAACTCTTTTATCACTGACTGATACACTGACGTTCCTCCGTAGGGCTACCCGCAGTGCTTCCCTGTAGTGCCTAAATCCTCACTGATGAACTTTTACTAATTCTTCCAGTGGTTCAACACCGAGGGTAAACCTCTTGGATGCGAGCCTGTACAATATCATGGTCCGGGTCTTTATGCTACAGGTGCTTCATTCAATCCACCTCAAAACTTTGCCTGACTGTCGACGACAATTTTTGAAAAGTGGGGGTACCCCCTCTCATTCCTTTCCTGGTACTACCCTGTTCTCTTCTGAGAACATATGTTATCAATTTATGATAGATATATCTTAAGCCCACTAAGTTTTATTTAGTCTGTTGCATTTCTAATTACTACTTTGTACATTTACGTATTGTGGACTTAAGTATTGTGTATTGCGCACCTAGGTATAAGATATTCTGCACTGGGGATTGGGCACTTAGTTAGGCCCTACTTTTCATTTCATCCTCAATGAAATTGTGGTATTTCAGCATTTCACTGAATCGAGAATTCCCAAAGAGAGGCAGGATACCACCCGGCAATATCACTGGTTAGTTCAATGAATGCGTATTTTTGATTGGCAGACGTCAACTTCACAGCCTAGCCTATCATAGAGGCGGCTTTTCACAAAACTATTCTCTCTTTTCTTTGAAGATTTGCAAAGGATTTTCGGGGATAAGGACCGTATCAAAAACATTTATCCCTCATCGTGGACTATCCCGGATACATTCTTGGATTCTAAGTTCGTGTGTTTTTCTAATCTGTGCTGATAACTCCTGTCTGAACAGGTTTTTCATGTATTTCGTAAGATTAACATTTCTTCTCGACCCCGCAACAACTTCAAGTGCAAAGCCTTAGGAGCCTATGGGTGAGGCCTTTTTTTGAATTTTTTTTTCCTAAATTTCTAACGGCACCTATACTTTTTAGTGGCATTTCATCGCACATGGTAAACTAGGGTATAATGTGCTGAGAGCCTGGGATTAACATCAACGAATCAAATTGCTGAAATAATTCCCTTATATAATGTCAAAATAGGGAGAAGGGTATAGCTCAGCGGTTGTACATGCGGTTAGTGCATTGGTACTTGGATAATAGAAGGCTAATCAAAATTGCTCCTTGAGCCCAACCTTCCGTCTTATGAGTGAATCTACGATATTGCTGTGCTTCATGACTTCATTGGGAGGCCCACCTTGCTAAATATATGTGTGATTACCGTGTCTTTTTTGGCGGAGTATAGAAAATGGAAAGCCTAGACAGTACCAGACCATACGTGGATTTCCTTCGCTATTTTTAGCAAAGGGGAAACCTTAATAACATTTCATGATCCTTTTTTATTGGCTAGCTTTCGAGCCCCGAGAGATGGTGCGAAATGGCAGTGGATAGCAGTGAATGATACATGGGAGTCTGCTCAAAATAGCCTGCTTGCTTCAGGCACTGTTAGTCGTCATTCGCAAATAGCAACTTGAAGCCACAAAAGGTTGACATTTTTCTCTTCTCTCAGATTTCTCCAACCTCCTGTGAAATTGTATTGCTTTTGTAAACGTAACGGTTCCAAAAGAAGAACACTTAATTCATAAACAAATTGTATATTCTCACTGAGTGCAAAGGTTGCCCTGCTAAAGAACTTAGCACATTGAAGGACGGAAATCTCTGGGAAACAGTTCCTAACAGTTATCTCTAGTTTCCACACACGCAAATTTCACAAGAAATCTCACATGTCCGTCAAGAATTTATAAATCACACAAGCATTGTTTGTCAAAAGATGAGTTATAATCAAGCCACCGCAACGCTGGAATTCATGCCAAAGAGAAAAACACGCGCGAAAAGATTATCAGGGGCGAATCCAGTGTAAAATTCGAAAGTCCTTGATACGTCAATTTAGGTAAAGAATGACTCCAGACTTCTCACAGTGGTATGGCTTTACCTGTGGTCAAGCCTTTTCAGGAGTTTGTTAGAAAGGTTTGACTTTGCCCAAACATCTTCATAAACAGTATCAGAACAATCTCATAGGACAATCTCTATGAACACTGTATGATAAATAAATAGACTTGGCAATTTTAGTTAACAATTGAATAAATGCATATTTTCATTCCTCTAATTTTTTCATTGCTGCTAGAATATTTTCTAAAAGGAAGTTTTCTATATTATCACTGAGCCACCTATGATAAGAACCTATGAAATAAGATTCTCGAAAAGACTTATCTCGCTATCTATCAAAGGGGCTTAGAAGGAGAAAAACATGATTCCCTCAAATTTACATCTCTATTTTGAATGATAATGCCAGAAAATTATATTTTCTTTCGGTTTTCAAGCTATGAAAACACAAAGATTCTTATCGAGTTGCTATGCAAACGCAAGGGCGTGGCTGGCGTTGTTGGGAAAATTCTTTCTATACAGACCATCTCCTGCGACGGGAACACCACAGCTAGAAATCTCGTGCATTTTTCCAGAAAATCCTATCGCCTTAATAGAAATCCCTTAAAATCCCTGACAATCCTTTATTCCTCAAAATTCTCGCACACTTTTAGGGAAAGTGGCAACCCTTAAGTCTCCTGTTTTTGGTGCTCAATTTTCTTCTTCTATAAATTCAATAACATCACAAATGCCATGAAAACTTGGCACAGACCCAGTTGTTAACTGGAAAATCAGTGATACATCTTGGTTTTCTATTAATAACGGTGGATAGCTGGAAAAATTAGAAACTTTTAACCAGTTTAGAGTTAGAGCTTCACTGTTTCTACTTCCTGCTAATAAACTATGAGAGATGGACTATATAGGTTTTCGATTTGTTCCTTCCAGAAGTGTAATTTGAAAAGCTTATTAAGCGATTATTCTACAGCCTTAGTGCACTCTCTCTCCAAAGGCGTACAAAACTTTCCAAGAAAAGAGGATTATAAGATATTTTGGGGAGATTTTGTTAACAATAGGATAATCCGAAAGCGTGTACGTGAATTTTCAGGATTGACTTGCCCTGGAACTCGCGTCAGTGACCAGTTTTGTTATCTGTCTTGTTAGAAAGGATTTTACGTTTCGTTGAGTTCCCAATTTTCCTTCAATCAAGAAGCTCTAGCGACAAAGACTGCGCGAATAAAAACAGATAAAACAGTAAAAAGACTCACCAATTGGTAGAACGACAGGAACCGAGTGGAATCCGTCATTGATCAGAAACTCGATCGATTCTTTAGTCGTCTCGGAGCCGTCGTGATTGTAGACGATTTTATTTCTCAGGATATCGTGAAGAGGGAAAACGTCTCCAGGCAGCATGCGGTTGCCGTCGTTGATCAGCGCTCCGTGCCGCGGGCCTTTTACGATCCCAATACTGATATCATCTGGAGAGTTGTCATTGTCCACCACGTTGAAGTACTCGCTCGTGATTGCAACCTGCCGTCGCTCGTCTACGGGTACAGTCCTGATGATGCCGCGCGGCTCTTTGTTGTTTTTGGGCTGCAAGTCGATTTCAAACTCTTGACCTTCGATGATGTTGCCAGCAGGGTCGAGGACATCATACTCGAATCTGACTTCTCGTCTTGAGCGGCCAATTTCTTTCTTGGGAGGTTCGTACGCAATTTTGAAATGATTGACTTGGTTCTGACTAAATGTCGAGACTTCATTTTCTTTCGTGCCTTCCTGCGCAACGATTTTTCCTGCGTCGTTGTTTCCATCTTTGTTGTCCACGAAGTATGGCTTCTTCATGATCCTGTAGATGAGCTTATTATCCTCTGTATCATCATCAACATACCTCAGATTGTTCTTGTTAAACTTCGCCATCACCGTTTCCAATGCCTTCATTTTGCGTGGACAGTCTGGGTACAGCTTGGGCCTCAAATCATCAATCTTCTTGATGACAATGACAAAAGTTTTTAGCCCGGATTCGTTGGGGATGGTATGATCATCTCGCACCCTAAACGTGAATCGATCATTGAAAATCTCGTCGTCATAATGTTTGTAAAAAACACGGCCTAAAATTATGTCAGTTTGCGAGAACTCTGTTATATTCTTAGCATAGAAATTTCCTTGTTTCACCCAGCCAATTTCATTACCCCCAGGGTTGGTCTTCTGTCTGTAGCAGATGCCACCGGCAAGCGGGGCGTCTATGACTTTGTAAATAAGCTTGGTTTCATCTGAATCAATGTCTACAGCATTCAAGATGAATTGGTTGATTTGTGCCATGCCTCCTTCAAGCAAAGTCAGGCCAATGTTGTGTTTCAGCACTGGGGGCTCGTCATCTTTAGGGATAATAGTTACTGCCACTAAGACATCTACTTGGTATTTGTTTTCCTTGACCCTGATCACAAAATTGTCTGAATAGGTATTTGAATCATCATGAATGTATCTAATCAAGCCTTGATTTATGTCTTTCAGAGTGAACACATTCACCGAGCTACCTAGTTTCTCCAGCTGCCCGTTCTTAAGTCCCCCTATGATGCTCAACTTGACGTCCTCTGCTTTTCCGCGCGTCACAATTTCTAACACTTCCTTTCCAAGGGTTCTCGTCTGCCCCTCAAACATGGTTAGCCTTGTGTTTTTCACTACTTTTGGCACACCAGTGTTCATTTCCTTGACAATTATGAAAACATAGAAGGGAACTGACTTTGCACCTTCGCCGTCAATGGCCTCGAACCAAATCTGATGAGTTCTTGAAAATGAGGTTGCCTTTGCAGGAGGCTTGTACGCTATCTTGAAGTCCCGCACGTCTTTTTGATAAAACGTTGTAACGGGAACGTTCGGGTTATCGGTATTAATCAGCATCCCCTGTCCAGGACCCAGCGGTCTGGTTACGTTGAAGATGATCAACTCTGCGTCAGTTTCTTTATCTTCTGCGGCAAGAACCTCGGGAGTGATGGCAGTGATCATGGATTGGTCAACCTGAGCTGAAAAAACCGCTTCAAAGGACTGAGACGGGCGTTCATTCTCGGGTGCTCTTCTAATCCTAACGGGCATTCTTATAAACTCTCTTTGTGCGATTTCTTTTGAGGTTTTATCGGATATTTCCACAACTAACGGAATATAATCACGATTTGAAGATAAAGTCTTTTTGTGGATGTACCTCAAAGTGCCGTCAGTAAACTTGGTGCACTCCATGTTCTGTCCTAAATGCGTGTCCTGTTGACTAACGGATGCGGGGGTGACGTTCACGAGGCGTCCGTAAAAAGGAGGGCCGTGGACTGCATCTACGACACGAACGAAACAGTTCTCACTATCTTCATTGAAACTGAATTCCAACACGTTTTTACTGATGGGGTCTGACAGTCCACCAACGTCGACGACTAAATCACTTCGTTTTTCCAGGACTTCAGAGGGGGAGGAGAACTTCACGACGACTTGAATCGTAAACGGCTTCACGACCGTTTGCGTGCCGGTGTCCAACCGCGCGTGCATTCGTATCTGGTCTTCTAGAACGTCGAGTGCTCCAAAGTGCTGATATCTAACTTCTTTCTCATTGAAGTTGCATGGAAAAATTCCAGGATAAAGTCCACCAATTTTGTAATGCATCGGTTCGTCTTTCAGGACGTAAACCTGACAGTTTCCCTCAGGTTTATATAGAAATGACAAATCCTCGTCGGGGCGAATGAACACAGAGCGTCCATAGTTGACGAAAATATTTTTGTTCTTGTGGACGACAATCTGAGCATCTTCTGCCGCACAGAAGCTGACCAAAAGCACAGCGATTAAAAACCTTGAAATAATCTTGAAAGTCATTTTGTGCTTTATAAAGTATATAAACCATAAACCGAACTGGACAAACGATAATCTTGTGAAATAAATCCAAGTTTAATTCGTCGATTTCAGCTTACAAGCTCATGACTTCCCGATCGGTGCTCCGTTCCTCTACCTCCAGTCCTCAGCAGGCATCTAGCAGAAATAAACTCGCGTAAATAATCAAGCTTTTAATATACCATCCTATAATCGCTCGTGTTTAATTATTACAAAAGAGGACCTTCAACCTTGCTTTGTTAGCGCCAAAGTAGCGTATAATGAGATAGGAACTGCGGAATTTTTGTACAAACCTATCTCTTTGTCTTGACAGGGGCGGAATGGCCAAAGAAACGCTGATAGCTTCTGATTATTCCCAGATTTCCCTCGATTATTGCCTCGATTGTGCAGCAAAGTCTTCCAACAATATCGCAGGCCTTTGCAAACACGTCTGTGAGTTGGGTGCGTTTCCAACGTGTTTATGACTGAACAGACGGCCAACTTCCTACGCTGTTTCCTTGCTGCTCGAAGTGCCACCAGTCATGGGGTGCAATGTCTTTTATGCTTCCTTATTAATTTACGAGGACAATTTATAAACAGCGACGGTCACCTCGGGCGAAAATGGAGAAACCGGGGGCGAAATGCAAACAATTACAGTATTAGGGATTCCTACTGTTGACTTTACTTTATATTTTTAGAATAATTTGACACTCGCCGACAAATATGTGTTTGGTTTCGGATTTTCTTACAAGAAGAAAAAGTGTAAAACGATATAACCTCACATCATACAGTGCAACAGTGGAATTCCTCACTCGACAATGTTCATCCAAGCTGGGAGAGGGGGTCCTTCCGTCCAGATGTTTCTATTATTTCTTTTTTTCTAGAACATAGGCTACGTAATTGCTTTCTCCTTTGTTCTTCGTTAGAGATCAAGCCTCGGCGTTCTTATTAAGAGAAGAGGTGCTAATTCTGCTGACTAAATGAGTCTCTCGTGAATAACAAAGGCGTTCAATCTTTTATTCTGGAAAAAACTCCGGATGACTTTGAAAAAAGAGTTGATCTCTATGTATGAAGAAAATTAGGGGGACAAGGGTTGAGAGTTGGTGGGAAATCACCACAAAGATTAGAAACTGTCGGGCTGAAGTCGAAACCAAGTGTTCTTATAAAACGTGTACTGACAGGTTCATAAGAGTTTCTTTAATTCACACAGAGTTAAGATTATCTGGATGATGCTGATGTCATTCTTGGGTCTTGTTTAAAATATCCAGTAAGACCACTATAATTTCATAAATAAAAACAAACTCAACGCTCTAAACTAGATAGAAAGAAAGCAGCTCTTGTATCTTAAAGTCTGGATTTGTTATAAATGGATTCTTAAAAAATAGATACTTGTCAAGAAGAAGGAGATGTTTGCTTTATCCACCAAAAAGAGGGCAGTTGCTTATCCTTTCTGTCATTCAAGTGCTGGTTGCTTATTAAAACAAAAGGAAAGACCCCCGTCTCTGTGCTCCATTCTATGGCTTTCCGCGCGTAATGAGGCTGAGGATTTGCTGCCGATGAGTGTTGATGGCTTTTTTATCGAAATCACTTGAAGTATTTCATGACCTTCTTTGCGGATTCGTACCCTCAGAAATCAAATTCTCACACCTGAAGGTAGCTTGATGCAGGATAAGCATCTAAAGATATCGCAAGGAATACCTCCTTAACGATCTTAAAATACTTATGTGCTGTGAAGGTATCCATCTGTAGGGAAATCGATTCAATTTTTCAAAATAGAAAAAAGAATTTATTGAGATAAGATTCTGAACTGGAATATTAGAGTCGAATGGAGAATTGGTCAAAGAAAATAGCATTAGAGAAATGTGGTTGTATTCCACAAAAAACAAAAAAGAGTGCCTGTCTTTCCACATGAACATACTGAATAGGACATTAAAATAACGCGCGGATATGAATATCTTCCGCGCGTTATTTAAATTAAAAGCGGCGTCATCAAACGGGCTCATCTAGATTTTATTGCGGAAATACAGTAATATATTTGTCTGGGGTCATGGGAAGAGTTAAAAATTGTTAGGGGCTGGAGCAATGCTGACTTAGGTCTTTCATTGATAAGCACCCTAGGCAATTTCTGCGCAGTTATGTTGAGGCTGCGTAGTAATGTGGGGGATTTTAGGAGTAATATTGAGGTTGATAACAACACTTTATCACCCTCCACATTACTGTAAAACTGACCACTGCTAACTTTCCAAGAAAAATTAAGCTTTTAGTCCACGAAAGTTTAAATTCTGGTTTAGTCTAGAATGACAACTAGGTGAAGCAGTACACGCATCTTTTATAAGAAACTCGTTATCAGAAACCCAAACTCTCGAATGTCAGAAAATTCGAAGAAATAATAGAGCTCAAAAAACATTTGTTAAGGAACTTTTAAATTGCTGTTAAGATGTTTGAAAGAACTTTTGTTTTCTGTATTTTACAGTATTTAATGTCCAGAGTATTTTAGAACGTGAAGTGTGTTTTAGTGAATAGAGTGTGTCTTAGTTGTTTACGTCTATGAGCAGCATCATCGAGATAATCTAGAAACCTTCTTGCTCAAAGTTATTTGACGAACATAAAACAACAGTAGTTTGTTACAAAAAAATTCAATTGAATAAGAAAAGAACATTTAAATAAATAGGCCAATCAGATTGTCTACAAAATGAGTTCCGAAATCCCATTGGTTGAGACACTAAATCTACTTTGAGGGTACCTAGACCCCTTGCATATGCACATACAAAGTTTCTATTGAACCTCATCAACTGACTTTCAGAAAAACTTAAGAAACTTTCAATGCTCAAAATTCGAGCAATTTAAGAAACTTTCAATTATGGGTTGTTTTTTTTATTTTCTTCGAAAAAAAATACGCGTAGATTGATACCAATGGGTAGAAATTCAATGCATCTACAGCAAGCTATCGTTGACATGTTCATTGATTCAAAAGATCAAGCAACAGGGGTGAAAATACACGCTTTTTTATAAAGAACCTTTTATAAGGAACCTACATGTTGAAGGTCGAAAAACTTAAAGGACCTTTCACTACTAAAGTTCAGATCACTAAGGAACTTTTTAATTTTGCATATATTCATTTGGTGTAGATATGCAGCTTCTCTAATGACTATGCAACTAACTTTTACATTTTATAGGCCTAGCCTGAGCTTCTTTGTGTTATGATATGTTTCATGTTTAATAATCACAAGTTTATTGCAAAACATTGAATTTTAATGCTTTTCTTGCGTCGATACTTATTCCTATCTACTAAGTAAACACTCGAAATTAAGGAACTACTAAGGAACTTTGAGAACTACAAAGTGGTCAAAAGAGGTCTCAAAATAAGGAATTCAAAGAACTAGGCCCTGAATTAGGTTCTTTATAAAAAAAAGGGTGTACTCCCATGATTCAGAGATAAAATTCGCATTGTGTGACCACGTTTCCAGACACCCCTGAGAGACTGTAATCTCACAGCAAGAAATTAGAAATTCTTATTTTGATTGAGATTCATGATAATGTGAAATGCCATTCTACCGTGAGAGAGTTACGCTTTTCAATAAAAAACTGCCATCGGGGTCAGCCTTGAAAATATGTACCTATAAAAGTTCGATTTTTAGTCCCTAAAAGTTATCAATATGTGAACAAAGCAGTTGCTCAAATGATAAGATAAAACAGATTTTCGGATTTTCTGCCCTCAGCATTGCTTAAAAGTGGCTATAAAGGACTAGCTGCTAATATAAAAAGGGTACACGCATTTTTCTTTGTAAGCAATTGCTTTATAAGCAAGTCAGTACTCGACATGATAAAAACCTAAGCAATTCCAGTACTGGATAGAGGAATGCTAAGCAATTTGAAAATTTCAGTTCTGATCCAATTGGCAATGAAAATCGTGCACCAGCTATTGAGAAGTAGGTTATTGTGGATATTAGTACTCCAGCACACTTAAGTATGCAAGATACATACTATTGACAATTGTTGTACAAAAACTTCTGAGATTGTATTCTAAGAAACAAATCTTCAAGAATAAAAAGCTAAGCAATTGCTAAGCAATTTTGAGTACTCAAATTCACCCTCTAGCTAAGCAATTTTGAGTACTGAGCTCGAGCTGAAATTACTTATAAAAAAAATGCGTGTACTGCAACAAGTGTTTGAAGACCCAATAGCCCAGGGACCTTGGCTACCATTTGTAAGACGTAAAGAATTCACCAAGCAAGCACACAGCAATTTCTGCGTTAATTGTACTGTCATTTAACTGATCTTTCATCACTAGTGGCAGATATGAAAAATACAACGGAGAGGAATGGCGAACTGATTGCAAACATAAATCTTGTCCATTTGTAAATTTTGTCTAGGCCTAAATCACACTACACTCTGTTTTACAAGGACACTTAAAATGGTGTTGATCATAAACTTCTGTATTACTTATTATTGAATTTCCTTTCTTCATTGACGATTTTGAGCCTCAATATCCTTGCAAATTGATTCTTATAAAAGGAAAGAGTATAGTGCCATTCATCCTTCCCAAGCCATGCTCAGACGCATCAAGTAAACACGAACAACTATGTAAACAGCCTCTTTCGAAGTGCGCAACTAATTGCTTTTTTCAAAACAAAAAGGAAAATATTTGCATCATGAATCTTTATTTAATTTGATGTTTGACTAACTTGCGGTTTCTTTGTACACGTTCATACAACCGTATTTTGTTGTTCTGGAAATGAGACGTAAACAGCTAGTTTTAAAAATAGCCCACTCTTTGTCAAAATTTTTTTACCTTAGAATCCTTGCCTTGCCGTTTTTCTTGCACTGCACACTGCACTAAGTAGAGTTGAGGTTTTTCTTACAAGAAGTTTTGAGTTTTGACAGAAGTTTGAAAATAATCATTTTTTTAAAAAATTATGCCAAATTTTGGATGGAGCATAGTTTCTTAGCTTTCACCCCAAATTTGGAATGGAAAGTTTCTCAAATAGTTTCTCAACCCCGAGAGAAATTTATCCTTGATTTCATCTTGATATTAAGAACCGAAGGTCTGACCTTATGACATCCCCCCTCAGGGTTTCTGCCCGTATCTTGCTGCAAGCTCCAAAGCATTATAAAAAATTCCATCAATGCTTTGGGTGCACTGATGTATTCAACTCGAGCTTTTTGAAATATGCGAATTGTTTGTTGTGGATCATGAAAATAGAGATATATTAGATGAAGAATCAATATTCAGTAAATATATCTGTTTGATGAGATATAAAGGAGGCTAAAACCCCGACACTTGCCACTAATCTCGGTGGATTGAGTTTGGATACGAGAGAAGTCATTCCCACGACTTCATTGCGTTTATTAATAGGAGAGCTGAAAGATATATTAAACCATCAGAAAATTCCTCTTGATCTACTTGGGAAATTGTGAAATAGCGATAATAACCTCCTTACTATGCACTTCAAGTAAACAGAACATATCATATCATACGACGTAACAATTAACAAAAAACAACAACAGCAACTACACCAAACAACAACAACAACGCTACACGAACGATAACAACCTGCATAGCAGCAATGGCGAAAATAACAACGATGGTAAAAAATGAGCAACATATAGGCCTTGCAAATTCGATGCTAATCAAGGCTGAAATTTTATGAGGAATGCTACCCAACGTTAACTTCCAATAAGTCATGTATTTCTGACTGGAAAATAATGGTTACTGATCATTGACCAATCAGTAGCGGGGTAAACAAAATGTGGTTAATTAAGCTCTCTGATGATAAGAGCCATATAGGTTTTGGCGCAAGCCTAATTAGGGCAAACCTTTAGGAAAAGTTTTTATTCTATTAGGATCAAGCCCTGGCATTTGTTATAATATCTTCTTCACTCCATCCTCAAGCTACTGATTTATTATTTTCTTATCGAAAACGACCGTGTATTTGTTGTACATTATCGAGATGATTTGTGCGAAAAGACATGACCCAAGCTGGACTCGAACCAGCAACCTCTGCATTTTCAGACGTTGTGCGTGTTTGACATTTAGCATAAATAAAAACAGAACAGCATATGTGCTTTGATTTCTATACCAACGTAAGAGTGTAAGGCACGTGTTAAGGCCTGTCGGTGGCCTGTCCTACAAAAGCAGAATTCCTCGAATGAAGAAAGAGCAAAGCTGTTTTAGCGATTGGAAAAACAGGATGAGTCGATTAATGGGATTTATTAGTATTTTGGCAAACATCTTTACAACTTAAATTAGTTTTTCGATCTCTTTTCTCAGAACAAGAGAATTAAAATTATCCTAAATTACTCGAATCTTCGACACCCACACGCAAGCTGCATAACTCAGTTTAAAAAATTCCCAGAATGAAAAGGGATTTTTGAAAAACTCTTTAATTATATACAGTGGCAACTTATGCAATTGAAGGCTGATTTTATAAAATCGAGGATTATCCCCACGTTTATCCACAGTTGGGTCAAATACATTTGCTCAATGATACAGTACTGAATCTTGTAACTGTATTACGGGTTGTTTTGTAGCAACAGTATTTCTTACAAAAAATCCTATTACGTTATTCTTATTACAATAATTTCATTTTTGCTTTGAGGCTGAGATATCTTTAGGCAGTGAAATAGATCGAAGTTAAAGCTTTTACACTCTCCTTTTAGACGCTCCTTGTAAGTGTAGCAAGTCAATATTATCGAGTATCATTATTATACTAAAAGAGGGTGGGAGGGCAATTTACAGTTTTTTATCATTTGGATAAATTCTTGCAAATTGGAAACCATTTGTAGGGACCATGGACCATTGAACCAAATACAGCACTGAAGAGACATTCCGAGCATCCTATTGAAGACGGCTATCACTGTTTAGTGTTAGCTTGCAGTGGTTCAAATTTTAGGCCTTAAGTTCTTCACAACTTTTATTTGGAGATTTTCGCGAAGCTTCAAAGAGACTTGTTGCCAGACTTCTGGTCTGAATTTCCCATAGCCTCATTCCAGTTCAATGAAATTGTATCCAATTGGCAGCAAACATTTTGCAAACAATGAGCCCTAACTGGGAAATCTGAAATAAATCGAGCTGGAATGATCCCATTTGAAAAAAATCGTAAACAAATGGTCTGAGCAGACTTAAAAAGAAGATAAGTCTTATTGTTTTTAATATTTCAAGCGTTGTTATTCGAGATATCGTCACAAACATGTTGACAACCTTTTTACAAACGAAGTTAAAAATATTGTTTTGTAACTCGTTATTGTGGACATGAAAAGGTTTGCCACTGGAATGCCTCTCCCGCATGTTGTAGGTTGGTCTCTAGAAACGATCGGATCAACACTTGGTGCCTGCTCATATCAGATCCGAATGATCAAGCTGGTTAGAACTTACCATTCCCAGGGGCAAATCACTGCCTAAAAATCTCGTACACTTTTCCATAAAATCCCGCTGTTCTAATAAGAATGCCTTGAAAATCACTAGAAATCGTTTTGTTATTTTAAAAGATCTCGTACACTCTGAAAGGGAGTGAAATGCCCCATGTACAATTCAGCCCTCTTTTTTCACAGATATAATTAGCATATTACCACTAATATTACCAAAAACAGTTACTGTATCGATCATAAACCTATCCTGTCGAACTCTATTGCAGTTTAAGTTATTTCATTAAATATGTATGAAAAATACAAGTCAAATTTTGCTAAGAAATTCTTGAGAAAGTTTTGGTACTGGAATTGGCAAATTGCTGAGAAAGTTCCAGGACTGGAATCATAAAACAACACGCGTATGTTGTATTCAGGTATACTAGTTTTTAATGAAACTGCATGTGAGTGAGTTTTAGTTGTGGAGACCGTTCTAAAGAGCAGTTCTAGCCTTTGCAAGCATTTGACTAACGAGGTAGCAAGAAGAATTGCACTGAAGGAGCTAAAAGGAAGGGCACGATACTCTGTGCTGCTTCGTGCAGCAGGTGCAGCCTCATCCAAACCATCCACGTGGAAAGGAAAGCACGATAAAAACCAACAACTCTTGAAAGACTTACAGCAACATCATTTAAAATGTCAACACTTATTAAGACACTTACTTGTAAATAAATAACTATTTAAACGCTAAGCTCAAAAAGCCACAAGATAAACTACGTACTACAGGTGTACGAGATTTGATGAGACGCCCAGGTACTTTACAGGATTTTATATTGCTTTTTTATTCTTTTTCGAATTATCATATTTGTTGCCTTGTTAACGAATTTGATCTTTCGAATTTTCAAAGTTTTTCGAAAACGAGGCTATTTTGTTGCCTGCTGAACCGAAAGCCTTGTTGTGCATTGAGAGTTTGATAACTAGAGTCGTCCTCAAGCTTGCATGCAAAACCAAAAAGAAATGTCACGGGCCTATTTCTCGTCAAAATAACACAAATACTGCTCGAAAATTGCTCATTGTATTTCGTAAGGGACTGGTTAACCATTACTCATTTTAAATTGCCTCTCCTGTGAATGACGGTTCGACCGTTATGTTTTCCTGTGACCCTCTTTTAACGACTGTGGCAGCAAGCCAAGGAAGCTTGCTGAGGATGGACCGGCAAGTTGGCTTTGGCAATGGAAACCACTGCGCTCCCACACGTCTCCGCTCGATGCTCATCTTGCAGCGACTTATCTTGCCGTGACCCGCTTCAGTAATTGCATAGGGAGTAATTGTATTGCCCTTATTCGCGGCTTATCTGTATCACGAACAAGTGGGCTTACGTCAGACCGCTTGAGAGAGGCCGCGAAACAAAAGATCCGCTTCGTTGAGACCGTTACAGCGCTGATAAGTTGATGAAAACGCTCCGCAACGTTGAATGCAATGGACAAGTATAATTCACACGTCAATGCGACAATACAGAAAGGATGAAATTAGAGATAATCAATAATTCTTTAACAGGGCTTCAGAAATTACTCACTGAATAGACATATTGAATAAGCCTATACAAGCTTCTTTTTCATTAAGCAACTGGACTATATACCCAGCCCCTCGCCGTAGCTCAACATTACATGCTAGAAATTACAGACTAGCTACCAACCCCTCACTCCAAAACATTAATCTTGTTCACTTTCTAATGCCTAACTCGGTTGAGAAGAGTGTTTATGTAAAGGAAAGGGCTTCAAATGCTTTGCAACTTTTATAAAGATAATTTCTATCCATCAAAAACAGAAACGAAGTGAATGGCAAGAACCAAGCACGGAACATTAGAATATTTCTAGATTTAAAAAATTTTGAGCCTCATTCTTGTAAAGTTTATTCTTATAAAAAATTTCGTATGCATTTTGCTACATTATCATCAAGTCGAGTAAGTCTATTTTTGAAATTACCTGAGGTCCCTTATTTTCCATAACCTATGAGAGGCTCAGTCAGCCTCTCCTGGATGCGAGGTAAAAATGAATGTGCACGATATGCTGGATAGGTCTAGGAGAGTTCAAATGGGCAACCACGCATCGGTGCGCAACGTTGAGTTCTGATATCTTACGATAGTAATAAATTCAGTAAAGAGTAATAAATTTAGTAAAGTACTGATAACAAATTCAAAACAGAGCCGACAATGCCATTTCTCCGCAAACTGAATTTATAGCTTCTATATTTAAACACATGCACCCAAATTGAAACTAACCCCAACCACAACAGTGGTGGACGTCTCTCATTCATGTGACTAAACTAATTAGAAATTGAAGCCGAGGCTATTCACAAATGCAATTTAGGCATTCATCTGCAGCCCTGCAGGCATGCTTTGGCTGTATTCATGATTGCCGCAAGTTAAATCTGTAGTAATTTCGGTTTAGGCTCATTTCGAAGCTAGATAAACCTGTTTTTATGAAGAAATACTTGCAAGAAACTGTAATAGTTTTTTCAGGGGAATTGAGGGGTTCCTTATTGAGTAAGCAAGGTAGACTGACCTCAATACAAAATACGGACCATAAATGGACAAAAAGGGATTCCTCTTTACCGAACCAGGGCCATAGTCTTTCTAAAAAAGGTGCTGTAAACATAGATGTATTTTCTTTCATTCTCACTACAGGTCTCACCCCAACACTATCCAAAACTGAAAAAATGTATTTTTTTTAATTTGCAAAGATGAACACTCTTTAATGTTATGATATTGAATGCTACTGAAATGAATGCTATTATACTGAATGCTTTGTTACTCAATGATACTGAAATCCTTGAGACACTGCAAATTATAACACAAGTGTTGCCAATTTCTCCGAAAAACACAATGGTATATAGTATTGTGTGGTATGGTATGGTATGGCAGAAGATGATCATACATAATATATCTAGTATCAGATCTACATTTTAGGAGGGAGTTCTACCTAGTATTTTCGGTTAAACCACAGATTTGTATGCAGTTGTAGGAGGGTTGTATGCAGTAGCTTTTGGTAGGATATACCGGTTGTGCGGAGAATCCATCACACTACTAGGCATCCTCTATACTACTAGACATCCCCTCCTAACCAATCCTCTAACCCCAATCTGACCCCCTATACAACTGTAAACACATTGCACAAAGTGAAAAAATCAGCTTGCATACAAATCATATAACCAATTTCTTTAGCACAGCATTCGTTATCAGACTAAATTAATGACTCTGTAGTAAGATGATGTATGAGATCCACCCATGGGGCTAAACTGCCATGCACCTATGCATTACATGGCCTTCATGTCATTAGAAACTGGTTTATTTAAATTCATACCTATCAAAGCTTTTTTAGTAGGATCCCTGTTAGGATGTAGGCGTAAGCTATTATGCTGTAAACAATCGACTTCATTCATTACTCTTACATGAAGTAATAGTACTGATCTCCAGGCTACCTTAGGTACCCCGAGGCTCGATAGCGATGCTACAGATGTTATAGTTCTGGCAGGAACCGACCTAGATGATTTAGTATCAACTGAATTCATTAATATCTGCCACCGTGGGCCTAGCCCATGTTGTTTACGTAAAACAAAAAACCTCGTTCGCATATCACTCGTAGCACTCGATCCCTAGTCTCGTTATTGCTTCTACCTCTTTGGCGTGATTTGTTTACAAAGGTAGATAAAATCATTTCACAGACAAATTACATCATCATTTTGTTTTACTCGTTATCAGCAATCGCCTAAATTCATTACTCTCCCTTGAGATATCAAAATGACCTGGGGGCGATAGCATGTACCAGCTTGATTGACCTATAAATTTTCTTTCTTTTTGAAAGCAGCTTCCATTCTATATGCAAGCAGCTGCCAATGTAGACTCCCTTGTTGAATTATAGCCAATGATAGGCGTAGGCTCTCGCTCCTTGTACTGATGCCAAAATATCGTTGGTGATCAATCACATTGAAGCCATGGCATCACTTATTGTGCCTCCTAACCTCTTGCATTCTTACGCAATTGGCGTGGTTCCTTCTTCATTGCTGCGATAACATCAGCTTGCAAACAAATGATATAATTGATTTTGTTTCATGTTTCTTATCAGCAGTCGACTAAATTCATTACTTCTTCGAGAGATATGAGACAGACCCCACGGCATGAAGGCTTTGTGTTCTGCGTATGTCTGCAGCCTTTGTTTGAAAGCTCAGGCATCCGATGGAAGCAATGCCATATGTTTGCTTATGGTAAGGGACAATGCAAAGCTACACTACTTTGGGGTTCATGTTTTCACCTTAATGAGAAAGGGGAATGAGAATGCGGAATGATTTGTATTGATGACCTGCACGGTAGCTTAGCTTTCAAAGTTTCCTACCAGGTTCAACAAAAGGGTTTGGAAAAGCAGGATTATGGTGTGGATGCAGGGTCTAAACGCTTAGGTTCTACAGATGATGGGTTATGCATGTTTCTTTAGGGCTAGAACTTTCTATCGTTACAGATTGGAACGATTTTGCAACTAATTGCAAAGATTTTGCATTGCCATTTGATGGTTCATGGGCAAACACGCTTCCTATTTTCTTTAGGTATTGGTTACTGGGCAAAGCACGAATGAATTTGAGTGGCCCTGTTTCTTCCTCTCCATGTGCCAACACATCGCGATTCTTTTCGTCAGCTTTTGCCTTCAGTAACAGAGGGCTGGCAAATTCTCTTCTGATAGGTGGGCTTGATCTCACATCCCTCTCAACAAGGGGTGAGTATTCTTACCACTTGGCTATCCCTGTTGTTTGCCAAACTCCTCTAGGTCAAAAATAGATGCACTTCAACAAAGGAATAAATCAACTTGACGAAGATCCAAAAGCAATCTATGCTACTAGGTACATTAGGCCCACTGATATACATTCTTGACCTTTTGAATAAGCTTGTTAATGGACGATTTCCGTATTTCTACTTATATAAAATACTAAAACTAGTTTAATATGCAATAAAATTAGAATATTAAATATGATAATGATTTTATCCTTAGTGATAATCCCATTTCGCTACGCTGTTTACTCAGGCTGATGAATTTCAAAACAGCCGCGCGGTGGAGCTAATCGCGGATTTCCGAGCACTAGACGGTACGCAGTATCAGTAAATATTCTCAGGAATATAACAAATGCACTTTATAATTTTATTCTATTTGCTTGTAGCTATGGTTGTTGAATTCTAGGAGTTTTTAGACACACATTACAACAGTTTCCTTATTCATTTTAGATGCTAAGTTACAGAACAATCTTGGGTTGGTGCAACAATTCAATATACCCAGAAAAATCGAACGCATAGCGAAAATATGGATACTCGAGATTTTTCGTCTGACACTCGAAAGAGTAATACGTCAGATGGATTTTTCTGGCTATATTCCAGGTTATATTGCTATAGATAGCTTCTTAAAAAAAGTATTTCTTCATACTAGGGTGTTCTATTAGGTATTTTCAGTTTTCAAGAAGACATTATTTCAAACCATTCTTACTTTAATCGTGCTTTCGACTGTCACAGGCCTTGGTTGTTTTGATCCAACTCAAGGTCTTACAGTTGAGTTCGTATTGAAAAGTGAGTGGAATGTGAATAGAGTGTGTAAAGCAATGCATTTAAAAAGAGAAATACTTGATCGATTCCTATCTTTTCCGTCAGTATTAACAATTCATTCGTATACATTCACACAATTCAGTGAGACAACAGTTGGAGATGTAGACCACCGTCATACGAGATAAGACTAATAACAAACTAAACAAAACGAACCAAAATAGAATTGGAGGATAATCCAGGATAACGACCAAGATACTCAGGACAACTGATTCCCATTCGATATCATTGTACGGATCAGTGAAGGATCTCAAAACGATTTTCGACTTCATCAGCTTCGCAACGACTGTTGATATCAACAAGGCCTCTTAACAAACGCTGTTTGCTACAAACACGTTGAAATAGCAGCGACAAACAACAAAGTGGAAGAACTGATAGTGCTAAATCCAATGTTAATAGCGCAGGAAGCTCATGGAGTTACAAGGGCGTTCATGTGTTGATGGCTTGTTAGGCTTGCTTCACTGTCATACCTTTTAAAACGTTACAGTGATTGCTCAAATCTACACAGTTCTTTGACGGCAATCAGAAACCTTTCTAGATTTGATTCTCTATTGTTAGGAACATAATACCTCATATAATAATAATAATAATTTCTTTATCTAAAGTTGGCGTAAGCATATAGCATGCTGAGAACAAAATAAATTCAAGATTATTAGCGGAAGAAAATTTGAAAAAAGAATAACCAGAGTATAGAAAAAATAACCCTCTACTGTTTTTTCGAACTCCAGCTTCGTCTTCATTCTAATTTCGCCCCCTCTCCCTTTAAGGTTCTGGAAGGCAGGGTACCCCACTGATTAGAATTTGTTAGTTTTTCATTTCATTCTCTGACGAGTCTCAGACAAATAGCTATTGTTTAGTTGTTATGTAAGCTATTCTGGATATTATTCATTCCAAAAATTACGTGTACACTTATTTTAAAGCTGAAAGCAAAGTTCCTATGAGTCAGGAAACCCCGAGGTTCAGTGTTTGCCAGACAGTAAGTTATTCTCTGCCAGGCACGAGTAAAATCAAGCACGGCTCTACTAACAAATCCATGATTATTATAAACGCTATACTGTTTTTAATGCACATCTTTCAGCTTAGAAATCTAATTAAATTCGAGATCGTCTTATTGAGTATTTGTAAGGACGCGCTGTTTACGATTTGCTTCATTATTACAACTATGTTGCTCCACCCGAGTTCAAATTATAATTGAACACAGATGTCCTAGATTTACTCTGCAGCTATGCCAAATTATATTATACGCTGTTCAATCCCCTAACTGAATGAGTGGACGTATCTGGCCGTATACTCTCTCTTGGGAATCCCCAACAAGCGCGTGAAGCATCATGGGAGAGTGCTTGTTATTTCATTGCCACGTGTTGTTCTCACACTAGCTCAACTTTTGGAAATATAGTGATCTTTAAGAGTCACCCAGTTTTCTTACTATCATATATTTCGCTATTTTACTATTACTCAGAGTTTATGCTAAAAAATAATCCGTTCCCGATATTCTGTATTGCTATTGGTTAGAATAAGCATCGACCGAGAACTGCGTGAACTTGAATACGGTAGATTTAAGACTATGAATCAGTTGTAATTGCCGACTTGTTTAGAGACCGTAACAATGTAAGAAAGTTATGGGCATTTACGATCATGGAGTACGAAACGGAGCTCTGAGTGCATTTCTTCGTAGTGTTTCTGGACCTTAAGTTTAAAAGAATCAGATTAGATCGGAATCTACAAAACTCTCTTACTGTTACATCACACGTTTCCTTGAAGGACATTTGAAACGAGTTTAATTTAGTATGGAAACAAGAAAGAAAGCGTTCATTAAGTGTTTTAGGGCTCAGTTTAGATTCAGTAGTATTTATTAAGGGTTCAGTGGCATTTGAGGTTTACTACGGGCTTGTTAGGATTTAATAACGACAGCGAAATCAATTTGTATAAAGATGTGCCTTTTTTAATAAAATCTTGAAACATAACGAAATACAAAATAATTGTTTCAAGAGCTAAATGGAAAAGGAAACACACCCACGTCATTGAAGATGGCTCAATGCAATTTTTCACCACGAAAACATGAAAAAAGAGACAACAAAGTCCGAGCCTAATTCCAAGCCAAATCAAGTCTCCAACTCAGAACAATATCACAGTCGAAAGAGGAGAGACAAGTTCTGCTACAGTGACAACAATTTCATTCCTTTGCCCAGGCACAAACCACAATACAACGCACTGCCATTAAGCCTAATTACGTTTTTGAATCTCATTTCCTTAATCAAACGAGGCTGAAAGCCAGTTATGCAAAAACAGTAAAATTCGGGGGCAAACAAGCTACGCAAGCTCAGGACATAAAAATCGATCCTGAAATGGGATTAGAGGCTCGACAAGATTTGAAAACAACTCGGTGTTTTGAACAGGTAAAATTGAATGGACATATTTGGCAAGGAAAATATTTGGGAGTTCGTTCCAAGTTCTTGTTCCTCACAATTTGTGCCAATAAGCGCGTGAATTGTCAGAGATAAACTGACTAACAAAGTGGTTTCAATATAATTGTGACATTCTACAAGTTGTTTGGATTAGCCATTATAAGCCTGAGCGATGAAAATGTATCCTATACTGCTAAGAAGAGTTTCCCATTCTATTTTCCATCCCCATACTGCAAAAACAGTTGCTAGTCATAGAAGCCAAAATTTGAGGCACGGTAAATCGAAGGGATGAGTACATAATGTCTCTCTTGACCTAGATTTGCTTCAAGTTATTTTGGCTCAAGGAGCTGGCAAATACTATCGAAGTTACATGAAGGAAGAAAGGCAAATATCTGTTCAAGAACAGTTAACAATAAAGCAATAAAAGTCCTTGTCCCATCACATGTAATTGTTTAAGATGAAACAAAACTATACTGAGCCATCATGAGAGTAAACCTTGAAATTTCAAATATTGACTAAGATAAACCTAGACTTTGACTCTATTTCGCAATTTAAAAAAAAATTAATCTTTTCATGGCCACTAAACAATTTTTTTCTATAACGCATTGCTTTATTAGGTGGGCAAATATACTCGGTAGGCAAAAACTTTATATGGAGTTCGACTACTGAGCGTGAGACTAAAGGAGTTAGCTTACTCTTTTTTCAGCATCTAGGGATGTAGTGCTTATAGTATTTGCTGGCAAAATTATAGTCCTAAAAATCATAAATGGCGAAAGCGTTGCCTACCCTCAATAGTTCAAAGTCGTTTGACACATCTAAAAAGTTTTATCTACATTTACCATCGGTCTGTTTCCTAGAAACACGAAAAGGATTGAGCTTAAGACAATTCATTCCTTTGGAAAATTCACAAAATCCGTTAGTTATTTCACTCATCTGTAATTCATCTACCTATTTTGTTCTCAAATATGCATTGTACCTTTGAGAGCGACATAATATTTGTAATATATCGTAATGAACGACATAACATTCATAATGAACAAATAGCATTTGCATTTTCTTTCAGTTCTAAAGAACTAAATAATATTTGGATTTGGCTCGATGGGACAAATAGCATTAGTATTACGTTCTAAAGAGCTAGAAAATAATATTCAATAATATTATTTAAAGTTAATTAATCAATAAGAGTTAAACATTTTCTTTTATAATATTACGAAATAACATTTATATTTTGCTCTGAAGAAGGATTACAAGAGGGCTCTAATATTTCTTGGACTAAAAAGGATTCTGAAATGAGCCAACGGCAAAGCTAACGTTAATTAAAAAACACAAGTTGGAAATGTTCAAATCTCATTTCTAAAACTTTATACAAAGCTGCATAATTTGAAAAATATGTTTATAACTTTCTATTTACTTACTAAATTTTAAAGTCTCTAGGAAAAATAAACTCTAATAGCTCTTATCTTTGATACTTAAAAGAAATCCCCAAGTTCATATGTTCGAAAATATAACTTCGTACGCGCAATGCCTATGTTTAAAAAAAATGAAAAAATGAACTTTAGTTAAATATTAATCATTTATTATATAATAACGCATCTCTAGCTTTGCAAATTTCCATCTATACTTCTGTTCTTTATAATTAAAATATAATATTCCCCCGAAATAAGAGTAGTCCACAATAAGCTAAGTTAACTTCTCTGATGTCAGGAGCGTCGAGACAGGGGGTAGGAGGGGTAAAAGGTCCTGGGGCCCATAAAACTCTTTACCAACAGAAATGTTGGTTTTAATGTTGTTTGTGAAATGATTCTCCAGATGGCGTTCCCCTTGCTTTTGCTTGTAGTGAAAAGTTTGACCAGGGACGATCTTTTTCGATATCCCCCAGCCCGTGGGGCCCAGTTCTACATATCCCGGGATCCGAGCTGGTTCTCGACGGCCCTGTCTGATGTCAGTTTGATACACAAAACACTGTGGTGGTGTGCGATCAAACTCGCGTACAAGTGTTGAACAACATATTTAGATAGTAGCCATTGGAATGTAATGATGAAAATATTTCCAAAGATATTGATAACTTTGATAACCCTATCCAAAATGATAGGTTTGGGTGTGTGTCAACATGAACAGTTTTAGAAAAAGATGATAGAATATGATTTAAAATGCGTACATCACCAATTCCTTTAACCCAGGAGTTTCTTCGTCCATTCATATGCGACAAACAAAGCAGCGTTGGCTGGGAAAGCACGTAGTAAGCAAGGAACGATTCCTCTGTATAGAGCTTGCGGGCCTAAAAAATGAGCCAGAAAGGTATTTAACGACATCAACATACAAAATTAACATAAAGGCTAGGCATAAAACCCAACAACGGGCAACAGCATTAACATTAGGCGTCGAAAAGGACACTGAAACTCAACTCAGTTGCCGATTTAATAAGGGGATGAAAGAGCATTTACATAGAGCTCTTTCCTATAGACGATTTCTGAAGATAGCAATTGCGTTTAGAACTTAAATAGTCATACAATTTAAGAAATTGAGTACCACTTTGGGGCTCAGTTTCTAACTACGGAAAATGCTTTTTGCTGTATAGGACTTCCTCATAGCTATATCAGAACCTTCTATAGTTTTGTCAAAGACTATTTCTATATAAGGCGGCTGAAAAAAATGGAACATCGAAGGAGCAAACGGGAGCAACGGGGTAGCGCAGAGGAGCCCGCTAATGAAATAAAGAATCACTCCTCACTAAAGTAACCCTCGAGGTAGCCTAAGAGCTTAGAAGCGTCTACAAGCTCATTTCTGCTTGTAACACTTTTTTCAGTCTCCCCACAAGGGACTTTCTACTGCCTTTTTTTGAAGCATTTGTGCGTGTCAAAGCTTGTGTATTGGAAAACAGCCTTAGGGGTAATACAAGAAAAAGCCTGCAAAATTTACCAGGAAGGGTTATTTTAGCCCGAGGAGGGAATTTTCTACTTATATAACATTCTGCTAATTGTTTTATCACGGTGCTATAACTTGTGGTGCACAAGCCTTCCTCCTTAATCTCAATGATCACTGTCCCTTAATACGCACGTGTATTTCGTCACTAGGTGTGGGCAATTCAAGGCCTTGACCTGATACATTAGTCTATTAACAAAAACCTGCCGAAATCCTTGAATCTGAAATCTAATAATTTGCAATAGAACTTTTGATACGATTAAGCAAATTTGCGAAAGATTCCAGTAGTTAGAATTGAAAAAAACATTTTGAAACTATTAACTAACTCCATTGATGCAGACAAATTCTTGAATTAAGGTATCAGAAGTTTCGTTAAAGGCCTTTGATCCTTATGAATTTAATAGAATATGGTTAGTCTATTATAAATGGCCGGGGATCCCATCATTGAGTCAGTTTTTTGTAATTTGTTCTTTGTTAATTTAGTTTGGTTTCATCAAGATTTGGGCTGCATGGATGGCTTGAGCTAAGATTAATGGAGGAGCTCATGAATATCGTGATATCCTTCCCCAAGATCTCCTTGAGTTGGTTAGGGATCCCAAATCGATGTGACTTATTTTTCACGCATCTTCGAATCATCGAGGTCATTGGTCGTCTCGCTCTACCTAACACATAGACTCTAAAAATGCATAGGAAAGCATTTTTAGCTAGCTCACTCAAAGCATCTAGTATATAGAACAGCAGTACCGTAGCTCGGGAAAAATCATTGGGAGCAACCATTGTTCGAGAACAAAAGGGAAGACTAGGGACCATGCTGTGAACCATAGAATTCTAGGATTATTTGGGGCGCAAATGCTACCCACTACCCCCCCCCCACTGGCTACGGGCCTGTAGAACAGTGTGATATGTTCTTATACTCCAGGAAGCAGTTTGTAGCTACCCCCTCCCCCCCACCAACTGCACAAATAAATAATAGAAATGCGTACAGTACAGTTAATCATTTCAGATTCCAACAAGAAACCACATTTAAGCTACCTACATATAGCCCTACGTAATTGATCAAGAAAAATGTAGATCATAGTTGGAAGTTTAAAAAAGCACTTTCAGAACTCTACAACTCAACTTCTTGTGTCACCGATTTTGACTGGGGGGAGCAGATATGTTGCCATAACATCTAGATGCTTGTCAAATTATAATACAGTGGATAGCCTGCTGACCTGTGTTGGGAACAGTGGCAAAGGTACTGGGTTCGAGACCCGGTAGTGGCATGTAAAAATTGTGATAGCCCTCTTGCAAGACTATCATGTATTCCAGGTTGCCTGGGTAGCGTATCCTCGAGCAAGAAGGAAGAGCCAGAAGAGAGTGTGGTCAACATTTCGAATTCACCCTCTTCTCGTTGTCCATTCTTGAACGAGGCTCTCGTACCAACGGTACAGAATAGATGAAAACCAACCACAAGTATTGCAAATACTGAAATCACATTAGGGAAATTGAAACAAACCTAGGCCCACATTATAATTCGGCCTTATCAACTCTGAAAACATGTGTACGCACCATCCTTAATCAGCAATAAATGGTGTAAGAGAATAGTAAGATGGTATTTCACTAAGAGAGTGATGGAAATCATCGAAGGATAATTATGATAAGAAATTTTGAAAGATTAGAATCAGAAACTAAAACTAGAGCCCCAAAAATGAAATACTAGCAACGAAATCCTTTTGAAAAAAACTTGATTGCAATTACATGAAGAAACTTTTTCATCACTGCAACTCAAAGTGCAAATCGGATGAAAAAAGAGGAAAAGTGTGCTAATTACATGAGGTATGTCTTGAACGGAGGGATGGCATAAAACAAAGGGGGCTTGTTTGATTCGTCTGGACGGTCATATCAAAGAAACCTCCGTATTACTGCTGCAATCTTTAATTTGTTTGTTTGTTCATTTTAACTTCATCATTAAATAAAAAATGAAAAAAATGGAAACGGCCCCGTGCCACTATAGCTACAGCATAATAATTCATTTCTGAGGAAATGTAATTTTGGATATTACATTGTTTTAGTATTTCAATCGGAAGGTAAGGCCCACTTTGGCATGAGTGCACTGTTTACAGAAATAAAAACACCAAAATCCCTGTTTTTTCTTTACTTGAACAAATCAAATGCAATTTGCTCGTGCGCAATAGAATTACGTTGGAATCACTTACAAAGGAACATTTAGGCCCTTTTTTATAAGCAATTCTGAATCTAAATTGGTACTGATACGTCAATTCTTAATTATAAAATTAGCCAACTTAACACGTTAACAGAGCAGAGGAGTGTCCGTATTACAAGTTCCACCCACGGGTGACATAGCATAAAACTGGCACATAAAACAGTACAGATCTTTGTCACACAAACAAAAAACTACCAAAATCTGGATCTAATTTTCAGTTGAACGCAATTTAAGTGGATATCAAATGAGTGTCATAGCCAATTTTAACACAAAGCACACACTAACGATCCGGCGCACGCTATAACAGCCAAGTGCTTTTTATCACAGTCGATTTTTTATTATGAAATAGGAAAAGGGTTAACGTGCAATAGTGGACAATTTGGATAAACTATCAAACACTCTCCCGCACACGTTAAAATAACTGCCAAGAGCCTTTTATCGCCCGTGCAGAGCAGTCTTGCTAGTTTAGTAGATTTAGTCGATGATGAAAGAGAATGAATGGGTTGGAAACAGTGGGGATTTCTAAAGATATAAACAAGGCTGCTCTAAAAGCAAAAACCACCAGAGTGGGTGTGGTTTTTGTTACCACGCCCATCTTTCACTAGTGCGAATTTGAAACCGGTGCTCACAAAAACCATCAATATAGAAAGAATTGCATACTCTTAAATCCTTATAAAAAAGACAAAACATAACAGCAGTAAAAATAGAAGAAAGCAACTCAACTTCAAATTCATGTAAATTCAGTTAGGTGAATATAACTTCAAGGGAATTGAAGTCTCAACTGTTCATTCTTAACAATAGGTCGTAAGCCTCTCACAAATAGAAACAACTGAATATGACATTGGGCGTACGAGGATCAACATTTGACATTTAAATGACATCAGAATCTTAACAAAGGAAGCCTTTAAACTTAAACTTCTTAAATTTGGCATTTTTCAAACAACAAAACCAGAAACTATTCGGGGGTTGCGCCCCCCAAATCTTGCATATATTTTAACATGGGGGCTCCACCCCCTGCACCCCCGTGTCTTACTGTCTATTCGATTTCAATGATGAAATAGGAAAAGGGTTAATATGCATAAGTGGAGAATTTGGATACACTATCCCGCACTCTCCCGCACAGATGGATAGCAGCCAAGAGCTTTTATCACCCGTGCAGAGATGTAGATTTGATCAATGATGAAAGAGAATGAGGGGTTAGAAATGCACTGATTAACCATTTGGACGTCACCAACATGGGCAGACATCCAAAAATAGCGATATGCGAACATTATAAGGTTAATATTGATTGATGCAACACATGCAACCTGATTAGCACGTGCGATTGGTCACTCTGATAAATATTCACCATAACAATGGTAGGCCTATGTTTACATCCACAAACTGATATTATATCGATTCCTATTCTAACAGGATTGAATGAAGCTGCTGTTAGGCGATGCACCGTTCCACTGTTAATTGGATTAGAATCAAATTCACTAAATTCTTCAGCAATTTACTGTTCAGAAACAGAATTCCTGAAGTATTTGCCTTGCCGAGAACTAATTGCCGAGATTTTCCTTACTAGTGAACCACTCGCTAAAAAAAAAACTCTCACAAGATAAGCCGGTATTGTGGGCGCGTATTCAATGCTGAAATCTTTTGATGTTGTTAACTTCGGTCTCTTTGGCCTATCCGAAGTGAATGAGCGAAGTTCAGCTCTTTCATTGCATGTGGTATAGTCTTCTGACTCGATTAGTGTTGGGGAAATTTGGAGAATGTTTTGATGACTTTCGATCAGTATATCCCAGGATTTTGGCATCCTAATAAATTAAGAAATCAGATAAACTAAACTGATGGCTGTACTTTAACCATAAGTACTGGAAATGCAATTTCTTTATTCCCTGAGGGGTCTAGGAATTCGCTTGAACAGTTGTTTGAAGTTCTGTAACAAACCACTACAACTATTGCCAGTGGCGTAACGCAGCTTAGTGCACCCTAAAACACAAAAAAGACCCCTGGCTAATTTTGTACGGCAGGGGACTTTTTGCTCGACCAGAAAGCCCAGAGTATGTTCAAATTAGTAAGAAATGCTTTGCATCATCAGCAAAAAGCTCACGTTTCAATAACCAATGTCAGAATCTGTCACCATCAAAACCGTGGATCACATTTTGTGTGGCGGAAATAGTCCGTTCCACCACTCTCTCGGCGATCTTATTGGCTATTCCACAATATACCTATCATTCGCCTCTGACTAGCCCATTCCGATTCACCTCTCAGTAAACAGTAAAGCATTTCGTTGAGTGTATACTTCATTTTCTTGCTTAGGTATTACTCTAATGAGTACTCCCTGCAAGCATTGCATGTAACTGATGACCATGATGTAAACTAAGAAGAAGAGAACAGAATGCAAGAATAAGCCAGAAATGGGCGAGCGACCCCTCGAGCTATGTTTTGAATTACACCACAATTCATCTCGCAAAACAATTTGCCTTGATATAGATTTGATATTCTTCTTTAATCATTTCAAATGATTCGTTTCATAAATTCTTGCCATTGTCGGTAGCTTTTTCAAGCAGGGATATTCTAGGCCGTAATGAAAGTTAATTCGTAGTTTTTTTTAATAAGAAAAATAAGGAAATGAAATCAGCAGTAGTTAAGTTTGTTATTTAATGATTTGAAAGAGTTCTTTCAAATAATTTCAGTCTCATTTCAGTCCGGGATTCTTTACCGAGGTCGGTAGGAGTTCAGAAATCATACAACTGTTTTGACTGAAGAACCAATTTGCATTAAAGCAGTTTAAGAGATATAAATAATGTTGTGAAGTATATTTGAAATTAAAGGAGATGCATCTATTGTGCGTTCTTCAACGTGGAAATCCTAATTGACCGTTCTTTTTAATTACACAACGCGCTATGCATTGTGGTAGCTGTGGTAAAATTCTTTATATGGCCTAATGAAAACATATTTACATTTGCTAGCATTAGTAATGGATTCTTGCTAAATTTCTTCTTAATTTACTTCGACGTGAAGCCATACAGGGAAATCCTTTGCCATCCCAATTGAAAAATGTTGGGCCTACTTGGTAACTCATTGAGTTTAGGAAGGAAGGCTGGGATTTCACGCTGTTCTTAGTTGGAAAACTCTTAATTTCATAGCTAGTTGCATCTGTTTTGGAAAGGTGGTCAATGGTTTTAATACTGACAATAAATCAAAACAAATATAATAAAAAATACTATACGGGTTTGTGATCTGTGAGCTTTCACAACCTTAAGACTTTCAACTAACTCGGTAAGTAACTTTGATGGAAGAAATCTTAAGAAAAAAGCAAATTTGGTAGCTGTCTTCAAAGTTTAGCTGCATATAGGTATTTAAAGTTTTGTTCAAAATATTCAGTTACCTAGGGTTTGATAGAGCTGGGACTGAAGTTTAGCTGCCAATAAAATGTTTCTAAAGGGCTTAGACAGAGCTTCAGCTGCTTATATTATGTATGGAAGGAGCTATGCATGAAGTTTAGCTGTTTAGGTACTGTATTGAAAGAGCTGTAGCAGAAGTTTAGCTGACTATTTACTGAAAGAGTTGTGGTCATAGCTTAGCTGCCTAGGCATTGAAAGGGATGTATATGAAATGAGTTTAGAAGATGAAATAGCATTTTTAAATTCGAAAATACGCTTTCCTCTAAAATAATCACCTTCTTTTGACAGGAAATCCGAGTAAGACCCAGCTCTATTTGTTTTCCATAATTGTGGCAAGGTATTCAAGAACGCTATACTAAGTAACTGGATTATCCCATCCCTCAAAGATGCTTACTTATTGCGATGGTTCAGCCTTCTTAAGTTGCTCAAAATAGAAACTAGAACATACCCACAACGTTTTTTCCCAAACATCTATCTATAAATACTGCACATGCAGACAGAAATTCGAATACTCTTTAGAACTAAATATTTCAAATTTCTCAAATACTTATATTATCCTTATAAATCCAAAGAGACACAGGAAAACATATTCTAACAAAGTAGGCTACCGTAGTTTGGGGTGAATAGGGACAGGAAGGTGAATAGGGACAGAAACGACAAGAGATGGTTGACATTGAAGATTAGGTTAGAGGTTTCTGATTTTGACCAAACAGTATTACGTATCATATATAGATCTGTTTTAAAATGAGAATGCCTCTGTAATATTCAATTCCACAATCTTTTTTCCTTTTTTCCCCTATTCACCTTCCTGTCCCTATTAACCCCAAACTGCGGTACCGCTATTGTAATATCCTTCCACCAAATATCGAGCCTGGGACCTTATCCAAGGCGTACATAACCTTACCAAGGCGTACATAACCTTAGGCGTACACAGCTCTAGGCTCTCCCACATTAGAGGTATTAACAGTGGCTTAGATAGAGGGATGTACCCTAACCATTTTCAATGTGCAGCCCTGCATCAGAGGTCCGTTTATCAGAGGTCTAAGAAAAAATGTCTAACGGAAAATTTCTATCCTTGCCCCTCCTCACATATTTTCCATCTACGCCACTTGGCATTGATTCATCATAGGCTCATCAGTTCATATATCAGTTCGGCGCAAATGCTGTTTTGATTTTGGGAGCAATATGCTTAAGAGCAATTTAAAGGATATAATTTCATACAAAATATTGAATCAGATCATCTAACCATCTTCAGTTTACAGGAAATCTAAATAGCAAGATTCGTTTAAACAAAGATAACTATAGTGGTAAGGAAATCAGTCGGTATGATTGCTTTGATATTTCGTAGATAAAGTATCTTCACTATTGATCAAAGCCGACTACAGATATGAAAAAGGAAATTGTATTGATATTTTCTGGTTTATGCTTAACGGGATTCTTTGCTGAAATGGTTGATTGATAGATCAAGATAGATTGATAGCTGGTTTGGTTGCTTTTTTGAATGATCTCTATTATACACCAATAGGCTGCTGGTATTTACCAAGATCGTAGATCAATCAAAATTACCAACCAAATCATAGTTTTTGACTCAGAGCAGGGCACCCAAATCTTAATTTTTTGGATCACAAAGAATCACCTTGGGGTTCCTTCCGTTAATCACCAAAGCTATTTAGTTTCTACAATCCTTGCCATAAGGTCTTGAGACACAATTGTGATTTTAGCATTATCTTAAAACATGGAGCTATGAACCTGTAAGATGATGTTGGAGCTCCCCCTCCCCCAAACCAATGTTGATACTAGGTCTGGATGTCATCGGATGATGTTGCAGACGCGTTTCCACACCAAAGCAACATCTGAAACAACATTATTAAGGGAGGATGGGGATCTCTCTTCGACAATTAGTATATATCGAGTTGCAATCAAGCACTGTCTCATACCTTTTGGGGAGGATTGTAGCTTACATCAATGAATCAACTAAGGATGAACATGAGAAGATGTAAGTTGCGCAAAAAAGATAAACTCACCTTCCTGTTTCACAATGGTTTTCAAAGATGTAAAGAAGCCAGATGCTTTGCCAGTCTCAACCTAGAAATAACAAATAATCCTTATTCAGATAACTATCAACTGAAATCATTGATTCTTCTACATAAGCTGCTCATTTAAAGGGGGAGACATTACACAGCTTTTACACATGATTAGCAAAATTAAAACGCAAATCTGTTTGAGAACACCAGGAGAAAGTTTCATTTTAAAAAGAACCTGTTTAGGCTAGCTGCCCGCACGCACAACAAACAAACAGGATTTTATCCCAGCCGTTTTCCCTGTTTGCGGATGTTGACCGGTCCATGAATTTGTCTTCTCCAAGTTTCCTTTCCATTGCCATCCCCTTCTCCAACCCTACAACCCTCAAATCATACTCAATCACATCATTTCATGGCCTTGCTGATCTTTCCCTCCCTCGCACTCCTGCCTTTTCCATTGTCCAAACTCTACCCACTTCTGCATCCTGACCTCTTCTCAACCACTCTTCTATCGACTCTACACCCATCCTTTCCACAACCTCTGTGCTACTTATCCTGTCCCTCAGAGTAACACCACACATCATCCCATCCATCTTCCTCTCTGTAGAAACAAGTTCATTCAGTTCTTGCACACCCATACTCCAATTTTCCGCCCCATATCCCAGAATACATCCCTTATATGATCTACCCTTCTGTTTCAACCCCAGCTTTCTTCTTCACAGCAACTCCCCGATTCCTTGAAACTCCCCTAAGCTGCCTTCATTCTGCTCATTACTGGTCTCATACATCTTCTACCCTTATCCAACAGATCACCCAAATAACTCATCAACTCCTTCTAATACAATCCAATTTTTCTCAAGTTTTCCGTTCTAATCCTTCCTTCCTACCCACGTGTTTTACACACAAACTCCCAAACTCTGCTCAAACTCCCTCTTACTCCCGATCATATTTCATGCCCCCATCTAGCCCACATAGTACACTTTATGCGATTCACTCCTACATTCTTCTTGCATAACTCACATGGCCACTTCCCGTAGTCCTTCACTTCCACTTCCTTTGACCCAGGCATTCCCTTGGGCTTCCCAACCTCAATTTTCCACCCTTTGTCCTCCAATGCTTTCTTCCATTCTTAATACACCCCCATTGCCTCTTTCATTGACTCACCAACTAACCTTATATTATTAGCGTACATCAAACTCTTACACATTCCCCTTACTCCATCCGTTAACACGTCCTTCACACAAATAAACAATAGTAGCGACAGCGCTGACCCTTAGTGAACACCCACCTCCACCAACATCACCAACACCTGTAGGCTAGCTGATAATTTCTAAGTTCTTATTCCTGGCTTTTACCGCCATCAGAAATGAAGGGGAATGATTGGTACATTGCAGAAACAACCCATCATCACCAGCCGTCCATTGAGACAGCAAGATAAAATTACAAGGCCGAGGAAAAATAAACCCTATTATGACTATATAGTACAAAAATGATAGTTTAGATGTACAGAATTTCCAAAATAGTTTTGCTATCTCTCCACCTCTACTTGTCATTCTATCGTCTATTATGCTGCTACCATTATTTCCTCATTCTTTAATCATATAAAAATATTTTGAAGAGCAGTTTGTGCACGTGAGTGGTGATGTGGCTAGTAGTTAAGGCACTGTATTTCTAATCCTTAAGGAGCAACCTTTGTGGATTCAAATCCATGAACGGTTAGGATTATGAACTTCTAGCCATCAGCCAAATCAGCTGTTCATCCTCCTGTGGTCGGTAAATGAGCAAACTAGATATTTGTACAAGAATATTATTTCCAGAAGCACAGGCTGCAGGTCTACATACTATTAACCTTCTTTAACAAATAAATCTTCTTGCTTGCTCTCTGATCAACATATTAACATAGGCGCTTCAACCAATCAAAAGATTATTCCGCTATGTTTCTCTGATCAGAATTCAATAAAGTTTTAACCTGCTCACTTGTGCTGACTAGATTTCTTAAAAGAGGAGATACCTGGTTTCTTGACTTGATAACGTCAGCTGGGTAGACGGTTGCCCATAATGATATACCACCGACTCCACCAGCCACTACTGTCCTCCATATACCTGAAATCATTAGATTCAAAAATCCTCTTAAAGGGAAACTAATTGAACCCAAAGAAATGATCTGCCTATCAGGTGCAACCAAGCCCATGCTAAAAGGCATTATATTTTAATAAATTGGTTCTTGATAGGCTGATAGGTTGATAAGCACAGATACGCTTACTATCCTTGTGATATTGATTTATAGGCCCAATGCAAAAAGGGTCCACAGAATAGGTAGTAACCATAACTCATAAGTGATTTTCCGTGGAATTACAGAGATTTGGCCAATCCTCTCCTCACACTGGCTTTGAACCCATGTGACTCTTTGAATAACGATCAATTTCTACCTGATTCTACTTGTTTAATATTTTAGTAAATGCCATGGTTTATTATCAGATAGTATTTTAGGCCGTTTTAAAACCTAGTCATTTATAGGCCTGTTATTAATGAGTTCTTACTGAGTGACTCCTTGCTTCTCTCTCCAGTTGGTGATAACAGGTATTGCGTAGCTTCATAACCACCAAAAAAGAAGAAATAGCCAGGCATTTCCCTTGCAAGTGTTCCAACGATACCTCGATAGAAGCCGAGAGGGCCATCATTCCTTAGAATTTCTTTAATAACAGGTGAGGGGCCTCTGAAAATAAATACATAACATAAATTGAAGCAAGCAAATAATCATAAAAATACATCAGAAAAACAAAACAAACAAGGTTGGTTAGGATAACATTAGTAAAACTTGTTTCTAATTTGTCTCTAACTTCTTGGCTTTTATTGATAAAAATTTTGCTCAATGAAATAAAGTTTATAGGACAGCTTTACACCAGCCTTAGAGGCGGTTTTGATTTCCTGTAACTAGAGATAGTCGTTTAGAAGATTGAGATGAGCAGCATATGGCAAATGCATTTGATATCATTATTAGTAGGTCTACTGTAATGGTGTTAAAAATCCCTCTTTACAGAATAAATTCTGATTCCGATCACTTTCTGGAAAAACATATCTTTTCAGCTTAAGTTCAGCGCAAATACCTGAAGAAATACTTTCAATCATTTCCTTCAAAGTAATTTGAAGGAAAACTGTCCAATATTTCCATATGGTTTTCATTCAGTACAGCCTTATTTACATTTGTATTTGTTTTTCCTTTTATTTGAAGAAAAAAGGCATATGCACTCATACCATTCTAGTTTCAAATATGATTCTTTATCCTAGTTCCAGACTCAAAATACTGCTGGATACAAATATTGGCATATTTGGCATTGACACTGAAAGTAGAATCCACCAATATGCATCTTATTCAATTTTTTGGCTCGAAGATTAGAGCGTTGAAAAAGCAGTGATAACGAAGCAGAGCATTGAGATTTAGCCTAGCGAATAACAATGTATGGAAAACAAAGAATTATTTTGCTTTTTTATTCATCTGAGACAATTTTGAACTATTCTACCTGTTTACCAAGGATCAGTTCCAAACTGGGTTCACTTCGTAAGAGGACCAATTTGGAACCATTTAATGGAAAAGTTCCGGATGGCCCCGTGTAAACACAAGGCCTAACGATACCAAAAATGGTGCAGATCTAAATGTAACCATACTTGTGTAAGCGCGTCCTAAAAGCAGTGCAGAGCAGAGCAGAGCAGTGAAAATGGTGGGCAGTGAGTAATGAGGCAGAAATGGATACTAAGGGTTTGCTCCATTTCCGTTCAAATACAGAGACCTGTGAGCAAACAATAATTCTAAGAAAGATATTTATCAGTAATGAAATAAATTATTTTGGCATTTCGGCTAGGAGCTGTATCAATGTAAAAATATTCCAATTAAAACAAGCTAAATAGCCAAGATTACAGGAAGACGAGAAGTATTGGGCATGGCCCTTTCTCAGTAGTGAAAAAGAATAGGGACAGATGGCAGTTAAGGAACAGAAATCGAAAATTGAAAGATGGAGAACAATAGAACATCTAATAGAATTAGACGTCACAAGGAAGCAAGTAGCATAAAGGAAAGTGTGAAGGATATAGATTTAATAACAATAAAAAAGGCTAAAGAAAACGAAAAACTGTTTACTGAATCCTGCAGGAAAAAGTTTCCAGAGCTTAGAGATTAAGCGTTTCTCAAATATTTTCCTCTGCTTGTTACACATAGGCGCCGTGATTAAACCCAACGACATGTCAGCTTTTGAATGTGCCGAAAGTTTGAAATGTCTGGAAACGTTTCCGTCAGCATTATTGGTCCGGTCCTCATTCTCATGGATCTTGTTCTGAACATTCCTTAGATATTACCCAAATCGATTTTTAATTTAGCGGCAAATTTCACCGATGTAGGGTTTTTTGAATATGATGCATTTCATACAGTTTATCAGGCAGGCGGATGTGTAAGAAAAACTCCAGCGGATTTCAAAGGATAAACGGTAGTAGTTACATTGGTGTCTGTCTTGATGTGACAACAAGTACAACAGTTTGAAGGTCCACATGCATATGTGAGATGGAAAGCTGCTGGAGCTTCCCAGAGCTCTACTTCCATCAGTAAGACAAGACTTGACAAGTATCAGGCAGGGACTAGTATCTCATTGAAGGGTCATGAGCATCAGTGAAGTCAAATTTTCTGTCTCAGTGTCATTTTGCAAGATCTTAAAGTTGTTGTAAATGATTTTCTTGACTGGCAAATTAAGAGGATGATATCATTTCAGGGAAGATCTAAGGAATTTTCAGAACAAGACCCACAAGAATGAAGACCGGATCAATAATGCTGACAGCAACATGTCCAGACTTTTCAGTCTTCCAGAACTTTCAAAAGCTGACATGTCGGTATTGAGATTCATAACAGCGCATGTGTGTAATAAGTAGAGGAAAACATTAGAGGAACCTTAAATTTTAAAGCCTAGGACCCTTTTTCAAGCAGGACTCAACAAATAGTTTTGGTTTTCTATGGCTAAGATATTTATTTGCCTATGAAAACTCTTAAATTAGCATCAAAGCCACAGTAAAGATTCTTACATATTCCGTCCAAAAGACCCAAGCTCCCTTGCAGTCTGTAACCTGCATTTGACCAACTCCAATGGACAAAGAACAAAGGATGAAAAAAAAGATGCCAGCGATCCGGCGCATGCCTGATGAAATGCATTGAGGTTATTTTCATCTCTCCCTACTAGCCTTTGCACGATCTTCTTACATTGACCATAGCAAAGAAACAAGACAGCATTTTCACCAACATTGGCAACCAGGGCAGGGGTTGTACCAGCATAGAAGCTCTTAAAGCCATCCATTCGAACCATGTCTTTGATGCACTGCGTACTGCTTTTATATAACTGGCCAGTTACTTGCATTTTAACCTTTACAGTGTCAAACGGCTGCCCGGCATATACACATGCAATTCCTCCTACAGACCCAGCAGTAAGGTCAACTATCATCTCTCTCCTGACTTTATTCAAGTCAATACTGCCGTTTAAATTTGGCTGGCAATCCTTCACTACAGCCATTATGGGTATTTCACCTTTCACTGACAAACTTTGACTCAAAGACGAATTAGGCCCGTTTTTCTCCACTTTAACATTTGACATTTCGGAGTTCTTCCTGAGCTGGTCAATCAATGAAAAGTCTGAATGTCACAAGGGGCATTTCTGTACATCCAGTACAGTTTTTAGTTAATGTCAGGACATCTCACCGTTGATTCAGTACGTGGCTGTTCGACAAACACTGCCTTCGAGTGTGTGTGGGTGGAAAAGAAAGTCGTGCGTGCCATCAAGATAGGTTGCTGATCTTTACTATGCACCAAAACCTATTTCTTGAATATGATTTTGCCACGCTCAAGCCTTTTTCAATCTGACTCCACACAGATCAAACTATGAATTTATTTGACTCGAACAGTTATGTCTTTCCTATCATATTTTCAATTTCAAATTTACTAATTTTTAAAAGCTTATATTAGATTTATTTTGTAAAGAATTCGCCACCTATTCACCTTCCTTTCTGGCCTAAAAACAAATTGATAAAACAACAAGTCTGGTAAAAGAAGGGATTCCATTGAAAACAGTTTACATTACATTTACTTTTTTTACATAACGAAGTTAAAGATTGGTGAGGGTTTTTTCAAGGAGAATTTTGATTTTAAATCAGTAGGGCCTAATGGATATGTAGCCTAACTTTTCCGTCCTTTATCTATTATCCATCGCTAGTTATTTTCTTCCTCTGCAAAGGCTATAGACAGGGAATTTCCCATAACATTCTAGCAAATCGGGTAACCGAAAATCTGAAGACAGTTATGGAATCCTTGAGGGAGGGCGGTCATTTTAAGCCTTGGGAACATTCTGGGAAATGAGCCATTGTGACGTAATTGATGACGTCATGTGACCACGGTCACAAAAAATCCGACCTCCGAATATTCGGTCGCTGATCACATCATTGGAAAGAGCATCAAAAACTGAGCAAATAATTGTATTACACTGATGTTATTTGACTTACCCTTCAAAAGATATAGCCCATTCAAAACTTTCAAAAAATTCAAAATGGCGGATAACCATTGACTGTCTGATTTTGTTCGATTCGGATATCTGAACAAAATTAAACGAGTTGAGTGTTTATTTCATTGCTACTGCATATACTAATAAACAAAACATTTAAATTGGAGGTACTGACCTGAAAAAGCTCAATATAAAGAATAAATTTGATTGTTACGCCGCTATGGAAGCCATTCATCAAAAGAATCGTCACTTGAAGAGAAATCAGACATTTCCCACATACTTTCTTCATCACAAAAATCAGAAACTGCTGGCTCTTCTGTTCTACTTCCTACACTTTCCGTATCACCCTCCTCACCTCCGTCGTACATTTTTTCATCTGCGTCTACCTGCTTGAGCAAAATAATTTGACTCCCTTCCAACTTTCGTTTCTTTCTTGGTCTTTTCCTTCGTTTGGTGCTTCCATCATCACTCATTTCCGAATCTGCCTCTTGGGGATCCCGTTGCTTAGCCCCTGACTTCCTTGATTGCCTATTCAACGACAGAGATGGGGGCAACTGTTTCCCTTTGAACCAAACAGGCGCTACAAGCTGGGCTTCTTCATCCCATTTCCACCCATTCATTTCCATTGAAGCATCTGGTATTATTATTTCAGTGCAGCGAAGCCAGTGAAATAGCTGATAGTTAACTCTTTTGGTTGCTTCCTCAGCCGAATCTTGATCCGGAGGAATGGCACTTGACGACTTCACTTTCAGCTCTTTGTAGATTCGAGACCGGGTCGTGACATATGTTTCAGTTGCCTTTCCATTGTAGAAAACGGTTCTAATGAACTCTTTTACCTTTTCTAATTCAGACTCATTGATAGTTGATGTTTCTCCTAATCCATCCAACAGAAGACATTTCTCTAGTGAGTTTAGCAATTTTTTCAAAACTTTAACTTTTCCAACTTTAAAGAAGTAAGAAGTTGTGTCACATCCGGACAGAGCATGAATTGCTGGCAAGGCATTGCAAATTTCAGGGCCGATGGCATCACATATTCCTCCTATGTCAGCAAACTTGTCATGGTCATACTTTAAAAGCCACTTTTTTGTTATGTCAAGCTTGTTAAATGCCCATACAAGAAGTATTAAGACATCTGTGTCCTTCGAAACGATGACCGTATCTGTATTTGCTAAAGACGCGTGGAGAATCAGACGCGTGTCTGCTTCCTCGTGATTGCATTCATGGATAATGTTTGAGCTGTCTCTGTCAATAACATGAGTGAGGGCCCCTTCCGTCATGATGAATGGCTGCTGCAATGACTTTCTTCCTTCTTCACTTTGAATATATTGGAAGATCAATTTTATAAGCTCTTCTTTGTTCTTCCCATTCTGTAAAAACTCATTCCAATTCGCTCCCTGAGGCATGTGCTGATCGAAACCTTCTAGCCTGACATTTAATCCAGTCTCCCCGCGAGCCTTTCTTGTGCTGCTCTTTACACTTCGTTCCCGATACGTATCGTTGATCATCCCAACAACAGATGGTGTTGACCCTTGAGGTGGCTGCAGAAAACGAATCAAACCGATAATCCACTCTCGGTACGTTTTTTTAGATTTTAATGTCCTCACTGCTGCAAGTCCATCTACGAACCACGCTGCATTTTTGGGAGGGGTGCTTGTTGATAATTTCGATTGGGAGATCAGTAGATTTCGTAGCGAGGCTTTATCTGACTGTCGAAGTGAACCGTCGGGAGTGGCTAAAGCAAGAGGCACTGATGTGATAGGGAAGCAAAAAGCATCCTCCAAACTCACTGCTTTTGCTAAAATGAGGCCAAACGCTTGGCAATCTTCTTTTAATACTGATACGGCTTTTATCGGTGGCTTTTTCTTTATTATTCCAGTATTGAGCTTGATTCTCTTTATTTGTGATTTGAAAGTAGCGAAACGTTTGAAAAAAGCTTATGCAGATCCTTCAAGGAAGTAAATCGAAACTAAATAAAAAAGGTGGGGCATCTTCACTGCAATTGCTTACGTACCCATATCTCTCATGATCCTCAATTTCCCTCTTTACTTGAACAATGTAATTCAAGTTAAGACAAAAGTTACTCTTACCTGTTAGCCTGTGAAGAACCAAACCCATGATTGCTTGTTTAGGCGAAGGAATTTTTGTCAGTAACGATTCCCAGTCACTTGCCAAGGACCACATTTTTGTTGCTTTTACTCTAGAGGTGACTGCGTAGCCATACTCGTTTATTGTAGCTCTGTCGTGCATTGAATAAAATATTGCATTGTATAATTCGGGTAGCGGTCCTTCATCCAAACTTTTAATAAATTCTTCGGAGGTGAGTGGGAAGTCGTAGTTTTGCTTCTGCTTGAGCTTTATTTTCTCCCTGATCATTCGCCCAAAAGCTCTGACGTGATCTTCACTGCGCAATCCACAGCCATGAAGGGTTGCAACCGAGTATTCACATGGATTTATATCAGTACTATGGACTATACGATTAATTCCCGAAGGAAAGAACCCAATTTGATCTGCAAGTTCCCTTTCCAGCAGTCGTCGAAGCGTTTTAGTTTCAGCTATAGCTGGTTTTTCAAGGTGCTGTTCTTCGCTAAGAAACTGAATATCTGTTAAGAGCTCATTTAGAAGGAAAGCCTTCTTGTCCCGTATGACGGAAGTTTTAACTCTATAAAGAAACGCATTTATGACATCCTCTTCTTTCCCTTTCTTTTCTTCCTCTTCCCTATCTGTTTGAGACACAGGTTTGATTGCAAACTTTATGTAACACGACTGATGATAGAAGATATCCACTGCAAATATATCATGGGCTTGGCCACTCAACAGAAGATCCAATCGCCTCGCTGAAACTGAAAATCGATGGGTCTTTTCTTTAAGGAACAGTTCTTTACGGGCAACTAATTTATTTGCAGTTGCATCAGTGTCGCATCTTCTTAAACCACCTTCGTTGTAAGGTTGCTTGTCACTAGATCTTACAGTGTTGCATATGAAACAAATATATTTCGAAGAGACTGATTCAGTTTCTGATCGTGTTGCTCTTTTCTTCGGTGAATTACTTGCTGCTTGCTTGCCTTTCTCAGAGCTTGAATCACCCCCTTCTTCTGCAGTATCAATGACTGAACAGCCGTATTTATTGCGGTACCGTGTGCTATTATTTCGGAAAAGAACTCTACAATTAGTATGAACACAAATTAAAGCGTTCTGAGATTCTCTTGAAATGATTTTTCCGTAAACCTCTGTGTATGGATGTCTTTCATCGTAAAGAGGAACGTTTATTTGTGACCATTCTTCAGCTAGGGCTATAAAATTAGTTCTTCCTTTTTCCCCAATTTCCTGGCTTTTCTCTGTTTTTTTGATAACACGGTTGCAAATCATACAAACATAGTTTACAGTTTGTACGTCAGTACTAAGAAATGCCTTAGAAAGACTCATTCTTTAATATTGAGACAACTTTCCAATAAGCGAGCCTGTATCGTTCAATATGTTGGATTAACTTGACTCAAGGCCTATAGCATACAGTAAATATGTTGTTCTAAAAGAACGACTGCTCGTCTCACAGGTCATGTGGCTGATGTTTAGAAAGAATTTCTACCACACATGGTGTTTCTGATTGATGATGGTGTGATTAATACAAAGTGACATTTATGAATTTTCACGGCGGAAAGGCAGAAAAGACCCTCCACCAAACATGAGAAGCCTATATGGTATTGATTGAGTGTGAAAATAAACAATGATGAATTCAAGCAAATAATATAAATTCTGCTAAATTTTTCAGAAGATTATGATTAAGCTGACAAATCTGACGTGTCAGAATTCATCCTTCGTGACTATTATTGGCTTTCAAATTATTTTATTCTCAGAATTTCTATCCGCCATTTTGATTTTTTTGACAGTTTTGAATGGGCTATATCTTTTGAAGGGTAAGTCAAATAACATCAGTGTAATACAATTATTTGCTCAGTTTTTGATGCTCTTTCCAATGATGTGATCAGCGACCGAATATTCAGAGGTCGGATTTTTTGTGACCGTGGTCACATGACGTCATGAATTACGTCACAATAGCTCATTTCCCAGAATGTTCCCAAGGCTTAAAATGACCGCCCTCCCTCAAGGATTCCAAAACTGTCTTCAGATTTTCGGTTACCCGATTTGCTAGAATGTTATGGGAAATTCCCTGTCTATATGAGTTTTCAATAATATCTGTTTGAATATGAAAAATTTTTGTAGTTGAGTGTGAGTGTATAAGACAAAATGTGTAAGAAACATTAAACAGAAAAAAGTTTTGTGAAAAATAAGAAATAAATTGAAAAGAAAGAGGGTAATCCCAACCCTCACCTATGCATAGGTGGCCCCCCTTTTTTTTTAAAAAGGATTAACAATTTTATTGGTATAGTGTAAACTTTTTTAAAAGGAACTATGTGGTATGTTGCTTTAGATTGATAAAAAGAAAGTTGTGGCATTTTCACCAATGATGCAGATCATCAGCCGATGTCCAAACACTGACATTTCGGGGCACAGAGGCGAGTTTTGGCTTTGGGGGTGGACCAATTTGGGTGATAGGTTTTCGCGCATAGTTTAGATAGCAAACCTGAAATATATAAGCAGGTAGATAGGCAGATACACGTACAACTTAGCCTGCAGAAGCCTGCAGAGTTTATTTACACAGTGAGAATTGAATTGAGTTGTTGTTACTTGATGAACTTTGGAAATATCAAAATATTTCGGTTGAAATATCAAAAAAGATTTCTTTGAATCAAAATGGAAAAGCTTCTGGTTAGCTTATTTGCTTGAATTCATATTTTCAGCTCTTATATTAATACAACATTAAGAGATTTTTCATACTGCAATGATAATAATGTAAAAAATACTGTACAGTCTTTTTCTAAGAATAATTTTACAAGAACATGAGCCTCAGATTTTGCCAGATCTTAAGAACAATTTAAGAACAAACTGAGGTTGAAGATTTCAAGGTCAATATAAGAATCATATGAAATAAACTTGAGACTGATAAATAATTACGAAGCAAGCAAATAGACAGCACACAGATATATCAGTTTGTCAAGAGAGTCCACATTGGTACCAATCAACACTATTGATAGCGAAAACAGGCTTCCAAATAATTATAAAGTAAGAACAATTTAAGAACACTTCAGCCTAAAAATAGAACAGCCGGCTTCAAATCAAATTTACTGGTTCTTATAAAAAAGAGTGTATACGTTTTCAGTAATGGTACACCTTTTTTGTTCCTCACACTTTTGAACAAACTGCATTTCTTCAGACAATTTCCTTTTGCTTCAATTTTTCTTATTGCAAGAATATGTGGAGTCTGCAGTACTACTTTTCTTATAAACAGGTTTCCTTTAAAAAGAACTTGTCTAGTCAATCAATCTGAAAATCAACAGATATTGATACTCACTTTCCGATTTGTCTGATCTGATAATTGCATCACAGAGAACAACAATGAATCTGTTGTGTTTCCCTTTCAAATTCACACTGGCTATCAAGAGGGTGCTTTCATTTCTATCACAGTTTCTCCAGTGAAAAATCAAACCTTATCAAAACGAGAAGTGGAGGACGGCCTAGGAGATTACAATATTTCGAGTTCAGGAATATTTAGATCGTTAGAGTAATGGAAGTGCCCCAAGCGATGGAAGTCGACGAACGAAGAAAAGTTAATGACGTAAGTAAGTCTGGATTAGGATCATTTCTCATGAAGCAAAGTTGAATATTCAGGCCTCACAATGTCGTTTGCATATTTAGGTCGAGATTTCAGACAGAAGTAGACAAGACAACATATAAATGATTTATTGAATGTGAAAATGCACAGACTTGCAGAGCAGGGGGCTGGGGACTATAGCCAACAGCCAACCCATATTTCTGTTAAAAGAGGAGATCAACAAATTATAAACTAATAAAAGCCCCTATCTTTCAGATCAGACCCTTCCCCCACTATTCTGACCGCACTGCAAAACAAAAAAGGGAAGGTGTATCTCAATCACAACAGGGGCTCTTCGCTAAATTTTGGGTATATGTCTGTCGTTAGTAATTAGTATATTCAAAATGGTGCCGATGGGTATGCTAATTTTTACGCAAAAATGGTAGTACCCTAAGGCAAGCTAGACCACTTTCCACAAAAATGATAGCCTCTGCTAGGCTAGTGATGGAAAACTTCCCCCATTCAAAACTAGACGAACTTTTTTAAAATTGCATTAACAATATTTTATTAAAGGATGTTTCAAAGATTGCAAACGAAGAGAAGGCAATCGTTTTACCTTCTACCTCTACAAGCGCAGAGTCTTTCCAGACCAGGCATATGCAGCGCGTAAACCAACTTCCCCCACAAGATTTCGACCCAAAATATTGCAACACGCTGGATAGAAGAGAAAAGCAGGCGATGAACAAACTGGCAGACATTCAGAGAGCAGCAGCAGGAAGAGGGAAGCTTACTGAAAACAATGGTCCTGCGAGTTTGTCTTGTGAATCTTGTGGAAGTGTGATCAATATTGGAGAGAAAACAGTCTTTGCCATAATCGAAGGTACCCAGAAGCAGTGGCATCCAGAATGCTTTCATTGCTTCTCTTGCCATGAAACGATCGCAGATTATATGTACTTCTTGCACAAGGGTGATGCTTACTGTGGAAGGCATTTTGTAGAGCAGTACCGAGCAAGATGTGCAGGATGTGACGAGGTACGTTGAAGATCTTACTTTAAAATGTGGAACCGTGCATTCTGAAAAGTTAGAAAGACCTGGTCCACTTTCCATAAAGAGAGGAGGGTTGGGTAAATTCCCAACCATGAAACAATAAGAAATGCCAATGAGAAAAAGGAAAAATTCCCAATACTGACGTATCTAACAATCCCAATCCTGATATACTTTTCATTCCTAAATCCCAATCCAAAGAAGTCCAATCCCATTTTCCCAGATAATAAAAAGCCAAATTCCAGTTCCCAATGTACCCCTTCATAACCCCTTCATAAACGTGCAGGGCGTTTCAAGTTTTGGTATTCATATATATAAAAAAACTTACTAGATGGTGATGCCATCATGGCAGCTCAAAGTCCATATTATCGACACTTTTGTCCAATAAGAAATTTCTTTGGTGAAAATAAGATGCTATGGATTTTTGTTCTTGGTCCTTTAGATAATCTATAGTGACAAGTACACGAAAGCAGAAGGGAAATCCTGGCACAGAAATCATTTTGTCTGCTTCACTTGCAAGAAGAACCTGGTAGGATCGAGCTACGTGTCACACAAAGATCAACCCCATTGTGTCATGTGCTACCACATGAAAGTAGCAGATAAATGCAAGACCTGCTGCTTACCCATCGCAGTTGGAGAGGAACGCATCACCCACGAGGATACCAACTGGCATGTGGCACAAGAGTGCTTCTTTTGTCACGGATGCAATAAAAGTCTGGTCGATGCTTCGTTTTTGTTGAAGGACTTTAAGACGTATTGCTCCAGTAGATGCAGCAAGAACTGAGTTACATTACTTTTATTATTCTTAATTGAATCTTACTTTTTCGTTAAAGCAATCATAAAAAACTTTAAAATGTCTTCAACACCTTTAAAATAACAGACCAATAACTAACTAAGCTACTGAAATTCATTGCAGAATTTTCTAACATAAAGAAGCAGCAAAGCAACAACTAACTAACAACTAATAAAATGAAAATTAAGCAATAAAAGCAACTAAAAACAAAAGCAATAGAAGTAATTACCTAGCAACTAAGTTACATAAAATGTCTTCTTACACCTTTAGAATAACATACAATAACTAGCCAACCTTATTTAGCTACTGAAATTCATTGCAGAATCTTCACAGGCTCAACAGATGGAAGCAACAAACCAGCAACTAATTAACAACTAATTATTTAACAACTAAGCAATAAAAGCAACTAAAAAAAAGAAAAAGAAGCAACCATTTTGCAGTCAAGTTACATACAATTTCTTCAACACTTTAAAAATCACAGACAATAAGTAGCCAACCTTATGTAGCTACTAAGATTCATTGCAGAATTTCCGCAGGATCAATATATAGAAGCAACAAACCAATAACTAATTAACAACTTATAAACTAACAAAAAAGCAATAAAGGCAACTAAAAATAAAAGCAATAGAAGCAACCAACTTGCAACTAAGTTACATATAATTTCTTCTAACACCTTTAGAATTACTACAGACAATAACTTAAGTGGCTACTGAGATTCGTTGCAGAGTTTCATAGGATCAATAGATAGAAGCAACTAATCTGAGATGTATAGCTAGAAGAATGTTTTTGAAATAATCAGAAATAACACGTTGAGTCAAGTCAATATTGGATCACTTTCACCATGCCTTTATTTCTTCTGTTCTCGATATTCGTCGTTTCTCGGTGCTTATCATTTCTGATTGGATCAGAGTTGCTTTGTGTTTTAGAATACACCAACACCAATAAGCAACTGGTCAACCAGGAATTACCATGAAATTACTACAATGAAATTAATCTGTTAGACATTAGTATTAATCTAGATCAGCTTCTTGTCTCTTTTCATCAATGAAACCTTGTCAGATAATGGTTCATGCCAAAATTGGCATCAATTAATTGTAAAGATCTTTGAGGTTATCATTTCTCAGCTACAGCTTGCTAGTGCTCCTTTGTTCTTCCTTAAACATATTTCTGGTCTAAATGTCTCTCAACTTCTAGTGCTCCAACACTAGCTTCTGCTGTTGGTTAAGAGTGACAATACATTAATCAAGAACCACACCCTTTTGGTACCATTTACGTAGTTGTTTTGTTTAAGAGTGTTAAATGGAAAACACTGCCAAATTGCATGTGAAACTGCGTTGGTTCAATCATAGTACTTGTTGAGCTGGACAATACAACTACCAATAACCATACCATTTTGGTACCATGTACCATTTTGGTACCATTTACGATGGTTGTGTTATTTATGAGTGTAGAATGGAAACCAATGTTAAGTTATCTGCGAAACTACGCTAAACCATACTGTAGATCTTTTCTAATAAAGTGATAAATTCTTGTAAAAAAACAAGTAAGGACATTATTAAGTTTGGTTTCCTTTTATCTAAAGTACAATGTCCAGCAGCTGAGACTGGTCAGGCACCGAAACCTATGGTCCAGATTTGTTACCCCTAAACTCCCCCCCCCCCCCACTTTAATGACCCTAACCTTAACCACAAATCGAGCCCTTGTTCTTTGAACAGCCCAGATTTCTTAAAATGAATGAATAACGCCATCAAAAACACTAATTCAGAGGAAATTCCTATTATTCAAGATAAAAGTTTTGGTGCATGGCAAAGATCATGAAATACCCACTTCGGTCCAGTTTCAGATTTCAAAAAGTATATACCGAGTTTCCTGGGTCTATTAATCTATAGAAAATAAAAGTTCTTCGTTATCACACATGAGTCAGTGAAGTTATTTTGGAAGATAAATTTCTGAAATAGTTTTCATGTTATAGCTAATAGGAAAAACAGTCCTTTCGGTTAATGTTTTGAATCGCAGGGTTGAAAGGTGACAAAATATATCAGTTCATGGGCATATGACACAAAACATGTCTCGAAGATAGGATAAAGTTCTTTTGAATTTGGGAGGGGTTGGAAATCTTTTGGTAAAGATTTAGATTGTTATCTATTGAGCGAGACATCCTTTCGCACACAGAGACAGAGAAATTGAAGTAAGACTGCAGTCAAGGTGGAAAAAGAAAGACATTTATAATGAGCGACACAGAAAAAGAGGTACATGTTTTTAAACAGTTTTGTGTTTATTAGTTTGTGACTTATTTTCATCGAATGTTCTGTCTATTTTGAGTTTTTAGACTACAGAGTTCACTACATGAAAGCCTAATACAGTATCACAATACAAAAGTATGTTTTTCGTTTTAAGCTAAGGTCTTTGGCTTTAGTCCAAATTTGGTTTAGGCAGGCCTAGGAAGAAAGGTACTTTGGGGGGGGAAAATTAATCATACCCATAATAATAACTTGATATTGAAATCAATTGCGTTACCTTTGCACCCTAGCTTGTATGCCCCTAACTAAGAATAGGATTCAGTATATCTGATTAGAAACAAGCTACATTCTTTATTTTTTATAAGAACCAGTAAATTGGATTTTTAGCTGACTGTTTTTAGATATTCCACTAGTTTCAGGCTAAAATTTGGAAGCCCGTTTTTGCCATCAGTTGTGTTAATTGTTGCAAATTTTGACTCCCTTAAACGGTCTAACACATCAGTTTGCTGTCAATCTGCTTGTTTTGTAATCATTTCTCAGTCTAATTGTACTGTATTGTATTGTATTGTTGTATTGTATCATTTTTAGTGTTAGTATCAAAAATATTTAGTTTAGTTACACTAATTTGTACCAGCAAGAGCAACTTTCAAGGATTGCATGAATTAAGCTACAAGCTGCAGAATTAACAGGCACATTCATTCTCAAAAACCAATTATTTATCGGACCTTTGAATTCTTTGGTATTTTTAGCCATGTCATACAAAAATAAATAATAACATATAACATATAACATAAGATATAACATTTTTACAACAATACAATAAGTTTTTCAATGTCAAGTTGAATTTGTATTCCCTAACAAGCTATTTCTTCTTAACAGTATCTTAGATCAGAATGACCAGACATTAATTATAAAGATGAAAAAGATAAAAAATGTGTAAAGAGCAATTCAAAGAGGAGCAACAGAGCAAAAACCATCTATACTCCAAAATATTTTGAGGTTTTCTTGAGTCTCTCGGCTTGCCACAAATATTATATGTCAAAACCCATAGCTAAGTGGTTATAATTGCTTTAAATTCCAGGACATTCCAAACTGGAAATCAAAGAGTCTCTAATGACGTCATGAATGAAATATTGAGATGATTATTATTATCGTTTGAGTTATAAATGTTCATATACGTATGCATGCAGGCATTGCTTTCTTCACCATTCATAAACTGACTGGAAAGAGGGGGAAGAGCAACTTACAATGATGGAGCAATCGACAATTATTGGTTTTGAAACAATGGCCACTTTAATATCACTTCTAGCCCCTTTTTACTGAGCAAACCAGTCATGTCGTACTTCTCTAGTAAGCTCGTAAGCTGAAGCAACTCAAAACAATTCAAAACAACAAAAGACTATAGCATACTTTGAATAAAAACGATGAAGCAGTGTAGGTGTCGAACTCATAACCATAGCGTTATTAGCATCAAGTCCTACTTGTTGGCTAACACTAGGTACTAGAATAACTAGCCTTGGCCTTCTTTTGAAAGCTGAAATAGTACAAAACAATTCAAAACAACAGAAACTGACTATTAAAGAACAACATTAAGGGGCTAGTGCCAGGGTTTGATAGGTTCGAAATAATAATCTTAGTACTATTAGCAAAACGTCCTACCGACTGGGCTTGACATGACTAGCTGGTCTCTTATTTAACACTGAAGGAAATTTTATGTTATTTTATAGTCCAATAACAGTTTTATCTTTTGACATTCAATCTAGGGATCCTTGGCTCACAAGAAAGGATCAGGTGCTCCATGCTTAAAATGCGGACCAAAGTGTGCTGGACTAGATCTTCATTTTTGGAGGTAGGTGGATAGGGAGTCTAATCAAGCATTTTGATCTTCTTTCGTTTGGTTAACAAGTCATTTAAATAGCCATTACAGTGGGGAGGGAAGGATCGAGAAAGAATAGAGCGTTGGAATACGAGGAACGTGACAACCCCCCTTTTCTTGGGGATTTTTCTATAATTGGGCACAAAATTTTGAGAAGTTAAAAGACTAGTGTTCTATTTTCTATATGTCTTGATGAAATGTTAAGTATTCAAATCTTTTGCTTCTAACGCAAAATCGACCTTCGAAATAATACTATTTATTTTTTGGCAGAAAAACGTGCAAAAACTGCAAATGTAAGGAAGAAGATCATCAAATGCCAATTATAGAGGATGTTGGCCTTCCAAACTCGATTCTTGAGAACATGTCTCCTTTTGGAGATGAAACCGATGAACAAAATTCCCAACCAATTCAACTTGGTCATCCGGTGACTGTCAGCTTTGGAGAGAAAACTGTCAACCATCAACCATCAACCAAGAAACTGCACCATCAACTCTCTCCTGATGTTTCCACCAAAACAGAGGTAGTAATGAAATATTCAATTCTATTCTCTAATCAACTATTCTCTATCATCTAAACATCTAAATCATCTAAAACATCTAAATCAACTAAACATCTATTTTCTAATTCGATTCAATATTCTCTAATTAAAGCAAATCTTTCCACCGAAGGCTTCTTAACTAATGGTCCCCGAGAGAAGGGTATGTTTATCGAAGAAGGGGAAAAGGATTGGTGGTCAATTTACCAGGAACACTATTATGGGTGTTTTGGGCACTGGAGACCTACCATCAATTTTGAAATAAGCTCAGCTACTGTTTTTGGTATTATCAGATTTGGTATTACAGTTGATTTTGATTGATAGATGATTGATGGATGATTGACAGATGATTAACAGTTGATTGGTAGGTGATAGGGATACGATTGATATGATTTCAGTAATTTGCTGCATATTTTGCCTCTCACCGGTTCAAGTACAAATTTGAGGAATGCTTTGGAGCTTTGATTATGTAAGGGCTGCGTCTTGGAATTAATCTAGTTAAGTTAATGAAAGGATGCTCAAATTTATTGCTTTTGTGATACTTACTTACCATTCTCCTTTTCAACTAGATTTCTACCGAATCTGTTCCAGAGGAAAACATCTTCGACAGATTTCAAGCTCAACTGGATGAATTGGCTTTGGAGTTGGTAAGCTCATCTTAATTAGCTTTTTCCTAAAATAAAGATAAATAAAATAGTAACCAACTGATGTATTGTCTGCATCGTGACATTGAGATGATGTATTTGTGTGAAGGGGTTTTTGCAGATAGAAATGATGCTGTAATGTGGAAGGATTTCGCAGCAATGTGAATACTAACGCAGGCATAGGGTTTCAGTTCTGTGCAGTAATGTGAAGGAATTCATGTTACTTCAAGTGTGTTACCTATATTGCTTAACACTACACATACTACAAATACTTATGCACATCACAAGAAAACTATCTTCAAATAAGTTGGAGTCCATAGGTTTAACTCACCATCGCTAACATGCTATGAGGCTGCATTATTGCTGCTCAGTTGCCAAACTTATTTATTCATCTTTTACTTTCTTTCTAGCAAATTAATCCTCTTTCATTTTTCACATTATTATTTTTTTCTTCTTTTTTTCTGCTTTACATCAACAGAGCCTTCATTATTGTTGAAGTAGTTGATTAATTTCGTAGGAGACGTAGAAGAAGTAGACAGCCTTCACCTTACTTCTAAACTCCTCATTTCTGCTCAGATATTTCCTATAGTGGTAAATTGTCTTCAGTTAATCATATTTGATTGTACGTATTGATAATCTTTAACTTGATAACTTGATGTGTTTCCTTTGGATTCTTGCCTTTTCAGCTACCATCACCACCACCTGATGTAATAGGAAATGACAATGTTGATGCAGGCACGGATTTTGCTTTCTCTTCAGAAGTTACAGAGTCAGACAAGGTATGCTTCATGTCATCGACTAAGAATGCAGAGCTTCGAGTTAAGTTTAGAGATTTTAAAACTTTTATCTCTTTAGCTGTGAGCAGCAGCCCCCAGCAGACCCAATGCTCGCTAAAAGCAGCAGCCTAATTTCACTTTTATTCCTATTCTTGGCATTTAATCCAATATCCACAGGTATTGATGAGATTTAAAAAAACAAGGTGCTTTAAATAATGTTATTTGTCTCAAGAATCCTTATCCCCTAGAGTCAATCTACAAGTTGATGTCCGGGTTGGTGCTAAACAATAATATTGATTGTTTGTCATTGTCAAAAAACATCTACTCGTGTAATCCATCCAGGCGCAACGGTGTTTCTCTTTGGTTGACTATATCTGTTTCCTATATCTGTGAACCAGCCGGAATCTACGTTGTAATTCTGCATCGCCCATCATAAAATTACCCTTTGCTAAAGCAACATGGATTGGCTGGTTTGCCAAATAGCCCAGTTTCTTGAGAAACAAATAACTGTATCAAAAAATTCTGGTCGGACTCTGATATTTTTCTTTTTGACTTTTCAGCTGCCACAACCACCATCAACTCATGGAAGTTTAAATAATGAGGCTGTTGTCGATTTTACGCTTTCTTCAGAAGATACGAAGTCAGAAATGGTAAGAAAATGCTTTAGTTTTGTTTAACGAAGATGTAGAATTTTACAAGTATATCTTGTATCTCTTCCAGGTTTCATAACAGAGGTCTTCCATCATAGTCTTACCCTGCCAGCAGCAGAAGCCAAAATTGTCCACAAACACTATATGTGCTGTTTTCAGGAAGAAAAATATAAGGAATCTAAAACTTCTTGGCAGTATTATATTCCTCTTTCTAAACATTTAGGTGCTACCACCATCACCAACTCCTGTAAATGGAAATGTGGAAGCTGTTGTCAATTTTGCACCTCCTCCAGAAGATAAAGAGTCAGAAATGGTGAGAAAGTCTTTAGCTTTATTGCATCCACTGAGAATGCAGAGCTTTTTATTACGTTTAGATCGTTATTAACCATTCATTTCAAATTCAATGAAGCTACAATCCCCGCCTAAAGTCGCTGGAACACATATGATTTTTTCCAGAAACAACTTATTTTTAGCTTTCGGTGCTTATTAATTCTAGTCACCCCCCTGCCCCCTAAAACAATGTTGTTTACTAAAGAAACTATATAAGAGTACACGAGATACATGTTTAAGGTCAACTGTGTTTATTTTCTTGATTATAGACTACATGGTTTAGGGGGCAGGGGAGGGGCAGCATATAAGGAACTGTAAAAATCATAGGAGTGTTCCAAGACATTTGGCGGGGATTGTACCAAATAAACATCTAATCAAAAAAACTTCTTTAATTGTCAAATATTGAAATTGTTCTTTTTGACTCTTAGTTGCCACCACCATCACCGATCGATGTGAAACCACCAACTCCGATATTTGGAGATTTTATTGCTGTTGTTGCAGGAGGTGCGAAGTCAAAAATGGTAAGGAAATGCTTTGGCTTCATTACATTTAGCCATCGTTATCTGAAGATGCAGAGTTTTCAGTTAAGCCTTGAGCATTTAAAACTATTAGTCTATCTCATCCAGGTACTATAAGAGAGGCATTCCCACGTAATCTAAAGCAAGCTCCTAGGCTAAATTTAAAGCAGCAGCCTAAATTGTCCATCTATATACTGTTTTCCAGTAGATAAACACATGAAGCCTAAACTTCTTGGTCAGACATTGATCCCATTTAAGTTTTTCTTTCTGAATATTTAGGTTCCACCACCACCACCAGCTAATGTAAATGGAAATGTCAAGGCTGTCGTCGATTTTGTACCTCCTCCAGAAGATCAAGAGTCAGAAATGGTAAGACAGTCCTATATTATATCTACTGAGAATGCAGAACTTTTTATTACGTCTAGATTGACCATTCATCTCAAATTCAAACATCCCGTGAAGCCAAAACAACAGCTGCTCCAAGACTAATGCATGCTCTAGGCCAGCAGAAGGCCGAATTTCCAAATGGGTTTTAAACATTTGAAAAAATTTAATCAAAAATGTCTATATTTAAAACTTCTTTAATTGTCAAACATTGATATTTTTCTTTTTAACTCTTAGTTGCCACCACCATCACCAATTGATGTGAAACCACCAACTCCAATATTTGGAGACTTTGTGGAAGTTGTTGCAGGAAGCACAAATTCAAAAAAGGTATGGAAATGCTAAGCTTCATTACACTAGCCTTGTGTTAAGTTTAGAGCATCTGAAACGCTCATATCTTCAGCTAACAAAACAGAAGTATATCAAATGATTGTTCCGAGCATCAGTATATACTTCACTATGCTGTTTTAGCCAAGTCAAACCAATTGTATCTGAAACGTCTTCGTCAGAGTTGATGCTTATCTTTTTGAATGTTCACTTCCACTACCATCATCAGCCACCAACTCTCTTAAATCAAATGCTTGCAATAACAACCTATATTTCCATGCTGTTTTACGCTAATGAAACACATTGTATCTAAAAATCCTTTGGTAAGAAATGTATGTTTCACCTTTTGAATCTTTAGTTGCCACAACAATCACCAATTGATGTGAAACCACCAATTCATGTAAATGGAAATCTCGAAGCAGTTTCTTCTGAAGATACAGAGTTGGAAATGGTATGGTAATGCTTAAAACTTTATTGCATTGACCAAGGAGGCGGAAAAGTTAAGCTGAGAGTATCAACATTAATGATTTCATCTCCTTATCAAAACAGCAGCAACTCCTACCACTCTTAAATAAAATGCTTGTAGTAGCAGCATAAATTTCACTTCTATGCTGTTTTTAGGCTTCAACATATTGTATCTTTATTAGAAATTCTATGTTTTTTCTTGAATCTTTAGCTGCCAGCACCATCACCAGCTGATGTAAAACCACCAACTGATTTGAATTCAAATGTTGAGGAAGTTGTCGATTTTGCGCTCTCTGCAGATGGTTCAAAGTCAGACATGGTATGAAACGCTTTAGCTTTTCTAGGCATTTATTGGCATCAAAATGCAAACAATACACCACCTCTTATACCGAAACCCTAATTTTGGCCTTTCCATTCGGACATCAAAATTCATCCATTCGGGAAATTCGGGGTACGCCAATATTGTAGGCAGATGCATGCCATAATGAATACAATGGCTGTCTCCTTAATTTCCAGACTATCGACAAGTCTATTTAATACCCTTCTTGGATTGTTGTTGTTCAAATAAATGAAATTATGCTTGAGCACAAACAAACAAGAAAAATGAGTGTATCACCAAACTAAAGGCGCTATTGCTTAGGAAAATGTCGGTCTAGCCTCGATGTGAGGTGCAGCTTCGCATCCAATTGCCGGATTCGCGCATTTTGTTTGAATAACAGAGAATGTTGATGATTTAGATTAAAAAAACTCTTACAACATGAGCCAGTAAAATTGTTGAGTGATCTAACTATCCAAGTCACATGTACGTAAATACTACATCATTTCAGTGATTATTCTAGAAAATTTACAACTCCACAAATATAGGTTTGAGAGAAGAGGTTCGGATCGGAGTATCAAGTTTAAAGCAATGTAATCAAAGAAATGGATGCATGCCTCACCTTTGCAATGCTACATGTCTCGCGCCTTTGACAATTGCAAAATTAGCGTCTGAATTGAGGATCTTGATGATCAAATTTCAACTCACAGATCCACAACAATTCTTATAACGCCAAGAGACACCATCAAATACACCTTAGATTAATCACTGCATTAGCTACATTGCTTCAGAAAAGATATGAAAAATAAACTCACCACCAATAGATTTACAGGCTTTAAATCTCGTATGACCAGGGAATCCCATACTTCTCTTTCAGCTATCAAAATTCTTTGAATCAATTCCAAAAGGAAGTGGAGGTCACCAGTACGAGCAGAATCAGCGAAGTCAACAGCCTCCTGCACATGACGTTGAAAGGAATGTTGCTGATGATCTGCAAGATGGAGAGGAGGAACGCGTGAACGAAATCAACAAGAAGAACGAGGAGGCGACAGAGATTGCAGATGAGATGAAGGTTGGTGAATTTTATGGTACTCTCCTGCTACTGCTACTGAAGCTTTGGCTTGGCTTGTTTTGTTGTTGTTGTTGTCTTGGCTTGGCTTAATGTGTTGCTTTCTTGCTTTATCAAGAACGGCTGGAAGCACCCGCATTGGTCAGAAAAAAATGTCTCGACTGATTAAAAAAAGCTTCAACTTGCCAAATTCAGTCTTATTTTCATGTGGACATCAAAGAAATCTCTTAATTTCTGGATTCGCTTGCATGTTAATAGAAACAATACATCTTTAGTAATTACTGTAGAACTAAGCAAAAGTTCCTTATTGATCTTTATCAAATACCATCTAGCATTCTACACTAGAGCATGTAGATAAGTCCTCTTCTTAGGTAAACATGATTGAATTTAAAAGAAGTTCGGTAGTTGAGTAGTAGCTAATCTAAAAGAAATTCTTTATTATGAACGATATCTGACTTTTCTTTCAAAGCCTTGTGCGAATTGCAACGAGAAGTTCAAGAATGGAGACGCCGCAATATTTGCCAATCGAGCAGGCTCTGAAAGACGTTGGCACGTCGAATGTTTCGCTTGCTTCACCTGCAAGGAGCAGTTAGCGGATTTAACTTACTTCTTCAAGGATGAAAACATTTATTGTGCAAGGCATTATGGCGAGCTGATGGACCTGCGATGTGCTAAGTGTGCTGAGGTAGGTTTTTCTTCTTTTCTTTCAGTAATTATCAATTCGTAAATGTATTACGTCGAACTGTACACAAAACAAAAACTCATTTCTTCGTGCAGTCAAAACGTTTCAAAACTTATTTTCTTTTTCCATTCTAGCTGATAGTTACTCAAGAATACACAATAGCTGATGGAAAAAACTACCACCTGGAGCATTTTTGCTGTCTCAAATGTGATAAACTGCTGGGTGGAGAGAGCTACGTGTGCAAAGACGGCCAAACCTATTGCATGAGTTGCTATCGAGTAGCATTCGCCAAAACCTGTCATGGCTGCCAGGAGAGCATACTCCCAGACGCCCAATGCCTCGCTTACGAGGAATGCAACTGGCATGCGAACGAGGATTGCTTCTGCTGTTGCGTCTGCAAAGCCAGCTTGATAGACCAGCAGTTTATCTTTAAAGACAACAAGTCGTTTTGCTCGGCTAAATGTGTTGGACTGTAATTTCAAAGTTTATATTGAACATCATGTTATTTGGTTGATAAATTTCAAAACATTTCAGTTAAGTTTTGTAAGCAAATCCTTGGTCTTAAACGGAATTGTCCTTCCTTAACTATTTTTGGGGAACTAGGAAATGCTCCCCTGCTCATGACTGGTCTTTTGCAAGCAATTAAACACTGGCATAGAGTTACCCTCCTAAACGACGACTCTCCAGTCAATAAAACATGTAAGATGGAAGGTGAATCTGCTACCCCTTCTTATTGGCTAATGACCATCAAGTTGACACACAATGCTATTGGGCTTTCAAGTAGATGGACCTTGGTGTTTCAGCAGTTTAGATTGCTACGGTTTGCAAAAAAACTTTTCAAACTATTTATCAAAATTCTGGAAATCGGAAATCAAATTAGCTGATGTAGATAGTGACGTTATCACAACCTTCACACGTACAAACTTTTTAGCACTGAGCTACGCATGAAAAAATACTTAAAAATTGTGCTTCCATTCTAAGATAGGAACTAGCAATTACTAGAAAAATTCAGATGCAGTGACCATGACCTACAAACAAAAATTGGTCGACACAAAAGGCTTAGAGGTAAATGAACGCAAATGTAAAAGATGTGATTTGGATGAACAACACTTTCTATATGAATGCCCAGTACATACTACTCAAAGAAATTCGCTGTGAGTGCTGGTATGCTAATTAACATACCTGACAATGTTTTTAAAGAACTCCATAAAAATGAAGAACCATCTATCATTTCAAAATTTCATTTCGTGCTGACAAAGTAATTCTGGAGAGCAAGGCCATTAAAACTCCACAAAGTCTCGTTATTTTTTCTAATACCTTTTTCTGATACCTCTCGTTACTTTTTCTGAAAAATTATTTTTCTTTCTCTTCGATCTATGCTTTGTTGATGCAGTTTAGTTTTTTTTTGGTTATCGCCATTCTTTCTAGAAATTTGTCAATTTATGGCAATTATAATACTTAAAATAATAATAATGAAAAGTTAAGTATTAGAGAATGCCAGGGGTTAAATTAGCGGGCATTGCGAAAGAATCATTAGCTTACAATGAAATTTTGTGTCGCAGCTCGTAATCCAATGAAAATCTCCCTTCCCCGACATATTTAACCTCTTGGCCCTCAGACTCTTTTTAAAAGCAAGGAAATAAACTTTGCGATACAATCTTAGGTCGTGAAAGAATGTTTTTGCGCGAAAAGCTTGAAATGTAGTGAAGTTACGAGGTCAAAAATCGCCAATGAAATTCAAGAAACCTTAGGACTTCAGCCTTTAGGCCAACAAGGCTTTCGCGTCCATGTTTATGTCATCATTTCAATACTTTTTCCTTTTTCTTTTTCCTTCTTCATAATTTTTCCTTAATTTTTCCGTCATTGTTTGGCCATAATTTCCTAGCCTGCTATAGACTAATAAAATTTTTGTACAGGAATTCGAGAATTTCTCCCTATAAAACTAAATAATATGTGCTAAATAATAACTAATTTCATCGCTCTTGGAGTTAAATCAACTTGCTCAATTCTTCTGCTTCATTTAATTGGATTGGATTGGCCAGCTGTTGTTTGATTTTGTTTTTATGATGTCGAGAGTCGTGATAAAAGACCTAGCAACTCTACCCTGATATGACGTCATATTGTACAGTGACTTTTCAGGACCGAGTGCAAAAACCTCAAAACAAAGCTACGAGGAAGTAATCCTTTGTGAATTTGTGAGTCATATTAGCATATAAAAGAAAAGGATTTTATGTCTGAGTCAAACAATTAATTCTAAGAGAAGTTAGAACTGTGTATTGTTTATGTATGGGTGTGGAACGACGATAAAGTCGATTTGGTTGAAATTTACGACAGTATGAACTGAGTGATATCTTGAGCTTGATCGTCTTAATTATTGGAATATCGGATATCACATCACGGATATCACATCGGATAAGACATCATGGAGACCCAAGGAAAAGCAAATTCATTCGTCCAGGCAGAGGATAAGGTGGGTTTCTTTTAGCTTTTGGCTGTTACTTGAAATTTGATTAGGCTTAATCATTGAAATCAAATTAAATCAATGAAATGAATTGAACTCTTGAAAGGGAATTAAGTCATTGACTTGAGTTTCTCTATCTCTCATCATACATGATTAGATAGTCGAGTTTTTGATGTTCCCTCATATTTATTCTCAGTCTCTGCCTTCACCTATTCCTATTAATCTACAATGAGGGGCGAGCAACTACGAGGGACTTTCCTGCAGGGGATCTGGACCTCCAACCTTCGTCTCAAAGCAATAAATTGCCCCAAACCCCCTGGGCCTGTAGCCAGGCCTTTTGAGTTGGGGTGGCAAAATCTCGAATTCAGTAAAATTATTTCTTGGGGTATTTCAAATACAAAATATTGTCCTTTTTTACACTTATGTATTCTCATTAATAATTTCTTCTATTTCAATTATACAGTATTCTTAAGGGTGCAACACGTGACAATTAGAAAATCATTGTGGTTATTGAAGTATTTTCTAGGGTTGGCATGAACCGCCCCTGAGAATGGTCATTAAACCTAATGAAATAAGATTTGCCATTATCCCAGATTTACAACTACAGCTTGGGATGATAACAGTGGTGTTACTTCAAGGGGCATATGACCTATTTTTGGGTAGTGGTGTGCTAGATTTTGCAAAAATACCCATGTATCATCCTAGTTTGTTGGGATTGAAACCTAAAATCAAGAATAAAAAGATGCAAAGACTCCCCATTTTATGTTGATATTTCAAAATAATGGCGAAAATTTTGAACAATCTTTATGAAACGCTTTTCTCTAGTTTCATTTATAAAAGTACCTAACCTATTTATATGGGATTGTGATGGGAAAATCTTTCCCAAGCTATCACCTTTACGAATAGTATTTCCCAATACCACTTTATGCTGTGTACCCCACCCTGCCCCTCCTTCCAGGGGCATAACGCATTGTCTGAACCTCAAACCTGCCTTTACATAAAGTTTTTAGTTATGCCCAATGAGTGGGCAACCACAGATTCTTGCCATATTTGTCCTTGTTACGTCACAACAGCTGTAACACGAGCCTATCGTTCTTGATCTGGTCGATTGTCGAATAGAAAGAAATGTCAACAAAGAGACATTTTAGGCCGTGATCTTTCATTGTGCGCTAAATTCAAATGAAGATGGCGGACGACAAATCCAGCATCGTGAAATCAGACAAGAAGGTAGCATATACGTTTTTTAACATTTTAAATAAGTAATATTTTGAGTTTAGCCGATATTTTTGCGAAGTCTCGACAGGTTATTTTGGGGTACTCTGTGAACCGTGAAATCTCAAACTTTCTTATCAAAACATTAGCCAAAGCATTTTCATAACAAATAAATTTGATCGTGTGCCTTGGAATACCACAATATTATTGCGGCCTGCTCTGGACTTTGAAGTGTTGTTAAATGTATAATAATCTTCCAACGATCTGCATATTATTTATCTTCATTCGCATGCTGTTGCTAACTAGTTCTGATATCTGATTATGATAAGCAATTATATGGCATTATCAAGGAAATATGGCAGGAATTTTTGGAAGCAACGCAGATAGGCTAGGAGCAGATGTTTTTGCTCGTAGAACCACTCCTTGTTGGCCATGGCTTCCAAATACATGATCTCTGCTAGATTCATACAATTCTTGGTGAAAGTAATAGTCCGAACAAAGATCAAATTTTAGTTTCATTCCCCATGAAAGTACAACACTTGTAGTCAAATGTTAGTAGTATTTGCAAAGAATGTCAATACAAGTTCTAATTTACATGGCAAAATATTATTCGTTTATTGAGCTGCATTATTGATTTTGGTTAAATGCATTTGACTTTCTTTCAAGCTTGCATTTTTCTCATTTTAGAAGTAGTATTTCACCATTATATTACCCCCATCCATTCGCCTTTATCCCAAAAACAGGGTAAACTGTATGCATTTAAAGTGGGGACTTAAATCTATCTAACTTGACTTGAAATGATATGGAATGATTTTAGTGGTAGGAGGTTCGAGGTATTGAATTACAATAATTTTGTTGAATTTGTTGTAGAAATTATTCACACCGAAAAGTTATATTCAACTCTGCTAGGCCTTCTAATACAACGAAAAATATGCAGCCTTTTGAGTTTTGTCATGAAAACCAAACTGAAACATTGGAATCTACCTTTAGGCCCAATACTTCGATCCTTTTAGTTCATTAAATTACCTTTCAGCACAGACCATAGAGGTTTAATCCCTCTCAAATAGTCTCATAGGAATTCATCTTGTCTATTATTAATGATAATTTTCCCTATAAGGAAATTAGAAAAGATCTAATTACAATTTCTTTGAGCTTCTAAAAAGAATAGTTTACGATTTGGGTTGCATGTGGCTATCCTCTGATTACAAGCTTGTCTCCTGATGAAGTTGTTTGTAACCACACATTCAGTTTGTGGTTCAGATGTGTTTTTCAACCTGCTAAGATATCATGCAGGGTTTCATAGAAAGTCAGTTTGATGCCTTGTTGTCCTTTTTTATGACATGCTTTTACAAAACGAAAATTTTAAGAGTCAGATGATAATAGATTTACTAAATTTCCGTTATATAAACGATTTCAATTGAACCTTGTACTGAAATTCAAATATTCAACAACTGGGCTATTGAAAGTTCAAAGGGGCTTGACCCAATGGGCCTAAAATAACAAGTGAAACTAGAAAAAGCTTGAAAAATCGAAAAATGTTGAAACCTAGGCTTGAGCAGGACCCAAGAACCCATACCCACCCCCTGACTCAACACATCAATTGAAGCTGTATTCCTAATGGATACCAGAAGCATGCAATCACACAAATTGAGCCAAACTCACTGAATGTAAAGACAAACCTACCCAGTTCTTTAACAGCTACGCTGGGCCTGCCTTGCTAAATGACGACGACCTTCACACCAACATCAGGGGAAAAGGGGGCATTGCAGCCAACTATCCCTAGATATCTAGGGTTGAGAAGTGGCGATTCAAGTGTAACTTTGAAATCTAGTGTATGGTTAAAGTTGATACTAGATCATAGCCAACTAACGTAGTCTGATATGCACAAATGTTATTTCCCGATTCTAGCTAAGGAAATGGCTATTCCTAACAATCAGATTCTCGTTACTAATAATTCTAGATGAGTCCATTCAGAAATTTTTAAACTTCATATTTAAAGACACGAGGAATCATGAAGATATCTCACGTTATTCCTTTGACACACTATATATAGTATCAGATAACAAACGGTCTGTAAGATTCGGCCCTATCAGGCCCTTTTCATGATCTATATGAATTGATGAATGTCTGCGTTATCATTTCATATTTTGTAGGAATTTCTTTTCAATTTTTTTAGAGTGCTCTTGCTCACGAGAAAGGTGCTGGTTCGCCATGTCTAAAATGTGGACCAGAATGCGAAGGTCTTGATCTTCATTTCTGGAGGTATGTATGATTTGTCAAAAACCTACTATTTGGCTATCTGTCATTCATGGAAAATTTGAAAAACTGAATCAGGCTCAACAACCAGACGCCTTTAAAATTCATTTGGATGATGATATCCACCCTTGGTAGGTGAAAAAGTGCAAAGAGACATCCTTGCAATTCCAGCTTTAGTACGAATGCGATAGAGAAGCTGAATTTCTTGAACCATTGCCAGAGAGGAAGAGAAGATATATCAGTTTGGTATTTTATAGAGTTAAACCTTTTATTTCATCATTATAGTAACCGGTAGACAGAGGTAAGAAATATTGATAATTTGCATTTACGTGCTAAATCTCACAGTTGATCGCATTCTTTAGAAAAACGTGCAAAAACTGCCGATGTAAACTGGAAGACCACGACGTACGAATACGGGAGTTTGACATTCAGCACGAGATATTGAAGAATCTTATAAAAGACCAGGATGGTACCACCGTTTTCCAGAGGTCGAAAAAAGCCCTGGCGTCTTTAGATGCGCCTCCAGCCGAGCTGGAAGCTGCCAAGAAGAACTTCTTATTCATGCCGGAAGGGTCTAACAGAGTAACGGTATGTTGTTCATTTTCAGTCTGCGTTTCAATTTCCATGTTGCGGGTAAACATTAGCTAGAAAAATCGGAAGTATGTTTGGCGAAAACATAGCTAGATAACGTAAGCTTTTCGTCTGACACTCAACAGAGTAATACGTCAGAAAGAGAACGAACCAAAATCTAACGAATTATTATACCAAGATGTGGATCGAAATAGGCCAATCAGAAAAGAGGTGAATGATTGGTATAGTGTAGGAAAACCAATCAACACCCACGATACAGTGAGCTGACCAATAAGATTAATTCAAGAGTCCTAAGGCGAAAACGAACTCTTTCTGTCTACACAATAGAGGATCCCTGGTTTTTATGAAAACAAATTCCAAAACACCTAAATGAAATGCAGACCTTGCTCTGTCAATGATGGGAAAACAATTATCACTGTAGGCTTGAGCACATTCTGGGTTGTCGAGAAAATGTTGACCTACAGCAGAGTCATGTTTTTAGTTTTGTACTGATCAAAGACTGTTGTTTACAATAGTACTTGTCAATCATAATCCGCAACAACAAGGTTCGTCATCAATATAGGAAATAGGTATATGACGTGAGATTCGTAAACTGTTAACAGTGTTGCGTTGCCTCATTTCATCTATCAACTCGATAGTTAGGATGCAATTTTTCCGAGTATGTCATGAGATATAAGCCTCACTTTTGTAGATATATCTAGTAATGGATATCTGCTCCAGCATTAACTTCTTCTGAGGTTACGTTTCATAATTTAATCACAACTCCAGTTATAGGTAATATCTGAATTACCGATGGGACATCAACCCCTCGAGCTTCCCCTGTCAAAGGACAAGGTGGAAAAATGTTTTTCACCAACCAGAGCATTTTTTGACTGAGAATTCATCCAATCAAATCGCTGAAAAGACAATAGATTTCGAAGATTCAACAGCTCAAGAGCCGCGAAAATGGCGGAACGACGCGAAAGCTGTGGCAAAAATAGCGTTCAGGGTTCTGTTTTTCTGCCGTAAACACGTAAACTATTTTTTACCATTCTTGTATTTCTCAAATCTATGATAGTTTATCTAAATTTTTACCGCTTACGAGGTTAATATTTTACGTAATTGCTGAAAAAATCTACTCGACAACTTGCTCAAAAACAATCTTAGCTTTGAATTGCGAGTATGGCATAATAGACTAATATTTAAACTAATCAACTATCGCGGCTCTTGAGCAGTTGAATCCTCGAAATCTATTGTCTTTTCAGCGATCTGATTGGATGAATTATTAGTAAACAAATGCCCTGATTGGCCAAAACATTTTTCCACCTTGCTACTGTCAAAGACCATTGATTAATACTCCTAACTAGGGAAGGGTCTACTACCCAGATCTCGCATGGAACGCGAACGCTTGGAACAAAAATTTCATGGATGGGCCTTACCTTCATACTTTATCAATTGTACAGTCTTTGGTGGTATAAAACTTCAAAATAGCCAGAAATATCGGAAACATAGCGAAACGAACACATGGATTACTTAAAGCTTTTCGTCTGACACTCAACAGAGTAATACGTCAGAAAGAGAACGCAACAGAAACCTATCTGATTTATATACCAAGATATGGATCGAAATATAGGCCAATCAGAAAAGAGGTGGTGTGTTCGTTTCGCTATGTTTCCGATATTTCTGGTTATCAATTGTATACTTTTAGATGCACTTAGTGTAAATTTGGGATGGCTTTCAAAAGAAGTCCAGCATTATTCTATGGTACAACTAATCGGCAATTATACATCTAGTCTTTACGATGATTGAATATCCTATGCATCCACATTTTTTAATTGACTTACACTAATCTGTCTTTAAACAAAACCACCAGTTAAATGGAAATGTACACTTAATGTACACCAGCATAACCTATCACGGGTAAATGAATAAATATGATAAAGTCAATTATTATTTCAAACCTTGAATTACCAACTCTGCATGCCTCATTAAAAGTACAAAATGCAAAATGCATTACGCAGATCATAATTAGGGCTGAAAAGAAGGTATATCGAAGTCTCATCTTACTCAAACAGAAACCCCTAAACTTTAAGCTAAACCCAAAAACCACCTGTAAATTTGTACGAGCTTCATTATCAATTACTGGTATTTGTATTCTGATAAGCTTTCCATTAACTATTCCTCAAATCTCACTGGCAACATTCAAAATGTCTTCCACAGATCACAAAATACATGGCTGCCCTGCCGAAAGAAAAGGCCCCTCATCTGACTGAAGAGGGGTTCCAATATCGCCAGAAGCAGTTGATGCAGCAGTTGCCGGCTCATGACTTCAACGATGAGTATTGTGACGATTTGACAGACAGGGAGAAACAGAAGATGAAAGATTTCAGCAAGAAGAGAAACGAGGAAGCGTCAGGGCAAGGTGCTATTAAAGAACAGCTAGATAATACTGGAAAACACTGGGTATGTTTTTTTTTGTATATTGTATACGTCACGTGGTCCATGTTTCTAGGAAATTCTTGATAATTTATTATACTAATATATATTACGATGACAAACAATGATATAGAAAATAACAAAAGCATTGATATGGATGATGCAGGTTTCTTTCTTGAACAAAAATCAACTTCCTTCTGAATGACATTCTTTATTTCAGGATTGTGCGAATTGCAATGAAAAACTTCAAGGCGGGGATGTAGCTATATTTGCAGATCGTGCCGGACCGGACAAGTGCTGGCATCCGGAATGTTTTGTGTGCAACACCTGCAATGAGCTGCTGGTGGATTTGATCTACTTCTACAAGGATGGTGAAATATATTGTGGCCGGCATTATGGCGAGTTGACCAGGGTTAGATGTGCTGCTTGCGATGAGGTTTGTTGTGGCTATGAGAATTCAACATCTTTAGTTCTATTTCACCACGATTAGTAATCGAAGAGTAAGATAACGCCTTGCCTCTGCTCTTTTACAATCAATGATGGAGCTTTTTAGATATCCCCGACACGTTGGGTTCTGTGTTTTCTGGAATAGAAGTCCCAAAAAGATCCATAGGAATAGGAGTAGAAACCCTCCTAGAAAAGTTGCTCCATAAAATGGCTTAAAAATTAAATTAGAATCTATCTTGAAAACGAAACAATATAAAGACCTGAAACTTCACAGCTGATATTCCTCACTTTGACAGGAAACCACATACAATACCAAGAAAGTAAAGAAGAATACACCCTAGATAAGTTGCCCCATGAAATTTCACACAAATTTAATTAGAATCTAGACTTGAAAAGAAGCAATGCAAAGACCAAGACAAGAAACTACCTAACATTCTCCATTTTGATAGAAGATTTCATAAAATTCCAAAAAAGTAAGGACCCTAGATCAGTTGCCCCATGAATATGAACAGAAATTTAATTAAAATCCACCCTTGAATGGAGGCAACATCATGGCCCCTAAATTCACACCTAACAACTTCTTCACTTTGACAGATACTGTAACTGCATCTCGAACATTGGGCGGTATTGAAAAGTTTCACTGTTGTTTTGTCTACGAACACTGGTCGTCGATGAAGCAATGAATCGTAATTTCCCGAAAACAGACCAACAGCTATCATATACTAAAAACCTCCTTGTCTGTATTAAGGCTCAATCAACTGAGCGTAAACAGGTATTCCAGATGTTCTTTATATAGGCTATATAACATACTAAATATTTTATCTACCATAATTTTCGTTTATTGTCTACAGTTGATATTCACGAAAGAGTACACCCAAGCAGAGGGCCATAGTTGGCACATCAAGCACTTCTGTTGCTACGAATGCGACAAAGAGCTTGGTGGCCAACGATACGTTGCAAAAGAGGACCATCCATACTGCCTCGAATGCTATGGCAAGAAATTCGCTAAAGTCTGCAACGAATGCAAGCAGAGGATACCACCAGATGCCAAACGCGTTACATACAGCAAGCTTCACTGGCACGCAGCTGAGGAATGCTTTAATTGCAATAAATGCAAAACCAACCTGTTAGGCCAACAATTTATATTCAAGGAGGATAGTGTGTTTTGTTCTGTGGGTTGCGCACGGAGTCGCTGATTTGAAGCACTACATGAAATTGTTCAGTTTTTTATTCTTAATCTTAGTCTTTCTAGACTGGCTTTGTGTGTGACATTATATCGTTAATATGGAATTTTATTTACACTAACTTGAAAAGAGCTATGGGTGCACGTATTGACTAAAAAACTTGACATTTACAGCATTTAGTAGATGATGAATATATGTCGTCGATATGAGCATAAAGTAACATTCGGTTATAGTATCAAAAGTACATCATATAGTATTCTATTGTATACATCTTATATTTGGAGATTTATCTTAACAATTATATCAAGTATGAGAGCATGACATAAATATTGTAGATACTTTTTTTAAAGATGCGTAGAGCAAATTGTATGTTTTACTAGATAACAGCAGTATTAAAGATTTTTTCTTGTATTTTCAACCACACACAACAGTTTATCAGCATTACTGCAAGATGATTTAAAAACGAGCTGTTGCCATTTTCTCAACAGGACCATCAGGCAGTGGCGTAACAGAGGCAGTCAGGACCTCTAAGAATTTATGTGCGATGGGGCTCTTAAAAGGTGTGCGGGATAATCTAAAAAGCACAGCATGGTAAAAACTACGCAATGGAAAATATTTGGGGCCCCTTTTTGCTGGGAGGCCCTTAATTTTTGAACTAAGATGCCCCAAACTGCGCAACGCCACTACATCATGACCATTATCCCAGCAGGTTTTAAAGATCCTTTTTCTTCTCCAGGATTCTTCTATCCTTGTACATATTGTATTACTGAATGAATCTCAAAACAATAAGGGTACAAACTGGCCTCAATTAGCAGACATTTTCTTTGACTTCTAACTTTTTGCGCAAGAGTTTACATGTTGAATTACCTGTTAATGGATATTAATAATGATCATCATAAGATGAGATTTCAATGACGTCATCTAACCGCAACATTCAGCCTCATTTTGATTCTTGACTTATATCCATGGCAACAAAATGGCTGACTAAAAAATTCAAAGCAAAGTAACTGCTCTTTTAGACGAAGAAAAGATCAACAATGTAATACATTTTCTCATGTTTTCTCCTTTCAAAATGGAAGAAAATATAGATTACTCAAGATGGCAACGGCAAAGTGCCATATTACCGAAATATGATGGAAAATATGGAGTTTCACAGACAAAAAAGAAACCACAGAAGAAAGAATTTAGGCCCAGTCTGCCACCAGATCGTAAAGCAATCCAATCTCAAAATTCCCAGATCTCAAAGTTTAGTAAGGATTATTCAATCACTAAATCTTTGACAAAAACCTCTTTCAAGTCGGAAAGGGAATCTGCCTGCTCATCCTTGTGCAGACACTGGCCAAACTCAACGAGGCCCGATGAACGAAGATTTGAGGAAAAAACAACAGCAACTTCCCCTGGTGTTATTCAGTTGTTGAAATTCCAGATAAAAGCGAAACGAAATTGTATCATAGAGTGTCGGAAACTAATTATAAATTTAGTCGAAGATAACTTTAAGTTGAGGCAAGAGATAGAAAATTCGGATAAGGGAGCATATACCGGTGCAAAAGAGCAGTTGCAAAGGTATAGCAAGTACAGGAATGCCATGGGAACTATGAATTTGGAGCACGGGAAGCAGAGAATCGAATCACAAATTGCATTTGATAAAGTAAAACAATCAACTGAAGAGATGACAGCAAAATTAGAGAAAAAGTTGCGGGACATTCAAAATGCAGTGGAACAAAAATACATTGAGTTGAAAACACTGAATACCTATAAAGATAAGGAATACCCTGAAAAGATCAACAGAATAGGAAGGTTGAAAAGTGAGTTGGAATATCTAGGAGAGGAACAGTCAGTCGATATTTCAGAGACTGAAAAAATCATCAAGGTAGAGAATGAAAAATATAAAACAAAGGCCCTCCAAAGAGAAGCAGATGTACTGGAGGGGATCTCGAATGATGTATTTAATTCTATGGATGGTAAAGTAAAACAGACCGGTCTGCAAAATATCCAGTTGAAACGGGAGATTGAGATACACAAACGAGAAGTTGGTAGGCTCCACAAAGAAAATCAGATTTTGGAAAATAAAATATGCAAAGCGATCAGTGAGGATAGACCAGAAATACAAAGAAAACTTTATCCAGGTGTCTTTGTACTCAATGAAATATGTACACCAGAAACTGAAATTGCATTAGATATCCCAAGAAAAGAATTCATTCCACTGTGAAAGCAAATAATTTATCCCTGTAAAGAGAAATTCTTCACTATGAACATCAAACCAACTCTGAATCATATTTTTGACAGTCTCGTATTTTTAGTTTACCGCATATGAAATTGTCATTTTTTATAAAAAATTGTTGAACTAAAAGAACTCAAAGAGATTTCTGGTGTACTCTTTCCTATTTTGCTTAATTCTTTTTTATTTGTCTTAAAACAAAATTTAGCTGCTCAACAAGCAGAATCAGTGACTTCAGAAGAAGCAGAATTTAGAAAAGAGCAGGCTTATGCACTGTTTGCTCTCAGTGGGTAAGAAGGATCACGGGTAGGTTGTCTGGGTCATGTTTCACACGAATTATCTCAATTATGAATCACATAACAGGTAGATCATTTCTCATTTTTGGCATTAGGCTTAAGTAGTCTTTCTCCTTCTGCAACAAAGGAAACAAAAGTTTCTCTTACAAATTTGGTGTTGCGGGGCTTATAGATAATTCGTTCAGGCTCAGTTTGTCTTTATGTCCCTTACCCCCTTGTAAAGTAAAGTAAAACTTAAGGTAAAGATTTAATTTTATGGTCATGTATCTACCTCCAGGAAGAACTTAACCAACTTTACATGTTACCCCTGTCACTTACATAGCATGTTCAGCCATATGCGGTACTCATAAATACTGACGAAGAACAAATTCATTATCTTTGGTGGAGAAGGGCAAAATTGTGTTTACATCTTCCCTAACGATGTTATGTTCAATTCAAAAGGGCTTGGCTCTGAACCCACTATCTTTTGGTTGTGAGTCCTATGCCTTACTTCACTATTGAGGGCCAAACCCCCCCTACCCCCCCCCCCTCTTTGAGCAGGCAGTGATATTCTCCCCTCAGTTCAGTTCATTTGATTTTAAAATTCCACATCATACATTAAAATATAAATTACGATAAAGAAAATGATTAAGTTAAATACCAATAATACCAAATTCAAATACATAATCAGAAAATTGATGAATTCAAAAAGCTATTGAATGAAGGGAGGTCCTTAAGGAGGAACTCTCTCAATAGCTAAAATAATCAAGGAGAAAGCACCCCCTGTTGATAAAGACCTATTTCAATTTATCGAGCATTAAATGGAAATTTTGAGGTTGAATTGTGCTCAGATTAGATTTTAGTATACTCGGTAATTTGAAGAGAATAGATGGGATTTTAGTTTGAAGTGAAAAATCATGCTGGTCAGGGATAGCTTAATCAAATGAGAAATGTCATTCCATGCCTTGGCACCTGCATATCTAATAGATATTAAACCATACAGAAAGGTATTTTCTTGAGTCATAAAAGTATCACCTTTAGAAGTCTTAAGTGTATTATATTGAAGAACAAAAGGCAAAGTTGTGTAAACAGACAGGATAAGTTTTATAAACAGATTCATAAACAAAGAGTAGTAGCTTTGAGTAAAACAGATCATTTAATTTAAGAGTTCTTAAATCAGAGAAGACTAGTGTGGATGGAGAAGAAAAGGACTTGAATGCAATTGCTCTAACAAATTTCTTTTGTAGAGGGGATATCGGTTTTGTACGTGCTTCGTAAGTAAGGCCCAGACAACAATACCATACTGGAGGAATACCAGAACACTGGCCGGTAAAAGATGACTAATCTTGAAGAATACGCCACATGTTCTTGGAAGCTTCTTTGAGAATTAACACAGATGGTACCTCCAGCTAAGATGTTCATCCAGAAGCAGACCAAGAAACTTGAAATATTTAACTTTCCTAATGTGTCGATTTCCAATCTTTGTACTTAAACTTTCACTTAAGGAAATTCGTACAGAATGAAAAACAACGAAGTCTGTTTTTCTATCATTCAAAGGAAGTTTATAAGCATCCAACCACTTCTTGACATATCTAAGTTCCTTATTGACAACCTTTTGTAAGTTTTTCTGAAGTATCCGATTCAGAGTTAACGTTTGTATTGTATCATCAGCAAAAAGATGAAATGGAAGTTTAGAAGAGGAGTTAGGAAGATCATTTATGTGAATCAAAAGCAAACGTGGGCCCAGAACAGACCACTGTGGTACACCACATTTAATATTCAGATGACCAGATTTGCAATCCTTTACCAATACGTACTGACTTCTGTTGCTGAGGTAGGAACTGAAACATTCCAATGCTGTACCTTGAATGCCATAATGATCAAGTTTGCCAAGTAGAATTTTATGATTAAAAGTATCAAAGGCTTTTTGCAAATCCAGGAAAATTCAACATCCAAATTTTTTGCTATCCAAGCTGTTTTTGATTGATTTACTTAAACTGATTAAAGCATGATTTTCCGAGTGATTTGAACGAAAGCCAAATTGGAAATCATACCGAATTCAATGTTCTTCTAAAATACTGTAAAATCGCTTATACATCAGTCTCTCTGTGATTTTTCTCAATTTAGAAAGCAGAGATTTAGGTGTATAATTTGAGGCACACAAATGATACCCCTCTTTGTATAAGGGAATAACTCTAGCTTGCTGCATTTTTACAGAAAAGATACCAGCCTGTTATTAATGGAAAGGTTGATAGGTTGTATTCCTATCTTGATGAGCACTCTACTGATTTTGAGATAACAGTTATGGATGTATCGTTCAACTTAATGCCAAGCAAAGCCCGGTGTTTTCATCAAACCAAGGAGTAAAAAGCATCGATGGAAATTCATTTCAATACATACACCCTTTAAATACATTCCTTATGTACTGAAAATCATGCGCAATTTGATTAATTGTGGAAAATAAAAAATTATTTACATTAAAAAGATGTGACTTACTTTACTATACATAATTTATGTTTGATAAAATCTCCCAAGTGCAAAAATAAAAAAAATTAAATAATTTATATCTTTATATCAAATGGATCATCAATGTCTGACGTAGAAGGAGCATCTGGAATTGGAGGGGTTTCTTCTAGATCAAAGTACTTCAATGACTGGTAAGCATTTGGTCCTCCAGTATCCTTAGGAATGATCTTTAGTCTCTCATGTCTTAACCTTAAATGAGATATTTCATTCATAAGTCTTTTTTATGTGTAACTTATATTCCAAAACTAGACTTCATACAACAAAAATCCATGAAGTTAGTAGAAGATTAACAAAAGATGCATAGGAGAGAGCTCTGCAATTTCCATTACAGGCTTACAATGCTTATCTACAGTTTTTACATGGTAAGAGACAAGGATAGGAATGATGACAAATCGAGGGGCCAAATCGTTGGTCCGAGAAAGCTTGACAACTAAATATGTCTACGTCAAGAAAAACGAAAATAAAACTCGAAGCAACTAAAGAATACATTTATCTTCAAGTGCAAACAACGTAGAAAGGAGGTGAAAACGATTGCGCATATTTCTACAAGACGAGCTTGTTAACATATCAGATTTCTCGTTCCAGCATGTAAAAGGATGACACTCTTTTAGGAAAGGAGATGAAATAAGAATTTGGAATTCACCTGTTTTTGCAAGCATACCAGAAGAACAACCTTGATACGCTTTCTCGAACATTACAAATACTCGAACAGTATTCGAAATAAGAAAGCTGAAGAAATCCTGGTTCTTCAATTCTCCCTCTCCCTTCTTGAGTGTCAACATTCTTGCTTCAGTCTCTTTTTAACATAGAAGTATAAGTGCTGAACCAAGGCTTTGCCTGGACTTAAAGCTAGTAGAATTTTCGGATATATTCGGATAAAACTATGACAGAGCTTTGTTTATGTGGAGGATATACTCCCCTTGGTGAGATCATCTATAAAGATGAGATATTAGCATAAAAATGGACTTGATTCTCATCCAGCCCGCGGTGATGTGAGACTATTTTCCTCCCATGTAAACAGGAGATAAAAAATAGCATCAATTAGAGAATTCTCTCGCAGCCGAAAGGTTTTTTCTTAAATGGCAAATACATTGGACTGATCATACTGACAGAAACTAGATAAAGTGTAATTTCATACCTTTTTCCCATAGCGATTGAAGCTGGATTGGTCTTCAGAAGATCCTCTATCATCTTATCATCAATTCTTGAATAAATCAAAGACATAAATTTAAGTACTAACGCACATATCTGTTTTACAAGTCAAAAACTCAAAGTTGGGAAACGGAAAATCTAATGTCAAGCAAACTAAATAAACTTGGCTCCTTCCCAGCGTAACCTTTTGCGCTGTTAATTAAGTGCTTGGTTCATTACCAAGAGGTCACGAGTTCGAGTCCTGCAGCCTGCATGATTTTAAATGCAAGCCTCAAGGCAAGGGTAGAGTGCTGCTTATATAGGGCTGAAGAGATGGGGTCATTTTGATTTTCTTTCATAATTGTCAGTTTATCTTCAATTGTTTGAAATCCATGAAACTTTCAAAATACTGCTAACGAGGATGGATAGGTTAGGTTTTAAGTCATATGGTTGTTTTATTGTGTAGTTTTTTTCAGATAGGAAACTTCTTTAGTGCGAACGAGATAAAGAAATTAACAAAAACATTTTCTCTGGCAAAGTCATCATCATTCATCATTGAAGAAGAAACTTACGAATATCCATTCTTTAACTTTCGTAGATTGGTGTTATTTGGAATGTTTTGCTTCTGAAATGGAAATTGTTCAACTTAAGGTTGTGAATGACATCTTTAGCAGTAATTCAATATCCAAAAAAAAGGTTTGCTTAAAAGTTTTGGAATAAGTTATAGATGAGAAGCATGGCCAACAATCAAATTTTGGAGAAAGGACCGACTAAACAACAAAATCTGTTTGAGCATAGTGGATGTGACTCCCAGAACTTGTCCCATTCTCCGAATTGTTTATTACTCTAAATAAAAAAGAGAAACGAAACCGTACTGCATTGTTTTCATTGTTATCTGTGATATCGCTTTCCACAACACTTTTCACAGGGTCGATAGCAGGATGGCTTGGGACACTGAGAGGGTCGACTAAAACATCATAAGGAGCCATTGGGTGTTGGTATGTCGATGGAGAAGATATTTCCCACTGATTTGGTTGTCCGAATGTACCTAAAATGTAAAATCGATAAGATTTAGATTAGAAAGAGTAATGAATGCTCAAAAGCGGACGGGCTTAAAATTTTTCAGCGGCTATGAAAAATTAGAGGGAGCTATATGGATGTGGTCTCAGAAATGTGCAACATATATTCTGCCTAAGGAGCCCTTTTTGAGCAAAAATGGGACTTACAAGCCCGGGCTTAAATCATAGTTTGATAAGCCACTGCTGATGATGAATTGGTAGATAAATCAAAACAGCAACTTTTTAATTCATGCATTTGTTCTTATTTAAGGATAAGCACAAAGCATTTGAAGGATGTGTTTCCTGCTTCACAATTGACTCTACCCAGAAAGTCTATTTCTTGAAATTCGCCAATAATTCTGATATCATTTGACCCCATTTGGTCTTCTAATTCGGATGTTTTACATCTTGCGAACATTGCTCTAAAATCTACAACATAAAGAGTAGGAAACCAAATTGGACACTCCAGATGTTTTCTATATCTCGAAATCAAGAATTTCATAAAATAGATACATATATTCAGAACTATATCATTCTCAAATCAAGATGCACTATATCAACTCACCAACAAAATGGCCTTCAGTCGTCCATGCTCTGACAGTGCAGTCAGATGAAGAGGTAAGCAGGATGTCGTATTCATCAACAATTTCAATACTAAAAAGTAGAAGATCATAAAATGAAGCTAATACTTCAACAATTTCAATACTAAAAAGTAGAAGATCATAAAATGAAGCTAATACTTCAACAAAAACTTCATTTAACAAATCTTTGTTCAGTTAGCTAATATTATCTAGACAGTGCTGAAGCTAGTCCATTACAAAAATACCAACGTGTTAAGCTTCCGCTGAGGGGAACTCAAAAGTACCGTGATGCAAATATTTGAGCGTTCAATTATGACACCAGATATTGGAAAAAGAAACTAATCATTTACATCAACAATTGCATCTGGTAGACTGGCTCTCTGTAACTTAAAGTTTCATGCTCACACAATCATCAAACAGACTATTGGTTCCTTTTATATAATTTTGTATGATAAGGCTTTTCTAATTTGAGCTACTAACCTTGTTATGGTTTGCACGTGTGATCGCCATTTCGAGTAAACTAAAAAGGGAATTCACGTCGTCAATATTGATAATTCATAAATCAAGGCTGCCATGAATAAACAAACTATCATCCGCTCATGTGGGCGGGTTAATCATTAGAAAATCATGTCTGATGATACAAGCTAAGCTAGGACTCCAAAATCTCAAATTATATTGGAAAAGCAAAATCTTCCAGCGCCAAAAGAAAAAAATACACAAGGAAACATAAACTTTCACAGAAACTTTTAATATTTTTTCAAAAGTCGGTAAAAACAGTGTTAGATAAGCCTTCATCCAAAAATGAAATTCTAAAGGAGAACAAAAAACAATAACTTCAAGACAGTACATACTGGGTGGTAGTGTTGTTTCTGGTCCAGCTTTAGCATAATTCTCTACATCCCAAATACATAAGAATCCTGAAAATAAAAAAAATTCACAATAAAAAAAGTAAAAGTCTGATAAAGTTGCGAAAATTGTGAAGAGATTTCGATTTATAGATTGTGGCCTCGAGTTAGAGCCTAGTGAAACGGTCATCAAAATATATCAATCCTTGTAACCAGTAATAGGGAAACCTTGGAAATGAGATTTTTATGAATGAGATTATTTTTCCCACAATGAAATCTAAAAACATTTCAGCAACGCCATTCTTCATTCTCACAAATCATCTCGATTAAAGATCAGTCATTATAACACAGAAACGCAGACTGGCATATCTATTTTTCTGGATGGTATTTCAAGTCTAAAATTGTACAACAATTTTTATACTCATCCAGGTTCTAGCTCAGTACAAAATGTCCTGCAAAATTATGGGATGGGAGAGGTCATAGATTCGAAAACAAGAACGAGCTTAGGTTGATTTGCCCAATCACTTCTTATGTACTTGAATTGCAGCTCTATGATTGTCTAAATTGTTTGAATGTGATCTTTGTTTGCATTTGTTACACTTGGCAACTGCATTATGTTTGAGAATGGCAAAGAGGAAAGTAATTGCAACTGCACATTTGAAAAAAACAGTAGAAAAACGTAAGTAGCATTAAGAGTAACCTTGGGAATCGCCTGTTATGAAATTAGTATTCGATGAATCGACAGCCATTGCAGAAATTGTTCCATGGCTAGACTGAAAAAAAAAAATAAAGATTGAAAATAGAAAACTCATTAAACCAGTTTTTCATGAATGAAATACTCCAAGTAAAAGGCAGGCAACCACCAACAAAAAAAGAGTAACCGCAACGATTTTGGTTGCTTTCATGATTTAATCTGTATTTCCATCGTCTTCCTATTCAATATTGTTTTGTGGAAGATTCTTTGCAACATCGCCAGTCCAATATAAGAACAATTTTTTCAAATAAGCTACTTGCATCTGGTGACAACACTAAAAGTTGCTTGAGTAATTTAGATTTTCAGTCCTTAAAGTTGCTTAACATTTCATTAAGTTATGTTGACTTTCGGCCTTCTTTAGTTACCTTCATTTGAGTGTGGCGATTATTTCTAGGAAATTACACACATGTAGACATCTTGCAAGTCAATTTTGTTTAGAGAAATTCTGTGCAGGCCCATGATGATTATTTTCAGACAAATACATACCCCACAGACAAATACATACCCCAGGAAATACATACCCCAAAACAAATACATACCCCACAGAAAAATATTTACCCCACAGACAAATACATACCCCACAGACAAATACATACCCCATGGACAAATACATACCCCACAGACAAATACATACCCCATAGACAAATACATACCCCACAGACAAATACATACCTCACAGACAAATACATACCCCACAGACAAATACATACCCCACAGACAAATACATACCCCAGGAAATACAGCATATGGTTTGCTCGCACTATAAACATTCCAAAAATGTATAAGACCTGGAAAATGAAAATGAATGTAAAAAGCTAGAGTTGCATAGACAAACAAAATGCAAAACAAAATATATGTTGGCAGAGATGACATGTACATTTTCAAAATATCTAAAGCTAAAATTCAAAATAGAGTAAATATTGAAAAGATTTTACAGCAGGAAGTATTTGTTGTTGATTATTTAGTTTGGAGATCTTTGGGGGAATTGAGATATATGGAAATATTGAAAATACCTGAAGGCCCATTTGCTATAAGAGAAGCTGCATTTTTATTTCCACTTCGATTTTGCAGGAATACAAGTTTGCTGACAGCCATTGATCCTTGCACTGAAAAACAAATATAAAAGGTTTTTAACATGAAATACTAGGAACGGTAGCACGTTACCATTTTATGTTCCAAGTTGACCTAATTTTAGCTATTTTCAGTGCAGTCTTGATAGTCAATCTCTAGAGCCAGCTAAGAAGTAACCACTTTTTGCATTTATCCTTGCAATATGTGTATCAAAGTAAGGCAAACAAAAAGCATGCAAACGAGAGGGGGGGGGGGGGGCGGGTTACTTATATAAACGACCTATATAAACGTTACTTATATAAATACATGTAACTGCACGGGTTTTGGGTCTTTTGCATTATCTTGCCCAATGGATGGGTTATGCATCAGGAGTTTTTAAAAGGCTTGCCCTGGTTATTGGTCTGATAACAAAGGTTCTCTAGAATAGAGTCAAGTAAACTGAATTTTTGGCAGAATCTTTAAATACTTGCCCTAGTTGTGGGGTAGCTCCTTCAAAATATTACTCTCATTGTGGAGTATTTTACCCGGGTTATGGGTCCATATTTTGTACTGTCACAGGCACATATGTATACTAGGTCACCTACAATCCCCGCCAAAAGTCTTGGAACACTTGCACTATTTTTACAGTTTTCTACATTTTGCCCCCTCCCCTCCCCCCTTTACAATGTTGTTTCTGATAACAAAAACTAGCCCAATAACATTCAGCTAGTGTTTGGTGTGGTCTCATAAAGTTCCTTTTGTAAACAACATTGCTTTGAGGGCGGAAGGGGGTTTGATTGGAAATAAAAGGCTAGGAAAGCTAAAAGTGTAGTTATTTAGTAAAAATATGAAGGGTGTTCCAACTACTTTTGGCGGGGATTGTCTTTTTAACTTTTCTTTGATGGAGGTGAGTTTTAGAATTCTTTTACATAAGGGTTTTCGGGTATACGTTACCTCTCCCCCTCTCGCATGCAACTATCAAAAGAATCAACTGGACCACAACTGCAGTGAAAACGAACGAACTAAGAACAGAAAATGGCTGGCCACTTTCAATGGCTTACAACATCAACTGGTAGCATAGAGAGTGAATCTGAAAAAAGTTTGCTAAATTTGATTAATGATTTATCATTTCATAAGGTAAATGCTAATTTGCCGGATAAATCTATTTCGTGAAAATCGGTCATTCCATTTTGTAGTAATGACAGATAACCAACCGTAAAGTACATTATAGAAACGATAAAAAGAGGAGCAAAATGTAATTTGAAAAAATAGCCAGAAATACCGGAAGCATAGCGAAACGAACACATAGATTATTTAAGCTTTTCGTCTGACACTCAACAGAGTAATACGTCAGGAGGACAACGAAACAGAAACCTAACTGATTTATGTACCTGATTTATATAAGGGTATATAATCAGTTAGGTTTCTGTTTCGCTCTCTTTCTGACGTATTACTCTGTTGAGTGTCAGAAGAAAAGGTTAAGTAATCTATGTGTTCGTTTCGCTATGTTTCCGGTATTTCTGGGTATTTGAAGTTTTGTACCATTCATAGACTGTTCAATATGAAAAAGTTACATCAATAATGAAAAGTAGACTCAGTGGTTCATTATATGCTTGGTAAAATCTAGAATCATCTAAAATCTAAGGTGATAATCCAGTTGTATGGACTTAATTCCACAAGTTGGTATTTATGTATGATCAAAAGAAAGCGATAAGCAACCTCTACTTACACACATCATCTTTAGAGGAACGATCATCTTTTGAAATTTTGTTTATTCTACAAAAAATGTGACCAGACACGATGTTCCAAATCAAGATCTGAATAAAAGACAAATTGGTTAATCAAAAATTGTAATTTTCGCTCCATATCAATAAAGCCCCTCTCTAAGAAACGAAACTGAGTTGTTTTGAACTTGACAAAGTTGAACAGACATACATTTCAAACCTAAACATGATATACTACTGACAACATCTTTTTATACCACTTGTACCACTGTTGAAGTTTGAAAGATGACTGAAAGACACCCCAATCGCATTCAAGCCCCTTCTCTTCAAGAAGAGATTCTTGAGCCAAATAATTATTTCAAATCTCAAACATAAAATTGATATACTGCTGATAACACTAGTTGTAGTCGTAACTATGAAATAATTTATGCAATAACAATTTTTCGAAGAGTGATTTTTAAAGAGTGTAGCACTCTAAAACTTAAGCTTCATGACGATAAACAAAGAAAATACCAAAATTACTAATTAACGGGTTTTAGAACTTCAATTTCAAACCTCAGTGTAATAAAAGTCGAACATAAGCGTTCTAGAACTTATAATTTTTCAAATGTTTTTTTCGAGTTAACCGACATAATTACAAATGATGATGGAATAATCCAATTTTACCTCTCCGTCATAACTGGATGTAGCTAACAAGTTTGGCGGACAAAATGCAACAGCTAAGATGTCTTCACGATGCCCATGATACTAGAAAATGAAAATCATTAAAGGATGGATAACTTTTAAATTCGAGCTTCCTGCACTAGGCAAAGTGTATTGAAAAAGATGGTGTGGAAACCTACTGTTGCATCTTTTGGTACAAGTTCTTCATAATTCAGAGTGCACAGTCTTTTGTTTTGCTATTGTTTTAGCCAACAAGGTCGTGGTTGACCTAATAGACCAAAATGCTTCTTTTTGTTCCCTAGCCAGAAATATTCGTTATTTAGAAAAGATTTTATGATATTCAATATCATGTTTATGTAGGCAATATTTACATGTAAAAGTTTAATAGTAAAGAGAGAGGATAATACATTCATTGTGCACTTTCAAGTACTGCTCAACATCAACTGTGAAACAAAGACGTACAACAATAGGTTTCCACACCATCTTTGTCGATACACTTTGCACTAAGTAAAATGGGTTCGACGCAGAATTCAATTAAATTTAAATTTTATACATAGGAGTCCAACAGTTAAAGAATGATCCTACGCCATCCCGTAACGCTAAGCTCATCTTACCCGGACAGTAAGTAAAGTACCGTAGTTTGGGATTAATAGGGACAGGAAGGTGAATAGGGACAAAAAAAGGAACAAATTTTGTGGACTTCGAAATCTACATAGGGCCTGCCCATTCAGAAACAATTTAATCTTTATATCATAAGTAATATTGTTGGGTCCCAACCAGAAACCTCTAAGCTAATCTTCAATGTTATTTGTCCCTATTCACCCCAAACTAAGGTATCCTTATTTCTGCAAACAAGGAAAATCAATCATTTGAACAATCATTTAGAGGAAAATAAACATAGTCCTTAAACCAATACACAAAGACACCGAATCCTTAAACCAAAACCCAAATACACAAACTCCTTAAATCAAAACGTCCACTTGTAACGGAGTAGATAGCACTAGATATTGATCTTTCAAAATACCTCTGAGTGGCATTGGATCAAAAATTGGAAGTTAGGGCCAACGTAAAAGATTTCGAAAAGCGAATCGGTAGAAAATATCGTCACGCTACTTCGGGTTTGAGTTATCCCTATCAACTACAAAATGAATTTTCATCGTGGGATGGAGAATAGACACAGTAATACATACCAAGTCGTCACTCCATGTCACACAAGGCTGTTGGACATGATGAAAGTCAGTTTGATCGTCCTTAAATGAATTAACGCATACTTAATTATTTCATGCCTCTTGCATAAATTTAATTTGAGAGACAATTCAACCTTTGGTAAATTCTATTACATCACACATAATAAAGGGTAAGACTTTATAAAGAATCTCGTCGTGCCATCTTTCATATTTAATGGATGCTTTCTTAAAACTCTCTAGTGTAGTTTTAGTGTGGCTTAAGTCGTGGTTAAGTCTTTGCCTCGTAGTATTCTCGTGAAATATTTGAATGAACTTTTTCGTTGAAGCCATGGCACAGAAAAAGAAGGCAAACACAAGTGATGATTCACATTAAGATGAAAACATCGCAGGTAGAGCCGTGGCACTGTCTTGTCTCAACCAACAGTTTGACTTTATGGAAAACAGGCTTAACGAGTCCAAACAATCACGAAAATCAACAGAAAGCATTCTGGATAGGTATTGGGATTGAAATACAAAACAGCTCTTTACTTACAGAGAAAACATTAATTCGCCTGTCCCATCCAACAGACACGATGTACCTAACAATAGATCAAAGGTGGAATTACAGTTATGGGATTTCCACTGCTCTCTCAAAGATAAATGAATCAGTGGCTGGGATTGCCCAGTGGTTAGATCACTTGACCTTTGTTCAAAGGGTCCCGGGTTCGAAACCACCTTCAGACCTGTCACAAAGTGGGAGGAGAGAATTAGCCAGCTCTCTGTAATCCCAGGCAAAAAAGTAAAAGGAATCACGAGGTGTGGTCACATCGAGAGGAAGGACCACGGTCGCACTGCTCGATTAGTTTACCTATTCAGTCAACCCTTTATGCGCAGCACAAAAACCCATACCTTGCGAAGGTAGTAAGCGTTGCCTAACAACAACAACTAACAACTAATGAAACAGTGCGCATGGTGTTAACAGATAAAGTGATTCTATATGAAACACAAACCTGTTTTTATTGATGATGATGTAACACAGGGCAGAGACTTCATCAAGGTTTTTCTCTACGATGAGAGTGAAAAATTCAAAAATTACAGCTTGGGCTAAAATTCATTGAAATTGTGAACCACTTGTTGGACCATGACAACTTCGAATTCGTCAAAAGATAATTAATGTATATCAGTAGACTGAGTGCCAAATCTGAATGAATACAATTTCTATGCTGTGAGTAAAACAGAATTCACTGAGATATGTCAGGAATGTGTATAAATTCTGCTGTGTTGATAAGGGGAGTTGACTTCAAAATTGAGGAGATTTTCAAAATTCTTCCATGATACTCACACTGGATTATTTCAAACATCCTACCTTTCTCTAGAACTCGCAGGCAGTGTCCATTGTTATAATTCCAGATCTTCAACCGACCGTCTCTACCACCAGATATTAGTCTACACAATAGAAAAGCAGATAATTTTCAGAGACTAATTGAGAATAGGTGAAAGATTGAGAAAGCGAGTAACAACCAATAATCAGCGTTGGTCCAGAGAGACACACAGGTTTCATGTACGTAGCATAGCTGGAAAGATTAAAAGATTCAGACGTGGACACCCCAGAAAGGGATGGCTAATTGATATCAGCGAATGGGGCCAGGAAGATTCATCTTAATAAAAAGCATTCGAGACGGTGGTAAATCAAGGGGTTGTCGAGAAAGCTACAGAGCTGCCTGCCCCAACAGGCATGAAGCCAAACAAAGAGCAAATAACTTGTTTACCTTCTTTCGGTTGAATCGAATGCCATGGTGGTTATTCCACTGTCTCCATGTGCGTTCGAAAACTCAAAAACACATTTGCCAGTTTCAATATCCCATACTCTAACAATCTGAAATAAGGTAAATATGTTAAGTTGAATATTGTACGTAAAACACGCATCATATCGTTTGTGACCCGAGCTTCAACGAATCGGCTGATATGTCCTGATACAGAATCCATTATGGTAAGTCTCGTAGATTATTTTGAGAAGATCTAAGGATTCTCTCGCCAATTCTATAATTACAATAGGAAGAATAATTCAAAACTTACAGAGCTGTCAGAAGCGGTGACGACTTGCTTGAAACTTTGATTATACTTCACACAGCTAACGCTCTCTTTGTGCGTTGTTGTCATCTGGTGTGATAAGGGCCTTAGGTGAACAAATCAAAGTCATTGGATTGTTTGCAGATAAATTCATAAATGGAAGGCAGCTTTAAAGTTATACACTTAGGCTCAATATGTATTGGGACACCTAGCAACAAAATGGCGTCTCTTCCTTGACAATCCACTTAGGCCCAAATTTTCATTTGCGATTTGCGAGCTCTTCCTGTGATGCGTAAGCGAGGTTTTGGCGCCAAATTAAAAACACTTGCGTACGCCATAGTTTGAAATCAAAACTTCGTAGATTTGAACGGTTTTAGAAAGTGTTTGGGCCAGGAAAAGAAAACAGAGTGAGAAAGTAAGATGTTGAAAATACAAACAAACATTCGCACAAAAGTTGATAATTAACTGGTGAAGATCTTCGAGTAATTTCAGTGAATTATGGCTGGATAGACTCCTAAGGGGTTGAATGTTTTGATTTTGAAAGTGAAACGAACGAAAATTTCACTCAAAGAAATTTATTTGAAATATAAACTTTGCTGTTGATAAAATGCTGGCAAGGATGAAGCCATAATGAATTGTCTCAATAAATTACAAAAATAAGAATTATCTTGCACAAATCAATAATGGAGCATGTATTGCTGGAATTATAAAATTAAAAAAGGTAGGTTTTTCTACTTAAGAAACGCAGTAAATTTTCTCCCAAAGCTAATCTCATATTCAAGATATTTTGGAAAAGTTTCTTTGTGCTTCAAACTAAGAAAGACTTTGCTGAGCTTCTCATTGAAGCCTGCAACTGTGATAAAAACTTTTTCCTCTGGTTTCTTTATGAGTGACTCAAACATGGGTCAAAGCATAGAAGTTTCAAAATTCAATCTACCCTCTCTAAACTCTGAAATAAATCTAAGAATATGAAACTAAGAAACACGTCTTGATAAAACCATAATAAAATGTCTTCCCCCGTAATGTTTTAGGCATTTTGCAAGCCTTTCTTTTTGCTGTATTTTATTCTCAAAAGAGTAATAGAAGAAAATTATGTGGTCAAATGTGATATTATTACATTCATACACCTATTTTTGATATTTTTGCGAACATTTTTCTTTTCAACTGTGTCAAACTTCAGTAAATTACAAAAATAAAACTATGGCTTGCAGCTGTTTACAGTTTTGGCAGCCATTTTGTTGCTAGGTGTCCCAATACATATTGAACCTAAGTGTAGTTATCACATTGGAAGCTAAGAATGTTTTAAAACGATGAAACAAGAAGCGAGATCAAAAAGCCATTTGATTTTTTATTTATTTGCGTCTGTCTAGCGGAGCAGTGTGAAGGCCAAGCTAAACAGAAAAGCATCGCTCTGTTTTGATTCAAATATTGAGCAATGGTATTGATAATTGAAAAAAGAAGAGTAAGAAAGAAAAACGAATAGATGAAGGCAATACTGACTTGTTTTTAACGCTGAGAAGAGCCATGTGATCCGTAGCAACGGCCAGTCCACGAGAGACTGGATTGTAATGAATGGCTGGAGAGCAAATTCAGAAATATCAAAAATTCATTTTCCACCAAACAATCGTTAATATTTCATTGCAGAATAAAGTTTGGTTCAATAAAACGTTGGTTGAATTCAAATCAACAGATTTTAAGTTCATAATGAAAGATTAAATCCATAATCTAAGACATTCATAGGATTAAGAAGACTTGATTTTGGACTTGAAGAAGGTGTGCCCAAATGCTAATTTGATACAAACTAAAGATTTTGCTTCAAATCGGAATAGGCGAATGTGGCTCAAGATATAAATCTGTGGCTCAAGATGATGACCCGAAATGAAGCAAGAACATACAACGAGCATAATAATGTGATCAGGAGACCAAAGCTGCACTCTCACAAATCAAATGTATAGCCATTCGTTAACTTAGGCATAGGGAACTGGCGGGATAAATCAGGCAGATAAGGTTTATGAGTTTACTACCGAAAGTTTATCCCTCTAATTCAACCAAATACTTATTGAAAATATATTTCAATTATCCCTTTACAAGTTTAGATCTTGATTCGTCCATCTTATTCACTAAAACGGTGTTTGCAGCAAATACTTGTTACCAGTTTTGGAGGCAAAGTCCGTACACTTTCGCAATTCATCGAAAGCTTTTATTTACATAAATTTGATTTCGTCACGACAAAAAAAGATGGCTACTTGAGAATTCAAGCCTAACCTCGACGAACATGACTTGGCCTAATAAAAACAATCAAATAGTAGCATGTGTAATCACCATGCAAAAATTACAAAAAATGTCCTAGAAAGGTACTCAGTGGCTAATTTCTTTTCTTGAAATTTTCAAATCATGTCTTGAAAATGCTTTGATTTGAAAATTTCAAGAAAAGAAATTAGCCACTGAGTACCTTTCTAGGACATTTTTTGTAATTTTTGCATGGTGATAACACATGCTACTATTTGATTGTTTTTATTAGGCCAAGTCATGTTCGTCGAGGTTAGGCTTGAATTCTCAAGCAGCCATCTTTTTTTGCCGTACAGCGGCCTAAAGAGGTATGTGACTGAAAAATCCCAATGCCTGATTAACCCCCAGTCCCCCAGTACCCTACTGTTGGAGTTCAAGAGACAAGCAGTGCTCAAATTGCTACGAGAGCGACAAGAGAAAAGTAGAATTGGTTAATATGATATGGTATCTAATGTACGTGAGTGTCACCGAGTGATCAAACCATCCCATTGTATAGAAATACTACGACAAATGCACTTAAAAATCATAAGTAGTAGTTTGGAAGCAAAATTTCAATTGGAAGTTCAATGAATAAGACCAAGGGGATTTATAAGCAAAGGGGTTAAAATCAAGAGGTACGAGCATAAATAGATGGGTATACTTTCAGAAATTGTAGGCTTAAGTTAGGGGGACAGCATGTGAGCCATTAATATGTGTTTCGAACTTTAACCCAGTCGCACGATCTCTAAAATTCGGTAGATGTAAAATCACTAATAAAACTTCAGCCGTTCGTGATATTTTGCTAATTAATTTCGCTATTCCACACTAGCAGAAATGACTTTGAAAGATTTAAGTGTTTTCTACAATACTGTATCAATAGATTTCCTCTTACTAACGGCTTACTAAAGGATTGAACGCACCTGCTAGATCTCCTTTGATTTTGTGCGTCTTCGGACGAACAGTAAGTAAACATGTTTGGTCGTGGATGTCCCAAACCTTAATAAGAACAAAATACGATTAACAATGACGAAAGAAACGCAGCTTTTCGAAATATCTAGTCTCATAAAACGGATATAAGGATTAACTACTATTCCTTCGATGAAGCATGAACGTTAGCCTAGGTTTCTTATATTACAGAACGAATGGCATCAAGCTTAATGGATTTCCTTTGTATCAATAGCTTAGATTTGATGAAATTACTGGAGATGAATTGGGAGTTTAAGCTAAAAAATCTAGCCTGCGAGGACTGATTGGCAACGATATAGCAAAACTTTGAATTAATTCAACCAATCTTTTTTGATAACTAAAGAATAAAAATTTGCAGGGGGTGCAAGAGAACATTGATGTAGTAGGTCATAATTCTATATATCACTTTCATTCATGTTTATATCCTATGCCTGTCGGTTTCTTTGTTTGCTGAACACAAGGCAATGGCAATGTTTCAATTTTTTAAAAGATGAAACTGTTTTTCTTCTCCTATCTTAAATTTCTATAGAATCTCATTTGCCTGTCTACAAATTCGAATTCGATCTTGGTAGCATGCTAGTATGACAGAGACCAGCAGGAAACCCTACCGGCATGTGATTTTTGTGCCACGTTTACATGGTACTGACATGTGATTTTTGTGCAACGTTTACCGGAATGTGATTTTTGTGCCACGTTCACATTATACCAACATGTTATCGTTTTGCTTTGACAAAACCTGTAATGTCCCAGTAGCTGTGATGTCAATGTTATTGGCTTCGAAGCAGAATGAAGTCTATTCAACACCATACTGGTATCATCTGTTTACATGGGCTTTCGCACTTTTCATGCCGGTATAATATCGACATAGCGAGTCTAAACAGGTGCCTAAAAACAAATCATTCCGGTGCCACATTATCCTGGCATGCTACCGACATGGTGTAAGCGGTGTCTGTTACTAATTGACGACTACAATTCATTAATAAACATCAAAGGTATGGCACTGTTTATATACCGAGAGGCTACTAATTGACTGATTTGATTGGTTTGACTAATCAACATTCTAACACTTGACGAACCTTGATTGTCTTGTCGTTGGAGATGCTGAACAACCTGTTGTCTTCTGCTACCACAAACAGATAGAAAATTGGAGTCACGTGTCCACGGAGGAGACCAATAGGCTTGCTGGAAAGAAAAACACGAGTTAGAGACAAGTTTTCAATTTAATAAATATTCCGATTGAAATCAGAAAATATCCCAAAGCAACTTGAAAATTCTTACCTAGGAACATAAGGATTCCATAGTCGTATCAATCGATCCATTCCTTTGAAAATAATCACATAGATTTATTCTAACAGTATGCCATACAGAACATGTAAATTCCATATTCCTAGTTATCATCTTTTACTAATTTAATTTTCTCTTTGATTCTTTCCTAGCTGAAACAAGAAACTGTGCCACAGATTTTTCAAGATTTGACAGTCATTTCGATTTTTGCAATATCCTACAATATCAAAAAGTTGCAAAAAATATCTTCAACTACTGCAATTAGGCTATTTTGAAGTGAAAAGTAGTTCTAAAGAGTATGGCGACTTTATGGAAACAGACCCAAATATGAGGAGATGCATTTCAGCGAACCAAAAAAGTAAACAATTGCCATCAGTAATTACACATCAGTCATACCTCCTGTTGCAATTATGTTCTTTTCCTTGCAAAAATCAAACGTCCTCACTCCTTTGTAAACTCTGAATACCGTTTCGTCGCACTCTAGTCGCCGCTTTGCTTGACTGTCACGGATAGGAGGAAGATTGCCAGCCTTGCGCCCAGTAGACCCAAATGATATTTCACGAAGAGAAGTTTCTACGTGCGTGCTGCCAAGAGTCTGGCCTGGGAAAAAATTGCAAAATGATATAAGCATGGGGAAGTACGCTATTTGTTGTAAATCAATCAATTACATATTTGATAGGCAAATACGTTCATTATCTTTGTAAAGAATCAAAGCATAAAGGGCCCACTGAATAGGTAGACTAATCAAGCAGTGCAACTCTGGTCCTTCCTCTTGATGTTACCACACTCTTTAACTCCATTTGTCTTTGCATGGAGTTAGACAGAGCTAGCAAAGTCTCTCTTCATATTTTTTGTGTAAGGTCTGAAGGTCGACTCGATCCTACAACCCTGTAGAAAAGAAGATCCTCCCGTTTTAAAAGAAGATCATTGAGGCCAATGGGAAATAGAAACTCATAGTTTATTGGCTCAACTTGAAAAGCGGCAACCAAAGCTCAACTCAAAAGGTAGTCGTTAGTCAGTACAGAGAATTCAAACCAAAACTGATGCTTTACTTACCAATAACCAAAGAATAATTGGCATCACATGAACAAGAAATGACTGCTCTTATTGACTCATAGTAGCGCAACTGAAAGAAAAGATAATTGCAATACTTATTCGAATCAAAAGCAATCTCACCCCACCAGGCATAATATATATCTAAATGAGCAAGTTGTTGCGGCCTTTCAAAAGCTGGGATTTCTGTCCTCAACAGGAAGAGATAGTTCTAAATGGATTTTACGAAGTTCAGGCTATCCCAAATAACCTTATAGTGTTAAAATTTCAAAGACAAATATAATTTTCGTTTAGGAACAACAAACTGACAAAGATAACGCGTTAGAGGAAAATGATCTTTGATTTTCCAATCTATCGATAGGAGGATATTGCTATTCCATATAGCCAGAAATATGGGAAGCATAGCGAAACGAACACATCGATTACTTAAGCTTTTCGTCTGACACTCAATAGAGAAAGGACGTATTACTCTGTTGAGTGTCAGACGAAAAGCTTAAGTAATCCATGTGTTCGTTTCGCTATGTTTCCGATATTTCTGGCTATATTGAAGTTTTGTACCATCCAAACACTGTTCTATATTGCTATTAAACATTCATGACATGAAAGCCATCATCCTTTGTAGATTCTCTCATTTGAATATCACATTGAAATATGAAGCAACTGACAGATAAGGGAATTTCAATATTTCATTTGAATCAGACAACATTGCAAATGCAACCTAACGTGCAAGGCGTAGAGTACATCTAAAAATATGATACGAGATTTATATCACAATTAAGTAAATTGTTAGCCTGAAAAAAATGGATTTCTCTCTTCGGTAGGAACGAGATGGTTCAAAATCGATTTAACAAAATTTAGGCTATTCCAAAATACCAGATAGCGTTCAAATTTCAAAGATAAATCGAGGAACAAAACACTGATAAAAGATTTCAATTTCACATGGAATGTCTCGTTTTTGGACCCATGCACTTTCATTCATGTATTTCTTTTTTATTCATTCATCTATTTCTCATTCATTTATCTATCTATTGTTTATTTAAAGTTATTTATCTAAAATTATCTAAATTCCAACAATGTCACGTCTACCGTTCAACCTGGAATCAGTCTATGCAACAACTCACGCTGTAAATTATGTAAACTCTATCTACAACCAGTCTCTTCATTCGAAACATCAAATCACACCATCTGGAATATCAAATCAAGCATAACTTGCCACAGTAAGAATTGTGTTTATTTTTTATCATGCAATCTATGTGACGGAGCAATGACGTATATCGGCCAAACCACCAACTTACGCTCAAGGATGAATGGACATATTTCTGAATCCAGAACTGGCACCTCGACATGCAACTTCCCGAAACATGTTTTTGAATGCGGCACCAACCGCAAGAATTTAGTGGAACCTTTTTTTAAAATCTACGTTTTTATGTCACTGAATGACTCAAAACTCTTGACCTCTTATGAGGAAACTCTTTTTAGGGCAGGACACGCCCTGCTTAACACTTAATATCTAATTATCTTTCATCGTTTTGTATACTCTTATAAATAACCTTAATTTTTCATGTAAGTCACACTCTGATGAAAGCATTAGCTTGAAAGGCCTTAGTGTGCTTAAATTGCTTATCTGTATTTTTTAAGAAAAAAATAGGGAAATTCTTCAAATCTGTCTCGACTTTTTGGCTCATCCGAATCTTTTAGTATTATCTATTTGTCTTTGTTGTACCAATATTTATTTATTTAATATATCCATTATTTATCTATTTAGCAAATGCATTTTTCTTGAGCCTGCAAGTTGGAAATGAGTTGGAATTCATTGTCTTATGTTCGAAATTTTATTCAAAATATTCAAAATTAGGTAACCATGAAGTGAATTGGTTATAAGTTCAATGCATAGATACCTCTTGGACCCAGTCACTGTGAACTTTCCAGCTGAAATGATTAAAACAAAATTTCTAATGATAACATGAATTTCATGAAAAGAAGAAAGAAGTCTGGACTATATTTTGTAGTGAATATAGAAAAATAAACCAAGCAATTAACAAATCAAAATGATAAAACTGAGGAAAACTTCTTACCGTACGAAGTTGATGTTTGGAGAATTCAAAACACTGAAAAAAGAGAAAATAGATTTTGGGATTTGTTTAGGTATTTACTCTTCTTCTAAATGAAAATGAGCCTAATAAGCATAAAGGTAAAGCTTCAAACATTCAGTAATAAAATTATTTTTCTGAATGTCCGTCACATATGCTCGAGGGCGTCTATGGCTTCTAACTCAGCTGTGCTCTTAAAATCGAGGGGCGCAACATCTGGCAGAAACGGATGTGATTAAACAAAGCACAACATACATAGTATCATATGAGGTAATGTAATACATGCTACTGTTCCCCTGCTTGAAAAAAGACCCAGCTTCGGTGAAGCTTGCATGATACAGGCCCGGCGGAAGCTGTCCATAGTTGGTCCAGTTCAAGCTTAACTTGTAGGGCCCGGGGCATATGCCCTGAAAATTTTGAAATAAAGGTTCTCCAAGATGCAATTTGGTGCATTGTTAGGAAGTAATTTACGTAAAAAGGACCCAGAAATTACCTTTAAAATCTGATTTTTAGAAAGCAAGACAATTTTTTTATAAAAGGAGTGTTTTGACCTGAAAGTTGGTCCGGCCAGCGCAGCACCAACCGGACCGGTTCCGCCAGGCCTGCTGATAAAAAGAGACTCGCTTGGTTTCTGAAGTGGCAAAAAGGACCATCGTGGGACAACATTTAGAATTGTGGGTATTCTCTAGTTTGTTTTTTAGACCGATGCAACATGGCCTTGGGGAGGGGCCTTCTCTAACAATGTCAAAACGAAAAAATATTTTGCTCAACTTAAGTAGGCCTACATATCTTAATGTTTATCTTCCACAAAATAAACCCCATTTGTTTCTCACAAGCATAATTTAAGTTCTAATTTTGTTTCTATTGGCTCACTTTTTTATGTTTGATCAGTCAACCCTGCTTTCATCAGCCCCACCTTACAGGTCCTTTTCACAATCCTGGAAATCGCGCCGGTCTACCCCTGTATCTGAATTACAAATAATCGAAAAGGTTTACATCAATACCTATCAATGCTTGTGCTTGCAATACCATCTACTTTAGGCATCTTTTTCCATGTCCTCAAAACCTCTCCCACACTTCTGATGATGAATATGCTAATACACCCCTGAAAGAAATTAGTCAAAACTTAAATATCATGTGAATGATAATGAAGCATCTATTGATTTAGTTGATTTGGTCATTGAGTAGAAATAAGCTGGGAACATTCAGACACCATCAAATATTTCAGCCAACTCTGCTGAAGTCAACAATGCTGACGCTGTGACTTTGAAATATAATCAAAAGTGTGAACTGGAATGCCGTCAAATTCCAAGGAGAGGCAAAAGAGAAGCCGTTGAAGTAGGAAATTTGTCAGTGTGAAAATTTTATGGTCTTCTCATTGTGGCTTTTTACAAGCGTTTGCACGCACTTAAAAAAGCTTGTAAAGAGTGAATAGAGCCATAAATTTCGCTATTAGCTCTGAGAATTTATTTTAGGCTATCTAGTAGACACGAAGCAGACACAGAATATGATTGAAAAGAAACGCCCATGACACGTGCGCCAGTCGAGTCTTAATTTCTTACGAACACAAATCAAATATCTGCAGGGTAGCAGAAAAGCTAGGGAGCTCGCAACGTGCCCGAAGCATGCAAACGGCGAAAAAGATCAGATCTAATCCCAATCGGAGGCAGACATTTAATAAATGACTGGACTGTAAGCGGAGATTGATAACAGCGACTATCGTTTACTAATCCACGCTTAACCTCAACAAACCACGCTTAATTCCAAGGCCGAATCGATCAGAACGTTTACACAAGATTAATTTAACGACGTCTACTCGCCTGCAGTATTGACTGAGCGTTTAACTGCTATCTTTAAAATTGCGAATGAAGTGTGAATTCTAAATTGTTGATCCCCCCTCAAACACCAGTCTGGTTTATCAATACGAAGGCTTCAATATTTTATAACAAAGCTTCAGGCTTTCAGTCTGGGCTTTGGGAGTCACCTGAACGTATTACGCCTCTTACCACACGTTTTCTGTAATTCTTATTGAAAATTTTTATTTCTGTGTGACCAAGAGCCATCCTAATTGTCACCACACTGGCTCTGAAGCAACTCGTAAACCTGGGCTTTTGATGTACGGTTCCCTTGACCATTTTAACTCTGATCTGTAGAATCTGTAAATTTCATCTATATTGTCTACAATTATGATGATGGTTCTTCTACTAGCAAGGAGAAGTGACTTGTTTAATAAAGTAGTAAAACCCGACAAACAAGAACCGATCGTTATCCTCCACTTAGCAGCCTCCTTGAAAAAGATTCCCATTTGAAAAGTACACACTATGTCGTCTCACTGCTAAGTAAATTTTTAGATGTAGCTGCTTCCTAGAAAATGATTCTATATTCCAATGAAAAAACACCCCAGAGTGTTCACAAGTACCTTCAGATTCAAGTCAACTCTAAACTAATACAGACTCAAAATACTAAATAAATCACTCAAAAATCCGAGATCTTGAATGTCTTTCCATGGATGGAAGGCAGAATATAAAAAAAAAGTAAAATAGGCCGAAAACTAAGAGAAACAAGACCCAGGCCTGATGCTGATACGGAGCTCAAGAGAAAAATGGACTTCGTATCCTTGAACAGTCCCTGAAGTAGTTCTATATTAGGAGGTAGATATACCTGTATCGAAAAAGATTGAGTACCGTTAAGACTCCCCCTCTAGAATTTTTGCATCTGCTAGCCCCCATCTGACTGATTTCGCATAATATTTCAAAAATTGTGTATTGAGGAAAATCTTAGAGAGGCAAAGAAAAGAGGATGAAATGTTTCTTACATCACTGTCGCCGAATAGTATCAAGCACTCGTCAGACCCAGTCCAGCTGAAAAAAGGAGAGATGAAATTTTAGTCACGAGAAATCGATATTAAGTTAAGAATATATCAAGACTGTATTTTGATTTACGAAAACGTGCTCGACACAAGAAAGTAGAGCCATAAATATATTAAGAACACAAGACTCAAAAGACTAGACAGTTCATTCCCAACCGTTTCCTGGGTTATTGAACACGTTAATGAGTGGGAAACCACAGAAGATTTTAGACGAAGAGTCTCGTCTTTTGAATCCAGTCCTAGTATATATATATATACTGTAGGAAATAATTTTAAGTACAGTATCATTATGTGACGAAGAAAATGATTGGCCTTTTGGGGTATCTTTACCCTATTTACAACAGCTTGCTGATATAGCTCTTTATATTTGGCTTTTTTAATTTTAATTTTAATTTTAATTTTAAGTCATGAGCTTTTATTTTCAAAATGATTAAAAAATTCGTCAGAAGAAAAATATCATTCAAACAACAGATGCATTGCTTGTCCACTCAAATGAATCCGAATGAAAAAGTTGACTCGGCCAATGATAAGTATTTAGGACTTACTCTTTACTTTTCAACAATAATCTTTAAACGTACCCAATCAAGTCAGGTGAAAAACAAATAAACTGTAGGCCTATGCTAAACATTACAACGTGTGTTATGGGAATTTTTGTGAAGCTCTAAGTCCAACGTATATATTTACGCACCTGCATTAAATCATAGGGGATGGTCTATATCACCAGAGCAAATCAAATTTTACCAGAGCAGGCTACTGCAATTTACGTCTCACTGTAGATAAGCCTGCAGTTGTAAATACCTCAAGGTTACCGTTACTGTGCTAACTTATTGCCCTAGTTTGGGACAGTGGTTGAAGCGTCCGCCTATGGTCGTAACAACCCGGGTTTGAGACCCATTCACGCACCTGCCGAGTTAAACTTATCATGGCTCGATCTGCTTTCACGCACATGAAGAAAGAATTAGTTAAAAGCATGCAAAATAAGCTTATATCAAATGTAAAGGGAGCTTCCACGAATGAGCTACCATGATTTTAGAATAGCATCAATGGCATTTTGTCGAATTTTGAGTTCAGTTTTTGATGTTTGAGCTGAGAACAGAGGTCCATTACTGTACATTGTTCCATTATCTGGCATGCACTGTTTGGAAAGATGCCTTTTTCGAACCAAGAACATATTTTTCAGAACATGAAATAAACATGAGACATGGAGTTTGCTATAACAATGTCAGAAGAAATCAATACACTGCGAAAGTGACCTGTGCTTGCAGACATTTTGTCACGATAATGTCTCTTCCTCTTCCTTCATTTGATCATTCTCTCTCTCAACCTCACTTTCATTTTTTCGGTCTTTCTATCATTTTCTCACATGACTCGAGTCGTTGTATGCTCGTTATAGCCATTACGTAGTTCTCCATCTTAATTTGGTCTTTCTGTAGTCATGTTTGAATCATCACTACTACTTTTGCTCGTATTTCCCATATTTGTACACCCTACGTTTTCCTGTTATTCTTAATTTTCGTTGGGTCTTTCCGTTTCTACGTCAATGTAACTTCTTGTTTAAACTGAAGTATTTTTAATCATCAGTTAGGTTAGGGTTGTGTATTCTATTGATTTCAATGAAGCATTTCTATAACGGAATAGAACGTCGTTTCTTTGGCTCGTGCCCTACCTGTCGTCATCATCTTATGTTAATGAAAGTGAACCTTATCCTGTCTCAAACAAAGGACGATCAACAATAAACATTTCCATTTTCACGTTCAAGAAAGGACATAAAGAAGTATTACCTGTAATCTAACCTAAGAGGCACAGTTTCCAGACTGGAGATTTGGCAGTAAGCCTCGAACGTTGACAACTCGAAGAATTGGATTTCACGATCTCTGCAGGGAAAAGTCATATGATTAATATCTTAAGAAAGAATATGTCGTAGGTAAAAATCAATTTTTCTTCTTCTATATATTTCTTCTTATACCTTCCTTTATCAAATTCAGCCAAAATTTCGCACCTTACAGCCAGTGCTAATACGATGAGAAAAAGAAGTATCTTTTGTATATGGTAACAGAAATGTATTTGGATAGAATCGCACCTTTACATGCATCATTTTGCCATAGTGAAGATCCAACATAGGAATTAAAAGATCCAAAAGGTACACAACATTGCCAAAGAAGTCTTATCTAAATGACATCGGTTGTGTTAGTTTCTATGTATCGTTTTTATTCAATTTCATGTAAGAAAACTCCTAAATGTAGTGTCCCTTGGATAGTCATGACTTTTGCCCCTAGGGCATCGTCTTTGTAGTGTAGTTATGTAGCTATTGTCTGACGGAAGTTTTTACCTATTGATTAAAACATAGAATGGAACTAGAAAAGCTAGAATCTGAAAAGATTGAATATACCCAGCTGAAAACCGTATACATACCCTGTGGATATAATGAATTTGTTGTACTGTGGCATTAGGATGAAGTCTGTGATCCATTTACTTCTTTTTCCTCCACTTTCAATCTAACAAAATACTTTGGTTAGAAACTCAATCGAGTCAAAATAGAAATGGGGACCATCATCCAATTCATGGAGATGAATGTGTATAAAACATTGCGATGTTGTGACAGATTGTTTCAGATTCTTTTCTCAATCGTTTTGGAATCGAATCGATATCGCTGAGCCGTTTAAATTCATGGACAGTTTCCGAGATGTTGATGAGATTAACAAAGGTTAAAATTCTATACTTTTCTCGACTAGAAGAAGAAGACAAGAAAGTAGGCCTTTAGGAAGTAGTTCTTAGATTTATATTGTCCTAAAGTGCCTAGTTAATCCTGGTTAATTTTCAGATGTCTGGTTAAAATTTAGAATTTTGAATGAAGTTTTTACCTGCTTGGTCCTTTTGAAATTCATGCTCTGCGTCCAAAATGACACCATTCCATCCTACGATTAGATAATTTTTCAAATGAATTAATTTCCATCTGACATTTCATGTTTTTGTTTTGGGAGATAAGATGGTGGCTACTATCTTTGGAAGAATGTGCGAGATTTTTTCGCAGCGATGAGAGGATTGTAAAAGATTTACGAGTGGAACAAGAAAGCAAAGATGGAGGACGATCTCTTGTTGTTGTGGTGAGCTACAGACTGCGCATGTGTAGACTCACCCTCAGCTATCGTTATTGGTCATATCACAGGCAATTAGGCGTTTATTGGAAACCAAGGATTTCCAAGTGCATATCCCAAAAAAGTTTATTTTCATTAATCATGATATCTACATAGTGACAGTCCGACGGCCGAGTGGATAGATTACTTAACCAATCAATCAATCAATATCAATTACTAATTTGCTACACAAGGAGCGTCGTCAAAGATTACACAGTTAAACAAATTACAGCAATAAATGGAACTTATTAAACTAAATAATGACGAGTAGAAGCTTGAAAGTGTCAACCCTTATCTAAAGGGTCGTGGGTTTGAGCTCACCTTCCGACCTTTCTTTTTAGTGTAGAGAAAATTATTTTTCAGCTCCCTCTGATTCAAGGCAAAAAGGCAAAACGGATCACGAGGTATACTCACACCATGAGAATGGACTTAACCAGGGTTGCACTGTTCGTTTATTCAGTAGAAGCTTTAAAGCTTATAATTAAGAGACCTACCTGACTGACTCCAAGAAAATTGTTATCATTCGTGTGACAGATTCTCAACACTGAATCACGATGAGGAGAATTGTTTGTGTGGGCTGGCAAATGGAAGGCAGTCTGAAAATAAATCATCAAACGTTTAAAGATATTGCATCGAAGCAGTTTGTAATTTACCTAGTAGCTCAAACCTGCCTTCAATCAGTAGAGTTTATCCAACCTCTTATAAGATGACATGCCACCATCTTGTTAGCGTATCCACTGCACGAAAGACGAACTAACACCTCATGCAAGATGATACAACACCTCATGCAAGATAGTATGCCTTTCCTTTGCAAGCATATACACTGCTTATAACATGATATGCTATCCTCTTGTTTATCAAATTCACTTTAGATGATACAACACCTCAGGCAAGATAATATACCAACTCATGCCAGATTTACATTTCCTTTGCAAGCATATACACAATGCTCAAAAGATGATATGCTATCCCCTTGTTTAGCAAGGTCGACGAAGATAATATTCGCCACGTTGTAAGCTTATCCACTACGGTACAGCAAATGGGTTCCATAACTTGGGTCTAACTACAATCTTCGACAGAATGTCTTTGCAAAACCTTCTTTTTTGCCTCTTTGAACAACAACTCAATCAAAACGGACTATTTTTTGCCTATTTAGCCCTCCTGTTGCCAATGAAAATATTGGTCAAAACCAGAATACCAAAACTAGTTGCTAAACCAGTCCTTCCACATTGAAAAAGGGGGAAGGGGGGCTTATGTAACATGAAGGTAATTTTTAAAATATTCGCAAAATGTTTTGTTTAAGACTGTAGTAACTTGGTGGGTTTAAATCAATGACAGGTTCAAATGAATGGATACATCTTAGTTCTGAAATTATCTATGTAAATAAACTACATCTTCAAGGGACTCTCAAGATCACAGAAATCGAAAATTAGCATAAAACGCCCTTGAACTCCTTAGGCCACATTATCTAGCATCGTTCTAACTACAGTTATCAATAATGCATAATGTTTTGACAGCATAGCAACAGTCAATTGGCAGATGACGAGCCACAAAACTGCAAGATAACCACTGAGAAACGCAGTAGGACAACAACGATGACCATTTTTAAAGATACGATTCAACTTCGCACAAACTCGCGTAAACAAATCATTGAAGTTTACGGAAGATTTTGATTGCGGCTGGACGTATGATTAGGCATTTAGATTGCAGAAGACAGATAAGGAAAATGTTATTCTAGTGGGATAAGGAGGTCTGGTAGTAGAGATTATAGGGAATTCTATTTCGTATAAATACTGCAAATAATGAAATCAATAAAACACAGGGGCCTAGGGGTACCTCACGATGACTATGAATCTGGATAGTGCAAAACATTAGGTTTCATCTCAAGCCTTTATGACACGTAGCACTATATTAAGGGACAATTTAAAAGAGGGCAATCCAATTCAATAAATATGCCAAGGGAATAAGTAAGTCGATTGATGCAAGTTTCGTAAGACTTCTAGGAAAAATAACAATATTTCTCTATGGGTCTTAAGCTATGACGCAAGCAAACTTTCAGACACACGCCCAGCAAGTAGACAATAACTTGTTGCGACAGACTCAAAACAGGTTGACACATGAATTATTTCTGCAACTATTCATTGTGCAAATATACACTTTTCTCTAAAGCTATGTATGACGCAAACAAAATCTTACCCATAGAGCAGCTTGAGAGAGAGGGGAACCTGGTTGGTTCTACCAAGGAATACAATACATGTTTGAAAACACAGTGCTTGGGGGAATAGGAAATAAAGAAAATAGCTTGAGAAGATCTTATGGATTATCCAATAGGGGAAGTTTTAACTGAAGGATAAACATGGCCCTAAACGTCAAGTAGACAGTAACATGTTGCGATATACTGAGACAGGTCAACACATGAATTAATTCCGCAAACATTGAGCTCTGAAAATACAATTTCATCTCTAAAGTTATGAAGCAAACAAAATTTTAGACACATTGCTGTTAAAATCCATGCCCCACCCAACCATACGACAGTTACTTGTTGTGATAGACTTAAAAACAGGTTAACACATGAATAATTTCCGCAAACATTCAACAAGGTACAAGCAAGACTGCCCAATCAAGAATATGTTATCTTGTGCAGTCTCTATATCCACACGCAGCAGACCTTTGCAACCAGTCACCATGAATGGCTTGCTGATTGCTTAAACCAACCACGCCTGTAGACGTACACGTGATAAATGCCATGTTAAATCATTTACTTTGGCATGGCTGTGTTATGAATCAGGCAAATGTGTCTTATTCAATCGTATAAGCTGCGTACGTAAACTGCCAACTTAAGAAAACAATGTAGATATATGTCGAGCGTAAACAATAGTACTGATTATTGTACAAGTTTAGATGTACCAGTAATCAAGGCCCGCCCCGTTTAAAAATGTACATTTTCATCTACACTCTTTTTTTTATAATAACAATTTTATAAGAGCCCCAGTCTCAAATTTGGCCAAAACTTAAGAACAAGCTAAGAACAAACCGAAGCTGACCATTCTCGGCTCAATATGAACATTTTATGAAATAACCATAAAACTGAGCAATAATTGCAAAACAAGCAGAATGGCAGCACACAAATAATGTCAGATGGTCAAACTTTGCAACAATTAACACTACTAATAGTAAAAGAGGCTTCCCAGAAATTGTAAAAGTAAGAACAATTTAAGAACATTTCAGCTTGAAAATATAGGAATATTTAAGAACAGCCAGCTTCAAATCAATTTTACTGGTTCTTATGAAAAAAGAGTGTAGTAGTAGAACAACCTTCAACCTTAAATAAACACGAGGCTGAGATAGGGGCAATGTAAGAAACAAATAAGGCCTAGAAACAGCGATTTGAACATAGCAACATGCTTCGAGTTTTCCTATCTCCTATTCTATTTTGCTATGAAACTATGAACACAGCCGCAGTTATGCGAATAACAATTGTAAGCAGGTTAGTAAGACAGTGTCGGACTGTATATTGAAATAATTTGGCGAGTCTGCGCAATTAACACAAGCGTGCTGGGAAAGACAAAAACAAACACTAAGTCTCGTCTGGCCTGTTCAACTGGTCTGGTGAGCATCGACTTTCTTTGTCGAATCAATCAAATACGACTGAATTGAGATCTCTCGATACAGGTTATCTTGTGCATGACTGGAATAGAACATCAAACTGAAATCGTCAGAATTGTCACATTTTTGGAAAATTTGGACTTTTGGGCATTGTTTCTAATTTTGCAGGAAATGTTTTTGGCCAGCCCCCAACCTAAAACCCCAACTCTAACCCAAACCAAAGAAAAGTTACCCAAGTAGTAACCCTACCTTTTAACAGTAACCCTATCTTTAACCTGAACTTTAACCTGAGCCCTAACCCTGACAGTAACCTATGCCCTTCTTTTCCGGGAAACCCTTTTGTCCTTGTACAAAGGATAATTTTACAAGAATATCTGGGCTAGAGAATTACCAAAACCCCATGGAAATAAGGGCAGATCCAGCATTGTAGTATTAGGGGCCAATTAGGAAGAAACTAAGGGGGCCCGGGGGCGAAGCCCCCGGAAAATTGTTCGGAGCCACGCCCTTCAAACCAGCCTAACACGCTGGCAACGCCCTTTTTAATTTCTGTTCTATACATCCAAATTAGAATTGTTTCCGTCACGAATTGTAATTTCAATATTCTACAAGAAAGTAAGCCTCCTTTCGAGTTATTTAATAAATTCTTACGAGTACATCTTGGAAACTTTAGCTAGGCGATCATGAAGTAAAGGAGTAAGTTTCTTTAAAGGATCTTTTATAGAAATGCCATGATGAGACATCAAAGACAAATGAACTGAGCGCACAAGAGAGGGGATATGTTAAATCATTCATGATTATGTAGAAGTAAAATTATCTGGGGAAAAATTAATCACTTAGAGCTGCTAATATATGTGTGTGAGTGTGATTGGTATTTGGGGCTATATTTCTAAGGTTTGGGTTTGGTCAATTGATTAAGTTTCGAATTCATTTCCTAAAAAAATGTATGATATACTTTAAGCTTTACATTTTTGGAGATTCACTCAACCACCTGAGATGATATGATTAATTTTAATGTTAGGTACGTTGGTAATGTTTTCTTGTTACGCTGTTATGATCAAAATATTACCTAGTTCATTTAACTGCCTAATCATTGTGTTGCACTTTGTTTTTTCGAAAATTGTCGATCTTTGAAATGTTATCGTTTGGGGGGCCATGGCCCCCCGGCCCCCCCTTTGGATCCGCCCCTGCATGGAAATATATGAAATTTATAGAAAAAATACTTAAGTATTACAGGGGAAACGTAGATTAGTAGCAAGAGGGAGACTGGCTCTCTGTAACTCGAAGTGGGAGAGAATGAAACTTTGAGTTACAAAGAGCAACCCCCCTTTCTTGTTCCTCATCTATATCGCTCTGTATTGCGTACATAGAGCACTGTGATGAAAATATAGAAAACACAATGCTATCGAGATGAGGGAAATATATGTTTATGAGAAAAACGTGTACAGCATTTAAGATACAGCTCGAAAGCAGCTTTGAAATAGCATAATGAGCTTTACTGAAATCAGTCGAGAAACTTAGAAGGAAAGAGAAGATATGACTGAGAATATTTCCAGGAAAAATATTAATCTCTTTGACTGAAAAGGATTTGTCTCATCACATGAAGACAAAATTTCGCTCTAACGATCGACCAACGAAATGATTTCAAACAGGGCAACAACGAGCTTTTAGAATCAATTGGGAAAGCCAGGAGAAGAAATGGATTTGACATTGAGCACTTTCAAAGAAAGCATATCATTCTCTTTGAATGTGTAGGATTTGTCTCATCCCATGAAAGGCAAACTTTCGCAATAGCAACCAAGAAACGATATGACAGGCGACTTAAAACAGTTCAACAATGAGCTTTTAGAATCAATTAGGAAAAACAAGAGAAAGAATAGATGAGCACTTCCAAAGAAAGAAAATCATTCTCTTTGGATGAGAAATATCTGGCTCGTCCAGTGGAAGACAAACTTTCGCCCTTTCGCAATAACGATCAACCAACGAAACGATTTCAAACTTTTCGATTCCAAACGAATTTGCAAGCCAGGGAGATTAGCAAATCGTGGGGTTGGTAGGCGAAACGTATTACGCACAGTTCTAGCACACATTTCTCAAACTCAAATGCTTACAATGTTTAAGCGTTGTTATTAGAGCCCTCATGCATGTACTGCGGCGGTATGATAGCACACAGCAAACTAACTCTCGAGGTTTCATTCGCTCGGTGTTTTTAAAATCCATATAATTTAGTCACGGTATAGCTAATCACAGAATGATGATTCCAATAAAACACCAATTGAGCTTCAAAGGTTCCGCAAAATCCACAAAACCACTTAAAAGGAAGGGCACACGACTGCAAGAACTCAAATCATAATACTAGATTGCAAAGACTAAACTTCGGACCACATCAAACGGAATGAGTAACGAGCCATGGACGAGGTTGTTTGCGGAAAAGTCTTAGTTATAATGTCATGAGGGAGGCAAGGTCATGTCAAATAAAAATGTCGTTGTTTCCATATTCGATAAGATCTATGAACATCTGGCTTTAAATGCTGTGAACTATAAAAGCTTTCCTTACTTTATCAGATTCAGCGGCCTGCCCGAACCAAAAGCTCTCCTTATCCTCTTCAACAAAGGCTTCCACTGCAAGTTTCTACAATCTTGGTTTTGAGAGCTGGGGGCCACTCATTTCAATTCGCAAATATTTGCACGCCAAATTTCCACAACAGTACTAGTTGCAATATCTCACTCGGTCAAATTTTGCTGGAATTGATAGATTCCGTCTTGTAAAGTTTGGTTATCTCCTGAAACCTCTAAAAACTGTTTATTTCAATTTTCTAGATAGGTTTTAGGCCTAGTCTGCCATATTTGGTTGATGGAAGTTTGGGCTCCCTGTTATATCACGTGATGAATTCATGTAATCTAATTGGTTGTGAAAGTTTTAGTTGCAATAATGGCAAGTTTAAATACACCGAGAGACTCAGAAAAAGCTGGGCAAGTTCGAAACATAAGAGAGTCGAAATATCGCATTAGATGCTCTTTTGAAAACTGCCAGGTGGAGCTGATAAATCGAACGATTTTTACACATTCTTTGCGAATCTTTCTAGAAAGGCTATGGACGGTTTCTATGATGCAGTATTGATAGGTTCACGGACATCCATCTAACAAGTTACCTTGTATGAAAAATATTGATTGCTAAGGCTCGAACTACCAAGACGAACATAGAATATAGGGCTGTCAATTGATTTATAGGGTAGCAACATGTTTTCAAATTGCTCATCATTAATTCATTTATGTGCTAATTAAATGTATGACATCACAATAGCCAAAGTACCACTGATCAAGGCCTACTTGACTTTTCTAGCAAATATGAAATGGTAAAATAAACAACGCAAAGAGATTCACCTGAAAGACAATGGTGAGACGTAGAAATTAGAGGGGCCCTGAAACCGGCAAATTGAACTCAAAAAAACCAAACGTAAACAGGTGCTGAATAGCAACGCCAAACAATCAAGCTGATGTGGTGGTAAGATAATGTGAAGACAAAGAGACCCCCAGACTTCTTACAGCCACAAGTAATAATGAATCAGGACATTAGCTGCTTGAATATATTAGGTTCCTGACGGCGGAGGATTCGGTTGAGAACAATTGAAGCATAAAGTCGAATAGATGTAATTATAGAGATACAGCTAAAAGGGGAGACGCCTTCTCAAAACTTCCATTGCCACAAGTAATAATAGATGAATAGAACATTAGCTCGATAGAATATGGCGGATTTTTTAACTAGCTAGATTCAAGGCTCGTTAAGTACTCATAAGGCACCGACTAATCAGGCTAATACAGCTGTAATAGACCTAACAAAGAGATAAAGAGAATATTTCAAGAATAATTATAGCCACATGTAATAAATCAATGAATCGAGACATTAGCTCACTGCAACATCAGTTAATTGAGTTTCATCATCATCATCATCATTATCATTATCATTATTTAATTCACAAACGGTTGGGATATACCCGAGCAGGGTGAGCTAGGTATGCTAAATGTGAACGGAATAGGCCCTAAATGTATTTAACAGGCATTATAGTTCTCTTTAGAACATCATACAGTCGACACCAGCCATTTTGAACAAAACCGTTTTCCCTTTGTTTCCTATATATAGTTAAGTACGCAAATAAGACCCGTTATCTCGAACTTTTCGCTATTTCGAACAAAATTTCCTTCCCGTGAATCTCGTTATCTCCAACATTATGACACAAACATTTCAATTTTGTATAGATCATACTACAATAATAGATATCTCTTAAACTGACACAAGACTTCCAATTTCTGTAATTAACCATGCCAATGACAACTCTGTGCTTAAAACAGAAATAAGTATTTTCCAACAAGAAGTATTTTGCAAGGAACTCTAATCCCTTAACCATCTCAAAAGTTTCATCGGTTCCCTTTAACTACTGCCGTGCAGGAACTAAACTAGTCTGCCCTGAGAAAGAAGAAGATGGTCTTTGCAAATCTACCATTCGGCCCTTTAGGTGGATGTCCTACAATGGTGTCATTTTTCTTCACGCTAACAGCATACTTGTCGGCTACGCTGTTCGTTCCATCATGGATTTTAGTTTTTCTCTAATTTTTGGCTGCCAAAATGATTGATAAATATAGTGCCCTTTGTTAAACTATTATTAGCTAAAACTAATACCTTTTTAGTGGTTTTTAGACTTTTAGTAGTCGTCTATAGTAGCAAAAAATCAGTTCATGGTTTATACAATGTTTTCACGTATGAAGCCCCCTTTTTATTCGAGGAAAATCTTGTCTCCCGTTATCTCGAGACCCTGTTATGTCGAATAATTTTTTAATTTCACGTGAGAGTTCGAGATAGTGAGAGTCGACTGCAAGTATATTGTTTGCTCGCCAAACGGCGGCTGATGTGATGACAGATGCTTATGCGTTTTACCCAGTCTTTCCCAATTTGGGAAGTTCAAATCGATCAATTCACTTCAATTCATATGAAAACGAAACTAACAACACTAAAAATTTGCTCAAACTGGGACTTATAATCAAAAAGGCGGGAAAGCGGCCTTGGGGCAGCAAAAGTGGAGTGGTCTCTGATTGGTCAATTCGCAAAAAGGTTTGGGAATAGGGTTGAGGTGACTGCGGTCGACGGTCCGTGTTTTATTTCTTTTGTCTAGGTACAGCCTGGTGAGTTTTTACGACGAAAACTGGCGTAATGTATTTTGCGGAATTGCAAATTCGAAAGAGAACAATCGAAAACCGATTTCCAAGCATCGTCATCACGTAAATAAGGTCAGAAATTCAATGGTTTGTTAATGAGTCTACGTTTTGACCGCCTTTCACACGTTCTGATTGGCCAAATGCGCCCCAACTCTTGGTAGCACAAGGATATACTTGGCAAAAGCAGCTGGAGTATAAGCTGTCTAATCATTTACTTATACAGCACCGATCACCCATGCTAATATAACTGTGAGAGATAATAAGCAATTGGTTCTTCATTGTGACAAAACAAGTAATAATAAATGAATCAGGACATTAGAAACAGAACTAATTGAGCGAGGACTAGAATTTTATGAATTTCTGAAGGCAAAAAGATTGATAAACTAATTGAAGAGTATTGAAGCACAATGTTGAATAGATGCATACTAAGAAACTGTTGATAGAGTTAACTAAGAAACAGTATGGCCACTAGACTAATTATTTCCACAAGTGATTAAAGATAAATCAGGACATTAGTTCATTGGAAATCTATGGATTTTAACGACCTAATTCCAAGGTTCAAAATCACTAATACAGCACCGACTAATCACGCTAATATTGTTGTAAAGGATCTGGGATGGAGACAATGAGCTCTTTAGTCTATATGGCCACCAGTAATAGTTGAATTACTACATCCAATGGCTGGAGTATGCACGCGCCAAATAGCACATTATTTTCAACCCGGCTGTGATAAGTCGTGTGTTGAATCGATTACTAAAATCGACATCGATATTTACTTCGAAACACCTATACACATAGAGCAATCTATGTGAAATTTCTCCAAGTAATTCCTGTAAATCCTCCTCAAATAAGTCCCTGGGGGCTTAATTGACAAAAAACATTTTAGGGTGGGGGCTTCTTCGAGGTTGGAGTTGTAAAATACATATAAAAGCAAATATTTTTGTTAAATCTAGGACTGAATCTTGTTACAAATCTCATCATAGCATGTCATCTGCGTCAGTTAACCCTCCAAAGTATTTTTCAGTAGGAAATAATTCGAAGGAGTGGGCTTATTAGAAGGTGGGGGCTTGCTCAAAGATTTACGGTAGCTGAATAAAAAACGATTTCGTGACGAATGTTTTCTTTTTGCAAGGCTAGTCTCGGAACATTGTCTCGCAAACATTGTTGTGAGTAACGCCGAACCACCAAACATGGAGCGAAAAGCAAAAAACATGTTTATCAAACAGTGCTTGATCGTTTCTCAAGCAATGCTAGGGCGGGGCTTTAGACAGTGGATTAGGCCAGAAGAATTCCCACCTGCGCCGATGACGTTACACTGCGAAACTCTACTTGTTTCCTTAAGGGGGAATGAGCACATGAACAACTAACAACAGACATATTCTGTCACTCTGAGTTTCGTGCTAACGAACTCGTCAGACGGACCATGTGATCGGTATTGTCTGTCTGACGAGTGCGTAAGCACGAAACTCAGAGTAATAGAAGGACATGTCTGCTTTTAAATGTGTTCATTCTGCTTTATCATTCCTATATACTCCAGTATATCGAGAAATATAGCCAGGATAGGCACCTTCTACTCGAACTAGATGTACTTCTTTCCTTTTGGAGCAGAACGAAGTTCATAGCTTGCAAAATTATTTATCCTAGAAGAGATTGACGATCTGAAATTTTAGATGTTCTAGCTTTGTGATTTAAACATTGACTAATTAAAATCTTAAATCGACTTGAAACACGATCGAGCATCGATATAAAGTGTTAATAGAAGTATGATATGTCTAAAATGGATATGAAGAGACAACCAACTACCAATTTCCACAAATACATAACTTGATAAATCAGGAAATTAGCTGCATTGAACATTTAAATTGTCGATGGTTAAAAGATTGAGCAGGCTAATTGAAGCATACAGTCTAATCTATCACAATATTAGAAGGTCGGCTTTGTCTATAGTCTCGTCCATATACAACATTGATAAGACCTAACTTGGACATAAAGAGACAACCAACTACCAATTGCCACAAATTCATAACTTGATCAATTAGAAAATTAGCTGCATTGAACATTTAAATTGTTGATGGTGAAAAGATTGAGCAGGCTAATTGAAGCATACAGTCTAATCTATCACAATATTAGAAGGTCGGCTTTGTCTATAGTCTCGTCCATATACAACATTGATAAGACCTAACTTGGACATAAAGAGACAACCAACTACCAATTGCCACAAATTCATAGCTTGATCAATCAGAAAATTAGCTGCATTGAACATTTAAATTGTTGATGGTTAAAAGATTGAGCAGGATAATTGAAGCATACAGTCTAATCTATCACAATATTAGAAGGTCGGCTTTGTCTATAGTCTAGCCAACACACCACAGTCATAATATGACCTGCTATTGACGTAAAGAAACAAACTATCAACTTGATCTAGATCAGATACTAACAAACAACTAGATCTATCAACATTGGCTAAATGGAAAATTCATACTGTGAAGAAATTGCGTTGGAAAAAATTCAATCATAAAGTCTAATCAATCATGGTTTTACCAGAGTTCATATGTGTACATTTTCAAGCATTTTTCAAATTTTTCCAAAAATATTTTCAAAATTGTCAAGAATGAAATATGATTTTGAATTAAACTTGAAATATAAAGTTTTGTGGTGTTGAAGGTAAAAGTACTAACAGTTTCAGACATTAAGATTTAACTGTCTGTAAAAATTGATTCGCACAAAAATATTTGTATTTTTTCAAGTAGTCAAGGTTGATGTGAGAGACAAGGTGAAAAAAGAAAAGAGATCGTCCAATGACACAAAGACTTGTGAGGTTTTTAATGCACAACTCTGATTGGTCAATTCGATGACTCGAAAGCTCTTGATTGGCTGTTAAGGAACCCGGAGTAAATAAGGGTGGGTAAACTTTGCCAGTGTGAGTGGGTTGAGAAAGAATAAAACATTCAAGGAAGTAATCTTCAAGCGACACTGTACCCTATTCAAACCCCATAAAGATCAATGGATGCAAGGGCGCACACCGGTAAACAAGCTGCTTGATACTGAAGATTCTAGTCGACATGGGCCTAAAACTAACACACTTACATGATTTGATCTATAGTTTTATCCATTTGCTGTTGAAATAATCGATTACCATATTGCAAGCAAGGGTCGATAAAACGAAACAATTAAATTCGGAGATTCTGAAACAATGAAATCAGAGCAAGTGCCTTCTGATCGACGAGTGTGAATTCATGCTTGAATGTTCAATAACACTCCTTCGCTCACGCTAGCCGAGCATTAAAAAAACCTGAGGGCTGGCTGGGTTAATAGAAAGGGGAATCAATGAAAACGTGTGGATAGCTATGAACAAGCAACGTCGGCACACCTGCGTATAAAAAAGTGTTTACCTCTTTAGCTCTGAAATAGGAGTCCTCTTTCTCCGTGTATTCCAACTGCATGTACGTGCAAAACTCATCCTGTAAGGAAATGAAGCAAGTTAGAGTCTGTAAACCGCATTGGCTGAGTCAGATAAAACGCAAGGGGTTTGCTGATATTTTCTCTGGTGAATCTCTTTTCTAACATTACATGATAAAATATCATTCTTACGCAAATAGCTCAAATACTAATATTAAAACTATTCTAAATACATACACATATCATGTAGATAGGATTACTAAAAATTAGTAGAAAAAAGAGGCAAAGAAACAGAAATTTGATACAGCACACTTAGGCCTTTCAGACTTACGTCCTCCTCAGATTGCGACTTATGGTTTTAGTCACTTAAATCATTTCATTCCTTTAAATCATAAGTCATTCTCAGGAGGACATACAGTAGGTCCGAAAGTGTGCTCTATAAAGTTTTGTTTTTTGCCTCTTTTCTTCTACAAATCTTTATATATACACAAATGTAAAACGTAATACACAAATATTGATACAATAACCAATCTTCTTGAGAATCAGACAAACCAAAATCATACATGAGATCCAAATGAAGGAGACTTTGACCCCCTTCACACAATGTTGTTAGCATGCAGGTAGGAAATAACAGCGGCAAGATTTCTTTTGTTTTAAGCCACCCCTTTACAAGATGTCAAAAACATATCGGCATGAAAAGTTGAAAAACCCATGTCAATAGCCATAGCTGTACGATTTCATACCGCTATGACAAACAGGCTATAATGGCATGGTGTCACTGTGCTTTTGTGTCACTTTTGCTTCAAGGCCAAAAATATTGAAATCACAGCTATGTAACATCACAGCTATCGCCTTTTCAAAGCAATATGATATCATGCCTGTATTGTATAAACGTGGCGGAAAAAAACCATATGCAGGTATTCTTTTATGCCGGTGTCATGTCGCACCAGCGTGCTACCAACATAGTGTAAAAAGGGGTCTTTGTTGCAAAATCATAAGGGTAGCTTACCCAGGTGATGAAGCCATCGGACGTTGAATCAATTTTCATGAAAAGAGCAGCCATTTGATCTTCATTCTAAAACAAGAATAACAATTCAAAATTTCCATTCTCTTTGGAAAACTTACAAGTGACGAAGTGTTAGGCTCTCCCTATACCTTATTGTTCCCCTTTACGCCAGCCCTAAATGGCGTTAATTTTTGTCGTGCGGCGGAAAAAGGTGCGGCGGTCAAAGGAGCAAAAATTTTCACATTTTCTCAAAAAGCTGCGCTAATCTTTTATTGTATTTTTGCTAACATACACCTTGTTTTAAGCGTTATTTGGATATTTGTAGTAATATGTATCTAACGAACATTAGAAGAGAAACCACATAACGTAAAGAACTATAGATTTGTAAAGTTAGTGTTCCTTATTCTTAGAGTTACTGAATCATATGTCCATGTCCTTAAATAAATGGGATGGGTTTGAATTGAAGCTTGGGTAACTGTCTCAGTAATATGTGCTTTCATAAATCCAGAAAGAATAGGCTCTTTAGATTTCTAAAAGTGTTTATACATTTCAATGATTCGCTTTGCATGCAGAGGCTTTACATTGCGCTTAATCAGGTATCCACCTTAACATCATGTGCGAGAACACCTCTGCATACCAATTACCAATCTTGGTATTTTCCAAGATCTTAATGACTAATTTTTTCATGATAGTAGCTATTTCCTTATCTTTTCAAGGGTAAAATACGTTTGTAAAATATAATTTCAAATTCTTTCTTTCCTTAGTCTTTTTCTAACGTAAAACGCGGCCCTACTTGGCTTTAGAGCAGAGTCTTGGGATGGCGGAATTAGGACCAGCATAAAAAGGACGAGCGTAAAATCAGGGCCGACGTACAATTAGGGCCGATAAGGTTAACAGAGCTGGATGGGAACAACAAGAGCCTCGGGAAAATTAGGTTTCAAATTGGAACCCACACACAATCCATCGTTAGGGGCCCACTGAGAACTTTCCTGTTATTCTGTTAAGGCAAGGACACCCTTTAATACAAAACTAAGCCCTAAGAAACTAAAGGCAATCAGCAGAAACAAGAGTCCACTTCCAAGCTTGTGTTAGAGACTAGTGCCTGTTTCAGATATTGGACTGCATGTGATAACATTCCAACCAAGGGAACTACTATAAAATTTATTGAATGAAACAAATACAATGATTTGGCTTTTGTCACAAGAGGATGTTTGTGCTTTAGAGTTAATAGGGAATTTTTGCAAAAAGAGCTTCAAAATCCGGGAGAAAACCTTAAAAACTCTACATACAAACACAAATAAACAGTAATCAACCTTAATATCGATCTTCCTCTCTATGTACATATGTCTAAAATTACTTTACTTGATTGCTATTTTCATTGTTCTAGTTTATTTAGTTGTTGTTCTTTTATATAAAAAACGTATTCATTGTACTTATATTATATTAACTTCTGTAGTGCATGTAACACCAGTTGAGTTTTAAATGATGAAGGGCCATCTCGGCCTATGTATCATTTTATTAAAAAAAAAATAAAAAAAAAAAAAAAAATAAAAAAAAAATAAAGTATTTTGATTTGTGGTGTTAGTTAGCTGTTGTGAGCAAATATCAGCAAGTAGGGTATACCCTACCTATATACACTCCTTTTTTCTATAAGAACAATTTTATAAGAACACGAGCTTCAAATTTGGCCAAAACTTAAAAACAAGCTAAGAACAAACTGAGGCTGACCATTTTTGGCTCAATATGAAAATTTTACGAAATAAACATAAGACTGAGAAATGATTACAAAACAAGCTGATGAACAGCACACAGATGATTTCAGATGGTTAAGAGAGTCAAAATTTTAAACAATTAATACTACTGATAGCAAAAAAGGCTTCCAAATCTTTGTAAAAGTAAGAACAATCTAAAAACATTTCAGGCAGAAAATAGAGGAATATTTAAGAACAACTAGCTTCAAATCAATTTTCCTGGTTCTTACAAAAAAAAGAGTGTATAAATATTCATTCTCTTTAACCTTAACCTCAATCCTTAAATCTATCTTAAAATCTAACCCATATCTTAATTGTAACCAGATACCAGGGGCGGTGCTGGGGGGTTTTCTAGGTATTCACAAATACCTGTTTTTTCCAGCGATGAATTTTTTCTGCTTCGGAATTTCTATCCGCCCCTACCAGATACCTAACTCATACCACATACTTACCCCTACATGCAAAGGCAGCATTGAAAGATCATTATATAAAGGGGTAGCTACCCTGGCATAATCCAGATCCGAAATGCGTGTAATTAATTGATCAGGGAAGACTGCTTATAGTCATCTAAAAAATGGTTACACAAGTATTGAAGTGCACTTACTGCTGATTTAAGGCCAAGAAAGTCCCGGAACACAATTTTGAAATGGTGCAAATCCAATGTCCCATTTTCATTGTCTCCAGCTTCCTAGAATATAATTGGTCAAAAAAGATTACAAATTATCCTACTGGGTGGACCAGAGAAGTATACCAACGCACAAAATATTCTTTTTCCTGGTCCACTCCTGGTATACATCTCTTTCTATCGTGGTAAGAAATGCAAATGGTTAGAATTTCACCTCTTAAAGCAAATGGAAAGAACAAAAGTCTTTAGTCTAAAACTATCACAACAAAACTCCTCATTTGCCACTCATTTGAGTACTTGGTTAGAAAGAGAATAAAAATGAGATTATGAACAACTATAATTCCAAGTAGCAATGATGAATGTAAGGCCAATAGAGATGGGACAATTAGATGGGACAAACAGGTGAATGTTTGGTATAACGCAGAAACAACCAATCGTCATGAGCTGTCCAATAGTTCACGGAAAGAGTTCCTGTGGTAAAATAAACTATTGTCTACGCAGTCTGACCTATGATTTTGGTATAGACAGATTCTTAAATTCTAAAAAAAATTTCACTGCACATTTAAGCAAATATTGACCAACAGCAGAGTCTTATTAAGGACTTTTTCAGTCCATTCTGAATGTTCTGGACCGATCCAAGACTGATCATCTTCTCTGTTAACTACAAAAGGTATTTCAATTTAATTTCCCTCGCTGATAAATGACCCTTTCAACGAAAACGCAATAATGAATTTACAATAAAACTGAAAACACCTGAGTCACCATGACCATATAATCCATAACGCAGACCCTATACACAGAGAGATTGTACGCTTTTCACAGTTGATGACCTTAGCCCATATTACATATATAACTCAAATGAGGTCATTTCTATTAGCAAGGCCAAAAAAAGAACAATCGTTGACTCCGATAAGCCAAGAGAGTTTTTCTGAAAACTGAATTCAAAATATGTGGGATACTCAATATTAGTAAGGTTGTAATTGATAAAGCAAAAACTTAAATGCCCTGGGTTTTCTTTGAGAGAGTCCGGTGCCTCGACTTAAGCTGAAAGGAGCTCCTTTATAAATTCTGTCATAGGACAAACACGCTTTTTTTATAAAGAACCTAGTTCAGGCCCTAGTTCTTTAAGTTCCTTATTTTGAGACCTCTTTTTGACCACTTTGTAGTTCTAGAAGTTGGAATATTGTACCTTCAGTAGTAGACGTTCCTTAAGTTTTTCGACGTTCTGCATGTAGGTTCCATATGCAGTTCCTTATAAAAAAGCGTGTAACAAAACGGGTTTGATTTAATCTTTTGGTGAAATGTCCATCATCCTATTTGCTGGGCAAGTTACACCAAACTTGCATGAGCAGGGTTTTCCCACAAACTGAATCAAATTTCATGGCAATGTCTCTGATAAGGGCTAGGTAGGAAATTTTCTTGTTGAACATCACGCAAGGAACTGGATGAAAGCTCCACCTTGCTAATAGCAGTATACTAAGTAAATTCCATCTTTCCCAGTCTGCCTCAATGATAGTTAAAAATTATTTGTTGCGTGTGGTACTTTAGTAACACAAATAAAAGAGACATATAAATTTAATTATATCACATGGTACTTCTTATACAATTTGTCTCTTTTATCTGCCTCAATGATAACTGTAAAGATTAGATAAAGCTATCTCAGACGCAGAGCAGCTCTGGTTTTGGTAGTTATGGCCCACAATTTAACAAACCACAGAAACTTCTAGGCTCACTTCTTAGAAGAGCAATAGGAGAACAATAGAAAATCTTTGTAGACAATCGAACTCAATATTAAAACCAGTTTCTTAAATGTTGAGCCTTAGTGTATACATCAAGTAGAATACAACAACATATTCGATGATGTACGTTTGTAATCAGGGATGTAAGTTTCTTGGCATACGAGTAGAAGTCTCAACTCTGAATAACACTGAAGCTTATAAGAAAGTGTTGGATATGCATACCTCAAATGCAGTCCGCATTCTGTTTAACTGCTCCAAGGTAATCTTTTCTTCTATCTGAAATGCAATATATAGAAAGTATCAGCATCTAAGTTAGTTATTGAAACTAATAACTGTATTCTTACAACAAACGGCTATCAAACGCTTGGCGAATTAACCCAAGAAAATTTATATTTTCTTCTTGTGTGCAATCAAACAATTACTATGAAGAGGCAGACTATGAAGAGCTTTTTGGAACACAAGCCCACTACAAAAAGAGGCAAGAACATATCTCTGCTGACAGAAGTCAAGGAGAAAACTCCAGACAATTGCAGTTTATTGGGCGGCAACCACAGGGAAATAAGATTTCCAAAGAGCCTACACTATCACCTCCCTAATGAGTGGATCTGTTTTCTATGGACTACATAAATGTATAGAAGGCCGACCGCTAAACTGCAATCTAGCCTAAATTTTTTATTGTTTTTACCAAAATGACATGTTATGCACACTTTCTCACCAGCGTAGATGAAAACAAAAAATCATTTACGCATGCAAATCATTGAATATGCACGATTTACTCCTTGATGGTCTTGATAGTTTGGAAGTTGTACACAGGAATGCAGGCCCGGCAAAACCGGTCCCATTGGTGTGGCATTTGGCGGACCAACTTTTGGGCCAGCACACTCCTTTAGCCAAGAAATGATATCGCTTTTTCAAACATTAGATTTTCACAGTAGCTTTCGATTCATTTTTATGTAAACTGCTCTCTAAAAATGCACCAAATTCTATCTCTGAGAACCTAGAATCTCAAAATTTTAAGGGGGTAGGCCACCAGGCCTCAAAAGTTAAGCTTTAACCGGACAAGCTATGGACAGCTTCCGCCGGGCCTGAAATGCTCCTTATTTCGGTGCGCGCAAGGAAAAAACCTATTGCTTAAGTGTAAGCCACTACAAATAGCATTTAACAAAGTATTATTTGCAAGTTATCCTAAATTGACTCAGGTGTCCACTGATCATCAAGCTGTACAGAGCTGGTGAGAGATAGCATGTTCTGGATCCAGGTGGGCAGGAGAGCACTTTTCGGTGTAGGTGTTCCATACTTTCAGACACTAATCCAAGTGTGAACTCTATGTATTTGCCATAACATTGAAGAAAGACCAAACACAAACACCTCTCTATTGCGTGGCTCAGTGTTTTACCTGTTCTATGTTACTTAAGGTGCTTAACACCATACTTGTATTTGAATGTTTCAGAATTTCTGAAAGGTGGGTCTTTCTTCATCTTACATACATGCGCAAATAACTCAAATAGATAGCCTGGATCCTGGCTATGCTATTTATCACTAACAGTTGTACAACAGACATGGACCTTATATTTACCTTAAGTGTTCCGGCTTTTGTACCAGCTGTGATTGGACGTCTTGAATCTTTACTGGATACAAATGCAGCTAGATTCTCAGTTGGGCCAATGGTGGCTCTTCTTACTTTAACATTCTTCAAATCATTTTTATCGACACCGCCGTGAACTTGTCTGCCTTTCACTTTATTCAAAACTCCACCAGTTCTACCATTTGTGACTGGTCTCTGTGCTGTCACATAAGTTGGCTCCAAGCCAGGCAATGGTTCCTTGCTGCCTGGAGCAGTAGAAGGTCTTATATCGTCCAAAATATGGCTGACTTCATAGCTTTGAATAACTCCAGAGGCAGTTGAAGGTCGCAATTTTCTTCCCCTTGATGCCCTCATTTCTAAAAACTGTCGATATTCTGTGAATATTTACATTTACCTTAAAAGCACCCTGACTTTTCAAGAGAGCATTTACTAAAAAGCTTTTCACTAAATTTTGGCCTAAATAGGAGACGAGAAATTAGCTCGATAATTGATACAATCCGGTGGAATAATAGCTTAATCACATTGTCCTTTAATTCCAAAGCATCAAGCTCTAAAACGAGGGCCTTTCCTGCAAGGCTTTGCATATAGAAATGTCCATTAATGCCATTTCAAATATAGTATGTGTTTACTTCCAGCGGCCATGTCTGTTCTCCAGCATGTAGAACATTCTAAGAAGACTGGGGCGAGTTATTATTTCTTTGTTAGTTTATTCGTCAGCAACAACCACAAATCAATTTTCATTGACACTTTGTTGCCCAGGAAACACATTTGTAACATTTATAACTGGAACTGGGAAAAAGGAAACGGGGAACACGAACATTGAATCAGCCTGGAGAACGCCTGTGCAGTACTGTGCAGGATGTTCAGTTTTGGGATGTTCAGTTTTGTGAAGGATGTTCAGTACTGTGAAGAATGTTCAGGTCCTGAGAAGTTCAGTTCCTGGGATGTTCAGTTTTGTGAAGGATGTTCAGTTTTCTAAAGGATGTTCAGTACTGTGAAGGATGTTCAGCACTGTGGAAGGATACCATCAATACATTGGAGTGGAGGATGTTTAGTAGGAGGGATACCATAAGTTCTTCATTTCATTCCATTTTTTTTTATGATAGCCTAATGACATGTCTACAAGATTTGGATGTCCTCTTAAGACAAACAGTACAGTGGAGGCATACCATAACTATTGTAGAGGGATACCATCAGTACTGTGGGGATACGATCAGTAGGAATACCATCAGTACAGTACCATAGAAGATATTTAGTACTATAGAGGGAGGGATACCATAAGTACTGTGGAGGATATTTAGTAATGTGTGCCTGTGTGGATATCACCAGTAGTGAGGAAGATTATAAAACCTTAAGTCCTTGAATGAACATGTAACCTTTGCAACAACAACTTTTCAACAATGAGTTTTGATTTCAGTTAACCTAGATTGAATCGCACGTGCGAAATGACACCTAATTCTAGCAAATGTGCACATAAGAAAATATATATCATAGCGGCCTAGAACTCGATTAGCGACTGGCAGTATTGTTAAAAGTTAATATAAAACCCATAAAGAACTGCTGAAAGATATCGTTGATACAGTGCACCGCATTCAGTGCGGTCAAATCAAAGAGGCGGACGTTAATCTGGAGCTAGAGGTGATTTGAAACTGTGGCTCACTCTCCATCCACAACTGCGCGGTCGTTTAATAACTTAGGCCATCTCTTCAGGGGATGTTTAACAATGTTAGTGACAAGGATGTGTCTCTGTACAGCTGATCGTCGTCAAGATTGTCACTTGTGATAACAGAAGCCGACGTTCGTGCTTAAGAAAATTGTGAATGGCACGAATGGGGTCCCATTTTCATGGCTAAAAGAGAACCTAGGTGGTAATCTTGTATTGAGGTCCAATTATATCTAAGCTGTTGTGAAATTGATCCTAAGTATCAGCTGACACTAGTCCCGTGCCAGCCAGCGGACTGGACAGGATATAAGCTGATTTCTGTGCCATCCTTTGACCGTGACATTTGAGTTCATACTTGCAGCTAAAACCCACAGTAAGTTGGTACCAGGCCGTTTAAAAGAAATTCTTGATTACAGGTACTTGATACTACCATAGTAGTCAGATATCCTAGTGTTTATCGCAACCATTTGCACACAGGAAATTTCAGAACTGAAAATTAGTCCAAGAGGACCTAGAAACTAAGGGAATTTTGGAAAACCCTCACTTTTTCCAAAACAAACCTTTATTGTGTTAAAGTGAAGTGAGAAATCTTTTGAGATGAAGCGTGGACTCGGTGTGGAATTTATCGAAGGGAACTTAATATATTCACCGCCCCCAATCTTTTAAGACTTACCCCACCACGTATCGACAGTATACAACACAACTTTATGTTTTCCAAATAACAGTCAAATAAGATCGAAAAATACTTCAAAGACGATAATATGCTTTACAGAAATCAAAGGGCGCCAACCTAGCGAGAAGCTACTTACTTTTCCTATAATTCATAGAATTCATTTTAAGTATTAAAATAGCGGCGTTAAGCGGTGTTTCTGCAATTGTATTCTGAATAATATATAGACACAGCATTTTGAGCTAGCACAGTTGATCTGGAAGAAAACTGAGCAATAGGATTCGAGTGTAACAACAAACACTTCAGGGGTCCAGAGCTATAGGATTTTAAAGATTCCGTTTAAACTCTAAAATATGTTTTTGAAAGGCCGAAACTCGGGGGAAAAGGGAAAATTGCATTGTTTGAAACAAGGGCCTACCAAAGGTGGGACCAAAACGTAGGCTCATTTCAAAAACATACTTTTTCCAGCCTCATTTTGAAAACAACGGAACATGCAAAACATGCATGACCTCAGATTCAGAGGAAAGTCATCCGTTTCCAGGGCATTTCATACAGTTTCAAACGGTATGAGAGCCAAGAAATAAAGCGTGAAGCGAAAAGTTGAAGTCAATCCAACTCTATGGTCAGCAAAAAATCGGCTTCTTCAAAACAAAAGACGGCATGCCAAAAATTCTATTCACCTGGTATGGATCCACCTTAAGTCTGTCAAAGAGTAAGTCTAGGCCTAGTTCCAGGCGTAAACATAAACAATCATGCACGCAAAGGCCTTTGGTTGCACAGGCCCCTTCAATTGTTAATAATGATAACGACTCGCTACACTTACTTACAAGGAGAATCGTCATGACGATTAACAATACTGAAATAAAACTATTGAAATAAACGAAAATTAACAACCAGTAACAACTCCAGAAAAAGCGAGTGTAGCAAGTCAATATCATCATTATTATATATAATTGAGTTTGGTTCGAATAAATGTGATGAAATATATCGTAGCTATGTATAATTGGAAGATTTAGCTCCGAGTGACAAAATAATGCATGATCAAGTCCTTAGCTACTTGGTGATTTATGAACTATATTCATCATTCATTGCTGCTTCCTCGCTGTAGGCGAGGCTGGTATTTCGCAGGCTACAGTATCAGGCTGATCTTAATTCGATCACTCATTTCTCCATAGGCTGTGTTTACGTCACAGGGTGATCATCGAAGGACGCAGAAGAACATGAGACAAATTTAACAAGATAGAAAACAGCATCAGAGGATTTAGGATCGGAGCTTTTTGATGGAGACTTCCCAATGTTTGATCTGTTAGGACATTAGTCGGCTGAGATGACGAGATCTCAGAATTACATCGTTAAAATTGAAAAATTTGAATAATGAAACAGTAGCTAAAACGATTTCGAGAAAAGAAGGAACCGTACAGGGCTGCCGACGTAATCCGCAGCCACTGGCGAAGCATGTTATTTCGTAGGGGATAAGGCGCGATGTCGGTCTGTCTGAGAGGGCATGGAATGGCTAAACTTCAAAAGAATCAACATTGAGCTGGTGAGAAAGAATGACAATGAAAGTACTGTTATGGTGTTGTTAGTGTGCTGAGAAACAGCGACGGGACATGCATTTGGAATAATATTCCCATCAGTCTGAGCATATCGTTTTCTTTCGGGTCGAGGAAGAAAAGTCAAGCGCAGCAGGCCTAAGCCAAACGATACTTTTGTATTTCAAATCTGTTGTTTATCAAAAATCATTTCGAGAGGCCAAAGGGATTCGAACCGGCAGCTTGATATGCAATGAAGCGGTAATCTTTGATCCACTTGAGACAACTAAAAAGACTGTGTTCCTAAAATGTGCCTGACGCTAAAAAACGTAGAAGAAGATCATTTAGTAAGAAAGAGATTCAGTCATTTACGCGAAAGAATTGGTATTGACATCCTTCTTAGAACCTAGCTCGAAGACTTCGTCACCCTTATTGATGAATCCCCCGACCCACTAACTCCACCTAATTAACAATAACACATACCTTAGCAGAGAGCTCGTATAGATATTGTATCAGCCTTAGCATGCATATATTTGTGTGCCCTAACGTTAGCAATGCACGGAACTTCAATTCTAGAGCATTTGGCACTTTGTCTAATTAACTAACAGTTCAATCCTTTTCCGTATCAAAAGATTATCAATGCACAACTTTCGGGTAGAGGGACTATGATACGAACCATATCCACAGAAGCTAGCCAATGCTAGAGGATTTGGGAGCAAGCAGCGCTGAGAATCTAATCATTCATCTAATCTGGGTTCTGAATTCAGACAAGGTTAGAATTAGACATGTAATATCGGGATGGCAAGAAAGAAACTGAAACATAGCGAAACACACTGAAGCTTTGTGTCGATCAATGACTAATCTATAACTATTATTGCACAGATTTCTTATCCCAGCCATGCTCTAACAATAACCGTAATTTCTTTTTGATAAAAGCGCCGCAAAAGCCCGACTTCACATTTCCACAAGAAAAACACATAAAAAGAAAGAAAGAAAGACACTCTCACGATGGAAACTTTAAGGAGGGTGCTTTAAAGGTTACAACTAAATTCACTGAAAAATCAAGCCTTTGTGCGAATCGTTAGACTTTCGTGAGGAGACTAATTTGTAAAGTAAGCGAATGACATTGATGTATGAAGAAATAAATCAAGGATGGAAATGATCCTAAATTTGTCATTGAATGTTGGTTGACGATTGAATAACAAATGTAATCGAATTTGCGTTTTTCTAATCGTATCATCCGCAGTTGTAACCAAGAGTATGTTAGCTGGCTTCATTCAACGCTTCTCTTTTAGTCTTAGTCTACAAGTAGGCCTTTGGAGCCGGGGTGGCAAAAGATTTCGAATACCGTAAAACAATTTCAACGGGGAGGTGTAATACTACACAAAAACGGATATTGACAGTATAGGAACGACCACTTTCAGAATCTAGGCCCATTTATATCAAAATCATAATCTACGCTGTTTTCCACACTTCTTCTCATCAATGTTTCCTTCTATTTCAATTTTTCTTTATATGGTAAATCACTGGGCAATAAGAAAACCACTGCGGTTACATAAAAAAGTTGGTACCAATACCACCCCTTGCCACCCCATGGCTACGGGCCTATCCACAAGATAATAAAGGAAATTTGTAAGTGACGATAGCAGTTGGTACGACAAGGGATAGAAGATACTAATCTCAAGTATGTCAGCTGGCTCCATTCAACGCTTCGGTTCAAGTCTTGGCCTGCAGAATAACAAAAGAAATCTTTCAGGAACCATGCCATTAGATTAGATTCGAACGAAGCAGAGAAGACGCGTATCCCTATATACTATTGCGTCAGCCAAGTTTAGCTTGATGAATATCTTTCTTGAATCAGTTTGTAAACTGTCCCGGCCCTGTCCTGCACCCTCTTGTAAACCCAGAATTCTAGGAACACAAACAGGCATAGAAGGGATGTAACTATTTCTATAAAGATATATAAAGAGATCAGGGTAAAAACGATAGCACGAACAACAATATCGAAAGTAAACATAGCGCTTATAATTTGAAGATGGGATGTAATACATTCCTAGACAAAATAGTTTAGAATTAGTCATATTGGCTAGATAAAGTACACAGTCTTCGCTTCTTCAACCAAGCAAAAAATGGAAATGCTAATTTGCGATAGATGTGTTTAATTCGCGTTCATACCGAAATTGGATCACAGTGATCTGCTTAAAGACTCTTATAATACTGACTTAGGCCCCCATGCGTCGCTCTGGTGCCGAAATTAAAACTAACTGAATGAACTTAATGATTTCAAAAGCTTAACATTTATCCAATGATGAAAGAAACGCTAAAAAGATAGGTTACGTTTTGTTAATTGATCCTTCATCCTATATTCTGAGGCATAGTCTATCATTCGGACCATAAAAGCTATGGATCATAGACAAGGGGACTGGGAAGGTTTGCGAGGGGATCAGGCCTATGACTAAACTGTGACTTATAAAACAAGGGTACATTCTATACAAAAAGGGGGTTAGTAAGTGGGATGATCCACGGTGTAGTTACTGGAAAAGTCCACTTTTCGAAACACTCACGTTCTCACCATAGAATAGCCCACTTCATGTCCATAAAATGGCCCACTTAATCTAACAACTGACACATAATCTAAGAACTGATATCTAAGCAGTTAATAAGTATGGTAGCTCCCTTATCCACGGGTCCACAAGTCCACTAGCTCAATAATGGTCCATTAAATAGCATATCTCATATTCTGATCCCGCACAATGTTGGAGATAATACCTTAGCAAGATTTGAAGAGAATCCTTCCCATTGGTTTGCGTAAGTGCACATTGTCTTGCTTGTCCAATCAGGAAATTGGAATCATAATTAAACACAAACATTCCCATCGCTCGTTTTCGTTTCCTTTCCCTCGAAAAAGAAACAATGATTAGCAGAAAGACATCATCTTAATTTGAACCATTTCATGATCTTTGGATCGAAAACGTTGAAGGACTTTACTGCTGGGCGTTGTAATTTCAATGTAAGGTATAGGTAGACCTACCTATCTACAAATTTCAACAAAAACCATCAAAAAGGCAAAACGCCTACTGCAGGTGCAGGGATGACCAAGTGGCTACATCACTCAACCCTTGTTCAAACTGTCCGAGTCCTGGGTTCAAGCCAACCAACAAACCTGTCACATATAGAAAGAGGCGGGAATTTACGACCTCCCTGTTACTCTAGGCAAAAAGAATCACAAGGGGAAGGACATGAGCAGCACTGCTCGGTTAGTCTTCCTATTCAGTGGACCCATTATGCCTTGCACATTAACCAAAACCTCGCGGCAGTATACGCGTTTTTTATATGCAATTGCTTTATAAGCAAGTCAGTACTCGACAAGAAAAAATCTTATGAATTCCAGTACTGGATAGATGAATGCTAAGCAATTTGAAAATTTTTGTTCTGATCCATTTGGCAATGAAAATCGTACAGCAGCTATTGGGGAGTAGATTTAAGTCGATATCAGTACCCTGGCACACTTTGGTGTGCAAGGTATACTATTGAGATTTATTTTATAACAGCTTGTTAGATAGTATTCTAAGAAACAAATTTTCAAGAAAAAAAGCTAAGCAATTGTTAAATAATTTGAGTACTCAAATATGCCATCTAGCTAAGCAATTTTTAGTACTGAGCTCGAGCTGAGATTACTTATTAAAAAAATGCGTGTAGCATAACACACGCCCATAACATAGAGGTTAAGTGCCAGGTTCTTACCGCCTTACTTTGTCCAAAATCACTTGTCGAGCTTGGGTGTGGTTTGTTGGACTTGTTCATAGTCCATTTCACTTGCCTTTGTTACATACAAATGGAATCATCTAGACACAGAAGGACCTAGTATATTGTGCATGCTACCGTATCCCTGCAAAAATATTCCATTTCATGACAAGGTAGAAGCAAGAGGCTGCAGACCAACTCTTGTGGCACAGCAGTGTAAATGTGATATATAGGAGTTACAATTGTATCTATCTTAGGGCCTGTTTATATGGGCAAAATTACTTCACCTGCCAGACCCGGGGCTGGCAAGCGATATTTCACCCTCCTATAGAAAACCATTGAAATCTCACTTTGCGTTTATATGGAAAATAAGACTTCACTCCACACTACCGGTATAGTGAAGTTTCGCCTCACAGGAGGTGAAGTTTCACTCAGGTGAAGTGAAGTTTTCCCATGTAAACGCAAAACGACCGGTGAGGTGGAGTAAATTCGAACTCATAACAATTGAAAATCAATGATACGTTTACAATTAATGACGTCTTGGGATTTACCTCGCCTCTCAGACCCGGCATAAAAATCCCATATAAACAGTGCTTGAAATTTACTTCGCCTGCCAGCCCCGGGTCTGGCAGGTGAAGTAATTTTGCCCATATAAACAGGCCCTTAATCTAATGGATAATATGGTTATGAGAATGGTGATTCCGACTATCTCTTATATCATTGTTTTGCAAACATATCATTCACGAAAAAGCAAAGCAAGGGGCTACGAACAGACTCTTGTGGTACAACGATTGAAATGTGGTTTTTAAGTTACACAACCTATTTTCATCGATCTATATGAAGTCTCATTGCTGGTCCCCGCAGTTAAAACTTCATAAACTTGTTTTGGAAATCATTCGTTGATCAATCTGATTTGAAAACATGTTTACGATTTCTATAATAAGCTATTGAAAACTAAACCAGTTTGTTAGCTTCCTGTCCTGTTAAGCGGGGAGGACCAGTGACAATCGATTGTGGCTTAACTATTCAATTAAGTAGCACAGTTTGATTTTTGACCATCTTACCAGAAATGCACCCGCTGAGATATCATAACTAAAAAAGTGCCGACTGTTTGCTTGGTATACAACACGCATTACAGAGGGGTGCCGACTAAGGGAGCTAAGCTTGCTAATAGGACTGTTTGATGTTTTGTCTCACGAGCACGTCGTAGTAGTAGGGGAGGGAGGGAGGGGCAAGTTGTCATAGGGGTAAGTTGTTATAGCCTCTTTTTGGTCTAAATATTGATGACAGCAGGCCCGGTCGATTGATATCAAAAGAAAGCCTACATAAAGTCGCATAAAGTACTCCACCACGCCTTCAATTTTGAATTGACAACAATCTTTTTGGACCCAAAAAAGAGGTTATGACAACTTGCCCCTCCCTCCCCTACAGGTAGAGACATAAGAACTGGAGACACTAGGGACACTTATAACCACCCTCCCCAACCCCGAGATCTAGCACGAGATGCCTTTTTTATTTCAGAAATTGTCCCTCTTTACCTCCTATATTCTAGCATTGTCCATAGATTGACAACTTTGGCAACGAAAAATCCAACCTTTGAACTCTCAGACTTCAACCTCACCATTTTGAGCGTATTTAACGAGACAGGTAGCCAGGGTGGAAGTTGTACCAAAAGTGTTTGAGGTTTCCCTCTACAGTAGAGTACTGAATATCCTCCACATACAGTACCGATTGCATCCCCGACAGTTCCTTTTTTGGTTTCAGTATGAGTATTGCCATCATCTCACATTTCATATTCTTATTCTACTACCCTCAAAGACTAGTGAACACCCTCCTCCACAATACTGAACACCCTCCTCCACAATACTGAACACCCTCCTCCACAATACTGAACATCCTCCTCCACAATACTGAACATCCTCCGCCGTACGGCAAAGATGTTTCTCGGGGCGTGAAAGTTATGTTCGAGCACATGCTCGATCTTAAGTACTTTTTGGGGGGGTTGGTGGTTAGCTTCTTTTTGCTAGTGCGTAGTCGGTGATAAGTTGGTGCTTATGTCTGTTTGGTCATAAGTTGTAGGCCCGTTGATGTTCAATCAAACCATAATTGAAAAATCACGTTACAGGACATTACAGTGCCTCCGGGATTGGGCTATTAGTTGGACAGTTACGTATTGTTAGTATTTCGCTAATAAAGATGGACTATCCTATCTGAAAGAGCTTCCCTGATATATCCAGTTAAAAAGAATTTTGAAAGCATCACAGCCACCGAAGAACAACTTTTCTACTTAGCGCAATGAGCATAAATCAAGGATCTAATTACCTATATGTTACAGAAGAGCGTCTTAAGCATAAAGCAGCTTAGGGGGAAATCAAATATTCTCTTTTCAAATGCTTTATTCCTTGATCGTTTTGACGCTTTCTGATTATATCGTCATCATCATCATCATCATCACAGTTTTCATGACACCATTTTCATGGGACTCTATTTGAGTAACTGGTAAACACGTTTTTGACTGAAAGAATAAAAATGACAGAGTTCCCTACTCCCTGGTCGTATGCTCCTAGTCCTATGTTCCCCTGTTCCCCATTACACGAACTTAAATGTAAGGACTTACGCTTGGTTTCTGATAACAAACCTGTGCGCGGCATCTTAATTTCCATGGCAAACGCTGCTAGTCTCTAATTCCAAAACGCAGCTCTTGGAATTCGGCAACTGGCAACAAAGTTACTCACAGCTAATGCGGTTTTTAACTGATTTGTTGTGCTTTGAAGAAAGAAGCGACACTTTCGAGATTAACGAGCTCCTTAACCAGGTCACTAGTGAATCTTAAGAAGGAGTCCGAGGATGGCAGGATTCGAATATCCAACAAGATATCATAGAAATTCTCTTCAAACATTCTTGAAATTTCGCCAAAAATTTAAATTCAAGCGATTTATTCAGTTTTTTCAATTTTTTGACCGTTTTTGACAAAAAATAATATAAAAGAAATATGAAACTTTTCTGTAAATTTGGTCCAATTGTGATATAGCGTACCCGGTGCAACATTAACCACGATGGAAAAACTGCGAAATGTTTTCTTTTGTTCACTATTTTCATTATGAAGGAACTTCTTTCTATCCGTCAAATCAAATCGTCAAATAGTTATGGTTAGAGTAGTTTCTTCTCCTTCTTACTTCATTTGTATTTTTCCTTTAAATAGCTTAATGAGTTATACCTATCATATACCTTGTATTAGGTAGTGTGTTGTTGCAAATAAAATAAAATGCTATTGAGACGCAATTTCTGCATCGTTTAAAAATTCGATTTTTTTTCTTGCATACAATAACTATGAAGAAATATGACGTTCCGGTTGGTGTTGCCATCATAGCCTTGCACCCTCCCTAAAACGATGTAGTTTATTGGTATCCAACCCCTGCGAAGCCCCTGTAGAGCCTCACAACTTGACTACGCTCCTCCGCAGTTTGGTAACACGCTGTTAACCCAGATCAAAATGATATGTCGAGAGTTGGTCTCAAATTGGTCGACTGCGATTCTGCGAGGGCGAGGTGGTTGTGTCGAAACAGCCCCAGCCAACAAAGAATAAGGCGTTGATTCGAAGATTAGCCAAGAAAGCCAAGCAAAGCCCCCCTTAATCGACCCTCATTAAAATCAAATTAACTCCTAATGCCATTGACAAACGTTCTCGAAATGATTACAGAACGCGTTGTCGCTAAAGCTAAAGGTCATGAAGTTAAGGACTTGTGCATAACAACGCGCGATTCTCCTTTGAAAACAAAGAAACGTTGATTTAGTGTTAAGAGCTAATATTTACCTTTACAAGTAGCAAGTTACACAGACTGGATTATTCTTGCGGAAACCTAGGCTTCTTTGCGCCAGCTTTCTCAGATTCATAACTGATATTATGAATAACACGGACCATGGACTGGGGGACCGTACCCTTAGAACCTTTTGTTTCATATACATAAACTTGAAATTTGAATTATTAGTAAAAGATAAAGATCAGAATAAATCAGGTCAATTTGTTACACTAGAAAGGGACTCGGAAGAGTAATCAAGCCATATTATAGAGTATTACTTTTCCAGCACAGCTCTAAAAGCGCTATTTGGGCTATCTGACCTTCAGTTGATGACTTTGAGGGACAAATCAATTGAAAAAACTAACACCCTTGGACTAAATATCTCGCATACTTTTCTCGAAGTATTTGGCCCCTGGGATAGTTTGGCCCTATGATGGTTTCTTGATCTCTCAGAGTGTTCAGCCTGATTCCTGCCAACAATCAATGTTTTAATCCATGGTCCACAGTTTCACTGGTCCAACAACTACATCAATAACAAAGGCTGTTGGAAGGAGAGTTCGTCCCCTCTGGATCTAAATGAGCTCCCTTTAATCCTTGGCTAGTTAGCTTGGCTCCATCTATCTTACTAGAATATGGGCTGGGAAAACCATATCTGAAAGCAGCACTTCGTTCACCTGTCTGTAGTGCTTGCTCTGTCTTGTGAGGCTCGTCGATTAATCCTTCCTATATTTACTTAGGCTTGTGCTAAGCCCAGAATCAACGAAAGCACTTTATCGCTTTTTCAGTGTACTCAGACACAGTGTAATTTGTTTTCACAGATTAATTCTTGTCTCTGTTTCTTTTTAATCATGTTCTATTCACAAACACGAGATCATCAGCGACAACAATTGTGAATCGAAAATGGCATCTGGCATAGGCCTAAAAGACTAGCTATACGGTACCGTAGTTCTAGGGGTGCCGTGGTTATTTCTTGTCTTTCCATGCATTTTTTATTAGATATTTTTATAAGAAACTCCATGCAAGAAATTCTGGCAAGAAACAAAATATTCCTATGTCTTATTGTTTTGTTTAACAATATTAAACGAAAGCAAATTCAAGATAGTTCCAAAAGGACCCAAATTTCTCAGTTTCTTTCGGTTCGCAACTTTTTGCTCCATTGCTCCTCTACCATATTCCATACATGAGCTCACGGGTAGTGGAAGTTTGATTTGTGTAATTAAAATGAATAGAAGAGATTTATTTGCCTCACCTACTATTTTCGGCAGGCCTACTTTTTTGTTCCCTCCTTGCAGCCCTGTTTATAAGAACTCGGTCCCAGACTCTGGAAGCCTAAAAATATTTAAAATCATAAATAGCATATCAAAGAGGAAGAAGTAAAAGAAAAGAAATGTGAATTTTTCATATAATGATAACTTCTTTTCAAATAACCGTGCACAGTAATTAGGTTATTAACAACAAGCTAGACTGATTCTTCAGACAAGAAGATACCTGCATAAGTACAATGTACAACCGTTCATGTACTTTATCACGTTGGGGGTTCATATACTTTATCACCGACAGAAGAATAACAAGGAGAATGATAACTCAATCTTTGCAATGCACAGGTTGTGTCTTTTGATGTGTTGTCACCAGTCACATTTTCCGTCTAACTGAATTTCGACGCTCGAAATCGTGAGAACTTGTTAATTAAACAAGTTAAGAATATCAAGGCTCACCAAAAATTAAGATCACTTTTTAAAAAAAATGGTATTATCATATGTTAAAAAATATTTTTCAAGTCACCCAAGTCTGAATGGACGAGTCGAAAGTGTGCGGAAACAAACAGGGAAAAAAATGGAGGATGAAGTTGGCAGTGCATGGAGTAATCGATGCAGTACGCATGCGTTAAGGCTCATCATTTATCGACAGCAAGGGCGATTAGGCGTTTGTTGTGTTCAAAGCATGGCATGTCTCCCTAACAATTAATAACACATGTACAAAATGGTCTTTAGGGCATTAGAAATAGCAGACAGAGAACTGGTGCCAGTCCCGCCCAGTGACTGGAACGCCAGACGGTGAATTGAAAGTATTGTAGGACCCTGAAAAACAAATCTTTTCTGGAGATTAGTTGAGAAAGGAATCAGCCATAGTTTGGTAATTTCAGGTCACACACAGTTTGACGATTCCAGGTATACCTGTTGACAAGCGTACCATTTTGTTTGAATTCAATGTGTCATTGCTCAGTCAGTGAAGAGACACGGAGTTCTCTTTGAATTAATTAATCGTGGTCTGAATAGGCAAGTCGACGTCTGAATAAGTTGGCCCGTTGATACCGGGCATTCTACACGGGGAAATCACTGGGAGTAGCCTATTGTCTCTGAAAAAAGGCACAATAGAATACTGTTTAGAAAAATAGGAAGACCAATGGACTGACTGGAGGGGGATAGACCAGGGAAAGAGAAAGTTGGCATGAGGTAGGGAGGGAACAAATTGAAGTCCTTCCAGTGCAAGTCTACAACCATTGCCCGTTTCTTACTCGATTCCTACTAGTTTCTACTCTTTTCCTACCTATTTCGAATTCCTTGCATTTGAGTTGTTATTTCTAACCGTCCATTTTGACGGTATTTCAAACAATGAAATTCACAGCCACGAAAGTGTGATTCAAAACAACGCCAATTTTCCAACAAGTCAAAAGTCAGATGTGCAGACGCATAGAAATCGGCGGAACAGGCCTAAATTCAGGTAGTGCAATTAATAATGTATACGTGTTTTAACCACGAATCTCACAGTGATGTTAACCAATTTAACAATTATTTATTAACAAATGGCTAGGTCGTTGGCTAAGCTAATGTGTATAGCAAAAGCGTAAATAGGAAAGATAAGTTCATCGTTTGTTGATTTATTTAATGTTGACCTCAAATCAAATCATGTGGGTTGTTTTGAATACGTCTCGTTTTCGCGCATAGAAATAACAGTCTCCTTTTCACTATTCAATGCTGGGCTTTGCCAATTAAGGTGACCACAACGTTAATGCGGAATCAAGCCGTGTGATTGGTGGATTAATTGGATGTTATTGGTGAATTCTCATTCATTGAGAACGTAAACAATGTTAAGGTGGATTAGGTTTACTTATAAGGGGATTGTCAAAAATAACAACCACTTTCATGCTGTTACGACCTCGATGTGATATTACTTGTATTGGAATGAGGCTATTAAATTGGGAAGTGGATTCTGCAACTTGCCATCTTCCATCTTCTAAGCTAGATTTTGCAACAAAGGCCTACCTATATTTATCTGGATCTATCTATAGTATAGCTAACTCCTTTTGTATAAGCTACAATCCAAGAAAGCTTTTACTGATCTTCCTTGGGGTCACCAGTTTAGCGTAATAACAATACTGAAATATCAGGTCTGGCTGCATAGGATTTTGTAAACTGTTTGAGACCTCCCTTCTCCGTCCACTTATCTTATAGCATTATATTTAGTATCAGGTATGCGATGTTCAATAGATAAAAATCACGTAAAAGACACTAGATTCATCATCACAGATAAACGTTTTGTCAAAAATGTTTTCATATTTCTAAAATCACTGTCATGCAGTAGCAATTTAGGAGACTTTGCGGGTCTTTGCTTTGACCAACTTTTCTTTCCTTTCATTTGGTAAATGGACACTTGCAACCACGCACCACTATAGCTACATCTACCTACTTTCAGATGTCATCGAACCGTTTAAGCGGTTATCGCAAGGTCATTCTAACAAGGATATCATTGGTAAATGGCATAAGAATCTACCGAAAGAACCAACCTCCATCCCTTTTTATCGTCCACTTTTTATAGGAATTGACAGTAAACATTTGCGAAGGCTCAGATTTGTTCTATACAATAAGCAGTGGTGTAGAGCTGGGGGGGGCTCAGGGGGGCAAAGCCCCCCTAGTTATTTTTTTCTGGATTTTGGGGGGGCTATAGCCCCCCTAGTTATTTTCAAAATAAAATGTTTTTTTTTGAAAAATCAAATCTTTTTCATTGATCTCATCAAATCCATCACGAAAACTATACTTCTAGTAAATCAACCATCATAGATACGCTAGTTTTCAAAGTGCAGTTAACCATTTAACTTTCGACCACCCATCCCTGAAGATACATTTGCTACAACATTTTTAACCCATAAGAAGGATTTGGGCTAGAAACAAATATGTATACGTACAAATCATTATGTGAGATGTGAGAGACAAAAGAACGATGAAATTGTAACACACCAAGTTCTTTCAAACCCATGTTGTGAAGATAAGGTTTGAGAGATGTTAGTATGCTATGATTTAATGGTACTCTTTCCCAAGACCTCTTACTTAATTTCAGGCTTTAAGCTCTTACCAAATACGCTTTTAGCTATTTTGTGGGCTTCTATAGTTTGGAACAGACAACTTGTTGAGCTCTGTCAATAAATCACTTAAAGGTATCTGTTAAAGCTATAAAATGACACAATTTGTCCATGTAGCCGTAACTTAGTTATTCAAGAGTGCCTTGTAGACTCTCATTTTCTGTTCATGCATTTATATCCAGGGGATGTAAGTACATCTATTTCTTGTGTTTTTTCTGTTTTTCTATTACTAAACGCAAAGAGAATTTGCAGTATTTTAAGCCCTTCTAAGGCATTAGAAATGAGCAAATGTCAAGAGCTCCCGGGGGCGCTGCCCCCTGGACCCCAGCCAGGGCTCTGCCCCGGACCTGTTTGGGGGCTCACAGCACCCCCTAGACCCCAAGCTGTTTTAGGCAATGACTTACGTCATTGCATGAGGCCCATCTACTATAACTAAAAATGAGCCCCCCTAGTTATTATTCTAGTTATTATTCAAGTGTCTTCCTTAAAGAAAAAACCGTGCAGTGCTGATAGAAACAGCAACCACGTACCGCTATTCCGAAGTGAACGGGATAGGTCTACTACCATCTGTCATCGAACGGTTTAAGCGGATATTTTGGTCATTTCAATAAGGACATATATATCATATTATGCTTTATAATATCTCGATGACAGACGGAACGTTAGCGGGTGGCGGGAAGGGAATCCTAATTCTGCAACGTTGCCATACGTCATAGCCACAAGTTTGTGATGCTCCCCACGGTGGAGAGTATGGGGATAAATGTCTTCTCCACTCATCAGGTTGTCAACATGGAGTTGAACTTTCTTCTTGGGCCTTCCAGGGGCTAGCCCTTTTAATACCAGGTCTACCCCTTGTTATGGATAGGGCTGTAATTTCATTTGTGGAGCAAGGCAGTTTTCTTCGAGCAATTCCTGTCTGTCATCGACGGTCTAAGCGGTTATTGAAAGGTCACTTGAATGAGAAAATCCGCTGTAAGATCTCGGTGACAGACCTCGGTAAACGGCCTAGCTAACTATATCTTGCACGTGCGGCGATCAACACTGCAGTAAATCACCATGCGTCTGCAAGATTGACGAGCATCCTGCTATTCAGTATAAATTCGGGAATATGTTTTAAAACATGAGTAATTAACGGGTTAACAAACTTGCTTCTCATCAATAAAATTCAGGCGATTACTTTAGAGTTACTAAGAAGATTAAATTCAGTGGGCAAAGTTCTCTCGAAATCATGTCGAAATTCCTTTGACTTGCCGCGCTTAAACATGCTTTTTATGTTGAACAATTACAGAGGAATAGCAGATTAGCCCGTAAGTAGTACCGTATGAGCTGTTAATGATATTTCGTACTGTTATTGTTTAAAGGACAAATGTTTATTCAAAGCTAGGCCCAATATAGGCCGGGCTGTGGTTCGTTTCAGTATCAATGGTGGGGTGTTTCGCTGAGAGCTGGGCTCACAGTTCGATGCGATTGACAAAGAAAACACTTGACGCTCAACGTTTTTTGAATGCACAAAACAACTTCAGGTTCATCCGTTTTTTGTCCGTCTGCCCAGATCGCGGTAGTTAAATCCGCAAAGAGCACCTCCTGCAGCGTTGGGTTTTGACTGTAGGTCGAACATTTCTATTTCGTTGTAATGCTATTGTCTTTCGCTTTAAGCGAGCCTGTCTTAATACGACATATTAATTGTTTTTCTTGGTTAATCAAAGCGCCGCAGAATCACTGGGTTCAGCGAGTATGATACTCGACTTTACAGATCGCACAGGGTATTAAGCAGTGGGTGAGCAGTGTGATGTTTACGTGTATTCTTCTAATAGAACACATACATTGCCTTTGTAGGAGCTCTGCTTTTACACCTCTACTATTTCACACGTGAAATCCGAATATGAAAATTTGAATCAAAAGACTATTCTTCAAAAGATGGAGATCCCATTTCACGCATTGTAGGATAGCTATAAGTCCCTTCGCAACACCTTAGCAACCAAATCTAGCAACTGCAGGACTTCATGCATTCACTTTGAATGAGAGTCTTCATGCAGGCTAGGGTGGGTAAGTTCCATTTCCATCCCACCTGGTTCTCCACACCGCTCTCCACGCAGTTATTTACATAGGAGGCACTCAATACTTCATACTATACATAAATCCATACTATACTTACAGTAATGGAATGGTACTCTGAGTCTTGATATTCCAATCTTAGCACAGTATCAATGGCTACCAATAGGTGCAATACGTAAAAATGAACATTTCATCTTACCTCAACTCCAAGCTCATTAGTATGAGACGGCAGAAAATTCGTCTTTAAGGGTGTCTCTTGATCCGCATTTTTCACTGCCTGGAAAAAGATGAAGTTTGTCCTTCAAAAAAATGAAAGCTTTTCCCATTTTGATAGCGTCCCATTCCATTCTTTTTTGTTATGCTCTGGCAACAACAACAACAAAAATGATGAAACATAGTTGCCAAAATGTATAGTTTGCATGACATGCGACTTTTATCGTAAGTGGCAAGATTATGCAGCCAGGGGAACGTCTGTGCAGTAACTGTGGAAGATTTTCATTACCATGAGGGATATCGTCAGTACTGTGAAAATATACAATTTAGTGCTGTGAAGAATGTTTACTTCTGTGAAGGGATACCATCAGTACTATGGAGAATACTTTCAACACTGTGAAGGATATCGGAATCCCATCACAGTACTGATGGAATCCCCTACAAAATTGAACATCCTACACAGTACTGATGGCATTCCCCAAAGTTCTGACAGTATCCCTTAAAAGTACTGAACATCTTCCACAGTACTGATGGCATCCCCTAAAATACTGACAGTATCCCTTAAAAGTACTGAACATCTTCCACAGTACTGATGGCATTCCCCAAAGTACTGATGATATCCCTTAAAAGTACTGAACATCCTTCACAGTACTGGATATCCTCCACAGTCCTGCCTCGGATGTGAAAATCTTAAAGATAAACAGAGAAAAGGGGGGCTATGATTGGAAGAAAGAGACTAAGCACTAGTCAAAAGAGGGTGAAAACTACCATTGTTTTATTTTTTGAGTAGAATATTGCTCCTTTGATTGGTTAGTGTGCACTTCCCTTCTACTCTTCTGATGAATCAATCACATAGCTTGGTGCAATTTTCCATTGTCATTCACAATGTTCACCCTGGTTACTCTCAACCAGTTTACTAAACATTCAGAAGAAAATACAATAAGCTATTGTTTTAGTTTTCAGACTGGATTTCTTCTGACTATGATCTTACTAAGCGTTGCAGACAGTAGGTTGCAAGTAAGTTCTTTTTCCATGGTGAAAATTAACACAATTAAACCAAAATATTCTAAAAACAGAGTGTTTAAGGAAGGAAGCATTCCCCATGCCCAGCAATGACATTCATGTGCCCACCGACATGCAAGACTTACGGAGAATCTTAAACACACTTAACATGTTAAATCTCCAAAGATATCGATCTTATCAGGCCGAGGCTATCGATCACTTTAACAAGATATTGCAAGGCTAATGTGAATTAGCATATCATATGAATTTTTCATGTGACAGAGGCTGAGAGTGCGATGACTTGGTTGCCGTGTCAAATCAGAAGAAGTTGGAATCATCTGCACTCGGCTGTTACCGTAGTGGCCCAAAATACCCACCCCCAGAGTAAGCCACCCCCTCAATGTAGCACCCATCCTGAAATAAGCACTCCCCCCAAAAAGAAAAAAGGGAACGAGCACATTGATGTTCTATATACAACTTTAAATACATTGTTGTTTTATTTTTGTTATTGTAATTATTTTCAGTTTAGTTCAGCTTAACCTCTTCAAGATCTAAGTGATTGACTTTTAATAGATACAATGTCGTTTGCAGGAGTTGGGGAAAGTCAAAGTGAGGTTGAAACTTTACAGCTAAAAAGGATAAATAAAGGATATAATGAATGGTGTGTCTTTTTACTGTCCAGAAAAAATTCCTGTAGCAATACTATCTATGCAAAGAATGTTTAAGTCCATAAATCATCAACGCTGAAGATACCTTGCATTTGGATTTGTTTTCTATCTCCGATCAAGTTACCATATTCTTGAGAGCTTCACCTCATGCAACGTCTGCGGAGTGGTAACATTCAGTACACCGAGGGGTAGCATTTGTTACAGTTCGTACCCTATGGCCTTGACTAATGTAGATAATCACGGGTTCTTGTCATGCGTGAAAATGAGAGAATGCTGAGATACAACCTTATCGCGAGCCGTAACACCATCTCATCACAAAATTTATCTCAAAACATGCATAAGGCAAATCTATTTCATACACAACCGGAGAACCTTTTAGTTCTTACTTAGGGTACCTTAACGGCTAACACATTCAGTGGAACAGAGGGATAGCATCAGGACACTTAAGGTTGTGCAGTACTCTGAAGGGGTAGCATTCAGTACAACGGAGGGGTAGCATTCAGTACAACGGAGGGATAGCATCAGTACAACGGATGATATTTTTCACACGGAGGAAAAGCATACATTAGGTACACCAGATGAATAGCATACATCGGAGGAAGTATATTGCATGAAATGAAGTGATACACTCAGTGCACTCACAGCTTATAGAGTCAGTAGATATTATTCCACTTTTTACATTCACGTAAACATTTTGCATTGCAAACACGCGTAAGAAAAACAGCAGCTGTTATTTTCCCAAGAGAACGATGACGTGTCTTGAAATGGGAAACAAGCCTAACGCCAAGGAGGACTATTCAGGCACACTTTTTGCATATATTGGAACTATTTTGAAAGCTTATTGGTTATCAATATGGTGAGAACAACTGAAAGCCGTTTCCTTCCAGACAATTGTTAGGATAGACTAAAAAAATCATCGCTATATCTCAATTTCCCGCGTTCGAAGCACTTCAATATTGTTGAAAGTCGTTTCATACTGGTTGTGAATAATTTCAAATCGTTAGGAATTATTTCTTAATAGTTGACAATTCTTTCATTTTCGTTGCAAACAATATAAAAGCATTGTCAAGATCGTTAGAAATCGTTTATCGTTGAAGGTAGTTTTAAAAGAAATTCAGAATCATTAGGAATCTTCTATAATACACTCTTTTTTTTTTATAAGAATAAATTTTATAAGAATAATGAGCCTCAAAATCGGTGAAATTTAAGAATATTTTAAGAATATTGCGAGGCTCAGATCTTATGGAAAAAATTTTAGCGAGTGTTTCTTTACTTCTGAATTGGTGTGCTTTTTACCGGGAATGGTTTAAATACACTCACCTAAATTTTGATGCAAGTGTCGATGAGCTCTGTTTTACAGGAAATAAGGATATTGTTCTGTTATCCACCGTATTTGTAATACAGTAGGTGTATCCTTTTTTTTGCATTTATGACAATATTAACAATTTATTGCTATATCCGTGTTTTCTGCCGTAAGAATAATTTAAGAATATTCCGAGGCTCAAAATAGCAAAAAATTAAGAATATTGAGGCTCATAAAAAAATTAGATATTCTTATAAAAAAAAAGAGTGTAGTTGAAAATTGGTCCATTTGTATTGCAAATCGTTCAAAATATTAAACATTTTCCATAACAGTTGCGAATCGTTTCATGATTATTTAAAATAATTCATGCTGCTTTCAAAATCAATTCATATTGGTTGCAAATCGTTTCACATTGGTGGCAAATCGTTTCATATTGGTTTCAGATCGTTTCACATTGGCTTCAGATCGTTTCGCATTGGTTGCAAATCGTTTCACATCGGTTCTAAATCGTTTCATGCATATGAGTTGCCCAAACAACATTGAAATGGGGGTGAGAGGAGGACTGTAAGTCAATAAGTTGTGTAATAAAGATTTGTCTCAACATTTTTGGCGAGGATTGTAGATCTGGGTGTTTTATCCGCAAGAAGGATTAAATCGTAGTTTATATAGAATCAGGTATGGTAACCTATTGTCAACCTATTTCTTGAGCACAAATTTTTTCAAGATTGAGAATGCACAGTTTTAGGAGTTATTGTTTTGCACTTGCTTTAACCAGTAAGTTCCCGGTCAACAAATGAACCAAAACGCTTTAGTGGTTCCTTATCCTAAAGTCTTCATATTAATAAAGATTCCATAACATCACCACAACATTTAAGAAAGGAACTAAGTGCATACACAACTATGATAGTTGAGAGAGAGAGAGAGTAAGGCAAACGGTGTACACTATTAGGTACATTTCAACATCAAATGTAAAACAAAGACTTACGACTATAGGTTTACTAACGCTCCTTTTCTTTAAACTATGGGCATATGTTGTGCACTATCAGTTAACTTTCAATACAAGATGTGAAAAAAATTGTACAACTAGAGATTTACTAACGCTCCTTTTCTTTAAGCTAGAGGCATACGTTGTGCACTATCAGTTAACTTTCAACATCAAGTGTGAAACGAAGTTGTACAACTATAGGTTTCTAACCATCTACTTCTATAAACTATGGGCATACGCTGTGCGCTTTCAGGTACTGTTCAACATAAAATTTGAGACAAAGACTAACAAGTAATGGTTTAATAACTATTTACTTCGATAAAATATGGGCATACGTTGTGCATCATTAGGTGAATTTCAACATAAAATATGAAACAAAGACGTACAACAATAGGCTTCCTAACTATTTTTCTTCTATAAACTATGGGCATACGTTGTGCGCTTTCAGGTACTGTTCAACATAACATTTGAGACAAAGACTAACAACTAATGGTTTAATAACTATTTACTTCGATAAAATATGGGCATACGTTGTGCATCATTAGGTGAATTTCAACATCAAATTTGAAACAAAGACGTACAACAAGAGGTTTACTAACGATCCTCTTCTTTACACTATGGCATATGTTGTGAACTGTTAAGTAAATTTCAACATCAAGTGTGAAGAGAAGAAGTAGCTACAAATAAAGGTTTATTAACCATTTACTTCTATAAACTATTCAAGTATCTGCATGCTCACTACACCACTGACTTTCTGGTGAGGTGAGCATTGCAAGTAATCATTTGCGCTAAGTTGAACAAAAAATATCAGCGAACGAAGTTCCATTTCAGAATATTCTTCTTTTACTTCATCATAAATAAATTTTGTAAAAGTAAATATATATCAAACTTGTTTGTACGAGAAGCAAAAAGAAAGAAATAAGAGATCATGTAGCTAAGAGTCGGTTTGTTATCAATATCTAGGCTTCGACAATAAAATTCACAGCTTACTACAAAGTCTACAGGCCGTTAAACGGTCATAAAAACACGGATACTTAGCTATTATATCTACCAGTACAAGTAAAGATCACGGTCAGTGTTGCCTCGCAAAGTTACCGAACAAGGAAACTTGTTTTACCTGCTAAGACAAGAAAAGCAAAAGGTATTACGCGATTCAAAACAACGTCCTTGCGTGTACTTTCTAAGAGGAAGTTCCTGTTCTCAGACATTTTGCACTTTGCTTCTCAATAGGCGCAGCTAAGTAGCAATTCTCAACTCTGAACAAACAAATGTCGAATGAATCCCTCGCTAAAAATATCAACGAACACCTAAATAAGCCCTCTGCTCTATAGAAGTACCTAAAATTCTAGCAATCTTCTATTTCATGAAAGAATCTCACTTGCCTTGAGAAGAGTTTGATGCTCTCCTAAAACTAATCGAGCGGTAAATTGATAAAGCATAGAAAATGAAAGCTTTAACCAGAGTTGATGTCTATGAAATCATACATCGACGATGTAAAAACACTCAAGTGACGATCATATTTTATCGCATTGACGTTGATTTGGCGTTTAAGATTGTATCCACGTTAATAAAGCATAGAAAATGAGAACCCTCCCCAGCGTTTGTGTCAATGAAATCATATATCGTCGATGTAAAAACGCTTTTATTTTTAACGTAACAGTCTTATTTCATCGCATAGACGTTGATTTGGCGTTGCATCCACGTTAATAGAGCATAGAAAGTGAAAACCCTCACCAGCGTTTTTGTCTATGAAATCATATATCGTCGATGTTAAAACGCTCTTATTTTTAACGTAACAGTCTTATTTTATCGCATAGACGTTGATTTGGCGTTGCATCCACGTTAATAGAGCATAGAAAGTGAAAACCCTCACCAGCGTTTTTGTCTATAAATCATACATCGACGAAGTAAAAACGCTCGACTAACAGTCTCATTCTATTCTAAAGACGATGAGTTGGCGTTGCATTCATGTCGATAAAGCATAGAAAATGAAAGCTTAAGCCAGCGCTGATGTCCATGAATCATGACAACAACGACGATGAAACGCTTAAGTAATACTCGAACAACATTGACGAAGGCAATACTGAAAAAAATAATTTCTACCCATTAATCAAAGAGGATGCAACATCACATCCGCGTTGAATAATGTTAGATTATCGTTAAGTCAACTGCGTTAACATAAAACTAACATTTATGCAAGAAAGTTTGTTTGAAAGCTTAGGCAACATAAGTGTTGCAAGGCTCTTCTTAACGCAAATAAGCAAGTTTGTTCTAAAAATGGGCTAAAGAAGTGCTTCTAGAAATTCACATTAAAAAGTTTTGTCTAAACCTTGGGAGTAGTGTTTCTAAACCCTTGCATAAGTGCGTTTGTACCAAAATGCACAGAATATACCTAAGGGTTCTTAATAATGTCTATAAGAAAGCTTGCTCTAAAACGTTTAAGCAAAGCATCCAAAAATTTGTTTTCGATTTCTTTTAATAATCTACGACTTCGAGAGATCCTCATAATCTTTCGTTCTAAAACTTCGGAGTAGTGCTTGTGCGCAACTTAAGGAAATTTGTTCCGTAAAAAATGGAGAATTTTTCAAGTTGCTCGCAAAACTCGACATTGATATGAAGTAAGTGCCTTTTTAGAAGTAACTGGTTCTTCAAATCGTAAATGCTCTGTTATTGATAGGCTACTAAAGTGAACACTTTCTTACAGCTTTTATTCTGTACTAGGAGTTCGTGCTGATATGGCCATTTTGAAGATAAGAAACTTGCCGATGAAATCATGAGGAGATTCATAGATTCCTCATCCAGCCTTCCGTTCTTCCTGGCATCGTTCAGCAGCATTATCGGAAAAAGAGGTACAAAACAGGCCATCCTTTGACTGTAGCCTCTATATTGTAATAATTCTGTTATCACAGTTTTGCGAGAGAAGCTGGTTTAGTTTTCCTAATATCTATGTGCTGGAGAAATTAGCGATGAAATATAATGGAGGTATCATTTTGTTCCGTGTACTATTTTCAATCATCGAAGCAGCTTTAGAAAATTGAGATTAAAGCAAAATTGGACCTTATTCATTTACATTTTCAGTGTGGGACAGACAGTGCATATCATAATGTTAAATTTGAATTAATGGAAAATGCCCCCACAACTGTTAAATTCATCAAAGTCTGTAAAAGTAGGCTATAGTATACTTTGGAAATTAAGAAATTAACTTTCATATGTTTTGATTAGCTGAGTACCGCTTTCTTATGGACATCTTTCTTAAAAACCACTTCGGTTAGCACAATTTCGAAACGACTGCTTTCCCATTAAAAATACGTGTAACGACACATGTTAGCAATAAATCTATTTCTTATTTAGGCGTCATTCTATTTTGAAGTAATAACAACACATTTATTCAAGACCGTTAGATGATAGTGGATGATTTTATGAGCCCCTGAAGCTCGATCGTAAACTCGAGTTTCTTAAACCCTAGCTTCGCATAATGTTATAAATTTACAATTTCATGACGATGAGAATGACAACTCGTTCTCCGATTTCCTAGATTCATGATGTTCTCCTCATTCAGAAGTTTGCTATTTAGATATTTACAATTAAAAAGCTCAAGCTTTCACAGTTAAAATCGTTCTAGTTGGCACTCGCAGACACCATGATGGGGCACGGAATGGGGGTGAAGCCCCTGGTTGATACTAGAGCACGAATTATGTCCAATAAATCTTAGTTCTCGAGTGGGTGATGCTTGTGGAAGGACACGACGATATACGTTGGGTCTTCTGCAATCACAGATAGCCTCTGAGTGATGGTGGGGTACAGCCTGTGGTATGGTAGTCGGTGAGCATAGATGAGCCCCTGTGTAGGGGGTGTTTCTCGGTATGACGCAATGTTGGGGGCAGGCTGGAGGCTCCGATGGCAAGGCTCTTGCAACCGAGATACTAGGGATCGGTTTCTTCGTGTCTCTGGAATTGCCAATAATTCTGTCGATGGAGAAATCGGTGGATCGTTTGGTGGGCTGAGGTGGTTCTTGATTAACGGGAGACACGGGGTGGTGCGAGTGGTATGGGGTCTCTGCGTAGTTAGTCGACGACCAGAGGTGTGGCTGTGGGAAATGCGAGTCGAAACTAATAGACATGTTTCCTCTTGTAACATTGTTGCGAGTCGACTCACACGGTGGACGTGGGTGATAGGTATAGCAGTGCATCATGCTGGAAAGGCCAGGGGACCTTGGCCGCTTGAATCTCTTTCGTCTTCTTAAAAAGCTTCCGTGGTCGAACATATCTTGGCTTGCAGGATCCAGGGTCCAGTAATGACCTTTTCCAGGGTTTCCCGGCTCTCGGGGGATCTTGACAAAGCAGTCATTCAGTGATAAATTATGTCGAATCGAGTTTTGCCAAGCGGGAAATCTTTCTCGGTAATACGGAAACCTTTGCATTATAAACTCGCATATACCGCTTAACGTGAGTTTCTTTTGCGGAGAGTGCAGTATGGACATAGTGATTAGAGCTATGTAAGAGTAAGGAGGTTTGACAAGTTTATTTTGCTTAACACTACCCTCACCGTTGTCTGTGTCCCCGCCACGTACGTCTTGTTCCTCGTTCACGTTGGCATCGTCGAACTCGATGTCTTCGTCGCTGTGACTGGCAGTGGAGCACTCACTGGCCTGGCTGCTGCGTCTCCCATTCTCCTCCAGCATCTCGACACAGAAGTAGTGTTCCTTGTTGTCGATGCTGATGTTCTCCACGGCCGGGGAGAAGCCCTCTCGGTCAACTTCCTTGCTATGATTCTCGTACGCGTTCTCGACTTCGGAGCAGTGGCTGATCATATCGAATTAATCGAGAATGCAGGCACTGGATTCCAAGATTATAGGCAATAGATTTCCAATGTAAATATTAGCGTTTTGCCAATAGGCAAGTTTATTCTAATTTACTTTAGACTCTATGTTAAGGCACTGTGCTCGATTGTCCTGACCACTCGCTAATAGACACTGGCGCGAATTGTTTTAGCTTTAAACAAAGTTGACCCATCGTGTTTGTTGAGCGTTTCGGCCGACCACCTGCCGGACAGGCAAGACCGCAAGACCCTCTGATGTGCCGCCCGTCTTTTCTCGACACACGGCGGAAAAATCGAGTCGCATTGCGTCGACCAGACCTGGAGGATAACGAAACGATGGATCTCGCAACGAAAAATAACTTGCAGCAGCGATAAACATAAACACGCTTCCTGATCGCACTGACTGTTGATCTAATCACTCAGGAGTGTTATTGAAGCCAAATCTACGAACAAAGACGATGTACGGAGAGCTGCTCAAGCGTATTCTAGTCGCCCCCTGCAGAACGAGAAATTGTCTCTCCGCCAATGAGTACTTGATGGCTTAGTGCCTCCAACTAGGCAGAACAGGGAGTATTAAAATCCTTTTCATGTTTTTGATTAGCTTATGACTTACTCAAATCTCATTGTCGACTTGATATAGATCTATTCGTCTCTATTCACGGATATTATCTCTCCGTTAAGTCACATTTTGATTCTAATCATACTAGTTTTTATAAGAAACTTAAGTTCAGGGCTGGGTCGACTACCCCTTCTTAGAATCAAGACCCTCCATGTCCTACACATAACTACCCCAGGCTACCAAGATTCAGATGTTGACATATACATACACATTGTTTCTTGGTATTAATATACAACGAGTCCTACTGAGAACACATCCTACTGAGTAACGTACAGAGGAAGGTAAATCCAGGGGGTTCGTACCACATTCTGAAATTTCAATTCATAGTGATGTAAACTATGTACTATCTAATGCTTCTATACTTTTATCACAATTTAATATCCTACTTCAGTCATTGATATCATCTCACCTCATGGTCATATTTTGACTCTAATTACACAACACGCATTTTCTTATAAGAGACTAAAAAATCCATCCAGTACACATTTTTTATAGGAAATTCTCAAATGATTTCAGAGCTATCTGAATTTTCTTCTGTTTTCTGTTGTTGGAGAAAATGATGAAACAGTATTCTATACCTCGAACAAACAATATAGAAGTTTCTTGGCAACTAATTTCCAATTCTGGAGTTTCCTAAATATTTGCTCATTCGAGAGTCTGGAATCCTTGTAATGATTTTCTGATGAAAAATTACGTGTATCAGAGCCTTGAGGGATCTTAAATACAAGCAAGGACAAGCTAAGGCTGGCCTTTTATGACTTGAGATAATCATTTAGAGACAAAAGAGTAAATACGAAACAAGCCCCACGCCGGGTTTCAACTTCAAGACAGGTCATTAACTCTTTCTTCGTCTATGTCGTATTTTTTATGAGAAACCAAAATATGAAATCTTTGGGATTTCGGAACTGGACATTCTAGAAAGATTCTAGAAAGTCTCCTCAATTTCAAATTGGGTGGACGCTGATCATATTTTCAGGCTTTAGTATTTTGGCAATATCACAAACAGGCTGACATTGAATGCTAAACATAGCAGCTTTGCACTCTTTTTTCACTTCTTATATTCTTTGTACCAGCAAAATTGGTTTGAAACAAGCTGTTCTTCATGATATTGTTCTACTTTCAGGCCGAAATGTTCTTACATTGCTTTTACTTTATTTTACCAACAAAATATGTGAAAATGGAAATCTCAAATGACTCCAGCACACAAAATTCCTTCGCAATTTTTCTACTGCTAAAGCATTGAATTCTTCCGTCCACATTTCTTATCTATAAAAAGTTTCAAAGGAATCCAGCGTGTAGGAGTTTCCTTTGCTAATTGTTGATTATTTTGCCAGTTTTAGTGCAAGATTTTTAAGACTTTATTCCTTTTTAGCAAGATTCATGAATGTCCATGTGTTTTATGCATAAAAATGTGTTCGAAATTGTTACAGAAGGATATGTGAAATATGGAGAGGGTATGTGAAATATGGAGAAGGGTATGTGAAGTATGGACAAATTAATCATATGAAAAATTAACTCTGCTCATCATTCAGTACAAATTCCCCCCAGTTCTGGCCTTTTCCCAATTTAAGTATCAGAATCTTATTTCAAAACTTTCTTGAGTATAAAAAACTATCTCACTCTACTGTCTTTATCAAGTTTTTAAAGTTCATTAGAGTACTGTACTCTCTCACTGTTTCAGTTGAATCATGCACTACACTCTTTTCTTATATATAGATGAGATAAATTCGTAGAGGTTCCTAATTTCTAATATTTCTAATTTTTCAATAGAATCTCAGATGTTCTTAAAAATGATATCATTTCAGTAGAGGTTGCCAAAGACATACTGAAACGGCTATTGGTATTATATTACAAGAATTATGAATCACTTCTTGATAGGAAGTGCACAGCCTTGTTCGTTGAAGTGAAAAAGTAACATAATTTCTCTGAATCAACTTTAGGTACCTTAAAATAGCTTGTCGTTTCTTTTATATTTTATTATACATTATTAAGATAATACTTAAAATTTTCCTTAGCGCCAATGTTTCTATTGATTATTCGAAAATTTTGATTGTTGTTTGGCAATTTCGATCCTCAATATTCCTGGTAAATTTATTGTCATAAAATAAATGATGGGTATCAAATTTAACAAACTAACGCGAGAGCTAAGTCCCTTGTAAAAGAAATGCATACATTGATTGTACTTGCATCTTTTTTAAAGACCTTAAGGCTTTTAGCATTCTAAAATCACTAGTAGCGCTGATTGAAATATTACCTAAGCCCTAGCCAAATTCCTTATTAAGGCCAAAAACTCAAACGAGCTTCCTCAAATGATAAGTAACTAGTTGCTCCATCAATTGGACTAACTTCATTAACTTATTCTGTTCTTTGTTTTCTACTTTTATCTTTCAGTTTCAACTTTGTTTGCTGCCATGTCTTGTAGCGCTAGGTAGTGCAATTCGCATTTATTGATTATAGACTTTCTGCTTTTCTGCAGCTTAACTCTAAGAAACTTTTAAGAAACTTTAGTACCGAAATGACGATACTATCTAAGGAAGACTTCTGGCCGTTTATTTAAAAAAAATCGTAGCTGGTGAAAAGTTTCGAAAAATTCGAAAGAGCTCATCGTATTTATTCACATGTGAGCTATGAGGTGATATTATATTTATCACTGCTGTAAACTGTGCATATACTGTGAAGCTTTTACGCATGTTGATAGAAGAAAATTGACACCAGAATGGCTAAAAGATTTAATAGGTAATAATTAGAATAAGCATCTATTAAGAATTAAAGGCAAAAAGATGCAAACATTTCTCAGTGCGTACCGAAAGTTTCTGTAATCGTATGGATTTTTGAGTACTGTAAGTTTCTTGAAAGTTCTTAGATTTAGAAATCAGTGCAGATTTTGGGTTCAGTTTGGAAGGATAAGCATAAGCCCTCATTTCTTGAATCAAACACCAACTAAAATATAGAAAAGACACTAAAAGAGCAAAGAAAGAGGGGCTTTTATATTTCACTGGAGCTTCATCGGAGGGTCTGGGTTTCTTATGAAGAGTTTCTTATGAAAAATACGTGTAGAGTAACGTACGAACTAATATGATACACTTTGTCAATAACCAACAAGTCGATACGTAAGCAAAAAGGGAAAAGTATACATATAAGAATTAGGAGTCTCAAAATGGGATTAATACCTGACATGTCGTTCTCTGTACTTTCATTTTTGAAAAGTTGCTAGTGACCAATGTGACCTACAAGACAAATAAACAACTTTGAAGAGAAACTTTGAAAAGAAACTTTGATACCAAGATTAAGCACAATTTCTAATAAGAGAATAAGTATATTCAATTAAATACTTTGATAAAATCAGAAGTCACACAATGAGGAGGACATAAGTGTGAAAGGCCTAAGTGAGCTGTATCAAATTTCTGTTTCTTTGCCTCTTATTTCTACGTATATCTAGATTTATTACTTATGCGTTTGGAATTTACGGATTTCATTCCATTTAAAGAGATACAACGCATTTCTTTTCATTAAGAACCTACCTCAAGGCCTAGAACTAAAATTTCCCTAAATTTTCTATTGTTCTCTATTGTTACAGGAAACTATAGAACAAAAGAATCCATTGTAGTTTACAAGAAATTCTAGTTCTAGGTTCCTCATAAACTAGTTCTTTATTTAAATAAAAAAGCGTGTATGGCGGAAAACCTACCCATTATAGCATCACATCCTTTCTAGCTAGACATGGATTCTTACTCCATGTGTTAGGCTCCAACATTCCATGGTCCGCAGAATACATATATATACAACATTCCCTAATCCATATAGATTCGTTCCAGATTTCCCTAGTCCGCAAATACCTCTGTAATAAGGTTTCAGCGAAAGAAATTGGACTCAAAACTACAATAAGCATGAGATGCTTTTACCAAGAAATATTTTCCATCAAAGGTTAATGAATTATAATACACCACTTCGACTGACCGCGTATTTTGGGGACTGGTTCGAGTTCTAGGTTGCAAAAAGGTTCTTCTAAAAAATAAGTCCCTTTTGCTTAGTTTCTGATAAAAGCAGGCCCTTCAATATGTGTACTCAATCGTGGTTGATGGTAATTAAGCCTTCTTTTTTTATGGAAATAGTCAATATTGGCTGAAAGAAGACAATTAAACTAGACTTTTTACACCCCAGAACTTGACCCAGTCCTCCAAATACGCGGTTAGTCAAGTGGCATATTGCAAAACTTGAGTCCACACGCAAAGAGTAAAAATTGAGAAAAGAGGCTGAAACTCTCCTTGAAAAAAGTGCTTTGGGAAAATTCATGAACTCTTGACCAGGCGATCAGACACTCAAATGCCCATGACCACCCGACCCCTTCCTATTGAAGTAAATGAATACAGTAAATAGCAAACGTAAATGGAGGTTTTCTCACAGCTTTGTGTTTTCATATTCGCAAATATCATTGAAAAGGATGTGTAAAGATATCAAATTTTTACTTAATGATTACTTTACGTTTCTGATTGGAGCCTTAATTCAACATTTGCCTTCATGGGTGATAAAATCTTGGCCTAACAGTCTTTTTACAGCCCAGGTTCTTAAACGCAGGTTTTAACTGTACTTTACTCCTACATTTACACGACAGCAAACACCATGTGAACACGAGGGTGTCCAACCTTGGAAGGGACTAATTATCGATTATTTTAGCAAAATCAAAGTTGTATTCAGTAACATGAAAAATTGCATGGTAAACATTGTTATGGAGTGATTCCATGAAACTTGTGATCCTTATTGTTTTCGACACGGCTTGTCAAACATGTTCGCTCACACAAACCACTTGCTCATGACCAGTAATAACTAATTTCTAAAATAGTTATGACAGTATGGCACTTGCAATAGCGAGAATATAACGATATCAGTATAAAGCAGAGTTATTCATCCAATAACAATAAGTATATCGTGTTCACAAGAGTCCGTCAAATTTACGACTCGCGATTTTAAAAGCAAACCCTCTGGAATCGGAATTATCTGCAATGTTAAAGCATGAAATAGCAAAACAAACATCAGCAGACATTTCCCCCCTAAACTAATGATCGTGATTGTTCTCGACACGGTTAATTAAACTTCTCAGTCAGACAAACCACTTGTTGGCTACCTGTAACATCCAATTAAAGATCATTATGGCACTTGCATGATGACCCAGTAGCAGGTTGTTAATGTTTCAAGCGAAGAGATAACCAATTGAAGAAGACAAAATCACAAACAAACTCGTGCTTGCGACATGCGAGTTGCAAATACCCTCAAGCTCACGGAAACGTAAACTCGCTACAGCGGGAGACCAGGCCTGTGTATAGACCCCACGGATTCATGCGATTTCACGACAACGGAGTGACTCCGGAGTGAGTTACGTATCGGATTCATGCGATTACACGACAACGCTCTGCTACGGAGTGACTCCGGAGTGATTTTCGTACCACTTCCAGCGGGAAGTGATTTTCACTCCGCTAATCGTAGCGTCATGTATCGAACTGATGCTGAGTAGTGTAACTGCAAGCCCTATCCGATTTGAAAGTCACTCCACTCCGATAACAATCTGGTATAGTTTAACTCCAGCCTTAGTACCAGTCTTCTAAAATGATAGCAAATTCCTTTATCTTTGAGGTCTAGAGTTGAGGCTACGGGATGAGGGTAGTCGAACAATTCAAGGGCATAGGAGTCCTTTCGCAGTTATGCCGTTTTATGCTAAAAATTCAGTCTCGAGATATAGCTTCCTAAAGACGATAATAATCATATTCTTTTCATTTTTCTACTTCTCAGCCTCGTTCTGGTGGTGACGTCAGGAGGGTTTTCTGTATTTTAAACAATGAAGACATTCTGGACGACAGAGCAGGCCAGCAGAGATGGGAGTACTGAACAGCCCCCACTCACTGATGTTGCCAGGCCCCCCTCTCCCTCTAAGCATGGTGTCGTCTTTCCACCAATTGAGACTCTTAAAAAATATTTCGAATTTTGCGAAAACTAGGAGTCTGGTAGCAAGGGTAGCCAAGGCAACTACAAAAATGAATGTTAAGCTATTCCACGAGGTAAAAACCAGGGGCGAAGATAAAATGGTGAGATACGGCAGCTGTTTGACCCAACAGAGTAAATACACGAAAACTTTGAAATAAACACTACTTTCACAAAATGACAGGCTGTCGTGCTAAGACATAAAAGGCCGTGCGCCAGCTCTATGCCAGTATAACGATTCTCCGTTCTGATTCGGAGAGATTTCGTGCTGAGCCTAAAAAGGACCGTGCCAGCGCTATACGAATCGAGCCATTCTCGGGTTCTTTTTCGGAGTGATGTAGCATGCTGGTCACTTAGGCCTTACTCTCCACAAAACGCTGAATAATGTGGATTCAGCTCTGTCATCATCATAAAAATTACTTATTCATCCTGATTACGATTACAAAAGCAGATGTGGAAGGTCGTTCAGGTTGTGCCATTTTCTAAATGCCTTTTCTAGTGCAAAGCAAAATTTCCCGACAAAAGGACTGAAGGGACGGATCGATGTTAAATGGTTGAACAGGGGTGTGGCGTCGTTATCCAGCGACATTCGTGTGAAAGCAGGCTGCAAGCAAGTGATTAGAGATCTCCAAAAATACGAACAACCACATCCACTTGCCCACACACGCGGATTTCAATGTCATCTGCGCATGTGCAAAGCATCGACAGCAGTTATTTTTCCCTGAAGAACAGAAGAGAAATTGCAAGCATGATAGACAAGAAACTTAATCATGACTTTCAATTTTGATTTCTAATACTCCCAGATTTCTACTTAGCAAAACTATCACGAGTATCCCTCATGATGATGGTGTGTTACCGGATATCTTGGAGAATGCCATGGTCACCAAAGTTTTCAAAGCTGGTTTGAACATAGTTTATAGCAGTACATGGCTAAGAAACCTATTGAAGTACGTGTTTGTTTCACATTTTATGTTGGCAGTTCTTGAAAGTGCACAACGTGTACCTTATCCTCTCTCTTTATTGATAAAACTGTTCATCTGGAAATTGCCTACATTAATATGTTGGTAAACATTACAAAATATCTCATATGAGCAAGTTTAAGTAACAAGTTTTAAAGATAACTTACATCCATAGATAAAGATCCAAAAGAAGTAGATTGGTCTATTTGTTCAGCCAAGACTTTGTTGGCTGAAACCATGGTAAAACGATTGGATATTCTTTACTGTTGAGGGAAACCCTAAGCACTGTCAAGAATGGACCTTACATGTTAACAAAAAACTAATTTATATTTATCCTAAGATCATAAAAAATGTCCTGAAAGAAATATGCTGACCACTACGCCAAAGTTCATTTTCATTCATCTCACATATATTTGAACTTCCTTTATCATGAACCCAGCCTGAAAATTAGAAACAAAGGTAATAGCGTTCAATTTCTATGGTTTCAAGTACAAATTTAAAGATGAGGCGATGAATTTTCGAATCTTTTCAGACCATACTCATAAAAAAATTCTAAAAGGGACCTAACCATCCTCGCGAACGTTTGTGCAGTGCTGTGGACAGTGTACACGCTTTTTTTATAAAAAACCCCAGCTCAGGGCCTAGTTCTTTCCATAGTTCTAAAAGTTCAATAATAGTTTCTTAATTTAAGTGCTCATCTAGTGAATAGGAATTAGAAGCAACGCAAGAAAGTCATTAAAATTCAACATATTGCAATAAACTAATTAGAAAACGTGTAACAACATAAAGAAACCTTAGGTCGGGCCTATATAACGTAAAAGTTAATGAAGGTCATTAAGGAAGTTGCATATCTACACGATTAATCATGATATTACAATTATAAAGTTCCTTAGTGATTGGAGCTTTAGTAGTAGAAGTTCCTTAAGTTTTTTGAACTTCTACGTGTAGGTTCCTTATAAAAGGTTCTTTTAAAAAAAAGCGTGTATGCTTCATGCAGTACTAATGACTTCCCCAACAGAACTGGACATGCTCCACAGTACGGTAATGACGTTCCTTCAGGGGGCTAACCCTAACACAGACAAGCTTCCCTGAAGAATTTAGAAAAAAGTCTCAAAAGAATTGGGATGAAATGCAGTTCTAGCTATTTGATAAGGTAAATTGGTTCAGTTTTCGAGGCTAATCGTTTGAGTAAAAAGAGTAGAGAAAGGATTTTGTTTGAAAATGAAGAAAACCAAAAATACTATCTTAAACAAACCAAATTGTGTTGAGGATACTAAGAGGGTGGCTGGGATGGGATGATACAACAAGCCCTGAGGCACACGAATGTCTTATAAGCAACTGCTTTATAAGAAAGTCAGTACTCAACCTGACAAAACCTTAAGCGATTCCAGTACTGGATGTAGGGAATGCTAAGCAATTTGAAAACTTAAGTTCTGATCCAATTTGCATTGAAAATGCAGCAGCTATGGAGAAGTAGGTTAAAATGGACATTAGTACTCTGGCACACTTTTGTATGTAAGATACTATTGACATTTGTTGTACAAAGACTTGTGAGATAGTATTCTAAGAAACAAATGTTTAAGTAAAAAAAGCTAAGCAATTGCTAAGCAATTTTGAGTACTCAAATTTGCCCTCCAGCTAAGCAATTTTTAGTACTGAGCTCGAGCTGAAATGGCTTATAAAAAATGTGTGTAGGCCTTATTTTCAATATGGCCTTTCAAAATGTTGAAAATGACCACCTATACACTCAGTAGGAAGTTTTTTGGTTACAGAAGAAATTATTCAGATTGCATTTTTGAAACTGGAAAAGAATCAAACATACCTCCTAACGAAAACATTTGTTGCGTTAGTGAAGACACAGACTGGTAACCAAAACAAGCAAAATGGGCCTATTTTCATGTCACTTTTTCGACGTAGACACAGAATATCGAACGTGATACCCTTGCAAATCAATTAAGCTGCATCTGGAGATCATTAACCCCACAGATTTCTTACACATCCTTTCTTTGCTTGAATTATGTTTGGTACACCCAGTGTAAGCCTTCAATAATTATTCGTTATCATTTGCTGTTACTGTATATGATCATTTCCCTTTTCCCGCCTCTAAAACCAAAAGGTCTCTTAAACATGACTCTGCTTAAGGTCAACATTTGCTAGACAACCCAGAATGTGCTAAAGCCAACAGTGAGAATTGTTTTCGAATAATTGGCAGAGCAAGATCTACATTTCACTTAGGTATTTTGGAATCAGTCTACATAAAAACCAGGGATCCCCTATTATGTAGACAGAAAGAGTTCGTTTTCGCCTTAGGACTCTTGAAGTAATCTTATTGGTCAGCTCACTGTATCTTGGATGGTGATTGGTTTTCTCTCCCTATACCAATCATTCATCTCTTTTCTGATTGGTCTATTTCGATCCACATCTTGGGTATATAAATCAGTTAGGTTTCTGTTTCGTTCTCTTTCTGACGTAGACTCTGTTGAGTGTCAGACGAAAAGCTTAAGTAATCTATGTGTTTGTTTCGCTATGTTTCCGATATTTCTGGCTATATTGAAGTTTTCTACCATCCGAAGACTGTTCTATTTCCCCTTTCAAAGCATTCCTGACCGTTCGTGACAACAATTAAAGGGAATCAGCGCCTTAAGAGAGACACCTTATCACTTATTCATCTGAAACTCGCTGTTAATCTAATAAACAGAAGTCCAAAAGGTTTTATAAAAGATTAAACAGGCATTTCTAGGTAAAAGTTTGTTTACTACTACTTAGAATGATAAGCAATGGATTAGAGTAAACAAGCTCAGAAATAGTTTTCAAACCAATGCGTAAATATTAATTTGGTGATTTAGTGGATATGTGATTATTAATTTAGGAATTATATCATCTGTAATTAAGAGGTATTATGTTTTGGCTATATCTGTAATTAAGTAATTAATACTGATTAAATGATGCTTGAGATTTCAATAATAAGCCTCATCCTGATGTTAATTGCTTGATTATCTATGTTACGGAAAGAAACGTCTAAGATTAAAACCCGACTGAGAGAGAGCGAATCTTAATTGTGGAAGTACCACAAGTATCGCTACCTAAACCGATTTTGTTTACTATCTGAAATACGGCTGGGGATTTCTTCAGAAGTTTTCTTATCCTGACCTAGATCGAGCAATCATTTTCTCAATAGAGATAAGGCAAAAAAAAGTTTAGTCTACGGCAAGATGAGTTTATAAACTCAGCAATGGCTGTTAATCATTCATAACAGAGTTTCATTTGTGTAGTTATCTGTCTGATAGCAAAAAAAGTCAAAGATAAAGCACTTTTTTAACAATTAAAAACTAAATCAGTAATTAATGTGGAGGACACAGCTAAGACAAACTCCTCTCCAAACGTGAATTTCATGCTCGAAGCTTTGTTAACTTCCAGATCTATATGTTAGTATGTTTAGGGATGTGAAAGTTGTTCATTAGTTTCAGAGTATGTTATAAAAAGAAGACAAAGTGTTTTATAGATAGAAGGAACAGTCTTTAGCCGGTGCAAAACTTCAAAAGGTTTTTGTTTCGTTCTCTTTCCGACGTATTACTCTGTTGAGGGTCAGACGAAAAACTGAAGTATCCATGTTTTCGCTACGATTAGGCCTATTTTCTGGCTATGTGTCCTTTTGGTGTCCTTATACCCTGTATTTACAGTCATGAACTGTTTTTATTTATCATTCATTTAATGTTAGAATTGACTGTACATACACTAATTTATACTAACATGAGCAACTTCAAAGATTGCATAAATTCAGCTACATACTGCAGAAAGAACAGACACATTTATTCTCAAAAAACCAAGTTTTGATCAGACCTTTGAATTCTTAGGTATTTTTTAGCTTTTTCAATTGAGTCTAGTATTGTTGGCCCTTTGAAACTCTGTGATCTGATGCCATAATTTTTTTGCTCTAATCTTAGGAATTGAAAGCCTTTGACTGTCTACCAAAAAACCTTCTTTTGGCAAAACTATATGCCATTGGAGTGGAATCAAACTATGTACTTCTTATAAAAGATTATCTTTCTGGTAGAAAACAAAAAGTTAAAATTAAAGGCCTGTAAATGCTTGATGCGTTCAGTCAACCATCATTGTTACACTTTACAGTAACTCCTTGAACCCATAAACATTCACAAGGGCATATCACTCGAAAAAATCTCGTTCACTCTTTGAAAAAATCACAGAAAATCACAAAAATCACAGAGAAATAACAAAAAAATCACAGAAAAATCACACAAAAAATCACCGAAATCTCAAAAAATTAACTGTGATTTTTGAAATCACAAAAATCTCATACACTTTTTTGAGTGATATGCCCCTCGGACATTCACTGAACTCCCAACCATGCAACCCTGGCGAGAAAATCATTTATTAAAGCAGATCAAAAATCATTAAACAATCCGACCAGCATATTGGAGCCACGTGCAGGCATCTTACAACATGGAAAAAGCCGCCAGCCACTGTATGCTCAGACAAATCTCGGAATCACGAAGGCTCTGAACTGGTGCCTTATGTAATGCTTTCATGTTGTCCTTGCATATCTATCTAAACAATTCAAGTGTTTTGATTAAATGTTAATGTTATGAATTAAAAAAGAGGTTGTTTTCTTAGGCGGGTAAACAAAAGCGGGTGGATACAGTTGGTTCTGCTCTTTTGTGAAAACCACTGATCATGTTGTTGAATCCAGGCTTATAATCAGCAAATAACCGTTATCTCTTGCAAACTTCACTAAGTATCATTTAATTCATCAACAAAGTGATAAACCTGTTGGCTATTCCGACATTATCACGCATTAATGACAAAGGAAAGTTTGGTCTACGCTAAACAAATTTCAAATATACTTTTGTTCTGCCAGAAAGTTGAGGTGTATCATTGACATTTAGGATGTATCATTATCTAGGCCGAAGTAACTGTCCTCCTCTGTCTTTCTGATACTCCCTTCTACTGATGGTATCCTCCACAGTAATGAATATTCTCAACAGTGCTGATACTGATCGTTTCCCCCACAGTACTAATGGTAACCCCTTACAGAACTGATGGTATCCCTCCACATTTCATTTCATTTTTATAATAATAACCTTTCTACAAGATTTGAACGTCGTCATAAAACAAACATACAACAATTACTACACTACAACTAAAATAACTATGATAACAAGGAGAAGAAAAAAATATTTTACCACATTGTATGGATATAGAAATAGCAATGATCAGGAAGATTTGTAAAGCTTACGGGATAATAGAACGAATTTCCAGCGCATTTTTTATCAAAATCGCTTAAATGTTTGGCAAGTTTCAAATTTTCATTTGATATCACAAGTATTAATTTTTGTTCTGACGTAAGTCCAGCAAAGTTTTTAACCTTTTTTTCTATGTTGTCATAGAGGCAGTTGAGTAACTGATCGTACGCAGCACAACCTGTCAGAAAGTGAAGCTTATCTTCTATTATGTTCCACAGTACTGAGCATCCTCCACAGTACTGATGATATCCACCCTAAGTACCAAAAACAAACTCTAGTAAACTCAATACAGGATCCATGACTTGTGTAGATAGATTCTGGAATTCTAAAATGAATAAATGTCCTTCCTTGGACGATATTGAAAAAAACAATGATATTGAAATCAACAAGGGGGACCTTGTTAGGCCACCTTATAGGTTTCTTTACCAATATTTTGTTAATGATTAAAACCTCATTTCAAGACCAAATCGGTTCATTATTAGGAAAAGGAATATTTGGAAATCAAAATTTCGAATGAAAAATGCTTCCTCACCTTGGATCAGGAGGTTTCCATAATCTTTGCAATCAGTGGATTGTTTGCGAGCGTTTTTGCCAGCAGCAGAACTCCTCTTACACATCAGTATTTTCCTTCTCGGATTTTGTTACCATCGAGCCATCAGGGATCCAAAGATAGCCCAAAGATCTCATTTTTCCATGCTCTACAATTTACCAAAAACAGTATTCTGCAAGATAAGAAGACATGTAGTAAAATGTCTTTATAAAAAAAGTGTGCCATTACCCGGCGTTGAATGCCAGTGTTAAAGCAGTTTAAGGAGTAAGAGGGGTTCTAGCTATAGATGACACAGGTAATCTTCTTATGCTTCTCCTGAAGAATACAAGATCTTCAAGAGTTATTTTCAAATACTTCTTGATATTTGAGAGAACACTTATCAGAAGCATACTTGTTCATATTTGTTTCCTATACTTTTCTACTGGATTATACTGGGTTGCTATCCGTTCTACTCGTTTCCTAATTAAAAGTAGCTCAAAAAAAAGTGATATCTAACTTCGTGTTTCTAATTCTAGATATCATTTAGCCTTTATCTGCCCCCCCCCCCCCCCCCGTAAGTAGATTGCGGGTCTAAGTTTACACAATATTCAAAATTAGGATAGATTCAGGGAGATGAGTGTCTAAAAAAAGCAGGACCATACTTTTCACTAGGTGGCGATTGTATTAGGTTAGCAAGTTGAATCAGTGGTTGTGGGTTTTCTAGAATTTTAATCAAACGCTGATCACGGAACCTTTGTTTTCGGCAAATGTTGGGAGTTCCAGGCCGAATAAGGAATGGGACAATCTTAACCCCAAAATCTGGTGAAACACATTTCTACCCTATCTCTATAAAGAAAAGTAATACCAAGACGTCGTTCCTGCTGCAAGCCCTCGAAAACTGCACAAAATTAGGGGTCTAGAGCACAACTGCGAAATTAAAAACATTTGCACACAACAAACGCAACGTTTAACAACTTTTGGAAAATATGTCAATAGTAAACCGGCATTGCCTCATGAGTATAAGTCTAACAGATCATTATCAGCATTTTGAACAGAAATGTTTTTCAATTGGCAATATCTGGATGAATGACCAACAGTGCCACATCTCTTGCAAACTGGTTTGGTTTACCTTCTCTCTGCATTTACTAAAGGATCAGATGCAACCCACATCCTACGCAACGTGTCGATCAGGTTTGCCTTCTGGGATATCTTGCTAGAAAGTTTTGTTCGCATAGCACGCAAAATTTTATTGCATCCCTCCAAACCAGCTTCATCAAGAGCACCTAAACCGGTACACGTTTTTTTTTCTATAAGAAACTTAGCTTGGGTCCTAGTACTAAAAGTTTCTAAATTTTTCACTAGTTTCTAGTACTAAAAGTTTCTTAAAAGTTTCTTATTTTAGATACCCACTTAACATCAAATTTTGCACTTTCCCTCGCATATTTCTTGTATTAAAGTGAAACCCACCAACTAATACAATTAGACTCAACATCCTGTGTTACTCTAAATAAAAACGTGTTGCTAACTTAAATCAAGCAAGAATGTATTGTTTACATATTACTTTCCGGCTCAGAAAGTCCTCTTATATTTTCTCGGAGTTTCTTAAAGATATTGATGTAGTTCTAAAAGTTTCTTAAATTTTTGGGACTCTAGTACTAGGTTTCTTATAAACCGGTTTCTTATTAAAAAAAAAACGTGTACCATCATTCAGCTCAATCAATTCCCATGAATGTGCGAGCAGCTTATGTAACGACGGTGTGATACTTATCCAGGCACCGGGCAAGTGCTTATGAACAACACGTGAGAAATTCTGAATCAGAAAAACATAAAGATCTGTGCAGAACTGTTTATATGTTTCCACATGGACCTTTTCTTTTGAGGACATCACACGAATTATCACAGAAAGATGTTCACATGAATGATCTCAATCTGCTTGCCCATACACCAGACGACCAGAGTGGCTAAATTCACCCCAGATTTTAGATGCAAGACATATTTTTTACCCAAGGACTTAAGACTTTGTAATAAAAAGTGTCGTTATTTCAACTTTGATGATTCTCAATCACAGCTGGCACCGAAATTTGCTTGTGATTCTGCACTTAGACAACTAGATTTTCGGGCAAAAGCACAAAAAGTAACTTCTTCTCAAATTGATTGGTAGATGATCGCTCACTATTGTCTCAGATTATTGTCAATTTTTAAGAGGACAGCTTTCAAAATAGCCGAGACAGAACAGGCTGAATTCACTTTTGAAATGTAGCACAAGTGCCCTATTTTTAGGAAATATATGCATGTCGTATGTTCTGCCTGGGCGTTTTCGAGTTCTTTAAGGATATTAGTAAAAAAATTGAAAAATATTAGCCAAAATTGTGTGTTTTTGGAGGGGTCAACAACAACAAAATGCGAACACCACCAAAATTTTTGGGAATAGCGTAAAGCATATACCCTTTAAAACAATTTTCTCCTAAAAATTGGACTATTTCCACTACCTGACAGAAAAATTGGGACAAAATTAGCTCTTCATGAGCAAAAAATTCATCTTGTATTGCAGTATCATAATTCTGTGAATAAATGTGACGCTTTGAAGTTTTACATTGAAATTATGATTTACGGCAATGTTCAAAGAAACATAACCTTTCATTAAAAAATGATAGAAAAGAAAAATAAAAAGGATAAGAAAGCCAGAGAATTCATGATTATCAAGACACTAAAAGGTTTTTCTAACAAAAATCTTCGAAAATATCCAATGTCCGCCCTTAGCCCACTGTGGAGTTGCTGGGACCATCTGCATACAGATTCACTCAAGAGTGACCTTGAAACAAATGTAGGTCATAATGCATTTTGCATCAAGACGATAGGACTAAAGCAGGAGTTTTGAGGAACACACAATATTACATATTCTAGTTCAGATATCTTTTACTTTGCAATGTCCATCAATTTCGTCTCATTAGATGCAAGGAAATAGACCCTATGAAAATGACCTTAATTTCTGCCAAACAAACCCATACTAAGGTGGATAAGCATTCCTTCAACGTTCTTTCCTGATCTTCTTTTATAACTGAGATTGTGTCACTAATGGACAAAATGACTATACTTGTGTGAAAATTGTGTGAGCGCTAACCTTTCAAACAGGACGGTGCTAGGAGCCAAAAAGGGCCTAGGAAAATTAAGTCTAGAGCCCATTAGGATAAACCCCATAACAATAGAAGGGCCCACACACAGCAGTTTTTAGGGGCCTAGCGGGAAATTGTTGGTCAGCTCGTCCCTGCTTTCAAAGATCTAGCCAAAAGTACAAAATGAGAAGTCTAAGCCAGACTGGTGTGACATTTTCCGGGTTTGGGTCTCAGGTTTGGCATTCTTTCATCTATCTAGGTGATACCACATGAAGCAGCAACAGCAACAACACTGAGTCCCCTATCTGAACCCGAACCCCAAGACCCGAAACCCGGAAAAAGTCAAACAGAAGCCAAATATCTACGCTAATATGCCAAAGAAAAAAAGAAAACCCATTGTGTTATTCGTTTTCCATGCCAAACTTGTCCAGCTATTCGTTAGTGAAAGTTAACTTTGCGGCAAGCCAATTCCCTTAACATTGTATAAATAAGGGGTACCTCATCACACTTTTTAGGTGGTCCAAAAAAGTGAGGTGAACGAAAATGTGTGGGCATTAGGCTCTGAAGATTTCATTGCCTCTATGGCCTTGAAAAGCTGTGTGGACCAACTCCTCGGTCGATCCAGTGGTACCAGCACTGGGCAGTAAAGAGGACTGGTTGCCATGCTTACCGGGGGCGGTATATCATCTTACACATGTTATTGCGGTATATCATTTTAACTGCAGTGGTCAGGCTTGTACCCCGGATGCATTTCATGAACAATAGAAACAATGTTTTTTGTATACCAGACTTTGGTGTGGACTTCACATGGAATGTAGTTACCCTTGGCTTGCCCATCACCGAGCACCCAACACACACCCTTGCTTAAGCTTGTAACAGGGGGTGAGCATATAGATTTGCTAGCTGGTGCCAGCGGCGTAGTCAGGGTCATAACTTTGAGGGGGCAAGATAGCGAGCGAAGCAAGCCAGGAATGGGGGTCCGGGGGCTTACCCACGGGAAAATTTTTGGGGCCACGCCCTTCAGAACGTCGGAAAACGCTCCTTTTTGAAAGACCACCCTAGAATGATTAGTAGAAAAGTCATTATGTTTGACTATTTTGTGATAAAATTATGCCAAGCACAAGACGTACTTAACATTTAAGCTTAGAGGAACTGTATGTGGTGACGTTTCCTGGGCCTCAATCTTCAGTACTTTAATATTTTCAAAGCTGAAAGGTGATAGCCATTTCTTTATGAAACGTGAAGGAAAATCTAATTTGAGGGACACGAAGAAGAAATTTTTCTGTAAAAAGTTCATTTAAAACTTTAGTTCCAATCGAAAACAAACCTTTGAGTGACAAATCTAAATTTTACCAATAAATTTGTGGTACGTACCGATAATTTTCAGAATTTTTTGTGGCCTGGTTGCAAAGGTATAAAACAACAACCTCTATATTTGCTGTCAGGGCAAAACTGGAGCAGCCAGCAATGGTGCAAAGTGTACGGCAAAATAACAAGCGTGGCATTATCTGCAACCTCACAGGATTACAAACCAGCATACAATTTGATCAAGATATGGTTACAAAGGGATTCCTTGATGATTCATAAGTTTCAAGGGAGTTCTCAGTGTTCATTTCCAATTGAGAGTATAACTGTTCAATGTTCAATTAACTTGTGTGTTTGCGTGCTGGTCATTAATCTTGGGTAATGGCTGGGAGTATCATGTTTGTATTTTGACAACATAATCCTCTGTTGCTAATGCAGCAGCTCTGGTTTTAACCAAGGAGTAATTTTGAAGTTTGCTGACCTATAACTTTACAACCAAGTCACCAAAAATACTGAACATTGTATCAAAATTGATTCTAATAATTGTAGAACCAAGTCACCAAAATACTGGGAAATAGATCAAAATTCATTATAATTATTGCAAAAACGGAAACGCACAGTGCATTGGTTGTATTGCAATAACATGATTTCTTGGTATTCTATTACTTGGGATAGGAAAGCAGGGATCAAACAAATATGTAGATAAATCAGCTGGTATCTCTGTTTCCGACATCGATAAAACCTTATGAGAAGCCACTAACTATTCAACTATGTAACCTTAACTCATTAATTCATAAAGCATGATCTAACATGGTAATTAAATTATATTTGTTCTGGTTTAGGACAGTGGTTAGCGCTCTTGCCTGTGTACGCAAAAACCCAGGTTTAAGACACGGTGGAGGCACATGTCAATTTCAAAAGCCTGATCTAATTTCAGCTTAACTTAGTTATTCAATAAGGTCTTGTAGACTCTCATTTTCTGTTCATGCATTCTTTATTTACTTCCTTGTGTTTATTTCTTTTACTAAACACGAAGGCAATGAGCAGGATTCTAAGCCATTTTGGGGCCTCAGAAATGAGCAAGTCTCAAGAGCTTCCAGGGGCGCTGCCCCCTTGATCCCAGCCAGAGCTTTGCCCTGCTCTAAGCACCCCCAGACCCCAAGCTGTTTTAGGAATGACTTACGTGCCCCGTCTGCTACAGCTCAAGATGAGCCCCCCTAGTATTTATTCTAGCTCTACACCACTGGATTGTACCTACCAGGCTACCACTATGCTGACTTTTTGAAATGATAAATGTTCTGCACCTGGCCTGTTAGACAGTTCGGCTTTTATAAACTATGATGTCTTACCCTTTCAACAATAACATTCTGTCATCTCTTCTTTTCTTCATTGTCTTGCTTAGTCAAATAGATTCGACTTCACAGCGAGTAGATGGAGGTTGACCGATGCTTTCCTTCTGCTAAGTACATAAGCCAGTTTCGCGCCCTTGATGATTATCTGTAACATGCACCAAAATATATTACCCAAATTGGTCGACCCCCACGAAATTCCTCCTTTTAGCTAACCTTAACCCACAAATCTGACCCTAGCCCTTCGGAAAGCCTTGATACTTATAATGAAGGGTGTAAAAATGAATGGATATAATTATAAGGACATAGAATGCTAAGACAGAAATCTCAATTTCACGGAAATAGGTTTTGATGCAGAGTAAAGATAAGTATCGTAATTCACGAACCTCGCACACAAGGCATTGAAGTTGGCGGAATAAGTGACAGAAAGCATCACGTACTTAGGAATAACTAGCTATACTCAATAAAAAAGATATGTTTAAGAAACAAAAGGAAATATGATTGAAAAGGCTCAAAAGCTAGCAAATATGACATTTAATAGAATTGAAAAATGTTGAAACAAAGTTCTGATTGGCGAGATGTAATGGGAAAGCCTAGTTTTACCCTCAATTTTATATAGAGCTAGTGTTATGAATTGAAAAAATGCAGATATTCAGAGACTCAAAAGAATGGAAAACAGTGTTTACCGAAAGATTTTAAGTGGAAGGAAGGACACACCAGTTTCTGCATTGAGAAGCGAAATAGGAGCATCTTTAATAAAAACATGGATAATAGAATCTAAAATAGACTTGGTAAAAAAAAAAATTCGACGGGAAAAAATAAATTACTCAAAAAAATCTTGAGGAAAACCAAGGAAGATCAAAAGAATAAATGGACGATAACATTAGATAAATACTTTGAAGAAATCCATATTACATCGATAGAAACAGAAAAGTTAAACAAAAAGGAAATAAAAGAGAGATTGAGAAAATGTAATAGCGACAATTGGAAAAAAGAAATCAAATCTAAATTAAGTCTAAATAAATACAGATATTGGAAAAAAGAAATAAGGGAGAAGACCCTTTATGATAATAGATGGAGCTTAAAGTTACTATTATTAGCAAGAACGAATTCTTTGCCATTAAACATAGAAATAAACATACAAATGGATAGTGCACTGCAACATTTGCGATATGAACGTAAACGAAGTCGTAGAGTACTTTCTTCTAGATAGCCTAGAAATTGAAAAACGAAAGATGCCAAGAAGACATAGATGAAATAGGCAAAAAAGATGACGTAATGGGAAATTTCTTTTTCGAAGTAAGAAATATCGAAGAGAAAAAAGAAATAATTCTGAACATGTGGAAAAAAAAGAAATCCATCATTCAAAAATTGACGAAGATTATAAAACGGAACAGAAAAAACGAGGCTGCCGATACAAAGGCAATAGCCTCGAAATCAACTGAACTGAACTAAACTGAACTGAGGGCATCAGGGAAATGAAAATGTTAGCACCTGTTATACCAACCACTCTATGATATCAACAACACTGGGTTTACGGTTGGAGAAACTGTTCAACATTAATTACCTTGCTTGCCTTTTTCGCTCTGTTTTTTGATATTTCGACTATCTTCTCCAGCAAAACATTCGTTGATATTGATAGCAAGGAATTTCATGGTGTTAAAACAAACTCTGATTGCTGACGCCAGACGTTGCAGCTTTCAAATCTTTCGCGTCATTACTTCCCTCTCGAACCAAGGTCTGCATAATATCTTTCCAGTGCTTCAGTCATTTCAAAAAACAAGTCCAGGCTTAAGACCAGCAAGGAGTGGGTGGCTACGGCACAAACATGGAGGTGTACCGAAGATTCTTTGGTTTCGCCATAATTGATAGAAAGAAATAGTTTGGAAGCCTTAAGTTATATGTTTAGTTCAGTAATTTCAACCGTGACAGTTGACAAGTCTTATCATTGTTTCCCCTAGATTGACATGGTTGAGCAACTGAGTCCAAATGTTTCTTTCTTCTACTTGTTCGATATAAATAATCCACTATGCAACACTTCAGTTCATCATAAATCAGTTTATCATAAATTCAAAACTTTGTTAAGACCAGTTAAACACAGTTAAGACTAGTTAAACATTAAAACTAAAACCAAGGAATTAAGCAAAAGGCTTCCTGACCATTCAAATCCAATGACTATGGTTTGACTAAGAGTATATGTCCACTTAATGGCAGACACGGTACTCAATAAAACGTGCGAAGCGAATCATCCTTAAAATAAATAATGTCTCCTCATAAAGCTATTACTTTATTATCAACCTGAAGAACATATGTGCAGTAGTGGGTAGGAAGTTTCAGTACCATCATTACTATGGAGGGATACTAGTCAGAACAGTGGAGGATGTTCAGAAGGGGAGATTGGGGCAAGTTGTCACATAGGTAAGTTGTTACATTCTCTTCTTAGGTCCAAACTGTTCGTTATCAATTCAAAATTGATGGTATTGTGAAGTACTTTATGTAAGCTTTCTTTCGATATCCTTTGACCGAGCCTCCCGTCATTAACATTTGGACCGAAAGAGAGGCTGTGACAACTTACCCCTATGACAACTTGCCCCCCTCACTCTCCCCTACTGTGCAGGGATAACATTAGTACTCTGAAGGGATACCATCAGACAGTAGGTACTAAGGAGTGTGGAGGGTATTCAGTACTGTGGAGGAATTTCATTAGTACTGTAGGGGGAGATACCATCAGAGCTGACGTTGAGGGATACCATCAGTACAGGATATCATTCACAGTACTGATGGTATCCCCAACAGTACTGAACATCTCCCCAGTACTAAAGAAGCCTAACAAAAGAGGCCTAACTCTGCTAGTCCTGAATGAATTGGTTTTAACCAAGCCTAGTTTCCACTGGCATGCCTGTGTTAATGTCATTTAACTATGGATTTTAGAATTGCATTTGGAAAAGCTAACACAAGCTGAGTAACATTTAAATTCTGCAGAAGTTTAAAAGAAAATGAACAATAAATTCAGCTTGTTAGATATGCATGAGCCATGATCTGTACTAATTTGTAACAACTGACAATATAGTCTTAAAAGCCAAGGAAATAATAATGGAATATGGGATTGTTAAAACCATAACATGGCGGTCTTCACAATGAGAATTAAAAAAACGGGATTGGGCCAATACCATTATTAGTAAATGGGTTAGCTAGTTAGTTGATTAGTTAACACTGGATAGCGTATGTAACAAGCTTTTACATAACATAATCCACTGTAGGCAGCTAGATCTATTTTGGATGAAAAAGTAAACCTTCACTTTTATCCTGCGTTTCAATGGCCTATATTTGAAAGGCTTGCTCAGATGGCAAGAGACCCCTTGTTTTCTACCAGGGAGCACGGAAGGCTGCCGAAAACTACCTAATACACCACCCTTGACCTCCTCAGATTTCAGATTCATTTTTGCATTCATGGGCAATTTTATTCATTAAATATTTTTCCCAAAAGGATGATAATGTTACTTCAAAAACAAGCCCAAGGCCTGGGAGATCTATAACAGAAACTCATTTCAAAATCGGTGCAAATAGTTCATTAATGGTTCAAAGTATTGAAAACCATTTTCAGTCTTTACATACTCTTTACATACTCTCTCAAAGTCTCTTAAATCGTTTCTGAGTAGTTTCGATTTGCTGCAAATCGTTCCTTGCGCGTTCCTAATCGTCCAACAATTTTTCAATCTAACCAAAATTCTCTGAAAATCGCAGAGCATTATTTCGAAATCGCTTTGAATTCCCTTCAATATCGTTGCGTTTTGAAGCAAGTTGTTCGTTTTTCAAATCTTGGCAAAATCCTTCAAAAATCGTCAAAAGTAGTAGCAAGGTCGTTTCGAATCGTTAGAAATTGCTCTAATAGACCAGGCGAGGAAGGGGGGTGTCGTCACCGGACGAGGGAATTTATGAGACCAATTTGATTTGGTCAATTTCAATACAGTGATTCCAAAAATCGATGTTATACGGGCGAAATCGATACTATCGAGCCTCCATTTCATGTTTAAACCTCGTTTTCGATGGGAAATTAACATTTAGAGAAATAGGCAAGTCATGGGTTCCAATCAATTTTTGGCTGCTGATAACGGAAATTGAGGTTATAAAGTACAATTCGGCACCTTCGAGCCTCGTTTCCAGGATAAAACCTCGTTTTCATGCCGAAACCTCGTTTTTTCCTGAAACTTTTAAGTCAGCTATTCTTATCGATTTCAGGTCGCTGATTTCGAAAATCGAGGCCAAAATTCAGCATCACTGAACCCCTATTCCATGTCAAAGCCTAGTTTTCAGCAAAAATAAACATTGTCAAACGCACCAGTTAATCGTATTCAAAATGGACACTGTCCATATTCTTAAATTTTGAACATGGTTTATTTCCATTTTTGATCAATCTCTGGTTGCTAATTTCGTGCTTATTTTGCTCGTGCTTGTGCTATATTAGATGTTCAGAGTCTGGTGGAACATGTCTCATGGCTGGGATGCAAGAGGTAACGCTTCGTGAAGTGCCCTGTTTTCCCTGAAAATGTCGTAGAGCTGCTTCTGGGAGCGACCAAAGAAGATAAAGATGATTATGAGGGATCGAATGACGATGCCATGGAATATGAGTTTACCGATGAGTCTTTTGATGACGAAAATTAAGAATACGACTAACAAAATGACCTCTCGAACGCAGATGAGCAAGTGCAAAATCTTTTGAATTTATCTTAATAGTTTCCTTGAAGTAGAAGTTCAGTGGGACCGAGCGAAATAAGCACGATTTTCGAGATTAGGAACCTGAAATTGACCATGTTCCAAATTTTAGAATATGGACAGTGCCCATTTTGAATTTAACGGGAGAGTGTTTATTTTTCCTGAAAACGCGGTTTGAACATGAAAACTAGACTTCGAAATGGAATAGGGATTCACTGATGCTGAATTTTATATATGGCATCGATTTTCGAAATCAGCGACCTGAAATCGATAATAATCGTTGCCTTAAAAGTTTCTGGAAAAAACGAGGTTTCGGCATGAAAACGAGGTTTCGTCCTCAAAACGAGGCTCGAAGGTGCCGATTTGTACTTTATACCCTCAATTTTCGTTATCAGCAGCCAAAAATTGATTAGAACCCATGAACTTGCCTATTTCTCTAAATGTTAATTTCTCATCGAAAACGAGGTTTTAACATGAAATGGAGGCTCGGGGTACCGATTTCGCCCGTATAGCATCGATTTTTTGAATCAGCGTATTGAAAATGACCAAATCAAGTTGGTCTCATAAATTCTATCGTCGGGTGACGATACCCCCCCCCCCTTCATCGCCTGGTCTATAATAAACATTTGCTAAATACTAGCACGTGAAACATGATGTAGCTTGCTCAAAATACTATCAGTGCAGGGGTGGTATAACATCAGTACTGAATATCCTAAACAATACTAATGGTATCCCTCCAAAGTACAGAACATCCTGCAAAGTACTGAACAGACGCATCAAAAACACTAGAACCACGTAATGACACATCCCACTCACTGGGCCTGGCTAACCGTGAGGCACCACTAACAGGCATTCTTTGCTCGTTAGTCCCAATGCATGATGCAAACCCACTTACGATCCCAAAGTAATCTTGTATCTGTCGGCTCTAATTCTCTTTGTCAATTACTCTCAACAGTTGAAGGTTTTACAAGCGGGCTTTCATTGGCAGAATTTGCGATTGTCGGAAAAGTATTCTTCAAAGAAACTAGATCTTATAGAAATCAAAATAACGTGTTGTTATAAATAGACTATAAGCTGTCTTGGGTTGTCGTTGGCAACAATAATTATTCACAATTTGGGCGCCCAGCACTGTTGCACAAACGTGGAGATTTCGCTGGGTTTTAAAAAATCCTAGAATGACCCGAAACGCGAGCTAGAGGTGACCTCAAAATTGTCGGCACTCGCCTTTGAGTTAACTAACAGCTCTTGCTAACATGTGTTTGAAGTTGGATTTTAGCGGCGAAACAATAAAGTAGGCGAATCAGGATAATCCAGAGAAAAACTATATAATTTACAGAACACCATCTTATTAAGCTAGAGCTGATTATGAGTAAAACAAACGCGTTTGCGCTCTCCCGTAAGTTTGAAAGCTGCGTGGTGTAACTTGAACCGTCCATAGCATTGTTCTACGTCCTTCAATATACCGAGCGTACCAAAAAAATGTATAGCCCTAACTGTATAAGATCCTGCACCAAGTGTATCAAATATTGATGTTGATCGTTGGTTCAGAAGAGCTAACACCCTAGGCGCCATACAGCTTTATTTCTGGCAATGCAACTTACAGAAAACTATAGCAATATTTCTCAGTTTATGATATGGAGTAGAAACAAGCGTTGTCGTTTGTATTTGAGTGGCTGGGTAAAGCTTTAAGGCATCACTATTACATTTTTGATGCACTTCTTGTGCAGTAATTACTGCATCATTGTACGCGCATGGAATATACCTCATTTATCTTCTGCAAGTCAACAAAACATCCTTCTAGGAAGCATAAAATGTTGAAGTTCATGACAACAATTCAAAACTTCGTGATCAATGATTTCATGCAATGTTTTTTGAGCAATCGTATTTCCTGTGATTTTGATATATGATGGAGTGTGCAGATTGCTCAGTTGGTAGACCTTTGACGCACAATATCAGAGGTCTAGGGTTTGAGACCCTCTCCAGTCATCTACATGCTAACATTATATTTATCAATACTTCAATTCACGATTCTTTCAAGATATGTGATGCCCTTAACTCTTGCTGCATTTCGATCGGACGTTAAGTGAAAATTTCTGCGTACGGCCTTGTTTGTGTACGTGTTTCGTGCTTCTACGCTCCCCCCTGACACGATCACCGGACAATCTTGCGGCGACCTAAATGCTCTCGCATTTCAGGTCACGTAAACCTCGCTAGATAAAGAGAATGCGATGTGGAAATAACAAAGGACTGAAGACGTATTGATTGTTATAGCCTAATTGTCACCATCTGCACGAGATATCAACAAGGGTATAATGTTTACTAACAAGAAATTGATCTGATTGTCTAGGTTATCATCATCTTAATCATCATTAGTCATAAATCATTATGTTAACGCATCTTCAAACGGACGAACGCTAGGTCGAGCTAGAAAGGAGATGTAAATTCAAAGTAGAACTACATCGAATTATTTTCATAATTCAGTTGAAGACAGTTATACAATGAAAATTATTAATTTTGTACACAACAAAATTTTTGTTATTGTTTATTTGATTAATTATTGAGTAATTTTATATTTTCATTATTGTTCGGTGACGTTATCCTGTTTGCCACAAGGTCAGATGAGGAGGCTTAAAAACGGTTCTCAAAAGGCCAGACTGATTCTCAAGACAAGATGGATGCCACTTTGTACGTTCTTTAATCAAATTTTTGCAGGTATAAAGCACAACTATTCTAAAGGTTGTAAAAAAGCAAAATATTTCTTACAGCTGAAATTTACTTTCTTCAGAAAACAAGGAATTCTATAACGTTGTAAGTGACATCATATCGCACAAGCCCCTGCTTGCACAATGCACCAGCTTGCAAAAGCAAGGATAGGAAGGTCTTACATATGGGATCCATAGTTTTGATGATGACTGACAACAAAATATGCGATTTATTTTCATGAAAGGAGAATCCAAATTTCCTACGTGAAATGCTGAGCTTCCTCTGCCAGTGACCTATAACAGCCCTTGTTTTAGTTTGGAGCAAATTCTGGGTAGTTGAGCAAATTTTAACTTATGACCCATCAATCTTTTCTCTATCTAGTGCCTTAAATAGTGCATCCTCAATTACCAAGGTTCAGCATAGCATTTTTCACACCTTACGTATTTTCCTGCCCCAACCCATAACATCCATCACTCAATCTCAGTATCTGGCAATGCAATCATTGGCTATATTTCAGCTTACATCCATTTATCTTCTTCCATCTGTTACCTCCAAGATGCCTTCCATACTATCTATCCCAACATAACTGGGACAGTACAAATACAGTACATATCTGATACAGCAATCTCAGCTCTGATTCTGCCAATAGCATTTTATCTTTAGCCATCTCACGCCAACCCATGATGCTTAACCAACTAGGAGGGTCATTGAAGCAGTTTCACACCTCTTGTATTTGCATGCCAAAATCTAACACCTATATCACTCATTCTCAATATCAGGTAATATAACAACAGGTTCTGATTCTGCTAATATCCTTTTATCTTCCTCCTTCTGATGCCTGTGATGGTGTTTCCGTAAAGAACTAGGGTCAGTGTAAGATTTTTCACAACCTTCATATCTACATTTATAAGGCTTTCTCTCCAAATGAGTCCGTGTGTGTTTGAAACGATCGCTCGAATTTGCATATCTTTTTGTACAACCGTCGTATGGGCAGGCGTAAGGCCGTTCTCCTGTATGCGACCTGGCATGAATTTTAAGATTGTCTAACCGCGCAAAGCTTTTGTGACAGCCTTCAACAGAGCACATATGTGGGCGTTCTCCTGTGTGACTACGTAAATGAGTCAAAATTTTGTACCTGGCATCAAAAGATTTCCCATTGCGGCTGCATCCACTCCAAAGGCACTTGTATTGCTGGGCTTGGGTGGGTTTTGCGTGCTGACCTGTGACATGTAGGACCAGATCGTCTTTTGAAAGAAAGTGGGTGTTGCATCCTTCCCAGTGACAACTGAATAATTGAGGAACAGTTAGGACCTGTAATAGAAGATGAGAGGTGCACATTAGCCAAAAGATATCGCTACAGTCTCTTTCAAGGTATTCCGAATTCTGTTTAATGCTTTTTGATCTGTTGTAAAAGACACTAGAGCAGCAAGTGGTGGAACAAGGGACAGTGTAGAGAGACCAGTATTAAAGGTACCGATAAGGCAATAAACATACAACCTGCTGAGCAGAAATCACAGTTGCTGGTTCTTGGCAGGAATTGGCCTGTAATGGACTAGTGCTGTACAGCTCAACCTGGAAAAATGTTGGTTGGTTATCAGATGAATTTGTAGTAATGTTCCCCTGGTCATCTGCCACAGTAGAAAATTCATATCTCTCTATTCCCATTTCTTTGTCACACGGAATGGCCATCTCAGACTAAAATAGCAAAATTCAAACTTAAGAGTATAAAATTGCATATTTCTTGAAAGGTGTTCTGAAACATGTAGCAAAACTAAATATTAGTATGAGGGTAATCAGCAGTTCAGTTTCA